>CM068371.1:430163915-431540165 GCA_034769895.1 Magicicada septendecula
GGTTGTCTTCAAATCAGACATTTTGCAACAAAATTCCCATTTCCAACATGTAAATATGGTTTACAACAAAGGTTTTGTACTAACTAACATCTTAATTACTCTCTACTATTTACAAGTGGTAACTATTTTTATAGTTCTGATGTTAGTTGTTTCAGACCCAAACAAATGGCCTTATATCTAAAACATTTTTAAACATTCTTGTACTATATACATTAAAACCTTATATCTATATTCTTATTTCTAACTATTATTATAAGTAGGATTCTACAGTTTTTATACAGTCTTTTATACCTTGTCTTTGGGGAATTGTACCCTGTCATTAACAAATAAATAGTATGAACCGTTCAAAAAGCACTATGAAATCTGTTTTTCTTTTTTCATGTAAAACAAAAATGTTATTTTAAACAGATTCATGTCTTATGAACAACATATTGTCACCGTACACATTTTAAGTCATTGAAAAATGCATATTTCATTGCATCCAATGTTTGTGATTGCCAAGAATGAAACACAAGGTTCATTTTTTATAATACCCAAAACTATCACTGGTTCACTTTGCACTTATATATCATGTTAATGCTAAATGGTCGTATAGTCTTATTAACATAATAAATTGGTTAGCGTTTTTTCAATGGAGATTTGTTCCATGGGTACTATATTATTGTTTCATCTTAGTTCACAGGAAACTTTTACTTTATACACTCCTCTCTCTTAAATTTGTATACATGTGGTTTTTATTTCGTTATACTTTTATTTTTAGATATTTATTTTGGGGATATAGGGATTTGGGTGTCTTTTATAAGAGCATGACATCTTCTTCAGGATGCTGCCCTCTTCTTCTTTCTTCAGTCTTCTTTTCTCCTGCCTTCTGGGCCTGGTATCTTCTCCATCTTCTTCTTGATGCCATCAGGTTTCTTGGGATCTTCTCCATCTTCTTCTTTAATTCAGAAATACACAACCTGTATTGGTTGATCTTGGCTTATTTTAGGGTTTCTATTCTATTTATTCTTCCTCGTTGTGGGTTTGGTCATATTCAGTACTGCTTTGTTATTTACTATTTTACCTTCCTGGGTTATACCTTGAAAACCTTTGGTTATGAGACTGGTTTTGGATGACTCATCACTAGTAACTCCTTTTACTTGAACTTGGATTTTCTTTATAATAATGATTTCTTTCCACAGTTGCTATGAATTAATTAATTTATATTAAACTTAATGCTTTCTTCCAAATTTAAACATTATAACTTCATTATTCTAATGATCAATTGCCATTCAATATTATGCATACATCTGTCACGCTACAAGATATTGGTTATATAACATCTTTACTTACGTTATAACATCGGGAACCCGTATTAATTGACTCTGGCCAATTATACAGGCTGCCTTCGTTGTAACAAGCTGAAAATTAATCAAATCACCAAAACAATTAATATAAAAGGAAACTGGGGAGGGGAGACGGCTGATTTATGCACTCAATTTAGTATGTACTAAAGATGACATCTCTTTATTTATGACTGTTAGATTATACATAACATATCAAATTTTAACTTACAGTGAAATCGTAAGGGGTTTTCTACATTAAGGTTTATAATACAGTTAGCGCATTTTACCTCGGATCCGAGTTTCTATATATTACTTAGGAATTTCAAGTTTACTCTACTCCATTACTGAATTGCTTTATTACTCTTTATACCATTTGAGGAATGGTTTCATTTAGTAGTGCGATGTTCCAACGCTACATCACACGAGTTATTTTACAACTTATGGTTACTGAAATTACTTGTTACAACATTTATTCTTAAACTTTAGAGATTGTCATTTCAAAGTCATTTAGTTTACAATTACTTCTATTTAAAAAAAAAATACATATCCACGGAAGACCAGCTTCCGTGCTACCTCTTAGTTAAGTGTTTTAGTCCATGTCGTCCACGCGTGATTCTTCCGCACACTCTAGGTAGAGGGTTGTTATCGTGGTCGTCTTCCTGGTGAAGGTCCTTGGAGTCAACTAATTGTAAAGAGAGTTACGATGTCATGAAGTCGTCCTGTTCCTTGGTGGTTTGACAAATACAGTTGAGGTCTTCGTCTTCACATTTTACATTTGGTAATAGAACGGTTGTATTTCACTTTACATATACAACCCTAAAATAACTTTAACTATCTTTCTAGATGTGAGATGTCACCTTTCGCACTTAATCTTCTACATTCTTCTTTACTGATACACACTACATACTCGTTACATAACTCTTCACACGGTTATTTAACTTAATAACAAAATAATAAAACATATTTTGTTGTAGCGCTCCGTTCTGAGCTGCTTACTGGCCGAACGCGCATCTCAAGTCTCTCTTACTATGTTAGGAACGGTCAGTTAATCGCGCGGAGTTTACGCGTCGCAATAAAATAGTACCACATTTATCCTCTATTTAAAGGGTTAAAGTTTGACCTTTTAATTATCCAAAGCTATTCATAATTACAGACTTTATTATAGTACACTACTGTGGTCTTCTTTATTTATTTAATTAATATCAAATTTACTAATATTATTAGTTTGTTTAGGGGTCGGTATTCAAGTTAATTCCGGTTAGCGCATGTCTATGCAGGGTTAATTAACAAGGTTTTCCCTATCTGTACACTCGTATTCCTTTTTATTTTATTATTAAAACTCTTTACTAAATATTATTATAATTTTATGATAGCGATAAAATTTAGTTTAAATGTGCGATTTTATTAAAATTTAAAATTTCTCAGCTTTTACATTACCTATTTATTAATTATTTTATTTTTAAATAATGAAATCGTCACAGTTATATTTCTTTCGAGATATTTTTAGATTAAAGCGTTTTTAAATCTTTGTGGAGAAGGGAAAACGTTATGAGGCTAACGTATATCTAACCACCAAAGAGAGCTTCGTATGGTTTCCCTTGACTCCCCTATTCAGAGCCCTATTTTTCATTAATTGTACAAAGCGTAGTCCTTCACTTCGTTGTTTTGTTTTCCACCTTTCATTAAATGTTTCAAATTTTTTTCTCCACTACTGCCGTGATTTTCAGAATAACAGGGCTCACCGTGATCAATTTTTAAAGAGGACAATACATTTTTAAATAACTCACTATCTCACTGACGAGTTCCCTCCCCTTCTCTAATTTTTAAGTAGACTGTGTTCAAAACACTGTAGAAATTTTCTTTATCCAAAGAGCTAAAAATGGTTCTGATAAACCACTGTAAACTAAGAGCCTTCTCCTGGCTGGGATTGAAAATCCATAAGATCGACTAAGAATAATAGGCTCGAATTCAGGGGAATTTAGGTTTTACAAAAACTCATTTTTGTAACTATTTTCTTGACGAGGGTCCCACACGTGGAGTTAGAGTTAGACAACATGATGAGGTATATATTTCTAAATGCGCTTTACAGAGTAAAACGTAGAATCGAACAACTTAGAATTACTGACATAAAATTGAATAGCAATAATTCTTCGTTTGACAAGAGAAATAAGTTTATTTTTATTTTCAACATCGTACTTATCTAGCAGCTACCTCCTGTAGTCCCTTCTTTGACATTGCTTTTCCTGTGTGCACGTGTAACACAAGTTTTTATGTTTAACTTTACTGAATACAATTTACAGAGCTAGCACTGCTAATTTGCGAAATTCCAGGGTCGAGCCGTCTTTTCATTAAAGCTATACGGTTACTAGCGTTCCATACGCCACGCGAGTGGGACATCTCGAATGTTACGGAACATAAAACCGTAACATTATGTTCTTTGTGGGTCAGGAAAAGAGTTGTGGAGAGGCAGATGAGACTTACAGCTGGAAATATGAAAACCGTGGTGTTAGACGTTTTCCTTATCAGAGTTCAGGCATTCTATATAATCCGTGAGCAATGTACAAGACATGTACTTTTTCACAGTATGCTGGTCATTTTATGAAATTTCCAGTTATTCTATATTACATATATCCGATACATAACTTTCCTGGTACGATATATTATATCGGATTTACTTCTTTCCTGGTAACATATTTAAAAGCAAGAACAATACATATTAATTGTAACAGTACGACGTTTTATTATATATTGTGTGATAAGATGCGTTTATATGAGTATAAACGACAAGGAGATAGCGCGGCAGAAAGAAAACTGGCGACAGACAGAAAACCTTATTTTAAATTACTTTGTAACTATGAAATTTTTAATAATCCGACTAATTAGTTTCTACGTAAAACTAATTGTATTAAAAAAGTTAAATTTTCCTGCCGAACGAAAACATTAATAATACTATCTGAAACTAGAGAACGGAATGAGACTCCAGAGGTCCAATTATTGGTTATCAGAAATAACCCGTATGTGAGCATAGAAAATGCATTTAGAGAATTATAAGAATTGTTCACAGCCTAATTAAAAACATTTAGGGGGCATCAATAAACGATAACGTGCAGGGTTACTAACTTTTCTTAATATTAACTTTAAATGTATCTAAATAAATCTAGATTAAAAGTGTACTGATTAAAGCATTGATTAAAAGTATACTGAGCTTTCTAACAAGCTTTTGATAGTAAATGCAATAAAACCAAATGTGATACGTACCTTGAGTTCAGTAACCTAAAATCTATATTGGAAACGTTTCTGTAAACACTATGATAAGAAATTAGAAATTTCATTATTATGTAAAATAGGGAAGTATGTAAATTTCAACTGACATTTTTAAAAATAAACAATCGTGTCTATCCAGTCTTATAAAGACGTAAATAGAATACAAGAAATATTTTATGTAATTTTAGATAAACTGTGTGCGCGCGCGCGCGCGCGTGTGTGTGCGTGTGCGTGTAAGCGCGCGCGCGTGTGTAAAGCTATTTAAATATTTCGTTTTTCAAATTTGTCAACTTTTAGTTTAAATGACAAATCTATTGTTAGTTTTACACCCATTGGAATATGTATAAATATATTTTTAACATATATTTTTTCATCTTCGTGTTTAACAAACTTATTAGTGTTTACTGAAAAAAATATTAAATATAAAATACGAAACACATTACTGAGAATATAAAATGTAACAGAAGTATAGAAAAATATTTAAAAAAATGTGTGTTTAATAATTATATAGAAAATAGAACGCTATCCTCGGTGTTATGTGCAATTTGTTGAAGAATAAAAATAGTCAACTCCATGAACTATGGAACTCGCTCACAAACGTAAAGAATAAATATACTAACTCATAAGCAGAGATAATTCATGATTCATTGACTCATGTCTGTCTGTTCATAAGATTACCGCAGGAAAACTCAATACCTATAAAGATATCTTAATCAAATTCCCTTGTAATTAAACAGTAGGCCTTTGGATTTATCAAAATTTTGACCCGTCATATTTTTGCTTTCCATTCCGTATTTTTTGCAACAAATAAGGTTAAACAATAAGGTTCTGCGGGGTAAGAGTATGGACACGCATGCTGTGTTTTAGGGAAATCGGTTGGTTCATTCAAAAGTTATCATGAGGCATGCACCAAATAGACATGCAAGTAGTTGTCTTGTGTGTTCATCATCTTTTTTCACAGCACTACACTTTATATAATAATGAAACTTTCTCTTGTGAACTTACTTGTCTTTTTCCGTCGAACGCGTTTCGGCGTCGTGTTCGCCTTCGTCAGCTTAGAAACAGACTGCCAGTACTTTGTAACGTTTATTGCTTGGAAGGTTTAGTGGGGGTGGTGTGTAGAGGAAGGGGATTGGCGCGGGATTCGACACTACTTACCCAAAGGTCGAAAACTCAACACAGCAGAACAATATGAAATATACAGACACCACACAACACAACGAAACAACATACTTAACGACCAATTACAATATAAATCACATACACTTTTTGACACAATTATACAAAAAACAAACAATAATTTGGATCCCCGCGCCAATCCCCTTCCTCTACACACCACCCCCACTATACCTTCCAAGCAATAACCGTTACAAAGTACTGGCAGTCTGTTTCTAAGCTGACGAAGGCGAACACGACGCCGAAACGCATTCGACGGAAAAAGACAAGTAAGTTCACAAGAGAAAGTTTCATTATTATATAAAGACATGCAAGTGCTTACCGGTCGAATAGAAACTGAGAACTTGCTTCATTCGATCAAATTTATTCTTCCAAGGAATGGGAGGAAATGTGTATTAAGTCTTGTTCTTATACAAAATTTACATTTCTTAATATAAACTCTTTTCATCATGTTAAATATTTTCTATTATCCATTGATGTTTTCTAATAAGCATTGCTATATGATGTAATATAAGACATATTTTAATTATTAAATATTATAAATGATAAATTTATTTAATATGTAGTACAGTACATGGAGTATTGATTGTATTTTCTCTATTTTGTTGCTACAGGAGGTAATCTTGTTTTACGAAAGGACAATATTGATTACTCAATCGTGAATCCGGTCCACAAAGAATTGTGTGAGGCGATTGATGCTAGATTGAATTGCGACAGTAAATTGAAAATTGTGTTGGCTGTTTAGCATTACGGACACGTGGCCGGAGGGGTTGTAGGGTCAGGTAAAGTTCAACGCATGTTGCGCAACAAGTAGGGACGTTTGGGAATTAATCACAGCCGGCGAAGCACAATTACACCAAGGCAAACGAAGAATGCCAATAAACTGAGAGACGTTGCCCGCCTATGCCAACGCTCTCTGTTTGACACTTCACTCCACTTTTGCGTAAACACAAACAAACATTGTGAATATTCATTATAATTAGAAGACTAAAGCAGATACAAAAGTTATGGTATACTGTAAATAATAAATTTGTAATTAACGATAATTAAACGTCACTAAAGGTTAGAATATTTAGTTTTACTGCTACAGATAAATTTCGGTACAACGATATCGCACGGACCAGAAAAAAATTGACGGAAAATGAATTCTCATTACATAAACTATTTACGGCAAAGTACAGTAATTCGCCCAGCTGTGGAAAATTCTGTGTCAGATACTTGTAACCTTTTCTATCCTGATTCATCCCCTTAAATGTGTTTCTCATTAAATGAGATCTTTAGATCACCCTGAGTAAGTCTGTGTGGTTTACCTGACTCAGATTATACACGCTGAAGGTTCATTTATATCCTCTGTCGTACTATCCTCACCTTCATCAACCTCCAGTTAATATACTTGTACGCTGATGTACAAGTAGATCACCTTAATGTGGGACTGGACGGTTAGCAAATAGAATGATCGGGTATTCCAAAGTCCACTCCTTTTTTCTTGACATGCCAAGTTAAAGGGGAGGAATCATATAGAAATAACATTTATTTGTATGATTTGTTGACTCCCGCTAAACCATTAAGATAGCAAATTGCAAGGTTGGCAAACTATCAAAATTCTCCATTACGCATATAAACGCCTATAGTTTTATATAAGTGATTCATATCCCCTAAACCAGAGCTAACTTGAGGCTTGTAAGATCACATTCATTTTGTACATGTTGAATTCAGTAATAATTTACTATTTCATGTTTCACGTCATGATTCATGATATTTCGTTCTGACAAGTTTTTGCAGGGTTCTTACTAGTTTTGGAAGCACGAAAAGAAATCAGTACAGAAAAATGTACTATTATATTACTTTACGTTATGTTCACCACTCTTCTTCACTCGTTCTCGTATTTTGTTGCATGACTTTGTACCTAACAATATTTAGGCTCAGTAGACCAGTGGGTATGGCACCTGGCTACTAATCTAGAGGTCCCTGGTTCGATTCCCGGGCCCGCACCATAAAATCAGGGACAGTTTTTCAGCCCCCAGGTCGACTCAGCCTGTTGAAAATGAGTACCTGGGATAACATCCTTGGGATAATAATGGGATTCTGAAGCGTAGTCCTGGCCACACAGCCTTCCTTGTATGCCGTACGGCTCGCATAAGGCAGCCTACCCTGCTTGACTCCCAAGCTGCTTCGGTAGTACACATAGGAGCCATTATTATTATCCCTTCATCGCGATTCTTGGTATCCTGTCTTCTTCCGTCTTTTCTGTATTTCATGATCATATTAGACCCTGCTATTTCATAGCAGCCTACTTGCTTCTGCTAAATTATTTTCGAGATAAAAGGAGTCATTAAATTATTATTGTTTTTACTGTTACGTTAAAATATGTCTAATAGAAACTCGTTGTCCCTCTTATGGTTTAAACAATAAACGTACCCGGTTTGAAATTGTTTGTATTACTTATCTCCAATGCGAAACTTACGTCTCAAATCTCAGTGTAATAATAGACGTCAGAGTTACCATATCCAGTGGAGGCATACAGAAATTACAATTCCTAGATTTCTTATTTCAACAAATTAAAGAGAAATTTAACATTAAATTATATAGCAAAAGAGTTGTTTGATAGCTCTGTGCTTTACACTTGCTTCGAAGGCTTGATTCTTTAGGCTCAGCAGAACCTGTAAGCCGGCAAGTTACAACTAGCCAAGCTGGGATATACGGTAACTACATCAGAAATACTGTAACCTCTCTATGCTTTTGGTATTTAAGAGAGGTTACAAGTTATATAGGACTAGGCCGAAGCCTAGAGAAGCAAAAATTATGCTGGGTCCAGTATGACGGGACTTGCAATAAAACTCAGCTGTAACAGAACGATAACAATTTATTTTATTTTTTTTTTTCTTCTTGTATGCCCGATCACAAGTATGAATATGGTAAAACATAACAAATGTGTAAAATCTTAGTCGTAACAATGTGTGTAATTATAAACGATCGCAAGTGTGTATAAATCTTCAAATCATCTGCATAACAATATGAACAATATGTATAATATTAAGCACAACAATATATGTATATAAATCAATCAATATACACCCATATGTATATATAATTATAAAATCTTCTCACATCCCGTGGCTAGCTAGACACATAACAACACACACAGAACACAAGGTACACCAACTCACAGTTACATTAATTTTTAACACGCATGCCCCTGGAATGCACCCACCCAACAGATAGAGTAACTACAATCTTATAACTCGGAAGTGATAAAATATACGCCAATAGGCAACCCGTACAGTAGAATGACATAATCCACAACCCCAGGAAGAATGATAATAAATCATGAGGCATAAATAACCAGACCACCCCTTTTAGCTAGCATTCCATTGATCAATGACCCATGATGAGCGTGTGAACCTTAAGTTCCCTTCACATAATTGATTGAGACTGACAAAAGTACGTCACCTACTTTCAGACAATGTTTATAAAACTCTATACAGTTATTTGACTTCAAAAAAAAACTTCCAAAAGGAATCAAATCTTTATGTACCTTAATAAACAGAAATTAATTGCTTGAGGCATTACTATTTCAGAAGATTTTGACAATATATATAATTTACTCAAAAAAAGAAAATGATGAATACATGTTCTATAATCAAAATTTAAACAGCAAAAGCTATAAGTGGGAAGTCAACCCATATGCGTTTGCCCGTTAGGAAAACAATCAGTTTAGCCCTTGTGCAAGGGGCAAAATCAATTAAAATATTTCCATTACATTAGGAATGAATTCTATTAGCCTCAAATGACTATAAAAAATTAATTAAAGAAAGAATACAGTAAGGTGGTTGTGCTCTGGCATCTGTGGGAGTGCGCCCACATGTAGTTGACAAAAGTAGACAGGCATTCAACCTGTCTGAAGTTGCACCAGCGTGTCAGAAAAACTAAGTCCCAAATTGTAATCCCAGAAAAGACCCCAAAAAAACCCCAGGAAGATCCCCAGCCCTTAAATATGAAACCCATAGTTAAATTAAATTTTATACACAGCTGTTCCAGCCGGAACAGAGCTACTGAGCAATAATTAAATTTTGTAAGGAGTAAAAAAAATTAGAAGCAACAATAAAATGGTACAAGATTAAAATCTCTCTGGCGCGCTCCCGCAGTGCAGCACGCACTTACAGGCATAGCATTTAGTGTTATATAAATGAGTTATAAAAGGTTTATGAAATTTAAGTTATAGTGTTCAGAGTCATGATCACAACTCAACTTCCCGGTAAACAGTCTGGACACGTGGTCCCATGGCTTCTAGGCAATTTGCAGTAAACGGGCACACTGCCGGCCCGGCCCCAAAAAATGAAATAAAGTATAGATATCACCTCAAGTGTGCTGGCGAGTGCAACATAGGAATTCGATCTCCGTCTCCCTCTTCGTATGCGATCTTGACATGGTTCACAGCTTGAGCAGATGTTCAGCCCACAGCAAGCCAGGAACCCGGCTTAGTGCGAGAACCCTAAGAATTCAAGTAAATTAGAGAACTGTCTATACAAATGTACACCCGAGTTAAGGTAATTAACCTCTTAACGGGCCGCCAGCTAACTCTCAAGAAAAGCACAATATTCCTTAATAAAAGTTTTTACAACCAGCTTAAAGAGTCTGAAAATCAGCCATGGAATAAGTAAATTTGCATCATGAACAGAACTTATTAAATTATGGCTTAATATAAAGTGAACTGTACACAGTCCACATGCTTCGACAAAATTTTGCAGGTTAAACCGGCCACGTGCAGAGCAGTAATCATTATTTGATCAAAAAAAATTTAACAGCAAGTCACTCACAGCATTGAGAATGTTTTACCTTCAATTAAGTTTCATACACAGAAGCTCTCACACTTCATTCTCTATTTGTGAAGTTAATTAACAAAGACTGCGACAGTATACTACCTGCACAGACACAGTTCACTACTTGACTGCGCACCAAGTTTTTTAGTGGTTAATTTTTCTGTAATGCACTTTTACTATGAGAATGACTCTTGAAACTTCTCGCATTACTACAGAAAATAATAAGGCATGGCTATACAAAGGGCGTTGCGTACAACAGTAAAAAAAATATCTCTTACATAACTTTGTCAGGTCGCACACACATAAATACGTACTTCACACGATAGCATATATCTTGTTATTAAATATACACACAAATAATGAAAATAATTAATTCTTACCGGGAGTCGTTTATTCCCTAGCCCATCATGTAGAGAGATACAAACTGCGCAGAACAATACAAAGAGCGGAGACGAGACGATACTCTGAGCGAGGGCAAGCGTTGACTGCACAAGCCGGCACACAATTTTCATAGCACATAGCCGAGCTGCGGGCGCAACGCACACACCGCCGCTCCCCTCACACCGTCGAACAAAGTCCGCTCCGCTGCCTCCCTCACGTATTTTACAATCACGAAAACTTTCTAAAATATTATTTTTTTTTGTAACCGCCGGCTTCGAACCGGCACAATACTGGTATCCAAAGTTTAAAGAGGAACTGAAGAGACAGGTGTGTATGTTTCAAGTACCCCGAAGTGTACGCGTAATATCCTTCAAACCAAATAATTGTTAATCACAGTTTCAACTAAATGGTCATTTCCACGTCGCTGTACGACTACCGATAGCACACTGAGAATTCCAAGTTTACCAGAATTATACAGTATTCTTCTTTACCTGGCTTGACTTCTGTTTATGGCGTATGGAGTATCATTTCTGACGGTTTATATCGCAGCTGAGTGTAGCAAGCTCTTTTTTTTATTAAGAAAAGGCACAACTGAGCAACTAATAAAGTTTGTTACTGTTCAAATCTGTAGGCACTTTTGAATAACGTCATTGCTAATAATGATGGAAATCAGACAGTAATAGACCAACAGCCTCCGATTGTTTTAGCGAACAGCAGAGGAAACTGGAAAAATCGGTACGTGATTTTGAAAAGTATAATCTGAAGGTAGACAGCCAGAAGATATGGGTAATAGTTTGGTTGCGAATTTTGCACTTTGTCAACTAAAAGTCGCTACTCTCTCGTACCATTTGTGTTAATTGTTAGGTTAAGTGTTTTCTTTATCTTCCATGCTCTTATAGATACTCGAAAAATTGCGTTTACTTTTGCACATAGAGTCTTTGAAACAGTTAATTGATACTTGAGTGTTCAACGTTTTTATAAAGACCTTAAATTAGTGTTGACGTTAATAAAAACAAGCTCTAACCGACCTAGCTTATACTCCGTTACCTACCCGTGTTAGCGATACTGGGTTATTGCTTCAGTAGTGTTCAGACGGACAAGTATTAATTATGCCATATTCTCAGGAATAGGAATCTTATATTAGGTGTAGAGCCAATTGAGGTGAGCTTAAAATTTACAAATAGAAACAACATGCAAATTGAAGAGCATATTGAATGTTTTGGAAGACAATTTGTACAGATACCAGTAATACAGGTATACCTTTCTACATAAAGCTGTAATAGTCTCAACAGCTGTGAGAGATGTCGACGTCTTTACAATGCGAGTAATTACAGACTTGTCGTCAAACACGCTCAGGATAATGAGAGACGTTAGTGTTAACATCAACAGCGGAAATCACATACAAATTCCCTGGTTCTAGTTCTGTTCGCCCAAACGATTAAGAGGAAATTTAGTTTCAACTTCTTCACCGGAATGAACAGTGTCTCTGTGAGGGTTTTAAAAGTTATCAATAGTCGGATAGTCCCTGTTCCATTTAATATTGTCTAATAATTTTAATTTTGATATAAAATTATAACCATTAGATATGTACAGGCGAGACGTCTTTATTTGTTAATGCACTAAAATGAAACCAGCAAGTCACGATGTAGAGACAATGCGAGTGTTATGAAATATTCCTAAAGCCAGACGTTCAGACACTTGACTACGAGAAAAAATTACTACATAACCTCAAACACACATGCATCTATTACAGCTTAAATAATTATTGTTTCGTGTAGTGCATTCGAACTGAATAGACGTGTATTCAAATTTTAGGTAGGTGTGTTGAAAACTCTAAATTTTCCATTCCATTAAACTCTATTCTAAAGCTACAACCCGGTTGGGTTTTGGCTCCCGTTTGAATTTTCTTCATTTTTGTTCCCAAATATTAATATCCTCAAGTCTGCATCACTCTCAACGCATCCTTCATATCATCGACCCAGTTTCTTTTGTATAATAGCCTTGTGATGTTAATTACATTTTTTAAATATATAAAATACAAATTTTACTTCCACCTACCTGCAAAGTTTCTTTTATCTAGGGCCAGGATCCGGTCGCACGAACGTCGGATGCAAACGTGTTTTATAGGTTATTGAAGTAAGTGACTCGACTCATTTTTGAATGAAGAGAATTTATGATATTTTAATTTCTTTTAAATCTTTAACAAATTTTTATCCAAAATTGTTATTCATGTTTGTGCAGATTAAATTACATTTTGATAATTTCTTTTCTTGGTTGTCTGTTACATGTTAACTTATTCTATTGGCTTACCTTAATTATCACACATCAATATAAACACAAACAGCCCAGCCTGCAATTTTACACACTCTCACCCATTCTTATTTACAAAACCCCCTGTTTAATTTACCAATTTCATGTTTTAATTATTGTCACTGTCACTGTCGCGATTCCGGCCGAACACGTGCTTTCGCCGCCCGAGTTAACTGCCCGTTATTTAACTGTTCTATTGTCCGCCGTCAGTCACCAGTTGTCAAATCGATACGTACATTAATTCCGTGGGTCCCGGTCGGTATTACGGCGTTATTACATTGAAATATTCATATTTAAATAATTCTACCCGACCGGGCCCGCGTGGCGATAACTACGTCTGTAAGCTGTTGTGGTTTCTCGTGGACTGCGAGCAGCATCTGTATGCACGGCCAACTCAATTTCGTCGTTTCTTATGTGGAAACCACAGCCTGTGGTTTCGTCGCCGCAGCTTCGTCCCATTTAAACTCATGCTGTTGGTGTTGTGTTAGTTGTATCAGGATATTGGCTAGGCACTGGCTAACGTCATGAGATGGGCGGACCTTGAGCCATACATCCGCCAGCGAGGTAGACGAAAGTGAATTAAAATCGTTTCCTGGCCATCTTAGTTTCGGAAGTCAGCGTGGGTCCGCGCGCCTGCTCGTTGGATGTATACGAGCGCTCGGTCACACACAAACAAAGTTCTTGGAAATTAAGGCTGAGTAAATTCCTCTATACCGATTGCACAACGTGATATTGCGTCGCCTTTGTTAAAACTGTTCTTACAACACGTGGTCTGTCTCCGTTGAAATTAGACTTCACACATATTTTTATAAATCCCCAAAAAATGCAATAAAATAAAATACCCCATAAATTTGGCCCGTTACAGCCTATTTTAAAATTTCTGTACACGAAGTATTATTCGAAAATGGATATTACTAATATAACGGAGAACTAAAGAAGCTGACCTTCAAAGATGGACTGATGTGAGAGAATATGAAACACTTAGCTGGAATCAAAAACCAATTAGTTTTTTCACTTTATTGAATTAGCAGTCCGAACTGTTTATTTTGTAAGCTAATCTGATAAAAGTACATCTACATAACGTAATTTGTAATCTCCGAATTACAATTCCGCGACTACATCGGCCTTCTTCGTTTGAGTATCCTATTGTCTACCTACTCCAGTAGCGATCCTACCAAAACGTTACAGCGGCTTCTTGTGGTATCCGATTTTAATGTGGTGATTCTGACTGTAGCCTATATCATGTCTTTTATGTAACATATTCAGACGTCATTCTGGCGTAATTGATTTGAGACATGCTTCAAGAGGTAAACTATCATTCTCAATAATCAAGACTGACATCTTTTGGAAAATAGCAACGTTAGTTTGTTAGCGCATCCCCAAAACTCAATTCCGCCGGTCTATAGAAAATAAACAGACATAGAATAAAAATGTTTGCAATGGCAGTATCGAATGGGACAAGACAGACACGCTGGTGTGACAGTCATTCTAGCAGCAGCAAACGATGGAAGTAGTTGAGAAACTTCTACTATGATCATAGTTCTTTCCCGCGTTTGGGTAAACTTTACAATAAGCTTCAACTTCGTGCAAAAAATTAATATTCATGTTTGAAGAAATTAATTTAATTTTTGTATTTATCACAAAAAACAGAACTATCACTGCTGCACACCAGTTTAGAAAAATTATTCCGATTAGCGCATTCAAGCTTCACAGCTCATCGTCAGATTTTCTGTTAATTATTATATCCACTAACACAACGTTTTTAATTAAATCTCTGACAAAAATTAAAGTTAGTTTATAACTATTATATTTGGTTTATTATATTATGGTATGTTAATAAACAAAATCATAATACGCTGTTAATGTAGTACCTCTATTTTACGTTTATCACAGTGTAGGCCAAACAATAGGCTTACATCGTGAACTAAACACTAATCCAAAATTACTGCTCTCATGTAGAACTTTGTGCAAAGATTCATTACTGGTCGACTCTGTATCGCGGTACTGTGTGCCCGACCAGTACTGCTACACACAGACACACGCGGTATACCGGCCAAAAGGCCACGTGGTATTGCGGTATACCGCGTTCAATAAGTAGGCCGCATTGTCCTGCAATTTCCCTGAACGAAATTCCGTCCAATATGCGACTTCAAGTGTTAAACTGTAGAGATTTTACACATAAGGTCAAAAAGCAATTAACTTAGTATATACGTCTAAATTATTATTAGATTTTATGTAGTGCATACAAATGACATAAGACTGCAATGAAAGCTAAAGCATAAAATAATAATATGTAAATATTAAAAATTTAAAATATTCAATCATATTTATACGCATTTATATATTACGCAACTGAATTCAATTACGAATTACACAATTAGTATAAGGAATTACGCGTATCAGAATTTATAAGCTACTAAGGTTGAGGTGGACAGGTTTTCTAACAAGAACGGAAATATATAGAATCTTGAAAAGGTTACTTCAGGAATGTGCGCGTGTTAAGCAGTATAAATATTTTATTTTCAAAGTTTGCCAAATTCTAGTTTAAGTGACAAAACTATTGTTAGTTTTATACCTATTAGAATACGTAAAAAGATATGTTCAACATACGTTTCTTCATCTTTTTGTTTAATAAACTTGATAACAATACTAATGATTTTAACTAGCTTGTATAAAAGATACTCTTTAGGTAGAATTAAAAATCAGTATTGCAACAGTATAAATGTATGGGTTACTGTGCATTGCACAAAGTAATTAAAATAATTAATTAGAATAAATAAATAATTCACTTTGTTGATAATGATAGTTCAGATTGCAATATGACCGACCAAACGTGCAGGTTGGAACAGGTGAAACACGCCAGCTGCTCTGTCTCTGTGTACACAGGTATGTTACGTGTGGGTGTGCGACCTATCCATTCCTAAAAAGCGTCAACACTTTAGGAACGCTATCAATTATTTGCATCATTTAATTTGTAATACTTGTGTGCATAATAGCACAAAACCAAATACACCAAAATGTGTATAAAAATTAAACGATCGTGTGTATAAAAATTAGTGAAAAACGAAAAAAAATGTAATTATAGGAGAATAAAAATAAATAGTACTTATGTTAATTAAGATAAAGAAAAACGGTTTGTTCATGATGAACACATACAGTATAAATTACCGACAGAATGAATATCGGGTAATGTGCAAAAGACTTCTCAATTCGCGAAGACGAGCGAATTAAGTGTGACAAGAATCGTCGGTAAAAAGTGACGCTCTTGACAATCTCAGACATGCAGAATATTGTCGAGACATGATTTTGGAGCATCCAGTATCAAGAACCGAAGAGGACATGCTGCCGATGTACCACAACAATAAGGTGACAAACAACCATGCACTTGAAAACCGAGACTTAATCAAAAGACAATAATTAACAAAGAAAAAAAGAGACAATTCAATTCAAATATGAATTAATAAATTGTATAACTGTAAATATTTTTGTATAATAATTAACGTAATATTTGAGAATATTTAACGATAATTTTTATCTGTAACGTAGAAGATATAATTTGGAATTTATAATTTTTGGTATTTAAATTGATAAAGTTATTAGAGAATTTTATTAGAAAGCATTGCATTTGCAGTAACGTTAAAGGAGATTAGATGATTAGAAAATTAGATAATCTAATCAGTATAATACAAATGAGTTAGCTAAGAGCAATATAAAAATTATAACGATGTATTAGAATTACATCTATCATCAAATACACACACGAATTTAATGTGTTGTAATGTTATGTAAAGATTTGTCGCACATTAAACTCGTTAAAAGTGTTGTAAATGGCTTCCAAAAACGTGGGGCTAACACATTAAAATCGTTAGTGTTGTAAATGGCGCCCAAAACGTGGGGCACGACAATGTTAAATTGCATTTAACAATTTTAAAAGATTTGGAAGTTAAATGTATGCTCTAAACAAAAGTGTGTTAAATGCAAAGATATATTGTATGTAATAACTAATATTACATGAAATATTATTTGAATGAGATTTAAAATTGTTGTGTTGTATAATAACACAACTGGCCCTCAACAGGTAAATTGTAAATGAATGTGCCGTCGCAAAGGTATTGCCCCGGCGAGTTTAAAATATCGCGCCGTGACGTCGTAGCAGAAGACAGCAAAGTCGTCATTATCAAAATGCAGCGCTGGCGAACGGTAACGAGATTCAGAGAGCTGCTACTGTCTCGCGGCGATGTTATAGAGTGGGCGGTTAATCAGCTGATTGACCGATTGCTACAGGCTATTTTTCCGTGGCCTCGTGTTTTAAAGAAACCATGTCTTTCTCTCATTTTCCTCTACATCTTTCTACGGAGCACTTCGAGTTACAAAGTTACAACGATGTATTAGAATATAATGTTGTATAACAGGTCTATGTGTAATACAAGAGTATTAATTATGTGTAATTATTAGGCGTGCAAATAATAATGATTTTAATTCGTAACACAAATAAGAAATTTTATTAATAAATATTGAAATGATTTTTAACCAGATTACATAGCGTTATTATTATTACGATTACACCTATCATCAAATACAAACAAGAATTTAATGTGTTGTAGTGTTATGTAAAGATTTATCGCACATTAAACTCGTTAAAAGTGTTGTAGTATCTTTAAGCCTTTTTTTTTTAATTTCTAGACAATACTGCGCCTTGAATATAAAATGTTTGAAGACACTGTACAAATACCCAGAAATCTCTGCATAAGCAACGGCAAAATTTTGAGCCTAAAAAGATATGGTTATTAAGGTTTCTGTGTTTCTATGTATATTTTCTATACGTCATCTTTATATAAAACTTTGAAAGTGCATGTAATTGTGTGTAAATTGTACAATATTTTGTGCTTTATAAATTCTTCTGTAATACATGATCCTGGATTCAGTTGTTCCATACAGAAAGTGAATTATCCGAATAGAAAAACAACCATAGCAATAAAAACATTAAGAAAATAAAATAATATACTACTAGATGCGATTTTGAATTTTAACTGAGTTGCGGCGCATTTCCAAGTGGACTTTCTCTACAATACAAACTAATCAGTATTATGGCAGCCGTACTCAAATTTAAGTAGAACGGTGGTCGTAATTATAAAAAGTAATTGTTATAAATGTTAACGAACAACAAACAATGTTAATAAATGTTAATAAAAAATTCATTAAGTTTGATGTTATTCCTTCCTTTTGCACATTAAAAATGTTTTCTTAAAGAAAAACATCAACGTCTATACACGAATGTGGAGTTACAATGTTATACGTCATCAACCAATTTTTATAAAAAACTGTTCGCCTAATTATGTCGTAAATAATTACTAAACAATAGTATTTCCATTTGGAAAATATCTCTTAAAGAGTTTTATTGAACCATCCGTTAAAATTAATTCCAAATTGCATATACTTTAATTAAATCAAAATAGACACTGCGTACTAATAGAAAAAAATATCGTGGATAACTGGATTTACTGAAAAGAAGATTACTTCTGAATAAACGAACGAGATTGAATTACGCTTTCAAAAAGTGGCCATTGTGTTGCGCTGTTTAGTATGGACGACGTAAAGCGAGGGAGCAGTCGATGCGACGGAATGGGGCTAACTGGATATAAATGTCTGACACTTTAGAAATTAATCACAACCTGTAGAGCACAATTACATCGGGAACAACAAAGAATACCAATCAACCGGACAGACGATACGCCTTACTTCAGATGCTCACTGCTTTCATAGAAAATCATTGGGTTCGTTCCACTACCAACTTTTGAACAAACTGAGAAACAGTAAATTAAACGTACTTATTGTCAGAAAAAAAAGAGTACGTGACTTAGTGATTTAATTATTAGGTACCTCCAATTTATTTTCTTGATTGAATTAAATATCCTCCATCTTTTCAAAGAAAATAAAAAATGTCATCCGGATCAAATTGAATAAAAAGTTTAATCGTGTAGAGTTGAAGATAAACTGTTGAAAATCAATAAACAACGTCATTTTCTAGAAGAAAAGTATAGATACTTTACGTCGAAAGTTAAAAAAAATCATAAACCTTTTAAGGCAGTAAATGAAATTCACTGTTTTGCAAAACGACTTTCCTTACATTATTGTTAAGGTATATGCAATAGCTTTAACCTTCGGTTTCAACAAACTCTATATTATTACTCATCGCGAAAAATAAAAGAAAGCTGTCTGGATTAGACATTCTAAGACCTGATTTTCGGTAATATCAACTTTGATTCTGTTTGAATCCAATAATAATAATTTCAAATTTTATTGGTATGTAGGCCTACATTATATGTATCCTGTGTTAGATACATATGTTTGAAAACTGAACATGTATATTCAACTAATTGTAGACACGATGGAAATATTTGATTATACAAACTTTGGAGGGATTTATCTATTTATCACACTTTTATACAAACACAATTACCAATTTAAATTTATTTTACCCAAATATAAATGAAAATTTTGTTTAAATTTTTAATTTGTTGGCAAATAAAATTTTTAATTTTTGTAGAGCATAATCAATTTACATTCTAATAAAATTACAAAAATCGTGTTAACGCGATTGTACAAACTTTATACCGTCAAAGGGTAACTTGCGTTTTAAGGGTTTAAGAACCTGAAGAATTTTCTTGTAGAACGCAGCACAGGCCGATGTCGAAGATTTATGTGTGATTCTTATGAGACGACTTTTCCATTTTTTTGAATGGAAGGTTTAGGTTTATTTTTTTAAATATACGATGGTATACGTACAGTTTTCAAGAATATCTTCAGTATATGGCATAATGAATTAACTGTTCTGTGATCACCATACTCCCTTACATTATTTTTGTTTGGGTATTGTTACAAATATTGAGAAAAGCTATCCTTTTGGAATAGTTTCTGTGCTGTAAATGATATTAAATATGTCTACATTTACCCCATATTTGCTCTTCTTCTATCATTTTCTTTGTTTTAGCTAAAATTTCATCAGGATTAGGTGCTTATTATATTTTTGCTAGTTTTATTGCCTAAACAGTTTTTCAAACCACCTTCTATCTTTGCTTCCTTAGTTTCTACTTCCTGCAGTCTTTTAGTCTTAATACCTCTTGTATATATTCCTTCCATCTCTTTATTTGATGTCAGGTATTATTTTGCCATTCTTATTAATCTGAATATAGCCTCTTCTCTTTTTTTAGATGTGTTAATTTTTTGATCATTTAGTCATGTTAATTTTTATTATTTTTTGTCCCACAGCCGTCCATGATATCTGAGCCCTCCCTTCTTTGTAATATTACAGCTCGTGTTCTATATCACTTATACATTTTACCGAAATATGTCATTTTATTTTCTTCCCTTCCCTTCCAAGAACGGCAGCGGAACTTACGTGCAGATCTTGTTTGATATGTCTTTAAAGGTACAATTTTCAAATATGCCTATTTCTTAGATGCACTTTTTGAGCATTTATTATTTGTGCAATATCGTCATCCTGTATCCGCAGGACTCGGTTTCCGTATCACTTTCGTTTCGTTTTCAGTGCTTCTTATTGCCACTGCAGTAACGCGAATCTTGATTTACTTTATAACCAATGGGCGTTTGTTGGTTATACTGAATCAGCCGAGTCTGGTACAGGAATCGTATACGACCAACTTGAAGTGGATGATTTAAAAATTTCAAGCAGAATGATCACTATTGCACACCACTATATAAAAATTATCCCGATTAGCGCTTTCAAGCTTCACAGCTCATCGTCAGATCAGAATTGAAAGAAATAATGTTAGAACAACTCTTCACCCCATTCTCACCCCACCCTGCTCACACACAACAAGCTATAATTCAAATGTCCCTTCCCCACCACCTGAGCCCTGTCCCTCCATCTGGACAGTTACATATTTTTCTAGCAAATTCCTTGTGTTTCAGTGTTGTGTGTGTGTGTATGTGTGTGTACGTTCCTTTTAAACCTACCGTCTTCCTCTCCACACACGTTGGTCAGTCACACACCCTTATTTTAAAACATCCAATTAGTACTATGCAATTTAATTCTTAATCTTATCTATCAGTCCTCTAACATTTACTTCATAATTATGTTATAAAATATTTCTTTCTTCATTATCAAATTTAATTTTAGTATTAATTAAATTGTCTAACCCTTTTTCTCTTTCTTTCAATATTTCTAACTCCTCCTAAGCTTCCTTTCAACTGTGTTATTTACTACTTTTACAATTTCGTAGTCTTCCAAAAGATTAACAAACTTATAGATAGATAAGAGAGGTAGATAGATAGATATGATAGATAAGAGGACAGATAGATAAGATTAAGAATTAAATTGCATAGTACTAATTGGATGTTTTAAAATAAGGGTGTGTGACTGACCCACGTGTGTGTGGAGAGGAAGACGGTAGGTTTAAAAGGAATGTACACACACACACGCGCACACACACACACACACATACACACACACACAGCACTGAAAAACAAGGAATTTGCTAGAAAAATATGTAACTGTCCAGATGGAGGGACAGGGCTCAGGGGGTGGGGAAGGGACATTTGAATTATAGCTTGTTGTGTGTGAGCAGGGTGGGGTGAGAAAGGGGTGAAGGGTTGTTTTCACATTATTTCTTTCAATTGCGATCTGACGATGAGCTGTGAAGCTTGAAAGCGCTAATCGGGATAATTTTTATATAGTGGTGTGCAACAGTGATCATTCTGCTTGTGATTTCAACCACTAACACAACTTTCTTCATTAAATTTAAAAATTTGTTTGGGGCACTGGCGGTCTATGGGCCACACCTTCTACCACCAACCTACTTAAAATACAAATCTTTATATAAGAAGAAAACGGTCGGACGTAACGCCTTACTCTTTAAAAACCCTTCTATCATCCACTAAATTCAATAATTTTTATATGGGTCTCATAATTTCCCATTATAGGTTTTATAGGTGAATTTCCAAGACGTGCATTGAAATTCCCTGCTACAATTATATATAATACTTTCTGTTTATGTTATTGACAACGTTCTGTCATAAACTTTGTTCTGAATCTTCTTTCCGACCATAATCCGGGCTATGTAAAGCTACCACTATTGTGTACCTCCTTACTGTTTTGTAATATACTGTACGGTAATATTCGTTTACAAACTTGGATTCCAGTATCCCAAAACGTATTTTTCAGTACCTTATTTTTCTTAAATAGGTGTGTTTTAGTCATTAAAAGATGTTAATTTGTACCAATGACTTTAAGCATTATCTACTTATTGTTTGCATTTCGTCTCTCACGACGACAAAAGAAACCGTGCGTTTAGAAAAGGTGAATTTTGGGCCGTGCTTGAACGTGGTATGTCTCAGAAGACCTTCGTTTTACTAGTCTAAGAGAATAACCATGAAATCATCAATAGTCAGAAGCAGTAATATTAACAATATTTTTGTATTTACACACATTCGTACTGAGAGTTAAGTTTCCTAATGGGTAGCGTCCTGCATTTTCTGTGGTTTACTGAAGGTTTATATGTAAACAGAAATCAGTCAGTGTAATAGTATAGACCTACTTCTTATCATTTACGTCAAAACTTGTTTATAATCCTGCTAGTAAAATAAAATGCTTTGACGGCCATTTAAGGCGACTGTTAAATGACCTTCGTTTAATGCAACTGTAATTCACCAGCAGCCGCCTACCAGTCAGCTCGTGTTGTTTGGGGGAAAGTGACTTGGCGTTGTAGTAACACATTCTCATTAGATTGTAATGTAGTAATACAGGGCGTACAGTTAGTTCAGTAGTTAAATATGTATTACCGAAAGTAAACGGGACGCGTAGTATAGGCTACGAGGATTAAACAAAAAAGGTCTTGTATTTACATACGTTTAAACTAGCATATACGTCTAACCGATTTAACACGTATGACATATCTGAGTGACATTGTACGAGGCATTCTCTACCTTTCATTAGCGGAATACTAAGTATTTATTAAATTAGGATCCATAAAATAAGATGAGACCTATGTTTTCTAAGTCAGAAATAATATTCTCAGCTGTAAACTGAAGTGGCATAAAAATACACGCGTAATAAAGTTAGTGGTCTACTTTATTATTATTTTTGAAATATGTATTGTATGCTCGGTAGAATTGGTAGTGCTCTTTGTAAAGAAGAGCAAATAATAATTAACTATAAAAGGAATTGACAGTCACAATATTTATTCACTTGCCTATGAATTTACTTAAAGTACATTAATGACTGTACTATGTTCCACGCTATTCCATCATTTTACATTAATCCTTCTACTTTATCGTACACGCGCTCTTAATAATTTACAAAGAACACTATCAGTACAAAATTAAACATTTCACATTTACACTAATACCGCAATAAATGTTTGTTATTTGTAGAACTGACTTACTGTATTTGCTTTGTCTTCATCTTCATTTGTAATATTGATACAAATTGTCTTCCAGCCAATGTCATCTGTAACGTAGCGCAGACCTCAATCTTCCAGATATTCCTATACTTAGCGTGTTAATCCTGGAATATATGAGGAAGAAAATATTGGAATGATCCATCAACATCGTTGCAGATGCTGTCTGATGAATGAAAGTACTACGCTACTATATGTTATTGTCCTATTTAACAAATTCTAAATTGTATTATAAGTCTGAATTGTATTTACTGAATATATTATACATTCGTCGTGTGTAAGTAAATATTTAACTAAAGAACTATAGGTATTAATTACGTACATTGTAAGGGTACATATCTTCAACATACATTTATGAAGCTACATGATAAGAATAAAATACTAAATGATTAACACTATGAATTAAAAGGGATGAGTCAGAGATAACGGAATGGGTAGTTAACATAATTATGCGATCAAACAGATAAAGGCAATAATAAAAGTAACCTCTGATAAGAGAAATGTAGCAAGCAACGAAACAAAACTTGAAAAACAATAGTACAATGCGATTTAACCAAAATAACCCAATAGGTATGGTAAGTGAGTAGGTAGAACAAGCCCCAACACCAGTGATAGGATATATAAAGGCAAATAAAATAATCAGATGTAAACAAACAATACCAGAACACAAATAATAAAGCAAAAAATAGTAACAAGTATTATATAGAATATGTAAACAAAAAGTACACTACCAATAGTAATTAAGGGAAAACATTTGTTAATAGAATATATGTATTATTAATAACCCTATAGTGAAAGAAAAAGTAGAACATAAGATATAGGAAAGTGACTATAAAACTGTTTTAAAACCCGATCCAAGAGTGAGAGATAGGTAGGAAGTGGTAACAATAAACAGTGAAGTGGTGGTAATATTAAAATAAACAACTTATAATTTTAAGGAAAAGAATAGTGACCCAGTGTAACAAACCAAAACCATAACCAAATGGTGAATAAGAAAATAAGTGAATTGTGTTAAACTGTAAGAAACAGCGTAGGTGTGAGGGTAAGAAAATATAAAAACATATTCCATTACCAAAAGAATGACTAGAAGGTTTATCTATATAGAATAGAGGGTATCAATACAATACTCACAAAATTGTTATGTTATTAAGTAAATGAAAAGTAATTTGTTTGTTTGATGTTTAAAGGAGTGTAAACCCAGAAGGCAGAAGTTTACAATAATATGTTTCTATTTATATATAAGTAAGGAAGGTATAAGGAGATGAATAGTATGAACATTTTAATTAATGACATACAAGATAATAATTGTATTTTTAATAAGAAGGAGTTATTTCTATGTTATGAAGAGTATGAACATTTTGAGAAATGACATACAATATAATAATTGTATGTAATAAGAAAGAGAATGGCTGAACAATATACAGACCATCAAGTTATTTATATGTTATGTTTTGTTAATAGATTTAAGTTTAATAGATATGTGAGAAATGGGAGTAGGAGTAAAACTAATAATGACATAAAAAGTAATAAACAACAAATTAATAAATGTAATATAAATAGAAAGTAAAATATCAGATAGGAAATAATTTGGTAAAAGTATAATAACATTGTAAAACAGTTCAAAGTAATTCAAAAGCCAATAAGCACGAATGCAAATAAGCAAACCATATATGCTTAATAAACAATGTTTAAATAGAGCAAATTAAGAAATTCTAAGATGTTACAGTTTAGGCCTATAAATGATATAGCTGTATAAGTTCAGAAAACCAATAATAAACAATTGAATACTATACTTGAATGACATGACCAAATAAATTTTGTAATTACAATTAAATAACCAGAATAACATGTCAGAATGGTGATAAATAGTATAGATAATTAAAATATGTATTAACATAGAATTATCAATTTTGTACAAAAACATTAGTACAGGGCCTAGACCAGCCTTATGAGATGTCAAATTGATCATTGAAAGAAAATAGGGACACCTATAGTAAAATTTCAAGCATTGGAAATATCCCCAAGGAAAAATAACATTTATAAAATATTTATTTATTTTGAACAGAAAACCAGGATTTATAACAATAGTTTCAAATGTACTTAACCAATCAGAGCCAAGCCGGTTACCATAGAAACAGAACGTTATTATAATTTTGACCGTTATGTAACGGGATTCCATTATTAACAATTCAGAGGTATGGACGCTATACTGATGCGGACCTTTTAAAAAGCAAATAAGTAAAAAGATCAAAAAGAAATGAAACCAAATTGAATACCCGAAGTAAACAAGAGTTCCAGGAACACCAGGAGGAAGAATAAACGAAGTTACAAGATTAATAAATAACTAAATTTTGTAATAAAAGAAACAGACGCCAACGAAGACGACAACCCTATCTTTGAGATTAGATGAATGCATTAACAACATCGAAGAAACCATTGATGATCAATAACACTAACATCGTGATTGTGTTAAGTATAAATTAAATTATAATTAATTAAAAAACTAAAACTGATCCACTTTTCTCACAATAGAAAATTCTCACTATGAACTTGGAACACCTATTTCTTTCAAGGATTAATGAAAAATATTTATGAACTCCTGAAGTAACTATAAGATAATCTATGTATAAAATGATAACACTGACACACACTTTTAACACCACAGAGTTGAATTTAATGTAAACCTCTTTCATATTTAAGTACCACAATTGTAAGTGGTGTACTTTATTTAAACATCTTTTTTTTAAACTTTTTTTCGTACTCAAAAGAATTCATTGGCAATTTAATTTGTATAAATAAGAAGACACGGCGACCATAACGTTGTCAAACTAACTTTGTGCTGCCACCCTGCTCTCTGCTGAGTAAAAAATTAATTTATTGCCGAGGCTAAAAGTTATTATAATAATCTCAATTGTACAATAATTATTGAAAATTAATGAGCTACCAAGCCAAATAAATAAGTATGAATCTTTACTAGCTGTCCTGTAATTATTTCAAATGTATTATGTATGTTGTGTTCTGTAGCAGTGAATAGAATTATTTGGCCAAATTTTATGTTGGCAACACGTCCCCCCAGACAAGCGAAATTCGAGTTCCCGCCAGTCTGCGAGTAATTTGAATTATTCATCACAGTACCGTAAACAAACAAACTGATATTGAATCTTTTAATTGTTTTTCTGGAAAACAATTTGGCGCCTATCGGGAAGAAAAAACCAGTGAGTAAGGACAGGTAAGGACTAACAGACAACAACAAGATTCGGGACAGTTTATTAGCGCGATCGCGATCATCATAATCAGCGACAGCTTAATCACAAATTAACACAGAATACACGAATTGTTTACAACAACATTGATGTTTCAATTCTATAGGATCTAAAAAGAGACTCAAAAGAGCAAGGGTGAAAGAATGTTCGTGATATTAACCTTGAGCGCGTGACGTCATACAAGATGGCCGCCAAGTTCGAGTGGCCGCCAAGCTCAAAATTCAATACTTCAATACTGACTTGAAGGTCCCTGAGTAATTGTATTTATAGTCGCCGAAAATCTAGACGAATCCTAATTGCGTCTTAGCATCCGTATGAACTACGTAATTAACAGCGGCCTTGATACAGTCCGCACGGATGGCGTCATCGAGAAGACTCCCGCAAATCGGTCTACAAGCACGTACGCCACACGCTTACATTCTGGATCTCTCTGGAACGTTCGATAAACACGTAGATTGTTCTGTGACGTCGTAACAGTATTTATACTTTAATTAAACACTCGTACAATTTTAAACGTTACTAAAATTTACCCGTGTAGTGAAAAACTTACTACCCAAACAATTACTGGCTTTTCAATTTCTGTGCAGTTTAAAATGCTGATTTTTCAAACTTTTCGAGTTGATTGTGAAGGTACAAGCAGATTTTGATGCTTGCTTTATGAAAATGTATGTCAGGCATTATACCGACAGGAATATTTTAGCAGGATAGATTTATTGTAAACACACAGAAAACAGTCGACATAGTAGACGCCTTTGATAGGAAAATCTTCAGACGCATTATAGGCCCAATACAAGAAAATGGCTCATGGAGATTGAAATACAACAACTAAGTGTATCAAATATATAAAGAGATACCAGTCTCAAAATTTATAAGAATACAAAGATTGCGTTGGGCCGGACATGTTATGAGAATGGAGGATGGCAGAACCCCAAAAGGGCTTTGCTGGGTACATGGGAAGGAACGAGACCTAGAGGTAGACCGAGGAAGAGGTGGGAAGATGGCGTTGCAGAGGACGGGAAAGACATGGGGATAAGAAACTGGAGGAGGGTTGCAGTGGATAGAGTGGATTGGAGGCGGAGATTGGTGGAGGCCAGGGCCCGACTTGGGCTGTAGCGCCATAGAAGGAGGAGGAGATTTATTGTAATATCTATATGTTTTTAAAAGTAAGCTAACAACACACCCGCAGCCCAAGATTAGTTTATGGGTGGTCGCGTTGTGGCAATTTACCCGAGTCGTTCCCTTTTCCATCCTGCTTAGTCGGTGTGACAAGGCACCCAAAGTTCTAGATTG
The DNA here is from genome assembly GCA_034769895.1 of Magicicada septendecula. Lineage (NCBI taxonomy): Eukaryota > Metazoa > Arthropoda > Insecta > Hemiptera > Cicadidae > Magicicada > Magicicada septendecula. Next base: position 430,192,163 of record CM068371.1, read on the forward strand.
TGAAACGGTGTGGCAAATTACATCCACGCATGTCACATAGTGTGTGAGCATGACTTCGCGAATACGATTTTACCTGTGTCTGCATCCTACGGTACAGAAATACGAGCAAATACTAGGATTCGTGCTTACAAATGTACCTGAATTTACTAAATTGTATAAATTCACTGTTAATCCTTGTACCCGTTTATTTTGAGCTAAATGCTACATGGTGCCCAATCAAATGATAAGAGACTTCCGTTCAGATTTATAGTCATTGATGCCAATGTCGTATAACTGACGTCTAGTAATTTCCCGTTTCTGTTTGCATTACTTGAATGTAACGTGATAGTAATTCAACGTTACAGCGCTGAGTGACGATGCTCCAAACCATCCTTATTAAACGTAAGCTGTACGTCACTACTGTTGCATTGAACTTCAGAGTCACTCACGTGCAACAGGCAGTGAACAGCCCTTATATGGACTGAGCACTAGACTTACCACCTACCGTGTTACGTTTGTTGGTTAATCACTGCCAACACATACAGACAAAATTTCTCTTTCCGTTTCTTATAAATAAAATCGTAGACCTCTCTTTAATGATGCTGAGATTTAATTTACATTCTTTTGAAAATATTGAAATTACTTAACCCTGTTTTAATTAATATCATTAACAATAATTTTGAAACAAAAAATATCTAAATATTAATTTCTTAAAGTGCCTTTAGAAAAATTACATGATGTTACATCATGCATTTACACAAATTACATAAAACACAGACTAGCTAAGAAATTACGTATTGAAACCGATTAATGTGTATAATTTACAAATTAATAATAATAAATAATATTTGTTATTTTTACACCAGAATATATTTTTACGTCATCATTATATGACAGTTAAAATGATATCATATGATGATAAATTATATACATCGTAATGCTGTCATCGTAAATTATATTCAAAAATTACATTCTTCTATAAACGTAACAAATATTATTTGTAATTAATAATTATAATGAAACAAATATAGTAAATAATGCTGTCATCGTAAATTATATTCAAAAATTACATTCTTCTACAAACGTAACAAATATTATTTATAACTAATAATTTTAATGAAACAAGTATAACTGGGTGAACATATGAAAGTATAATTAAAAATGTATGTACACAAAACTGTATATCAATATTTTAGAAAAACGGTCATTCCTCTTTTATACTTCTACGCCTATCTTATAAACTTTTTATTATTATATTAATATTGTAATGGTACATATCTTCACCTAACCATAATGAAGAAGGCATGACAAGATAAACTATTTAGTCATTAACACTAGAATAAAAAGGGATGAATTAGAATAGAAGAATGGGTGAATCAGAATAATAAAACGATCAGACATATCAAGGTAGTCAGAATAGTGACTTATATTAATAAAGTAATAACAAACAACCAAAACAAAATGGTAAATACAGAAATAAGACGATTTAACCTGAATAGCCCAATAGATGGTAAGTGAGAGAGTAGAACTAACCCAAAGGACCAAGAATAACATGAATGAAGACAACTGCAAATAGACTAGAAATAGCCACCGCACGAACATAAGTGTAAATAAGAAGAATAGTGACTAACAGACAATTAACATGGAAGTGTAATGATACAATCAGCCACAGCACTAAGGAAGTGACGTATAATGTATGATAAAAGAAAGTGAACTAAGAAGAGATACAAAACTTGTATTAAACCAAAGAAATAGACTCACTAATGAAAATTGTATATAATATTAATGATTATAAGGACAGACAAGTTAGAGATACTAATCATTGAGTACTTAATATATAGAAGGGCACAATAACCCAAACTAGATAGAGTAAACTATGACAAATCACATTAGCATAATACTAAAATATCAGTGGTACAATAAAACACGATAAAATGAGAGTAGTAAATTGTAATGATGGTGAACATTTTCTAAATAGATGTAAGAAAGAGAATTTTTTAGTAAGCAATACAGTAATATTAACCCACCAGTAACACTAAAAGAAGATTGAATGTAAGGTGTTAGTGAGTACCCCAAAGTGAGAATAAAACCCCATTAAAAAGTGATAAAAACACTGATAAAGCAGTGTTCAAGATTATAAGTGATAAGTTATGTGTGTTAATTAATATTGTAGGCCTAAGGGACAATTCATAGTTTTAGGAAAGTTAAGAAACATAGACTGTTAGTGTTAAATCACCATATAGAGAGTTTCTATAAAATTGAATTATAAAAACAATCAATAATCAGTATATGATTTAGTAAAAGATAGTAAAATAGGATAAGGTTACACAATTAATGACACAAGGTCAAATAAGTTTAGTGGTAAGGATTTTCTATTACAATCTAAAAGATAATCAATGTTTATATGTTTGTTTTCCTATGATGACACTATAAAATAATTATTACTCACTGAAGAGTATGAGTGGATAATATGTTTAAAATAAGTATGTGTTAAATGAATAAGAATTATGTTTTAATGAATAAGGTTTATGTTCCAAATAATTATGTTTAAATGATAAGAATTATAGCTATGGGAATTATTAAAACCATTAGATGTTATGTTATATGTTATAAGAAATAAGATTTTAAAACCAACAGTAACCAGTAAACAAGAAACAAACCATACATTCAAATACAATGACACTGAAAATGAGTTATGACAGTAGACAAATTAATGTAGGGAAACAATAAAATCACACACAACTACAAGAACCGACTTAAACATTGAACAAATGAACAGAATCTTGTATTCAAACAATCAGGACCCATTACAAGGAGAATAAAATGTAATATCAGTAATTAAAGAAAAATAATCAATTGGTGTTTAAGCCTATGCAAATTCCCAACTGTCAACAACAAAAAACTTCAATTTTATAAAATTAAACACTGACATTAGGAAGACTAAGCCACATAAACTATGAAATACAAATAGACAATCATGTTAAGGCAGAAATATTATGATTATAATGTAAATTAAGAAAACAGTATAATTAAATAAAATTCACAAAACTGTCAAAATGTTGATACCTAAGTGAACACTATAATATGGGATGTCAAATTAATCTTTGAGCCAAAATATGAAGAGTGGTGATAACATTTACTACTAAAATGGAAGTACTGAAGATTAAATACATTACATTAATTACATTGAAGATCTGTAACCAGTTTGAAAAAAAATTCAAATACCCTAATAATACTCTTTAGCCAATTTCAGCCAATCAAAAACTTTGAGTAACCATGACAACAACCGAATATTGACTAATTTCAGTTAGGAACAATACTTTATGTAGTGACGCTAAACTGGAGAGACGCCACGCCGTGAAGGGCCCAAATTTTCATTAGAAAAACAGTATAAGTGCCCACAATTTTGAGAAGGAGTAGCAGTACAACAGGTGAGAGGCCATTACAACTAATTTACACCAAGGACCAGCTCGGAATTAATTCAGACGACCGGAAAATACCTGTAATTCAACTTGAAGAAGATGACAACCAATTTTTGAGCCCAAGACCAGAAGTAGGAAGAATCTACATCGGCCCATTACTTTACATGGACGACTGACAATACCCATCATATCGACTAACGTTGAGTATTGCTGAATTTCTTTGATTATTATAAAACAAATTCTCTTTCAAAAATTCTAACCATATAATAAAACTCTCACTATCCCTGAATATATTCTCAAGGATTAATATAATAAAGAAATAACTTTGTAAACATTGAATGAACACATGATATCCTATGTTACACAACGACACTGTCACACTTCAACACCACAATATTTTAAGTTATAGCAAATCTTGTGTAATTTTAATGATCAAAAACTTATATAATATGTTCTAATTTTGTTATCTTGTTATGTAAACCTCTGTTTCGTACTTAAAAGAACCCAATTGGCAGATTTATTTTGTAAAATAATAACCAGAGTCAATTGTAAACATTGCACTGCCAACCTAGCGATCCGCAGAGCGAGAGATTATATTGCCGAGGCTAAAATTTTATTATAACAGTTATTATTTTTATGAAGCGTTGACGATAATTAACAAACAAAAGCCTAATAAAAAAGTGCGTACTGATAACAAACTGTCCAGTATTTATTTGTAGAAAATATTATGTATGTTTTGTTTACTAGCAGTGGGTCGACATAACCAACATTAATTCAAGTTGGCAACACGTGTTCCCCCACTCACACGAGAATCAGTTACAAGCCAGACGGCGAACTATTCGAATTTTCGATAACAACTCACCATACTATACAAATAAAAACTTTTAATTGTTTTCAAGAAAAACAATTTGGCGCCTACCCGGAATTACTATCAGTGAGAGAAGGGACAGGTAAGGCACGCAGGCTACCAGACGCTTCCGAACGACACAACTTACGTTCGATAAAACTAACAATAACAACTACACAAACGTTAAATAAATATTTTAATACACACGACACCTGCTCCTAATACTACAATATCTATATTTATTATTATACAGCTATACTACACCTACTTACCGAAGGCTAAACGTAATTGAATAACATAATATCCATTTTTCCTTCTTCTTTAGTAAAACTACCTTACAAGTCAAACATTTCTGATGTCATCAAATATTCCAAACTATCTTCTTCTTTGTCCTTTATTTCCTTCCATCTTTCTTTCTGTGACGTTTACAGTTTCTAAGCAATATATGCTTCAACCATGACATTTTCCTCTTTCTTATACTTTAAACGGTTTTATTTCCTCTCTTATTCTCATCGTCGTTCCTCCATCTTTCAATCCATTTCACCGTAATTATTATTTGCCACAACTACATTTCGAAGCCCATAGCCATTTATGTTCTTTAGTTTTCATGGTCCATGTTTCACTATCATACATAAATCCACACTCTAAATAAAACTTATAGGAAATTTATTTCCATTCTAATCGACTTCCTTCTTGCTGTCAACAATGGATTTAATTTTTCAAAAGCTTTCTTACCTGTAGATATTATTCTTCTGAGTTTCTCAATAGAACTTCAATTCCACGTCACCTTACTCTCCAAATACTCAAACGAGTTCACTTGCATTACAGATTTTCTTTCCAAGGATATGTTATTGAAGACTTTAATCATGATAATTCTTATCACTTTAGTTTTTCGACATTTGTTTTCACTCCAACACTGATCATTATTTGCGTTTTTTATGATATTAATTCATTTTCGTCTCTTGCTTTTTTCTAAGGCTTTCTCTGTCAATTCTTTACGTAGATATTCAATAGAGTTTGTGGCACACACATTCCTTGTCTAATGCTTCTTGCAATGCATTAATCAATTTGTTACCTGGAGTCGAAACATTTTACTTACGTCAATGCGCATTGTATGTCGGTTCGTCTATACTTATCAAGAAATCCATTTCGTGTCTACATCATTACGGCATAAAATGATAAATGTGCCAGATTAAAATGTCCCTTAACCCAGGAGGAATGATAGTGATTCGAAGTAAATAAAAACATAATTTAGTCATTCTTAAATTGTTATAGTTACAAATGCCTATTTGTTAATACTAACTAAATAAGTAAATAATTAAGAATACATAAAATTAAAAATAATTCATAAATAACTAAATAATAAAACTAACTAACATTGCCAAGCTGTTACGTGGAATTTGTAATAAATATTTAATTTAAAAAATTCAAACCGAAATGTTATGAACTCCGAGAAATTTGAACTTATTTTGCTTAATTTTTTTATATTTTAATTATATGTTTTCCTTTTATTGTATATTATATTACAATAAATAGATTATTTTATTACATATTATCATACACAATAAAGAAACGTATTGTAGCAACTGTTTTTCCTTATATTACTACCATACACTTTTATATTAAGCTATTTGAATTGGCTGGCAGGAATTTCTTAGTTGTAATTTAGTTTCTAACTCATGCCAGAAATAATTATGCAAATTTTAATCAGATAAACTGGTTTTCTGTGACAAATGTTAACTAACACACGCATACACTGTGTAGATTACTTTGCTGATACGCATGTTGCGAAACATAGAACTGCATTGATGAAGCATTCATGACACACCCGCACGGCGGTGTAATTAGGTTAGATTACGTAGTGCAAATTGCTCACTGTTGCTGATTACAATCTTGCGTCAGGTGATAAAGTTTCCTGTATAGCTTCTCTGGTACTGCTGCATGAATAACAGCTTGTACTGCAACATAACCTGCCTCAGTGTAGGCTACATGAAACAGATTAAATACAAAAATACGATACCTTATAAAAAAAAAAATCTTTTTTCGAGATTAATATTAAAATGTTTATATTTTGTCTTTATTTGCTTTACATACTTTACATAGTTGAAACTAAAATCGATAAGAATGAAATACTGAATTCACTTATTAAATTTACATGAAGCTGAACAAATATTTGTTATGGTTGCGAGTCTGTAGAAGAATTAGTTGAATTCATTTATTTTTTTGTTTACACCTGTTACGTGTCTATGTTATTCTATATTTTTGTCACGTTATAAGTTATGTGTTTGAGGATACGTAAGATTACCTGCGTTTTTCTGTGTGTTTTTTACTGTATACTAGATTTATTATATATACCACATATTAGAAGTTTCTGACAGAATGAAGAAACAAAATGATTCTACGCAATTTAAAAGGAAAGCAAACGGTACCTGATATGCATTTTGATTATTCAGTTCAGTGTTTAGTTATTATTTGAGGACGTAATTGAATACTTTGTTACAACTTAGGTTAGCAGTGGTATTAGTTTAATATGAAATTATAGCAGCTCATACTAGAACTTGATGGTGACTACGTTTCTACATTATGCTTATAAAGAATCTAAAGCATTTAACCTCAAGCATTAGTCAACAGCTAGTTCTGGAATTTCGACAAATGTTAAGTACATGAAGGGGACGGTTCCTGTCACGAATGTTTTCGTGATTGGAATAGAACTTTTGATACTGCAGGCGTGACCATTTAATATTACCGTTCAGCCGTAAGTCATGCAGAAAACCAGATTCTTTTCCTTTACTTTATTTTCACCTATTTTTGCTTTTTGTAAGTCAAGGTCACGGTGTAGTAAGAAATGTTTGTTAATGTTTATAGGCTTATAAAGCTCTAAACGTTGAAGTTTTACAAAACGATACTTATGTTAAACAAAAACAATTGTATTAAAAACTGCAGGATTTGTTTATATATCCTATAACAGTTATTCAAACAAATTGTATCGTAACTCTGATCTGTAATCAAATATCATGTAGGCCTATCACGTACTGCGTATATATAAAATTGTAAGCCTCACAGAGACGTCTGCCAAATTCTAGATGATATAATAGACTCTCGGCTTTGTGCGACTGACGTGGATCTTTTATGTTACTATTAAACGCTACCAGTAACCTTGTATGTCTATTTAAACACAACATGGACAACTTCTGGGTCGGTTAGATACAGTTAGTTTCTACTTCGGCTAATTAAACCACAGATTCCAGTAGAGTGGGTACTATACGCGAGTTAGTAAAAGAGTCAACGTATAATTGTTATTTGTATCGTGGATTACTGTAATTATTCAAGTTGATTTATTGTTGATCACATGACAACTAATGTGATAGAATCATTTGGAGTGGCAAAATTACTCATAAAACCAAAAAGATAGTATAGTCTGCCATCTTACAAGGTACATTCACCCACGACCATTAAACTTACTTGCGAGATAAAGAAGCTCCAAAAGGTTCGAAGCCTTGAAAATGGACTTGTGGAGTACGTCTCGTCGTGGGTCCAGACTTCCAGTGCCCTAGAAGTGAAGACGTCAAGAGACAAAATTCACGTTGACAAAAAAAATTTATAAACCTTAAATACAAATTAAGGGTAAGGATAATATGGTGCGGCTAAGTTAAACGAATGTCTGATTATCGTTGGCCTATAACATTGTTATGCTGGATTCCACATAGATGACGGAAACGGGTAGACGCAGCAAATCGTGGAAAAGGGCATACTCAACGAGGTGGAGAAAAGTGCTTGAAACATGATGACTGGTGAAACAGAAGCCCATGGTGTGCAGGAGAGACGGAAGCGTCTGTAGAAAACTGGCAATGGATGGAAGGTTAATTATTGACTGCGTTTAGTGCTCATTGAAAACTGAATAACTAGGGAAATTATTTATTAGTAGCATTATTGTCTCATAAAAATATTGATAAAAATTCGATTGTCGATGCGTCTGCAGTTCTGTAATTTATTCACTGTTGTAGTATTATGATTCGTGCGACAATTGTAGCAGTATTTTACATTTATTTAGTAGCAATTACTAGAGATCGTACGGTTTCAGACCACATCCGTAATTGTACACTAATTCGCTTTCATATTTCAACTTATGATTGCGAACAGATCATAACTACGTGACATTCTACTGAACACAAAACACACAACTACTCCTTAATTCGTTTAATGCCAACTTCAAATAATATATATACGTTCGTTGTTTTACAATATTTATACGTAATTATTCAAAATTAATCGAAACATAATAATACCATCTTCGAACCGAGATGTATGTAAATATGTTCGTATACCATAATGTATTTCGAGCCATAACGTCCCTATAACGTCATATGCCACTGGATTCTCAACGTCGTCTGCTCAGATAACCTATTCGGCTGTTTTCTCTTAGATTCTCAAACAAATTACCCACTTAAAAAGGCAACTGCCAAGCCATTAACATCAATTAATGTTAACTGAATACTTTTCGTTAATAATGTTAACAAGATTCTGGGAGGCTCGAGAGAACGAATGACTTGTTAGTGTAATAGACTCTATATAGAAGTAAAATAGCTAATATAAAAGTCATGCAAATAATACAGTGACCTTTAAAAGTCTTTATTTTATTTATTAGAATTTACAAATGTTATGGACCATTTACGTGATTGGGAGAAACACGTCTCCCAAAGCACATTCTAAAACACAAGCTAAAAGAAAAAGAAACTATGAGATGGGGTTAGCTTTTATTAAGCTACCATGTGTTAACATTGAAAGGGATCATACTTTGCTGGGAACACCTTTCTTATTAGATAATGATCTAATAAATACATTTCAAATATTTTTTACAAACATAAATTTAAAATAGTTTCGCCTTCACTTATATGATGTTATAGAACTCGTACTCACACATTTGACTTGTAAATTTACGAGGCTGAAGTTTGTAACATCATTATACGGCTGATTGTTGATGATGGTACCTCGTAGATTTCGCGGTATGTTTTGTGCCAATAACAATAACAAAAACATGGTGTTGACGTCAACAAATTATTTTTATTTACATGCACAGTAAGACGTATGCTTAAAAGACAATTACATTATATTCTTATATTATTATTTCATTTAGTATTATTATATTTTTATTTCTAGTATCTAAAAGAGATATTGTGTCTCGCTTGCAAAAAAGTCGTTGAATTTGCGACAATATTAAATGGGTCAAAATGACATTGTGTATGTATCGTCGCAAGTATCTGAGAGACATCCGTGATGAGCAAATTGAGTCACACCTGACGTAATGGGAACACATTACGCGACAGAATTTACACGCTACGCGAGATTACTGTCTGACGTCAGCTGGTCTGTTTTCATTCTGTTCAATGTTTTAATGCTTTACACCTGTCAGATTATATAAGAGAATATACCTTTATACCTTTGTACTGGAATTATGAAAACCACTGGTTATGAAACAATATAACCACTATTTGCGCTCTGCGCTATTTAACAATACTGTTATAGCTAAAGACACGTACTCGTCCACAGCCCTATACAACGTGTTCAGCTATTCCAACGTATTAACTTAGACCAGGTAAAGTATAGCACACTAGTTTGCTTTGATGTTTACTGCTTTACGTATTATTAACGTATGAAATATACTTTTGCAATTTTACACCATTATTAAGTAAAGTTTTAAGTTGTATAAAGAGGCAAGGATAAATAAAAAGTCTGTAAACAGCAAGAATGCTCCACGATTTTTAGTTATGTCAAAATTTATAAAGTAAATGAAATCATAATACAGACTAGTGTGTAAGTAAGAAAAATAAAGATGAGGTTTATATATTGAGACAAAATTAATCGTTACTATGTAACTGGATTAGACATAAGAAATATGGCTTATATCGTGTAGCAGCTCATGAGTTGAAGAAAAGGAGTGCTGTAGAATGGCATAAGAGGTGTAATAATAATAATAATAATAATAATAATAATAATAATAACAATAATAATAATAATAATAATACAAGTGTAAACTAAGACACGAGTCTAGCCTAAACTCGAAAATTATAGAATATGAGTGGTCGACCAAACGCGAATAGGTGTGCAATCTACTGATGCCTATACAGTGCAAATGATATTGGATTTTTAATCGATGACGACCTCTTACGAGGGATATTTTATGATCTGATGACCAAGCGTATGCTTTGAAACGCGTCTTTTTATATAAAAAAAAGAAGTCACAATGCGGATTGAAAAAAAGTTAGTGTGTCTAAACAAGATACTTTAAGTGTAAAAGTAGATGATACAGGAATGACGATACTGAGTTTCCACATAGTTGACAGTCACTTACATAATCAAAATAAAAAGACCTAAATAACAGCGTTATAGGAAATAACTTTTTTTGTATGTTATGTATATTTTTGAACAACATTTAAATTTGTTTCTTGCGTCTAGCTTTCAGACTTAACGATTTCTCTGTGCCATTGTATACCATCAAAGTCACTAGCGGCCTCCCTCTTTGTTTTCTTTCAGGAAGGTCCATTGTAGTAGTAATTCCATACGGCTCATATGCACGTATAATCTTAATCTTTTTGCATTAATTGTGTCAGTTACACTAGTGCAATTATTCATGCTTTATCTTATTTCCTCATTTTTAACCCTGTCCAGTAGTGTAAGCCTACAACACTTTCTCCAGTATTCCATTTCCATGGATCGTAATCTTTTCCTCATATATTCTGTAGTTTTCCACACTATTGCTTACAATGCTTTCTACTATTGCCTTTATAAATATTGGAGTATATATTTACACTAGTAGAGTTGCGTAGCTCGTACTTTAATATCACCACTACCAAGGTACGATTTACCAAATCGTGGAATATGTAAAACGTTTGAGGTTAACAATGAGATGAAAATGAAAAAAATGGTGATTTTTTAACTGACAATTTTCAATTTACAATCTACATCTATTAGAGTATTAAGTAAATCAGATAAAAGGGTTAGGTTTTTAATGGACGTTAAAATCCCTTAAAAATCCAGTGATTTTTAAGGTTTTTAGGAAACCTTAAAAATTAGAGTTAATCCAGTGACGTTTCTCCTTATAACACACTGTGTTTTTTAAGGAATTAGCAAATCTTGAGGCCAGAAAAGGTGGTTATAAAGGAAAATAGTTATTCAGTTATATAATTTTATTAAACAACATTTCAGATTACAGATGGCCACTTTCATTTATCCATTAACAAAATGTACCCATAGACATTGTTGTATTACTTTTCTGAATATTATTATAAAACGTGTTTACGGGTATTATTAATGTTAATATGTAATAAAAACTGTGTTGTTAATAAATACTTTTGCTCTAGGTGTATCTGTTTTTGTCAGTTGATACTATTGGTTGCGTGTTTATTCCTCGTATATATGTTACTTCTATTTAATTATAATTTTATTTTTATGGATGAGTCTTCTTTATCGGTTAATTCTAGAATTAACTGAAGAGAATTCTTGGTTCGTCTGTTTAAAATGTTTGAATGTAGCGGTTGTATCGTCCCAAAACAACTTCTTAATGAATACGTTCGATTTCCATCTCAAACGTATTCGTTGAGGTTAATTTCGGTTTCGTAATTTTTGTTATTTTTACAACTCGCAGAAGTCTTCTTGATCTTCGTGCGTATAGAGCGAATCCTAATTGTATCTTGCGTTCGATAAATAAAACACATGGAAATGATATTGATAATAATAATTTTTAATCCTTGAAATTTTTATTCAAGTTTACTAAAAATTGTTATTTCGATATTAACATTAGCAATGATCGATTCTTATCTCAGGGTCAATTGTCAAATGAATTAAGTATATAAAAGTGATTTTTTTTTTGGCTGCTACGCAAGGTTCAATTAATTAATAAACAAAAAATAAAGAGTGCATTACAATGGAAATAGATTAATATTTATTAGCTAACATAATATTATAAAGAACTATTAATGGTTGAACAGTATAGCCTGTAATATTTCGCTTCGTTAGGTGCGCAAGGCATGCTGGTTGTTGAGTGACGTCATAATCATGGCCGCCGAGTGACCAGCTAGTTAGTGTAAATTGGTTCCCAATGAATATTAATAAAATATTGTCACTTAGTGTTCACTATTTCTTATATTCTGCTTTTTTTCTTTTATAAAATATTTTATCAGTTATTAATGTGGTGTGAGTTGTTGGTGTTGCTGGTGATTATTCGTATCTGGATTACAAGAATTGGTTAGTTAAATTTTTGTAGAATATTTATATTTTTGCTAACTTCAATGGTAGTTGTTCATATTGGGTTAGATGACTTATTGTAATGACTTCATGATTTTTCTGTTTGGTAATTCATTCTTCTCAGTTTGGTTCCTTTTTTTGAAATTTTTTACATAATATTTTTTTTTTATCCGCACTCCTCAACCGTATTCAATCGTGGTTAACAATCAAGTGTTCCAATTTCTTCTTTTTTTCACAGAAAGTGACCAAAATTTCTTAGATTCTTATTGGCTCATAGTGCAAAGTTCAACTTTTACATTACCATGATCATTAAAATACATTACATTTTATATTTTGCCTTCAAATTACCTTTTTATCATAACACAATAATATTTAATACAATGTATATGTGGTTAATCCAAATAAAATTACAAATCATTTGATACCAAACATGGCCTGGTTTGGTCATGTAAAAACTAGTATCTTGTGGATTTTAAATTTATCTTACTAAACAATTTAGAATCATGGATGACAGTTGACTATGACCCTTTGATACAATATTAATTTAACTTGATCTGCTAGTAACAAGAATTTTTATAATGTAAAACATAACTCTTAACTATACTCCTTATCTTAATAATTATAACTTACTACATTTAACTGGTTACACACTGCTAAACAATTGTCTGTGTGTTATTTTCTAAATCACCAGTATCAAATTCTGTTTGATTGAACATAACTTTTTAATACTAAATAACACCACACCTTTCAACTATAGACTGTGTGATTATTATTATGCCACCTTTTATGTGTTTGTTTTCACTTATGTCACTATAGGGTTTTGTGCCCTTTTGTCACCTTATTTTACTAAAAGAAAGATTTTTATTGGCCTATTTAGTCCTATAGGTAATACACATTTAATGCTATGAAGTGGCTGTACTCTTTATTATTTTGGTTATTGTTTATTTATTTGATGCTTGTTTACAGCTTTACCTTTTACTGATTTACTGCCCTATCTAACTGGGTAATGTCTGGTTATTATTTGTTAGTCATAGTCAGGTCAATGGTTGGTGTTGTTGAGTTAATTTTGGTCCATTCATTATCTTCAATTTTGGGGTTTTTGGTTTATTAGCTGGTGATCATAATGCTTGGTTCTATTCCTGAATGAGTTTTCACAGTTTATTATTTATAATTAGTCATACAGTTTTCTGTTTCGTTACAATATGTCTATCAGTCAAATAGGATTTTGTGGAATAAGTAGGGAGATTACGTGACATTTTATTATGTATTTGACTACTGACAGGGGACAACTGGCCTAGTTATCGTCCAAGTTGATAACGTTGCAGAAAATGCAATACTCCGTTCACACTGAAGTGCTTTCATTCAGCTGAGCCAGTTGTGAGTTCGGTCATTCAATTCTATGTAATTTACCCGTGATGATTTAAAATATTTATTTACAATTTATTCTAAATGATATACTTGTACATCACTTACATTTGATGACTGATGAGTCAGCTCTTCATCCATTAACCTGAGGATAGAAGCGACTGAAATTTTAGTGCAAGCAACTTGTTCTCTTCACAGCTAAATTCAGCAGAGTTTACCATGCAAAACACTGTACTTATCCATTTACTGTACACTGTAAATGTTGAAATATAGAAAGGAAAATTCTTTCTAATACTTAAAGAAAATTAGAAGCAACGGTTTCCGAAAAATTAAAATAATATCTAGTAAAAACTACAAAAAGTCCTCTGGAACATGCATGGCTCATATCCAGAATATGTGTTTCTACTAACGCTGTACCAAAGCACTTGAACATGATTTAGTTACTACCGATCTTTCGTAGGCTTCTTCAAAAGTTTGCTTTGAAACAGTAATACAAAATTTTTTTTGTACAATATAAGAAAATATAAATTTAAAAAAAAATAATTATATTAAGAACTCAAATTACCGTGTGTACAGAAACATGAATACAATATAATGATGATTAAGTTTCGATTTATTTTATTTCAATTTATTAATGGTAAATTTGTATTTAATAAAATCTATTCTTACTTTGGTAGTTTATCTATTTATTAGCGTGCACACACTTCTCAGAAACCTTAGTTTCAGCTTCAGCAAAAAAAACTATTTTGGGACTAACATATCATCTGTTTCCACTCAACTGCGATCTGACTTCATAGTCTTTGCCAGCTCAGGAGTGTAACGCGTCCGAATGATATTGATAATTAGTTTCAGCGAGTGTACGGTTAAGTCTTTAAGGCTGACGTCTGTCATCATGTCTTTTATAACTTTATCACGTTTAGGCTTTTCTGTATATTCCGTACTCTTAGAGTTCCACGGTGAGTTTAAAACAAAAGCAGAGAAGCATGAAGACTGACGAGCTGCTGCCAACCAGCCTATGGGCTGTTAACCTAGAAGAGAAGAGAGAGTTCCACAAACACGGTCGCTCTCCCATCTCAATTCAAAATGTTCAAGGTATAGTCCATCTTTCTGTTTCATGGACATATTTTCTACACAACTTGCGAAAGACAGTCAAAATATAAACACTACACACAGCACGGGGCACTATCCGACTTCGCGCCACTTGTTACAGCCTCGGAGACTGCTTGTTCACATGGGTGAATGTTTAAACCACATTGAACAAAAAGTAGGAACTACTTCTGCTTCTATCAACCGTCAACTTAGGGGATCAAGTTGGTCGATTTCTTATTTACACGTTTCAATTTTCTTTCAATCTGGTCAATTCAAGTGAATTCATCAACCGAATTGAACCGTATAAATCCGTCTCAAGCGTAACACTTTATTCTGCTTAGAAAAAGTGTTCTTTGTTTTGATTACCACGGCAACACAAGGGCAAAATTCCGTAAAACGTATATGGATTCAAAGAAATAAGATCTATGTAATACAACGTTTTACACGCCAGCACATTAAGAAACGTTTTGCGCTTTGTGCAACATGATTGTCTTTGGAAATGTATAAGAGAAAATTATACGGTAGCTTAAATAAGTTTGAAGCGGGATTTTGTTTTGCGCCAGGTATAAATTGACAGTGGAAAAATCGCAGATAAAGAACTGCAATCTACATATTTTTCTAACAACGTTTTGAATATGGATTCTAGTTATCCCAAAAGAACAAGGTGATTACGAAGATAATGTTATTTACGTCACCTCTACTGCCAGGAGCTCAACCGACATAGAAAATGGTGATTATGTTAATTACAAACTGCTGCTTATGTAGCTTACGTATACTAGAAGAAACATTGTTTGAATCCATTGTTGTACATTACCAGCTGTTTACGTTGTTCTTTTAATGGCGTAGGAACAACTCATTTACTTTGAGAGAAAATTTTTCTTATGTGAATTTTAACGTTTTTTTAAATACTTGTTTGCCTTGTTCCATGTAAAGAATTACTACGAATATATCTGCACGAGAACAATATTATAATATCTCTGTAGTGCAATATTATATTGTTACGACGGTCTCACGTCGTGTTGTACAGTGGTGGAAACAAGATACAGACACAAATGATATCACTAATTGCCAAATGACGTCACAAATAACAATTTTAAAATAAAAAAAGTACTTTTAACAATAATTAAAGTAACTTGTACATACGCAATAATAATTGTAGACTATTAGAGTTCCGCATTAACTATAGCACGATAATCACTTTCCACCAATCCGCAAGAATCACTTGATCCGCACTCTACAGTAACACCAGTTTCAACTAAGCCGGCCGGAGACGCTTATATGGGACACGCAGATGTTCCAGAATAATTTACCATTCGTTTGGCGGAATGCCGGCATAATGTGCGTAGTTAAGAGTGTTCAAATAGTCTGGAAGCTGCTTTAGTGGACGGCCTTGACAGAGTCGCTGCACCTACTCTGCTAGCCGAGAAACGTGTAGAACGTTTACGTACCTGCACCTGCCGACTGCACGAGAGCGACGTAATTTTCGTAGCAATATTATTTTATGACTTTTATTGTGTATGCACGATCCGTGTTATAATAACCTACTTTTGTACTTATTTTGTATAAATGTTATTATATTTTAATATTGATGTTAACACATAACAAGTATGTCGAAAATACACTAAAATATACACTTTTTTTGACACGGTATTTAAACTGTAGATTTGGACACATAACGAACGTACAAATGCCTCTTAGCACAGTTTGAAACGTTGTTGTGCTCTCCGCTGTAATCCAGTATCATTTCCATAGGGGAAATTTATTATGGAGACGTATCTACTGGTCAACGTTAGGAAAGGAAGGGAAAGAAAATCAACCCTTACTAAATCTAACAGACCCTTTGAAATCTAATAAAAAATGCATTAATCAAATTCTTACAACACATTGTTAACCCCCCACAAATGTACACACGCAAATACGCGCACGCTTTTTCTCCTCAACTGTCTAAATTTAATTTCAATTTTTTTCATCAGCAGAACACTGACCACGGTTCCCTACTCTTATCAAGTACATTCATTGCCTCTTTTGTCGTTCCCTATCTACTGTTATGTTTTGTGACTGTTCTGTGATGTTTTTGTTGCACTACTGCAACGTTTTTAGTCCTTCGCTATATACCTTTCTTTAATCCCAGTTTCCAAAGTGTTTTTTCACTACTATCGTATCGTTCATTCTTTTCATATCTTTCAACCAGCTCAGTTACCTTTCTTAGATATGCTTTACTATGTACTTAGTGTGGAGCTGATCTGTTACTTTCGTGTTTTGTATTTTGCCTTCCATCGTTACTCTTATAACGTTACATAATATTCCATCCAAAATGCCTGAATTCTTGACTTCATCCCATTTAATGACACGCAACACTGATTTTTGTTGATGACGACCAATATAGGCATTAGTTTTAGTTTGTATATAAAACATTAAGTAAATACGTTTATCATAGATTTTCTTGATACCTCTCCCTTACACAAAAATCTGTTTCTTACCATTATTTTATACTTTTTCCTTTTGACTCTTTTATTTATGTTTTTTTTTGCTCTGCTCTCTTCTGTTGTTCTTTTTCTTGGTAAATATGTATGTCTATTGCCTTAGGGTTTTTCCATATTGCAAATGATTTAAGTTTCCACGTGTTGACTTTCAAAGCATAATTGTTCATATACCTGTAAATTATTTAAGTCTTTCTCTCTTCCTCATCTGTCATCTCATCTGATTGCAGATTCTAAAATGTTGATAGTTTGGAATATCCGGTAATCCACATGCAATTTCAAACAACATAATCTGACTCATAATCTCCATCATAAATAAAATAATTTAAATTTATAATGTCTTCAAAACAATACTTGTTGTTTGAGTTTATTCGTTAGGCCCTTATCCTATTCAATAACTACATTTGTCGGTCTTCGGGTTGTCACGCCACCTCTTTCTTGGACGCCCGACTCTTTTCTTTGTGTTTCATTTAAGATCCTTGCATTTTTCACCAGCCTTGTGTAATCCATTCTCAAAGTGTGTTCATTTCAAAACTCTCTTCTTTTATCATCCAAGTATTTATGACCGTTACATTACTTATTCACTTACATTATGTTTTGGAACTCCCCTAGGACACTGTTAGTCTTTCATCTTAGATTAGTTTTAGTGTCTTTGATTCACCCTTATCTTCAAACCCGCATCGCGTCGTTCTGAATTTTACGTATCAGATAGTTTTTCCTACGTATCATGCATATGAAGTGTACAATATTTTATGTTTTTAAACACTTTTTGCTACAGCCCGTTTCCTGATGTATATAATATATTTAATATTTACACTGAAATTACTTCAAGATATTTTATTTTCCTTATTACGAACATGTTTCCAGAACCCCTGTGTTCTCATCCTCAGCCTTCGTGATCTTGCGTCTGGTGAAGTATGTGTGTGTTGGCTAGACACTATTTTGGTTTCTTATTGGTCTCTGGTATTTTAAAGTAGTATTATTGTGTGTGATTGTAGTGTATGTATTAGTATTTTGTGTATTTTCGAAGTTGAGTACTTTGAATATTGTGTCATGTTTTGTATTGATTTGTATTTGTTCAGGTATTAGTTTGTTTTGTGTTTTATGTTTGTATAGTTGTAAATTTTCCCAAATGTTCATTATGGTGCCTTTGTGTCGTATGTGTTTTATTAGTGTCATGCTGGTTATGTCTGGAATTCATGTCCAGTGTTTATTGCATGTGTGGCCAAATTAGATTTGTATATTTCTGGTTTTTTGTATGCGTTTAGGTGTTCATACAGTAAATACAGTACTATTTATACAATAAAATACTCCATATTTTAATCCGGGTTATTCGAAATAACGACCAAAATAGTAATTCAATAGAATGATTAAATAATGAAATTAAAAAAAAGGAAAAAATTAAAACAAATGCTTTGTATGTCAACAATATCTACTGTCCGGTCAAAAATAACATTTTTATCGTAGGCCTAAAGCGTAGTACATTTACATATTGCTATGCAGTTACTGTGCTAGGTGTTCAGAGGTTAACAAGGAAAACTTTCAGGATCAATAGTTTAGGTCAAAAATGTCCTCCTGACAGAGTAAGCTCAAATTCCACCCCAAATACTAACCAACTAACCACAGGAAAGGTTGCAAAAAGGTCTACTAATCTCCTAGCACGAATTCCGTCAGGTAGAACAATTCCACGTAAAACTGTAAAAAAAATAACGAGCGGACGTACTGTGAAATGTACAAATATCCCTTGCAGACGGAATGTAGCAATTACACGGAAAACACAACCCCAACAATGCACCGCTTAGCTGAAATGACGCGTTCAAACTGTAGCTCTCTCATTACCTCTCGTATATCGCGATTATACATTTAGGCAGGACATAAATTTATAATCTTCAGGGAAGAGTGCTTGAGATGCAGTGCCAACGAGTACTTCAAGGCTCGTCTCTACACACTTTATGATGATGACCAGAGGTTGTGCGGAGCGATGGGCAAGCCCGTCACCCATTATCTTACCATGTTTCGAGCTTCTTGCAGAGCTCCCGCCGAGGGACAGTAAATTATATGGATTCTTTGCGTGTCTTGCTACCGGCTGTGGGTTTTTAATTGAGCATGAGGGTTTGCCGACGCTGGGTCTATGATTCACCTGGCACAGATGGGTTGCGACCGAAAGCACTTTTAGGGGATTGCCCCAGAACGGAACGGACAGGAAAGGATTTTATGATAACCAGGCGAGACTAAAGTTTACGGTTACGGGTTTTAGCCAAGTAGCCCCCAACAGAGGTCGCGTAGGTAATCATCGGCGCCACAGACGTAGAGACCATAAGTTTCCCTAGGCGACGGGTCATAGATATACTGCAAAGTAAGAGTCGGAGCTGCTATAGACGATGGCCAGTTTTTTGGGCTACTTCCTCGGAGTGTATCCGTCAGGTGAGATGACAACCCGATGTACTTGACACCCGGAGACCAGGGCAGGAGAGTATCGCCTATGTAGAGTCTGCTGGGGAGTCTTCTGTGTCTGGAGATGACTGCAGCTATGCTCTTGAACACGTTATCAGCGATCTTCCATTTACCTGCCGACTCAGCGTAGGAGTCAAGCTGTTCTTGGAGCCAGATTACAACACTACAATTGACAGAAAACACTGCAAATAAGGCCAGCCTGGTTTCTAGCAACTTGGGCATATCGTTGACGTACACAGAGAAAGGCGTGCGCCTATGTCGATTCCCTATAGTACAACAGCCGTAATTGCGTTTTACGAAGAAGGAGTGTTATCTACGGAAGGTTCTGATTGAAAGTTCAAAGAAATCTAGCAATAAAATGAATGTAGCAATCCGGAAGCAGAATATCCATGAGTCCGTAAAGAACTCCAGGATGCCAGATATGATCGAAAGCTTTATCGACATCAAGGAAAACGGCGACGGTCAGATCCCACGAGCAATTGGCCTCGGCGAAGTGGTGAGCAATTGTCTCCACAAAACGCATGTGTGTAATAAGTAAAGAGATTACGTGATACTTTATACTGTGCTTGACTATTGAAAGGTCACAGCTAGCCCAATTTTCGTCCAAATTGATAACGCTGCAGAAAATGTAATACCCCTTTCACTATGCAATGCTTCCATTCAGGTGAGCCAGTTGTGAGTTCGATAAATTCACACATTCAGTTTTGAGTTATTTACTTGTGATGATTTAAATTATTCACTTACGAATTATTCTAAACAATTTACTTGTGCATCATTTACATTTGATGACTGATGAGTCAGCTCGATATAGATTACGTATTTACACACACACACACACACACACACACACACACACTTTTTTATTTAACGTATACCAGTAATCCAAGATTTACTTTTTGACGTTATAGTATACAAAACATAAAATATGTAAAATATATGTAAAAAATATTTGTATTAAAAATAAAAAATTGTTCTTATAAAAGGAAAACCACTCATAAAACCACGAGTAAGTTGTCGTTCGGAAAATGCAACGGAGAGGGATCATGTAGAAGAACCTACACGGTGGTGATCAACCAAATACTGACGTTAACCTGTAGTGTGATGTTGCTGTACAAACGACTTCGAAATTAAGAGAACCGACGATGAAGACAAGTTGCCCCAGATAAGTATTTAAGTTCCCCCAAACTGAAATTCAAAAAATCAAAATTGCGACTTGAAACACGAAATATTGAAAACATGTGTCTTCCGGGACATTCCGGGACAAGGTTTAATGATGCTTCTAATGCTGCCTTTCTATTACCCTATTTTCACCAACCAACGCTGTTTCCTCTTTTCTTCTTTTTAAGTAGCAGTTCAAGCGTAGTAGTTCAAAGAAAACTTCGGAAATCATAACTGTCCCTCAACGAACAACTTCAGTCTATGCCATCTAAGAAAAAATGGTTGGTTCAATATTTTGGGTTCGTATAAATGAAAACTGAATCCTATAACACCTTCAATATTCTTGATTCATCTGAATTGATCTACCGAATTGAACCGTCTGAAGCCGCCTTTTACACTTGGCAACACTCTACGATTTTGCCCGTTGCAAATAGCCTGTGCAAGGCATGTGTAAATATCTATAGAAACTACTTTAAGCATCCATGCATAGGCCTAATAAACAACTCTTCGAAACAAATACAGTGGTTAACACTTGTTTTCTAGATACGCTTAAGTATACTGGTGACAAAAGACTGCTAACGTAGAAAAAATCAATTTAATAAAACCAGTGTTAACATTATCCTAACAAGTTAAAAGTTTGTATAAGCAATTTATTCAGAATACGTTAACTTCGTCATTTCTACTATTTTTACGGCTTTCTGCATAAAATATAAAAGTATATAAAAATAAGCTGCAATTACTAAAACCGCGCCAGTTACACGGTTCAGAAACATCACGCATTGTGTTGTCTTTGTTTTGAAACATCCAGTCAAACTGGAGACACAACTAAGACGCGAGACTAGCTCTGTTCGCCGGGTGCCTTCCTGTTTCCTTCTTGTCGGGAGACGCCTGTTTCATTCAAGATTGATACTTATGAGTGTTTAGTATAAGACGCTAAGTGTCATAGCAGCGAACAATGCAGAGAGTGGTAAACTTTGACCGTTAAGCTTGTATTGTGCATCAGTGCTCGGCCATTGCTCATAATCCATTTTCAGCATTAAAGACACATACCGTACACACACACACACACACACACACACACACACACACACACACACACACACACACACACACATACACACACACACTTAACGCTTACAAATTTACCTTTGACTTAATATTAGGATTTCATAGATACTAAAGATTAAGTCTTTGAGTTTTCGATCCGGACATAGGCTTTCAAAGAAAACATCGTAGAAGGTCAAAAATTACAATTACAGTAAATAATAAAGGACGATATCTAGTATTCAGTCACAATGCTTTGAGTTTTTTTATTAATTAACATCAAAGAACAAGGTTCTTAAATTTTTAATCAGTAAATAATTATTATTATCTATATAATACTAATACCCTGAGAAATGCTCACTGTTTAACAGCTCTACCAATAAATCCTACTCTCATGTCCAGGAAGACATACTTGTATGTTGCGTGATCCCCGGGCAATGAATGGTGTACAGTGGGTGTGCCTTATGTATCCTACCAAACGAGAGAGGGTAAAAGACGAGTTTCCGGCGCCTCAAAACTGGAACATAACGGCTTTTTATGGTAACCCCGACAGATAGGTATATTCCTTGGTCCTCCCGATGTGGGGGTTATGCGGATGGCTGGTAACTAACCCATGTACAATTTTACATACTCCTATGCTTCACACGATGCCTCGGACTAGGACTGCCATTAAAGGTATAAGCCAACCGGAAGAAGAAATGTTGGCAGACCGAGACGGAGATGGTGAAGCCGGAAGAGGCAACCTGCCTAATCCTGGACAGATAGATGATGATGATGATGAAATAATTGTTAATAATTGACAAAGAATTTGAGAGCTATAAACATAGAATTTGATATATTTTTAGAACATTTGAAAGAAAAACAGAAAAACAAATAGAAGTAAATCTCGGATGAAATTTTGTAAAATTTGGCCATTAAAACTCATTCGTATATTTTAAGAACATAGCTAGTGTCTAAACTAGGCCTATGGCAAGAGTCACGTGTAAATACAGATTGAAGTTTTGTCGACACGTAAATGAATGTTCAGGACAATCAGAATTATAAAATCTGTAGCGAGAACTAAATAAGGTATATTCTCTAAAAATGCAAGAATCAAATAATTTGTCCCGCAAAGTACTGGAGAGGGATAATTATAGTACTGGACAACATCTAATTATAGCAATACAGAGTCTTTATGTGGAGAATAAAATCTTAATAGAAACAGGGAAACCGAGAACAGGTACTAGAGTTAGCCTGATCATTTGTGGAGTACGACAAGGGTGTCCCTTATCAACTTTTTTTTTAATTTACATATTGAGGATGTCACACAAAACTGGCGGATGTGTCTTCCAGAACATTTTGTGATTGGTCACTCTACAACTGACACTTTGTTGTTTGCGGACGAACAGGCTATTCTGTCGGACTCTGAAAACAGATTGCAGATGGGTATACATTTGTTAAACCGAATCTGCAAAGACTCTGGATTGCAAATATTCACACTTAAGACCAAGGTGATGGCTTTTCGTGGAACTGATCCGTACGGGCAAAGATGTTATAGATGGAACAAGTTAGCAATTTTGAGTACCTGGGCTACATTGTGTCTTATAATGCAAGCAATGACGTTGTGAATAAGTTGTACAAGTTTAACCTTATGTGCGGGACCATTAGCCGAACTCTTAAGTCAGCAAGTAAAGGAACACGCCTAAAATTCTACAAGGTGATGGGTCTTTCCACACGTCTTTACGAGTCTCAGAATTGGACTTTAACGAAAGTTCCTGTACTTGGTTTGTCTCTATAATTAGTAGAATATGACGCTATAGGCCTATATGCCTCTACCGATCTTACAATTAATCTTATAGTCGACATTGTTCTCATAATAAACTTTATACTTGCGCATTGGACGTAATATAAGTTCAGTACGGTGTTTCTATTATCTGCTTCCACTATTTAGATGCATTTTCTAAGCTACATCTTTTTCTCACACTCAGTTTATCGCTCGAAATTAAGAACATTCTTGAGGAGTGACCACGTATAAAGCATGTTTACCTACAGGATAACACAAAAATTTTGGTTTAATTTTTTTCTATTCCAGAAGGAAGGAGGAACATTGTGAAAACAAAGAAAAGGTTATACCAAACACTTTTCAACGGATTTTGAAGTCCTTCGCACTCATTCTCAGGTTCAGGACAAGAGCAGCCTAAAAGAGAAGACGGAATAATACATAAATTCTTGCGGCAGTGAACTCTGCAATTTTGTGTTCAAGTTATTAACGCGAATTAAACTTACATAAACTAAATAATATTCTTAAAAATTAACACAATCTGTAATATTTATATTATAAATTATCGACTATTTCAAAATAGAATGAATAATGTGCCTAGTCACAATGAATTACTGAACAAAAGTGCATTTATACTTTGACGTATGAATTCGTTTACTTAAATTTGTCAATAACTAAATTTTAAAACAAATATTCCAATACCAGACATGAAGTTTCCAATTCGTTTACTTAAATTTGTGAATAACTAAATTTTAAAACAAATATTCCAATACCAGACATGAAGTTTCCAATTACAGAAAGTTATTATTCTTCCCTTCTTTTTAATGTGTTTTTATTCACGAGTGCGTCAAACGATTAACAGTATATTACTTACAAAGTAATAGGTTTGTCACCCGCATGCTAAGAAGTTTACCTCACCGTTTCTCGTGAACACGTAAGTTGCACGTTTAATAGCATTTGATACGCCAACACGTTGCTACGACAGGTAATTGCTTTATAATAGCTTTTCATTGCAATACACCACATCATAGAGTCAACAATCACGTTTTAGTGTTCCGGTGAGTAACGCTTAAGTGTAATTAACTATACTACTGTCAATCATTTACTATGATGTGCTGGATGTTACAAGCACAATTAAATGTGCCAAAATAATTATTATTAACTTTTGGAAATAAATATTATATTTGGTTTATTTAATTTATTATAAACCTATTGCATAGAATTTCAGTTTGGAAGAAGATGTCAGCTAGTGCAAAGAAGGAAAGTAAAACCTATAAGAATGTGGCTAAAGTACATAGAAGATGACCTCAGGAGGATGTGTATTTGGGTAGGAGGCGGAGGCTGCAGGACCGAGGTGTGGGCTGTAGCGCCTGACAGTCAGTCAGTCATGTCAGCTACTGCAGGACCGAGGTGTGGGCTGTAGCGCCTGACAGTCAGTCAGTCATGTCGGCTACTGCAGGACCGAGGTGTGGGCTGTAGCGCCTGACAGTCAGTCAGTCATGTCAGCTACTGCAGGACCGAGGTGTGGGCTGTAGCGCCTGACAGTCAGTCAGTCATGTCAGCTACTGCAGGACCGAGGTGTGGGCTGTAGGGCCTGACAGTCAGTCAGTCATGTCAGCTACTGTAATTCTCAGCGATTTTGAGGTGTATGCGACGTTGTCGTAGGGTCACCCAAACTGAATGTTACTTCATCTGTGTGTAAGAGGCAGGTCACGCAACACGGCTTGAGTTGACAGCCAAAACCTCAGTGGTCGGTGCAAAACAAGTAGCGTATCCCGAGAAAGCAGGTTAACACACTTGGCCCCGGGACAGGAGCATCTATGAATGGAGCCAAAGTAATGGATAGCTGATTTTAGTGCGTTCCTTCAGGAGAAACAATACTACAGCTTGGTTAGTCTCGCTTACTATATATAAGGACAACCATCATTATAAAGAAGACGTCTTGTTTAGTATATTGTTGACGAGTCCAGTTTAAGTCAAAAATAATGATTATGCAAATAAACAAAACAAACTTGTGAGTGCTAACTGCAGTGAGAATAAATTGAAATTGTGGTTACACGTAATAACCACGCAACTAACACTACTACTACTACTACTACTACTATTAATTTTTAGGGTTGAATACGACAACGTTGTGATTAGTATTAATTGGGATTATTAGTATAATAATAATCGTTATCATCATCATCATCATCACTATCATAAGGAGGTCTAAAATGAACAAGAAGGAAGAGCAACTATTTAATAAATTAATAGTGTCATACAAAAAAAGTGAGAGTAACGCATATGAATATAATAATATGATAATATTTATATTTAATAATATTAACATAAAAGTATAAAACAAATATTATACAAAAACCTATTAAACAATAAAAATGTAACAGTGTTAACAGTGTATATAACAGTGTTAATAATCAACCAGATCAATATTTGCTATACGTTTCCCTAACATTAAGCAGTTTATAGCTTTGATCTTTTCTGAAGTTGTTTCGACAAGTGAAGTAAACACTAAACAGCGTATTTACGAGTCACTCACTAGCTCTGTTGCGTTTCACATTTACGGCAAAAAGCGTCTTGCCTGCCGCTGTTGAAGAAGTTTCAAGTGCATGAATATTTAATGAGATGCATCCTTTATAACGGTACGCGATAGTGTCTTAGACTGTAATGCCTGCGCAACGCTACGCAAACGCTGCCTTTCCAGTTACACCGTTGGTTATTAAAGCGTTCAGAAACGGAATATTAAAAACACTAACGTTACTTTAGCGTAGTGCGAACACTTTACGACACAAAAAGTGTGAACAACTTACCATTATATACACACGTATGCTAATGTACATTTGTACATCCAAGCAAAAAATTTATCGTAATCTGTTACAACTGATGAAAAAATGAATATAAATTTACAGTTAAAGAGATTATTGCAGACACTTTGCTGTCTTTAATAATTAAAAAGCACGCCGTTTAGACTACTAATAATCTCCTCTAGTCGTATTCAAGTGAACTAGTTATATTAAATTAAAGAACGAAAAATACATAAATACAATACAAATCAATACAAAACCAAGGTATCGTCAAAGCAGTTGATTTGAAAGATCAAACCATGAATTAGCGAATTGTAACTTGTATTAAAAATATGTTTTGTATAACTAAGTTTGAGTTAAATAAAAATTGGAATGAAACCCTCTAATATATATTTTTCCTTGCGAGTATGGTTGTTGATATTATAGTGTAAACTTCAGAACGTTGCAACGACATCTGTCTGATTGTAAGATTAATGTAGTGGAAAGCAGTCGGACACATAATATCCTAACTATGTATGAAAGGAATATCATAATATTTTGTGAAAAATCTCAACAAATTCGAAAGGGAAACAAGATAATTCACGTTTTGGTATGTATTCATTTTATTTTAACAGTTTTGATGACACCTTGTTTTTCCGTAAATGATTTATTCTGTTGTTTAATTTCATTCTAGTAAGCTACCTAAAGACGATCATATGTCATTATTGTTAGTGGTGGAAAAGTCGTGTCCTTTTTAATTCCTATTAACGGTGGCAGGCGCCCGAAAGAATGTAATATAAAATTAAAATATTCAATTAAGAATATAAGAATATAACTAAGAACTGTGTCTTCTCAAATTTATTTTGATCCTAACATTCCTTGGCGTCTTAATATTACAAGTTACACCTCGGATAACCACCAAATTACAAACACAATAACTCCACCCCTTAGAGTCACTATACGTCTTTGAGTGTGTAACGTTGTTGCCACGGTACAAATCCAGGGAACCCATCCTAATTGACACCAGCCAATGATATGGGCTGCCTACGTTGTAACGAACTGAAATTAAACTCAACACAATTAACAAAATTAATTAAGTTAATTATTAGGAAACAAGGGAAGGTATTTCACTGATTTATGCACTCACTTCAATGTGTAATAAGATGACTTCTCTTTATTAACAAATAATATGAAAAGATCCCATAACCTAATTAATTACATTAAAATATTCAAAGGGTTTTCTGAAAAACTAGGGATCATAATGATCATGTACTTTTTACCTCGGATCCGAGTTTACTTTAAATATTGCAAAGACGTCTGAGTATTACTATGTTCATCTAGGTGCTTGCAAGACTTCTTTTACTATTTGAAGAATGGTATTATTTACTAAAGAGATTATAATTTACATTTACATATTAACGTTACAACGTATGGTATTCAATATTACAGTATACTTTTAGTTGGTCTCATTTATAGTTTAAAGAAAATTATTGTCTTTGAAAAGTCTCTTTCATCTGTAAGTTATGTCTCAAATATAATTAACTCTCGATAGGCAAGCTATCGAGTCACCTTTACAATAAGTCGTGCTGTCCTCGTCCTGGGGTGTCACTCTTGGGAATTCTGGAAGTCGGCGTCTTCATCTGGGTCGTGTCTTCAGCGAGTACTTGATAGCTGGTTCACTGAGGAGATTGAAGTTATTCTGGTTAAAGTTGGGGTAGATCCACGTAGGTCCTAGTCAGCGTCGTATGGCTCGTATACGTCCACATGTGAAGTTTATACAGGTCACATCTTCATATGTAAAGTTGTACTGGAATTTACCTCTTGAGGGGAGACGTCATCTTGCTTACGTGTTGTTAATTAGTATTTTTCTTGTTTAACTTATTACATTTCTTAACAAAAGTTTCTACATTTTATATATTAAAACTTGCTCAGATCTGAATCTGAAACTTGCTCCCCACGTTTAGTAGTAGTAGCTAACAGTTAAGCTTAAGACTAATGAATGCATTTTTGAAGAGCTCTCGCTTGTAGGTGTGCACTGTCTGACGGCTGCATTGTCACTCTTTTCTCGATTCGACTGTCACATTACAACCAAGCGGAGCGAGTACTCCGCGATAATATAGTCCCTATTTTTATTTAAATTGACATTATTATTACAAGAAACAATACATTAATTATACATATATAATTTACGTGAATTATTTTAACTACTACTCGTGCCTTCAAATTACTAATTACAAACATTATGATTTTTATACTTTCCTAAGTTACAGACGGCTCGCTAAACACGTTGAGTCCGGAATTAAACAGGTCAACTCATGATGACTTGCAAAAGGGTTAACTGTGATATTAATAGCCTTTTACAATTCGATTTTTGTTGTTGTTTAGTTAGATTTTCTATTTACATCTCATACTTATTCTGAGTTAGTACAGGGACTTTAGGTTTAATAGTGCGATTTAAAAATACTTAATTGCTAGTAAATTAATTTTTTATTTATAAATATTTTATTATCAATTAAATCGTCACAAGAGTACAACAGAGTAACAAAAATAATAGATTAAAAATAAATACAAAAATTCGAAATATTCTTACTAAATATAAATAAAACACCTAAAACTGGTTTCATAATTCCCCATAACTACAACAGTACGCTGAAATATAAAATATCTGTTTTAATTATTTAATATATTTGGCTTAGAATCTCTTTAACTTACAAAGGTAAAAACAGTGAGAGAAATATATTCAGTAATTAATACTGGGTACAAAATAAAAACTATCAATAAATTGGGAAATGAAATGAAACATAAACTTACCAAACAGATACGTGGTTATTTGATCATCGTGTCTTTACTTACAAAGTCAAGCGTTACGCGCGTCATTACATAAAGCTCAATAGAAGGGCACACGGCGCGGCAGTTCAGTGGGCGGGAACCCCTACCTTGAAGTGGTAGACAGAGGCAGGCTGTTACATTACATTACATCTACAAGTTAAATTTAACACGAATCGTCTAAATAATAAACGCCAATTTACAGAAAGTTAAACTAACAAATACAGCCAATAAGTCACAAAATCACACACAAATACACACGCGCGCGCACACACACACAAGTACACAATACAACACAAACAAACAAATTAAGGAACATATTCAAATAAGTGCAAAAAAAACTATTTATTTTGAAATATTATTAAAAATAAGTTAAAATATAAACCTATTAAAACGTTAAGAATAAAGTGTAATGGGAAGAATAACTGTCATAACTGACCACTGTGAAAAACAAAAGAAATATGACATGGTGAATCACTAAGTCCCTTACATTTTAACTTGGTAATGAACTAAATAACATGGCCATAAGTGATATGCAGGTCTTTTTTCAACTACCAGTATGGAAAACGTCAAACATTTTTTAACTTTGGGGGTATAACAGACCAAAAATGTAAGTTACAAGTTTTGAAAAACTGTAAAATACTATGTGGACTATGAAGGTGTGATGAATTTCATTCATTTCCAATGTGTTCACAATTTGTTCAAGGCATAGGCCTAAACTACAATGAAAACAATACAGACATTGATATTGAACGATGATACCAACACACAGCAGCCCTGTCTCACACCTATGCACTACCTTTCTTCTCTGTTTTACTACTCTGCCCTTTTACCATTTTCAGCTGTTCTCTATACAGTTCTTTACTGATTTACAACCGCCCAGTCTACTATGTCCTATTTCATTATCGTTAAAAATTGCTATATTTACTGTGTCAACTACTTTTCCCGCATCGTCTTTTAACAGGCTGTGGCATCTTGTATTCGTTCTTATTCCCTATAGATGCATACTGGGAGATAAAATATTTTCTTTACTCGAATGATAGATTTACGGATTATTTGTAATACAATTAGACGATGTTCTAAAAGTTCTTCAACTATGTTTTGTTCAGCGAGTAATTCCGTTCATTCAGGTATTGACCTTTAAATTTATCTAATCAATATTCAAAACTTCTTACAATATTTTCACTTTTATAACTGTCTAAACGTTGGGTACGACAAAACTGTAAAACAGCTGGGGAGAAAACATTATTAACCGTACTACCGGTTCGGTGACATTTACTCCTAACTGTTGGCTCCATCGTCTCTAATGAATATGAAACGCACGTAGCTGCTTGCATACTAATAGCCTTTGATACGTCATTGTGTGCTGACACTTTGGTATTATTACCGGTAATTACTTTCTAATGACCTGTCACTGCAACACACCACGCCCCCCCCCCAAAACGCAGTAATGACGTCTGTGTGTTCCGTAGCGAGTTTCATTAGTCTACTCTAGTGCAGGCAGAATATCATACTATCATAATATCATAAGCAATCAGTTGAGAATATCATACTTCTTTGTCAAATTGCAACATGTCGGCAATAAGAATAATCTTCTTATCAATGTTTATAACTTTTAGATAATTATATATTAAACTAATGAAAAATATTATTTCTTTTTTAAATTGCCTTTTATTTATTATTTTACAATATTTTAATGTCGAGTTTTTGTCTAGCTTGCTCCTTCATTTGCGTGTCGATTTTGTTGTCTTATTATCCATGTTTTACAGCCTATTACCTGGAAATAGTTAGCTTCACAATACACGCTGTTTCTTGTTTTTGTTCAGGTGTTTAAGGCATTCTCCTTTGTAATGTGCAGTGAAAGTGCTTGCTTAACAACACCCTCTCCCTCATACTAGTTTTACTTGTCCTGCCTGGTAACGTTCAATACTCGAACGTTCATTCGTTAGACGTTTTCATTCCAAATTAATTGCTAATTTTTGACGTCATCTTTGATTGTGAGATTTACTACGAAACTGAAACAATTTCAATTAAATTGCTGCAAACAGAATTATCACTGTTGCACACCACTATAGAAAATTATTCCGATTAGCGCTTTCAAGCTTCTCAGCTCATCGTCAGATCAGAAATCTGATTTCGGATTTCGGATTTCCGATCAGATCAGATTTCCGATCTGACGATGAGCTGAGAAGCTTGAAAGAGCTAATCGAAATAATTTGTCTATAGTGGTGTGCAACATTGATAATTCTGTTTGTGATTATAACCACTAACACAACTTTCTTAATTAAATTGCTACAGTGTATTGCCACGGTAGAATACAAAATCAGCGTACTACTAGAAGTATCACTGTAAAGTTTAAAATAGAAATTTATATTATGACGAACTATTTACTTCACAATGGAACTCGGTTTTATAAACTATTGTCTACATATTTTACTGATATTGTGACTTCATTTGCAACTGCGAATAAGCATGATCTGTCAATTAAAAGTTCTACGATTTTACTCCAACATTTTTAACATAATGTTAATACTTATGTTATGTAATGTATAACATTATACTTCACTAATAGTGATTTTAAAGCGTTAGCACTTAACAATGTTTTTTTTGCTTAAGTTACAAAATATATTCAAATTTAAATTCCAAATTTGCGTTTAGAAAATGGGTAGATTAAGGTTATGAATAGTATCCAAACAGTATTAGTGGAGAATTAAAGTATTTACTGTAAATATTTATGTATAATTTGTAATACTAAAATAAAACTACAATCATCAGTAATGTTAGATTTAGTTCTTAAATATTAGGTATTTCTTGATTATTAATCTAAATCATTATCTATAAAGCATTTAGAACTACGTTTAACAATTATGATAGTATGGTAGGATTTCGTACCTTAAACATAAGAAAATACGTTAGCCATCATCACCATCATCATCTTCACGGATTAAACCAAAGGATGCTTTGTTCCGGTTTCAAGTAGGCAAATATTACAGCTGGTCACTCCAGCGCTTCCTCGAACGTCCTCTCGGCTTATAGTTCCATAGTTGTTTGGGGATGCGGCAGTCATTCATTCGGCAAAGATGTTCCCACCAATTCAGCCGATACTGGGTGATACTGTCGAGTATGTTCATAATATTCAGTTCCTGCCGGATATCTGTGTTTCTTCTATGATCATATAGAGAGTATACCCTGCCACGTGCCTGAGAAATTTCATTTCAGCCGCTTGGATGCGACTGGCCTGGCCTTTCGTTAAAGTCCAATTCTCAGACCCATAAAGAAGTGTTGGAAGAGCCATCACCTTTTAGAATTTTAGACGTGTTCCTTTACTTGCTGACTTAAGGGTTCGCCTAATGGTACCGCACATAAGGTTGAACTTATGCAAATTATTCACAACGTCGTTACATGCATTATAAGACACACTGTAGCCCAGGTATTCAAAATTGCTAACTTGTTCCAGTACAGTACCATCTATAACAATTTTTGCCCGTACGGGATCAGTTCCACGAAAAGACATCACCTTATTCTTACGTGTAAATATTTGCAATCCAGAGTCTTTGGAGATTGGATTTAATAAATGTTTCCCCATCTGCAATCTGTTTTCAGAGTCCGACAGAATAGCCTGGTTGTCCGTAAACAACAAAGTGTCAATTGTGGAGTGACCAATTATAAAATTTAATTAAAAAAGTTATGTTAGTAGTTATAATCACAAACAGAATTATCACTGTTGCACACCACTATAGAAACATTATTCCAATTACCGCCTGCAAGCTTCATAGCTCATCTTCAGATCGGAAATAATAATAATAGGACAAACAACTTCTTCCTACTTCCACTGGTCTTACCGCCTGTACACATTATCGTAAACAAGCAATAATTTAAATGTCTTTTCTGGCTGTTATTATCTACCAAGTTCAGTCACCCATGTCTGTACAGTTACTTACCTTTCTAGCACATTCTGTGTGTGTGTGTGTGTGTGTGCATTCTATTCAAAACCTAACGTTGTAAAACCTTTCTCATTAACACTTTTAACTGCAATTTCCTTTTCGTTAAAGTTTTACAATGCGATATATTGTCAAAACCTTCCCTTTGCTTCTCTCTGTATTTAGCGCAAACAACAAATTAGGTAAGGATCCTTTTCGTCCCTTTCTATAACCGCCGGTTTGATTGACTGCACCTTCATTGAGGCCTTAATGTAACCAACATAAATTGATTCAGTTTTGTAAAGACCGTGTTCATGACGACGCTACGTTTGATTACATAATCAATGAACTCTGTTTTAAAACTCAACACACTAGCAACTACTTTATAAAAATGTTTTATAATTATAATTATAAAAAATTAATTTTTCTACTTATAAAAACTTAACATGTAAGTGTTAATTTAAAAGCGTTAATTTAAAAGCGTTAATTTAAGGTTTCTAATTGTTGCCAAGAAAATGCCTTTGGCTCCTGTCAAATTTACACAAACACATGAAATTAAAGCAAAAATGAATTATGTGCATAAATGAATTATAGTAAAATGAATAATACGAATTAGTATAGCTTACGTGACGTGTAAATTTATTTCCGCCCGACGATGCTAAGTTTTGTCATAGTGGCAAACATTACGTGACATAGGTTTCACTGTAAGCATAATTATGATCGAGTGTCAGATGTTATGCTTTCCTCCTTATTTATTGTTGCCGTAATTTGAAGTACAAAATTACATGCAAAACTGTAACGTATTAGAAAATTCATTCGTGTATAATATTGATAATTTTAACGAACTATTTGCAAAGGTTTTTAACAAATATATAAACACTTTGTACGTTTTATAGTTTTTATTTAACTCTGACAGTTGTTACAGCTTATTAAGCTATTCTCAGAGAGAAGGAACAACTAAACTAAACAAAGAATGTAAGGGTGGTATATATGTGTTTAAAAACTAAGTAAATGATTATACTTAGTTTTTACAGACACTTGACCTTCCCATTAGCTTCTCCACCCCTCCATCATACACACCCCACACATGTCCGGATACACCCCAACCACATGTTCACCACCCTTACATTCTTTGTTTAGTTTAGATGGTCCTTCTCTTTGAGAATAGCTTAATAAGCTGAAGCAGCTGTTAAAGGTAAATAAAGACTCGGAAACGTACAAAGTGTTTATATAATTTTTAAAACCTTTGTATTAATACGTTTCACCAAGTCCCCAAAGATTCATTAATGAATATCGCGAACTATTATTATTGGGCCCAGAAACTCCGGTACAAACAATTTATGAAAGCATTATCAGCGTACCTGCACTCACGTTCGTCTTCCAAGTAAATATAGAACTTAACCGTTTTAATAAAATTGAAAACTTTTATCACGTTCTTTAATTTAGTCTTGGTTGCAGTGAACATTTGTATTCCAAAACTAACCTCGGTGTCATAAACCATTTTATAAGTTTTCTAGCTTCAAGTATTCACACGTCGACACCATTTGCGGCTGGGAATTGGCATTATTTAGCTTATGAAATTTTCATGATTGTACTTTAAGCTTTTTATGTAAACTATATTAGAGTAGCACCAGAATTTGTTTACCAGCAACGCCCTATATTTCATACTATGTTATACTGTACGAATTCAAGATGCTTTACCTTTAAAACATTTACAACAGACTCCATTTTTAAATCAAACTTTTAAAATAGTCCAATAAATTGCTATACTGAGTCATAAAGTAGATGCGGTGTGTATGTTAAGTGTTTAAAAATCATTCACTTCAGTTTATCTATTAAAAACAATTTTTCAAATTAATTATTCTTACAATTTTATCATTTAATAGTCTGCTGAACGTATTTAAGTACAATTACCTAACACAATAGACTGAGCCACATATATTTTCCTTTACACCACGTACTTTTATAGCGTTGTGGAAAACTAAAAAATAAAGTGACCATTTTATAACTGTTGTATACTGAGCAAAACGTTTACACTTCTGCTGAATAAATTTCTAAAGGAAATAATATTTTAAAGGAATAATATATTTATATATGCTCAAATTTTCTTGTTATGTACTTTACACTATTAATAATAATATAAAAAAATATTAGTTTACTTTTAGAATATGTAGTATTTTTAACAAATGCAATATAATTTACCATAAAAAGTGATCAGTGTTGACTACAGAGTTGTACTTGTAAAAATCGTATTTTTACAAGCCTTTGTTAACTTTAATCAGAATCAAAGTCAACAGTTTTTTCACATTAATTGTTACATGTAATCTGTTTGTCACTCTGTGTGTTGCAAAAGGAACTAACATGTTTTTATGTTAACATTGAAACTTTCTAAGCCGTCAATGAGGTCCCACAGTTGATAAGCTCTCGTTAATAAATATAAGACGAATCATTACCTGATCTTGATAGAAAACATTTGCCATTCGTTGATATAGATTGTAACGTGACGGTTCCCTTAAAATAAATATTAAAACTCATACATGTTGAAGAATAGACATATGCCAAAGTGCATAACCTAACCAAGTTACTAAACCCAGTTGAAGTACAAAATAATAGTAAAGTACTAAGCTTATTTCGTAAGTCACATGTCCTAATATGTTTGGTTAAGATTAGAAAACTCATATATAATACTCAAGGAAAGTATACATGTCACATCAAAACATTGTGACATTTATTTCAATTAAATATTTTATATCATATTGTATTAAAAATAGGTAAGAGCCACATATCACATTAGGTATAACTGATTAATATTATTATATTGTGAAGGGAAAGTGTGATAATTCAGGAATGAGTTATATGAAATAATAATTGTGTATCAGTAGGTGTAAAACTGTAACTAGAAATTATGACTTGCCTAGGTATTTGTGTTTACATATTCTAAAAGAACATAATGACAATTAAAGTGAAAAGAAGACTAATACCAAAATGTTTCAACTAAATTTTGTTCCATAAAAATTGTGTAATTATTAGTAACAATCCTGAACTATCTATTGTGTTATAGAATTTGTCAGGATGACAATAATTTTTTGAGGAATTACCAAGATGGTTAATTAAGTTATGTTATATAATATTTCTGTTAGTAGTAGTATAAATCATGAACTAACCAGGATATGAGGAAGCATGTCAGGATGATTATTAGGTTAGATAAATTAAGAAATTGTTTAGATAAATGTTATTTGTATAAAACTTGTATTAGCATTAGAACAAATCCTGAACCAACTGTTGGATGATAAAGTATGTCAGGATGATTATTATGTTAGATAAATAAGGAAATTGTTTAGTTAAATGTTGTTCTATAAAACTTGTATTTGTATTAGGGTAAGTTTTAAAATAACTGTATTAAGGTAGAGAGTAGATCCACAGTATGATTATATTTTATAAATAAGCAATGTGTATTAAGAAATTAATGATGTTAAAGTGTACATAAGACAATATTATGTTTGTACCACAGTCAGTAGGTTTTATAAGAAAATGATGTTAACATTTGTCATGACCAGTACTGATATCAATTTATTTAACTATTAATATTATATTTAAAGTTAATACAAATTGTTTTATAACATTAAGGGTACAAAAAGGGTACTTTTAAGCATAAAATTTAAACTTGAGTCAAAAATCAAAAATGTAATATATAAAGATACTGAACAAAACCTGTCTTGTGAGGTATCAAAATGATCAGTGAAAAAAGGGATTTCATTGATGACAGTATTGTTAACATTGTATTTAGCATAAGACGGGAGTTTTGAAATTAGTATTTGGAGGTATATTTGAACTAGAAAAACCGACGCCATCAAATGACACTGCCTAAGGCTTCGACCAATCAGAATTTTGCAAATTCTGCACCGAGAAGCCAGAAAAATTGACACACTAGAGTTACCGTAGTTGATTGTTGAACGTCGAAGAGTTAAGAACGAGATCTCTGTAATACTTGTGGGCAGTAAGTTATTAGTAAGTCTCCAACGCAAGGCAGGTTAGGTTACTAATATCCAATAGTGATTTTTAATTCAGTGAATAATCAACCAAGTGAACTGTGAATAGTCACGTATACATATTAAATTGTGAAAATATCATACCAGAAATAGGAAAGTGTATAAAATCGGTGAGATTAAGCCAAATTACTGTTTCCACATAACCCAACTGTGGCACTGAATATACACTTTTTAATTATTTGAACAAACACTGGAAACACTAAACACTAACACTGTTGTGATTTATTAGTTGCAAGATAATTATTTATTTGTACGTAGAATTAAGAAGTGAAATTGTTGTTAACCAAGAAAGAAACTGACGCTGTTAGGCACTCGCGAAAACTGTTTTGTTCCTTAGTTGTAAGCAATTATTTATTTTACATAATATATCGAAGAATTGTGATGTTTTGTACTTCACTGAGGAAATTTTTGAAAACTTATTGTAGTTAAAAGAACACACTTAAAATATTTAAATCGAAATAACGTAAATGTAATAACTTATTCCCTGAGATTTATCAATAGTGCCAACCTCTGACCAATTAATTGATTAGCTAGGGTAAATAATGTTCAGAAAGTATTTATTTGTTTTATATTAAAGGAAGCGTTTAAGAAACCAATAAAATAACATTGACGTAATCTGTATAAGAGCTGGTGGAATTATTTAGAATAATTAGTAAATTATCGAAAATACGAGTGCTTACGCTAACGAAAATTGAGGCGAAATCTGGTACTGGCTTTGGATATCAAGGTGAGCCACGATAATATTTCGATTTTAAATTATTACTAATTTAAATCAATTTTTGAATTAACTATATATTCAAGAAGCAAATACCTAACTAATTATTTTTATACTGAATATAAAATACGTAACCTTTACACCAGTTACATCAATTAAACATCATTGCATTCAAAATTTCGCCCTTCAAACGTGAGGTCTAGACAAACATAAAAATAAACACACAGATATTTTGCACATAACAAGGTTTACATTGATCATTTATCAATGTATTTTATTAATGTAAATATAAAATAGCAACATATATATTATATAATTATATAAAATGTACATATTGCTTAAGCAATTTTATCTGCGAGTTCATGCAACTCCCAACATTTGTCAGGCTTACTGTACTATTATTTCTACTCCTAACTAGAGTGCGGAGCACAAAGGAAGGCGGGACCTGCCAGCTGCGCAGAGGCAAGAGTGTAGTATCATGTGATGTGGCAGCCAATAAGAGCCAGTCAATCGTTTCGCTTACTGGCTGTCGCAGCGTTACAATCTGTCTCTCTCTGAAGTTGTGTTAGTTGTTATAATCACAAATATAAATAACACTGTTGCACACCAATATAGAAAAAATTATCCGGTTAGCGCTTTCAAGCTTTACAGCTTATTATCAGCGGAAATATTTTCGATCTGATGATGAGCTGTGAAGCTTTACAGCGCTAATTGTAAAATTTTTTCTATAGTGGTGTGCAACAGTCTTATTTCTGTTTGTTAATAATATTCAAAAGTAAATTATTGTTTAACATTTTACAACGACTTCATATTGCTGTAATTCTCAATTTTCCCGGTTTTGCCTAAATAGGCGTTAAAACATAAATTGATTCTGATTTGCCTTAGTTCTGTTAATGAAGTAAATAAATTGAAAACAAGGAAAGAAAATAGTAGGAGCGTCGTGACTCGTTTTGCTCTTATTGGCGAATCTCACTCTTACACATAGAGTTGCTCTTGCTGTTGGATGCTTTCCTATTATGTCTCCTTCTGTCATTAACGCCTGTTTTAGTAAAGATTGCTACTCGTGAATATGTAATTAATACCAGAAGCCGTCTGCTAATATCCATCAACATTGCACTGTAAGGACTAAACTTTGACCATTATGTTGCTATCGTGTCACCAAGTGCGACAATTTGTTATACCTCAATGTTTCCTGTAATGTCACACACACACACACACACACACACACACACACACACACACACACACACACACACACACACACACACACACACACACACAGGTTCAATTTTACTTTATGAGGGGGTTTTATTTTGGTGTCATCATAACATTCTTCTTTCTTTTCTTAAGATGTTTTTATGTAATTATACCTGACGCAATGTGGACTAACATACTTCATATAAAATTTACAACCAGTGATAATAATATTGTAACGACAGAACGCTTTCGAACAATGGTGAGCGTCATTCTACACGTTTCCCGGCTAGCCGAGCAGGTGCGTGTTTCTGTCAAGACCGCACTCAAGTATCCTCTAGAGTTTTCGAATTTTGTTGACGCATATTATGGAATATTAGTCTGGAACCCTGAAGGTTATATATAGGCGACAGCTGCCGCTTAGAAGTCAATTTACGTTGGGCAGCTTACTCGATGCGTCTCAAGTCATTATTAGTGAAAAGTGAGCTTTGTGCGGACATTATTAGTTGTGTGATTATTAGTTGACATTATTATTTCGCGTGGACAAATTTAACTTGAATTGATGTACAAGACTACCCTGTTGATTACAAATTGTTATTTGTGACTCGTTAAAGCTGGTAATTAGTGATTTTATTGGTGTATGCATTTTCTTTTCCACTGTACCATACAACGATCAGTGAGACCTTCGTAACAGTGGGTTACAAGTGGAAAAGAAGCGTTAACAGTGAAAACAGAGGACACTTTTCTAAAGATTATTGTAATTTGGAAATAATCAGTAAACAATGGATACCAGTCTGATGATGGAAATATTCCAGGCGCTGCTGTTGCAGACAGAGGAACGACGACTACAGGAGGCAGAGGAAAGACACCGAGAAGAGACGAAAGAAGCAGGAAGATGAGAAAAAGAGGAACAAAGACACGATGGGGAAGAAACAGAGGAACGACGTAAGGAGGAAGCAGATGACATCAAAGCACTGGTACAGGAGTTAAAGCAGATGCAAGAACATAGTATCGCAGAATTGGGTCTTCTACGAGATGACTTGGGTGAATTGCGAAGTGCGCTTAATAAACAAGTTACTAGAATGTCGGAGGTACAAGAATCAGTGACATTAAAAATAGCTGGAGATTAAAACATCCCCAGTAGAATAGTCAATTACTAACACAAAAGAACAAATTAAAAGTGAAGTTGAGCAATTCATGAAGATACAACTGTGCGTTTCAAAACAAATTTTTGAACAGACTGTGCCAATGTGCCAATGGTAAAGACATATATACAAAACACAGAAAATAATATAATAGAGAAACTCGCTTTGCCTGCGGTTGGGGCAGTTCGTGTTAAGTCCCTTACCTTTGATAGAAGCACCCACTGAGCGACGTATCTTCGGCAATTTAAAGCCGCTCTTAGCGCAAGTAATTTGACGGAGAAAGAGAAGACAGTTTCACTCGTTCTCGCTTTAAAAGGACCTGCGGCAGAACTACTACAGAAAGTGCCACCTGACAGCCAGAACATCTATGCCGAATTGATAGAAGCTCAGAATTACGGTATGATAATTACGGTAGTACTTACTCAGTGCGTCTCAAGTGGCTATTAGTGAAAAGCGACTATTGTGCGGAACTTAATTAGTTGACGTTATGATTGCGTGTGTACAAATATAACTTGAATTGTTGTAGAGACTATCTTGTTGATTACAAATTTATATTTGTGTCTTATTAAAGCTGATAATTAGTGATTTTATTGGTGTCTGTATTTTGTATACCACTGTAAAAACGACGACCAGTGAGGGCGTTGTAACAATATATTGATACATATCTGTTAAAATATTGGTATAATTAACATTAGGTGTTTAACCTACGTATAATTAAACAAAATAATAATTTAGTATAATACGAAAATGGAACATAACAGAATATACTTAAATTAATTTTACTAAACGAGTACTATGATACATATCAAGTTTATATTGAAACATCAATGTCTTGAGAACCTATTTCCATAGTTTTGTGGTTTAATAGTTTGTACTGCTACTGTAATACCATACATGACAAGACAGTACTCTTTATTACCACTCTTCAATTTTAACATATTTTTCAAAATCGATAAAAACGTAAGCGGCCTCACAACTTCGAAAACAATTTTGCGCCAATTTGCTGTGTTCAGTTGCTTCTCCCACCCTCAGAGATCTACCAATGTAGAAAGGACAATGATAATGCTTTTTGTAATCATGTGTGTGTGTGTGTGTGTGTGTGTGTGTGTGTGTGTGTGTGTGTGTGTGTGTGTGTGTGTGTGTGTGTGTGTGTGTGTGTGTGTGTGTGTGTGTGTGTGTGTGTGTGTGTGTGTGTGTGTGTGTGTGTGTAAACACGGATATCACGGTATGAAAGCAGACAATTGTCTAATTCCCACATTCACTACTCACTCCTACCATGACAAGCATGCTGTATGCTTCTTTCAGTCCAATTCCTTGCAGTTTTTTTACAATTTGTAAAACCATAGGTTTAAATTGGTCACAACACATCCATTCAGAAATGTTCCTTACATTAAGGTTGCTCCTTTGGAAACATGAAGTGTATCATAAAGTGATTAATGAATAGGCACGCATCTTAATAAACAGGAATCAGTTTACTCATGTCTGGCTGTCTCAGAAGTTCTTGCATTTTAAACATTGATGTATTATACATGTGTGGGAAAAAGCATCTTGGCTGCAGTAGTTGAGGAAGTTTCAAACACTTGAATATTTAATGAGGTGCATCTTTTATAACAGTATTTCCATTTTGAAACGCTTGGTATTTTATATTTTACGCTTATGAAGTCACTCTTCACAGGCCGTCCTCTGAACTATTATCATTTAATTAAGACATTATTTAACACTAATTAAATAAATGTTTACACTGACATTCACGTTATACATTAAATGACAAGTAAGTATATTAAGCACAACTAATGATTAAATAATGTTACTCACGATAAACCAATAAAACTCTAAATACAACATGAATAATAACGCTAGTAGAAAGAATTTTTCGTATCTTGTTGACGTCTTTAGTACTTTCAACATACTTTAATGTTTTTAATTTTAAGATATTATTCTTTGTAACAGCCTCGCCTGTTGCTAAAACTGAATGTCTAGGTCTGGGAATTACTAAACACGTTCTAGACAGGTAACCATCACATGCTTAATTCTACTAACAAGAGAACGGGACAATAAGCAAGGATTCCCAAGCAAAGTGTGAGATTCATTTTTTAAGAAACGACACAGTTAAGTTCAATGGTTAATCTTACAATTTTTTGAGAAATATTACTGATTCCGAAAAGCCAGTTCCTTTTAATCGACTAACACCGCTATGGTGTTTGAGGCTGATTTAGGATGTGTTATTTGGAAATGGGTAACTGAGAATGTCCGGTAGCATAGCAAAGGTAACACATTCAATTTTATACAGATTCCCACTTTTGTTATCAAGTGTTTTTCAAATCACAAGTATATGGTCTGTTACTTTTTTCTTCATACAATTTGAATATTTCATTATCTTAAAATTTTACTTGCTAAACTGTTTTTAAATTCTTGCAACACTTAGTTGAGTTTACATTCAAAATTCAAAACTTAAACAAACTTTTTAGCACTATGTATGGATACGGAAAGGTGACACTGCACAAACACAGAATTGCAATAGAAATGAGTTTGTTTTATGACAATTTATTTACCGAGCCAACTGTTATCTGTAAGTCACCTATTTCTGTACACAAAACAAATGATGAAAAAGAGAAGGGTACATAAATAGAGAAGAAGTAACATTTCAACATATCACAGTCATAGTAACATGTTACTTCCGTTAGCTCTTGTTTTCTAAGTATCATATACTAATATCAAATCATGGCTCGATTCTATTGTAATCTTATGTGTTGACAGACTCGTAACTATCTGTCTATAGTAGTCTAAAAAATTAATTTGTAAAAAATCAATAGTTGTGTATAGGTTGTTATGTCTGTTCTTACTAGCTATTCCCGAATCATCACTAAATGCATTACAATTTAAAGATCCCACCCAATTTTTACAGTCACTTGCATTACCATAATTCTGACTCAGCCAATTCTGTCCTAACGTAATAAATGTCGTTTAAGTGTCATTAAGTCAGTTACCGTTAAATTCTTAAATTTTTTTTTCTATCTTTGTGTACGTTATTTAATTTAGTTACTGTCCACGCAAGGTACTGATTTTTACAAAGACCAACAGCTTTTAGTTGACAGATTCAATAAGAAAAATGATGGCTGACATTTAGTTAAATAATCCTGTACGATTTCGACTTTATAAGATTGTAGTTGTATTTTTTGCAAGTAATATTATTTTACGTAAGGATCCCTTAGGCCTATAGCTTAATGACAGCTTTCTTCATATCGATTTATATATTTCTGAATACGCTTCAGGGATTTTATCGTTTATATGTAAATTCGCATCAGTAAATTTACATTCATGTTTTTTGAATTATAATATTAAAAACACTAGATTTTTTGTTTATTGTTTAATTGTTTGACGTTTGTTTTTGTAAATGCAATATTGGTAAGCGGAAGCATAGAACAAAGACTTACAAAGCTGATAAAATTAGATTTGCATCGCAATAAGTAAGTCAAAATTTAGAATTCATTAGGACATACTGAATAGAGAAATATTATTTTCACACGTACACATTTTACTGCTGATTAGTTCTAAAGTAAACCACTGTTGCAGAGCGCATATGGAAAATAATTCTTAACCTTTCCATTGGTTAGTAGTGGCATGTTGTGACACTTGCTTCAAATAAGTTTCCAGTTATGTTTAAAACATACTTAATGGCTTTGGTACGTCACTGCTAGCAACCGCGTTGTTGCAATAACTTTTCAATGACCTGTCATAACAGTTCACCACATCACAGACCCAATGATGATGTCTGTGTTGCGATGTATTATTAAAATTGTTCATTAATCTACTCTATTGTTTCGTTAAAATATTGTTTTCAGGCGCATTCCAGGTAGGTACCTGTGACCTTTTACTGGTTGAGAAGCCGACCGTCTCGGTGTTCGATTCTTAGACTACACCCCGAGACACTTCCACGTAAATATGAATAAAGAGCCCAGGACAATCACCCCAAACCCAGCGTTAACAGATACCGTATAGTTCAGTTGTCTCTTAGAATCTAGCTCGTTGAATAATATATAAAAAGCGGTCCAAAAAGACCAGTTGTTGTTACAGAAGTTATAAAATGATGCCGTCTAAAACGTAAATAGAGGTACGGGATTTTGTATATAGCTTGAAACAAGTTATACTGACGGGCCATGTCTAATCACCGCTCAGTAAAGTAAGCGTTGTTGGACTGCTGGTCAATTGACTACTAGCACATAAAATGTACAAAATTAAAATTGCATCTCTATACTTAATGCATTATGAATATAAGTGACATACAGTTTTTGGTCAGTACATTAAACTACCATCCAATTCTCTTACTTTTATACAGTAGTAACCGCTTGTTTTAATATGGCAGTGCGGCTATATGACAGTGAAATATGGGCCATCGGAATGAAAGAAGAGTGGTACATAGAAAAGATAACTTAGAAATGATGGAAGTGAAGAAAGATTATGTGAGTGAGAAAGTAATG
Organism: Magicicada septendecula; assembly: GCA_034769895.1. NCBI lineage: Eukaryota > Metazoa > Arthropoda > Insecta > Hemiptera > Cicadidae > Magicicada > Magicicada septendecula. Next base: position 430,237,111 of record CM068371.1, read on the forward strand.
ATAGAGTAAGAAAAGGTTATACAGTATTGACAAGCACTGGATATGAAACACACTGCTAAAAGTGGTAAGAAAAAAGTAAAACATCTTGATTGGGGCTTATATTGCATAGAAATTGTCTGTATCTAACCCGTATAGAGAAAGGCGGAAGGAAGAGAGGACGGTGTAGAAGAAAGGTTGGATGCTTCATAAGGTCAAAAACGGAAGGGTAATAGTCAGATATGGAAGAATGCATAGGACCAAGAAAATGGAGAGAATGCAGTTGAAACCTGATAGTTTTAATAAACAAGAAAAATAACTACCTACTTCTGAGAGCCGGTTTAGTAAATAACTTTATTACCTTCTTCTTCTTTTTCTTCTTTTTGTACTATTACTATTCTGGAGTAGGTGTAGAAACCTGTTCCGGTTTCTGAAGCCTTAAATTTTATGTATTAAGAATTTAAAGTGTTAATGCATGACAATTAAAAATTCGTTTTTCAAGGCGGGAGAACAAATTTCCGAAGGAGACGGAAGAGGTTTCTAAATGACATCCACACCATGTCCAGATGCTCCAAGGTGGCAGCTTCCGTTGACCTTACCTTGCGCAACGCTCGAGACGAAACCAAGGAACGTTTCTGGGAAGATTCAAAAAGCCTCGGATCGGACAAATTTTAATGGCTCACATAACCGGTGGGTGCATAATCACAAATAGTTGTATTAGTGTTGTGATCTGTGTATTAGTGTCTAGAACAGGTCACAATGTAATTACATTAGAACCTCCGTTCGTCCAGTCATCATCGTTACGTTTCGTGCAGACATTGATATTCAGTTCAGAAACAAGCGCTACGTAATTCCTAATAATAACATTTATGATTACTCTCTGCTTGACGGAGACTAATGTTCCTGCAAACTGAAACACGTAGACGTCAGTATTGCTGCAGACGGTGATGTATTACTAGGGGGAGGCAATTAAGGAGTTGTATTAAACAATCATGTCATAATGACGGGTGACACTGTATACTACATAATAGTGGTCATTAGCGATATCTTGTGTTCCTCCGTATTCATGGGAAGTATGCTTGTCGGCACTTTGCTTGACGGGCGGAAGTACAACCGGGTGTCAACTCTGAAGCAAGATTATAGATACCCGTCTCAGTCCCACACTTCTACCAACCAATCAGCATATCATTTGTATGATTGCTTCACTTAGGAGAACTGGGTAAAACTATTCTACAGAAAAATTTACTAAACAAATTTCTTTGCAATGAATTTTTCAGTGAAGGGTTAGTGAGGATCGGTCAAAAATATAACACAAATTTTTAACTTATTTGTCTCGACGTTTCGACAATGTTTAGTGTCTTCGTCAGCAACGATTGTCTTGATGAAGACAATAAACATTGTAGAAACGTCGACAAGAATAAGTTAAGAATTTGTTATATTTTTTACCGATCCTCATTAACCCTTCACTGTAAAATTCACTGATTGACGGTCACTACGAATTTAAGGATTTCTTTGCAATATTTATAATTTAACGACATTATGTAGTCATAAATGGCGGCTCAGTAGACCAGTGGGTATGGCACCTGGGTACTAATCTAGAGGTCCCGGTTTCAATTCCCGGTCCCGCACCATAAAATCAAGGTGCGTTTTTCAGCCCCCAGGTCGACTCAGCCTGTTGAAAATGAGTACCTGGGATAACATCCTGGGGATAATAATGGGCGGCTGAAGCTTAGTGCTGGCCACACTGCCTTCCTTATATGCCGTACGGCTCATATTAGGCAGCCTACCCTGCTTGACTCCTAAGGTACTTCGGTGGTATACATGGAAGCCATTATTATTATTATCTAGTCATAAATATTCCTGGTGCAGGAGAACTTATTCTTATAACGTACTCAATCGTAAAAGCGTACTCAAACAGTTTCTAGAAGCGTTCAGACGTAAAGAGTAATAATAGAATAATAGTAGTATTGTTTGAACCGGTAACGTTGGGTACTCTGACAATAGAAATATGTCATGACGAACCGTCTGTTATGTTACTGTATTCTTGTCGTTACTTTTGCACATTGTCTTTCCTCTTTCAAGTTTTTTAATTTTGTTTCTCCTTCAGCTACATCGTCGTTCGTTATAGTATTCTATGTATGGAATGGAGACAAGTTTATTTGTAAGTTATCCTTCAAATTCTGACTGATTGAACAATTTAGAAAGTTATTGCGTGTTATATCAAATCTGTTTATTTCTGTTCAACTGTAGTAAAGTACCTAGAGATATCCTGGTTTTCCATCGGGTGGACCAAAAGTAAGTATAGAGTAATGCAGTAATGTTTGCTTTATAGAAATATTAAATGGTGGCAAGAAATATAAGTAATCACAATTAATGTTGAATTTGAAGCAGTATTTGAAAAAGGGGTCAGTGGCCAATGAACCAAAATCTGGACGCCTAGGAAGCCCAGAATAAAATGGACTAAGACGGCTAGTCTGTGACAGAAGAAAATGAGATGAGTACTAAGACATTTTTTAAAAGTCTACAAAAGTATTCACGACGTGCGTTATTCTTCCTGAGAACGTCATTGCATCGCTTAGTGCATAATTTAAAGCTGTACTCCCAAAACCGTTACATGTTTTTTGGAGGACCAACCAGATCAGTGGTCGCATTTCGGTAAAATTATGGTTAAACAATTATGGTTAGAGTGTTTCGGATGGGTTAGATGTATGTCGTAACGTTGATGAAAGACATATCGGGGCTTAAAAGGTTAAACAGTGGAAAATAACACACAACCGTTTGTACCTCACAACACGTAGGAAATGTACGGAAAATCAATTTAAATCTTATGAGTAATAAGGTGCAAGCCATCATTTAATATTTAGTTATCATTATTTATTACTCTTTAAATTCGTAGTGACCATCAATCAATTAATTTTTCCGGGTTTGTGAGAATCGGTCAAAAAGTATAACACAAATTTTAAATTATTTGTATTAACGTTTCGACAATATTTATTGTAATCATCAGGACCTCAGGACCTGTGTATGAACACAAAAGAAAATGTCAAACACAACATATCCATTATTTGAGTGAACTTGTTAGTGTATATGAGAGTGCGCGTGTACGAGTATGCGTGCGCGCGCGATTGCGTATATATAAAGGAGTTGAAACAGTGTGTTTTATATAAGAATAATTGAATTATTACATATTGTTTTCTAGGATACTAAAATTTTCTCGTTGTTTTTAAGGAAAGAAATTTGTAATAATGCAATTATTCTGATGTAAAACAAAGTGTTTCAACTCCTTATCCTTACTTAAAACAAAATACTCTCATTATAATTAAGTTGCTTTTAAACTCACAGAAAATTTTTATTCTACTGTGCAAATAGTTTATTTTTAAAACTCTCACTTGTTAGTATGCAAGTTTATCAAATGTGCACTAATTTATAATCTGCTAATGCTCATTATTTATTATTACACGCAGATGCTCATACAAAAAGGTATTTATTTCAAATTGATTGTAATTACTTCTGTGTAATAATTCCCCATTTTTATTATAATGGCAATTCGAGTTCATATTATTTTTTAAATATGTTTATGATTGGGGAAACAGAAAATGATATAATACAGCTAATAGAGTTGAGTGTAAAACAAAAAGGCATAAGCAATAATGACATACAAAAATAGCTATGAACAGAAGAAATCAATCTAGAACAAAAGAGTATGAATCGAACAAACAATGGTCGAATAACGAACTAGCTTTAAGAGACTGATTTTGTAACGTATGTAGTTAATTTTGAGGACAAAACATTTTGGGCGAGTGTAGTTAAAACAATGTTATTGTTCTCTATAAATAGTTTGTATATAGGAAATTTATTAAAATCATTGCTTATAGCAATGCACATAAAATAATGCATAGCATATAATAATATTTCAGAAGAAACGTTGATGAGTAAAATGTGATTTAGACTAAATCCACTTGTAATTCAATGTTTAGTACCACTTGTGAATGTTTCACTCCTTCATGCGATTTAGTGTTACACACTCAAAATCACTATCTACATAAAAATATATCAATTAGCTTATTTGGATTCATTGTGTTGCGACTGCGGAATTCTAGAGGCTGAAACGTGCATGCAGAAATATAAAATTATTAAATAGGAGTTGTATATAGTGTTATAGGCCTATGGTCCACATGAAAATAGTCATTAAGTTTTCATTAAATGATTAAGCAGTATTTACTTTACTGCTTATCGAATAGTGGCGAAGGACGTTTTCAGTAGTTATACGTGACATTTTAATTGTATAATTTTCCTAACGATACTAATTTTTCAACTCTATCGTTAATACTTTTATTTTTCTGGTTTTCATTTATCATTTGCCTATATCATCACCATTCGGGGCGCTAAAATCCTGGGCGGACTCTGGCCTACTTAAGGACACCTCACCGACGGTCTCCGTCCGATGTAACCATCCTGCCCTTTTTGTATCCAGCAACACTACGTATTCCCACTTTCCTTTGTTATTTGGGTAATAAAGAAAGAGGCTGACAGAGTGAATCGGAGCAACCTATGGGCAGTAATGGCAAGTAAAGGGATCACACAACATCTAATTAAAGCAATACAGAGTCTGTATATGGAGAATAAAATATTAATAGAAGCAGGGAGACCGAGAACAGCTCCTAGAGTTGGCCTGATCAATTGTGGAGTACGACAAGGGTGTCCATTAACACCTTCCCGTTTTAATTTATAAATATTGACGATGTCATACAAAACTGGCAGATGTGTCTTCCAGACCATTTTATGATTGGTCACTCTACAATTGACACTCTTTTGTTTTCGGACGATCAGGCTATTCTGTCGGACTCTGAAAACAGATTGCAGATGGGTATACATTTGTTAAATGGAATCTGCAAAGACTCTGGATTCCAGATATCCACAACTAAAACCAAGGTGATGGCTTTTTGCGGAACCGATCCCGTACGGGCAAAAATTGTTATAGATGGTACTGTAGCAGAAGTTAGCAGTTTTGAATACCTGTGTTACAGTGTGTCTTATAATGCAAGTAACGACTTGGGGCATAAGTTACATAAGTTCAAACTTATGTGCGGGATCATTAGGCGAACCCTTAAGTCAGCAAGTAAAGGAACAAGCCTAAAATTCTACAAGGTGATGGGTCTTCCCACACTTCTTTATGGGTCTGAGAATTGGACTTTAACGAAAGGCCAGGCCAGTCGCATCCAAGCTGCTGAAATGAGATTTCTCAAGCATTCATCGTCTGACTGTGGTGGACTTCACATCGAGGCTGAGGAGCTCTCTGAAGCTAAGATTGACGTTGAAAGCGGACTCTTTCGAAGAACGTTGTTGGCGGTTGGAACTCCCGCCCTAGCTTGCGCCGGCTGTAAGGTTTGTCATAGACTGAAGGTGCTAATTCAACTGGATCACTTGCAGTGCCGGTACAGTAACGATCAGAAGAGCGAAGCCAAGCTAGCTGCGGCCACGTATTAGTAGGTGTGCGACCGCCATCGACGCTCCTTTTTACGGCCACTTGGGAGCAGACAACAACACTAGTTAGCCGGGTGGATCGGTTGCTTCAGCTTGTGTGCGCGGTAGTGTTTGTGTTCGCGTGTACGAGTCTCTTGACGGCAGTAGCCGTTCGTTGTGTGGTTTCGGTTGGTGTGCGATCAGTGTACTGTGCCTCCCGAAGCCGAAGGCGGCAAATAAGTGCAGTGGACTAGTGTTAGTGCTGTGTAGTGCTCCTGTTTTCGCGACAATCCGGCCCGGTGGACCTATTATTGGGATTACGTCGGGGGACCACTTCGAGGTAAGCCCATTACTGTTGTTTCCGCGTGCTTTTGGTGGCATCGCCCGCTTAGCTCGTAGGTTAAGTTAGTTAGGTCCCTGCCGGTAGCGGTCGGTCGTTCCTCTTAGTCGTGGTGCGACCTCAAATACCGGCGCTGAGCAGGCTTTCTATTCCCGTAGGAGGGCTTCGGCTCGAGTACCTGTACCAAATCGCGATGGGCGACCGTCGCGTTGCGGCCGGGCGGCGGACTGGTCCTGCTCAGGGCCAATCCAATGCTCCCCATATAGGCCCCGACCCTGTCCCAGTCTCGGCCGGATCGTGCAGCGGTCTCTCTCAGGGCCACAAAGCGGTTTTGACCGAGTCAACTAATGTTGCTGGGGATAAACTCGGCCCATCGTGTACTGCTTCCCAGCCCTCGCCTGGGTCAGAATTCACTGTTGTGTCATCGAAGCCCAAGAAACGGAAAGCGGCGGAAACGCCGTCCCCGATAACTCGGAGCCCCTGGATGCTGCATCCCGTCGGAGCCGCCCTCCACCCTTGTTCGTCAACGGCGTCATGAACGTAGTTGATTTCTCCCGACGCCTCCGGCTCGGAGTTCTTCTTTCGGCGGACGTGCAGATGTCTCTTCTCGGGAGAGACCCTCTTCGCGTCTGCTGTGCGATGGGCGAAGAGTATACAGCCGTCTATCTCTTCCTACAAGGAAACGGCCTACAGTTTTACACCTTCACCAACGAGAAGGCGGCACACGTCCGGCTAATCATCCGCGGCATGGACGAGGACTCGGACCCCGACGAGGTGGCGGACGAGCTCCGCCAATTCGGCTTCCTGATTAAGGAATGTATTAGACTGTATACTTCCCACGGATCCAGGCAAAAGTTACTCCTCTTCCGGGTGATTATCATCAAGGGGGAACTGGCGGACAGACTGCAGGGAGTGACCAGTCTTTGTGGTTTAAGAATCAAAGTTGAAAGGAGCCGCGAAGCTGACCATGTGCCTCAGTACCATCGGTGCCAACGCTTCGGACACGGCTCTGATAGCTGCCACAATGAAGTGGCCTGCGTCAGGTGCGGTAACCCGCATCCAACAAAAAGTTGCCAGTTGCCGGCTCTGGGTCGCCGCTATTGGATCAATTGCGGCAAACCACACTCGGTAAACTATCGCCGATGCTGGGTTTTCCAGGATCAGCTGAAGCAGACCGCGGACAGGAACAATCCTCCTGCCCGCCAGCAGCGTCAGGTCGTGCCAGAGGGTGCCGCCTTTCCCCGTCCGCCGGAGAAGGTAAGTTCCTCACAAAAGAAACCACCCGCCCGACAACGTCCACGTGCAAAGCCACGTGCATCGTCCAACTCTGCTCCTACAGAGCATGCTACAGAGTCATCGCCCCAGAATATCCCGCCCGGTCCTGTGGACGAGGAACCTGTCTCTGATGTAGACGAGCCAGTCCCCGAGAGGTCTGAATCCCCCCACCCCAAGGCTCGCTACTCCCGAAGACGTAGGAAACAGAGGCATAGGAAACAGAAAACCACTGCCCCCGTTGTCCCTCCCAAGGAAACCCAGACCAAGAAATCGCAGCGCCCTGGCGCTGGGGTTGCTCGGTAGGTCCAACAGGAGTCCCGTCCTGCAGCCACAAGGACCGAGCGCCCGACCAAGGTCCCTCCATCTCGGGTTAAACCGCCCGTAGCGACTTCTGCCTCGTCGTCTACATCCCCCTCAGCTCTCGCTGAGGTGAGATCCTTCCTCTAGGAATACGACCTCGTTGAAGTGGCCCGACTCTATCAGTCCATCCGGGTGCACATTCGCAGTGCGAACCCATCCGCGAAATTCCTCCTGCTTCCAGAGGCTGCAGCCGAAACAGCTCCATACAAACATAATCACTTCCCTTCAACGCGACCTCACCATTATTGCGTGGAACGCCGATAGCCTTCGACCCAAAATCGAGAAACTCCGAGATTTCCTAGCCCGCCGTAAGCCCGATGTGCTTCTCATCTTAGAGACCTGGCTTAGGGCCCACTACACAGTGAGATTGCCCAAGTATGCGTTTTACAGGGACGATAGACCTGGGTAGAAAGCGGGGGGGGGGCACGGCCATAGCGGTGAAATATTGAATTCCGCATCATCGCGTGGAACTGCCTCCTCGCCAAAATATCGAGGCTACCGCCGTTGAACTCCCCGGAGTTTTCGGAGGCGTCCTCCTGGTTTCAGCTTACAAACCGCCTATCGCTCCAGTTGTAGACGCCGACCTGTCTGCTCTTTTCGGGGCGCATAGGAAGGTTATTCTTGCAGGTGACCTGAACTGCAAACATCCCGACTGGATTAGTCGTCTGACTACGCCATCGGAGAGGGCGCTTAGCAGGTAACTTCACAACCACCACCTTAGAAACTCCGGACCTAGACTACCGACGCATTACCCCCGCCGACCTGTATCCCGACCTGACATACTTGACATTGCTATTTTCAAGGGTGTTGCCACCCATATTGAGGTTTCCGTGTTAACGGAGCTGTCCTCTGACCATTGTCCCATTGAGGTGTACGTGTCTACCCGACACACGATTGGGAGAGCAGCACGACGGGTGGTCGAGTGGGACCGATTCGGGCCTGCTTTTGTCGCAGATTCCCCGAGGAGGTTCCGCTCGATACCACTCAGCACACCGACGAAGCGGTAGCCTTGTTCGATCATGCCGTGGTCTCTTCCGTCCGGGTGTGCTAACGGATGAAGCCTAATCTAACGTCCGATTTCCACCCGATCCCTGACGAAGTCCGTCTTCTCGCTTTAGAGAAGAACAGACTTCGGAGACGGTGGTAGCGGACGCGAGATCCGGCCGACAAATCCAGCTTCAATCGGGCAGCCGGTAAGTTACGTCGCGACTTGCAGGCTCCATTTACAGGATTCCTTCCGCGTTGACCGGAAAGAAGAGGCGCCGTCCTCCACTCCCGGCAGAACGTGGGGACATCAACGGACCTGGGGGACATCCCCTTTCCAAGCCGGACGAGAAATCTGAGTTCCTGCCCGGGCGCCTGGAGCTTCAATTTGCTCCTAGCGGATCACCTTCAACGGTTCGATATTCTGGTCCCCGAGCAATTCGGTTTTCGTGCTGGGCACTCCTCGACGCATCAATTGATGCGCTTCGTGGAGACCGTGGCCGAGGCCGGTTGCTCGCGAGAACAGACCGTCGCCGTTTTCCTTGATGTCGAAAAGGCGTTCGACCGTGTTTGGCTTCGAGGCTTCCTGTACAAACTTACGGAGATTTTGCTTCCGGATTGCTACATTCATTTGAGAGCTAGCTTCCTTCGGAACAACCTTTTTGCGTGAGAGTAGATAACACCCTTTCTATGGCAAGGGCTATTACGGCTGGTGTACCTCAGGTAAGCGTCTTAGGCCCCCTGCTTTTCTCTGTTTACGTCAATGACGTGCCCAAGTTGCCTGGCACCAGGTTGGCCATGTTCGCTGATGACACGGCTGTGTATGCCGTCGCCGAGCTGAGACGGCAGTTATCTGGCTCCAGGAACAATTGGACGAGTACGTTGAGTGGTCAGAGAAATGGAGGATTGCCATCAACGCGGCCAAGGGCACAGCAGTAGTCTTCTCCAGACGCTTAAGGCTCCCAGACAGACTTCACGTAGGCGATACTCCGTTGCCCTGGTCTCGAGAGGTCAAGTACCTCGGGGTCCATCTCGACCGTCGTCTCACCTGACGGACACACTCTGCTCAAGTAGCCCGTAAGACCACCCATCGTCTACACCAACTCCGTCCCGTGCTATGCAGCAAAGCCATGACCCACCGCCTGGGGAAGCTTATCGTCACCACCTATGTGGTGCCGATGGTTACCTACGCGATTCCCGTATGGGTGGCTACTTGGCCAAGTCCCATAAGCGAAAGCTTCAGTCTCTCCTTGAGCGAGGATTTCGCTAGGCGTGTAAAGCCCACTATCTGACATCCAACAAAACCATCTGAGATATCCTGCGTGTCCGTTCCCTGAACGCCACTATACGGACACTGTCCCGCAAATTTTATCGCCGCGCCGCCCGATTCCAGGGGCAACCATCTCATTACCGCCCTCGGTTGCTACCAATCTGTGCCAGGAGAATCTTGGACCCGGCCTCGGCATACTCTCACCCTCTATTAATTAATAATTATTTGAAAACCCACGACCGGTAGCAGGCCACACCCTTAATCCAGCCCTTATCTATCGTCCCTGCGGCAGGCGCTCTATTTGAAGCTCGGGACGCCGTATACGAGCGGGCGACGGGCATGCCCTTCGTCTCGCACAGCCCTCTGGTCTCTCTCTCAAGCACGTGGCAGGGTATACTCTCCATGCTCATAGAAGAAACACAGATATACGGGAGGAACTGAATACTATGAGTATACTCGACAGGATCGCCCAGTATCGGCTGAATTGGTGGGAACATCTTTTCCGAACGGATGACTGCCGCATCCCCAAACAACTATGAAACTATAAGCCGAGGGGTTGGAGAGGTGTGGGACGTCCGAGAAAGCGCTGGGGTGACCATCTGTAATATTTGCCTATTTGAGACCGGAACAAACCATTCTTGGATTAAACCATGAGGATGATGATGATGATGATGATGAAGAAAAAATAGGCGCTCTATAGGCTCCTTGGGGGGTTCATTTTGACCTGTCCATCTCAGCCCTCTTATCTTTATCTTTTTGATTATGGCTATGTCGTGTAGCAGGTTATTTAACTTTCCATTAGTTCTTTTTTTCTCCAGACACCTCTCATTACCCATGTATTCGACGTTTGCCGAGGATTGTATACATACTTTGTATTTCTGTTAAGTGTTAAAAGACGTTTTAAAAATTATTTGTATTACTGATTCTATTTTTTCCAATTTCTGTTACACATGATGTTTTAGTTTATACTTTTTAAACAATTCCTTTCCGTGTTAAAAAAAAAAAACAGTCTCATATTCTAAAATGAAGATTTAATATGTATGTCTTCACACTGTGCTTTTTAAAGACATCAAAACCATTTGAAAGAAAATATGGCTGGAATAAACGAACGGGTCTAAACAATGACACAATAGGAAGCACACTTGAAACAGCATTGTAAAATAATGGCGGTAACAAATGTGGGATAGTGGATAACCTGCCTACGACGTGACGAAGGAGATTTAAATTTTACAAAAGATAGTATAAAGGTAAGTGTAATACCCCAACTATGTGCGAGTGCTTCTACAGCTACTGACATGTCTTAAACGAAACTCTCTTCTTACTGTCTTCTCTTTGCAAGGTTCTTGTCTTCTTCTCATCATGTATGTCCTATTTCTACGATTTCCTTATTCTACCCCATTTCTGTCTTTTAGTTAGAATCCGAATTTAACAGCATTTCGTCCGTCGACTATGACGCACCGGTTCTCATGCTTGTCTAGGACAAGGTGCTTTGCATATAAATAAGGTATTTAAAGCTGTTTCGTCTACACAAATTTTCGTCCTATTACCTTTTTTCTACCGCATTGGAGCCTGGAGATCCCATAAGACTTTATCGGGACGTCCGTTTCAACTGCTTGGAGCCTTTAGGAGTTTCTTTGATTTGTCTCAATCAAAGACATAGGCGACTATCCTTCTTAACATTGCAGAGTATATACCTTCTTAAGTGAAATGCTGACGGATAATAAAAAAAGAAACCGCTAAGTGGAAGCAGAAGGACACTGTGACAAATAATTCTGACGGTGGCCAGTTTTATAACGAGGTTTCCCTTCGACAAAGAAACTGGTCATTTCTTATAATTCAGTTCTTTACACATCATGGGAGTCGATTACATTCACTTACACTATCGTGACAGTTACATTTTCCTATTTTCCCGTACAAATAATGCTTCAATTGTGTGTGGACTAAAAATAAATGATAAAAATCAGCTACTATCAACTGAACATAGGCAAATTATAAAGTTCTTCGTCTTAAGACGGAGCGGGATTAAAATAGTCAGAATTAAATATAAAGTAGACATAAAGAACAACAGAGATCGACTACCGATCTGCCAAGTTAACACGCTGACAAATTTGTTAATCGAAGATATGCGAACGGCCAGAGGCATGGCGAAGATTAACTCCTCTGTAAATACAATAGATTACAACGTTCGGAAAAGAAAACCAAAAAAGAAAATAGTGACAATAGTCTTAGATTAAGAAAAAACGTGATTATATTATAATTGAAGCTGTGTAATATGAATTGCTGCCCTCTTCATTATTTAAGCAAACTACTTGTAAGAGATCAACATTCCACGTAAATGAGCGGAATGTACACAATGCGGTGAAGTGTCTGAATAATATAAAACGATACATAAGCATCCTAACGAAAGCGTACAGTTATATAACGTAATTACTTTACAATGTCTTCTCTTTGCGTTGAGAGAAAAAATTCAAATTTAATTAATATCAAAGTATATTGTTTACCTATGCCATTGTTAGCTCTCCTGTAATTAAAAGTACGCTCTTATGCTGAGTATAAAGAGAGATGATACAGCTAACGAGTGCCCATATATATTTCCCTAGCGAAACTCTTTCTTGGAAACATGTACTTAAATATAATCATGTAAACGGGAGGGAAATTTTAATTAATACCGTTTCGCTTACCATCGTCTGCGTTGAACAGTGAAAAAATTGTGAAACTTAATTTACTATTCGAAGACTATAAGAAATGTAATTTAAAGAATATAATTTAAAAATTTGTTTATACTACTTCATCCATTTTCTCTCAGTTTAATTTCATTTTACTGTATAAGAGTATGGATTACGCGTAGTATTGGAATACAGTTATCAATAATATTCATATTCTCTCACAGTGTTCTTGTTATTCAAATAAATAATAAATAATTCCTTCTACTTTTAAACACAAATATATTTTTATCCCTTTTTGCAATTATCAATAAGAGGGCATTATTTTATTATCTACTTTACTATTAATATTTGCAGACGTATTTGCATTCTTATATTCCAGAAAATTAATTTGATAACGCAAATTAAATTCTGTATAGTGCTTACAAAAGACAACGGTTTTTTCGAATAATTAGACAACATTTAATGCTGCCTTTATGTTAAACAAACTGTGTTATTTATTCAACAAATATTACAGTATCAGTAATAATTTTGATAACGATTATACATAGTTACTATTTATTTCACCTTTATCAACGTTTATTCTTATTTCGTGCTGATATACAGCTATGAGATATTAAGAAAATTTCTGCTAAAATTAAAAAAAAATTATTATGCCATTGAGAATAAGTGGGTTTCAGGTAAACCTTCTATCCAAGTAACCTGTTATTCTGATTATCCAATTAACTTCTTAGTGTATAAGTGCCAATCTAGAACGCTGAACCATAGAAAATGATAATGCATAGAACTGTACTGAATTGTACAAGGCCAGGTTAAGATAAAATTAGCTGCTAGCTTTTCAACTGTGACAATTTTCTAAACAGAAATTGTGAAATAGTTGTAAATTTTATTATTAAAGTAGTGTCATTCTGTTGGTTTTAAAAATTGTAAGTATATTGTAAATATTAATTCAATTTTGTGATGTTACTATGCAATTTGCATGGTTTATTAGTAAATATATTGTTTTTCCTTTGTTCGAACGATACAAGTCACAGAGATAACTGTTACACTTTTGTATTCTCTTAATATACAATTTATGGAATACATATTCCATTAATCGGCATGAAGCCTCCCCCTCCAAAAAAAAATACACCCCCAAAAGCAGCTTACTTTTCTGAACAAATGCTGGCTTCGCCTGAGCCAAGCCGACATGCGCGATTCGGAAAAAAACAAATCGAGTTTTAGTTAGTTAAATTTCTGTCGACACTGTCTTGAAGTATATGAAAGACTTAAATGTATTAAAAAACATTTTCATTTGTACGGTGACTTGATTTTGAAATGAAATCGAGTTTTTTTTTTGTAGGTCTGTTTAACAAGTTAGCCTGAAACAGGAAAAGCGAATTTGCTGCTATTAAAAATATATTTCTGTAAATTTTATTAAACTCCATATAGTACTTTGTGAGTGACTCAACATTATTACTTTTTTGTATTCGGTGCTTTTATTTTGTTATTTTCCATATTTATTTAGTTGTAAATTTTATATCTGTTCACTAAAAATATTTTTGTTGCACACATTTGTATAAAATAATCACAACAAAAAATCTATAACATTTTATTTTATACCCGATACATGCGAACTTTTCTATGTAAAATAAACAACAGAAAAAATATCAAATAACCATTAAATAAAGTCAACAAAACAGGTTCTGGCCATGAGTCACTGTACAAAACTCTCACCTCCTCGGTGTTTCTAATGAGTCAAGATTATAAATTTCCAAGCGCCTTAGCTTCGCTTTACTCTGCGATATGATAACAACAACAAAAAATCTGTACATCAAAAGGTGCACTACGTATATCCAGCAATTCAGAAACTAGTATGTTTTGGGTACAACGTGTTTTTCTTGGCGTTTTGGCTGACACACGGACCACTCTGTGGCGCCACTCAGTCGCGCCCGGTTGTTTTGCATAGTTTTAAATTGTACCCTTCCACAGGAGTGACTGTGGCAGGCAGAAGCCGGTCCCCACCACGAGTGACGACGATTTGTGGCGTTGGAGCTGGCACACTGGCCACTTGCAGTGGCCCCACACCAGTGTTCAGAGTAGTGTTGTGAAGCGTGTATTAACACTGTGTTTTCTATAAAACTTTGGGAGTTTTCTTAATAATTTTTGTTTGAACTTTTTAAAACTTTCTTGTTCCTAAAAACTATTAACGACCTTTTATAACTAGCATGTCGGATTTTGATTCTGATCGATTTATAATTGAATTCAGTGAAATGGACAGCCGGATGAAAAATAAATCAAGTTTGTTTCTAACCAGTCCTGTAGTAACGTATGTAATAAGAATTAGAATAGTAGTAATAATAATAAAGTAGGCGTACTGCACTAAATTAATGTGTAATCTTCATAAAACAACGGAAGTCATCTAAAATCATAAATGTCTAAACTTGGTAGAAATTGTGAAATTATATTATGACAGAAATTTAGGTGTGTGTAATAGAATAGAAACAAAATACATATACAAGGTCTAAAAAGTGCAGTATTTTACTAATGTCTAATTTTTGTATAATGCGAGAGCTTGGGCAATCCGGAAGAACTTCAATACCATGCAATTCCGCTTTGAACAATTTTTATATTTTCTCTGTTATTATTAATAATAATAATAAGACTTTTCGTTCAAGAATATATTTTTAATTACTTTTTTTATATAACACTGTTTTAATAGTATTTAATTAACAACATGAGATATACAAATTAATAATTATTTAAATTAACAGTATTTTGAACAGTTTTATATTAAAAAAATAATAAAAAATATATTCCTGCACGACAATTTTTATTATTAATAATAATATAAAATAATACAAGAATAACTGAGTAAATTTTAATGTAATATTTTTCTAATAACTAATGTATTGTATGGCATTGCACCATACAAAAATTTAAACATCATTCTCTGCAACAGTC
This sequence comes from Magicicada septendecula, assembly GCA_034769895.1. NCBI lineage: Eukaryota > Metazoa > Arthropoda > Insecta > Hemiptera > Cicadidae > Magicicada > Magicicada septendecula. The sequence goes on from CM068371.1 coordinate 430,252,385, forward strand.
GTATATACCTACATTTGCATCTAGCCCATATGACTCCTACAAGTGTAACAAATATGAAACAATATTCTCCGTGCAAGATCAGTCTCTAGCCATATCAGTTTACTGTTGAGTATCGTAATTACAACAGAAGAAAAACAGGAATGACTTCTAAATTACATAATAGCATATTAGCGAATTCGAGCGAGACGGTCTCAACAATCTTTTATGCAAACACTACTTGAGCACATATGAGTCAAAACAATCTTGCGAACAATGCAGACAGTTTACAGTTGCAGACAAGCTTAGGTCTGGCCTACAGGAAATCAATAGTTAATCGATTACTCAACACCAAACTGATTAATATTTCGTCTACTGTAATACCCTACGATTATTGTGTGTGTGTGTGTGTGTGTGTGTGTGTGTGTGTGTGTGTGTGTGTGTGTGTGTGTGTGTGTGCGCGCGAGAGAGAGAGAGAGAGAGAGAGATGTAAGGAGGGAGGAGGAAGGTAAAGAGAGTGTACGTGGGGTGTAATGTTCTTAAAATAATCTATCAAAATCTTTGAAACAAATTAGATGTGACAAACGAACAATATTCATATAAATAGAAACCCTTTCTATTTTCAAACAAATATTTCCACTGATAGATATATTTTAGGTAAGAACACATTTTGACACAAAATAAGTTGTTAAAATATTTTTTATTAGGACTATGGTTCGATAGTGAAACAGTATCAGAAAAGGTTTCTCTGAAAACGTCAATATATCATTCTGTCTTGCCATGGCACTGATCCTTCTTGTGTACAAAAGAAATCGGCAAACTTCTCTCTTATTACTAAAGCCGTGGGCATCCTGGTTTTATGAAAGGTTGAACCTCTTCCAATCCTACAACATCCTTCTCATGTTTGTGTTTTGCCTCTGTATGTGAAATTGTGGCAAATTAAGAAGCTGATTAAATGTGTCTTGTGACATCCTGAACTAGTTTAAGAATTTTGCATTGTTTGCTTTTAACTCACTCATTAGTGTATAAAACTGTTCCTCTACAATCCGTTCACACCTTATCTGGTGCATCCAGAATCGACGTTGTCTACGACGGCGTCGCCGACGTACGAGAAGAACAAGAAGAAGAACTTCCTCGTGAGAGTCCATAATGAAACTGATGTAAAAACTAAATGAAACAATCTTTTATCACTGAGCAAATGGAGAGTAGCGCGTCTCTGAAGCGAACCCATTCACACGAGACACAGAGTGGTGCCACTGCGTGGCGCCACAAAGAATCTGGTACAAGCGACTGGGGCGCCACAGAGTGGCCCGTGTGTCAGCTGCCTTTGAGTACTAGACTACAAGAAAACCGAGAAATAAACGCTATAATGTACTGACCGCCGAGTCTTCGCGAGAGTGTACTTAGTGTTTGCATACAACGTCTTTTGAGTGACTAGATAGAATTTCTGTTTCAACATACATTACGTAACTCGAAAAAGAAAATGTGAAATCGTTCTTGGTGTACAGAGTGATACATTGCCTCGAGAGGTCATTAAGTGGTGATAACCGCGCAGCGACTGCGACCGGTGACATAACTGTGACAATTAGCAGGGATCCACTCGCGTTTCATATTCATGAGACAGCTAACCTTGCTTTGTGGAGGGAAATGTAACCGGACGCAATATCAAAGCTACGACTTGTCTCTTTTCCCGACGGTAATCAACACTCGGAGATACCGTAATGATAAATTATATTGCAAAACAAGTACGTTTCATACTTACTCTATTTCCTGTGAGTAAACGTTAGAGTGATGGCTCGATTATACACGACGTAAAAGAAAATTCCTTCCGTTTTTCCCGTCACGTAAGAACTGAACGTAAGTTATTATATTTTTTAAAACCAACTTGTATCCTATGAGATTACGTCGACATTGTAACATGTGACTTAAAGTAAGATGCTATAGAAGGAATGGCATTGTCAAAGACAGAGGGGATAAATAAAGGCTTTTAAAATGTGATGGGGGGGGGGTAGAAAATGTGGAAGGTGATTTTGTGGAGAGGCAGAGAAAACAGTAATCAAATGTGTTTGAGAATAAGTTACTTAAGATGGGTGTTGTAAGTACTACCAGATGGAAATGCCGTTGTCACACTTATATAGGCATATTAACGTATGTCTATAAGAATAGAAGGAAGAAATACTCATGAAGGTTGAGAAATAGTTTGAATGTACTGACTAACAAAATTAGTAAGAAACCTAGAGAAACTTGTACAAAACCAATTGCCAGAGAGACATGATTTTAGAATAAACACCAGTTCTTCGATTACGGTTTTAAGAAGCTGTGATCTCAGATTTTACAAATTTTTAACACAGAAGAATGTTATTTAGTATATTATCATAACACTCAAACGCGCGCCCGCGCACGTTTATCTACACAACGTATGTATAAAAAAGATGATGCACGTTACATAAAAGTGTAGGCTAATTATATATTAATTTGATTTCTGAAAAATTTTGCTTGCTTTAACACACGTTTGGGTTCACTAGCATTACCAATCATATAAATTTTATAAACAATCCTAACGCGGATCATCTGTTGGTTCTGACTATATAAAAAAATATATATATTACAAAATTAAATCATGTACGTATAAAACACACAATATAGATGTAAGAAATATACAATCTGTACATATTGTACTGCTGTAAAAATGAACAACAGTACATAAAAATAAAATAATAATTTCAGAAAAATCAAAGATATAATTTAATAATATTTTGAACATATGATAGAATTATAAACAAAAACTGATTAATTATTCATGACAAACATAGAGGTAAACTCAAGTATTGGAACTGTGTGATATAGAACAGCATGAAGAAAATATATGTTGACAATTATTGTAATAAAATTAAAATAAACATTAAAATAAAACTAAAGGGTAGTAAGATTATAATATAATAGATACAAATTAGAATGAAAAATGTAAAAATCAGATAAATCTATTTAATAATAATTAGTAAAATTATACATGTTTTTATGAGTAATATGATGAAAATATGTGACAAATTTAGTGAGGTATCAATATGGCAAATGTAAATTGTTATAATTGAATTGTGTTGGAATGAAAGAAAATTTGTTTAGTCAAAATTTATATTTAATAGAACACACATCAAAGAGAAAGATCCTGTAAAAAAGTCTAATTTTATATTTAAGAAGATACACATTAGAAAGTCTAATTTTATATTTAATCACATACAGCTCAAAGAGAGAGAACCTGTAATATTTAAAGAAGTATAATTTTGTATTCAATATAATATACATCAATATTTAAAAGGAGTCTAAATATATATTTTATAGAACACATATCAAAAAGAGGGAGCCTGTAAAGGAGTATAATTTTATATTCGATATGATATTTTAATACTCAAAGAAGAAAGTCTAATTCTACATTTAATTTGATAAAGATCAAAGAGAAGGAGCAAGTAAAGAAGCCTAAAATTATATTTAAGATGATAAACATTAGAGAGAATTGAACCGATTGCAGTTTTGAAGAGCTAATATTCAAACTATTCGCATTTACACGGTATATATTATTCCATTGTTATTTCTTCAAAATTTATGAACTAAGGTTATTTGGTACTGATTAAAGAAAGTAATTAATTATTTGCAAGATTAAATAATATAAATAGAAAGATTAGTTGTCTACCCTGAGATAGAGTTTTCATGAACATTTTTATGTTTAACATAAATAACATTACAAATATAAAAAAAAATACTAAAATATATAGACAACGCGTACTGATCGCCCAAATAAAGGGGCAATTACTATAACAGATAGAAATAAGAAAAAATACAACAGTACAATATGTAATAAATTATGTAAGTTTACATACAATCTGTACATATGTAATAAATCATGTAATATATATCTAACTACAAAACACTGAAATACCTACTTTGAATAAAAGTTAGATAAAATATCTTGAAAATAAAGTATCGTAATGTAATGTAAAATAATATGTGCGAGTATTATTGTAGGTACAGGTATCACTTATATTCAACTGTTTTCACTTTGTTTAAAAACAATTTCAGGGAGAATTCAGCTTCCCAAATGTGTGAACTGCGACTTCGTTTGGCATAAAGCCATTTGTTTTGAATAGGGAGTGGATTCACATACATTTGTGTGTTTGAACGCTTTGAAATATATCTGGGTCACGAAAACTCGATTTATTGTACATAATACTCGTAAGGTAACGCCAATTTAAGCCCTTATAATATTTTAGGAAAACAATTAATTTTATGTTTTGTGGGAATGATGACAACAAATCGGTCACATTAATTAACATCAATAGTAATATTCTTGGAATTCTTAATAAAGCTCCATAAACTGTTGCGATCAATCGTGTAGTCTTCGGAGGGTAAAAACACCGTGTATTAGACGATTTAAAACTCTCCGAACAAAATGTAACTGATCAGGAAAGTTGCCAGTCTTACTATATCAGCTAAGAATTGTAAAGCATATTTGTAAAACAAATACTAAGCGTTTTATTTCTGATAATATTAATTTTAATGTTCCACAAATTTTTGTGCGAAACATCTCTATGTCGGTCGTTTTAGCTGATTTAGTATATCAGCAGTTCGATCATACTTACGATCATACTTACGACCATGTGTTTGATTGAGGTTGGGCAGTGTCAAAGAAATATCATTTCACAAGTGTGGATTTTTTAAAATTATGTGTATCAATTTACTCTTTAGTCCTTTTTGTTAAATGAACGAGCGTAGTAGTTTTAAAGCTTAGTTATTTCAGTCAGCCTACAGTTTGGTGTATGTCTCACGATACCTTTTTGAATGCATCATGCGCTTTTCGTAATACATGTCAATACCCTTAACGTACAAAAGCCTATTATTTTTTAGATTGATAACCCCCCCAAAAACTAGGGGAGTAAGGGGCAATATTGTGAAGGGTCAAAATTGTGGGAAAACGCATACCTTAATGTGGGGTATCAAATTAAAGCCCACTTTAACAAGAATTTAAACAAGCAGCATATATAGTTCAGGTTCAAATTTTTTAGTTTTGGAGCACGAAGGCTCAAAAAATATGTGTGTGTGTGTGTGTGTGTGTGTGTGTGTGTGTGTGTGTGTGTGTGTGTGTGTGTGTGTGTGTGTGTGTGTGTGTGTGTGTGTGTGTGTGTGTGTGTGTGTGCGAATCTTAGGCCCCCGCTACATTGTCCCTGAGATACATAAATTGATTAAAAAATGAAACAGTAAGAACTTTACTCAAAAAATTAAAATTTTTTACTTGGATTTTTCTAATAAAAAGGTATTTAAATTCAAAACTGTGAGCAAGGTCTGTAGTTCAGGAACATAAATAGTACCTATTAATTAGAGTTACATTATTTTATTTTATACAAAAATATGACTTATACGTATAAATGTAAACTTTTAAATCGAGATTTACTAAAGTTGTTCTTTACATCTCCAATATTTACACTTATATTTATGTTTTCATTATTTGACGATAATCGGTGACTCAACGACTCGAATTCATCAGATCTCAGCTCCTATAATAAGTCAAGATTACAAGTTAGATTACCAAGCTCCTTGGCTTCGCTTTTACTTGTCATCAACTTATCAAGATAAGAATAAATTTAAAGCTTACACCTCACGAAATTTCTGAAATAATCCAAAAGCATTTTACAGGCTGTTTCGCATCTGGCTAAAGGTAAATCCTGCAGTGAAAATACCTATATGAAAGCACTACATCCTTTTAGTGCTGGAAGAAATAAAGAGTTTTAATGCGTGCTATTAAGGAGAAACTGTATAAAAGAAATAAAATAATCAGTTTCGCCTTACTATATTGTACATGCAGTGCGTATTTCCTTTTTACGTAGTAGCGAAAGCACATCATAATTGTTCAGATTTCTTAAAGTAATTTGTAAGCTGTAAGTTTGAAGGAACAAAAGCGTGTTGTATTGTTTTCTCAGTAACACAGTTAGTTAATCAGTGTGTATAACAAGCTCAGGAGAAACAAATAATTGGCGTAGTCGTTTAGCATGAACTTTTTCACACTCTGATATTCTTATGTAGAGGATATTAGATCCTTTCAAAATATTCTGTAGATTATCAGTTGTCAAATCATCGTAACGAAAAGCGCTGAACACTTCAAGTTCAGGATACAAAGCTGAAACGCAAGACGACCAGAGGTCCTTGGCTGTTTCCTCCGATATTCGAGGCGACTCCAAAAATATTCCCATCAGCCTAGAAGGCTTTCGTTTTCCTGGAAAAATGATAAAACTAAATCATCTATGTTGACATTAAACAGAAAGAGTTTCGTTATACGATTAAAAAAGTTATATAATAAGTGTATATTTAACTAAGATAAAAATACACTTTACATTCTTCAATAATACTAATACTGTATGCTTTGTACGCCCACAAAATTACATAGCTCACACATAATTTGAAAAGTCGGGAATACATGGTTAACCGAAACAAGGTAGAACACAATTTGTTATATCCTGTCTCTCTATCTTCCCCCTCTCTGTTTGTGTGTGGGGTTTCTTTGTAAGTCAATCCTGTTTAATATTTGTAAGTTTCTTGCAGGATTCTTGTATAATATATATATTTTATCAAATTGTAATTACTTACTACTTTTATCGCAAGTAGAATATTCTTATTTTTATCGTTTTATTTCACCTTACGTACTTTACACAGAATTGATCTGCATCATCGGAGGTTTCTGTAAAACGAATTAACCAATAATATATTTATTTCGATTTCAATATAAAATTACAACAGTCGACTTTACTTTGACTTAATTGTTGGCTATTATTATGTTCGTTCACTTAGTCAGCTACTTTGGCGATTATATTGAAAATACTACCGCTTAATGCTTGTATTTTATTTGTTTTAATAAATTTACAATTTTAAGTATGTCAACTTGTTTAGTTTTTACTTTTGTTTGTTTTTTAGTTAGAAAATTATTGTTATTGTGTTTGTAAATATTAAGATTTTTTCAGATATTCATTTTTTGACCTTTCTGTAGTTTTCAATTAATTTTGTTTTCAATGTCTGTAAATCAATGTTTATTATTTATACAATGTGTAGCTACCTTACACACACACACACACACACACACACACATGGGAAATTCTGTTACATACGTTTTTATGGAAGGTCTATATGCTTTAAATAAATCATTTGATGAAAAGAGAATGTATTAAGTGTATACAGTTGCATGTCGGACTCTTCAGAGCGCCTTAGAAATGGAGACAATTGACATCGGTAAGCTAGCCAGTTCATGTTTAAAACATTCTTGGAAATCACAGTTAGTTTTGGGCAAAGCAATGATTCTATGTAAAACAATCTTTTCATGAATGCTGACTCTCTCTTTCCCCAATTTATAAACATAATGACAGCTATGTTGCTGGACTTGCTTGACCGTTTAAATTGTACAGTTTTAAGCTCAAGATTTCCTACCTGTTGAATACTCTCCAAGCCCACAGTTAAGTATTCCTCATAGTCAACATCAGCATTTGCAGTCAGGCACGTTCATAAGCAGAAAAGTTCTTGGTGCTTATATTAAAAGGATTTCTACCCATAAGACAACAAATCAAATTGACTAAATAATTTTTATCAGTGATAATTCTTGAATTCCTCCAGACCGGTAACTTAGAGTCATGAAAAGTCCAGTGAAGTTTTCAAATGCTTCAATCATCTTTTCACACTAACATACAGCTTTTACCATCATTCTAAAGTTAAATGTGTGATACCCCGACCATGAATTGATCCTTCCTATACTTTCATAGGTATCGTTAGCGTCTGGTCTAGTACCATTTCTGACAAGACACCACCGTACTTTATTAGCTTTATCTTAAAAAAAGTACTTTACTGAGAGAGCGAAATTCATCAGCGTCCATCTTGTTTTTTAACTCTAACGTCTCTTATGGATAAACATGATAGCTCTTTGCATAGTTACTGTGTTCAGCAACGTAATATATTGGGAGCACTTACTGATGGTATATAAATGTAAGATCCAGATATACATGAGTATATACATGTATACATGAGGATATTATAAATTGTACTGACGCTTACAGGTGGCTCATTAACAAAGGGCGTAGGTACACTTTGGTAACATCATTTATCGAAACGTCGAGCTGAAGTATATTTCTCTGGCCAAGGTTTCCCATGAAGCCTTACCATGCTAGGATGGCATTTTAATGAAGACAGTGTATCGCTACAAAAAAAAAGAACAGTTTAAAATTTTCATATCCAGAGGGTTTTTGGCTCATTAATTGCAAGGTCAAAATATGGTTCAAGTGTAATGCTAGCTACCCCATCTTTGCTGCTACCAAAAGATTTAATTAGGCTGTCAGTCAGTCGAAGATACATAATTAGGCTGAATACATTGCACACACGATTATGTTAAAGCTGTGTAACGTACTCTTATCGTCTAAAGCTCTGATATTACAAGTCTGCGTTGTCAAATACAAGTTGCAAAAACTCTTTGTCCGTCATCCATTAGTTGACGAGATAGAGGTATCTTCCAATTTTTATGTGTATTGATAAGAGTTTCACACATCTAGATTACTGAGAAGATTAAAAATAGCTCGGCATTTAAACTTTCTGTGTAGATGAACAGAGGGACCGTGAAGGGTAAGAGAAATGTATATTGAGGTGACCAAATTTCATTATAATATTGCAACAGTGACCAAATGAAAGCATTCGATTGTTATTTGTATTTAACAAATTTTCTACTAACAAGATACGTATCTTGTTTTTAGAAAATTTGGTAAATTCAAAAAGATTTAAGAATAGCTTGAACGCCTCTAGTGGATATTTCCTCATCAGATGGATAATATTTAGCGGAAAAAGCTACAGATATATTTTCTTGTAATAATGCGGAAACGTGTTAATAATTCGCATTTTTTCTTCAATTTCACCGGCTCACCGTTTCAAACACAAAGAGTCCTCGATCGATTTTTGCACTACCTTCACAACATAAAATACTGGGTAAGCCTTGAAATTCGTTTATGACAATGTCTTCATCAAATTTTTTTTTCCAGTTTTATGAAAAAATACTGTTGATTCCATAGTTTACGTTCATGCTAAAGCTTAGTTTTCATGCCAAAACGTCAGCCACTCATAAAAAACGAGGTGTTTACTTAATTGATTTTTGTAACATACAGAAAGAATGAAATGAAATGCATGTTGAGTGTCTTCATCATGCGGCCTACCGGCGTTACTAAAGCTTGAGATAAGTTTCAAAAATCTCAACTTAGATGTTCTGTGGTATCTGACTTTGTAACCATCGAATAATTTACGTTACTAATTCCTAAACCAACAAACAACTTACAAAGACAACTGGTTATTCCTTATTGTGCACTTATTAATTATAGTTCCCTTAATTTTCAACATGTACACTATATCGAAAACTTCAGCATTTTGTTTTCTTTTTATGACAAGTTTCAACAATATTTGCGGAAAATAAGCAACATTTTTTAAAACCAAAATTCGATAACACACCTCTTGACGCTGGAGCTGGCAACTCACTAATTGCACTATTTCGTTCCTCGATTCTGAGTTTTTCTGATGCCACTGAATGTTCTCACATGCATTTCTTACGACACAATTCGTGAGCAGCATCACTGTAGACATTTACCTACTTATACCACTTATTGTCGCCCCTTTTACGACTTTATTTACTAAACGTTTCGAGTCCTTTAGCAATTAAAGAAATTCACTCTCGAATAATGGGTGATATCTCACTACAAATTAAATACGTATTTGGCATTGTTAGACTGTCTGAACTCGCACAGATTCCAGAAATAACTGGAAGACAGTAACAGACCGAGGTGAAGTCCGTACTTGCCTCTCCCAGACCGGCGACAATTCAAACCCCTCTACCACGCCTCGTTCTAAACGGGTTAGTTCCATTGCTACTAAGCAGAGAGAGAAAATTTAAAAAGCGTTACAAACTACATTTATTTCCCCTAAACTTAATTGAGATAGTTTCTTTTAATTTTATGATTATTTTAGTTGGAAAAATCGAAGGAACCTTTCACAATTTTTCTAAAATCAAAATTTATTTTACTTTTACAAGTGCAGAGGAGTTAATTACGCGTCTAGGCTCAGAAGTAAGCTTGTTACGGCGTTCTAACTGAAATCCAAGCCCCGCTTTTGTCCTCCATTTTGAAAATATTTTATCTCTTAGAAACTTTGTGAATCTTCACAATCACGTTTCCTTACACTCCTCTAAAACATATTCAAAATTCAGTATGCTACTAATTATTATAAGGTTTGGCTTTTTTGGGGGGGAAATATGAATACAGAACTATATACGTGAGTATGACAGTTGATTATGCCTAAGTCAACCTTAGACAATATATTGCGTAAGTTTTGTATTTGCGTACGTGTTTGTGTAAAGCTGTAAAGTAAATAACGCAGTCAGTATACCTGTTGATAAAACAGACTTCCAGAAACACTGCGGCACACAGTGATCCCAGCTGAAGTCGTCACCGTCAGCGTAAAACAGTAACCTCAGACGTGAAAGCTTAGGGACACTGTGAGGACACTGGTAGTAACAACACGTTACAGGGAAGACATATCCACAGCCGCTGAGTACCAACGTCTCCAGCCGAAGACACGATCTAGTTATCGTGTGCGGGTCGACTTCTTCGATCACCTACAGGCAGAAAAACTGTGATACACGATACTAAAATTGTAAATGATTTTATATATTCTTACTCATCATTGTGTACACCAATAGTACCATACAGCTCTTATACAAAATTCTTTTGTATATAATAGTAATGCGTTTATTGCATTTGACTTAAGACGTACCCCGTTAAAATTGGTTGAAAACGACTATTAAGGTGCGCGCCCCCCAGGATTGAAAACAACTAATGAGTAAGATTTAAATGGGCTTAAAAATTTATTGTCACATGTGTGTGTTGTTGCAGTTTCCTATACAAAAGTTACGAATCTAAACATAGGCCACATCAAATGGGAGTGTACTCGTACTCAGACAGCATACAACGTGACGTGCTCTACTCGCCCTTCAACGTACTACCACTTCGTTATCAATATTGTGTGTCTTTAAAGCAATAAGTCCGCTGTGACTCAACGATAAATAATTCGGCCTTAAATACCTACTATTGAATTACCTAACAGAGGTAAGCAGGTTGGATTAAGCTGAACGTTCTAATGTTTACTAGTTGCAGAATTATATTATAATATTTTTGTTTCATCTGTAATAAAAAACGTTGTGTTATGTATCCATAGTAGGTTCTTTTCTCGTACATAAAACTTAACGGCTGAGAACATGCCTTTATAATGGTTACGTGGAACCGTAATCGGGTGTAATTAACACAAGGATCGACCTGAAAAGCTAATGGCCAAAGTGTTTGTGTTACAAGGTTGTATTTAATGGAACATTAGTGTAAAAGCGTACTATTTTCACACTGTATCATCAGCATGGCTGTCAGCACTTCTATGTTAATTCTACGTCTTCAGTACTGTGAAAGGAATCATTTACACACATTCATTAGACGTCACGCTACGTATACGACTAAGATACGACAATCATAGTTTAAACCTTCAGTTCTAAAGATGTAAGACTCGATTCCCCGTGGGCTTCCAGTACTGGGGCGATATCTGTGAAGTCAAGTAGACACCTTTCGCCACTAGTGACGCACACCACGCTGAGCTCTTTGACAGCCTTCAGATTGCACAGTGGAGCCAGAACGTCGTGTGGAGTAGAGCAGTCTATGCGCACTTTAACGGAATTGGCCTCCGGGCACAGTGTTGTAGCCAGACGCATGGCGTCTCCCGACAGTACAGCTTGAGGCGACATTCGACAGCGAATCTATAACAGACAAAAAGAAAATTTGTTATAATTTTGGAAACAACAGGCCATAAAAGAGATAATGCTTCTAAACAAGCATATAGATAAATGAGATTACCTTAACCCATTACCTGTCAAAATTATCTGCACGTACCTTTTAAAAAAAGTTAACATTTTGAGAATAACATTATAACTTAGTCATAAGGAATCAATACAAGTTTTGACTCATTTGCGATTCAAGGATTTTTCAAAAATAGGCGTTCAATTTTGGGGATATTGCCAAGAAGTACGATCGAAAATGTTAGTTGATATACGACTTACATTACATCATTTATTTTCATGTTTAAACACTTTATAGTACAAATTAAAATGTACTTATGTAGTTAAACAATAAAAAAGTAACAAATAGAACAGAATTTAAATTTATCTCAAAAATACAAGTATCGAAAAAAGCAAAACGCTTATCACGAAGTGAAACACCACACTGTTTCCTATCCTGGTGTTTCCTTCTTTGGAAAATGCACACTTTCTTTATAAATAGTATACGATGATTGTAGACGATGATTGTCAGCATTGCATCCACTTCAGTATTTACCCTACTGCCCAATAGATTGCTTTCTGCGGACTTCCTAAACTTTTGGGGTAGATTTTGTTTTCTTGCTCAGGTAAGTCAATACAATCTGCCTTCGGATATAAAAAATGACATAGTTTCTTCTTAGTTTGCACTGTACTAACCTTTCCATCCATATGCAGTACTAATATTTTGGTGAAAATTGGTCACCCCCGTTTATTTTAGCCTTGTCCTTCCTCTTGACAGTAAACACTGTATTGCCTTTGTCAAATGTATAGTAAAAATATATTTATTAATATTGGTGTTACTTTCACTGTAAACTTACTTCTTTTATTCACTCAGACGACGTTTCGGAGTGGTGTTCTCCTTCTTCAGTGAGTTTGGATACGGAATGTGCCAAGTTGTCGGTAATTATGTGTGTAACGGTTTTTAGTTAACAGGTTGTGTGTGGGGGTGGAGGTGGAGGGGATTGGCGCAGGAGTTTGAATTGTTGTATATGTTGTTTATTATTGTGTCAAATAGTGTGTTTGATTTAAATTGTAAATGGTCATTGAGTATGTTGTTTGGTTGTGTTTTGTTGTGTTTGTATATTTCAAATTGTTCTGTGGTGTTAAGTTTACGACTTCTGGGTAGGTAGTGTAAAATTTCAAGGTTGTTTTTTATATTGGTGTAACTGTGGTTTCCTGTCTGGATGTGTGTGGCAAATGTAAATTGTATGTTATTATTAGTTAGTGCTTTGGTGTGTTCAGAAAATCTGGATGAAAAAGTAATCACCAATATTAATAATTATTATGTGTGTAAACAAAGAAGTAATGAACATTCAAAATAGTATAAAAATATATATTTTTTTATTTCTTTATCACATATGTAGACAAAAAAAGGCAATCATTTGTTCATTTTTTTTAAATATTTCCTACTTCTTTGACGTGTTTATTTTTTAACATTATCTGTTCATCCACATCTCTGAAGAAATTATCGAAAAAGTATTTTATTACTTAATGATTTTAAAATTGCGCTAGTGACGTCTGAAAACACTCTCAAATCTAGAAGTCCTTCTTGGGAACACGTCTTATCCCAATATCGTAAAAATTTGTTGATATTATCGTTTGAGCTGCATACATTACATCTGATAGACAAACTGTACAGGCTTCCCTAGCATATTAATTTTCCAGCACGTTTGCCGTAGTAGTGGACTTTTCATCTCACATAAAGAGAATGTTTCGTCTCACAAAAATTTGAATTTTACACATTTTCCCCAGTGTCTCTAAAAATAACCTAATATTATACCAGGTATGTGTATTCTAGAACTGTCATTCAGATGTAGAAGTTTTTATCATTTTGTCATTGTTGTTGTTCATGACATTTTATTTCTCTGAAAAAAATGTTTGATATTGAATTCCATTACGTATGGTACTTCTACATCTAGAGCTTGCTCACAGTAAACATCCTATTTGGAAAGAGTATGATAATAACTAGAGAGTAATCATATGCCTGTAAATACTTCCAATTGTTCTTTGTTGATAGGAAAGGCGAAACTATTTTTCTAACACTCCGGAATTTACAACCTTATAAAGTATAATGGTATTCTCTCACAAATTTATGTGGTTATGCATATGCTATACTTTTGCCTCTATAAGAAAATTAAATCAAAAAATTATCAAATACTGTATCAAAGGAAGGTTGTAAAGCACCAATAATTATAATATTATAAATATATAACTCCAATATGTGACTAAAGTGATCTCAGCACAAATTCAGAGCATTGGAACAATACAATTTACAAATCAACTACATTCTGCCAATGTTCCAATAATGAGACGGAATAAATAATGTGTATAATATATACTTTAGTAATTCAAAATGTCTTCTGCTGCACTCTACAAGTTCTTTGAGTTATAAACTCTAGTGCTAATAATGTTCCAGTCGCAAAAGTGTCAAAATAATTTACTTTTTTCACTTAATGTAACAGCATAAATAATGAAACATGTAGTCTTAAAACACTGCTGACAGTAACCTATGTCAATAACTAAACAAACAAAAAGATTTTCTGTTTGTTACTGACCAAAGTGAACAACACATTAACAACAAATATAGCTGTGTTTATAAACACTGTTTTATGAATATAAAATATGTGTCCTAAAAATGGGATATTGGTAAGTAATAGGTTAAATCATTTGCGCTGCGTAACCATCATCGAGTAAATAAATTAGGACAAATTAAGTAGGTAACTTTATAAAAGTGATTAATTTTATGAGTTAAATTGCGTACAGTTTTCCCGGATTTTCCCTTTTACGGCCAAGCTAAGGCAAATATTGTAACATGACAGATATAAGCATAATATTGAATGGCAATTGATCATTAGAATAATGAAGTTATAATATCTAAATTTGGAAGAAAGCACTAAGTTTAATATAAAAAGATTAATTCATAGCAACTGTGGAAAGAAATCATTATTATAAAGAAAATACAAGTTAAAATAAAAGGAGTTACTAGTGATGAGTCATCCAAAACCAGTCTCATAACCAAAGGTTTTCAAGGTATAACCCAGGAAGGTAAAATAGTAAATAACAAAGCAGTACACAATATGACCAAACCCACAACGAGGGAGAATAAATAAAAGAGAAACCCTAAAATAAGCCAAGATCAACCAATACAGGTTGTGTATTTCTGAATTAAAGAAGAAGATGGAGAAGATCCCAAGAAACCTGATGGCATCAAGAACAGATGGAGAAGATACCAGTCCCAGAAGGCAGGAGAAAAGAAGACTGAAGAAAGAAGAAGAGGGCAGCATCCTGAAGAAGACGTCATGCTCTTATAAAAGACACCCAAATCCCTATATCCCCAAAGTATATATCTAAAAACAAAAGTATAACGAAATAAAAACCACATGTATATAAATTTAAGAGAGAGAAGTGAACAAAGTAAAAGTTTCCTGTGAACTAAGATGAAACAATAATATAGTACCCATGGAACAAATCTCCATTGAAAAAACGCTAACCAATTTATTATGTTAATAAGACTATACGACCATTTAGCATTAACATAATATATAAGTGCAAAGTGAACCAGTGATAGTTTTGGGTATTATAAAAAATGAACCTTGTGTTTCATTCTTGGCAATCACAAACATTGGATGCAATGAAATATGCATTTTTCAATGACTTAAAATATGTACGGTGACAATATGTTGTTCATAAGACATGAATCTGTTTAAAATAACATTTTTGTTTTACATGAAAAAAGAAAAACAGATTTCATAGTGCTTTGTGAACGGTTCATACTATTTATTTGTTAATGACAGGGTACAATTCCCCAAAGACAAGGTATAAAAGACTGTATAAAAACTGTAGAATCCTACTTATAATAATAGTTAGAAATAAGAATATAGATATAAGGTTTTAATGTATATAGTACAAGAATGTTTAAAAATGTTTTAGATATAAGGCCATTTGTTTGGGTCTGAAACAACTAACATCAGAACTATAAAAATAGTTACCACTTGTAAATAGTAGAGAGTAATTAAGATGTTAGTTAGTACAAAACCTTTGTTGTAAACCATATTTACATGTTGGAAATGGGAATTTTGTTGCAAAATGTCTGATTTGAAGACAACCATTTATTTAAAAAAAATATTCTTTATTCTGTTTGACTAGTGTTTGTATTGTGGCCAATACTAGTTGTTTTTGTGTAATTTGAAAGCATGTTTAATTTATAATACTATTTGTAAAAGTCAGAGAGGGTATCACACGTCATATATTGTTTGTAAATTATTTTGTAAGAAAAATTGTTAAAAAATCATAGGCCAAAAGAATGGAAACCAAACTTCATCAAAACAGAGAAATTGCTCATTTAAATGCAAATAAACAAAAGGGGTTTAGACAAAATAAACTTGAGATCATGCCATATAATTGCACATACCATTTAGAGAGATTTTAATAAATTATATTCAGAATTATAAATAAAAATAAAATGACTAAACTCAGAAATTTAGACATGGGAGTCATATATTTCAGAATAATGTTTCAGAATACAACTAATTCAATTAATTACCAGAAAATAAGGGAATAGGAACCTTTTAATACAATATAGGATTATTAATATTAAATATAACTGATAAAATGGCTGAATTTATATAATGACAGGAAGTAAATTTTGATGTTTTGACTCTTCACAGTATACCAAACTGAAAGTGAAATTACTATTTTTTGGACAGAAAACACTATAAAATGGCATTATTTAATCTGAAAATAACCAGAATGAACTGAAAGATTAATTTAAATCAAATCTAGTGAATAAAATTGACAAATAACCAAAGTTTAGGCATTCATATAGTGAAAATGTAAAAGTGTACACAGGATGTGAAAAATATTTGAACAATGTTAAGGATAATATTATATAGGCTAAGAGTTTAATTGAAACTAAAGGAAACAGTTAGTTAATTATTGGTAGTTGAACGGTTAACATGACACCTTTGAAAACGTGAATAACCTAACCTATAATCGTCATACAAAGCGAGTGTATAGTGAGTTATTGTGAAATCGCGAGTGACTTGTAAAATACTTCTGAAACTATCATATTATAACAGAAACGATCAAGTAACACTCCATAACACAGAACAATATAAATCTACTCCGAAAAACACCATAAAACACTAGAAAACTGTATAATACATTAAACCAAATTAGTGACGGAATCGGAGAAAGTGTTTGAACTAATAATTATACAGATACACTAAATACAACCCAGAATCACTACACCAGTCACTACACAACATATAACAAGAGATTTGCGGACACGAGAACAGAAATATTGCGTCAAAATACATTATTTGGAATGCAGCAGCAACGAGCAACATTTTCATCGACTTGACGGCGGCCATTTGCTTTGACAATTCCAGTGCCTCTTCTTGGTTCATCACAGCTGTTTGGTGAAAACAATTATTATATTTACAATTTATTATTCAATGTCTGTGTTTATTAATAACTATTAATTTGATTGTAACGTTATACTTTTTAAATATAAGCCCGATTTCTCTGACTTTGGTAATAACTGGCTGTTTAAAGAACCCTATATAATTTTATAACATATACTTGTAACTTTTTTCGATATCCTGAGAATCGATACTAATCGATAAGAGTCAATATTGCTGTTACTTAATAAAACATTAATACTTTTCAATACTTAATAGTTCTTTATTTCTTCAATAATACTAATTACCAATAATATAATTCTAATTGATAATCTACAAGGACTTTACCACCTGTAAGTGAAGATAACCTAAAAAATAGAAAGGTAAACAAATATCGATTGGTTTACAGACAGTCTTATGAGTGGTGATAGATTATTTAAATTATACTAAAACTTTAATAAAAATTTTCAGAAGAGCATTACACTGTTTAAAACTTCACAGCCCTATATTAATTAATTTATCCTAATTAATTAATTAATAAAATTAAAATTTTTTTTTATTATTATTTTTTTTTATAAACAATTTTTTTTTAATTTTCTTCAAAACAATAATTTTTGTTTTGAAACTTTCGGTGAAGCTGAGCATATATATTTCTTCATCAACTTTACGCTACTCGACCGGTCTTGCTACCATTGGGACTCGACCAGCTGGGAAACTTAAGGAAGTGTTTCAGGCCAGTAAGACGCCGAGAGCCACACCAATTAAACACCTTACAACTTACAGATTCACACATCAATCTTATTTATTTTATTACAAATTGAATAGTCCAAACAGAGGGGCTCGATTACATCAGAATCCATACTTCTTACTACAACAACTTATTTATTTATATTATTACAAATTGGCGCACAACTTTAGGGGCTTTAATTAGCGATTGACAGGCCAATACATTCTGCCCAATCACTAGTTGGAGCTAGGCAACAGCTACAAAGCCAGAGAATTTCAAGGGAAAATGCAACGACGTGCAACATCTAAGAAACGGGCGGCGGAGGCCGAGAAAGAAATAGAAGTTGACATGGACAACAAGGAAGCAACGCCAATAGACGCGGAAGAGTCGTTGCCACCAGTGTTGTCCAAACAACATGAACAACCAGGGGAACAACCTGAGATGCCTACTCAGACAGGGGAAGTAAATGTCCAGGAAAGACATGTAGAGAAATCCAAGACACCTGAAGAAACAAAAATGGACAGATTAATGGAAATGTTCATGCAGATGAAGGAAGGAGTGGACAAGAAACTGGACGAAAATAATAAGAAAATGGAATCCACAAGTAAGGAATTGAAGGAAGACTTGAGTAAGAAAATGGGGAGTGATAACCAGTCCTTGAAAGAAGATTTAGGAAATAAAATCGAAACAACAAACAGGAAGTTGGAAGAAGAGATGGGGAAGAAGTTAGAAGAATTGAAGGAAGACAATCAGTCCCTGACGAAGAAGATGGAAGAAAACAGCAAGAAGATGGAAGAGAAGATGGAAGAAAACAGCAAGAAGATGGAAGAGAGGATGGGAGGAAAGTTAGAAGAATTGAAGAAGGATAATCAATCCACAAAAGAAGAGTTGACTGGGATGAACAAGAACATGGAAGAATTGAAGGAAGACAACCAATCGTTCAAGGAAGAATTCAAGGCGACTAAAGAAGAGTTGATTAATAAAATTGAAAATACCAATCAGAAAATAGATGAAACCAGGAAGAAGATAGAGAAGAACAACCGACAATTGAAGGAAGAGTTGAAAGAAGATAACAGGAAGTTGGAAGAGAAGATGGGGGAGAAATTGGAAGAATTGAGAGAGGACAATCAAATTCTAAGAGAAGAGTTAAGGGAGGTAAATCAGGAGAATTTGGACAAACTGGACGAAAGAATGGAATTGTTGCGAGAAGAAATGAATAAGGAAATCAAGGTTAACAAAAAAGCGATGGATAAGAAGATGGAAGAAGAAAATATAATGGTCAATCGACAGATTCGAGAGATTGATGGAAAGTGCAACCAGACCGAAAAGGAGGTGAATGAGTTTAAAGAAGTGGTGAACATCAAGTTCACAAATATTGAAGAACATAGTCGTAGGAAGGTAGAAGAACAGAGAAAGGAAAATCAAGAAGAATTCGGAAAAGTACGCAACCAGGTCACAGAACGATGTAATGATATACAAGAGACCATGGCCAATATCACCGGTCAGGTGCGACAAAGCCGAGAGGAGATGGAAGCGATTAGAAACAGACCGACTCATTTCACCGGATTGCCCGTCAACGAAAGCCGAGAGTGGCTCAACTTCCGGCAGTACAAACGTAAGCCGATGGAGTTCCTGGCTAGGGTAGAAGAATATTTAACCAAGCATAAAATTACCCAATGGAGCCATAGCAGGGAGATATTCGACGAGTCTTTCCGAGACATAACATATAATTGGTGGATGGCCAACCGGAGTGAAATTTCCGACTACCAACAGTTCCGGAAAATGTTTAAAACAAAATACTGGTCTGAGACTACCCAGAACTTGATACGTGACAATATTTGTAACGGAAGATACAGGTCACAATTAGGTAGCAGTATGAAGGCATATTTCTTGGGGAAGGTGTGTATGGCAAAGCACCTTGAGCCAGCAATCCCAGAAGAATGTTTAGTGAATAAGATATCTTATCACTATGATGAGGACATTATCAGGGCCCGGAGAGGTAGTCAGATCAAGACGATCCAGGGAATGACTGAGTTATTGGAGGGATACGAGAATGAAGAGTATTATCGGCAGAGCAGGAAGAGAAATGAGAGACCAGAAGCAAGGCCGACTACTTACCCCAATAACGGCAATAACCATACAAATAACCGGAACCAGCCCAGTAATTACGACGGCCCTAGCAACCAGCCGCGTAATAACCAGTTTAACGGAAATTTTAACGGCGTGAGAAATAACAACCCCTACCCAAATAATCGAAACCACTTTTATCAACAAAATAATAATGTTCCATACAGTCAGAGAAATCCATATCCCAACAATAATGGTAACAGGCCTTACCCACCTAACCGAAATTACTATAATGATAATATTAATAATAATAATAATAGCAATAGTAATAACCGAGTGTCGCGCCCTAGGGTAAATTTTATAAGAGCAGAAGATCGCGGACCCAGGAGATATTATCAACCGAGGAGGAGCAGCTTCCACGGCGCTGACCGAAGATGGCGGAGTGCGGAACGAGACGGCCCAAGATACGAACAGGAAAGACGAAGTACCAGCCTGGAAGATCTTGGCAGACAATCTGGTTAAACATCAACCAGGGTACAGAACGTCAGGAAACAAACCAGAGTTTCCCGAACGATGCCTCGGTCAACAATAACTTAAACAATGACCAAAATGCTTTAAACGAGAGGAGGCAGTAATCAACAACGATGGCCCGTTACTGCTTATACTTCCTGGGTTAGAAAAGGATGATTTGCAACAAGCAAACAATGATAAAAACATCACTATTATCAGTAACCATTATTTGAAAGACATACGAACTGAACTTTTGGAAGAGAACGAGAAGAGTCTCAGCAACAGTAAGAATGAGATAATTTATATAACAGCGGAGGTGGAAGGAGTTCCCGCTAGAATAATGATAGACACAGGAGCTAATATTTCAATAATAAACTCCAATGAGTTGGAGAGAATACAGAGTACATGTGGTAAAACTTTGCCAATGTTACCAGTCAACAACATTGTATTGGTAGGTGCAACTGGTCGCCAAAATAAAACCATCAGGAAGCAAGTTTCCTTAAGTGTCGTTAGCCGTGATATAGCTTTAGACATGGAATTTTTAATCGCCACCGGACTACCATTTGACATCTTAGTCGGTTGCGATATTCTTCGTAGATATTCGGCAGTAATCGATCTTAATTTAAATAAAGTATCACTTTTCCCAGACGGAGTAACATGGACCGCAGATCTGGTAGGAAGCACAACTATACTTCCCAGCCCAATACATCAACAACTTCGAAAAATTAATATTATAAGAAACAGCCCTCTTTCTAAACCCATAATATACAATAATGGAGGAGAGGATTTATGGTCAGTTAAGATCCAAGAAATACGTAATTTCCAGTGCGGAAGCGATAACAAGAAAATACCAACGCACATGGCTGATCGTCTAATTGCAATATATGAGAAATACAAGGCGGTGTTTTCTGATGAACCAGGGAAGGTAAAAAACTACCAGTGCCAACTTCGTTTTAAAGAAAACGTAGAGTTTAACCGGAGGTCATATCCAATAGCGCAGTCGCTCAAAGAAGCCGTGAGAACAGAGATAAACAAGATGATTGAAAACGACATAATTGAGATTAGTCAATCACCTTACACTAGTCCAATTATTGCTGTTCCGAAGAAAGACGGACAAGTCCGGCTCTGTTTAGATGCGCGTGAGTTGAACAAGACAATTGTGAATGACAGAACATCTCCCGGTGAAATAGAAGAAATCTTAAAGCGTTTTCATGGTACTAACTTTATTAGCACCTGGGATACGGTCTGTGGTTATTGGCAGGTAGAGCTGTATCCACAAAGCCGCCAGTATGTAGCGTTCATTTTCGAAGGGCGCAATTACCAGTTCAAGAGACTGCCCTTCGGACTTGTCAATTCTGTCGCCATATTTGTGGCATGCATGGACCAGATTTTGGGACCAGAAGCGCTCCAATTTACCACCGTCTATGTTGACGATTTACTAATCACATCCGGAACCTGGGAGGAGCATTGTTACAGAGTGGAATTTGTACTAAACAAACTAGCGCAGAACAACATAACACTGAAGTTGGAGAAATCCAAATTCATAGCGCGCGAGGTACAATTCTTAGGCTTCAACCTAGACGACAGAGGTATTACCCCATCAGCAGAGAAAGTGGAGGCAATTCAGAGGTTCCCGCAACCAAGAAACAGGAAACAATTGCAATCTTTCCTCGGACTCTGTAACTATTACAGGAAGTTTCAGAGCCGATATTCCGAGTTGACCGCCAAGTTTCAACCACAGTTATCTGCCAAAAACAAATGGATTTGGGGTGAAGATCAAGATATTACTTTCCGATTGATAAAAGAGAAGTTTCTGGAGAGTGTGATACTTCGTCACCCAGATTTTAAGAAACCGTTCTTTCTAAACTGTGACGCTAGCGATCTAAGCTTAGGAACGACCTTATACCAGGAAGATGAGGAGGGACAACATCTGGTAATAAGCTTCGCTAGTCGCACACTGAACCAGTGCGAAAAGAACTACAGTGTGACAGAAAAGGAATTGTTGAGCGTGGTGTTCGCATGCAGCAAGTTCCGGACGTACATTCTCGGATATCAAGTCACGGTACGAACTGATCATAAATCCATCTCGTTCCTTCGTAGGTGCAAATTGAGTCACGGCCGATTGGCTAGGTGGGTACTCGCCCTACAAGAATATGACCTGAAATGGGAATACATTCCAGGAAAGAAGAACGTGGTAGCGGATGTGTTGTCACGTATAAATCTGGAAGATCAGACTTTCGAGGGAGAGAAGGAGAGCTTAGTAAAAATTTATAACATATTCACGACCAGAGCCGATTTACAAGCTTTGTTAATAAATATCCGAATCCATCAGCAGTCTGATCCTAAGCTGAAAAACATTGTGAGTCGTTTAGAAGCCAATGATGAAACCATTTCTAAATATTACCACCTTAACAAGGGAATTTTATTCATAAAAACCGCATTGGACGATGAGACATGGAAGGTGATAATCCCGCACCAAATAGAAAAGGAGGTCATCATCGATTACCATGTCAGGTATGGTCACATGGGAGCGTTAAAAGTGATACAAGCTCTAGAGGAAAATTGTAAGATCAAGAATATCAACCGCAAGGTGAGAACACACATCAAGTCCTGTAAGATCTGCCAATGTGCAAAAATAAACAATGAAAAGACAGAGGGTATCATGATACCGATAACTTCCAACGCAAAACTGGAAAAAGTGTTTTTGGATATATGCGGGCCATTTCCCCGTAGCGGTGGTCGACACAGATATAAATACTTGGTAATCATAA
The DNA here is from genome assembly GCA_034769895.1 of Magicicada septendecula. NCBI lineage: Eukaryota > Metazoa > Arthropoda > Insecta > Hemiptera > Cicadidae > Magicicada > Magicicada septendecula. The sequence continues at coordinate 430,275,749 of CM068371.1, forward strand.
TGGATCACTACACCAAGTATATAAAGCTATATCCGGTTAATCGGGCAACGACAGCAAAGGTTTTGGCGGTGATTATTGATTTGTATATCCCAGAGATCGGTAGACCATTTTCTATTATTACCGACCATGGTACACAGTTTAAGGGGAGGAGATGGCGAGACACTTTATTAGCACTTGGGGTCAAAACATATAAGACATCAGTCTACCACCCAAGTAGCAATCCGGCTGAGAGAGTACTAAGAGAAGTGGGTAGGATATTGCGCACGTACTGCCACAACCAACAGAAAAAGTGGCAAGAGTACCTAGCAGCGACAGAAACATTCCTAAATTACGCCCACCATCCAGCTATAGGAATTCCACCGTACTCAGCCATGTATGAGAAGCCGACTCCCCGAGACATTGAACAAATCATTGAATTTCCAACGAACAACAATAGGAAATTCAACCAGTTGAAGTTTTACAATAAGGTAGCAGAAGATCAGGAAAGACGGCAAGCCAAATACCAGAAGGCAATAGGGCGAATTGTAACATATAAAGAGGGTGAAAAAGTCCTCCTAAAAAATAGAGAGCTGCCTAGCACCTTAGAAGGCATAACCAAAAAACTACTATTACTATATACTGGCCCATATGTTGTGGTAAATGATAAGCATAACAATACATATGAGTTGAGGGAAATCATTTCAGGAAAAATCAAAGGAGTGTACAATCAAGCTTCTATGAAGAAATATTATGAAGAATGAGTTGTGAGTTTTAGAATTTTGAATTTAATTATTTTAAAAATTCAAAAATAATGTAAGTACATCTTACAACCTAATATTTTGAGAAGAACATTTTGGAGAATTATAAGAAGAAGGAATTTAGAATTTGTATTGTAAAAAATTTTAAAATAATGTAAGTACATCTTACAACCTAATAATTTTGGAACAAACTTTATGGAAGAAAGGAAAAGAAAGACTTTTGAATTGAAATATAATTATAAAAATTTAAAATTGAGTAAGTACTTCTTACTACAACCTGATAATTTAGAACAAAACTTTATGGAAGAAAGAGAAAGAGAGAGAATTTTGAACTTAATTTAAAAAATGTAAAATTAAGCAAGCACAGCTTACTACCACTGAATTTTGAGAAAAACATTTTGGAAGAATTAAGAAGAAAGGAATTTTGAAGTTAATATACAAAAAATTTAAGAATAAAGTAAGACTAACTTACTATAACTAAGTTTATGAGAAAACTTTATGGTAAATAATTAAGAAGAATTTGAATTTGGAGAAATACCAAAACATTCAGAAATAATAGTAAGATCACATTACTATAAACAATTCTGAATGAAACAATTCTGGGAATAAATGAATTAAACAGAATTTGAATGTTGATAGAACGTCAGAACTTTGAAACAAGATAAGATCAACATATTACAAGGATTTATGAGAAATATTTTTCAATTAAATAAAAAGAATAGTTTGAATTTTACATTAAAACTAACCAAGTTCCAAAAAATAATTATGTGTCAATTATGATTGAATTGAGAAGAAAATAAAGTGATTAATTCAGAAAAGAGAGTTAACGTTAATCCAGAATAAATGCTAACATTCACAATAGAATTAGAAGGAGTAGAGAAGAATAACAAAAAAGAGTGTAATATGCCAGAGAAGGAAAAAATTTGGAAGCAAAGAGACTAATTACCTATGAAACGATAATGAAAACAGTTAATTAAGAGCAAAGAAGAACAACTCATACCAAACATATGGAGAAGATGATTTTGAACCAATGATAATAATAAGACCTATATGAAATGCAAAGAGAAGAAATACCACATGAAATATGATATAAATGAATTAATGTTAATGAATGCGAAGGCGGATTAATAACTTTCCAAGAGAAAGGAAAGAACCAAAATGTTTAAATAAAATGATCAATAGAACAATCTGTATATCTAAGGTAAAGATACAATGTTAAAAAATTAAATATAATATATTAAGACCATTCAAATAATGAATAAGAAAGACTATATATAAAGACCATGCTAATACTATGAATAACCAGAAGAAAGTATAAAGAGAATTCAGATGGAGAAGAAAGAGAGTTACACTGTAAACAGTAACCAGAATTATTAAAAGAAAGGTTTTCAACCATAATTAAATTAAATATATCAGACAAGTTAAGAGTTTTGAAAAAATATATATGTAATGAGTATAATAATGATTATGAAGATTTATTAAGATAGAAAATGTGAGATAATCTGAGAGACTACGAAGTGGAGAATCCAAAGATATTTTTATTAGTCGAAAATGAGACTACTTTTTATTTATTTATTCGATGACTGACTGAAGATAATTCCAGCAGCATTATGTTTTTTGAGCAGGGATGGATATGCCCCTGTACTCAATTTATAGAAGTGGTGTATGGCCAGCAGAGAAGTAGCGTACAGTGCCCCTCTGATCTGCCCCAGCCCACGTGATAGGGAATGTTAGGGAATTAATATCCCAAGGATACAACACGAAGTTGATATAGAAAGAAAATGTATTACAATTATAATATATCTCAGAAGACACTAACTATCCGAAAAGGATCAGTAGTAAGACAAGTAACCATATATATAAAATTAATAAAACTCTAATATAAAAAAGTCGATATAAAAATGGAGAAGAAAATGAATTATAAGAAATGATGAAATTATCATAAGAAATTATTTCATCCATAAACATGTCTGAAATAATTACTTCTGGAGGGGAGCAATCTGTAACATGACAGATATAAGCATAATATTGAATGGCAATTGATCATTAGAATAATGAAGTTATAATATCTAAATTTGGAAGAAAGCACTAAGTTTAATATAAAAAGATTAATTCATAGCAACTGTGGAAAGAAATCATTATTATAAAGAAAATACAAGTTAAAATAAAAGGAGTTACTAGTGATGAGTCATCCAAAACCAGTCTCATAACCAAAGGTTTTCAAGGTATAACCCAGGAAGGTAAAATAGTAAATAACAAAGCAGTACACAATATGACCAAACCCACAACGAGGGAGAATAAATAAAAGAGAAACCCTAAAATAAGCCAAGATCAACCAATACAGGTTGTGTATTTCTGAATTAAAGAAGAAGATGGAGAAGATCCCAAGAAACCTGATGGCATCAAGAACAGATGGAGAAGATACCAGTCCCAGAAGGCAGGAGAAAAGAAGACTGAAGAAAGAAGAAGAGGGCAGCATCCTGAAGAAGACGTCATGCTCTTATAAAAGACACCCAAATCCCTATATCCCCAAAATATATATCTAAAAACAAAAGTATAACGAAATAAAAACCACATGTATATAAATTTAAGAGAGAGAAGTGAACAAAGTAAAAGTTTCCTGTGAACTAAGATGAAACAATAATATAGTACCCATGGAACAAATCTCCATTGAAAAAACGCTAACCAATTTATTATGTTAATAAGACTATACGACCATTTAGCATTAACATAATATATAAGTGCAAAGTGAACCAGTGATAGTTTTGGGTATTATAAAAAATGAACCTTGTGTTTCATTCTTGGCAATCACAAACATTGGATGCAATGAAATATGCATTTTTCAATGACTTAAAATATGTACGGTGACAATATGTTGTTCATAAGACATGAATCTGTTTAAAATAACATTTTTGTTTTACATGAAAAAAGAAAAACAGATTTCATAGTGCTTTGTGAACGGTTCATACTATTTATTTGTTAATGACAGGGTACAATTCCCCAAAGACAAGGTATAAAAGACTGTATAAAAACTGTAGAATCCTACTTATAATAATAGTTAGAAATAAGAATATAGATATAAGGTTTTAATGTATATAGTACAAGAATGTTTAAAAATATTTTAGATATAAGGCCATTTGTTTGGGTCTGAAACAACTAACATCAGAACTATAAAAATAGTTACCACTTGTAAATAGTAGAGAGTAATTAAGATGTTAGTTAGTACAAAACCTTTGTTGTAAACCATATTTACATGTTGGAAATGGGAATTTTGTTGCAAAATGTCTGATTTGAAGACAACCATTTATTTAAAAAAAATATTCTTTATTCTGTTTGACTATTGTTTGTATTGTGGCCAATACTAGTTGTTTTTGTGTAATTTGAAAGCATGTTTAATTTATAATACTATTTGTAAAAGTCAGAGAGGGTATCACACATCATATATTGTTTGTAAATTATTTTGTAAGAAAAATTGTTAAAAAATCATAGGCCAAAAGAATGGAAACCAAACTTCATCAAAACAGAGAAATTGCTCATTTAAATGCAAATAAACAAAAGGGGTTTAGACAAAATAAACTTGAGATCATGCCATATAATTGCACATACCATTTAGAGAGATTTTAATAAATTATATTCAGAATTATAAATAAAAATAAAATGACTAAACTCAGAAATTTAGACATGGGAGTCATATATTTCAGAATAATGTTTCAGAATACAACTAATTCAATTAATTACCAGAAAATAAGGGAATAGGAACCTTTTAATACAATATAGGATTATTAATATTAAATATAACTGATAAAATGGCTGAATTTATATAATGACAGGAAGTAAATTTTGATGTTTTGACTCTTCACAGTATACCAAACTGAAAGTGAAATTACTATTTTTTGGACAGAAAACACTATAAAATGGCATTATTTAATCTGAAAATAACCAGAATGAACTGAAAGATTAATTTAAATCAAATCTAGTGAATAAAATTGACAAATAACCAAAGTTTAGGCATTCATATAGTGAAAATGTAAAAGTGTACACAGGATGTGAAAAATATTTGAACAATGTTAAGGATAATATTATATAGGCTAAGAGTTTAATTGAAACTAAAGGAAACAGTTAGTTAATTATTGGTAGTTGAACGGTTAACATGACACCTTTGAAAACGTGAATAACCTAACCTATAATCGTCATACAAAGCGAGTGTATAGTGAGTTATTGTGAAATCGCGAGTGACTTGTAAAATACTTCTGAAACTATCATATTATAACAGAAACGATCAAGTAACACTCCATAACACAGAACAATATAAATCTACTCCGAAAAACACCATAAAACACTAGAAAACTGTATAATACATTAAACCAAATTAGTGACGGAATCGGAGAAAGTGTTTGAACTAATAATTATACAGATACACTAAATACAACCCAGAATCACTACACCAGTCACTACACAACATATAACAAGAGATTTGCGGACACGAGAACAGAAATATTGCGTCAAAATACATTATTTGGAATGCAGCAGCAACGAGCAACATTTTCATCGACTTGACGGCGGCCATTTGCTTTGACAATTCCAGTGCCTCTTCTTGGTTCATCACAGCTGTTTGGTGAAAACAATTATTATATTTACAATTTATTATTCAATGTCTGTGTTTATTAATAACTATTAATTTGATTGTAACGTTATACTTTTTAAATATAAGCCCGATTTCTCTGACTTTGGTAATAACTGGCTGTTTAAAGAACCCTATATAATTTTATAACATATACTTGTAACTTTTTTCGATATCCTGAGAATCGATACTAATCGATAAGAGTCAATATTGCTGTTACTTAATAAAACATTAATACTTTTCAATACTTAATAGTTCTTTATTTCTTCAATAATACTAATTACCAATAATATAATTCTAATTGATAATCTACAAGGACTTTACCACCCGTAAGTGAAGATAACCTAAAAAATAGAAAGGTAAACAAATATCGATTGGTTTACAGACAGTCTTATGAGTGGTGATAGATTATTTAAATTATACTAAAACTTTAATAAAAATTTTCAGAAGAGCATTACACTGTTTAAAACTTCACAGCCCTATATTAATTAATTTATCCTAATTAATTAATTAATAAAATTAAAATTTTTTTTTATTATTTTTTTTTTATAAACAATTTTTTTTTAATTTTCTTCAAAACAATAATTTTTGTTTTGAAACTTTCGGTGAAGCTGAGCATATATATTTCTTCATCAACTTTACGCTACTCGACCGGTCTTGCTACCATTGGGACTCGACCAGCTGGGAAACTTAAGGAAGTGTTTCAGGCCAGTAAGACGCCGAGAGCCACACCAATTAAACACCTTACAACTTACAGATTCACACATCAATCTTATTTATTTTATTACAAATTGAATAGTCCAAACAGAGGGGCTCGATTACATCAGAATCCATACTTCTTACTACAACAACTTATTTATTTATATTATTACAATATGTATGTATCTTTTATAGTATAAGCAAGGTATTTTTATAAGAATTGTTTGTGTGTAAATTTTTAAGTACAAAATTTGAGCATGATGAAACCGATTTATTTGTAAAACAAAAGGACTGATAGTTAGAAAAGATAATCTATTCTAAAGTATTATATATAATCTGAAATTGTGGGTCTGATAAATAGTAATAGGATATGTAAGGTACTTTGGACGTAGCACATTTTTAACAAAAATTGGCTCTTATATAACTATAAACTAGTTCTTTATGTCTACACATTAGGCTTACTGTTGTCTGAGTAGTATTGATCAGAAGCCTAAAGAAAACGAGAAAACTTTATATGTCTCTTTTCCTTTGAAAGAAATTCTCCATAACCTTTAATTGTTTAAGCTTAATTAAACGTTAATATGAAACAGAAATGTATTACTGTCAAGAAACAAATGATTGTAAACTGTTCACAGCTGTTCGCGGGATCTACTAGCCCTTTCCCGGCACAGTGAAGAAAGCCATCGTGGACTTGGCCGAAACGTCTGTTTTTGTTCTTGTCGCGAATTTGTCAAGTTTTTATATAGTTTGGTTGACTTGACAGTGTTGTTACCACGAACCAGCTTTTTCATAGCAACCGTAACTTTAATAATTTTGGACCACTGCCTAAGAGCCCGGCAGTTGTTTACCGCCCGGGAAAACCTACGTTCTTTGTTAAAAATTTATTATTTCTAAATTATATTTAAATGTGTTAGAAACTTGTATAAATATGTACCTGATTGTTTAAACGTGATTTACTTTTTCGATTGTTTTTCACTTTATTTAAATTTTATATTTTCTCACGTCACGCCTTTACGTCTTATGGTAACAGCTAAAATCAAATGGCGATTAGGATCTTCAATAATTCAGATGCCTAGATGAATAGAAAACATATGAACATAAGATTCCGTGTAATCTAGTTTTTACAGGGTACGGACAGGTTCAGTATTACCATCAAAATGAGGGTAAGGCAGTTTATTAGTGCACACTGTAGGCTACAAGTGAATCTTTATCATACACATTTTGTAATCAGTAAATAGATATATTAAAGTTACTTGTAAAAACCATATTGAGTAAATAATCTCTGGAAAATATTTTACAAAAATTATTATGTAAACAGAAACGTTGGTCCAACGTGTCACACAACATCGAAAAAGTCATTCGAGGAAAAGAAGTGAAATGAGACCGCAACAACCCTGTTACAGTACTGAGAAGCGAGAAACGTAAAGCCTAAACATGCAAGGAATAGCAACACTGCAAATCCTAAACATGCAAGGAATAGCAACACTGCAAAGCCTAAACATGCAAGGAATAGCAACACTGCAAAGCCTTGTGGATTTAGTACCACTGTGATTTCTTGTGGTAGGCGAGTGGTATCGTCTCTGACTCACAATCAGAGCGTTGCTGCGCTGCCGATGTGGTGAGATCGAGTCAAGGTCACGGCTCGATTTGCTCGTCTACCCGCGCGTACGCGGACAAATAATACGCACGTCTTCTCTGGCATACCCGGGCCAGATAAGTAACAAGGGCACACAATATACTACACACACGAACAACACTCTTCCCCTCCCCACCGCACGGCTTGCCCCCGGGCGTGGGTTAAAGGTTGGCTAATATCTCTCTGGCTGGGGTGGGGCGTGAGTTCTATCACGGCCGGAGGGCGCAACAGGTCTATGACCTAATGCCTGAAAGTGAAGATGATGAGATGTGATTTCTTGTTAGGGTACGTGAAGGTAAGATCTCATTCGCGGCTGGAGATTGGTGTGTGAGATTGGCGTGCGAAGGTAGCTGCCCATCTCACACACCGGAAAGCACATATTTCCTTATAGTTTGTAAGCACTTTTCCTCTCCAATATAAGAGCCAAGGATGTAAGACAGCAGTAATAAATAAGCGCTAATAAATAATAATAATTAAACTAATACATTAAATAATACCTAGAAATATATTAATATAATTATATTGATTTTAATACGGACTTAAATACCGCTACTTATATCCACTGTCTTATTAAATATAATGAAACTAATTACTTATTAATTACGAGTAAATAAATAATTACTTAGTAGGTAATTACTGTTAGTAATTACAAAGAGCAGTTATTAAATATGAACTTGGTGGGTATTTGAAGAAAAATTATGTTACCACATGGGAGAAGTCAGCGTCGAGGTTGTGTAACTTGTACTGAGGTAGTTTGGCGCCGTTCCGCCAGTCATCAGCGTGTAGTTTGTACAACGCTGTTACCAGCTGGTAGTGACGCAACATTCTCAAGTTGGGCGATTTCAGCAGCACTGTTAGTTGCTCTGCCGTCGCCGATATTGTTCCCAAATGTACTTCCACTAAATTGTTGTGTTCATGTAACACTGGTTTCTTTCTGGACAAAACCAAGTGCCTGTAACACAAAGCGACATGCTAATAATAAAAAAAAATAATTCAAATCACAATTTATATACAACTTGTATTCCTCTTTATAATTACTTTATCATAATACCAGAACATTAGTTAAGGATTGTAACTGCCTTGAATAAGTATTCGTAGTACTTGTATGCGAAGACATTTGTGCCAAATATTTTACTTATATTCTTTAATTAAGTACATTTAATATTTTATGTTAACAAGCCATTTTCCAGTTTCTTAATAATTTCTTAAAATATTTGTAGGCCGTTACGTATAAGTATTGATTAAGAAAATGATGACAGTACAAGTTTGTGTTAACGTTTCATTTTTTAATTCCTGTAAAAGCTGAAAATGTTTGACGAAGAAAGGGGAAATCACTTGAAATTATTTTTTTTTTTACCAGTCCACTTTAATTAATTTTACTTTGGAAACAAAACAATTCTGTATTTTCTTAAGGACGTAAAAGATAGACTACAGGCCATGTTTTACGAACAATAAAATTTAATTAAAATAAAATTTAGAAAGTATCTCTTACTTCAAAATTTGGCCGCTTTCCAGTAACCAACAGAGTTCGCCTAGTTTTAGAAGCGACGTTCGTCCTCTTCTAAACAGTTCCCCATCAAAGTCCACACTATTCACCGTTTTGGGAAGCATTTCTATGTAAGCTGGGTCAAACCGTTCATTGGTTGGCAGAAACAAGACCCGTCTTAAATTCTGAATCATATAACAGTCAAGTTATATATTTGCTACTTTCTACTTATTACAACAGCCTAATTGTTAATAATTTCTATAAAGTGTGATACAGGTTCACGTCATACAAATGTGCTGAAATTTAATATGTATAAGTTACGAGTCAAACACACATACAGTGAGGAAAGAAAGAGAGTTAGAGAGCGGTGTGAGACGACAAAAAGGTTATTTTGAGGCTGACGGGAGGAGATGTATGAAATAAATATCAAGAGGTGGCAAAAAGAAACGAGGCAATTGAAAGAATCAACAATTCTACGTATTTTTACAAGGAAAAAACAAAAAGTGGAATGCCATTTCTTGAGGATTACTGACAATGGTTATGAGGGAGCAGTGGAATGAAAGAAGGAAAGCGGAAGACGTTTCATCAAGGCTACTATACAATTACAATTCGATTTACAATTCGAGATGTCCTATTGAAAGATGAGAAGGCTGAAGCTTGGAACAGATAGGAATGGAGATAGCGTAGTAGGTCTATATCAGTTCAGTTCAGTTCAGTTCGTAGTCCTTCAGTCTGTCGACTGGTTAGTACCCCTCCCCGCATATACCCGTGGTGCGTGTGTTATACTGAGTCTCTCACAGGTATATGGGACCTACAGTTTAACGCCGGATCCGAACGGCAATTTTTTTTTTTAGGGGAGGGTTTTATACTAGGCAGGATACCACTCTCGCTGGGTTGCCATTGCCTTGCGAGGGGGAACGGTCGTATCTAAATCAGATGGCCCCTGGCGGGAATTGAACCCGCGCCGACAGCGTAGCAGCGTCACATGCTAGCCACTACGCCACGACCGACCGGTCTGTATCAACACGGCAAATATCATATAATAAAGGAATCATTTTACGTATAACATGATTAGACTTTACTCACTTATAACATGATTTTTACTTACTACTAATTAAAAATTTGACTTTGTATAGATACATGTCAACCTTTTAGGTATTACAGCAATGAGGAAGATAGTAAAATTATCAGTCTGAGCTATAATGTAGCCTGTACGTAACTATGTGAATTTAATGCCTACGGTACCATGATTTTTGTGTCTCAGAATCGGCAGTAAGTTGTTGGTAAACTTGAGTGTAAAAAAGCAAAGAATTGGTAACTTGTTGTAAGTTATAACAAAACTAGGCTTTTAAAGTGATCCTGTGTTATACAGTACTTGTACACTTTAATTTGTTAATATATTCAGTTGTATTCTTTAATGTCTTCAAACACTGTGTAATAACACACGCGTATATAAATATTTGTCGTTGAGGACAGTCCCAATTTAGCATGCTATGGAGTGATCAGGCATGTTGTGTGTTTATGCAGGCGGCCAGATATCCCCAAACAAGACATGTAGATGTAATCACCGGCAAAACATATGTGTTAACAATGAGTCCGGGGTTATCCCGGACTAGAAAACGCGGGACCATACCCTTTGGAGTTGCGCCGAAACGCAATCAAGGTCGAGCCTCAGGTACTTGATACTTTTGATCCATGGCAGCTCAACCGAGCCTACGATTAGCGGACAAGAACTTTACCGCTGCGCTCTCCAAATGTCGACCCACCGCACTTATGCGTCAAATTAGAACTGGAGCTCTACGGCCGCAAAATTTGCGTTGTAAACAACGGCAAAAGCCCCTGTGTCGTCCACTAGTAAAGACAGCCTTACTCCAGCGACTCGAAGCGTGTCATTGACGAACTGTGAGAACAGGAGAGGCCCATGGACGCTGCTCTGAGGGACACCAACAATATTACGCCTCTCCGAAGAGAGTTTGGTCTATCCTGGCTCGGATGCTACTGTCTAACAGAAAACTAGCGATCAATATTATCTGGTTTTGGAAGTAACTCAATACAAATAAAAATGATGTTTTAGTAGCTTTTTCGTCTAATACGTTCATTCATATTTTCCTTCAGCAAATGAAGTATTAATTGAATAACGTTATATGTATTAATAAAATAATGTAATTATAATTATAGTTTTGTAATACTATTACTGTATTTGTATTTTTAATGAATATATGTAATAAATATTATTTAATTTAGCTGTCAGTTGATACATGTATATTTGTAGCCTACATGTAAAATAATACAAATAACTTGATTTCCTTGCCATAAATGTGATAAACTTTTAAATAATTTAAAATTTCACACTTAAAGGTTATAATAAAACTAGCAAATATGTTAATAATTTTTGACATTTTACAAAGATGAACTTAATCTTTCTATTTTGTTACAGGTGAGTGATGGTTACGAGAATGATTAAGACATAGTAACGAGGTAACTACAGATAAAAATTGTAACTTTACTTTTAGAATAGAGAAACGGATATCAATATGTTCTGTAGTAGCGTTGTTTTCATGGCATTTTAATATTATTTGTCCATATTTTGGTGTTGTGGTATAAGTGAGTATATAGCAGTAGATACAAAAAGACACAATCTTTTTCGAAGCGTTAGTACAAGCTAAAGAGTTTGTCTTTAATAAATCTCACCTTACACCTCTTGCTTACAAAGTGTAACACACATGGGTCCCATTTCAGCACAGCCAACTTAATTTTCGGCGTTAAGAACAGTTCCCACGCTTCAGTCCAGTTTTTGCCACTGTCCGCCACCCACAGCAGTATGTCCTCTGACACAGATCCAGCTATTAAATAATTTGCGCATTAAATGAAGCAGTAATTGCTATTTTAACTTCTACGCGCTTTCGGTAATTAAAAATTAACATACTGTTTTAATGAGAAAAAATTAAGATTACTTTTTAAAGCTTCAATAACTAATTGGTGTACCCATTACCAGCTTGAATAATTAATCAGCGATCCAAACATTTATCGATAGCAGTGATGATTATGACTATGATGATGATGACGACGACGACGGTGGTGGTGGTGGTGGTTGTGGTGACGATGATGATGATGATGGCGACGACAACGATAATGATAACGACGATAATAATAATGATGACGAAGATTATTTAACATGTATACTATTTGCGAATGGATTAGTCACAAAAGATTGGCAAGATGTTAAGAAGAAATTACAAGAGGACAAACACCATTTAGAAAGCAGCTGAGCGAAATTGTCCTGTACTTTGTAAGCCTTTGTAAACCACAGCGACAGCGTTGGTTCAATAATGCTAATAATAATATTGCTTCTATTTTTCTTATGTGATCTCGGCAATTATATAAGTATGAAAGGGTGAATAAAGAATAATAATAATAAAATAACAACAGTAATAATAATAATTATAACAGTAATATAAGAATAACAATTTTAATAATATAATAGGTGACTACCATACATTAACTTTGACACTAAATTACTTTTTACTAGCTATGTATATATAATAACTTCTAAAGCAAGGAGCAAGTTAGGACTGCTTCGTGGGTGATTCGTCATTTCCACCAAACAGCTAACACTATCTTGCGGCATACCAAATCATTGCTCGACCGATTTCGGACTACTGTTCGATGATTTGGGGATACCGGTCATAAGATGGAGACAGTCTAAAAACTGTTTTTTTCTTGTCTACAATATCATGGCCATCAGTGAGCGATATTCTTCATAAAAGGCCAAGTGTGAACATTGTGGCACTATGGCTCTTGAGAACAGAAGAGCACTACAAGATGTGTTTTTTATGTGTAAGAGTTGGGTGGTCTAAGAATGGGATCGGCTTTTGAGATAGGGGATTGGTTAGGTAAGACACAGAAGGCATGTCTTATTCAGATACTTGCGTCAGAGCGTAATGACTTCATTGGCGAAAACTATCAAAATGACAAATAGATTTTGACATTGAAGAGACTGACTGTTTCAATCAGAATATTAATACCTTTAGGAAGAATGTTATGAAGATACTGAAGTATCTATTCATTTTAGAGACAAGTGTTGTGTATAAATTCATGTTACTTGTTCCTTGTTTTTATATGTGTAGTATATTTCTTTCTTCCATGGTATATCCAGTCCCCTGAAACGGACGTCCCAAGTACGTAGAGTGAATACATCAGTGTTCATAATGTTGTATGCACTCTCCAGACATCAGAGTACAGTTATTCTGCTTCCCTGTTAGGCCTAAATAGGTTGAAATGGTCCTTTAAAGGGAAATGTGGAGGCCATCACACAAAAATTAAAATAAAAAAGCAATTATTATTTTTTTACGGTAACAACGGAATAATTTTATCATCATCATTACCATTATAATACTTAAGGCACAGAAGTTACGATTTTTACAGATGAATAAGGTAGGCTATATGAAACTTATATATTATAAAATAAATCACTTATATGTTGTCGGGTGTTACACTGGGTGTTACAACAGATGTAACCATACATAAGAATTAATCTTAAATTTACAATTACTTACTACTACTCTTCTTTGAAATAACCTGCTACGTTGTTATTAAATGATACTTGATAATTCTGTGTAATTAGCTGAACGAGGTATGCTCTTAGGAAATAAATGTACACATATTGTGCATGTAAGCATGTTTGTGCGTGAAACTAGCACAGGTGTTACAACGCATCTCGATGTTTGTATGTTACAAAATATTCTCTGGGTGTTAGAATCCACTAGCGCGCGCGCACACACACACACACACACACACACACACACAAGTACATGTACAGATCTACACATTCCATCGAAGGATTCCTCTGTGTGTGTGCATTCCTTCGATGGAATGTGTAGATCTGTACATGTACTTGTGTGTGTGTGTGTGTCAATCCCACTATTTATAGGGGTAACTTATGTGTGTGGAATAAAGGTATTCTACCATTACTTACACAAAACGAATAGTTATAGGTATAACAGAGTGCATTACCAAATTTGTCTAATGGTGATTGTAGCTTCTTTTCATCCCAAGTAAATTTGAATCCAACTTTTTCAAGTATTGGATAAATAAACTCGATGCATATTGTGTACAACTTTTTGGGACTGTAGCGCTTCGTAGTTACAGGAGCCATATACTTCAATTTAGATAAAACTGTAAACACAAACAAATATTACTACTATGAATTAATATCTACAGAAATAAATATAAAACACCAGTAAAAGTTTTAAATAAATAGCTATGTCAATAGTATCTTTTAATGTTTCGTCAGACATTGATTTTTTTTTTTGAATAATATGAGGTGAATCCGAAATTTACGTCAGATTAGTTGACAATGAAAAACGAAATTAGAAAGAATGTTGTATTGAATACAAAAGTTGCATATATATGTTTATTACTTCTTCAGAAATCAATAGCCACATACATGCGTTTACTATGGCATTGCACCAGTTTTTGCAATCCCGCGATGAAGAAGGCTATGGTTAAATATTTACGCAGTTATTGAGATATTGGTTTCAAAGTGCTGGGCACATACTTCCTTGCCATAGTTTAAAATGGTGACAACTTTGTCCCCGCTCGGTGCAATGGTATTGATTCGCCAGTCGACAGGTAAGCACACGGTCGTCCTATGAGCTGTCTGTGAACTTCCTTAAAGTCGCAAGCCTTACGAGTAAACAGATTCTGCTCTGTGTGACACTTTTCGATACTGGCGGCTCCCCGGTGTACAGGGTCGATAATGACATTCATGATAGGCGCCCCATATTAGATTCGATGGTAACTGGTAGGAACGATTGGTAAGTATAGTCTCGGCAACGGATGTACGGCCCCCTTTCCGTCGAAATACGTCCAGCAGTTTGGGATAATGAGACTCAAACTGCTGGATAATGAGACGTTTCCGTAGAAACTACTACGCACTTAGTACTGGCGGGAGAGGCAATGACAAGCTTTATGTTTTGCCGGTCAATAGTCGAACATAAATTAACAAAATAAACGCGTATTTCCATGTAATATATAAAAAGGTTCTGTTCTTCCTTACTGTACAATCGGATTAGGTAGACACACAGACAGACGGAAGGGGCACGGGGCGTCTTCCGCCCTGTTTTGTGAGCGTTGCCCAGGCGGGAACCCGATGAACGGAAATGTTAAGAAATATCCTTCTTATGTGTTTGTTTTGTTTGTGAAAAATTACCCGAATTTAAGATTGTCGCTTTATATCCTAAGTAACTTAACGTTGTGACTAATAACATTTATAGTTACTATCAGTGTTATGTTAAAAATTTAACGTATGTTTGTTATTACGTTAATTTAAAACCATGTATTCAAAGAATTTACTTCGATTCTGCCTACCGATTTAGTTTATCTTCGAAGAGGTCATATCCCCTTTGGCCCCAGACACATAAATTTATACTTATATGTATAATAAATATATGTGTAATAATACAATGCATAACACATAATATGCAGTAAATCCATAAGGTTTTAATTTATAAAAACTTCAAGAATATGAAATGTATAAAGATAAAAAAGTAAGTAAATAGGCCTATACGCTAACTATTTTCTGAGTCAATAATTATGTTATAATACAGAACACTTACTTGTTCAATACTTTCAGAGGACTACATGTTTTAATGACAAATTGATTTGAATATCAATTTAAATTATTATGATTCTTAAAACTTTGTTTTTATAATACGCAGCTTTTACTTAAATTTTTACAGCCGGATTTTTAATATAAATTCATTTAAAAATTGAAATATTTACATTGTTTACTGTTATTGATTGCATTTAAGTTAATTTTTCCTTCCTGGTGTGCTGCTTTTATTGTGTGCAAACATATTTATTTCTGAAATGGATTTTGTTATCACACCTCACACACACACACACACACACACACACACACACACACACACTTTTTAATTGTTCAGTGAAATTTTGAATTTTGAACATTATTTAAATTTATTACACATCTCAATTAGGCAATGTAACATGCAATGACAAATATTAAATTATCCTCGTACTAAAATATTATTTTTTAGTTAGTTGTTACTGGTAAATAATTCATAAATTGTTAAACTGATTATCGTTAGTTACTGTATTTTTCTAGTGTGTATTTATGGCTATATTTTATTGTGAACAACTTTAAACTATATAACTTCCAGAATTTGAATAACTGTAATTTGAAAATTCATCTTTAACGTTCACCTGAACATTCTTATTGACTATTAATGACATGAGCTCCGTTGCCTATTAATTGATAATTGTCGTTGAAGAAACAATATACGTTAAGTATGGTTTTAAACGACGTGTGTGAGTACTGATAGGTCACATAATCAGATTATATGTTAAATTTTCGTACATGATTTAGTAAAAGAACTGTGTTTCACAATTCAAATTTAACTATTGTATAATCCTGGATGGCTTTACACGTTTATGTTAAACTCTTTCTCCTATTTCTCTCTCTCTCTCTCTCTCTCTCTCTCTCTCTCTCTCTCTCTCTCTCTCTCTCTCTCTCTCTCTCTCTCTCTCTCTCTCTCTCACACTCTCTCTCTCTCTCTCTCTCTCTCTCTCTCTCTAGCTCTGTCACATGTTACTCTCAGGCAGTCGCATTATCACTTTACCGTAGATGTGAAAACATACGCTCTTAACTTACACGCCAGTATTCATAAGCAAATTTTTCGCGTGTGCAAAAATGTTAATATATATTTAAAAGTATCTAGACCAAACATATGATTTTTCCTGTAAACGTAGTCAATACAACCGGTCCCTATCAGCTCATTATCAACTGAGTGTAAACTTAAAACTGAGCTCGTATGTTTATGCTATTATCTGTAAAGCAGTCATATAAGTATTCACTTTTCTAAGATGATTTTTATTTCACTGTATTATTCATGAAGATTACATTTATTTGTTACACAAAATTAATATAATTATTTCAGCCATATTAAAACAATAAAAAATGCCGATTTAACGACGCATATAAACCTTTTAAAAGCAACAAAATAAATTTTATTACCTCTGTCACCAAATTCACCTTCAAAGAACAGTGTTGCATTATGCAGTCAGGTGCGTGCACAAATGAATCTCTACAGACGTATCACTTCCTTTAGTAAACATTAAATGAAATGTTTTATACACTGTATTTGAACGGAACACAACCTACATCTGCGCCAGAATTAATGCATGAACAAGTAACAAAATCGATAACCCGGCCGGGTACAGCCTTGTACGACATTCTTTTATAAAACAAACAGCAAGCTCATAAATTTGTTCCAAATATATTTTAGGTACAAAACAATTGTTTGGCAGTGATAACGGTAGACAGCTTTCCTCTTCCTCAATTTTGTATTTGGGAAACTGGAAATAGGCTAAGGTAAGAGAAATAAACACGGAAAAATTACCAAGTCTACAAAAGTCCATTTATCCCATTAAAGTGACTGACGTAAGCAAATAGTTAAATGGATTTACATAAATAACTCTGTTACAATACTTACCTTTTTTAAAGGGATATCATGATAAATAATTATTGTTATATATATCCTATAACGTTATCCTACGTCTTCCGATCCCTAGTCTCGATCTAACCAAGATTCTTCTTCCAATTCCCGGTCTCTCATTGCCCGGTTGATGCCTTCTCTCCAACTCAACCTAGGTCTTCCTCTTCGCCTACGACCTTATGGTGTCCATCTCAAATTTGCTTGGGGACTCGATTATCCGGCATTCTTCTATTGTAATTATTACAATTGTATAATTATTGTAATACTTTAGGTAATCTAATAGTATATCATAGAATTATAATTTCAATAAATTTCAACGGCATACAAGTAAATAGTTGAAGTGTATTTTAAATAAAAAGAACTCCTCTAAGGAATGTAACCCCATAAAAAATTCTTCAAGATTACTGTTTAATACTGATTAACAAAGTCAACAAACATAATGCCTTACTAGTTTTCTATTATAAACGACGTAGAAAGTAGGAAAGTTGAAGGAAGTATATTAAACGGAAAAGTGGCAATATAATAATAAATAGAATGTAGTTGCTGTGATATAGGTTAAAAAATATAAGTTGTTGATTGTTAAAGATTTTAACAATACTAAGAATTAACATGGAACATATTCGAATTAATAGAATACCGTGATAATAATGGTTTACTTCTAATAATGTCATGCACAAGGAAACATGGAATTTCCTGTTATCGGGAACAGGAAATAAACGCATCGTAATATAACACAAATGCAGAATAACGCAGTGATGGAACTTATCCTCAAAGCTGTTTGATATATAACCGATATTGAGTTACTTCTAATCAATGGAAGAGCACAAGTCATAGGAAATACCTATCGTAAAGTTTGGCTACATAAAGATACAATTTACAGAAATAAATATGAAAAACTATACTGAGATAGAAATTAATAACGTAATCAAAAAACTATAAAGTTCTAAAGAAAATTAACCAAATTACCTAATTTGTTAGAAAGCGAGGTATAATAACCATTCTGAACATGAATTGGAGCTTGTAGCACGTGTAAGTACACTGATCAAATTCCATAGTTTGAAAGGGCAGCAAAAGATAAAAGACGTATCAGGTTATCAGAGGAATATATAACTGTGAAGTTTTACACAATAATTTATAAAAAATGGAAATAGAAATTTACAGACAACTATAGTTATGAAAATAAAGGAATTTTAAATCGTACCCTTCTTCTGAATGTTCTACAACCACAGACAGTCACATTTGGATTTCATATTCAGCAGTTTACGTTCTTCCTGTTAAACGCAACTATTGTTTATTCTCGTTTTCCTTTCTCTTATACTTTCTCTACGTCTCCTCTGCGGTTTCTTCATCTCTTTCATCTCTATGAAATATCCTGTACATCTTACGTACTACTGCTGTACAAAGTTGAATTCAGTTTGCCCGCTATTCAAGATGTCAACTTCGCAGTGTCTGTTGATTAATTCCGTTTATATGACAAATTACTATTTTTTTAGGAACATCAATTTTTCTCTTGTAAACTTTCTACATTGATCTTCTGTATATAGAGGTGTTACGTTATTGCCATTTTAAATGTAATGCACTACTGATGTTAAGAGTTTCATTTCGGTGATTTAAACCAACTTCTCATTTGCTTTATTTAGTGTCCAAGTTTTGCTCCCGCAAAAAGACAAAGATTAATACTGTATTACAGAGTTTCATAGATTTATCTGCTCGGAGTTTGTAATACCTCAGATATAAGAAATTAAAAATTCTAATATAAAATGTTATCAAAAGTTTTCCCAGCCTATAATTATTTTTTTAACGTCCGTTTTATAATCACTTTAAAGTAATTAATTTTTCTGGCTCAGTTCAGAGAGGTCGCGGAGCCTAGGGAAAGGTATCCCTGTAGGGAACAGGTAAATCCTGTTCGAATATTTCATCATTCTGACTAATTGTCATCTTAGTGTTCTGGCCTCTAACAGGCACAACATTCTTCTTAGGAACTGAAAAATTGTTTTCTCACGCTTTAAGTAGCGTTCCAGACGTAGTAAAACGATACTGTCATTCATTTCGTGCTTCCTAAAATAGCAAAGAATAAGATGTTGCCAAAATAAAATTTCTCTGCATGTGTACTATTTGAATAAAACTTTTACGAAAATAATTGCTGATAGTAAACAATTAATATTGGCGCGTATATAATTATTATTTAAATATTTTGTAATTAAAAATTTTTTTAAGTGTAATAATCTTCTACTGCAATGGGAAATAAACTACTTTTATATTTAACAAACTCTTTATACAAATACAGTAATACAAAATCTTCCTGTAAATATAATAAAATTTTTGTTAACATTTGAATGTTCTTTAATAATTAATGAACGTAACAACTTATGTAAACTATAAAATACTTTCTTGAGGGCACTCATTTTGTTCCATTTTCTCACATAATCACATGTATTAAATGCACTGAATGAGAAAAATTATTAGAAAACATTTGTTTAAGTTATATAAGAACAATACAAAACTTACTCATAAAGAAACCATACATACATACATCCTCGGCGCTACAGCCCAGTCCGGGCCCTGGCCTCCAAAAGAAATCTTCCCCACTGGTCTCTACTCCCGGCCAATGTCCACCAGTTTGCTGCACCCAGCCTCACTGCCTCCTTACCAACCTGGTCCAGCCATCTTGTACGCGGTCTTCCCTTCCTTCTCCTTCCCATCGGCAAATAATTCATCACTCTTTTTGGAATTCTATCCTCCGCCATTCTCTGCACACGACCAGCCCAACGGAATCTGTTAATTTGTATGAGTTGCACAATCGGAAGATCTTTAAACCTTTCGTACAACTCTCGATTATGCAGTCGCCTCCAAATGTTGTTTTCCCTCACAGGGCCATAGATTCTCCTCAGTACCCTCCTCTCAAAAACGGATAGTCTCTGCTCATCATAAAGAAACCAGCCAGATGGAAATCTATATAAGATTTGTATTAGCTTTTGCTTCAATGTATACAGCTGTATCCTCATCACTATCATCTGTGGTTGTACCAGCTTTCATGGTCTTGGTCTGTTTTAAGATTCAGTTTCATTCATCCAAATATTTTTATTGTTTTGCTTTTGTCTTTCCATTTGGTAAATTTAGTCTTCTCAGGCACTCTCCTCCACCTGATGCATCAACCTAAATCTTGGTCATCCTCTACGCCCATTACCCAGTAGTTTCTGGTAAAATATTTGTTGTACTCTAATAATTTTATGTGCTCAATAGATCTGAGTATATTTATTTTAGTTAATCTTACAACATTAGAAAACCCGTAGAAACGGTTGATGTCAGAAGTACTGCGTGTGAACCAAATGAGACAACCTCAGCCGCCTTCATGTATATAAAAATTGTGTTTAGACAACTCCACTCGCTCAAAGTCCTTTAATGATTGTTCGTTTTATTGTGTTTATATTCGTGCTTCTTGGCTATATGTTTAAATCGAAATGCAAAGTGTTTTATACATTGCCAACACGTACAGCATAGTAGGTCACTATAAAAGTGATAAAATTAAGTATTTGATATAAGTGATTTGATCTCTTTTACTAAACAAATATCATATTCAACAAAAGTGTGCATTATTTACTTATACTAACCTTTTCCATAGCCACGACATGATTTAGTGTCTGGATTAACGTAAGGCTTACACGAGATGAAAAGCCCAAACTTAACATATGATTATGGATTTTCAAAAAACGTTTTAAAATTTACACGCACTTATTTTATTCGAATACAGTTTGTCTGCTTTCATTCTCTGAAATAATAATGTGTATAATGCAGATAATGTGTGATCTGTAATAACAACCAGTAGTAACGTCTATTTATTAGGAAAGCTATATGAAATAACGCCTCTTTTAATACGTTTGTTCCCATTTCAAACGTATCATTGATTACAAAACCTAGGCACACTGCATAAACGTGAAACGCACATTTTATTCGTGTTACTATGCGTGTATGTCTGTTGTGTATGTGTTCAAAGAGAAAGATGGACAGCGACAGAGTCAATAAAAGAGAGAGAGAGACAGACAGAGACAGAGACAGACAGACCGAAAGAAGTAGAGAGACAACGCATGCACCACGCTGTTGAACTTTGCAAGACGGTTTTACCTTACGTAAATTATCGTAGGATATTAATTGCGAAAATTAGGCTAGGGTTATGACTTGAGAACACCGTAAGTCATTTACGTACCCTGATCGACCTGCTCAGATTTCTGGTAGATTCGTTTAATAATTTAGTGTGCTCATCGGAGTAGCAAAATACATTTTCAATTATCTGATAGTTTCTTTTTGTATTAATAAGTATTCTTTAGAGTAATAAATATTTCAAAGCTCTTTCAGCGTATTCGCAGATAAAAGTTATGCTATTTTAAATCACATTGTTAAAACATAATCAAACAAATGTGTTTTTTTTAGCACATAACGGAGGGCTGGTGATTTAGAATATTTTGTTGTACAAGATGAAGTGAAGATAAGAAAACGTAGACATGAAACAACTGAATGGGTAACTTAGGAATGTAACAGGTATATTCTCAATATATAGGCCTAGTTTCGGTTCTCAGCATTGAACTTTGCAATTGATCTAACGTTTAGTGTTGCGAAAAGAGAAATTAGGTTTTGTGCTGTTGGTATCACCGTAGATTTCCAAGAGTAAGAAGAAGAAAAAAAGGAGAAGAAGAAAAGTAGAAGAATATGAAGAAGAAGAAGAAGAAGAAGAAGAAGAAGAAGAAGAAGAAGAAGAAGAAGAAGAAGAAGAAGAAGAAGAAGAAGAAGAAGCAGGAGAAGAGAGGAGGAGGAGGATGGGAGACGGAAAATAATAATAAGAAGAAGAATACAATATTTCTATCGTTATAAAGTGTTTAATTTCGTTTCTCTCTTTCATTGCCGTTATTGAGTACAATGATAAATTTTATCCATTATTCCGTAATAACTTACTTCGTCATTTTTATTTGCACTAATATTCCTGTGATGAATATCATTATCCACGAATTTTCGTCGTCGTCTCGGTAGCATTATTCGTCAATTTTTGATATCAGAGACCACAAAATTAAATGTAAGTATAATTTTTACGTAGCATTCGTTTTCGTTACAAATAAAATTTATAATCAGCATTTGTATAGAAATATCATTTATTGACATAATTAACTTTCTTTAGTTACTGACAAAACCTTTCCTTTGCATTTATTAATGAAAAAATATTATTTAAGGTAAAAGCTGTACTGGCTGCTTGGGCGTAATTCACAGTTAAAAAATACTGTGATACAATGCTATTTCAAAGTCCAAATGGACATACGGCGTACAGCTGTAGTGTTCTGCAGGATTTAGAATTTCGAAATTCTACTTTTCCAAATTACAGCACAAGGTGCCTCAGTCAGGGCTTCTTGTTATTTGTCAAACAAACGTATGTTGTAATCGTTTCAAATAAACACAGTGACTTTTGTGCCACAACGGTTCGCAAAGACATAGTCTCAAATATAACGTGTGTCTCAGTAGTAATCCAAACAGACTGGAAGCCATTTTAATGTCGCTAAACATCGGAGTTTCAAGCACTTCAAGCCCGAACGGAATTCGGTTTGTAGTACAAACCAATTTGTGTGTGTCCTGTTAGAATCGTGAGATAGAATATGGTTTTTCTGCACGCCAATTGTAACTGTCTCACAACATGCTTGTTATCTAAAGATTGTGTGTAAAACGGAGCCAACAAATTGTAATACAAAATGCTTTAAAAATTATAAGAAAATGCGTAGAACCCTTTCACAAAACCGTGTGTTTATCAAATTAACATGAATAAATGAAAAGTTTCATAAACAGTTATGCAGACTGAAATGTGTCTACCACTTCATCATCAAACGTAAGTACATTAAGAAAAACGTCTTACGGGCGACGGGTCGTCTACTTTGTAATCTTATGCCTGTATACAATCACGCTTCTATGTACTGTTATCATGTTAGTTGGCCGCTGCGAGGCAAGTCTGCTCCTCTCTGCCGGTGTTAAAAATACCTAAACATTTGCTCCATTATTAACAACACTGCACTCACGTTTCCATTAAAGCTTAAGTGTTAGAACAAGGTTTATGTTTTTTTGTATGTTAAGTTTTCTTTTATATGGTTATTAAAGAAGAATCTGTGATTCCGTACTATGTTAAATTATAAAATAATTTACTACGCTTTGCCTTACCGGAATTATACCATCTCAACAACTTTAAAATGTTTATTTTCAACGGTTATGTATAGAATTCCATTCAAATGATGGCAAGGAAACTTCTGGTTTTCTCATATATTTTTATTTGGACGTCATCATCATCATCATCATCATCATCATCATCATCATCATTTAAAGACCATGTCTTGTCCAATTAGCTACGTCTCTCTCTCCACCAATGTCCTCTTTAAATCGCAGTATAATCGCAGTAGTCGTCTCATTTCCCATGTCTTTGAAAAACGGTGCTCTTGGTCATCCTCTTGGTTTCCCCTAACAGCTTTCCTTCAAACATATTACGTAACAATTGATTGTGTCGTAACACGTGCCTGATCAACTATGCCATTCTTCTTCCAATCATTTTTAAAAGCAATCTGTCTTCGTTCACTTCTGCGAAGACTTGCTCATTACTTTTCTTATCCATCCAACTTGTCCTCGTCGTTCTCCTCCAAATCCACATTTCCATTGCTTCCAGCTTCCTCCTTTCTATTTTTCTGAGGCTCCACGCATCACACCCATAAGTTAAGACACTCCCCACAAATGTTTTTGCGAAACGTTCTTTACCTACTTACTTAAATAATTATTTGTAAGTAAATTCCTTTTTCTCTGAAACGCCACCTTTGCTAGAGCTATTCTTCTCTTAATCTCTGTTGCATATCTATTTTCACAAGTAAAGTCCCATATCAAAAATATTCAACCTGTTCTAAAGTTGTATTACCCAATTTAATATCAAGTCCTACAGTCTATTTTTCTTCCCTATCACAATTAGTTTTGTTATTTCTTGTTAATCTTTAAGTTTTCCTAGGATTTCCAACATTCTATTCATTTTTTCTACCGAGGCTGCGATTACTACTATATCATCATCTGCAAAGCGGATACCATGAATGTGCCTTCGATTAATCTTAATGTCTCTGTTTTTTCTTTAATTTTTTAGAAGTATGAGATAAAAATAACACTGAGAAATACATTTTTATTAGCGAAAACCTTAAACTTTTATTTAAAAATTTAGCTAAAATTTATGCGTCTAAAAATTAAAATTATACCTGTATTAGTGTTTTTAACTGCTTGTAATGTGTGTTCAATTAGTTTATTGTATGTATTAAATTACAACTGGGTGTAACAAACAATGTTTTTTGAAGTCGCTTATGAAAGCGCTCTGCGGTAAAGTACAAGCCAAGTTTTATTTTGACGCTGATAAACGCTTCGCACGCTTTACGATGTGGTCTCCTTACTAGTTAAACTATTAAAGGATAAACAACTCAAACTACCTCCTTTCTTTAAAACTTGTTTTCGTTCAGAGCCTTTAAACACACATTGGGCGGGCGGAAAGAACTTTGACACTTTCTAATCACTGACCACGCTGACGTACACTGTGTCTAAATACTTGTAGAGTTGTGCTAAATGCCCTGCTAATGGCTTGCACTTTAATATTATTACACAAGTTTTCATTTTCTTCTGTTTACAAATTGTATACTTTCAAGAACTGCTACAGCAGTCAGAAAAATTGTTTTCCTGACGGCAGTTATACTGCTACAAAATTTTCTAATTAAGCGCCAAATAAGGGCGGTTGTAAATAACTTTTGTATTTTGTATAATAACAAAATGCATCCAAACAGTATGATGTATCTAAGAAATTATCATTCTAATTTTGATGGTTAACTTATAAAACTGATGGAGTACTACTATAGTAGGTCCATCGGTGATCTACACGATAAAGCTGCATCAAAGTACATTAGGATGTTTAACTATCTATCATGATTTAATGCTTACGTCACGTAAGCTATATTTAGAGATAATTTGCAGTAAGTCATGATTTGACAATCACTGTTTCAGACGTATACCTGTACAAATTACATTATGTTCTCTGCACACATTACTGTCTAGCTATACTAAACATATTATATTAATTTCGTACATGCCGCAATGTACTGTGAAATATACACTATCTCAGTCCACCACGTCCTGTTAGTTAAGTCATCAAATTGGCTGACAGAATTAAATGTTAACACTGTACTTGGTATTAGTACACTGTAGAGGCACTGAATTAACTGTGAGAAGTCTCTGCGGAATAGAAACCAAACAGTAATTTCTCTTCCTGCAGTCACCCATCTGACCTATATTCCACTTCTCGTTCGCGAAAAACCTGTCTCACGTCGGCATTTGTTACATTTGTCACATTAATTTGTTATTTTTTTCTAACCAACTGATATATAATTTACGGCCTATTAAGACAGGATTACATTTAAAAATTGATTTTTTTTATTTTTAATATATTATCCATAGCAAATCACTGAAGTTAAAATTTGAAAATGTTATAATTTACAATAGTTTTTAAAACAATTAAAGCAACGTAAAATAAGGGGTTTTTAAATATTGTGATTTCAACTAAATTATATCAGTTCATATAAATCTCGTAAGAAAGAAAATCTGTTGATGCTGATGGCCGTGCTGAGCTACGAGCCGAGTAAGAGAGGAGAGGTATAGAAACAGGTCAGGAAGATTTGAAACGAGAGACAGAGACAACTTTTGAAGTTAGTGTTATACTCAGAGGAGAAAATAGGTATTAGATGGCATATAGATTTTAGAAAAATAAAACGTATACTATCTATATATTGCTTTCATCGACATTTTAGTTTACCGGAAAATTTAGTATTCTGCTTTCTCAAAAGAAGCACTTGAACTTCTGCAATCAATTACGAAAGCAGCAGTTCTTGTGGCAATATATTTGGTAGTAATCTGGGCAGAACTACGATTAACGTTTGAACTAGTGTTAAGGTTTAGCGGTTTTCTACATATTACGGTTATAGTATTTTTATCAATACCGTGCGTTTTTAACCAAGAGAGGTGCGGTCAGTAGCCATGTTGATCAATTTCGTTAACAAAAAATTAAAATCATCTCCAGAAAATATTAACTAGGCAAGCAATCTTTGTTTAGTATATAAAATAATGTAAAATCAATTAAATGAAAAATATCGTTGTTTTCTTCACTTGTCTTATCGATTTTAGAAAATAATTTTTGTTACTTAAAGTACAATATAAAAAGAGTATAACAGCACTTACAACAAAATGATACGTGATGGTAGCTTGTATAATTCGAACAGGTAGAAATCGTTGCTCGAAAAGCCACTCTTCGAGTGGAAAATATGAATTTGCCAACGATGAAAAATTGTCTAGCCAAGCAAATAGATTAATGAATGAATCACGAATTTTACATAATATTTTAAAGATTACATGCGTAAACATTTGCTTCCGCTGCTACTACTACTACTATTGTATTTAGCCGTATTGTCATTATCTTTTTAATTAATTTATAAAATAGTTGTTAGTCTTTTATTCAAAGTTTTATTACTTAATTTACTAGTATAATAGTGATCTTACAACTTTAGTATTTTCTTTAATGGAGTTTTACTAGTTAATAAGAAATGTGCGTCTACTTATACAAAGAAGTAATGGAGTTTATTTTAAAAGTACAAGCTATGTAGAAGCAAAAACATGAGGCAAAGCGTTCTCGCGGTTTTCATGTTTATTTTTCTAGTATACCCTGAGAACTGCAGAGACGTTTTAATTGTTGCCCTCTCCTGAAAACTGACGGATGTTTTTACGGTTATATACATAAAAGGATTGCATGGATTCACTGACGTCATTGTGACACGTCAGTTCGTCATTGGAATTCAGTCGTACATCTCTACAGTTTATGCTTGATCCACACACTTAAGTGTTCGTCCAAACTATTTATGTAAATAATAATTTTTACATAATTTATAAGAATTTCAAATTATAATGTAAAATCATTGAGTAAAATTTCATTTTTTGAGAACTGTCAAAATGTGGAATATCACTTATAGAAACACAAAATATACGAGCATTTAAATAATTTATCCCTAATCCTATAATTTTGTAAAGAATTTTGAGGTTAATGTAGGCTATACACAACTATGCTTCAGTCAGTTTACATAATCAACTTGTTATCCGATACATCGACATAATGTCACGCACATCACAACGCAGGACATATTATATTTATTGTTTCTATGAATAATGGTAAAGGCATAATAATCGTACAGCTTTATAGAACAGATAATAACCGTAACCAATTTTTTGGAAAACAAATACGACAAGCTTTTTCTTTCACAACTTGAGCATGGTTATAAGAGGCGTTTAGAACTGAAAATGTAAACATTAAAAATGTAACTATCGCTAAATAGCAATTCACACTTGTGTTAATAATAAAAATAAAAATGCTTTAATGTACAGTTCTTGGTTTAGTTATCAGATTTCACCAAATTTATTATTATTCGTGCAAATTCTTCTCGGCAGTACATTGCATTGCGGAAGGTCACTGGGAAACTCATACCATGCATAAGGGAACTACGACCAACATTTCTCACCTCTTACTAAAATAACTGTGACAAAAGGGAACGTACTAAGTTATCGCATTTTATAACAGAAGCATGCCCTATTTAAGATAAGCCATTTATATAAAACGTGTAATTATAAATAGAGATAGAAATCTTAAATAAATTTAACGAAACAGCAAATGGATCGTACAATGGACAGAACAGCTGTCCCTTAACGCCTTAAAAAAAATATTGAAATTTAAATAAAATATATTTTTAGATATACGACTATACTGTATAATTTCACATAACGGTCCAATATAAAATACAAAAAATAATTAAAGATAAGAATATAATTTAGTAATGCTTATAGGAACGATATAGTTGAGCTATTTATAAAATACAATATGGTCGAATCTGAGGATGCAATATTTTGTTCAGTCAGAAGCGCTTTATGGTACTCATGTAAATCAGTCCAATCCACTTGACTGACTAAAATCGTCTACTGCTAAACTCTTGCTTGTGAACAAGCAACGAATATAATGCGCTTTATTCTCATGTAGTGTGAGTATATTATTTTTCTCATACCAGCAAATGATCGTTTTACAATTGCTTCTTACACAGACAGTCAATGGTGCAGTCATTGATGCAGTCACTATTGTTTCCTGCTAACGTGGGCGTTACGACACGTGCACGTAATTACATGAGTCGTGCATATAGCAAACACATACAAAGTGTCCATTCAACTGTATCGTCTTTTATATATTCCTAGAATAAAACACTAGACAAGCAACTTTTCCTGGTAACCTACGTAGATATTTGTAAATAACTAAAAAAATACTTATTCCTGTTTGTTTCCCTCGTTTAATAATCTTTGAAGTTTCTCGATATTTTCATATCTTACTGAAAGTTGAAAAAGAATGATAGGTTAATAGTTTTTGATTACTGTTCTGTGACCCAACAAATACTTTCCCCATTTCACCGGTGGAAACGCAGACGTTTCCCCTAATGTACCAGGGACGTCTGAAAACACTGGTATACACAATTTTCGTAACATTGACCAAACCGACTTTTCCTTTTTCATTTTGCTCCTCATTAACAGTTATGCTACTATATAACAGCACGTCATATTTTTTGTTAATATATATAGTATAATTATTATAGTACTATTGTGTAGTAATAATATCCACTGAAATAGGACAATAATTTCCTTGGCAGTTGGCAGCATTGCTGAGCTTGGATTGTGGGTATTGTTTTTGTTTTGTTCTCCCAAATCTCTCAGAGTGATATATTAGCATGTGAAATGAGTGTATGTAAGTTATTTCAAGTGTTTGTTTTGATTAGTAATGGTTAGTGCAAGTCGAAGAGGTTGTAACAATTCGCCAGATATGTTTGGTAACATTTGTGGATGTTTGTGTTAAAATCACAGTGTAGACCAATATCAGAACAAGTTAGAAAACTTATCATTTACAGTTTGGTTGTCGGATTGGTGACCAGGACAAGTACTTCGCTCCTCATGTGTGTTGTGTAAGCTGCAACGTTGGTCTTGTCGAATGGATTAAAGGTAGGAAGAAACATATGCCTTTCGCTGTGTCTATGGTGTGGCCTACAAGGTGTTCCATTAAGTTCTGTTATTACGCGTATCTATGTATCTGGGACAGCAGGGTTAATAAGCATTATTATGTGAGAAAAGAGTGGCCAAAAAGGGCATCACTGAAACCTGGAACTGCCAATGTCAAGCATATGCCACTAGTTGATCCACAAGAACTACTTCTTCCACCCTTGCATATAAAGCTAGGCTTGTTGAAGAATTTTGTAAAGGCCTGGGATAAGAATGGCGAAGGCTCCCAGTCTCTACGTGACCTTTTTATGGAGGCGAGTGAGGCCAAACTTAAAGCAGGTGTATTTTAAGGACCACAAATAAGGAAAGTTACAAAAAATCATGAGTTTGAAGGCAAACTAAAGCCAAAACAATTAGCGGCTTGGAAGTTGTTTGTAAACTTTTACAGGAATTTCTAGGAAATAAAAAAAAAATTATAAGATACTTGTCAAAAGACTGTTAACATCATATAAGAGGTTAGGCTGCCGAATGTATTTAAAAGTGCGACATTCGCACAATGACTTTTTCCCACAAAATATTGGTGCAGTGAGTCATGAACAGGGAGAGAGATTCCATGAAGACATCAAAACCATGGAAACTCGATACCAGAGATGCTGGGATCCTGCTATGATGGGTGACTATTGCTGGTTTTCGATGAGAGAAGATTAAACTAAACAGAAGACAAAAAATGAAAAATCCAACCAAGCTATAGTTACAGTGGGTAGTTTATTTGATTTTTTTCTTTTCTATAAATGTAAGACTTTCATTATTTTTAAAATTATGTATGTTTGCATTGTACTAGTTTGAAAAATGTAAGATTGTCAAATACGTGTTTGATCAAAAAACGAGTTTTTATTGAATTTCTCCATACCTATAATAAAAGAACTGTAGGTGTTAGAGATATATTGGCATCATTTGTACAGTTACACCACCAACCTGTACAAAAGCATAGACGCTTAATCATTTAGTCAACGTCAGGATGCATTAATACATATATCACACAAAGAAAACTGTGTTACGGAACGAAGTGAGTTGAAGTGATTCATTGGAGAGAGAGAGAGAGAGAGAGAGAGAGAGAGAGAGAGAGAGAGAGAGAGAGAGAGAGAGAGAGAGAGAGAGAGAGAGAGAGAGAGAGAGATTAAGGAAGCTCTATTTCTGATCATATATAAAACATTTATGAATAACTCGTATACAGAAACAGTGCAGAATTTAATGAAATTAGTCAGTCATGGGCTGGAAAGTGAGACAGAAGTAAATAGATGTAACAAAACGTATGACCTTTATATGGCTTTTATATGACGTGAAAGTTAGACAAAATATGTACTACATAAAACCTATAGTCGAATCGATTAGAAACGTGTGTCAACCAGTACCATAGCCGAAAGGCAATATGACATTAGCAGCTGCTGGTGTATACAAGCTCCTTGTAGTTGTGGTCATGTAAACGATGTCAAAAAATGGAGCAGGTGTCAAAGAGAATTCAAGGAAATATGAGTAATACAGGAAGAGGGGTTTAAGAATAGTTGTCAACCGCGAAATTTAGTTATGGAATAAAACTCTAAAAACCTAGCCACCATAGCGGATATAAGAAACAGATTTCCTTAGACAATTACAAATAATTTATTAAACGGAAAATAATTTGAACAGTGATTATTATGTGTCTTTATTTACACAACAATTAAAGTATTATGTCGGTATTTTTTAAAACGGCAGACGTTTCGGATGCGATATTATTGTTATTATTGATATGATTCATTAGTGGTTGTCTTATCGAATCATTAAACTTTAAAAAAGCTGACCTGACTAGACTGTTGGACAACAATACTCATAAATCCTTTATTGTTAGTTAGAAGTGTGTTTTCACCCAACAAACCACTTCGTGACTGAGCAAAAAGACATACGATTAGCGAATATCTGGAAAACAAAGAGGCTGTATTATTTGTTTGGCTTTGTTACCAACATTTACATAGCTGATTTAATAAATAAGACACGTACTAAGGTTTGGGATCTGAGAATTTACTTAAAAAACGGCCTACCAATATCACTTGTTGTTGTTGTTCTTCTTCTCGCACTACGGTCCCTGTAGAACGATTCTCCACCATTCCTTTTTGTCCAGAGCCTTACTCTTCAAAGCTACCACTTGCATCTCCCTCAAATCCCCTTTCCCATCTTCATACCATCTTCTCCTCGGACGACATCTCCTCCTTACTCCCTTTGGTTTCCTTTCCAATGCCATTTTTTAGCTTCCTTTACTTCTCATTCTCACCACGTTCCCCAACCATCTCAAACTTTTCACCTTCATTGCCGCAACTATGTCTGCTTCTCCATTCAGGTCTCTTAGCTCACGATTCTTTCTTATCTACCACATCTCTCCTTCCCACACTCGTCAATAAATTCTCCTCAGAATTTTCCTCTCGAAAACACCAAGTTTTTTTTATATCTTCTAACTTCAGTATCCATGTCCCGCTTGTATATGTTACTAGAGGTTTGATTACTGTGGTGTATATTTTAACTATTTGTTTTTTCAGCCTAAATATTATATTTTTAGATGTTGTTATTTGTTTCTAAATGATGTCTTTTGCCCCCAGTTATTGGTGCCAATTTGTAATACTTATGTCTTTACTTACCTTGTTTATACGTCGTAGTATGGTTCGGATGTTATCTTGTACTTACTAAGTCGTTACGTCTTTGTAATGTCGAATCTTGTAATGTTTATTCAATTGAGAAATTAAATTGTAATTGATTTGAATCACCACTATCGAAATTTATTTAAGAGTGGATTCAAATTAAATTGGGCGCCATATGGAACTTTAGATAGCATTCCATAAATTTATTGTTATTAATGAAGCCAATAATTTATTTGGTGTTTTGCAATCATTAATTTAATCTAATTTATCTTGTTCACTTTGATGTTAATTCATTTGGTTTGGTTTGAGAATTTAAATAATACGTGGCGCCTCCAGATTCGGCACTCCCAACGTAATCGTTAAGGTTGCTTGAAAATTCCAACTTTCGTAAATAGAAATATCAATTATGAAAATAACAAGTCGTATGAAATTAATCTGATTTACAATTCATTTATTATTTTCCTTCAATTAGGTTTGATTGTTTCTAATTTCATTTAAATAACATTTGATTCGACAATAAATTGACCTGGGTTATGATAATTCTAGCTCAGTAGGTTGGCGACTATACTTTAATTAAAGTTTACTATAAATTGTTTGATAATCTTCTCAGGCATGAATTCTTTTGATCTACAATACTAGTAACGAAATTAATTAACTGCTACTAATTATTAAACTTTACAATATTGACTTGATTATGGTAGACACCAATAATATCTTACGTCTAACGATGATAAAATGTTCATGTAGGCCGGACAGTGGATAAGTTGAGGATATCCTCCTGTGAAAGTATTAAATAGTTTCAGACATGAAATTCATTGAATAATAATTCAAATTTAAAAATTTACTAATGTGTTAGTGTTATTGAGTAGTGATATTTCGTACATAAGTGTAAATAAAATAGTGCGGTTATAACAATATTATGATTTATAGTTTGGTTAAAATATTTTCGATGTATTTTACACTATACTTCCCTTTTGTTGTTCACTGTTTATTATTCACAATTCACTTATTAATTCACTTTATTGCCCATATTATTTCACCACTTATAACACTTTATACTTTTTTGGTGTTATGTTCTTGTTTACATGGAACACCTAACCTCTTGAAGTGATTCGTACTATTAGTTTTAGGTTAAAATTGACGCGTAGAGCCGTAGTTACTCCTCTGGATGATGATACACGAATTGTCAGCGATGCGCTGAGAGATTATATTTATAGTGTCTGCCTTTCGGTGTCGCTTCTAATTTCTTACGGAGTTCACCCCCTCCAAACATAACATTCCAATTGGTTGATAATTACGTCATGGTCAATTATCATTACATCATTTTAATTAGACAGTTGACTGTAGCGTTGTTTTCGGTGTTGTTAGTATTCAGTTTCTATATCATAATTCACCAAATTTTTTAAAACTAACATAGGGTTCTGATGATAATTACAATTGTTAAAATATTATTAGTGTTGCATTGCTTGCTTAACATTTGGAATCTTACATGATATATTTCTATACATTAATGAGAAAATAAACAAATTTTTAATAAAACTTATAGTTTTACCTTATTTCCTTTCCATCTTGCGACTTCGTTATATGTCATACACGAGATGTTTCGGGAAACATGTTCCCATCTTCAGGTTTAAAAACTTTTGGTTCTCACATGAAGAACTTGTCAACGTAAATAAAAACTTTTACTAACATAATTAAAAACACACTACATTAATAACGTACCGCGCGAAGAATCAGTGCGCACTGTTCAGGTTCATAATCACAAATTTTTAATGACTCGCCTATAATTATAAATTATACATTAGTTTAAAATTGATGTTTTTTGTTACAATTTTTGTTTTCTCTCTTGTAAAGGTGTTTTTATGTTGTTAATAAATGTTTTTAATAGTATTAAACATTATAATAAATCTTAACTTGCTATAAAACTCTTAATTTCTCTAATAGGCCTAACATTGTGTTGGGTCACTATGACTATTTTTACATCTTACAATAAATGGCATAACTATTATACACTGTAACAATTGATACTTAATTCTAATATACTTTATAATCTTTCGATATACATTTGGTTCTTTAAAACAAGTTATATATCTTACAATCTCTTTATTTGTCATACTGAGTATAGGTAGGGTCACTATGTCCAAGTACCTTTCTGGTTAATTATCTTCTCATGATTAATTTACAAGCATTTTTAGAATAATCATGTCTTAATCTAATTACATAATTCTTTTCTTGACATATTGTACATAGGCTATTATAAGTTTTATACCTTATATGGTCTCTGTCTTTCTATTAATTAGAAGTATGTTGTTGTTTGACATTGATTTCTTACTAATTAGGTTATTCTTCATTCAAAAACAATAATATTGGTTGATTTAACATTATTGGCCAGTAGCCAGTTCAATTGCCATACTTTACACTATAAATTGAGTTATTTTACATTCTCTATTACAATCCATTTATTCTTCAATATACAAAATTAGGCTTCATTCACCTCATACTCTACTACATTATTACACTAAATTAACCCTTTTACAACCTTCTTACATGTAATGTTATTCACTCTACTTGTCTCATGGTACATTATTTACTCACAGATATTATAGTATCTATACATTAAGTATATTTTATATTTAATCAAGATTTATAGCCCCTTGTCATACATTTCTTTCAAGGTTATGTTACGGTACCAGTTACTAGTTATGCATTGTTAATAATACTTTGCATTTTATTTATTGTTTATACTGTGTTATTTCATATTTTAATTATCATTGTTTATCAATTTTTCTTTGTTCTATATATAATTATTCTCCTAAGTCTCTAGTTTTTTATTACCATCCTATTCTTAGGATAGTTTACAAACTCTGTCTTAGATATGAATTCTAGTTTAATGGTTATTCTTGCTACATGACTGATTATTCTTATTCTCAAATAAATTTGGTTTATTTATTGTTTCTACATTGTAATATTATATATTCTCTCACTCTACTAATCTATTGGGTAACTGTTAATGTCAAAGTTATAGTCTGGTCTAGTCTTTTAGATGTCTTTTGTCAAATTATATAATACATTGGCTTTCAAGTTTACTTGAAGTTTTCATTCTGTTCATAATTCTGTAACGATTATTCCTTTATCTTTTCCTGGTTGATAGACTTAGTTAATATAATTCTTCCTTTACTTAATTATTCTTTCGTTCTTCATTATTGTGGTAAGATACTTATTTAGGATAGGGTATATTCTTTATGTAGAGGAAAACATCACGTTACAATATTTTTTTTTGAGATATTTTGATACATTCCTGGATTCGAATATATTTTTTAAAGCGTAGTAGCTTTTGTTACCTGCTGTTATTTTTGCTTTAATTTCTTCACTTGTTTCATTATTCTGTGTACTCGTGCTTCCGAGATACTTGAATGAATGCTTGGACCTCCTCAGAACTGTGGTTGCCAATTCTTATTCTTCTTTTCCCTCTTCTCTCATTTCTTGTCATCAAAATCTACTTTGTTTTCTCCTCAGTTATTTGTAATGTGGTCTTTTGTCCTTCTCTTCGGATTCCTGATATGTTGCTACTAGCGCTTGTCTTGTTCTTGCCATAGTTACCACGTCGTCTGCATATGCTAAGTATTGGCAGGATCTGTTAAATATATTTCCTTCATGGTTTATTTCTATCTTTCTTATACATCTCTCCAGTACTATACTGAATAGCTCTGAGGAAAGCGGACCCTGTCTTAGCCCTCTTTCCACTTAGCCTTCACCCTTTATTGTTTCCGATATTGTCATTTTTGTGAGACTAATCAAATTTTAGATATTCCAAAGTCCGCCATTGTCTGCAGTAAATATTTTCTTTATAGACTGTCATACGCCTGTTTATAATCTACCTACAGTTGGTGTTCGTCAATAATGGATTAGTAGCATTTTTCCAAACTAATTCGTATAGTGAATATATGGTCTATATTGAATCTTCCGCTTCTAAAGATTGATTGGTACTTTCCTAAAATCTCCTCTTCATATGGCTTACTTCTGCTATAATCGTGGCCAAAATTTTATAAACTACGCCTAGCAATGATGTTCATCTGTAGTTGTTACGTTTTAGTTTGTTTATCTCTCTTTCCTTGTGTATGGGGCATATTATCGTATGCGTCCATTTGGTTGGCATTGTTTCTTGCATCTATATATCTTTAAATAGCTTAAGTATCTTGTTTATTAATTCGTCTCCCCTATTTTTGACTAGTTCTGCTGTTACTTCATCTTACTTCATACGTACTTCTCTTGGTAATTTTTTTGTTCTTAAATTTTTTCACTTGTTCTTCAACCTCTTCTCTCGAAGGTGGTGGTATGTCCAAATGTGTACCATAGTGCTGGGTTTCTTATTCAATCGCTCCACCTTCTTCTTTCCCAACACCCCCGTAGTAAATCTTCAAACTATTCTCTCCATGTATCTACTGTTTCTTTCTCATCCACTACTAATTTACTTTTCTTACTCTTACACATATTTGTTCTGGCTTTAAATCCTTCTCTCTTCTCCTTTACGTTCCTAAAGAAGGTGGTTGTATGCTGTTTACTATATTCCTGCTCTACTTCTCTTATCTTCTGATTTTCAAATAATCTTTTCTTTCTTCTACATATGTTTTGCGCGCATCTTCTCTTATTTTCGTATTATTCTACTGTTGCCCTCATTCTTTTCTGCAGCATCTTCTTTCTCGTTTCATTTCTTTCCTCATGTGTTTTTCTGCATTTTTCATCATACCAATTATTACGATTTGGTAGTACTTCCTTCTCACTTATATATACACGTCAGTGTATTTTCCCATTTCTCTTGTGCATCCATTGTACTGGGTTTTCCTTTTAGAATCGTTGTCAATCTCTGTTTATAATTGTTTTCGATCTCTTTCCTTTTCAGCTTTTTATTATCATATACCCTTTGTTTTTCCTTATCTTTGTTTCTTCCTGTTCTCTTTATTCTTTGAATTCATTTTTTTTTACCATGAAATGACCAGAGTCGCAATTTGCTCCACGGCAACTCCTCGCGTCAATAATGCTTGATGTATGTCTCTTATCGATAAAAATATGGTCAAACCGGTTAAAAGTATTCCCGTCCGGGGTTATCCAGGTCACCTTATGTATATCTTTGTGAGGAAATAGTGTACTAGGAACTACCATATTTTTTCCATTCCAATATCTATTACTATTCTTCAATCTTAACTGCATATTTCATGCTTACTATTTCTACCAACTGTTGCTCTGTATCCTGTTTCTTTTCCAATCCTTGCGTTGAAATCTCCCAAAATTACTTTAATGTCATGTGTATGTGCTCTTTCATATACTTTTTCTAAGTTTCCATAAATATCATTCTTAACTATTGCTTCATTATTTTCCGTTGGTCCATTCCAGTTTATGAATGTTATGATAAAGAACCTGCCTCTTAGTTTTAGTGAGCATATTCTCTTATTAACTGCTCTGAAATTCATTACCATGTATTTCACTCTTTTACTGACCAAGAAACTCTTTTACTGTGCTCTTCCCCTAGAGAGTTGCTTTCAGCTCAGCTGATGAGCCCTCTCTGCCGGGTTGCAATAGGCTAACTAACTCAACCCACGTGTGCAGCCGTTGGTCTACTATAAGCTCCTCCGCCTCCACACTAGATACACACACTGCAGCCGGTGTGCACAATCCTACCAAGCCAGGAACCAGGATACCCTCAGGCTACCCTGACAGAATCCCCATCTCTCGTTTGCTTACCGACCCACTCCGCCAAAGGGATTGGCTACCACAACCTTGAAGTGAATTGCTCAGCGTAACAGGGCCCACCAACGTGTAGGTGAGAGTAAAGTTGGGGTGGAGAGGCTAGTGCACTTCTCTTCAATGAAAGCATAAGTTCGCGTCACACCCCCTTTGGCACCCCCTACCAATTTTACAGTGAGGCAATAAGCGAAACTTAGTAATTATATCTTGCTGAATTTAATTACCTAATTTTCGCTTTAAGTTCCAACAATCGATTGGTCGCTCGTATTTGGTAAAATATTTTGATAATATATAAATTTAATAATAAGCATTTCGTTTATTTTTCAAATACCTTTCATTTTTTTGAAAATTATATTACCATTTACGGCAGCTTCAGAGGACAGATTTTAACTGACGGAATGACGTGCTAGTCTGTCGGGGGACGGGTGCATGTACTGTAGTGTAAGAATGACAAAGAGGACAATTAGGAAACCCCATCTAAATGGATAGTAAACAGTCATTATAAATCACATATAATATATATGCATATAATAACATACAGTAAGTATAACAGTCAGTAAAGGTACTTTATTTTGTTCCAAACAGTAAGAACACTCAGCATTGTTTACTAACCGTTTACCTGGGTTTTCCAATTGCCCTCCTCGGCATACACCGCCACAACCCATCCAGCGACAAACACTTCATTCCGTCAGTTAAAATCTAATCTGAGTCTACCGTAACTGCTGAAACAATTGCCAGGAAAATAAAAATTATCTGTAGACCGAAACCGAGTGTTTATTTATTACATTCAAATACGCCGTGTAAGTATGCGCTTAAACCGACAAACTTAAACGGGCATATCTAAGACACATTTCACAGACAGAAGCCATATTAGGATTCCAGGATTTACTGTTTATGATACCCAACATCCTGACGATACAGCTCATGGCGGAACCGCTCTGTAGATCCGAAACAATATAAAACATTATCTCTTCTCTAAAGTCAGAACTGCTCACCTACAGGCGACATACGTTTTAGTTGAAGATCAAGGAGGCCCTCTAATTGTTTCTGCAGTCTACTGTACCCCAAAGCACAGAATCAATGAAACTGACTTCAGCTCCTTTCCTAAAACTCTTGGTGTTAGTTTTGTGGTGGGAGGTGACTTCAATGCAGAACACCCGCAATGGGGTTCGAGATTAGCTAATCGAAGAGGTAGAATTTTATATAATGTCATTAGACAAGAATCCCTGTCCTTCCTGTCCACTGGTTAAGTAAAATACCTGACCCCATTGATTTCGTTTTTGATAATATGTCGCTAGAATTTCCACTACACACATCAGCTGAATTGGATGCGGCTGTAAATTATTTCACCAGTACTTTTCAAAAATCAGCCTGGGAAGCTACACCTTGCTATACAACGAAGAGTAATTACTTAAATCTTCCTCTGGTTGTCCGAAAGAAATTAGCTGAGAAACGTAGATTGCGACAAATTTGGCAGCATACTCATCATCCGGATGATAAAAGAAAGCGGAATTTTGCAGCCAGAAAACTAAAACGGTTGTTAGAAAATTTAAAGAACGAAGGCATTCAGGATTATCTAGAAAATCTGTCACCTAATGAAAGTACTGATTATTCTCTGTGGAAGGCTACAAAACGATTAAAAATGCCACTATTACAAATACCACCAATACATAAACCAGATGGTAGCTGGGCGCGAAGCAATACAGAGAAATCCCAGACTTTTGCCGAACATTTGGTCAACGTTTTTCAACCTGAAGCCACCACGCCACGTCTCTTCGATGAAGAGGTACAAAGATATTTACACTCCCCGCTTCAACTGACTCTACCAATTAAGCCTTCTAAGGTTAACAAAACCAAGGAAATAATCCTGTATAATTTGAAAAGTAAAAAGGATATCGGCATTGATTTGTTATCGAGGAAAATTCTAAAGGAGCTGCCTCATAAAGCGTTTGTTCTCATAACATACATCTTCAACGCCGTACTCAGACTTGAATACTTTCCTCTTCTCTGGAAATCTGCTCAAGTAATCATGGTCTTAAAACCTGGTAAAACCCCTCAAGAACCCTCTTCTTATCGACCCATAAGCCTTCTACCGATACTTCATAAGATCTTCGAGAAGCTGTTTGTAAAACGACTTATGCCAACAATTGTAGAAAACAACCTAATTCCGGATCATCAATTTGGTTTTCGAGAAAAGCACTCTACGGTAGATCGAATACACAGACTAAGAAATGTTATCAATAAATCGCTGGAATCGAAGATGTTCTGATCAGGTGTTTTTCTCGACGTTTCCCAGGTATTTGACAAAGTCTGGCATCTTGGACTCTTATACCAAATAAAGGAAAATCTGCCAGATAATTGTTACCGTATTCTACATTCCTAATAGTGGGCAGAGTGTTTCAAGTCAAGTTCTCGGATGCCACTTCTCCTCTATTACCAGTGGGGTCAGGTGTTCCGCAGGGTAGTGTCCTGGGTCCTCTGTTGTACCTCCTGTTCACCTCGGACTTGCCGTCAGCAAGTGAAACCACTGTTGCTACCTACGCCGATGTCACAGCAATCCTAGCGACACACTCCGACCCCTCAATAGCATCTCTTATGCTACAAGATTCATTAAACAGAGTTCAAGTTATGGCTTGGTAAGTGGCGCATAAAAATCAATTCGTCCAAGTCAGTACACGTTACCTTCACCACATTAAGGCTAACTGCACTCCAATAACAATTAACGGACAACCAATACCCCAAGCTGAAAGTGCTATCTGGAATGCACCTGGACAGGAGACTAACATTGGAAAAACACATAACCTCTAAGAAGATTGAACTTAATCTCAAGGTCAGAAATATCTACTGGCTGATAGACAGAAAATCGCGGTTAAGTCTCCTCAACACACTTTTAATATATAAAGCAGTTCTTAAACCGGTATGGACTTATGGTATTCAACTTTAGGATACTTTGAGATACTCTGAGTTTGTATGAGTAATATCAACATTATTAGCGCTTTCTGTCCAAACAAAACTTTAAGATCAATAGTCGACGCTCCATGGTTCGTCTCCAACAACTCTATACACCGAGACCTCAAAGTTCGAACTGTGAGAGAAGAAATCATGCGCCTCTCCAGGACTCACATCTCTAAATTAGAAAAGCATCCAAACCCCCTAGCAATTAATTTGTTAGATAATAGTGAAGATATTTATATACTGTAAAGGCACAAACTGTTAGACTTACCATTCAGGTCCAACTAATAATTCATCCTCTGTATTATCTGTATTGTAATGTCTGTGATATCTGTTCTGTAATATCTGCATGTTTTGTATTCGTGTCAACATTAAGTGTTAATGTCAACCAGTATATGTGCCTTATAGGCCCAGTGTTTAACATTTGAACCTATTGTACCATGCCACCAGCAAGTGGAAGTGATTTTTGTTCATTTGTTTACATGTTTTTGTCATTTCGTCTTGTAAGTTGTGTATCTGTTTAAGGGCAGTCCGACCCGAAAAATGTTTTTTATTTTAAATTTTGGGGTTTTAATTGATTATTATTCTCTGAAATCTCCTCTTTACAACCATATATAACACTAAGAATAAAAAAAATTATTTGCCTTTGAAAAAAATGTTTCTGTAACATATGTTCCGACCTTTTTCCGACAAAATTGAGTGACTTTTGAAATATTACTGTTCACACATAGTAATTTTATCTAAGTGACGAGGGAAATTTCATTCTGTGCAATTTTTAGGTTGGCTACTCTGCTGTAGTGTTTTATAGTCAGCTGTTTGTGTGTTCTGTTTACTTGGTTATGTATTGAAGTAAGTTGTACAACAGTTGTAGTTACTATTATTTTGTTTATTTTGACAGATGCTGCAATTCAAAACTTGCAGATATTTTATGGCTTGGCCATTCGAAGAAACACAAAGAGTGTACAAGATATGAGGACAGCTGTGTGGGCCATTTATTTTCATGTACAATCAACCAATGCCAAACCTACTCACAACCTGTGCCCAAAGGATGAAGACACTTGGTGCAAGTTCAACCAGTCTCTCCGAACAAAAGAACACTATGACCACCAAAAACATTTCCACCTGCCAGAAGCTGTGATGTTAGAGATGAAACCCATTTTCAGAGACGTTTCTGCAACTAGCCTCTTAGAAAAATGCCTCTCAGGTAAATCTCAAAATCCAAATGAGTCACTGAATAATGTGATTTGGGCACGTATCTCGAAAAGATTCCCGCCGGGGGCCATCTGATTTAGATACGACCGTTCCCCCTCGCAAGGCAATGGCAAACCAGCGAGAGGTATACTGCTTAGTATAAACCTTCCCCAACTATGCCGTTAGGATCCGGCGTTAAACTGTAGGTCCCATATACCTGTGAGAGAATCAGTACCACACGCACCACGGGTATATGCGGGGAGGGTACAAACCAGTCGAAGACTGAAGGATTACGAAATCTCGAAAAGAACATTTGTTTCTATAGAAACCTTGAAGTTTGGAACATTTGAGGCAGTTTCAACCTACAATGAGGGTTATGTCACTACAATTAAAATTATGGAACATTTAGGGTTGCCAGCTGGCTCTTACATGGTGAAAGCTATGAAAGACTTGATATAGCTCGTGTTCGCAAGGCGGGAAAGGCTGCGTTGGACCTTCAAAAAAAAATCCGACAGGCCAGAAGTTTGGGAGAAAGGAACTTAGAAGACTTATATGAGGATGAGGAGGATCAGGAAAACCCATCCTACAGTTCTGGGCATTACTAGTATAACTATTCTTGTAAGTATGCCTACTTTTTGTTCAGCCCTCACTGTTTTCTGCGTTTTCTGAAAATATGCTTTTTGACAATTTTGATGTAAGCTGTAGCAAATACTAATAGAGATATCATTACCAAATTTTTTTGTATCTTTTTGACAACAATTACTAGTTCCGTACGGAAGGGTTTTACAAAATTTACATCCAGGCTGAGAAAAAAAAATTTTAATAAATTGTTTTTCATTAAAATTGTAAGTACTATTTAAAAAATTTTAAAAATATATTATTTTTATTTTATTTTGAAAACCCTCCGTACGGAACTACATAAGGAGCCACCCTTCAAAATAAAAAAAAATTAAGTTGTTACCTCTTATAGTTTTTGAGATATCATGCATAAAGTTAACATTGAGTTTATATGCGGGTCGGACTGCCCTTAATCTGTTAACAAAAACAAGAAGAGGTGTCAATGGTCAGCTCTTCATAATCATGTGTGTGTTTTGTCATACAATTTGTTCAATGTTCGCTTAGTCGAACAGATCACAAATCTGCAATAATTTAAAAAAAAACTGCCATGTCTATTATACTTAACCGATTAAGCATGCGTCGGTTCAGGACTACAAACTTTTCGTACGATAAGCGTCTGTCTTTTGATAAGTTTATGTAATAAAAGCTAGCAATCAATTTCAAATGACTATTCACTAGAAAAATAGAAGCAAGCGTCAAGATACTGTATATACGCCATTTTGTCTCAAAGGCAGGAAACATTTGTTCCAAACAAGCTTCATGTCAACTGCATCTCCTCAGAGGAAAGTATATAAATATTTTATAAAACTAAACAAGCTGAAACAGGATAGGAAATATAGTTTCCTATATAGTTTCTATATATATAGTTTGCAATATGTGTGTTCTTCCGTCAACAACATTCTCCCTTTGTGTATTGACTGTTACTGTAGTATGTACATGTGGGAATATTATACACTCAAGGCAAGCGTGCGAAGTAGTGTTAAGAATACTTACATAAATCTTCTGTGCACTGTATGCTTTAATACCTAATTCGACCCCTCGTATTTGTAATAACAGA
The DNA here is from genome assembly GCA_034769895.1 of Magicicada septendecula. NCBI lineage: Eukaryota > Metazoa > Arthropoda > Insecta > Hemiptera > Cicadidae > Magicicada > Magicicada septendecula. The sequence goes on from CM068371.1 coordinate 430,319,778, forward strand.
GCCAAGTGATGAATTACTGTAAAACTCAATAACTTTACGTCTGAAAAACAGCGATCAGTCCTCGCTGTGCAGTGTTTATATGATTTTTATTACAACTACTCTCATTCTTTCCCACTATTATTAACCTCCTTATAAGTCTGGCTTTCATTGACGAGAAGCAACACCAAAGTGGTTAATTCTATATATATTTTTCTACTAAAGAAATATGAAATTACATGAGAAGGATCCTTGATGGAAGATGATATAGACCTGCGTAATGTAGGCTACTCTCAGTCGATTTGCCAAAACATAAGAGAAAATGATTCCTGACACCTTTGTAATAGATAACTAACCTTGTACAATATTACTGCTACAAAATTTATTATTACATGCCTCAATTTAGTTAAAAAATCTCGTGTTATTTATAATGTTTACAAAACTGATTTATATCATCCAAAAAGATTGTGTGTTATAATTCAAAATCCGTGTACTTGAGAGACTGATTTTATTTGAAATGTGGAACTACTAAATGAAAACCAAGAAGCTAAAGTATAATGGTATATGCAAAAATAAACAATAAAAATATATACAAACAAAATAGTGCAATTAATGGTAATAATGAAGCATTATGATTATATGGCATAATATAATAATATTAGTAATAATAACAATATAAATTAAAATAACTTTCATAATTAAAATAATTATTTTATAAGCGTTTTAAATTCAATTTTAAGCCAAACTTTCTGTTTTAGCTACCGGTATTTTTTCTAACTGTAAGAATATGAACTTCATAAGTAAACTGTTATATATAATTTTTATGAAATGTCGTATCAAAACTAACAAAAATACTAAATAATGTACAAAATGTAGTCTATGATAAAATTATTCATCTTTTCATAGTAAAAGTTGTTATTTGAGGAGATAACTTAGTTTGTGATCTGACAAAAGAAACGTACACGCTTAGGATAAAGATCTCAGACTGACTTTTAAAAGAAGTAATAGATTTTGATTGGGGTATCTCACCTTAGAAAAATAAAAAACTTCAACCTTGAAGAAGAAAGAAAGGAAAATAAGGGGAATAAGAGGAAGGCGCTGCTGTAGACACTGGAGATGTGGATGTGAGTCTGATAATAAACTGTGTTGGATAGAGAGAAATAAATGTTGCATTATCATAAGCGGCAACAGAGAAAAGATTACAAAAAAGCATGTATAAATTTAACTAGCACTTTTAGCTCATGTGTTCACACAGAATGTATGTATTCTTTTCAGATTTCTCAGAAAAACTATTAATAACATGAGAAGCTTGGTACGAAAACAAATATATTGCTATGCATATGAACGATGTGCAAGTGATGATAGAAACTGGAAGGAATGGTGAACTCAAAAAAATGTTGGCAGTAAGGAGTCCAGACAGAAATTACAAGTCCTGGACTGTGTCTAACAAAGACAGAACATTATTACTAAAATATATGGGGACACTTGTAAACTGATTAAAATCAGTCAACAATCAAACTTGCAGTAACCGATCAAAATTATATTATCATTTACTTCTAAACACTCTTCAATAATCTCCCAGTTTAACACTTTCATTTTAGTTGTTTGCCAGAAATAAACAAATTTAGATATCACTAAGCTACAGATTTTATTTTATACATTTTGCGACAAAATAAAAATTTTGTTTATTTTTTAAAAATATTTATTTGTCTTTTATGTATTGTTGTTATCAATTTATATCACTTTGTGTAATTAGAATTACGTTTCTTCGTTAAATAGATTGTCTCTAGTAATAATCGATTAGCGATCCTTCGTTATACTAAGGGTGTCCTCCTTTAAAGTTGTTATTTTCTGCTTTTCTTGGAGTTATGTATCAAATATTAATTAAGATTCTTCTAATTATATTATTTCAAATAAATAGAAGCAACAATTATAACATTAAATGATTTTTATTGATAAAATATAAAATAATCGATTTTGAATCGATCGATTAATCAACAAAGTTATCGACTCGTTCTCAGGACTAGTGAATTTATTATACAAATCATTAGTATCAAGTCACAGGTTTTTTGAGCTGTTATTTTAGAATAGTCAGAGAAAGGGCAAAGTCTGGAAAGTATAACACTTACAGTAAAAATCTTAATTGTCTAAAATACAAAGATATTATTTAATATATAATGGTTAGTAATATAAATTGTTGCGAACCAATCTCGTTCTGATGACGAAGCTGGCAGTAGCTTGCATAGAATTGTGGGAAGTCAAAATGGCCGCTCCGTGTTGCGTATGTTGACGGCTTCTGCACTTCAAGGAATCCTCTTCAAATAAATGTTGCTTTTCCAAGATTTCTTCGTCCCAGCAGTAGTGATTAATTCCTCTGGTGATAGTGTAGTTGTCCTGGATCAGTGGTCAGTGATTCGTTTCAATAATCTATGTTGAATAGTGTTTTTATTTCACTTTATCCATAAGGTCGATAATGGCAAATATCGTCACGATAAACTCAGATTTAGTTGTTAATGTTTTAAAATCGTTATTACACTTTTTATTGTTCAGTAGTAGTTTTCATTAATAGTTAAACCGGTTTGTTTCACTGAATCTATGGTTTATTTAAGTTTATTCAAAATTCGCGGGTTTAAATTTTATAGGTTTGGTTTCTGTCAACCATCTTTTTCTGCTCTCGTTATATGTGAATTAATTGCAGGAGCTATCTCTCATGTGTCCTACTCAACGTATAACAATCAACTCTTTTACTTTCTTCTTCATCCGAAACGTCCTGGCCAAACTAATATTAAAATGACATTGTTTTAAATCTCTGGCATTTCCGCTTACATAATTGATTTTTACATTATATGACTGAATACATTTTTACTATTATTTAATTTTATTAAATACCTAATACATCATCTCTTTCTTTAGTTAATTCTGCATGATTTAATACAACATATGATACTTTTACAATGTCTTCTATCTCAAAATGCCCTATTTACAGTATTTTTACATGTAGGCCTAAAATTTTACTTCCTGTCACATTAAATGGTTTACCATCTTTATGAAGTTATAATTATTATTGAATAAGATCCCTGATTGAAATAAAATGTTTATTTTTCCTTAATTCCTTGTAATATTATTATTTGGTTAACTAATTTAAATTATATCTTTAATTTAAATCTTCCCCTTAGGTTCCAGTGTTATTACACTTGCATTTTTTCCAATAATCTTTTATACATTTCTTCAATATCTTTATAAAGTATTGGTACAGTTAGAATACACCGTGATTGATTTACATTATATAAATTTCATCAATTTACTTAATTTACTTAACTTATTTATCAATTATAAAGTTGTTGAAATTTACCATTTTTCCAGATTTTACTTTTGTTCACATATAATGTTTTATGACTATTACAGCTTACTTATACCCCTTCTGACATTCTATTCTTATACAATCTTAATTAAAACTCCCTTACTTAACTAAATTAACATTTAGCATTGATTAATACTAATAACACATAACAAATATTTTATAACAAAAGAAATGTACTCAAACTCAGACATTTCAGCCTTGATTAATACTATTAACACATAACAAATATTTTAAAACAAAAGAGTTGTACTCATACTGAGACATTTCAGCCTTGATTAATACTATTAACACATAACAAATATTTTGAAACAAAAGAGTTGTACTCATACTCAGACATTTCAGCCTTGAGTTCATTGAACTTAATATAAACAAAACACATCTGTCCTTTCATTATTTAAATTATTTCTTAAAACTAATTTTTGTGCAGTCTTGGCTGTTTTTGTTTTATTTTGGGGATGTACCCTTGGTCACTTCCCTTGTTTATTGCCTGCTCTTAGTTTATCATTAGTCATTTTAATAAATGTTGTTAGATAAAGAGTGGCACTCACTTAGAAACATTTTTATCTATTTTCATAATAATATTCTACAAAATATTATTCCTGAAGTCAATAAAAAAAACTTCAAAGTTGTGTAAAGACGCAAATGTACTTAGTTTAAGAATTTAAACATTGACACATGAAGTTTATTTGACATAATAAAATAACTTGCACTGGTACTTTTTTGTTTATACTTCTAGACACTTTTCCTTATACGTACCTTACATTAGTATTTATTCTATGTGTTATACTTTTTTTAGGGACTTTTAATTTCTTTTGGGGTTTTAATTTTTGATTCTTGGTTTCCTTTTGGGTGTTTCCTTAATTTGTCTTATCCTACTACTTGGTTTCTTCCAATAGCAGTCCTTTTATTATGGATGTTGGTTTGTTCTGGTTAATTCTTTACTTACCCCTATCCTACCTGGGCATTTCCTTACCTTATCTTAGCTTTTTGTATTATTTTTTATCACTCATCATATCTTGCATAGTTGGTTTTAATTGAGATACTTTCTTCAGACTATGAATGGCACTTTACGGTGGTTCTTAATTAAATTTTAATGTATTTTTCTTTGATTTATTTTTATTTTTAATTTATTTATGATCATTTTTCATTCAGAACAATGTGGATTATCTGTCATGCTACAATATTTTATACGGATTCTACTATTTTTTAAATATTAAAACTGGAAAAATTTCATTTCTAAATTTTCACATGCCGACACTAAATAAATTTAAAATTTACAATGTAACTTTTTTTTCTATTTGTATCGGTCATCTGGAGACCACATGCCAATTTCAATTCTTTATTCTTTGTTCTTTTCTTTTTCTACAACATTCTTTCATCTTTTCACTATATCTCTTCTTTCTGTCTTCAGTCCACTTTGAACCGCTCTCTCTGCCGTTGGGAATGAGATGCCTCATCCGTCTTTGAGACCGTTGACCGGGTTTCATCTGTAACTCTAGGCAGGGGCCCTTACTGGCTGCTAGCATCCGGAGACAGATGGACCCAGGTTTTTGAAGAGGTCTGCTCCTCTAAGACATTCTTCCGCACGTCACAATGTAACTTTATATAAACTGTTTTTCTACTAACTTTTATTACATGAAATTCGGATTTACATTAAAACAAATATAACTTTATGTTTTCATATGTCGCATAAATTAATTTTTATCATTTTGAAAGCATGTACGTAACGACACAGAATATTATTTTTTATATATTTTTTTTCAATAAAATGATATAAATGTATGACGTTATTGCAGTCACATGTACTAATAAGGTTAATTGGTGTCAATTTTTTGGCTGACCTAGTTTGGTAAACTGTGTTTACCAAAATAATTTTAAACTAACTATATGTCTTAAATCTTGATTTTCGTAACCACAGTATTCTTGTAATCAAACAGTATATTGCTACAAAATTTATTATCTACAGTATCACTGTCTCACCCATACAAAAATGCAAAGTCTGCAAATTATATATACCTTTTATACAAAATATACATGCCCGCATTACATAAATATTAAGTTATTGCAGAGATATTAGATTTTCTTTATTGGTTCTCAAAAAGAATTGAAAACCACGTGTAGAATATTAACGGTCTCTACACTCTAAATCATATAGGCCTATACTGCGTAAACAAGATATTTACGGCCTATATTGCAGTACTGTATAACTACGAATACCAAACAGCAAATTGTGGCAAGTTTGTTTAGTGCTAGCGGCAAGTGTAAGAAATATTTTTTTATTGTATGGTAAATTTGCTTATCAGAGCGACTGAGCAAATTAAATTGTAACAAACTGCATTGTGTATTATTGCACTGTGCGGGATGCTAGAATAACGTGGGAAGTCACAGTGGAATACAAACCAAACACTAATCCTTCTTCCTGTCCATGATTGCAGCATCCAAGCTTGACCTACATTGCATAGATTATTTACTGCTCACCTATGTGATTACCACTTTTGCATTGTCCAGATAAAATCTGCATCTCACCGTTTTGTTTGTTTTAATATTCACTTGCTGTATAGGTTACTATTTATGAAGGCATTAATTGCGTTGGTTGATAAACCGATAGAATTTTTTAGTTCGTTATGTTCAGAACTTTAGAGGAATATGTTCCATTTTCAATTATAAATTATAAACTTCGAAATAAATTATAAGACGTATAAATTTTAAACTTAGAAAAATAACTAAGATAGCTAAGTCAACTATTTCATGAGGCTTCTCATAGTCAGTATTAAGGAGTCATTTTTGTGAGTATGAGAGGTTATTGATATAATAGTTTTGTAATCCCATGGTTTTGATGGGCCGATGTAAACAGATTAATATTGAGATGTTGAGGTTAGCTGAGATAAAGTGGTCACACAGACGTAATAGTGTACAGTGTCATTAGCGTCACTGGGGAGTTTAAAACAAGCATTTATTAGCTGCAACATAGATTTCCCACCTCTTTCTGAAAGTACTAGGTTGTTTTTGTAGGCCTATATGTTAGACAGTGGCAGACCTTTTTTTTTTTTTTTTTTTGGCAAAACATCATTGAGATTACCAACATAAAACAAGCCTGTTTCATGCATGTGAAATGTTAATGTTCATGTAATCCAGAATTGTAGAAAGAACAAACTTTTACCCTAGTGCGTGTGCTGGCGTAAACGTAGTCAAAGGAAGTGACTATGTTCCAAATTGTATGTACGTCTTAACAAAATTGTTACGGTAGCAAATATAGTTCATTAAACGCAAATAATTTAATCTTAGAGGTCTTGACGTTGTTTCTATGTGTTTATGGTTGTTCATATCTTAAGGAAGATCAGAGATTCCACTTTGAGTTGAGACAAGTGAGTTACGTAAAAAAGGTGCGATAAGAAATGAAATGACGAAAGCTGCAATTTATTGTAAGAAATAAAGAGACAGATCCTATAGTGACTGTGTAAGGAAGTGGTTTGACTTTGGATTTCCAGTATGTACTAAACAGAGTTGCGATCAAAAATATATACTTAACCTACATGCAACTAAACCAGCTTAAAGGGATATTTTATGTAAAGACTGAACGATATCATAAGTACGCAACTTCTTTGTCGGAAACAAGATCATTTTTGACTGATTGCTATACCTGATCGTAAGAAATCAATGACATAAAGATGTTGACATGGTCCTATTCACCATGAGAAATTACATTTCTGGAAGGTTAATTTTTCTATTTTCCAGCACTGCTTAAGCTTTGTTCGCGCCGCACAAAGCGCAAACAAAGCTACGTATAAGTTGTAAATTACAAAAACCTTTATTTCTAACATACCCACAATATTTTAATCATATCTTTATCGTAAAATGTGCTTTTACCTGAACATAACACTATCAAATCGGTATCTTTTATAAGGCTTTATGTTTTAAAATACTGCTACGACAATTACGGAACGCTCTCGAAAGTCGAGAGTGTCGGTTTACACGATTCTCGGCTAGCCGAGCAGGTGCAGCGTCTCGGTCAAGGCCGCACTCAAATACCTTCCAGACTGTTCAAACACTTGTAACTACGCAAATCATGCTGGTACGCCGCCAAAAGAATGGGAAATTATTCTGGAACATCTACAAACCAAATAATCAACATCTGCCGACTTAGACGTTAGTTATAGCTGGCGAGATTTGAGAGAGCGGATCAAGTGTTTTTTTACGGATTAGTGGAAAGTGAATATTGTGTTATAATTAGCGCGGGAGTCTATTAGTTAACGTTATTATGACGTGTGGACAAAATTAACTTTAATTATTGTATGAGAGTACCGTATTGGTTTCAAATTGTTATTTGTGACTAATTAAAGCTGGTAATTACTAGCAGTGACTTCATTGGTGTCTGTATTCTGTTTCCACTGTACCATACGACGATCCATGAGACTGTCCTAACATTACGTATATGTTGTAGTTTAACTTCTACCTCTGCCTACGTGTATGTTAAATCACTAAACTCTGATAGTAAACGTGTACATATTACAGTTTACTTGAACGTATTCGAACGTACCGCTGAGTACTGTCACTTCCCATAAAGCGGCAGTACTCGGCGGTACGTTCAAATAGGTCACAAATAGTGGATATGAGTATAAAAGGTGGAACAGGTGAGGAAATGTAGGTATACATTGCTGAGATCGTAGTGAGCACATCACTTAGCCATTCCTGTCATGCGTGTGTTTTTATATTTTGTTTTGTTTCGTTTGCTGCTCTGTGTGAAGCTCTAATTTTCTGTATGTTGTTCTACAGTAATTGTGTAATGTTATTTGCAAATTCAGACGTGGCCAATTAACTTAATGCTTTGCACTTTTCTTCACACTAACCTATAAACCTTTCAAGTACACTGGTATTTACGTATTCCCTTCTTTCTCTTTAACATTAATACTGTGAGTCTAATACCACCTTCCCCTCACTAACTTGACTTATGAAAGGTTTTACTCTAGAATAATTTGTAGCGTACTCACATAACAGTCAAGTGGGAAGTCAATAGATCCCAAAACAACGATAAATACGACTCCGCGCGGTAGCGAACTCGCTCATCATTCACAATAAAGCATAAGTCAGAGATCACAAGTGGCGTTTTAAATGCAATGTTTGCTTTACAGAAGAAACTGTAATAGGCTGTTGTGGGCGCCTAGAGAACTTGGACCTCCACCGAAATGGGATCTAATTACTCGAACCTCCCAAGATATGAGATTTCTCAGGAACGTAGCAGGTCAAACTCTCCAAAATCATAGAAGAAATGCACCCGCCAAGAACTGAATACGATGAGTACATTTGATAGGATTGCCTAAAATCGTCTAAAATATTTGGTTAATCTTGTTATTTGAATTACCAGCCTCTGTAACTCCAACTTTGACGTGGTTATTTGCTAACTTGCTAAATTAATCTCTTTTGCTAATCTATAACTAGGCGAAACTATCTAATTTGAAAACGAAATTATCGGTCTAAGTGGCATACCATCAGACCATATAATTTCAGTTGACACCAAAATCTCGGTGCCTGCGGATTAGATTCACGATTTAGGACTTGAAAATGGTGGAAACACTGCAAGGCCTCGTCCAGAGCATGACATTTAGCAGGTTAGCAAATAAGCACGACGAAGTTGGAGTGAAATGTTTGGAACATCTCGACCGAATGTATGACTGCCTCATTTCCAAACTATTATTCAGTTATAAATGAAAGAGGCGGAGAGTTGTGGGATGTCTGAAGTAGCGGTGGAGTGAGCAGCTTTACTTTATCTGTTTGGGTTGGAAATAAACAATTTTTTGATCTAACCCTTGTAGAAGATGATGATGAAGAAACTGTGTGTAGAAGACTGTCTTAACTGTATGCAGTGAGTTGGAAAATCTTCATATAGGCTCCTTGATGAATAGGTATGATGGGACAGGCGGCTGATCTGTTACCACATCAGCCGACACGATGACAAGACGACTTAATTCTATAAATAAAGTTTAATATTATAATGCATGTATGATATTATAATGTCATCAGAAAAACCAAATTTTTGGTCAGTCATTTAGAGCATTACCTTTGATAGCCTGTACTGGTTTATACTAACGTTTAGAACATCAATAGTTGTAATATTCCTTCGTTTTCGTTCGCATGAACCTATAAGAAATGCAGTTCTACTCGCACGGACTCTGTCCTCGTTTGACCTGTTACCTGTACTTTAGTTTTCGCTACTTAACCACATGCATGAATAGAGAAATTTAGAAAGCATCCCCATGAATGGCATTAAAGTCAAAAGTAAAGTATTAATAAAAGAAAACTTTTAGAAAATAACAAGTATTCAAAGTACACAAACAAATATGAGCACTCACTCAAGCTTTTCATGCATCCTCCATTGACAGAAATTATTAAAAATTATTTATTCCCAACTATTGATTCTAAAATAAACCATACATAATACAAGTAGCAATGAAATTTCAAAACAGGGAAAATTTACTAACATTTCAAATTTTTGGTACGATCTGAATGGTGTAAATTGAGCATTTGACAGTGTACATCAAATGTGACGTCTAATGCAACTACATCTCGAAAGGAACGTGTGTTTTTGTAGTATCATAAAAAATGTGTTTACTTAGTTAGTTCAGGAGGCTAATCGAATGGTAGATGTGAACAACCTGTTGGCCGTAATGAGAATAGCCACTGGAGAATTTAAAACAAATAGCTTTCCTTCCGCAAACCAGTGACCTAGATTTCTTTTGCTTCTGTGTAAGATTTGCAGTATATGCGTATAATCTTGTTAGAAGTTAAACGTAATGTTGCCTGAGTACAATCATGTGATTAAGTTCGTATGACTGACAGCTCTGACAGACGAATGTCTCTAAAACGTAAAGCAGGTAAAATGTTTAAAAAATACTATTTAAAAAAAATATATATATACTGTATTTATATGCAAATTGTTTTACCTCAAGATGTGTTTATCCTTATTTGGAACATGTTTCCAGACACCTATTGTTCCTATCCTCAGCCATTATATAAATCCAATTTAGCCACAAATGCAATAAACACAGGACATGAATTCCCACACGTAACCAACATGACACTGATCAAAAGCATACCACAAAAGGCACAATAATGAACATATGAGAAAATTTACAAATATACAAAAACATGTTAAACGGATGGGAGGAGAAAGGTTGCCAAAAAGGATAATGGAATGGTTACCCCGGAGAAGAGGAAGAGGGGAAGACCCAGACGATCATGGGGAGAGAGTATCCAGAAAGCTCTAAGTGCGAGGAATCTGACCGAAGAACATTGTCAGGACAAAAAATATTAGAGAGAAAGTCTGGAAATCGGACAGCGACGACAGACGCTATAAACAGATGTTAAAAAAAAAATTAGTAATTCAACACTGTTCATAGAATTACCCAACCCGTAAGCGACCCTGTGAGCTAGAAAGCAGAAGGAGATCCTGAAGAGGAACCACAAGAGGAGCGGCGTTATCCTGACGTCTACCTGAAAGGAACAACTGTCGACACTTATCAGGAAAAGAGGACCAACACTCCATAGTTCATCAAACAAGGGAAATGAAACCATTTATATAAACTAAATCAATTAATAAACAATTATAAACTAAAAGACACAGAAAAGCTTGCTGGAATAAAGATTTATGTAATTAGAGTATAGGAAAGCATAAAGAAAAGGTCAACAAAAATTGTAAATTAATTTTATTGTGCAGAAGAAACTGATAATTAATTTTATTTGTTAATAAGTAGTAATTTATTTTATTTTATATTACAAACAGGCTATTAATTTTTTTGTGTTATCATAAAGTGTAGTAAAACACTGTGCAATTTAAAAACATTAAGGAAATCTTTAATAAAATCCAAACATTTCTTTATCCTATAGTAATATCGACTCCTTATTCTATGCAACCTTCTACATCGCAATATATGTATGTGTGTGTGTGTGTGTGTGTGTGTCTGTGTGTGTTTGTAGACAGAGGGAGTGGGAGAGTGAGAGGGGGAGAGGGAGAGGGAGAGGGAGAGAGAGAGAGAGAGAGAGAGAGAGAGCGAGAGAGAAGGAGGGAGAATAAGCAACTCTTCACTATTTTTTAGAGGGTTTGTGAATAATAACTTTGTTTTCAAATGATAAATATTCTTGCAAGTATATTTTGTTAAATTATTATCGTTGTATTTTTACCTCACGCAGGATTTACAGAATAGATTTGTATCTTTTGAAGTGTCTTAATAAATTAACTAATAATAGATTTGTTTCGGTTATAATAATCGATTTTATTTCGATTGAAATTTGTTATTGTTATAATATTTGTGAACGTACTCAGCTGTGTTATTACAATTTTTAATTTTGTTATTTCATTATCTAAAAAACTGTATAATTTTAAGTAAATTATATTGGTTTTTTTTGTATTTGATTTTTTTCTGTAATTAGTAAATTGTTATTACTGTACTAGAATCTTGTCTTGCCGAGTTGTAAGGCCGTGGTGCAAAGTTGTTTCTTTTTGGTCCAAGTATTTGTTTACTGACTGTGGTAACTTGATCAGTGTTACACTTTGTTCAAACTGTACCCACTGTAGATGTACGGCCGAAACGTCTGCAACTAACAAATTTGGACCACGGCCTTACAGCTCGGCAAGACTCCACGGCCTTACAGCCCGGCAAGACTCCACGGCCTTACAGCTCGGCAAGACTCCACAGCCTTACAGCCCGGCAAGACTCCACGGCCTTACAGCTCGGCAAGACTCCACGGCCTTACAGCTCGGCAAGACTCCACGGCCTTACAAGACTCCACGGCCTTACAGCCTGGCAAGACTCCACGGCCTTACAGCCCGGCAAGACTCCACGGCCTTACAAGACTCCACGGCCTTACAGCCCGGCAAGACTCCACGGCCTTACAGCCCGGCAAGACTCCACGGCCTTACAGCCCGGCAAGACTCCACGGCCTTACAGCCCGGCAAGACTCCACGGCCTTACAGCCCGGCAATACTCCACGGCCTTACAGCCCGGCAAGACTCCACGGCCTTACAGCCCGGCAAGACTCCACGGCCTTACAAGACTCCACGGCCTTACAAGACTGCACGGCCTTACAGACCGGCAAGACTCCACGGCCTTACAGCCCGGCAAAACTCCACGGCGTTACAGCCCGGCAAGACTCCACGGCCTTACAGCCCGGCAAGACTCCACGGCCTTACAGCCCGGCAAGACTCCACGGCCTTACAGCCCGGCAAGACTCCACGGCCTTACAGCCCGGCAAGACTCCACGGCCTTACAGCCCGGCAAGACTCCACGGCCTTACAGCCCGGCAAGACTCCACGGCCTTACAGCCCGGCAAGACTCCACGGGCTTACAGCCTAGCAATACTCCACGGCCTTACAGCCCGGCAAGACTCCACGGCCTTACAGCCCGGCAAGACTCCACGGCCTTACAGCCCGGCAAGACTCCACGGCCTTACAGCCCGGCAAGACTCCACGGCCTTACAGCTCGGCAAGACTCCACGGCCTTACAGCCCGGCAAGACTCCACGGCCTTACAGCTCGGCAAGACTCCACGGCCTTACAGCCCGGCAAGACTCCACAGCCTTACAGCCCGGCAAGACTCCACGGCCTTACAGCTCGGCAAGACTCCACGGCCTTACAGCTCGGCAAGACTCCACGGCCTTACAGCCTGGCAAGACTCCACGGCCTTACAAGACTCCACGGCCTTACAGCCCGGCAAGACTCCACGGCCTTACAGCCCGGCAAGACTCCACGGCCTTACAGCCCGGCAAGACTCCACGGCCTTACAGCTCGGCAAGACTCTACGGCCTTACAGTCCGGCAAGACTCCACGGCCTTACAGCTCGGCAAGACTCCACGGCCTTACAGCCCGGCAAGACTCCACGGCCTTACAGCCCGGCAAGACTCCACGGCCTTACAGCCCGGCAAGACTCTACGGCCTTACAGCCTAGCAATACTCCACAGCCTTACAGCCCGGCAAGACTCCACGGCCTTACAGCCCGGCAAGACTCCACGGCCTTACAGCCCGGCAAGACTCCACGGCCTTACAGCCCGGCAAGACTCCACGGCCTTACAGCTCGGCAAGACTCCACGGCCTTACAGCTCGGCAAGACTCCACGGCCTTACAGCCCGGCAAGACTCCACAGCCTTACAGCCCGGCAAGGCTTCACGGCCTTACAGCTCGGCAAGACTCCACGGCCTTACAGCTCGGCAAGACTCCACGGCCTTACAGCCTGGCAAGACTCCACGGCCTTACAAGACTCCACGGCCTTACAGCCCGGCAAGACTCCACGGCCTTACAAGACTCCACGGCCTTACAGCCCGGCAAGACTCCACGGCCTTACAGCCTAGCAATACTCCACGGCCTTACAGCCCGGCAAGACTCCACGGCCTTACAGCCCGGCAAGACTCCACGGCCTTACAGCCTGGCAAGACTCCACGGCCTTACAGCCCGGCAAGACTCCACGGCCTTACAGCCCGGCAAGACTCCACGGCCTTACAGCTCGGCAAGACTCCACGGCCTTACAGCTCGGCAAGACTCCACGGCCTTACAGCCCGGCAAGACTCCACGGCCTTACAGCCCGGCAAGACTCCACGGCCTTACAGCCCGGCAAGACTCTACGGCCTTACAGCCTAGCAATACTCCACAGCCTTACAGCCCGGCAAGACTCCACGGCCTTACAGCCTAGCAATACTCCACGGCCTTACAGCCCGGCAAGACTCCACGGCCTTACAACCCGACAAGACTCCACGGCCTTACAGCCCGGCAAGACTCCACGGCCTTACAGCCCGGCAAGACTCCACGGCCTTACAGCCCGGCAAGACAAGAGTCCAGCATTGACGCCGGCCGTGGAAGCCTCAGACGACAAAAACTATTATTATCGTGTTTGTAAATATTGAGATTTTCCCAGATATTCATTATATTGCCATTTTGTATGCTTTTATTTAGGTTGATGTTTTTAATGTCTAGAAATATCTGAATCGTTCATTTAAACAGTATGTGACTGAAAAATACTTGTAAATATTCGGTTTAAGAATGCATTGTAATGTTGTAGGAATGTATCGAGTAGCTTTTTCTTTGTCTGGCCTACGTAGAGTTGATTCCAATCCGGGCATTCTATTATGTATATTCCATTTCTATTGTAAACGTTGTATTTAGTTTTCCAGATTTTATTTTATTAAAAGCAATATTATTTGTGTTATATTTCAAATTTGTACCTTTAAATAAATTACTTGCCTTTCAAGTTATATTTTAGTTTTAATAATATTGTTACAAACAATATTCGCTACAACTAATTTTTAAAGTGCGAAATTTATTAAATAAATCGTATTATGCCTGTCTTAACAGGTGTTCGCTCACAAAAGTAAACTAAGTATGTAGACAGAGGTGAGATATCCCCTGCAGTACAAATCAGGTGTGGGACTTTAGATCACACACACACACACACACACACACACACACACACACACACACACACACACACACACACACACACACACACACACACACACACACACACACACACACACACACACACACACACACACACACACAAGTACCTTGTATACAAACACAACTTTTTGTATTCGTCAGGTGGTACTAAGTGGGTCTAGAATTGTCTGATCTTGTCTGTTTCTTCATGTTTACACTTTTCAAAACTATTTATAACTATTTATACACCTTTTTCCTATAATTGTGTTTTTATGAAATATTATAAAATTTAGAATGTTTAAATTCTGTTTAGTGGATCTACATTAATATAGCTGAAACAAGGATAAACATACTACCATTACTTGCAATTATTGCACTGAAAATTCTTTTACACTACGACCTTAGGCCTATATTAAATATTATAATTCATACGACAAGTGTTGTAAAATGTATTGAGATAACTGATCTCGCAGTCAATACAGTGTGTAGGTAATAACTTTCACTGCTAATAAATATATACCTAATTTCAACTCTTTGTGTTGCATGTGTTATAGCCTATGTCTTTATTTCAAGAGAGCTGAAAGTTGGCATACTACTTACATATTATAAAACGTTTATTCGTTAAGTTGAATGTAAGATGAACTTAAATGTAAGCGCATGATTGTCAGCTAACCACTGGACTGTAGAAGTTTACGGAGCTTCAGCCGGAAGATTTACGGAGCACTAGAGTATAATATCGATAAAAATGCAGCTGTATCCTGGATAACCGCTGTATACAATACTTTCTCATGAACTTCAGTTCAGTTTCTCATATTCCTACGTTTTTACTGTTGACGTTGGTGGTCACAAAGACGTCGGTTTTACTGCCGACAAAGATCAATATTTATAAAGCCATTGTTGAACCAATTACCATCTATGGGTCAGGATGTTGGACAATCAACGAAAAGAACCGCAGGAAGATTGAAACTGTAGAATGGACTATCTTAGACGAGCTTCCAGAGTTTCTCGTCTGGAACGTGTAAGGAATGACGTAATAAGGAAAACAACAACTAGAAAGGAAACGGTAATAGAAGATGTATAACGTAAACAGCTTTGATGGTATGGACACCTAATGAGAGTTAGTGAAGGAAGAGTACATGGGAGTGTGTTCAAATACAGACCTAGCAACAGAAGAAAAAGAAGCAGACCTAGATTAAAATGGATAGAAGGGATAGAAAGGAGTATGGATGAAAAGAATCTGAAGAATGAAGATACACAGAATAAACTGATATGGAAACTGAGATGCGGGATGTGGCAGTAGCTGTGGGAAATATACGTTGGTGGTGTAGTCATCACACGCGCATGCGCGGTGTTTGTAGTGGATGTGTTTTCTGTGCGTTTGTACATATAACGCATAAATACAAATAGCACACGAGCATATGCACTTGGAGTGTATGTTTTCAAGTCACAAAATTTAATACGAAATTCAATTTATCTTTTTATCCCTTGTGCACGGTGTGCAAGAGATATAGTGTTACAAACAAATATACTACAGTAAATGAAAAGGCACATGTAAACTAAATAAAATAACTGAAGGCATACATTTAATTTTATATGGTCTGTGCTTTTATGTATGTTATTATAGGTTTGTTTGTTTGTTTACTACGTTTTTGAAACACAAAGTAAATTCGACTTTAGTACTGCAGTGTTTCTTTGTAATGAAATGACGAATATTTTTAAACATAGGTTGTAACTTTATTTTGTGAGAGACTCTGTACAAAGGTGTAACCTGAGAGTAAGAGAGAAAAACGAAACAGACAAATAGGGAAAACCAGATTAAATAAAACGACTCTGTGTAAACTATTCTTTTTCTATGAAAGATTACTTCTGTAAAAAGGGAAAAAACCATTGCAGTGAAAGGCACAGTACAATTTAAATAAAGCTTAAAGCAAAATTCATTCTAGTTAATACAATGTTTATCTATTATTACTTATAACAAACTGAAGTCACTCAGTGCTATTAGTCACAGCACTGAATTTTTTTTTGCAAAAAGCGTAATACATTATAAAAAATTTAATTTCATCAAAATTAAAACAGTAAAACAGTACATTAAAACAGTAGAAATATTTGTTTCTGCTTCCTGTAAAAAGCATTTCTTAGTATCTCTATTCCCTTTACACCCAAATCGTTGTTTTTTTAATATGTATGTCTTTAATATTTTCGACCAAAGGCTGTTTCGCCTACTTTGACCTTCTTGCCTGTTCCTCCAAGCTGGTGTACTGTTTTCTCTTATTCAAACACAGAAATTACAGTTTACAAAAGTGACGCGAATGAGTGTACGTATGTAATGCTGGTAATCCGAGTAGACCCGACATTGACATAAAGAGACCCTTTAGATCCGCACTGTCAACTCCGATTTCTCTGGGAAGAGTCTACACACCACAAAACGTTTCATCAACTCGTAAATTTCGGGGAACAGGAACCCTGCCAGGCTGGTTCAAGGTCAAGTAGTGCTATTTTCGGATACGTCGCGCACTCATACAATGATCACCGATGCCCAGAATGGTTGCCAGCCCGACCTCCGCGCACGAAACCTACGAAGGTTTCTCATTCCATGTTGTGGCGCAGACAAGTGAATACTACTCGTACTCTGCCAAGCTAGTTTGACCTTCTTTTACGCTTCCTACGCATTATGTCATGGAGGGGATCGTCCTCCTTCCTGACTTCAGTCCGTAAATGAGGTGTACATAATCATGGCTGGGCTCCAAGCGCTACTAAGGTTTACTGATTTCCAAAGATACATCGCAAACTAGCGTGACAGATCCACACAGTTAATTGCCAGGGTGTCCTATCATTGCTCCCTTTCGCGCGGCGCTAATAGGATCTCAGGTTATCCCCAGTCCCCTTTCTTGCAGTGGAACATACACTTATCGACCATCAATGCCGTTGCCACCGAAGAAAACGTTACTGCTTGTGCTTGAAAATACTACGTACCAAAGTGGATTTTTGTGGTCCACCGAAGACCATCTACAGTTGCCGGTGATTGCCAACCATTTTCCTATGGGCATTTCACCGGGAATCTAGCAGGGGTCACCCAATAGTTAACAAACAAATTCGTAATTCTCAATTACCCTTTATAACTGCAAGTTGCACGCCAGAACAATGGTCGTTATTAGATATCGTAAAATTCATCCAAAGACAATTAAAAATATGTGTATCAGATAAACGTTGGCTAAAAATGGGTAAAAATTTAACTAATCAGTATAGAAAGTTCTTTTCTGCACCTACTACTCTGACAACGCACTACGGGTTTTCTTACTTTTTCTAAAATGAAAGTAAATTCAAACGATTATTTCTGCAACAATTCGTACTAAATTCCATCAGTCACACCAATTTTTAATTGTTATGTATTTTTACACGAAATAAATAAACACTAATTATCATTTGAATTGTTGTTTCCATAACTTGCGTTTCATACGTCGCAAGAAGAGTGTTATTACTATACATTTTAAACTCAGATCGTATTATATATAAATGTATACCAATGTGTTCTTCTTCTCTCCTGAACCCGCAGATCAGTGGGTATGAAACGTTAATTATTTACGTTAATCTCTTTACTTGCTTTCATTTTTTTCCCTTTTAATCAATGTCTCCTATGTTTTAGTCTAGGTTTTTCCATAATACAATGTTACACCATCACTCACTCCTATAATGTACACAGATCGCTGCGAAAATCCTGTAGATCGTTGTTGATGTGAGCTTTATATTCAGCTTGTGATTAAAAAGAAAATAAATACACTGCTCACAGCGTAAATAATAAAGTATTGTATGCCGATTACTTGTAGACTAGCTTAATTTAGATTTCTCAATTGGGGGGTCCACATCAGGAACAAACCCACTGCTATCCTTTATTCACCTTTGCGTATTTTCCACTGCTAAGTTTCAGAACTTCACAAGAAATACACTTCAAATATTAAATTATCTCAAAACGTAATGAAGCTTAAAGCAATTTACAATGTTTGTGTTTGTTTGTGTGTGTGTGTTTTTTTGTCGGGAGTTGGATACCAGTATGCGCCTGCTCTCGCGTAACACTGCCAATTAAGAAGTGAAAATTAGACAGACTATAGTAAAATTAATAATCACAGTTTTTGATCACCGCTTTCTAAACAGTTAATACTGTCGAGACTTTTTAACTGGTTGTTAAAACTTTCATGACGCCTGCGAATAATATAACTACATACATACACATACTTGCGATATAATGTAAACCATTCTGCCTGGACATCTTCCTACAACTAACAACAGAATAAAGACAGTTCAATAAAATAAGAAAAACTGAACACAACACAGACTCAAAACATTGGAGGTTGGCTGGGAGAGGTTGCAGTTACCAATTCCAATGACCCATCTGGTGCAGCATGCTATAAAATGTTTAAAATTAATTATTAAACATTTACTTACTTTAAAAGAATTCTCAATTTTTCTGATACTGTACGCACTACAGCATAAAACTAAACTTTCTGCTTGTATAAATCCAATTTTGTAATATAAATTTTGTATTCAAAAACAATGGATAGTTGCACTGACACTGTTTGTTTAGTAATGTTACAAAATTACCTCATGATACGCGTCAGTCGTGCAGCTATCAAGTACATAGTCTGGAGAATCACGAAGAGATCCTCTATTAGCACTAACTTTAGATTATATCATCCTCATACGGGACGTATTGTATCATAAATTATCACAGATTAAGGTAATTTTGTTTCAGTACATAATTTGCAAATAATTTTTTGATTTTACGAATTTATTTACTTTTTTACTCTGGAAAAATTAGAATAATTCACAGAAATAGTACTCTTTGTTTTATAATTTTTTCATGATTTATGCACTCATAACTAAACTTATAGCTGACAGACGGCGACCTTTGCATGAACTCAGCTCATGAAGCATATTCTGATAAGAAAAGTTTGCTGTCACAAATTATTATTACTATTATTAGCGGGGGTCCTACAGTCCATGCCGCATCCCGCATTTCGATCACCATTTCTCCCTAACTTTCCAGTCATCGGCTTCAATAGCTCGATCTCTTATGCTTTTCTTAATTCCTGTTCTCATTTGTGTTGTCATTCTTCCTTTTCTTCTCCTGTTTTGTGGTGTGTAAGTCAATGCTTTCTTTGGCCATCGCTTCTCCTCCATCCTCATTACGTGACCATACCATAACAACTGTCTGGATTCTATTCTGTCTTCTGTTGTAAATATGCGCCCTGTTTTCCTTCTTATATCTTTATTTCTAACATGTTGCATTCTAGAAATATTACGCTCTTCTTAAGAAGTCCATTTTCACAGTTTCTATCACCTTTTTCTGTTTATCTGAAAGTTGCCAGCATTCTCAGCCATAAGTTAAAATAAGCTCCACAATAGTTGTGTAGATTGTCATTTCAGTTAGAAGTTTCATTTTGTTCGACCAAAGTAACGAATTTTACAAACGAATACCCTTTTTTCCCTGTTGTATCCTATTTTTGACATCATTCTTTGTTTATAGATGAATAAATCACCTTGTATCCGTCGCGTGACTTCGTTACGTCGATTAAAATGACGCGTTTCGGAACATCTGCTCCATCATCAGATTAAATCACTCTATTGAGGTCGTTAACAGTTAAAATCACATGTTACACATAATTGTCAACCAATGTAACTCACTCGCTTTCTAACTGGTGCGCACCACCCCGAAGCCGATCGGACACTGAATTATTATCTGAGTGATTACGCCTAAGCAGGTTCAATGCTGTATCGTATAGCGGGTTGGATTTAAAATTAAGTGGTCATTCAATATGAAGTCTCGGCTGTTTGTGTTATTATATGCTTTGTATATTTCGAAATCTTCTATTACGTCCATGTAACGGCCTTTTTTGCACACATGTATTGGTATCAAATTAGATTTGAAATCGGTATAATTATGATTGTGTAAGATTAAGTGGTGGGCAAAGTTGGACTTGATATTATTTAACAAAGTGAGATTATTTAGGTACGTTTTGGTGTGTGCTCTTTAAATCGTTTGAGGAAACCTCTCCCCGTTTGACCAATGTAAAAACTGTTGCAGTCGTTAATTTATATATGCCGGATTTCTTTTCTAAAGGTATGGGTTTTCTATGACGTAATATTTTTACTAGACTATTGTTTGTTTTGAAGGTAGCGGTAATATTCAATTTATAAAATGTGGAGGTTAGAATCTTTGACATTATATTTGTGTATGTGGTAGAAATAAATGTTATTTTCGTATCCTTATCTACTGAGGGCTTGGATTTTCGAATTTTATGTTCCTTGATGAGATTATCAATTAACGTGTTTTTGTAACCATTAGCTAAGGCTATATGTTTAATGGTATTCAACTCCTTACGGTAATCATCATCACTGAGAGGCACTGCCAACAATCTGCGGACAAAGTAATTATAAGCTGCCAAGTTTTGCGAAAAGGGATGACAAGAGTCAGCATGTATTGTCACATCAGTGGTGGTCGGTTTTCTATAAATATTAAATTTCAATTAATCTATGTGTTTAATGACAGATAAATCTAAAAAATTAAATTAATTATCCACTTCGGTTTCAAGCGTGAATTGAATGTTTTTATTAATACTATTCATATAATGTTTTAGGTTTTCGATCTGTCGTTCAGTACCATTGAAAATTAGAAAGGTATCGTCTACATAACGTGCACAAAATATTATATAATTTTTGTATTTGTTATGTGAGAGCAAATGAGAGTTTTCATAAAAATTCAAGTAAACGTCGGCCAATATTCTTTGTTGTTCCATCTTCTGAAATAATAATTAATATTATTGTCATCTTCTTGTCAAAAATTAATAATTTTTTTAAAACGTACTCGTTCTTGTTAGACAATTCAGATTTATTATATTAACGTTTAACATATTGCTTATGACCGTACAAAATATTTAATATGGTTAGTATGATATGAAATGTAATCGAGCCTTCATGTTCAAAGTATAGGCTGCAATTCAATACTTATTTGTTGTAAAGACGACAACGAGATTCTTTCTCCGTATTGCCTGAGATTACAACAATACACACAAGAAACATATCGCAGTTGAAAACATTTGTTTACGTACATCTGTTTTACGATTTAAAAATAATTTTTATCTCTAATTTAGTATTGAGCAATTACAGTAACACACATATTTCTTCGTGTAGTGCTTTCCTTTATTTAAAAACCTTTTTCAAACTTACACTTGCAGGACCTCAAAATAACTTTGCACAAACGGTAATATGCATTTGAATAATTATTCCAATACGACGAGAAATAATATCACTATATACTAATACCCTCTTTACACATACTATTATATTACTAGCTGTGCTTTCAGGAGACTTGCACAGATAATTTCCTTTCGTTAAAAATTCCAAAGCCTTTGTGTACAACAAAAAACTTACTCTCTGCATTAATATATACTGGATTAGAAATATGTTTTATTCTCTAAATGTATGAAAGATTTCAATTCTAAATAACTGCACTTCTGGAAAACATTTCCATTTCTTCACAAAAATTGTTGTGCAGTTTAGTTTGTTATTATATGAAAATTAAAAATATTACTCATAAACAATTAAAGCCCATATTTTAGCAAAGGTTATAACGATGAAATTTAAATTGACACTGTTCACGAAATTAACTTCAAGTCAAATACTTTTTCTCTATACACCAGAACTGTAGTATACGTGTAGCGAGCGTTGTCCTAAATGCAAATACCTTACAAATAAACCTGCAGACGTACGTGTGGAGAGTAGAATATTGGATGATGCAGGCAGATTTTTACTTACCTGTAACTGTGCAGCCGCCCAAACTAACGCTTTGTAAATAATGTACGTGAACACATCACGAAAACACAACGTACAGTAGCCTATCTGTCGTTTTTGGCTCATATTTGTTTACCCAAACATGAGCTGTAGAAGTTTACTGTATTTCTAGAGCCCGTCTACAAAATACACGTGTAGTTAGGGGTATTCTACAAAATACCCAAAATAGTAGGGGTAGTTTACTATAATCTCAGAAAGATTACGATATCCAGTTGCAGGGTTTTTAAAATATACAGTTATTGCAAATTTTGAAAGGGCCTTTCCAAAATTACAAAAACAGAATAAAATGCAAACATTAAAAATTAATCATCCATTCCAGTACATCACACAACTTATGTTAATAATCTTTGATGAGAAAAGCAATTACAAGCGTTTTGGGATCTTTTCTGAGGACAAGTGACTTAAAAATGTTTCGCACTTTGTATTATTTTGACACGTGAGTATATCTCATTTATGTTTAAATATCATATATACATGTCATGGCGAATAATATTATTTCTTCTTCAAATGCTACAATAAAGGAATATATTTAAAAGTATCGTATTAAAATTGCATTTCTTAAATTATGATATATCATAATTTTTTTATTATTATACGTTTTATCAAAATAAACCTGAACCTATTCTTCCAGATTGTACACACGGCTATTGTTACTTTCCTATTTTCATTTTTTAGATACTTTTAAATGTTAGCCTCGTATATACAACTCACAAGGCAGTTACCGTATGACATACTAGATTATACAAATATTCTAATTTGTTCCAATCAGATGTTTTATAGTTCCTTTATCTTGCTTAAAGCACTGCTTGTTTTTATTACAACGTGTAGAAATCTGCATTCAATCTGATGAGTGTTTGGATAGTTCTTTCAATTCTAAGTAACTTGCCTTTTTTAAAAGAATTATTGATATCACGTAAAAGTATAATACTTAAGTGCACATTTAATGGAAACAATAGAACATTTCTGTGATGAGCCAAAGCTATAGCAATTTGTTACAGAAAACCTTAAATATACGTTTCCGTTGGCCAAAGAAATATTTAGGAAACTCGCCTTGCTTCATTTTGGGGAAAAAAAGACAGTAATAATAAACAAAACAATTTTGTCCAAAAGAAAACAATTTTTGGCGTGAAACCTTAAGAACTAGAAAAGATATTTTTAAAGTAATTTTTTAATCTATTTATACATGATATTGCGAACTTTGGCAGATTTAGTCTAGTAATAACGTTAAACATATTTGTGTGGACTCAAGCTTATATATTATGGGTAGCATGCACAATAACGATCAAATGTAGTTAAGACTTCATGTTCAGAGTATACTTCTATTACGCTCTAACTACGCCTACAATGGAAAATAAAAACCGTTACAATTTAAAACAATGTTACAATGTACTAATACACAAAACTTGATTTGTAACCAGGGCCGGCCCCAGCGCTTCTGTCGCCCTGTGCAGTATATATGAGTGCCACCCCTCTCCCTATTTTAACTCCGAACACATTCACGCACACTAGACCTACTCTAAAGATACGGCGATTGCCTTCAAATGACGTCTATGAATGTTTGCAATGTTGTGTTTATCAAATAACTAGAACTTTTTCGCGTTTACGATGCGGCGAAAGAACGGCTACGATAAAAATTGTAGAGACAATACAAGGTATCGTGAGACAATAAAAATGTATGCCTATTTGATGACTTAAAATTAAAATACTAACTAAAATTCATTATGACTGAAATATAACAAAAGTAGTGTATCATACACCTTAGTTAAAAATACTCGTCTAGCTTTTACACTGGCAAACTCCTTTATGACTTCGTTGTAATCAAGTGATTCAGCTAACTGATGTTCTATAGATATAGTCGCCAGACCACTCAGGCCAGTCTTGGACATACTCGATCTGAGATAAGTTTTAATAAGTTTGAGCTTCGAAAAAGTCAGGTTTACGTTCTCTCGTTCACGAGTTTTCGACTCTTCGTTAAACTCCGCTGACTTAGTACATAAAGTAATTCTTACTGATCTTACATATTGTGATGAAATTAAATGAATAATTTTATTTTTTCCCTCAATTTCAAAACTTAACATCCCGGAATTTGCCGCCCTGGGCGGTGGCACGGTTCGCCCCTGCCTGGAGCCAGACTTGTTTGTATCGGTCTGTCTTTTATAGAGACTACATTTAATATACTTACAGCAAAGAGTGTGCCAGAAATAGCCTTCTTTAAACGTACATGACAAAGGAATCCTCCTTCAATACATAATCTCTGTCCGCGTTATAATTCAAACCTTCGCTCCTGTGCTGAGCATAATAGTCACGTTTGCCTTAAGGGTAAAGTGATAAGAAAAGATTTATGTCTCCTCGCCTGTACAACTCTCTTTAACACTGCTGTCGGAGAAGACCAACAAGTCACAAAAACATTACATTAGACCGTTATCAAATAATTTGCTGGCTCGCAGGGATAAAAATTAGGATTGTAATACAGTTTCGTCAAAAATGTCTCTCATGTGAAAGCTTAGTTTGGACGTTTATATTCACGTTTCTAAGATAGTTTTTAGTCTCTATTTTAGTGAGAAAAACAATGTTACCAGTCTTTTTAAACAAGCGTATAACGTTGAATTGTATTGCAGAAAATAAAGAATGTGTGGACACACGTGTTTATATATATACGCGCGCCCGTGTGTGTGTGTGTATGTGTGTGTTGTAGAAGATTTCTGTGTACATCCGTGTATGTGATTTTTATATTGGCATCATTTGGTTCCGTAATCCCGGTACATTTTCAAGGCGTATTGCGGAACATTTTGATTTAAGTGCGGAGCGCTTTTTATATCTTGCTTCTTACCTTGTGATTGTTGCCTTGGGTCCCTTTATCTTGTTGTGTGATTGTTTAAGTTTTACACACACACACACACACACACACACACACACACACACACACACACACACACACACACACACACACACACACACACACACACACACACACACACACACACACACACACACACACACACACACACACACACACACACACACACACACACACATATATATATATATTGTAATAAAACTGATTTTTTGTCGATCAGTCTTAATCTTCAGACCCCCACTATAGGCTCACCAATTTTGTAACAAAATCTAAAATTCGGGGTTTCAAAAAATTATAAGATAAAAAAAAATATTTTGTTGAAAGTAAAAAAAAAATTATTTATTTATTTTTTTTTAATTAATTAATTAATTTATTAATTTATTAACTTTTTCTTATGTATTTATTTATTTTTAATTCTCCTAATTATTAATTTAATTAATTTAATAGCTTAGAATAACCAGAATTGTGTTTCCGCGTTAACTAGATTATCTCATGTCATAATCGATTAGCGGTCTTTCGTTATTCTATGATGGTACTCTTTCAGTGATGTTATTTTATTCTTTTCTTGGAGGCCACGTGTCAAATATTATCTGGAATTCTTCTATCTATATTTTTACCAATAAATGAAACTCACAATTATAATATTTAAAGAATTTATTAACGTTAAAGATACTAATCGATTTTGAATCGCTCAGTTAATCGACAGTTACAAACTCATATCTCAGGGCGATTAAATTCAGTATATAAAATATTAATATTAAATTGCAGGTTCTTTTAGCTGTTATTTTATAATAGTCAGAGAAAAGTCAAAGCTGAAAAGTATAATGCTTACAATAAAAACTGCTTAATTATCTAAAAATACAAAATATAATTGAATAGAAAATGTTAATAAGATAAATTCTCGAACCAGACTCAGGATGCTGTTCTGCCGTCACCGTAAAGGATTCTGGGAGTAGTCCAAAATGGCCGCCCCCGTACTGAATGTATACGAGGCGTCTTCACTGCAGAATTCCTTCAAATAAATGTTGGTTATTGGTGTGTTCCTCTTCCAAGCAGTAGTGATTAGTTCCTCTTCATCACAGTGTAATTATTCGGGAGTAGTGGTCAGTTGTTCGGCACGGCAATCAGTGTTCAAATGTTTTCTTGTTCCAATGGTGGTGAGGTTTTACAGTGTCCAAATTTGTGTCGATATTATTTTGAATTCACGTTTTTATTGTTCTATTATCTGGATGACGACTTCAAATCTTCATAATTTGATTGATTTGGTTGATACCAGGTTAACTCAATGTAGATTAATCATATTTTTCAATTTTTCTGGGTTATTTTTTATAGTTCTAGTTATATCCAAAAATTATCTTCTCTCTTTTAGAATGAATTCATTTGTCTGAGCTCTTTCGAAGTGTACGTCTCAACGTGTAACAATCAACTAACTCCCTTTTTCCTCCATGCAATCAGTCCTGGCTGAATTAATATTAAATCTACATCGTTTTAACCAGGTGGAATTTCCGCCTAAATAATTGACTTTTACATTATATGATTAATTACATTTTTACTATTATTTAACTTTATTAAATACTAATTACATAATTACTTTCCTTAGTTAATTCTGCGTTATTTAATACCAAACATGATATACTTTATAGTATTTTTAACTCAAAAAGTCAAATTTACAGTATATTTGAATGTAGGCCTTCACTGTACTTCCTATCACCTCAAATGGTTTACAATTTCTATTATGTTCTAGTTATCATTGAGCAAGATCACTGATTGAATTAAAATGGTTATTTTTCTTTAACTCTTTGTAATTTTATGATTTGGGTTAACTAATTTACATATTATTTTTAATTTAGGCTTTCCTCTTAGATTCCAGTGTTATTACACTTGCATTTTTTCTAATAATATCTTATACATTTCTTCAATACCTTTACACAGTATTGTTACAGTTATAATATACAGTGATTGATTTACATTATATAATTTTCATCAATTTAATTAATTTCCTTTACTTATTTACTAATTACAAGGTTTGTGAGATTTATCATTCGGCCTAGATCTTATGTTAGTTCATTTAAAATGTTTATTATTATTCCAGCTTGCTAATACCCTCTCTGACCTACAATCCTTATAACATCTTAACTAAATTACCCTTATTTAATTACAGTAAGGTTTATTATTAATTAATATTATTAAAACATAACAAATATTTTATAGCAAAAATTATACTTCATCTCAGACATTCAAGCCTCGAGTTCAATGAACTGTTAATATAAACAAAACACATCTGTTTTTTCATCACCTAAAATATTCCTTAAAATTAATTTTCATGCAGTCCTTGCTGTTTTTGTTTTATTTTAGGGATTTACCCTTGATCACTCCACTATTTATTGTATACTCTTATATTATTGTTTGTCATTTTGTCTGGTATTGTATGATAAAGAATATCACTTATATGAGATCATCCGGATTCGCTTTTCATTATAAGATTAAGTTGCACTGGTACATTTTTACATTTATATCTAGAACCTTTACTTAAACATATTTTACATTTAGTCTTATTTTATTTCATTGTACTTTTCTTATTTATTTTCATCTTTTTTGGGGGTTTCTAATTTTATTACATGTGGTTGGTTTCCAATAGTCATTCTTTTTATTATGGATGTTTGTTTATACTGGGCATTTCCTGACCTGCTCCTATACTAACTGGGTATAATTACTTTATACATTGGCCTATCATTATTTTTCTATAATTTCTTATATATTGCATGTTTGGTTTTAATTTATTTTATCTCTTCGAACTATTATTTAACTACACCGTGGTCCTTTACTAATTTTTATTTCTTGATGTCATCTTATTTTCATTTTATACATGATCATTTTTTTAAAATTAGAACAATGTGGATAATCTGTCATGCTACAAGATATATATATATATATAAAACGTATGTGTGTCCAGACTTGATTATTGTGTATATGTGCGTTTTTTATTGATATCTGAAAACTAACACTGAATTAACCACGCTCTGCTACCATTTGTGAGCCGTTCATCACCCATGACGTCACAACAAAATTTTTAACTTTCCAAATCTGACACCTTTTCTAAGTTTGACATCCACAAAAAAATTTAAAACTACAACTTACCTTGATGACCGGCTCACGTGTTCACTCGAACTAGGAGGAGACTCCTAGTGGAAGAGTGTCGACATGCTGGGTAACCATTGGGGAATTGGACGAATGAGGTGACTTCAATTTTTTTTTCCAACAATTACAAATTTATTGATTCTCTTAGAAATAGATAAATCATACAAAATATTTTATGTGAGTGTATTCCATTAGGAATATATAAAATATAAAAAATATTTAAAATATATGATGTGGTATTCAGAATTTAAATTTCAAAATATTCAAAATTTTATATTTAAAAATATTCCATTAAAATTATATAAAATATATAAAACATTTAAAATCTCTTACATGGCATACAAATTACCATTGACATGCAGCTTTCAATAATATAAACAACTTTATAAACCATTTAACAAGCATTAACGAGCAATTCTATCCCACAACAATTATTACAGCCACAACAATTTAAACAATCATATTACATAACAACATGCGCCCTCTGAAATCTAATTCAAAATTAAAAAGGAGAATCATATAATTAGGAAAATATAATGGAAACATACGATAGGTGATTATACACTCTGTGTGGAATTCACAAGTGCATGTGCTCAGTTTTCCCTAAACCTGCATAAACTTCAGTAGCACAAGGCTTGCAGATTTCAGAGTGCACCATTATTAAAGAAAACTAACAAATAGTCAGGTACACATATCTCTCCGCCATGTAATATGTTGTGTGCATGGAATTATGAGCCTATACATATACAAAAGAATTTTCACAGTGACTGTAAATGGATAGAGAATGAAATTAAATATTAGTATATACATCTACAAAAGAATTTTAAAAGGTCACTATACATTGATAGAGAATTAACAATACTATGAGCATATAAATATACAAATCTTATAAATATATAAATAGTGAAAATTTCATCTTGTACAGCAGTTCGGTCATTTTTATTAATAGGCTGAATACTCCTGAATTACAGTTCTGGCACAGGGCAATGTATTGTTACAATTGTAGGTGATCTGCAACTCTTTTCATAATCAGATTTACAAGTTCCAATATAAGGCTGCCACAATATAAGTTCCACACAGATTATAGTAAAAAAAGGTATACTAGAAATTACATGCTTACACAATTAAAACACAAGACATTTCTCTGAACACACTGAATATGAGCATTTAAGGAACTCGGCTGAATTTTGCTTCACTCGGCCCATGAGCACACTGGCCAATTCCCAACACATTTTCTGAAGTTTTATATATATATATATATATATATATATATATATATATATATATATATATATTAGGTAAAAAGAATTTTGCACATGAGATATTACTGTTGCATAGGAAACTATTCACATAAGAAACTAGTAAAGGTCACCAGACTTTTCTGTTAACAAAAACTTGCGTTCAAGAGCTTGCAATGACTGCAGCGACCTGCCTGTTATATTCCCAGTATATAGTGAGGTAACAAAAAAAAATCCAGAATTAAGCAACTATTGTTCCTTTTTTTTACTTTTGTGTTAAAAATCAGCCAGGCCCCACTTGACTCCAAAAACAAGCAGCGCGGAAGCGTATCCCCGGCAAAAGTTAATAATTTTCACTTTTTCATACCTGTTCATAGTGCATGCACACGTGGTGGCGAAGTTCCTCAAAACTCACACACATATAACATCTTGATCTCTTCCACGGTTAGTCGCCAGGCCGAGAGACCCCTCCGGCACACTTTACTCTTAGCCGGCCATGATTAATTCAAAAAGACCCAGGCCTTAAAAAAAATAAAACAATTTTTCAAACGCCGATCTCTAAGACCGCACGTGGCGAGAACAGCTGACCAGGCCAACCAACAGCCCGAATCTCTCCACCCAGCTGACCCGGAACCACCCCTCGAGTCAAGACACAACTCTCTCCACAGCTGATCAAAACAGCTGGCCAAAACGCTTCACTCTACTCAACGAAAAAAAAAACCACAGGCCAACCCACTATTCCAGTCAGGAACAATCTCTCTCCACAGCTGATAACCAACCAACCGACTTCCGCGGGCTCACCATACACCACGACGAAGTACTGTAGGCTCACTCTAGCAGCGGGACCGAAAGGTACAGTAGTCCGAAGTCTCAGACAGATAGCGACAAACAAATACCCAAGTTACAGTAACGTCTCCTAGATGGCGAGAGTGTCCACTGTCCAATTCTCAGATTCGATATAACAAACAGTCGCCGTAAAGTCTCATAGATGGCGGGAGAGTCCATGGGCGCAAACTACACAGATTAAGGAGTCTATCACCCAGATTCAATATAACAAAATTTCGCAATTCGCCGTACCGCCTAGATACGGCACACCCCCACAACAAAAGGAGTCCAACGGGTTGCACGACACCGGGACTGCCACCACCGGAGGAAAAGCGGGAACTAACTAAAAACCAATAAAAAGATAAAATCCGACGAAAGTGGAAAACGAAAGGACACCATAAGCAAGGACCAGGTGTGTGTGGGTGTGTAGCTGGGTGTGTGTAAATTTAGAAGATACGGGGAGTGTGAGCGGCAGCGGCCTAAAGCAATAGAAAGAAGAAAGGAAAGGAGAGGAGCTAAAATACCGATAAAACTTTAAAACAATAAAACGCTAAAAAGTAAAACCATAAAACACAATCCCTCCAGCGAAGCCCCCCGAAAACCGAACCCGAGGACCCTAACTAATCCTAACAGGGGTAAACAATACCAATTCACCTCTCAAGGAAGCTCCATCTGCGCACTCGCCTTCAAATGTGACACATGGGCCACCCTCACCTTCATCCCATCCTCCGGACCCACCAGGCTGGCAGTGACGGGCGAGACAAACTCAGAAATCCGGAAGGGTCCCAACCATCTATAGCAGAGCTTGGCAGCGCGACCCTCCACCTTAGAGCTGAGCGGGTGGCTCCTGCAATAAACTAACTGGCCCACCTTAAAAGGGTTGGGGACTCTCCCAGCGTTATAGCGACGCCGCACGCGCTCGTGCGATCGGAGCAGGGCTCTCCTCACATCTTTCCACCTGTGAGCGACCCCCTCGTTCGGCGAATCCGGGAGAAGATTCTCCAGTTTCCACAAATTACCAAGGGGATGAGCGGGGGAGAAACCAAACATGACCTCAAAAGGCACGGCACGATGGCTTTCATGAAGGGAAGAATTGAACGCCATCTGTAACCACTGGAGATTCTGGTCCCACGTATTCTGCTGCTCCGCGTGGTAGGCGATAAGAGCGGATCTCAGGTTGCGATTGAATCGCTCAGCGTTAGAAGGTTGCGGGTGGTAAGGGGAAGTGGTTACATGCCGAATGCCGTGCCTGAAACACATGTTCCGGAATTGCCTCGAGATGAATTGAGGGCCATTGCCTGAGACAATGATGGAAGGAAGCCCGAAATGCTGAAAAATACTGGTCTGAAGGGCTACGATGGTATTGGCAGTACTAGCCTGACGCAAGGGAAGTAGCCAGACATACTTGGAGAAGGCGTCCACACAAACAAGAAGGAACGAATTCCCGGCCTTGCTACGCGGGGACGTAGTCAATGAAAACCTTCTCCATCGGTCTGCCAGCCACCTCAGAAGACAGCAACCCCAACTTAGTGTTCTGAGCGGGCTTGCTCAGACTGCACAGATGACAACACTTCACCCGGGTGGCGATGTCCCGGTCCATGCCTTTCCAGATGAAGTTCTTTCTGATCGCGGCGATGGTCTTTGAAACACCCAAATGGCTTCCAACCGGGGAATCATGATAATATTAGAAGACCATGGGTATAAGCTGGCTCGGCAGCACTATCTTAGGGACCCGTCCTCTACGTTCCTTGCAGCAGAGGACGCCCTTGGACAGGTGATATGGAGCCTTCATCTCGCTTGATTTGATTCTATCGATGATGGGACCCAACACCTCATCATCAAGCTGATGAGGGATAACTTCAGTGAAGGCGAGGGGGAACTCCAGGAGTACGGCGCAGGGTTCATTTATTGGCTCCTCACTGGGTAGGTGATACATACGGGACAGAGCGTCGGCAAAAACATTTTGGGTCCCCCTTATATGTTGTGAACGAAACTTAAAAGAAGAAATCTTGACCACCCAGCGGCCAAGTTTACCCAGTTGACGGGGGTGCGCCAGAAGCCACGAGAGAGCCTGATTGTCGGTCTCTAATAGGAACTCAGCGTGTTCCAAATACCTCCTAAACTTGTCAAGGGCGAAGACTACCGCCAAACACTCTAACTCGTACACCGAGGATTTCTTTTCAGGGTTGGTAAGGGTCCTGGATACAAATGCTACTGGCTGCCGAGCACCATCCACCTGTTGAGAGAGCACGGCCCCGATCGCCACAGAGCTGGCGTCGGATTGCACAATGAAAGGCTTCGTGATATCGGGGATCCGAAGCACGGGCGGCGACAAAATGGACTCCTTTAGGGACTCGAAGGCACGTTGCTGCTCGTCCCCCTAAACAAATTTGGCCCCTTTTTTCCTTAATGAATTTAGGGGAACCGCAATCTCCGCAGCCCCCGGGATAATCCGCCGGTAAAAATTCACCATACCCAAGATGTATGCCGTATCTAGGAGTACGGAAATTATTGGTTATATTGAATCTGGGCGATATTTTCATGCATTTGTGTAGTTCGCCTTGGACAGTGGACACTCCCGCCATCTATGAGACGTTACGGCAAATCACGAAATTGTCATTATTGAATTGCAGCATAGATGCTGGCATTGGATTGTGGACACTCTCCCGCCTTCTATGAGGCGTTACTGTAACTTACAATTTGGTTATAATTGAGTGGGTTGCTTTCGTTGGATCGCGTATGTTGACGCTATCTGTCAGAGACTTCGCACAACTTAACTTTTCGGTCCCGCTGCTTGGTTCGGTGTTTGCCGTGAGTAGAGAGATGCTGTTTTGACTGGAGTAGTGAGCCTGTGGTTTCTTTTTCGTTGAGTGGAGTGAAGCGTTTTGGCCAGCTGTTGTGATCAGCTGTGGAGAGAGTTGTGTCTTGACTCGAGGGGTGGTTCCGGGTCAGCTGGGTGGAGAGAGACGGGCTGTTGGTTGGCCTGGTCAGCTGTTCTCGCGACGTGCGGTCTTAGAGATCGGCGTTTCAAAAATTGTTTTATTTTTTTTAAGGCCTGGTTTTTTTGAATTAATCATGGCAGGCTAAGAGTAAAGTGTGCCGGAGGGGTCTCTCGGCCTGGCGACTAACCGTGGAAGAGATCAAGATGTTATATTTGTGTGAGTATTGAGGAACTCGTACACCACGTGTGCTTGCACCATTCAACAGGTATGAAAAAGTGAAAATTATTAACTTTTGCCGGGGATGCGCTTGCCCGCTGCTTGTATTTTCATAGTTCCTTAAATGCTCATATTTAGTGTGTTCATATAATTGTCTTGTGTTGAATTGTCAAAGCATGTAATGTCCAGTACAATTTTTTTTTTTACTATAATCTGTGTGGAACTTATATTGTGGCTGCCTTTTATTGGAACTTGTAAATCTGATTATGAAAAGAGTTGCAGATCACCTACAATTGTAATAATACATTGTCCTGTACTAGAACTGTCATTCAGAAGTATTCAGCCTATTAATAAAAATGACTGAACTGTTGTACAAGATGAAATTTTCACTATTTATATATTTATAAGATTTGTATATTTATATATTCATATTTAATTTCATTCTCTATCCATTTACAGTCATTGTAAAAATTCTTTTGTATATGTATATGCTCATAATTCCATGCACACAACATGTTACATGGCTGAGAGATATATGTACCTGACTATTTGTTAGTTTTTTTTAATAATGGTGCACTCTGAAATCTGCAAGCCTTTGTGCTACTCAAGTTTATGCAGGTTTAAGGAAAATTGAGCACATGCACTTGTGAATTCCACACAGAGTGTATAATCACCTATCTTATGTTTCCATTATATTTTCCTAATTACATGATTCTCCTTTTTAATTTTTTGATTTAGGTTTCAGAGGGCGCATGTTGTTATGTAATATGATTGTTTAAATTGTTGTGGCTGTAATAATTGTTGTAGGATAGAATTGCTTGTTAATGCTTGTTAAATGGTTTATGAAGTTGTTTATATTATTGAAAGCTGCATGTCAATGGTGATTTGTATGCCATGTAAGAGATTTTAAATGTTTTATATAATTTATATAATTTTTATGGAATATTTCTTCAATATTAAATTTTGAAATTTAAATTCTGAATACCATGTCATATGTTTTAAATATTTTATATATTTTATATATTCCTAATGGAATACTGTCCCATAAAATATTTTATATGATTTATATATTTCTAAGAGAATCAATAAATTTGTAATTGTTGAATTTAAAACAAAAATCGAGGTCACCTCATTCGTCCAATTCCCCAATGGTTACCCAGCATGTGGACATTCTTCCACTAGGAGTCTCCTCCTAGTTCGAGTGAACAAGTGAGCCGGTTATCAAGGTAAGTCGTAGTTTTTTTAAATTTTTTTGTGGATGTTAAACTTAGAAAAGTTGTCAGATTTGGACAGTTGAAAATTTTGTTGTGACGTCATTGGGGATGAGCGGCTCATAAATATAATTTTAATTTTTTCAAATGCAGAAAGTATATTTTCTGGAACATAAAAGAGGACGAATTTAAAAAGATTAATAAAATATGTTATTTATAGAAAGTACATTAAAAGTAGAACGAATTGCATTTTAAAATGTGTTTGTGGTCGTATGAATAAAATTATATTCCTCTAAAATAAAATACTACATACGCTTTCTTAATTTCAACCCGTTACTTTTGACTTTCAATTTGTTTGTACGTGTGTTTTGTTAATACAAAAGTTGGCCGTAACTTAGTAAAATGTTCTGAGTGTAAAAGCATACGCTTTGAATTTAATGGAAACTAGGGCTGTTCAGAGTACGCGTAAGAACGGATGTAATTTTTATAGATTGGTAAAGTCTGAAGATAAAGTGTAACAAATTGACTAATGTTTGTTACTTGTTAGCTAGTAACTTCCTTTCAGGTACTTGAATATTATTAATTATAGCAGACTGTCCTGTAGCTTTCTGGTATATATTTCTTTTATGAATTTGCTAACTGCTATAATTTTTTATTGTTCGACTAAGCTTTTCGTCATTACTGACATCTTCAGGTCTTAAACAACTTCTATCAACTGTACGTTGTAGGCTTTTATACTTTAGGCCCCTCCCCTTATGTCATCGCCCCTCCTATTGGTTCTAGCTGCTACCGCTCTTCACAGGAACTTTGTCTACCTTTTTCCGTTAGGCATTTTTCTAACGTCCGTCAAATTGTTTTAAGAATCTCCCGTTAATTTCTTCATTCTTGACTTATAATTTTTTTTTTGTAACCTTTTACATTTCGTCATTTTTTTAGTGTGTTATTCTTATTATTTTAATTTATTTTTGTTTATTGTTTAATATATAATAAAACATTTCTTCATTTGTAAAATCCACTTTTACATTCATTAATTTATTTTTATCTTCTTTTTTAACTTTAAGTATTTCTAGTTCTTCTATTAATTTTCTTTTTTGCGGATTGTTTTCTATTTTGATTATTTCCATATTTCATTTGGATTTATGAATTTATGGCCGGATTCGTTGAAATGTCTTGCATATAGTGAGTTCGTTACTCTAACCCCTTCTCCTTTTGCGTGTTCATTCATTCTAATTTTAAATTTTCTTCCAGTTTCGCCCAGATATATCTTATTGCATTCCCCACATTTTAATTTGTATACGCCGCTTTTTTCTGTTAATGGAATTTCTTCTGTTTTATCATTTTTTATATATTCGAATACATTTTTCGTTTTCTTTATTCCTATCTGTATTTCATATTTTTCGAAACATTTTTGTAACATTTTTGTTTGATATCCTATGCATGTTATTGCTCCTTTATATTTCTTTTCTTCATTTGTTTTTTCTTTTTTGTTATTTTCTATTTCTTTATTTTCCTCTGTTTTCTTAACTATTCTATTAATTATTTTAGGGTTGTAATTATTATTTTTTGCTATTTGTTGTATTTTCTTTAATTCTTTTTGTTTGAGTTCTTCGTTTTCTAGATAATTTATAGCTCTATAGCAAAATGAATTTAATGCTGCCATTTTATAATTGACTGGATGATATGATTCTTGTGGAATTATTAAATCTGAGTATGTTTCTTTCCTGGTATATATTTCTGGTATATAGTTCACCTCAAATACCCGTAATTGTTTTTCGTTTAAATTAATTAAAGAGACGTAGCAGTAATTACACTTAAGTGTCTGCTAGGTTTGCTGCAGTTTACCATTGAAATGTATATGGCTTCAGACTCCAAAATTGGAAGTTATGCGTCTACTCCGATTGTAAACTCTAAAAGATAAGGTATATGTACATTTAACAAAAATGTTTTTACTATAATACTTGTATAATACGTGTACCCCGAGTTTATTTCATTCAGGGCATTTATATTAGAAAAGAAGAGAATGGACTACATTGGATGGTTCCAAAATATCATAAGTCTTCATTAAAAAACCTATTTTTTTAAGATTTCGGACAATCTTGGTTTAATAGTAAGCTTGTTGTCTGTTATCGAATACTCGTGTAATATGCTATACTGGAGTTTCAAACGACTAAATATGTCATGATAAAATTAAAAAATAATTGTTGTTTTAAAACTTTTAATTGTTCATTGAAAACATTTTTAATGCAAACTTTAGAATTCCTTGTTTTAAAACTTTAATGTTCCTTAAAAATTTTTAATTTATTTCGTGTCAGTTAACAAGTGATACCAAGAAAAGACATGCTATCTTCCTCATGCATTTCCAGGAATACCTAAGACATCTTTGAAGATGCTCTGTTTGTGTAGAGTACGGTAGGAGACGTATAAGCACCTATTAACATAGTAAATCCCTCGTACACCACCTGTACTGTCTACAAGCACCTACACGTTAACTATTCAATTGTTAGCAAAAATAGTAGCAACAGAAATTACAGCTTCATTAAATTAATGAAAGGCAATAATCCACGTTTAATATTGTAATAGAAAATGACGATGGCCGATTATATGAATGCCGTGTGAAACAGATGCTTAAGAAATCCTAACTTGAATTCTAACGTCTAAGTTTGACTTAAATGTTAGCCTTTAGTAATCTTAAAGAAACATATCGCCTTTACCAAAGAACTCTTCAACTCGTAGCATCGAGGTCGTGAAGATAATGTTTGTCATTCATCATAAACTTTTTATCAACTGCAAGTCATAACACGCTGATAAATTTAGATACGTTTTGCCACAAATTTCAGAGGCATTTGGTATTCGAATGTGTGTTTCAAAACATATTGTTACGACATTACAGAATAGTCTACGTGTGTGTCGAATGTGCCAGAAGAATCTCGCTCTAATGTGTGTGGCATACGTGACTCTAGACGCATTCGCGAGAGTTTTCTCAAAGCCGCCAGCCGCGCGGACTGTGTCAAGGCCGCAATTAATTACGTAGTACACACTAGCGCTAAGACGTAGTTTGGAACGTTCTGGTCTGTGAGCGGAGGTATAAATACATGGCGGCAGCGGCCTTAGTTTTCAGTATAGTTGCGATATATTACTGTGTGCGTTCAAATGGTTATTAGTGAAGTGTTTAATAATCGGGCGTGATAATTGTAATACAAATGTGTTTAATATTAGTGGGCATTTTATTACGTGTGAACAATTTCTATTTGATTTGTTGTAAGAGACTGTGTTGTCAATTACGAACTGTTGAACTGTGAAAATTAAAGCTGGTGATTAGTGACTTAATTGGTGTCTTGTATTTTGTTTTCCACTGTACCATACGACGATCAAGTAGACAGTCGTAACAATATAGACTTTAACAAATTTTTCAAGTTTTTGACATAAAAGAATACAAAATTGAACAATAATTGTCTTCAAGTTTGTTTTTACCTTAAAATGTTTAACTTAGATTTTGAACAATTATAGTTCATTAAGGAATATGTATTAATGTTTCTTTTGTCTATTTAAGGAAGTTTCTTTCACACGTTTGCTTTTAAATAGAACTTCAAGCGACTATATACATGATGACACAATTAAGCAAGAAGTCGTTCTGCTGCTGACTCTTTGGATTGCCAAGTGAAGAACGCAGGGTTGTTAGTTCACAATCCTGGTCTGTCGTGGGAATTGTTACCCCTTTCCAGTGCCACTGAGCAAGGCGGTTAATTTTGTTTGAATTTGTTACGTTTTTATACAGTTTAATGGCTGTAGTTGTTACTATGAACGATCCAAACAATAAGAAGATTCATACTACTACTATTCATGCTACTAGAAAAATATGTATTACCTTCCTGGTTTACTTCCAGGAATACATAAAAGAGTCGTTTGGTTTGGTTACGTGGTCATCAATTTGAACTTTTATCCCATTTTATAGTTGATACATTATATGTAAAATATTTGACATTTTCAACCATTTTATAAATTAATGTATCAAGATATATGTGTTTCAGGATCACACTTTATTATTGTATCATATCAACGACTTTTGAGAATCCTTTAGAGTTTTACTATCAAAATCCTTCAAAATATAACATTTGAAAGTAATCGTGTACAAAAAATCCGTTGACTACTGAATAAAGCCTACTTTTGAAAGTATAGAATTGAACTGTTTAAAACGAATTGATAAAGGTCTCAAGTAAAGACACTTCTAATGTATTAGATCTTACATATTTATATTTATTAGTGTAATTTAACTGTAAAGAGACTCTAAACACCTTTTCAGTAAATGTGGAATGTGGGAAGAACTTCTTTAATCGTGTTTTCAATGAGGTAAGAAAATCTTTGTGTTGAAATTTTTCATTCATATCACGTGTACGGGATATTACCAAAATAGACGAGCACACGCTCAGTCACATATATCTCTACAGTTAACATAAAATAAAGTAGCAATTATTAACAGAAATTACACTGCAACAACGACTGTAAAAAGCATGTGGGTTGATAATAGGAACAAGTTGTCACTTGAGAATAAGTTTAATTTTGATTATTTATTGAACAGCGTAGTCAACAGTGAAATTTATGTCGTGCTCAAACGTAACGTGTTGAACATAGTGACACCTAGATAGGAACATATGGTACATAAAGTATCTACGTGGTGTTTGTATATACGGTTAGTTGAGACATCTGATCGAATGCTAGAGTTAAATGTGAATAACCTTTTTGTTGTAATGAGAACCTCTTTGCCGCTGGGGAATCCAATACAAATAACAACTCTACAGAGATTCTCTGACCCACATTTCTCTAATCTTTACGGAAAATCCGGTCCATGTACACATACACACACACATATATATATATCACCTTTCCACAGGTGAAACGTAATGTATTTTCTATAAACCTACATCTGATTAGGTTAGTGGCAGTGCCACCTGTATCAGTTGTGTGCCAGAATATAAGGAATCCACTGTTAATGTAAGCATGTAGTCAATATAACGCACAGTACAAAAGATATTACATGTGTATAACATTAAGTTCGAAAATATTTAATTTTTGAAATCTAGTTCCTTTACACTTATATGTTATTAGCCGAAAACAATCGTTGTCTTTTCATTTGGCGTGAGATTTACAGTTTTCCTAGTTATTTGTAGGAGAGATATTGTTGTACTTTTATAAATAGGATACACAAATTTAAGTAACAAAACGTTATAAAGTCAATAGTCGATACTTGCGTGTTTTTAAAACTAAAAATAATGTCAAATACGGTTTGTGCTACATCAGACATCAGTGTTTTTAATATAAATATACGTTTTCTGTAATAATAGTAATCGTACAATGTTATTGCTTTAAATAGTGCTATATCATTTGGAGAGGCTATAAGCCCACACCGTGAAGTGACGACGACGACGAAGATCATTTAGAAACAATTTTACTAAATGGTAGATATCTGAAATGAAGTTATGTCTAAGGTCAACGTGATAAAGGCGTGAGGATATGAGAAATTTAAAGTCCTGTGGGTACGACTTTTTACATGAACTGCATTTACAATTTGAGAATATTTAATATCGTAGCCTCAGTTATAACAGCAAACAAATTTAATGAGATACCGTGAACAAACCCTACGTTGGAAAAAAGTCAATTTAATACGAGATATCCCAAACGTAGGGTCACACCGAGTACAGTCAATATATTAAATATTTTTAAAAATCTTATTGCAAAGCAATATTGACGAAGGCAGAGAATTCTATTTTTAAAATGAATTAATTTTAGTAATATCAAAATGTACAAATACGTCAGGAACTGAACAATATGAGTATACTCGACAGGATTGCCCAGTAGCGGCTGAATTGGTGGGAACATCTTTGCCGAATGGATGACTGCCGCATCACCAAACAACTATATCAATATAAGCCGAAGGGATAGAGAGGTGTGGGACGTCCGACAAAGCTCTGGAGTGACCAGTTCTAGATTCTTTCATTGTTTGTGATTGGAACAAACCATCCTTGGTTTAATCTTTGCAGATGATGATGATTATCAAAATGAACTCAGTTATAATGTTACCATTAGCTACCGGTAATTCTGAAACGAACACAGTTTTGAGCTATTAAAACTGACTACATTTCGTAAAAATGTAAGTTGAGCATGTTAAAGAATGTTTTGTTTCAGACACATATACAAGAACTGTTGAAATTTGAAAAGTAATTAAACAGTATAATAATACATTAGACATATATTCTAAGATATCTATATTGTGGTATGGCGACTAAAATTAATATCCTCACAACGAATAGTGGAAACACGTTATCAACATAAGAATAAGGGATTAGGGGCAGAAGCAACCTAAGACAGTACGTAATCTCTATCGCGTTATATTTCAAACCTGCCTTCTTCTCCTAGCCATAACAGTTACGTCTGCCTTGCGGATAAAGTGATAAAAACAATTTGGTGTCTCTTCCCCTGTGTAATTATCTTTAATACAACGCTTTGAAGCGATTCTTGAATAACAGAGTATATTACACTGTTACCAAATAATTTGCAAGCTTCCTGGAAAAAATTAAGATTTTTAATATATTTGATTAATATATCTGGAACAAAAATAAATTAGAACACTGTTTTAATAAAAAAGCAATTTATATATACGAAGACGTTTACTTATTTGTCTGTTCTTCTTGTTTGTAAAGTGACATTCAGGTATTTATAAATAAATAAAATTACAAAACGAGTACTTAGTGTAGATTAGTTTTACTAATATTTTATGTACTTTCCAAAGAATTAACTGGTTTATTGTATAACGGATTAAATAAAATCAACTAAACACGTTCTGCTACCACAAATTATTTATTGATATCTCCATCTGTAAAGTTAAACTTACAAAAATTGTAAGTTAACACATCTTCACTTTCAAAATGTAGCAATTGTGTATTTTGAAAACATCGGACCAAGTAAATCAAAAATTTTAGTGAAATATACTGAAAAGTTTTTACTGTCGTGTTTTTAAAAGAAGTTTTAATCACTGCGCGCTTCTAATCAATGACTTGTGGGTAAGAAATGTGAGCAAATAAATATATGAAATATTCAGAAATTTTTTACTTTATGGGTAGCATTGACAAGAGTACGCTAGGGATTGGGGGACGAAACAATTTAACGAAAGTATACAAAGCTAAATCATACGCAATGTAATTTGTTATGTTAATAAGTTTACAGTATTGTCACGACGGTCTACAGTACTTGATCGCCGTATGCTACAGCGGAAACAAAATACAAAACACCAATTAAGTCACTAATCACCAGCTTTAATTTTCACAGTTAAACAGTTCGTACTTAACAACACAGTCTCTTACAACAAATCAAATAGAAAT
Source organism: Magicicada septendecula (assembly GCA_034769895.1). Classification (NCBI taxonomy): domain Eukaryota; kingdom Metazoa; phylum Arthropoda; class Insecta; order Hemiptera; family Cicadidae; genus Magicicada; species Magicicada septendecula. The sequence continues at coordinate 430,362,178 of CM068371.1, forward strand.
CGTTCACACGCAATAAAATGCCAACTAATAATAATACACAATTGTATTACAATATACCGCCCGATTATAAAACACACACTTCACTATTAACTATTTTAACGCACACAGTAATATCGTCCGATAATAACTCTCGAACCGCACTGTAATTTATCGCAACTATAACTGAAAACTAAGGCCGCTGCCGCCTAGTATTTATGTAACGCTCACACACCAGAAGATTCCAAACTACGCCTTATCTCTAAACTACGACGTAATTAATTGCGGCCTTGACACAGTCCGCGCGGCTTCCAGAAAAGTCTCGCGAGCGCATGTTGAAGGCACGTACGCCACAACATTTAGCCGCATTCTACTGGATTCATCTGGTACATTCGATAAACACGTAGATTGTTCTGTGATGTAGCAGTATTAAGGAAACAGTTGGGAGTGGACAGGTTAGTTAGTCAAACAGGCAGAAGATACCCATGATAACGATCTTTTTAGGATGGAGAATTGGTCAAGTACCGTCGCAGACTGAACTGAAAAAGAATCCCTAATGAGACAAATCGCTCGAGGACGACTAAAAAGTCATTCGCTTAACAGTTAGAAGGTAGATGCTGCCGCTGTTCTGCTGCACTGATAATAATGACCATCAAACTGATGGTGTTCAAAGCTGTTTTCTTCCAAATTTTTTTTTTAATTTTTATATTTATTTCCTCGTTAATACAAACTTCAATACATCGATTTAGCCAATAATCTATCTGAAAACGTAAAAATGAAATCAAACCTTAAGTTAGCAAAGATTGATCTTGGCAAAACGGCACAGAAACCCTTCAGCAAGAACAAGCAAGACTGAATTCAGAACTCAACCCGAAAGAATATGCTTCATACGTAGTTATCTATGTATATATTTTTTTCTTTAACTTCTTCTGTTTGATGTATTTTTCTGTGCAAATAGTATAGTAGGAACAATGATTGCAATAAAAGATGTTAGAATAGCTGTACTTCATATTTTCGAATAGAGTAATTACATTAAACGTGGTTCATCTTAAATTAAACTATATTAAATTTATCAGTTACAGATACTAATTCAGTTTTCTAATAATGTGTAATGAGTAAATTTTAAGTCATGAAATTCAAATTCATGTCTCTCTTGAAGACGAAATATATTACCTTTTTTCTGACACTTGGTTGCAACAAAAGTCGTCTGAAAAAGTCTAAACATAAGGACAAGCGAAGTTTACTCATAATGTTACACCTGCATCTGACTAACACGTCTATCAGAGGTAAGTAGGTCAGAGTCGAGGAAGAATTGCTGTGTTCGTAGTAGTAGATTCCCTAGTGACTTACCTCACTAAACACCATTATACAGTGCAGTCTCTTTACATTAACACTGGCATTCAGTCTGATGACAGAAGTAACTCTATATCAAAACACATTTCTTATCATTACCGTACGTTTATATCGAGGCGACCCTTTATGTTCTAAATTACATTGGAAGTACAGTATAAACTTCATTCAGTTTGAACTCAAAATTTAAAGTAATGTACAACAATCTCTATCACGTTTAAACCTTTATTTGATACCATTTTACTACATAAACTCTAGGATTGATGTCAATGAGGTCAAAGACTCATTTTGTGAAGCAAATTTATAATTGATACTGATGTACCAATGTGTGTTTGTGGAGGGGGGAAGGGTTGTTCATCTTTGTATCCTCCTACAGGTATTGATATTGATGTACCAATGTGTGTGTGAGGAGGGGGGAAGGGTTGTTCATCTTTGTATCCTCCTACAGGTATTTGAATTTAAATAATTTAAAACTAAGTTAAATTTTCTTTTGTGACTTAAAATAACTAAGAACACACTTTCAGTATTTTCCTTAAAACGAGATGTCATTTTACGCGAGTTCAACTTTGGCTAACACTACTACTACTTTTACTTTTTGCTAAAAAGCATTCTACTTTTACGAAAGCTATAAACATATTCTTTGGTATCATCTAAACAATATTTTATAAATTGGAACTTGTTTTATTATTATAATACTACTATATTATAAACAATGTAGTTTTGATCATGTTATAGTTTTTGTTACTGAAGGAGATAATGCATATTTTCGTGCACACAATACAAATTAATATACGTAATGGACATTATATTGTTACGTATTTTACGTATAAGAGCCTAACGAATATAAAAAGAAATGTTACACTGCAAAAATAAGTGTTTATTTCCAAAGACAAATCTTGAAGTTTTATAGCCAGACATTGTGAGAAACCAAACGATCGTTTTTATAAATGTATTGTCGTCGGCCGTTGCAGGATAGTAACATCCTTAGACAAAGTATAATCTCTGTTCGCGTTACAACTCAAGCTGAGGTCCTCCTCCGCGCATAAAAGTCACGTCTGCCTTAAGGGCAGACTGATAAAAAAAGATTTATGTCTCTTTGCCAATGTAATTCTGTTTAACACAGCTGTATAATGCCAAACGTAAGTCACGTTAATCTTTAATTTTTACCGTTATCAGATGTTTTGTAATTGGTTTTATAAAATTATAATTACTATGTTGGTTAAACATAAAGGTTTTTGATTGAACTGGAATATGAGATATTATCTTACTGACGTACGTCGATACCTGACTTTTTTTAACAGCAATGGTTTTGACTGTAGCGCTGTTTTTGTGATACGGCGTCACTGAGAATTATTTTTCTAGTAAATTATAAGTTTTCTGGACGTTATATTGGAGAAGTATAATTTTACGAGATTTGAATATAATTTCAAATCCATTTATTTCTTATTAAATAAATAATACAATAGTATAATTATAATTATAAGTCCGTTTTTTATTTTTATAAGTAATTGTACAAAATACACAATTGATGCAAAAGGATTAAGATGGCACGAGCATATGACCCGTATGGTTAGTACCAAAAGTAGTCAAAGATACCATGTAGGTACGGTATACGTGGTCAAAGATATTACTAGAATAGACAGTTTCAGAAATAAGAAAAAGTAGGAAGGCCGCAAAAACTTGCATAGTCGTAACAACAAATGTAACGACACAGAGAAATCTGAAACATCGTAAAGTTTGGAAGCTAGGATGCGACAAACGACGGTCAGAAAGTTCAAAAATCGCAAATATTTATATATATACTAACTAAGAAATATTAATTTTATTAGCTTAGTAGAAATGATTAGAGAGGTAACGAAATATAATCTTAGATCGCATTTTCGGCTCTGGGACAAAGAAATGTAAAGAATACTATACAATAACAAACTGTAAGGTGTGTTTGAGAAAACCTATACTGTTAAATTAACTAAAATTTAAAGTTTGGTGTGGAGAAAAGAACTGTGGAAAAAATGCAGGATGAGGCGCGGACGGCAAAGAAGATAATGAGAGAAGACTGTGTTGCAGAGGGGATGACCGAGATGATGTTTGGAAGACCTGGTAAAGGTATGACATTCAGACTGGAGCGGCCGTATCAAAGAAAGTGGTGAATAAAAGAAGCAAAAGACAATGTTTCTAACAAGGAAGATGAAGAAGTATTTGTTGTTGAAGTACAGAGGCTTGATGCAATTAGAAATTACTAAAGAATAATAACGGTTCCTTTCGTACTACCTAACTAGTCAAGAAGACAAGCCGGGTAGGCGCTGCCCTGCCTTACGTAAGCCGTTCGGTATAAAACAAAGGTATTATGGCCACCACTACGATTTCGCGCGTCCATTTGTTATATACTATTATATGCTCCCAGGATGTTACATATTATGGTGAGCACTGTAATTGAAATCGGGACTTCTAGATTACTAGCCAAGTTTATACCTCCCTGATCTACTAAGCTCCCCACTACAAATTACATAATATTAAAATACTAAACTTACATTAAAAAATGTTTCACTGAAGAATACTGTATATTGCAATTGAAGGAACGAATATGTTTTACATTAGGTTAAACAACTAGCACAAAGAGCATAAAATTGTAGGCTGACTAATCGTAGAAAGGAGAATTAATAGAAAGCAATCAGATTAGTAATCAAAAGAATTAATTTTGTAACAATTTTAACATATTTATAATCTGTGATAGGAGGATTCAGCCACTGAATTCTAATGGGTTATGGATGAGCTCTAATCTGAATCCTACTGTGGGTTAGTTATGTCCCAGCATAGTGGTCCTTACCACTGCGGCCACATGGGAATTTCTCTAATCTTTTTATTTGTACATTATGAAAATTCTTATATTCACCTTACATTGTAAATTCTTACAGAACATTTTTTTTTTGTTCGGGAAAAAACATTTTATGTTAATAAAAAGTACTCAACAAACACGTCTCGTTTCTAAGTTATACAATTTCTTTCACCAGTAAAATGGCACAGGTAAAACGAAAAAACGTTTTTCTAACCACAGGTAATTACTGGGAACAAAGTAATTTGTAATCATTTATGCCTTCTGTTTTATATTGTGGACTGTGTTTTTTTATTTCTTTCTATAAGGAATTGTGATATTATTTTAAATTAGACGGGAGATAAATGTTAAAATAACACCCAACCAGTCTTATATAGGTTATTGTATAATATACAATATTATTTTATAATATACACTATTCTGTTATGTGCAATTATTATAAAAAGAGTATGTGTATAGTAATTAACTGCTACATGAAAGAAACCGTTCATAGGCGTAAATTATGGGCAGTTGAATACAAATTACACTACTGAGACAAACAGAAACTGCGCAATAAAAAATACTCTCTGTGTGAACAAACGAGCAAAATGTTCTAGAGTTTACTGTCAGTTAATCAGTGACTGGAAGCATTCAGTTACGCTACGTAACTTTAGTAATTGGTTTCATTGGTGACTTTATTACACGACTGCTAAAAAGGAGTGTTATGTTTTCAGTGGTAGGGTATGTATGTATGTATGTATGTTTGTTCCACTATAACTTTTTAACGGCTTTACCGATTTTGATGTTCGATGGCTCGATGGATTCCTTACTTCACCAGAAGTGTCATAGGCTATATATCACCATGAGTTGACTTCCGGTTTTGACCGGAAGTGAATACAAGTGATCGGTTCTAAGGATTTTTTTTTGTTCGTTTATTGGTCCATCAGGTGGCGCTAGTGGAAGGTATTCTGTAAAGTTCACTCCAGATAGTGATCGCGATTTAAGACCACGCTCACTAATACTATGTTAGCGCGCTATTGTGTGAGAGTATAGATGTGCAATCCGTGAGAAACAGAGAACAGCTGATCTGAAAGTATATCTATATATATATATATATATATATATATTGGTTTCCTATATATATTTCTCTCTGCGAAATATGGTGAACCTGAAATACATGAAATGACGGATCAACAATATGCCGCAGCAGTAAACTTAATGAATTTTCAGCAGCGCCAATTGTTCAAAATGATTTCAGACAGATTGCTTCCAAGTGAAAATAATACTGAGCCATTACGTGTGTTCGTTACTGGAAGAGCAGGCACTGGCAAAACCTTTACTCTGAAAATTATTGTAGAACAGATTCGTCGTCTTTCTCATTTACATGCAAGCAGAGCTGTTACGGTAGCAGCACCCACAGGTGTCGCTGCAAGATTGATTGGAGGTAGCACTTTGCACTCTACTTTTGCCCTTCCTATCGAAAAAGGCAAGGTGACAGCTCTTCGCCCTCTTACTGATAAGCGTCTTCAAAGGGAACGGCTAAGGTGGAAGCATATTAATTGGCTAATCATTGACGAAATCTCAATGGTACTCTATACTACCCTAAGAAATATTCACTTAAGGTTGCAACAGCTTAAAATGAATGATGCTCTCTTCGGGGGTATCAATATTATTTTGTTTGGCGATCTAATGCAGTTGCCACCTGTATCAAAAGCAGTTGGTGGTACCTACTGCTTCAAGCAGCCTCATTACTTATCAGCTGAATTAATTTGTGGATACTGTTTAGTTTCTGTGAATTACCTCAGAATATGCGGCAAGCTAACGACACTACTTTTATAGACATTCTAAATAATTTACGAGTCGGCCAACTCACCATGCAGCAGCTAGAAATTTTAGATAGTCGAAGAGTTCCTTTGACAGATGAATTTGCTGATGGCGAGTGTCTGCGTATTTTCCCAACCACTAAACAGGTAGAAGAATATAATGCTATGATGACTGAAAAGTTGAAAACATCATCTAAAGTTTACGATATTGCAGCGGTGGATGTGTCTGTCGAAGCTAAGAATTACGGACAAAAGTTAAAGAAAGACTTCATACCAACGGATTCAAACAAAACTGGAGGTATTCCAAACTCTTTAGTAATCGGAGTCGGATCTAGGGCAATGTTGCGAAAAAACATTAATGTTAATCATGGTCTGGTCAACGGAGCAATCGGCATCATTAGAAAAATTGAGTGGCCTGCACTACGTCGAGATCAGCTTCAACCTGGTGAGCTTCCACAAGCCGTATTTGTAGAATTTGATGACAGATCAATTAGGGGAAATACTGCTGGTATTGGAGTAAAGATAGAGCCCACCACTGTTGAATATGATGCTTTGCGAGGCCAGGGCAAAGTAGAACGACGTATGCTGTCATTAATATTGTGTTGGGCTGTAACAGTACATAAACTCCAAGGCACTACTTTAGACAAAGCAGTCATTGATTTGAGTAGTAATATTTTTGCCAAGGGTCAGGCCTACGTCGCACTAAGTCGTGTGAAAACATTAGAGGGATTAGCAATAAGTTGTCTGGATCCACGAAAATTGTGCATGAACCGCACGATAAAAACTCACTTGAGGAATTAAATCGACTCAGAAATCTGTAGACCAAAGCTTTTTCTTTATCATTTCTAATAAATGAAATTATTTAGTTAATTATATAATTTATAAAACAATTTATCGAAATGTTTGTATTATACTAGTTATATAATAGTATATAAAATAAAGTTATACTATATTTATAAGTTTATAAGTTCATACGCTAATTATACTATGTACATAATAAAGTTTCTAAATAAAACTATGTAAAAATTGAATTTTTTTTGCACTTCACACATACGCACGCACACACGCACGCACACACTGCACATTCCCATTATACTCTTTTTAAACACAAAAAGGAATAAAATAAAAAAAATAATTTAAAAAATTAAAAAAACACGACTGCCAAAAAAATAAATGAATAAATAAAAAATAAATTGATAAAAACACTAAATAAAAAAAACTAAATAAAAATAATATTTAGTAAAAATCACAAAATCTAAATAAAGTCGATTTAAAAAGCCAAAAACAAGGTATTGAAATTCAGCTCTGATCAGATTTAACGAAATGTTATGAATGATTAAACGCATAGTAATTTTATTAGATTTGAATTACTTTTCGATGTTGAATATATATCAATGCATCACATGAAGACTACAATTATAAAAAATATTGCTGATAAAATTTTGCTCTTCAATTTTAATTTTCAATGCAGTGGGGGGCTGTTTCTAAATAGATTTGTTCTTTTTATTAACATTAAAAATTAAAATTGAAGAGCAAAATTTTATCAGCAATATTTTTTATAATTGTAGTCTTCATGTGATGCATTGATATATATTCAACATCGAAAAGTAATTTAAATCTAATAAAATTACTATGCGTTTAATCATTCATAACATTTCGTTAAATCTGATCAGAGCTGAATTTCAATACCTTGTTTTTGGCTTTTTAAATCGACTTTATTTAGATTTTGTGATTTTTACTAAATATTATTTTTATTTAGTTTTTTTTATTTAGTGTTTTTATCAATTTATTTTTTATTTATTCATTTATTTTTTTGGCAGTCGTGTTTTTTAATTTTTTAAATTATTTTTTTTTATTTCTGAAGTTTACAGGCAGTAAGTAAAAGCCCGAGTAAAAATGTTCGGGCTTATATATAAAAAAATTCTTAAAATCTTTTTCTTCGGAAGAATGTTCACTATGTTCAAAAATAAGCATTTCGCATACTATACAGACGAGTGTGAGTATGTGTGTTTTACTCACTAGATCATCACTAAAAACAACGTATTACCATATGACCGTTATATTCTTTACATTTTCCTCTATATCCTTTTTTAGAACATAATTCTTTTTTCAATTTCTAGAAGTTCACATCATTTCTGATTCTAGGAGCGTTAATAAAATCCCAGATGTCTCCTCTGGAATGTTGTTTTGAGGCACCAACATCTGCATTTTGGTGTTCTTATTAATCTCATCAATTAAGTTGTCGCTTCATAATTAACTCTAACATAGTCTCTCTTTTGCCAAACTCAATCGTCGCTTTTCATATCATCGATGTTTTGTTGTTCCAGAATTGAGACTTTACAAGTGTTTCTTAAATGATTAATTTTGCCTACGCAAACGTGTCTTAGAACAGCATTTACAATTTACAATCAGAGCTGTAATTGGGAATTAATACATTTTTGTATTTTTAGACACATGTTTTGATCCTGCTACGTATTGATAGGTCATCCTTCAAATTATCTTTTAAAATAATACTTACAACTTATATTTTATATAATTTTTAAGTGAATATGAACGTATATTCAGTCGAGTATGCGGTTAAGTATCCAAACAATACCTAAGTTAATTAATAGCTGTAGTTCGACAATATAAATTGAACAATATAACAAATTATCTTCTTAAGAATAGTAAGACTATTACACGTTAGGAACTGAATAGAAACTACCTTTAAAAATACTAATTATTCAATAGTGAAGAATATTAAAGTTACTAACCGGATATAGATATGTTTCTTGAAACTAAATATGAACTTAGAGCTCAGACATGAATAAATTTAAAAACTGATTATGTCGGAGAGCTTTAACAGAAGCACTTATTAGATACGCTTAACACGTTTACCTTAAACTCGTAGATCTTGTTACTCAAATTAAATTTAACCTTATGTGTCAGATTCGAAGGCCAAGAAGATTATTGCATATAATATAAAAATCTGCAAGTAAAATAAATGATTACTTCTCTAACTTTTCTTGTTTTGAATTTTTTACTTTTTTTTCATTAGCTTAATTTATTTTTAGCGGCTTCAATGTCTTTTTATATAATTTCTATTTTTACGTCTAAAACGTTATACTGTGTTCTAATAATTATTTTTGTATACTTTATTTACGCACATCACTTTTGCGTGAAACACCACTTTCTGTCCTAACATTTGCCTTCCTATTTTTAACATATAGAATAAATTTTTTTCTCAAATATACAGTACAACAGAAGAATGTTAAGTAACTGTATTATGTTGTAATTGTTTCAGTTGAATAAAAAAATGTAAAACTATAAATTTTATTATCTTATTTGACAGCATAATGAAGAATAATTATTGTTTGCTTTACTCCGTAACACATAAAATACATTCATTCCATATGGGTAAATTCTATCTCGAGGGTATACTAAAACAATATAATTCAACTTAAAAGAATGTTGTCACCTCCTAATGAATTAGAGGTGTGCGTTACCGTTGTTTAGTTTTACGAGACTTGGCAAACTGCACTGCATAGTAGTGTAGAGTATAGGTAGTGATGTACGGTAGGAGGTCGCTTGGGAATCTGAACCTAAGTGGTATTGTTACTTCTGCCTCGGGATTACAGCAACCCTCGTGACCCATATGTACATCTCTTATTGTAAATGATCGTTGAGTATACTTTTTCTAATCTTAAGGAAAGCCAGTTTTGTACTGTGTAGTGTTTTTTATTGTATAATGATCAGTAGGTACTGTAAACGGAGCAAACAGGAATTAGAGTAGCAATTTTAAAGAACTTTACAGTGGACAGTATGTTATCTATTCTTTTTATCCAAAACTTCGCAAAAATTTTAATGTTGTGTTTTTAGCCATTGTTTTGAATTTGAAATCCTCTTTTCTAGTCTCCAACAAGCAACGTCTATTGTTTTTTTTTAGAGAGGACGGCTATGTGCGTATATGAAAATTTCTTGTAAGTTTGTATCTTTCCTAGGCAGGTAGGCAAAGAGTTTTCAGATAATTTGTCTGTATGAACTTATTTTAAACATTATCTTTTTATTGCTTGAACTCTTTACTTTACATCTTTGGATTTGTGGATACCTCTGTCCACCTTGTCCTTACTTTTCTATAGACATATTAATGTTTCCGTGGTCCTCCTTCTTTCAAACAATACGATTGATGTGTTATCTTCGGCATCCGTGTTGTCTAGGTCCCTGATTTTTGGTTTTACACTAATGTGCTTTACAATGGGCAATGGGCTTTACAAAATCAGATTGTCAACTGATTTGTATCTCTCCCTGCATCTGCTTTACTTCAACTTTCTAGCTTCATGACATCACCAACAACTCTGTAGCTTCAACAAATGCTCCGACTACAGGATATCCATTATACGTTATATATATATATATATATATATATATATATTGCAACTTTACTTATATGCGTTGTTGTTGTGTCGTGTTGTGTATGAGTACCTACCTGCTGTCCGATCTTGCGGATTCTTCCGACTAGGGCGTGTGGATTTTGGATTTGAATTTCGCAAGTTGGTAATCTCAAATTTATTGCAACAACACACAAAATAAGTTACTTTAAAGAGGGAGAGATTTGTGAGACTGGTAGGCTTTATCGTACAACAATAAAACAATGAAATATGGGGTAATAAAACGTTGTTTATTACTCCAATAACACACAAGAATAAAATGGTTATTATATTATCAATTATCTTACGGTCTAAACAATGAATCTATGTTGACTAATGTTTTTCAATTGGTTAATAATTGAAAAGAAACTAAACTCGTTATTTGGCGAGTTAATTGCAATTGAAAATGTAATTAATTAATTGATTTGACTTAATTAAATTGCTTTAACTAAATTGAATTTAAATGTTAATAAAACAAAATATAAAAACTCTGAAGTTAATTAGAATAATTTTCAAAAATAAATTATGCGTGACATTCTAATTCACGTCATTTCATTTCTAGTGATTTGACTTCTGTTATACTGCAGTATGAACTAATAATTAGATTGTTAGTTAAGATTTGTATAGCGCTTTTATATTATTTCTATTTTCTTAACTACGGCTTACTAATGACTTAGACTGCTATACAGATTATCACAATGAATTTATTCTTAATTACTAGAGTCTTTGATTTTTGTATGGCACCTGAATTGTTTGAATTACAATGTTTTTAAATGAAAAGATAGAAAATTTGATGTTGAAAAATAAATAAGTTGATTTTGCTTTCCTGTTATTGAAGAGGATGTTAGAGTTGCTCCCAATTGTCCCTCGTTGATTCCGGTCCGGTCGCTAGAGAAAGTAATCTGCTTAGAGCTCCTGGATTCGGTCGTTGAGTTCAGAATTCGGTAACACTCTGCTTTCCTACTGTCCGTTGTACATTTTAACGTCTACGGCTCTCTGCTGGAACTGGTTTCTGTCCCTCGTCGATTCGCACGTCGCACGTCAGCGTGTGTGTGTGTGTTTCGTTCGAGTGGTAGCTCTGCTCGTCAGCTGTTCACCAATGATTTAGACGGCCCCTCTGCTGTATTCTTGAAGTCTGGTGGATCTCTTGCGTGCTTATGACTACAGCTTGAAGTACACAATAAGCTTGGTTGTTGTAATGAAGAGTATCTGACTTGACGCAATAATTACGAGTTGTACAGTCAATCTGTATTTATTGTGTTCGTAATTGCGTGTGTTGACCACGTAGAGTCTTCGGATGAATTTTCACAACTATGGTTACGAGACGATCGAAGAATTACGTCTTTACTTCGCAAGTACTGGCAGAAGAGTGATGTTTCAGCCCGAAAACACCGCGCTGGTCGGGGATTTCGTCAAATGATTTGATTGGCTGACACACTCTCCCTACTACATAAAATTTGAATTCCCTTGGTCCGTGAGAATAAAGTTAGATTCCCACAGACGGAGAATTAATATTATTACTAATATTATTATTCCGGCAGAACCAATTTGTCGCTCCGGATTTCTTGTGCTTATTTAATTTTGCAATATCTTGGTTGCAAACCAAGTTGTGCGAAATCTAAAATATACAATCTGTTGGAAATTATTATCTTTATAACATAATCTCATTAATGTAGCTCTATTTTTACAGAAGTTATTCAATTAAATTAATTAACTCTTTTATTTGTTAATTATATTGCGTAAAATTTGCACACGTCATTATTAATATTTCGGCAAACATTTTTGCTATCTTGGATTTCGCCTTAATTTATTAGTTTCCGAGATATTAATAATTAACAGTTTGGGTGTGGCCCTTCCTTGTACAGCGAGCTGATTACGTAACGGCCACGTGTGCGTCGCTTTACAAAGCATTATTTTCAACGCTCTACATACCAATGGAGTTTTGACTATTACAATTTATTTAAACATGATTTTAGTATGCAGGTGACATATAACCCCAAATAATTAATATTTGGTGCTGTTATATACGCCCCCACCCATTAAAAAAAAAATGAATGTAATAATTACAGTTTTTTTTTCAATCATTACACACGTATTTTGTAATCACTATACTTATTACCTATACATTGGATTACTTATTCTAAAGACACATACATAGGTGTTAATGTTATTCCGTTATATACAACTTAACTCTAAATACATCTATTAATAATATTATATTTGCAAATTATTGTGTATCAATGTTTTTAGAACGGGTAGTATCTAATCGCTGGCTTTTAAAAGGGTTTGTTTGTAAACAGTGGCACGCGCGCAAAAGGAATTTGCCGACGTTTTGTTTACAGTCGTTATCGCCCACGCGCGGCTAATTGCTTGAGCTACTTTCAAACCGTCGGTCGGCCGTTACCGCGTGTGACGTAACTATTTCCTGCCTGTGCGTTCGCTTCGCTCTACGCACTCGTTATTCACCGCGTTGTAAAAGCATTATTATTTAATACACAATTTACTACAATTATTATTAGTAATATAAAACACAAGTAATTTATTTTAATTTTAATTATTATAATACAATTACATTATCTTTTAACTGTAATATATCGTAACCATTTTTACGAATGGTTTTACAATATTTCGCTAACCATCGGTCATTTTCGTCACCGGATTCGTCGTCCACGTCTTCCCACGCTGACTGTGTGGGAACGTCGTCGTGAAGTTCCTGTTCCACCGGACGTACAATTGTCGGAGTCCATTGTTGTATTGTGTTAACGGCCAACCATGGTTCCGTACCTTCCGGTTGGAATACTTTGTTAACTGGCGTACAAATTTCTGTAGAAAAATCACTTTTCTTAAATCTAGCATTTTTCTTATTTTTACCTATTTTATTTCTATCCATTTTAGCATGATTTATGGCGCTTCCTCCCTGGAGGCGCCCGTTTCCAAGTTTTTTGGAAACTTACGATTCTTTTTCTTCTCATTAGAGTCTTTATTGCTTGGAGTATCGCTGTCTTGCTCTACTGTATCACTTCTCGCTATTTCAACCGTTTGCATTGCTCTAATCGGGGCCCCATCGTTACCCTTATATTGCCCTTTCGGTCTACCAATATTTTGTTTGCCTTTGTATTCAAAGGTCTTATCTGGGAGTTTTGACGATGTCTGGGGTGGAGTAGAACTATTACTCGGTCTCTGATCAGGTTGCTGGTGATATTGTTCCCGTGTATTCTGCCCTTCGTTATTTCGGCGAAAATCAGGATTATAACGCCACCCACCAAAATCAAAAACCGTCTCGCTTTGGGACACTATAATGAGGAGTTCATCGGCCGTGCGTATACCCTGCGTAAACACAGCTACTCTAATGTTGTGATTAAAATGATAGGCAAGTTTCGTGACTATGTCAATCTCCGAAAATGCTGGGGTTAAATGCTTCGCGCGTTCGACCTGCTGGATTATATAATTTTCCGCGGTAATACCCATTTTCCTATCAAATCGGCCATACTCGAGTTCATTGCGTAAAAGTCTTTGAGTATGCGAATTCCAGTACCGGCTTTCAAATTTTTGTTTGAACTCCGCGTATGTGGACACTCTATCGCGTACAATGTTATACCACTTACGCGCCGAATCACGCATCGCGTTAACTACCCACTGTATTTTGTCTTGATCTTCTAGTCTGGAACATACTCTTGCCATTTCACTCTCACATGCTAACAAAAATTCAATAGGGTTTTCGTTATTTTCCCCTGTAAAATACACGCGATTTTTCTCGTCGACAGGACCTTGTACTAAAATATTAGGAGCGGACTTCCTGCGTACCTCCTGTCGTACTTTCATAATCTCGTCGTTTAACGCTTGTAAGACACTCTCTTTATTAGAGTCTATGTTAGATCGCGTCTCTACAATTGAAGCGTCTAGTCTATTTACTTGTCGTTGCGTTTCCGTCGCATCGGCTTGAATCTTTATCTCTAGAGAGTCGACCTTTTTCGCGACTTCTTGCATTTGTTTCTCACAGCGGCTAATATCGTCCTTCAACCGGCCCTCCATACGTGTTACTTGTTCAATAAACGATTTTTGCATAGTGGTCTCAAAAACCTTAAACCGTTCATTTATTTTGGTATCAACCGTATGTACTTTTTCACCGATCTCAGCTACTTTAGCGGTTAACTCTTTGTTACTCTCTTTAATTTCTTTATTGCTTTCCGCGATTTCGGTGACTCTAGCGTCTAAATTTTTCGCGCTTTCGTCTATCTTCGCGGTCGTTGCTTTATTACATTGCTTAATTTCCGTATTTATGTCGGCGTTACTTTGGTCTAATTTCTCGGTTAGGCTAACTTTTTGTGCTTCGATTTTGGATGTTAACTCTGCGATATTTATCTCAGCATTGGCTGTTATTTGTTCAAATTTCGCGTTCATATTAGCGGTTAATTCGGCATTTGTTTTCTCAAATTTCGCGTTAATATTTTCGTTCATTTGTTGTATTTGTTTAAGTATTTTATCCATATCCATTTTAAATACACAACAATTTCAAATATAGAACAATTACAAATACACAGAATAGTTTCAAATACACAAAATAATTTCACTGCTGTACGAGCACCAGTCACAAAACTCTTTGGGGATTGTTCAGTTGGACGCCAGCTGTTTTAAGAGTTAAAACAGTAAAGTATGTTTTAACATGAAAATTAAATTTAAATTGAATTTAATTTCTGGCCCCACGTGCAGGGCGACATATGCAACTTTACTTATATGCGTTGTTGTTGTGTCGTGTTGTGTATGAGTACCTACCTGCTGTCCGATCTTGCGGATTCTTCCGACTAGGGCGTGTGGATTTTGGATTTGAATTTCGCAAGTTGGTAATCTCAAATTTATTGCAACAACACACAAAATAAGTTACTTTAAAGAGGGAGAGATTTGTGAGACTGGTAGGCTTTATCGTACAACAATAAAACAATGAAATATGGGGTAATAAAACGTTGTTTATTACTCCAATAACACACAAGAATAAAATGGTTATTATATTATCAATTATCGTACGGTCTAAACAATGAATCTATGTTGACTAATGTTTTTCAATTGGTTAATAATTGAAAAGAAACTAAACTCGTTATTTGGCGAGTTAATTGCAATTGAAAATATAATTAATTAATTGATTTGACTTAATTAAATTGCTTTAACTAAATTGAATTTAAATGTTAATAAAACAAAATATAAAAACTCTGAAGTTAATTAGAATAATTTTCAAAAATAAATTATGCGTGACATTCTAATTCACGTCATTTCATTTCTAGTGATTTGACTTCTGTTATACTGCAGTATGAACTAATAATTAGATTGTTAGTTAAGATTTGTATAGCGCTTTTATATTATTTCTATTTTCTTAACTACGGCTTACTAATGACTTAGACTGCTATACAGATTATCACAATGAATTTATTCTTAATTACTAGAGTCTTTGATTTTTGTATGGCACCTGAATTGTTTGAATTACAATGTTTTTAAATGAAAAGATAGAAAATTTGATGTTGAAAAATAAATAAGTTGATTTTGCTTTCCTGTTATTGAAGAGGATGTTAGAGTTGCTCCCAATTGTCCCTCGTTGATTCCGGTCCGGTCGCTAGAGAAAGTAATCTGCTTAGAGCTCCTGGATTCGGTCGTTGAGTTCAGAATTCGGTAACACTCTGCTTTCCTACTGTCCGTTGTACATTTTAACGTCTACGGCTCTCTGCTGGAACTGGTTTCTGTCCCTCGTCGATTCGCACGTCGCACGTCAGCGTGTGTGTGTGTGTTTCGTTCGAGTGGTAGCTCTGCTCGTCAGCTGTTCACCAATGATTTAGACGGCCCCTCTGCTGTATTCTTGAAGTCTGGTGGATCTCTTGCGTGCTTATGACTACAGCTTGAAGTACACAATAAGCTTGGTTGTTGTAATGAAGAGTATCTGACTTGACGCAATAATTACGAGTTGTACAGTCAATCTGTATTTATTGTGTTCGTAATTGCGTGTGTTGACCACGTAGAGTCTTCGGATGAATTTTCACAACTATGGTTACGAGACGATCGAAGAATTACGTCTTTACTTCGCAAGTACTGGCAGAAGAGTGATGTTTCAGCCCGAAAACACCGCGCTGGTCGGGGATTTCGTCAAATGATTTGATTGGCTGACACACTCTCCCTACTACATAAAATTTGAATTCCCTTGGTCCGTGAGAATAAAGTTAGATTCCCACAGACGGAGAATTAATATTATTACTAATATTATTATTCCGGCAGAACCAATTTGTCGCTCCGGATTTCCTGTGCTTATTTAATTTTGCAATATCTTGGTTGCAAACCAAGTTGTGCGAAATCTAAAATATACAATCTGTTGGAAATTATTATCTTTATAACATAATCTCATTAATGTAGCTCTATTTTTACAGAAGTTATTCAATTAAATTAATTAACTCTTTTATTTGTTAATTATATTGCGTAAAATTTGCACACGTCATTATTAATATTTCGGCAAACATTTTTGCTATCTTGGATTTCGCCTTAATTTATTAGTTTCCGAGATATTAATAATTAACAGTTTGGGTGTGGCCCTTCCTTGTACAGCGAGCTGATTACGTAACGGCCACGTGTGCGTCGCTTTACAAAGCATTATTTTCAACGCTCTACATACCAATGGAGTTTTGACTATTACAATTTATTTAAACATGATTTTAGTATGCAGGTGACATATAACCCCAAATAATTAATATTTGGTGCTGTTATAATATATATATATATATATATTTATATATATCCACTTCTCCTCCAATCGTGTCATTTCTAATACGGTCTCTCCTCGTTTCCTTCGTGACTCATCTGGAAAACCACATGTATGTTACTTTATTCTGCTCAGACGTTTATCAAGTGTGGTCCAACTCGAAGGCGTAACTAGGAGCTGCTTCCATGGGACGATGAGGGATCGCGGCCCAACCGTATAAAACCCGGTCGGTTTGCGACCGAGGTGGAAATTTCAACCCGGTCAATTACGATAGAAAGTACAGTCTGTACGACCAAACAATTTTTAGTGTGCTATCGTAGAGTGATCTTTATGTTGTCGTAAGGTGGTACTAATCGTTACTAACATTTTCACCTTAGTATTATAATAATACAGAAGTTACCATTATAATTCTATTTATTCTTAACCTAACCTAACTTAACTTAACCGAATCTAACCTAACCTAACAAAAATTTTGGAAACTATAAGTTGCTCGCACAAATTAAAAGGTTACACAATTGAAACCTCATCGAATTTCGGAAGAGGAACGTTTCTACTAGTTGCAACAGAGTCGGTCAGCTGCGACCAAGTGAAAGTGCGGGGCGCAACTGACCGGGTAAGAATAGGTAAAAAAGTTGTTTTCAACTGACCGACTGACCGAGAGCTGTGATGAGACTAGCAAGCTTCTGTGGGAAACGAGACTAGATTTAAGCCTAGATATAGGCAACCCATTTTCATCAGCACGAATTAGAAATTCCGGATTACTTGCATATCATTTTATAAATTCTCAGTGTCTAAAATTTTTTTACATGAATTGTTAATATAAATTTATTATGTTAGTGCAAGCCAACATGAAGTATAAGTGTTGAGTATGATATGGACAAGCACTTTTTTTCAAAATATTCTATCTTCATTAACTTACAGTAATAACTCCCATATCTCTAGGAATCACTTTAATTATAAACTTGTATCTTGTAAAAATAAGTCTCTGTGAAGACATTTTGAAAACATTAATTAATTTTCGTTTTACTTTAAAAATGTTGTCCTATAAAGTTTTTATGAGAAAGACAATCTTATAAGGGAAGTGCGTCTAGGCGAGATCGATAAAGGCAAACTAATAGGCTCTACCTTTGTTTTCTGGAAGTTTTTTTTTGCTCCAAATGTTCAGTTATTACCAATATTAAGAAAACGCTTTTTTTAAATTTACAAATGTTTTAATTCCTCTTATTTTTAGAGTAATTTGTAAACCTTATGTTAACACACGCAACTGCTTCAGACATAAGCATACGTAAGGTGACTGTGGAAATCTGCTGAAATATTTAGTAGCTCTGGTGGATTGATCCCCCCGTATTACACTACTGGTCCAACGTTTTGCTGTATATTTTGTTATTTGTAGAGCGCAAAGACTTAAATATCTGAAGTTTTGTTTTGTTACAAACTCCTTTTCCCTTGTAAGTGTTGTTTGTTGTGTATAGAGACCGATCTCTTCAAACGACTTTCTGATCTTCTCTCTTGAACATTCGAAAGTTTGCTTTTCTTAACATTCAGGTCAAATTCTCCCTGCCATTCTATCACTGTATATTAAAATTTACCTCTTGTGACTTGTATGAGTGCTGTATCGTCAGTTATAAAATTATACACTAAATAAGAGAAACATTTTAGTTTATATAAAGATCATTGTTCAGAGTACTTTAAAACGAGCAAGAACACTGAGACACGTTTGTTAGTGTTAATAAACTCGTAGAATAGGCTAGCAAATTTATTGTAATTTGAATTTGAATTGTTTCGCGTTCTAATAGAAAAATTCAGTAGTTGCACGCTTATAATGGAAAACCCAGCTCTTTTCCTGCAAAGTCTATTGCAGCTCTTTAAAAATTCCTTGTAACTGACAAAATAAAAATTTTCAGTGCAGACGCCTGTTAGGAAAGCTGCGTCTGTTTTGCAATGACAATATTTGAACTTGACGGCTGATTAATTGCCTAGCAGAAACGTACTTTGCCCAGATGGAAGCCAATAAAACTTGTACACAGCTGATAGGTAAATTCTTTTTTTTTATTTTACACTTATATTACTGTCAGATAGGTATGAAAGGCAAAGTAATAATTTTTATACATGTGTGTAGGCTATATCAGCAAATAAAGTCAGTTAGAAAATCTGTTTATATAAGCTTACAGTTGGATAAACACGAGTTATTTAATTACGTATCTAATAAAGGTGACAGTAAACTAGATAAATTGGTATATGATTTCTACTTTCAACAAACGATTGAATTTTTATACGTTGTATATATTTTGCAAGTATGACGCTTCAATATTACGTTAATTAACACCTAGTACGAGGGCTCTTCAGAAAGTAAGTTCTGATAGGGTATTAAAGGAAACTAAGAATATATTTACAAAATACTTTTATTGCTATTTGAAGTACTCGCCAAAACGTTTCTATATAGTTTTCGTCATTTTTTGAACACTTTTCATAGCGAGGCACCAGAAGTTGTATACCTACTTCATAGCGAGGCATCAGACGTTGTATACCTTCTTCATTGCGAGGCACCAGACGTTGTATGCCTACTTCATAGCGAGGCATCAGACGTTGTAAACCTTCTTCGTAGCGAGGCATCAGACGTTGTAAACCTTCTTCGTAGCGAGGCATCAGACGTTGTAAACCTTCTTCGTAGCGAGGCATCAGACATTGTAAACCTTCTTCATAGCGAGGCACCAAACGTTGTAAACCTTCTTCGTAGCGAGGCACCGGACGTTGTATACTTTCTTCTTAGCGAGGCACCAGACGCTGTATACCTTCTTCATAGCGAGGCACCAGATGTTGTATACCTTCTTCGTAGCGAGGCACCAAACGTTGTATACCTTCTTCATAGCGAGGCACCAGACGTTGTATACCTTCTTCATAGCGAGGCACCAGACGTTGTATACCTTCTTCATAGCGAGGCAACAGACGTTGTATACCTTATTCTAGAAGTTTCCCACCACTGATTTCAACCGTGTATTAACAGCTTGATTGATATCGATGGCCGCCAAGGAACAATTTCTCATGCTTGAAAAGGTGATATTCGCTTCGTGTAAGGACTGGGTTATAAGGTGGATGATCAAATTGTTGGCAACAAAACATTGTGAAAAGATGTTGCATTGTGGTGGCATGTGTCTGCAGTGACATGATTCATTGCAATGTCCCGTGTATGCATCCTACGTCGCTTTTCCTAAATAGGACTAAGCAAAAACGTCGTATCCATCTTGGTACCATTGAATCGCTCACTGCTTCTTCTCCATAGGCCTAAGTGTAGAGAAACTGACGGTGAATTTCAATTGTCATTCCCCGGAGCTATGAGTAATACCCGTCGCTTTTGGACCACGCTTCTGTCACTTATGGAAATGTAAGAGAGGTTTCCACTTTCAGCCTTCGTCTTCGCGAAATTATACACATTCCACACTTCCTGACGCAGTGTTTTTGAACTGAATTTACAAAAATTTTGAGTATACATATTAATGTACGTTTCACACTAATATTTACAAAACACACACGCAATTACTAAATAGTTTAATAACACTTTTTTGAAATATAATAATACGTTCTGTAATACAATGTACATAGGTAGGCTTTAACTAATTTCATTGATTAACACAAATAGTTTTGACGTCACAGTATACATTGTAAATGACTGTGTACCACGTTTATTTAGTCTGATATGCACATTACTCTGTACAAAACTGTTCTGCGCATGTGCGAAGTGACTGAAAATGTTCTTAGCCTCACAACGAGGTATACATTCAATGCGCATATCGATGCGAGCGTTCAGTTTTTATCGTCAGGTTTCTAGACGAGGTTCGATTGACTCGACATTGAGGTGAAACCACACCACAGGATGACGACAAGGTCATCCATAAGTAGCTTTCCTAAGTGAATTTGATATTTACTAATTTACAACAGTGGGTCTATTTCTACTACACTATTACTATATTCAGTACTCCCGGTTTTCCACTTTCTAGCACGTGACATTTCCACATTCAAAAATTTAACCTCTATCCGTCTTTTCATTCGACTTTTTTTGTAGTTCTGTCATTAATAGGTCCCTTAGATCCTCCGATTGAGCTTAAAAGCAATTGTTTACAGTAACGGTATCTATATATATATATATATATTTTTTTTTTTTTTTTTTTTTTTAGATCTAGTCTTGAAAATCTTGTTTTATTTTGTGAAATACGACCTCAAGAAATTTCTTTTATTTTTTATATTTCCTTAATTTTATTTCGGCAAATCAATATTATAACCAATATTAAATTATCGTGGAAAAAGTTTCATATCTGGAATCCTGGTATCGTCAAATGTTTTGTTTACCTCTCCGTTGTTTATTTCTAATAAAAAGGAAAAATAAGTACAAGATATTAAAGAAAGGTCTATTTTCTCATTAAGCTGTCTACATTACTGTTACTCCCTTTTTCTTATTGCATTCACTAAACTAAATTTACTTTCATTCCTGTACACAGATGTTTGCAAATTATTCCTCGCAAACACATTTCAATGTTAGAAATCGTTCATTCGGACAGAAGTGTTTAATTTCTATTGTCCGATGTGGGTTATATTTTTTTCAAAAAATGTTCTAAGTTGTACAAATCATAATAATGATTTGAA
The DNA here is from genome assembly GCA_034769895.1 of Magicicada septendecula. Classification (NCBI taxonomy): domain Eukaryota; kingdom Metazoa; phylum Arthropoda; class Insecta; order Hemiptera; family Cicadidae; genus Magicicada; species Magicicada septendecula. Next base: position 430,383,913 of record CM068371.1, read on the forward strand.
AATAAATTAGATAGTATTCTCTGAAGGAAAAAACGGAAACCGTAGAGTTCCTAAAATGCGGTTACGAGTCTTTCAATGAAATTTAAAATTTAAACATTGTATTTGCCTCCAAAAGCGTTTTAAGACTATAAAACAGGTTAATTACCTACCGTCACGCTTTATGAAATCCGAAAACAGGATTACTCGAGTTTCGACACATTAAGTGTCATCTTCAGATCCTCGATGAATATAAGTTAAAATATGTATCAACAAATGTATTTTTAACTTATATTCATCGAGGGTCTGAAGATGACACTTATTGTGTCGAAACTCGAGTAATCCTGTTTTCGGATTTAAAAAAGCGTGACGGTAGGTAATTAACCTGTTTTATAGAAATTTTAAAGCATACAATTGTTACATATTTTGGTAAAATTATTTCATTATAATTACACGTCTAATTCAGCTGAACAAAAATAATTTAAATTCAGCTAATATTTTTTAATGTTTGGTTGTTCAACTAAAGATTACGCACATATAGTCTAATAAAAGTAGATAATATTTTTCTATACAAATACATCTCAACTTTGTCGTATTTTGTTGCTTCTTTGCTATGTACAATTTTCCCTCGAACGAGGCCTTTCGGTTTCGCAACCATTATGAAATTCTTACTGCAACAAAATTAAAACACCTACTTCCCTTATATATATACTAACCCTCCCACGCATAACCGGTTACATTCAACCAATAGGAGCCATTACTTACCGCCCAGTTCTTGTTAACCCCGCCCCTTACTTAGTCAACTTGACCTCGTCACATACACTACCATCTAGAAATCTCCTACAGCTTTCTACCTTCTGAACACATATCCTGTAACCGTATTACACCTTTTATACATTACTCTTTCAAAATATAGTAAAATATATCCTCAGTACTAAATTCAGTCTTTATATTCATTAGCGCATTCCTATTCTTTTTCCTTACTTTTAATATTTCTAATTCTTAATATAATTTGCGTTTACTTATGTTGTTCTCTACCCTTACTATTTCGACGTTCTCTGTTGGGTCTAAAAACCTATGCCCTGTTTCATTAAAATGTCTCGCGTAGAGCGAATTTGTAGTTCTGTCTCCTTCTCCTCTCGCATGCTCTGTCAATCTTATTTCGAACTTACGTCCTGTTTCACCCAGATAAACCTTATCACAATGTTTACAATTCAACTTATAAACACCGCTTTTCTGTAATTCAGGCGTTATTTCAGTACTACTATTCTTTATATAATCAAAATTTGTCTTTGTCTTTTTCACCGCTACATCTATATTGTGTTTTTCAAAGCACTTGATTATGTTCCTCGTTTGAAATCCCAGATACGTTATTGATCCTATGTATTTCTTTTCTTTCTTCTCTTCTTGTCTACTATTTCCATCTATTCTTTTTACAATTTTCTCTACTATCCCTGGTTTATAATTATTATTTTTCGCTATTTCTTCTATTCTTTTTAACTCTTCTTTTTTACATGAACCATCTTCTAAGTATTTTATTTCCCTATAACAAAATGAGTTTAGTGCCACCATCTTGTGACTTACGGAATGGTATGATTCCTGAGGTATAATTAAGTCTGTATATGTTTCTTTTCTAAATACACCAAATTTAAAAACACCACACTCTATCTTTATATTTAGATCTATATAATTTATTTGTACTCCACCTATTTCCTCTTTGAACTTAATTTTATTTTCAATTTGATTAATTTCGTTCGTTAGTTCTACGAATTCTTTATTTGTTCCCTCCCACACCACCAAAATGTCGTCTACGTACCTTATCCATTCCTTTATTTTATCCTTATATTTTGATTCCAGTAGGACACGCCTCTCGAAACAGTTCATATATATTTCCGCCATTACTGGTGACAACGGACAACCCATTGGTAGCCCCTCCTTTTGAATGCAATACTTATTGTTGTGCCGTAACTAGGACAGTCGTTACGGCAACATACGAATTTGTTTAAGTCGAATCTGGGCAATAGATCCATTCATCTATGTAGTTGCGTGATATTGGACGCTCACGCTATCTATGAGAGACTTTAGACAACTTGACTTTTTGTTCCCGCGGCGTGGAGCGGTGTTTGTCGTTGAGATGCCGGGAGGCGTGTTGTAGTGTTGTAGACTCGGTGGGTGGTCAGCTGCATGCAGCGAGCTGTTGTCCGGGTCAGCGTCTGGAAAAGTATTGTTGTGTCATTTTTAATGCCGGGGGTTTTTTTTTAAATTGATTATGGAAGGCTAAGTAAAAAGTGTGCCAAGGGGTCTCTGACCTGGCAACTGTGATCCTGTGGGGAGACCAGGATGTAATGTGTAAGTAGATTGAGGAACTCGGACTGAGCACGTGCTAGTGCAAAATTGGACAGGTATGCAAAAATGAAAATTATTAAATTTTTGCTAGGAGGTGCTTTCGCACTACTTGAGTTTCGGGTCAAGTGAGGGCCTGGTTAGTTCTTAACTCAAAAAAAAAATACAGTTGTTTTAATTCTGGATGTGTTTTTTTTTACTTTACTGAATACCTGGAATGCTCAGGTGTCCTTAGTTATGGGAAATTCATGTATCTTTAAATGGTGAGGTCAGCTTTTCATGCTGCTAGTAGTGACAGTAATATCTTATGTGCAAAACCTTTTTTTTACACTCAAAAAAAAAAAAAATTAAGAAAACTTAAGAAAATGGGTTAGGATTCGGCCAGTGTGCCCATGTGCCTAGTGAAGCCTGAAATCTAGCCCGAGTTCCTTAATTTCTCTCAGTATTATTCAGTATTGTTTATATAAATGTCTTGTGTTTGAATTGTGAAAAGCATGTAATGTCCAGTGTACATTTTGTCTATAATCTGTGTTGAACTTATATTGTGTCTGCTTTTTATTGGAACGTATAAATTTTGGTTTATGAAAAGAGCTGCAGATCACATACAATATGCCATAATATGTACTAGAACTGTAATTCAGAAGTATTCATCATGTTAATAGAAATGACTGAACTTTTGTACAAGATGAAATTTCCACTTTGGGATTTAGTATTTATTTTAATTCTCTATCAATGTACAGTCTCTGTTAAAATTCTTTCATATATGTATATATTCATAATTCTAATAGACTTAATAATTTGATATTTTTTGTTAATAATGGTGTGCACTCTGAAATCAGCAAGACATTGTGCTACACAAGTTTATGCAAACTTAAGGAAAATTGGGCACACACACTTGTGAATTCCACACTAAGCACATAATTACCTACCTTTTGTTTACATTATACCTTACTAATTATATGATTCTCCTTTCTAGCTTTTGATTGAGATTTCAGAGGGCGCATGTTGTTGTGTAATGTAATTGTTTAAATTGTTGTTGCTGTAACAATTGTTGTGGGGTAAAATTGTTCGTTAAATGGTTTATAAAATTGTTTATATTATTAAAATTGTTTATAGCACAACCAGAGGAGGACTGTAAAAAGGAAAAAAAGGACTTATTGTTATTAAATGTATTAGATTTCGGAAACCTCTGGAATTATTCTTTTATTTGTTAATGTTAATATATTTATTTCCAAATATGGAAATTCGGTTGGGCGAAGGTCAAAAATGTACTGTCGAGGCTTGTTGCATGTCATGGTTTTTTGAATACCATGTAATATATTGTAAATATTGTACATATTTTATATATTGCTAATAGAATACTTTCACAGTCTGGATACTATGAAAACACTCATTGTAAAAAAAAAAAAAAGAAATTTTTGGACAGCCAATAAATTTGTTCTTTGCGGAATTTGAAAATTGAGGTCACCTCATTCGTCCAATTGCCTAATGGTTCCCCCAGCATGTGGCCATTCTTCCACTAGGAGGCCTCTCCTGGTTCAAGTGAACAAGTGAGCCGGTCATCCAGGTAAGTTGTAGATTTTATTTTTTTTTTTTAAGGAAGTCAAACTTGTAAATGGGTAAATTTCGGAAAGTTGGAAATTGTGTTGTGATGTCATGGGTGATGAGCGGCTCATTGTTAAACCTAAAGTAGTTCTGGTTTACGCACACTGTCAGAACTTTTATTAAGTCACTTTTATACTGACACTGTCCTAAATTCTTATTTTTAATAATTTCTAAAGTATGTTCAACCGATATATTCGTAAACATATCTGACACCTCTAACGACATAAGTTTCGTATTTTCACTTATTTTTACTAACTTCAACCGTTCTATTACACTTCTACTATTTTCTACACTATATGTTACCTCAAATTCGTATAACCTCCTAAGCAACTTGCTCACTTCTTTCGATATCTTATAACTAGGCGAATTAATAAACAAAACTATTGGCCTAAACAGCATGCCTTCTTTTTGTAATTTTGGTTGACACCTCAACCTTGTCGCTTCCGGGTTTGACTCTATAAGTAAATTCTTCTTCTTATCGCTTAGGAATGTTATTTCTTTTAACACTTTTTTAATTTGAGCTTGGTATTTTCGGGCGGTAAGTAATGCCTCCTATTGGTTGAATGTAACCGGTTATGCGTGGAAGGGTTAGTATAAGTATAAGGGAAGCAGGTATTTTAATTTTGTTGTAGTAAGGACTTGATAATGGTTGCGAAACCGAAAGGCCTCGTTCGAGGGAAAATTGTACATAGCAGAGAAGCAACAAAATACGAAAAAGTTGTTATGAAGACTGCTAACACAGATAAAATAGCTGACAAATACATCTGTATAATGAATTATGTTCTACTTATGTCGTTTGCTTTTCTTGCTGGATACTACTACCAGACACTTCTTGCATCCGTGGAGACTGAAATCTTGACTCGAATGCGTTGACTCTAAGAATGATTACAAATCACTCTAATTACTCTTTTAGTCTAATAAGTAACGCATCATGTTTGTACCAGACCCACAGGGTGCAATCTGTTTACACTAAGTCTGCAGCGTATTGCTTCTCTATGAATGTTTATCTCTGCCTCATCAGAAAACCTTAATTACGACGTTAAACTGTTTTGCTGTGAATGTTCACTTGCCATTCCGTTTTTTATATAGCAATCCCAAAACATTTAGTAGCTACAAATTAATAAAATTAATAAAGTCACAATTTAAACACTGTTTACTTTCTGTCTTTTCCCCATTAATTCTCTTTCTTTGATTTATAATACAAGCTAATTAAAAACTACGATAACTTTCTTATTTCGATGTGTACTTTAGAGTAGCGCAACCTTTACGCTATAGATATAACATATTTTGTCATTATACATAGAAAAGTTATCGAAAAAGTGTAAATTTTGTGAAGTTTTGAGTAGGTTTCTGTGTGTTTTCCTGCAATATTAATTTTATAAAATAAAATAAAATAAAATAAATTCTTCTTATGTTGTGCACAAACATATGGTCACGATACTTCAGCGAGACATAAACGGTGCATTGTCTCTGTAATGATTTCCTCATAACAAGGGTGTATAGCCAAAATGTACTTTTCTCAAAATGATAATATTTAATATCACATGGTTTTTGTTTTCGTTTATAGAACCTCGTAGCTTTTTTATACGACTAGACAATCTGGTCTCTGTTATGCCCTTATATGAGAATGAAGGGATCACAACAAAACCTAATGGAAATTATACGTCTTTCCATATTCATCATAATAGGGACCCAAGAATTTGGTATTAATACAAGCAATTAAAGAGTGTTATTGGAGAGTGTTGAGTAATTGTGTCAACCGTTAGTTGTTCGTTTGTTTTCCGGACAAATTTATTAAACTTGGCGATTTTTTATTTAGGTGGGTATTTTATGATTGTGTCATTGTCAAAACTACTGTTATTCGTTGTGTGGCTGTTTCAGAGGAATGCTAATAAAAATCGTGTCGAGTTCCCTGGCGTTCAACAAAGCATTATACGATAGCAAAACTAGTATTTATGCTATCCACGTAACAACATATAGATATTTACAGTGTTACACGACGAAAGTGGGAAAGCATCTCCGTGGTAAACACGCTCGAATTTCTATTGTCTGCATTTCCCATTTAAAGCTAAAACCCAAAGAGATTGTTTCATAAAAACCAATATATATTTCTCTATCGTAACGTATGATAACTAAAAGTATATGGAAAGGAAAGTGTGAATAGACTTAATTTTATAATTTTTATTATTTTGTAACTAAGCTTCTTGCAAAATTTCCTACATTCATTGGACAGTTGATAACGAAATTATAATAAAAAGAATTATCTTTAATGAGAAATCAGGGATAGAAAGTTACCAGTATTTCTTTTTTTTTTCAATGTGTTCTCTTGAGAGCGAACATGCGTATTCGTTACTGTTGTGTACATGTATTGCGTTAGCCGAGTGTGTTATGATGACTACACAAACACAGCTTGTGTATGAAATATATCACGTGAGTAATGTGCGTGTATCGAAGGTGAAAGTTAGTGTTATTATTTGATATAAACATCTTCATCCTGTGATAAAAATACAATTAGAAGCAGAAACTGTAAGTGAAAAAAGAATTTAACAATTTGATCAGAGAGAATTTTCATGTTGTCTTCTGTCACTTTCATTTGGAAGATTACATGAGCGATAATTTATTGTGAGCAAAGAGTCAAAGTGTGTTGACCCAATCCCCAGATGGCAGTATGTCTGACTGGCTTAGTCTAGCCATGATTATATCTTACCTTTCTGAAACCACAAATACAACCCCACTGAGCAGTATGTTTGCTTTCTCCCTGCTGTACATTGTTTATAGTTACCGCTCTCTTTACACTCTGTTGGTCAATATTTTTCGCATTTAGGTTTGCTTGTAGTGAGGACTTACTATATTTTTAAATTTATAATAGTAGTAGCTTCGAATATTTTATTGAGCGCTGTTTGTAGAATACTTATTTATGGATTATTTGCACGTTTGTAATGGTTTTTTTGATTACTTTAGTCTACCAAAAGCTACTTACAATCGATGAGAGATTGTGTAAGTGAGAGATTCTGTCTCTTTATAGTTCCTTTATCTAGAAAAAAAATTAGTAAGAAATATTTCTGTATTGGTTTTAATGCTTCAATCAACATTTTATTTTCAGTTATGAGCAGAATACTAGTCAACCTGAGCGTTAGAAATTTTTGGTTTAATAAATTTATGTCAATTCTAAATAAAGTCCATATGAGTCATTTTTAGCAATAGGCATATGTATTACAAGATTAAAAATCTTTCATTCTCATATTGCTGTTTACAATATGCTTGTAACATTTCAAAGAGTTATAAAAGTATAACTCAAAAGAGCTTAAAAAGAGTATGGGAAAATTAACATTTGGATGACCTAAACATTTGGCCATAGAATCGTTTCGAATGTATTTCTCACAGATTCGTATTTTAGGATGTCAAAATAAACAAGAAATTTAACAATTAGTAGATGTGTGTGTGTGCCTGCGTGTGTGTGTGTGTGTGTGTGTGTGTGTATTGTGTGTGGTCTTTGTATTAAGATACCACTACAAACCGCTTATTATCCTATGTATGTATTATATTTCTTCTGGAATATTTTTTAAGTCACCGGTTTCTTGGTATTTAATTAAGGTCGTCAATTTATTTCTCGTTTTTCAGTCATCTCTACAACAGTCCATCTCGTACTCAACGGTTCTCATATCACCGTTGGTATTTTGTTTTATGTTTATTTTTGAACTACTTCTAAAGTCCTTTAACTAAGAACACCTATTTTCTAAATCACCAAAGTTATATTTCAGCACCGCCCCACCAAACCTAGTTAATATGTTTTTCTTTCAAGACATGTTGTCATCCTACTAAGAGGTGTTAAGACATACTCTATATTACATATTGTATTAATAGTTATACATTATATTATAATGAAGAAGAAGAAAACATTTAATTTCAAACAAAATGTCTACGTTGTAATTTAAAAATTCTAAAAACACTGATGTAACCAACACATCAAAGCTGATTCAGGCATTGAACTGAAATTTATAACAACTTTTCATTCTTAAAAGCGGTAATAATATTAATTATTAGGAACGTAATAGGACTAAATTTTAAAATTCTAACTATTTCATAGTAAAGAATATTATGGGCATTAACCCATGGGCACTAACCGTTTGTAGACGGAGATATTCTTTCATATGATAAGACGAAAACAAAAGTTTAAGGATACGAGGCACTATTAAGCATGACCTGGGAGTTTAGACATCAATAAAACTGAAAACACACAGTGGCGGCTAACATTTACAAACGTTGTATTAATTAACATGTTAACTTAAAATCTCTTTCTTGCAACTCGCTGACCTTGTAAACATTTACGTGAAATGTGAAGATCAGAATAGTCTGTTATTAACTTACCTCAATTGTCTGCCAAAAAATGAAAAAATAAATAGACAGCTTCAAATATTTTTCTGTATTTTCTCTTGGTATCTCAGCTTGCTTATAATGGCTTACACTTTTGTGTCATTTCGTTCGCACTTTCTACGTCTACGTCTACAAACTTAAATGTGTTACTTAATCTTTACTTTCTTACACTTTATCTTCCCACTGTTTCTTCAGCCACTGTGTGATAAAATATTGTCTGGCATAACATTTACGTAAGCGTTTGGCATATACAATAAAGTTACTTATCAAAGACCTAACAGCTAAATTTTAAATAACTGTGATCTGTTATTAAGTTACTTAACACATGCAGAATGATGACTTTATACTTTATTGCGTAACACATAAATTTACATTCTCTATGCGATAAATGCTTTCTCCAGAGTATATAAAGACAAGATAATTCGACTTGAAAGAATCCTGTGCACTTCCTAATGATACCAAATGTGTTGACTTTGTTTAGGCCTACTTACAAGTTTCCGGAAGCTACGGCAGTAGCGTAGAGTACGGCTAGGGATGTAGGAGGTCGCTTGCGAAACCCAACGTAACTGATATTGTTACTTCTGCCTCGAAATTATAGCACTCCTTGTGAGCCATGTGAATAATCCTTATTAGAAATAATTGTTGGATATATTTCCTTGATAATTTGGAAAGACAATTCTCTTCAATTTTGTAGTGTCGTATGTAGTGATCAGTAAATATTGCAGACGGAATTAGGAGCCAACAAGGAACAGTGTTTCAAGTTTGAAGGAATTTTATAGTAAAAAGTATTTAATCTTTTATTCTTCTCCAATAAAAGTTAATGTAACGTTGTATTTTTGTTAGTTTTTAACTACTTTTTACAATTCGGCATCTTGAAGGTACCGTATTTACATTCTGATTTCTATGAGGATTTTATTAAACATGATTCAAGAGAGCTGACTACAAAAGCCTATGTTCTGAGATGTTTACATAGTACATTCTCGTTTTCGTGACCTCTGTTAAGCAATATCAGTTGTTTGTTAAAAAGTAACAATTAAGTAGTTTATTAAAATTTCTAAAACACCTGTCTCTGACATTTAACTAGTCACCAGGCAAAGATGCAAAGATTTTTATGTAATTTGTATTCATGAACTGACTGTGCAAATTGATTTTCATTGTATGAACTGATTTTAAACATTGTCTTCTTTTTCACCAATTTCTTCTGCCTCTTAGCGTTGGGTTGCATGGAGACTCTACCCGTTGGTCTCCAACAAGTTCTATACGTAATTAAACGTTCATTTCCTGTAACCTTTTTGCTACCTGTTGGTTTATTCATGTGTTTTGCTTCCCACGGTTCCGTTGTAGTTTGCCAATAAATTAAATGTTTTTTGTCATCCTTGGTCTTCCTGCAGGTCTCTGACATTCAGGTGTTACTTTCAGGGTGTACTATTTCTCTTCTTTTATCTTCCTTTCTTTCATGCTCTATCCACTTTAGTTATCTCTTCTCCAACAAATGTATCACACGCTTCATGTGCACAACCCGTCTGATCGATTTATTTTTAATATAATCTCTTGTTTCCCTTATTACTTTTCTGAGAAGCAACTCTCCTAATGATATTCTGCTTACATGCTTATCAAGTATGGCCCAACATTGTGCTCCATACATTATTGCTTGTAGTTATACAGACTTTAATGTATGAACTTTTGCTTTCTTATTTATTTCTCTTTTTCATCTAAGAGAGATATTTATTGTGTAATGTATGACACTTCAGATGATTGTCTCTTCTGAAGTGTCTGAAGTGATTCTTCTGAAGAAATAGAACATAGGAGGCTGTTCTATTCTTCCTACCCTATTAAACATCACATCTACATATTTGTAATCTTTGACCTGAGCTGTTTCCATGATTGCAAAAATTTTCAAACGCTCTTCTTTCTTTTTTGTAACATGCACAGAATTGTTTTTCTGCATATTGAGCTGCAGGCTCTTTTCCTTAATCCCTCCTTTCGTTCCACTACCGCTCCTTACCGTTTATCTCTTGAGTCTTGTACGACCACCACATTATCATCTTAATTAATTATGACTAAAAGTTTTGACATACATTTGAAGGTTTGTCGTCAGTGCTCAAAAGTATATTACCATTTTTCAGTTATCAGTTAAAAATTAGGGGAAGGTGGGGGAATGCCGGTCAGCGGGCAATACCGGTCATCTAAAAATAGACAATACCATTGAAAATAAACCAGCCTGCTTGGTGCTGCACTCTACAGCCAGTTAAGAGAAGCTACTGTAGGAAGTTTAGCAAATTTATGTTATAGCGTTCAGGAGAAGCACGCAAGAAATTGTTTTTGTAGTTTACACTGTTACTTTTTCAAGAAAATAAACAGCTGTAAGTATTATTTTCACTAATCATTTTTGTTTTAGTTTTACTGTACATATGACATGTAGTTTTGTCCTTTAAATCTTGTACTGTATGTGCTATATGAACGTACCAGTCTTTGTATATTTGAGGTTACTTGTGCCGTATGCTTGGCGGGTAGCCCCGGTCAGTACAATTTGGAAATGCCGGTCAAGTGACCGGGGCTACCCGATAACCGACCGTGATTACCAACTTTTATTCTAAACGGTACTAGTTTATTTTTCTTTTAAATTTTATTTAAAGACAAATTGAAATGTGGGGATTAACGCTACTGACATGTAAAACTTTAATTTTAAGATAGTTTTCTACTGTTACAACTCTAGTTAAAACTGTAAATTCCTTGTAAGTTCTTGCTTGTTTTAATGAAAGTTTTTATTGCAATCTAAGGGATTCTGTCCTGTGTTTAATTCTATCATTTATTTAAACACAATCAACAATAACTTCAGAATTTTGTTTGCATTCATTGTTTTTAGTATTACAGGCATCGAATTTGTATTGGGTTGCATTTTCTTTGTTATGTTTAACGAGATGATAGTTGGGAGGTGAGAGGTAGGGAGGAACAACTGGTTACAAAAAATTTAATTATTTTCTACCAGCGGTGTAATTTATTTATTCCAGATGCCGAGAAACTGGATTCGGAAAACTAACAGAGGACAATGGGATGTAGAAACTCTAAACATAGCTGTGGATTATATTAATCAAAATTATTCTATACGATCTGCAAGCAAATTGTTTAATATTCCATTTAGCACACTGCAAGAAAGATTAAAATATAAGAATATTGTCAAACCTCATTTAGGACGTAAAAGCGTTTCTCCCGTGAACAAGAAGAGCTTCTGGCCAACAGATTGAAGTTGATGGCTGTATGTTTTATCGACTTACACCGATAGAAGTGCGTCGTACTGCCTTTGAGTATGCTGAAAAGAATAAAATCGCAAATAATTTCGCTAAGGAGTCTTGTTTAGCTGGAAAAGACTGGTTTTATGAAGAGGATTCCGAGTATAGCCTAAGTACGTTTAAAGCTTATAATTAATACAGCTCTTAGTAGTTTCTTGTAACAGTCAAAATTGAAACTTTTCAGTGTTTGTTAGGATTACTACCACAGTAACGCGACCCCAGTGTTTGTATTTGACGGCTGATTAATTACTTTTCAAAAGGAACTTTAGCGAGATGAAATTCAATACAACTCATCAGAGTAGATAGGTAATTTTTTATATTACAGTTAAATAGACATAAAAAATAATGATTTTTGTATGCCATAAAAGCTAGACATCACTTGCATGCATATATCCCAAGACGAAAGTACACATCTCTCTCTTTCGGTCTAGTGTTTGACGCCCCATGTTAATATCAAACCCACAGAGTGCATTCTGTTTACATTCCATCTGCAGCAGAATCCTTCTATTTGCGTGTTTGCTTTTCCGTTGTTAGCTAACGTTAATTACAACATACTACTGCTCTCCAGCTTACGTTCGTAGCCGGTTGGCTGTGCATTGAACTTTAGAAAGTTTGGTTTGCGACAAATGGAAAAAGTCGTTTAAATTTTGTTTTCATACTCTTAGCTGCTCATTGATTCTTGTTAACTACTTTACTTCGGTTCACAACCAAACCAGTTATTAATGACGACAACTTCCTTGTTTAAATTTATTTGTGATTTTGGTATGTACTTTACTGCATATCACTGATAAGTTATAGTATACTTTACCACTGCACGTAGACATATGTTATCAGAAAACTTATGAATAACAGTGTGAAAATAGAGTGAAGGTTTTATGTTTGTTCCTTCACTATTTGCTTTATAAAATACACACTTAATCAATCCTTCGTTATGTTTATCCTTAAAGACATAAATTTATCTTCATGAACACATACGTTTATACGTATGAAATCACATGACATATTTGTATATAATCCATTTAATATTTATCTTCTTGTATAATCATATATATAATCTTATATATAATCATAATATTTCAGTAAAAAAGCTACTCTTGGATTTTACGTTTTACAGTACAGTGATTTCAACATAATTGTCAGTGTACGGCAAAAATTAACTTTTGTCAAACCGATAATGTTTAATACCACACGTCGCATTTGTTTTCTCTACTTTGTATGTTTACACTACGATTAGTACATCAGGCAATCTGGTTTAAATTACGCCCTCATATGGGAATACTTTAACACCATTTAGAGTACACCACTAGAAAGTTTATGTTTTTCTGTATTAAATTTAAATAATATATATAAGAACTCAGAATTCTTCGCCTCCTACATTTGAGCAGGTGCGGATTAGAAACGCGTGGTAACCTGTTATGCCAACAGACTGGTGCCCCCTTGTTTCAAAACTCAACTTTTATCCATATTTAAACTGGCAAATGACATACACAATTTCAAAAGTTAAAAATTATTTTATTAAACTCTCAAGTTACAACACATATTCCGCTAAATAGTGATTAGAATGAGCATAGTAGTACTTACGCTTAGAAAATACTAATCGATCTATTTTTTCCTTGATTTTGCCTTAACGAATTCTTGTATAATTTATTCTAAATCCAGAGATTCAACAATCACGCTTTTGATGTTTAACCTTGCTAACAAAGGTAATCTCTCATCTCCGATAATTGAACTCAGCATATCTTTAACGCGTTTTAATACAGTAAACGGTCCTTCGGATTCGCAGTTTGCTGTTGGAGTTCTCAAAAACAGACGATAAGGTATACAGTCGGAAATACTTCAATCATTTTGCAATGCAGTGCAGTTTAATACTTTAAGCGGACTATGTGTAGCATCACAGGGTCTATCATCTTTATTCAAACGATTTAAAAAAAAACCACTTTCATTCAATTTTACACCTGGCACAGAGTGTTTCAATGCTATTAGAAGATGGTTATTCAAATTATTCGAGTAAACTTCTATAGGAGCTTTCGGTTGATTTTCTAACTCGTCACTTTCCATGGTTAATAACTGTGTAATAAAACCAAACAACTGCACCATGTGATCATAGGCTTTGTATCGCTAAGTCAGTTCAGCTGGATGGTGCCCCCTCTGACAGCTGAGGCTCTGGTGCCTGGTGCTGCAGCATACCCTAGGGTTACCGATAATCCGCCACTTCATCTTAAAAAAGAATAAGTTCTATGTTGTAATTAGTATAAACATTTTAAATATACCCAAATTATGTAGAATCATAAGTAATACAAATTGTACTGTTCCGCAGATCCAAATTGAAACACATTGTTACCTCAATAGGATGTAAATAATACACGTAGCCTACCTTACGCTTGTAATCTGTACTTGCTGAGCAAACAGGCGCCAGTGATACTGCAGTGCGTCTTTAATATATACAGTTGATAATGCAAGTTCTTGATATTACCCGGCTAAAATGAAACCGTCCTATCAACTTTAAATAACAAGCGACATTGTTTGAGCTACGTATATAAGTCCGCGTGCTTGCAGTTGACAGTTGAGTTCCTCAAATTGATTAGTCATACAAGCGATAAAGTCTGTTATTAATAGCGTTTAGTCTGTTACTAAAGAGTGGCTGAGTGCAGGTATAAAAAATTAGTTGTTTATATTTGCTTATTATAGTCATTTATTTACCTTAGCGACCTCTTCATAACTGGTTGCGAACTATCCGTGTAGGATAATATTATAATTAGGAACGGGAAAGTTACTATAATACCACAGTCTCTGAGGTATTCTACTAAAAGTTGTAGATTCCCATGGTGTGAGAAAAGTTGTTACACGTCTTTTAGATCACCAATATCAGAGTCTCTTAATAATAAGGATATGTTGTAAACAACTTCAAAATGAAAAAAAGTGTTCATAAACACGTGTAACGTGTTCATATACTTGTGTGTGTGTGTGTGTGTGTGTGTGTGTGTGTGTGTGTGTGTGTACCGAGATATGTGTGTGTGTATATACATACATATACGTACATATACTTAGAGTTATATATATATAGCAAGATACAAATTCTTACTGCATAGATAGGTTACTTTGAAATTATTACAACATAGTCTATATCTGGAGGTAGTAAAATTGTATTCATTAACACATTAAACATTGCTATTGTCTTATGGCTTTATAATATAAAATTGTTAATTAAAGAATTTTCTTTCAATAAATGAGTCTATTGGCTTGTTTTACATATAAGTTACTTGTACGTAGAATTCCAACTGTTTGCGTAGCAACCAGGCGCTCCGCACGCTGCTCGTCTGCACGTCGACCGACCGAAGATCACCCCGTTGAATAGGATATCTACGTCTTGGCTCACACACGCACTGATATGAAACTGTTATTGTTTATAACTAAAATACTCTTTTGTCAGAGATCAAAACTGGGCATAAATAGGTCGTGTATTAAACTTACACAATTCCGGCCTCTTGAAGTGTTCTCGCGTTAGCTCTCAAAATGCCCCGATAGGTAATTTGCCTCTAACACAAATCTTCCACTCTACCAAAAAAAGCACTAGAAGTGATATATTTAAAATTATCTGAGTTCTATAAAGTGTCAATGGTTACGAAGAACTCGTACCGTGAACCAAATATCTAAGTCTTATGGAATACAACTTGTCTCGTCACGAAAATCTCGTGACAGCGAGTACGTCTTTCTATGACAAGACTTCGGAACTCACTGAACGATGTGCTCTCTGAAACGGACCGTCTCAAATAATTTTTAGACCTTCTGATTGGTTGATAATTTAGCAACGTCATAGATTCTCTTAGTGATAGCCAGACATCAGGCTGAAACTCTGTCCGATTCTGCAAAGGCCTGTTTAGATTTAATCTACAAATTTTAAAACTTTCTAAGAGATAACAAAAATAAAAAAAAACTGATTTCATTTTAAAAAACATAAAAAATTATAGTTGTGAAGAACTGAGTATATGGAAAATGTAGCTTATAGCCATGAGAATACCCTGTCCAGGTTTCAGAACAAAATGTCAATTATCAACGAAAATATTAAGTAAAATGTGAATCACACACACGCACTTACACTCAACTATTTCACTTTACATAAAAGAGTACAAAATTATTATACATTTTGACATAACATACTTTTTTAAACATAGCTTGGTTCAAAACTTATGACTACTTTACAAACAATAGATCAAAATCAATTTTTAACATGTCCATGGCCGTCAGAAAATGTGTTATATCATTAGTATCCCTGTTATATGAACTTCCATCCTGTGTTCTGTTGCAATATGTATATTTTTTCGGTTGATTAAATTTCTTATTTAAACCTAAAACCCAAACAACCTACTAGGTTTCAAGTATAAATAATTACGTATATATGATTTTAATAATATTCCTACAATTTTAAGTTATAATTATTTATGTTTTAGTTCTGTCTGTCTAATTATGATTACGTGTAATTTTAATAATTTATATATACGTATATTTTTTATAGAAAACATTTATGCAACAACATTGGTTATTATTTTTAAAGAGCTATTTCAGTAAATTATAAACGACCTGTTTCGTTGGTACCTGTTATCGCGGTTTGGTGTATGAACTTGACATGTTGATTAATTACTTTTTCAGAGTTGACTTTCACACTCTGAAATTAAACAAAAAATTGTGTGACGTGCACCAAACAGAGCGGATGTGAACACATTGTTGAATAATGACAAAATTAATAAAGTTAATTTATTCAGGAAGGTAATGCCTTTGTACTGCAGGAAAGATGTTTCTGCAAACCAGAAATAGTATGTTTGTATTAAAGGTTTCATCTTATTACAATAATATAATATCGGTATGGAGAACCATACATGACTTCCATGGTCTAAGGTTTATTTTTAAAATCATTTTCGAAATGAAATATTTTCATATAAACTACTTCTTTCTTCAGCCTTAAGCACACTACTGTGTTCACTAACGTATACTACCTCACGTTAGCGCACTCTATATTCACTGATGATGGCAGTCGATAGCACTGCCGAAACGTCTGGTTTTGTGGAAAACATTGGACCACGCCAAACAGCCCGGGAAAGAATTTTAACAATAAACTACTTATTTGTTGCCGGTAACGTACTATACATGACATATAAATAAAAAATAAAAATTATCCCCTCCCCCTTCAACTATCATTTTCATTTATAGAAAATTACTCCGACCCCTTCAACTAGCTTTTTCATTTATAGATATTTCATCTACGTTTCTACAGTGGATTATTATGACTTTTTTTTCAGGATACTTTATTTATCAAAACTAAGTGCTTTACTTTTGTTAAAACATAAAACGTAGCTGGCAAACTACCACTTTCCCTTAACCGATCTTCACCAAAATCAATAGCCCTTGAGTACTCCACAATTCAGGGAAGTATGCAAAAAATTGTTTGATTCTGTTTGAATTTGCGGCAGTTATCGTTCGCCATAGAAAAAATTCTACACATAGACACACAGACACACACACAGACACTTTTCGAAAAATGACTTTTCTTCATGTTAGAGGGTAGTACAGTCAGAATCAGCCCTTATCTCGAACACGATTTTTTTTTACCATCACCATAATTCCATTTCCTTATGGAACATGGAAGTAATATGTACAGTTAAATTTTTTTACACGTTCTTAGTGTCCTTTGTTGTCTAACATTAATTACTAAGCTAAACGTTTTTTTCAGCATTGTCATAGACAGGAGTGCATGTATATTGAAATACAGCGAGATAGGACTATATGCCTCCTATGAAATTATTGAATATCGTAATTTTGTCCTGTTTCAGGACAAGGTATAGCCTTCACATAATGTAATATTAAGTAAAGTTTACTAGATTCAGCCTTACATAACAAAACATTCTTATATAATGTTATACAACCAATACACCACATATGAGACAAGGTTCTAGATACGTTGGTGCTTAACATTAACATTTAATGCACATAAATAATTTAAATTTTATAAATCATATATGTGTAAGTTATATGTATATTTGTGTGTGTATAAAACTATTAAAATATTTGTTGTATAAAAATGAATATTCACTTGTACTATTAAACAAATACCATTCACTTAATTCAAGAATATTTTAGTAACTGTTTACTCATTTCAAGTAATTATAAAAGATAGTAGAAAATAATGTTAAATTTACCAAACTTTTTTTATATTCCTTTTTTTTTTTGTATTTACAATATTTACACTTGTGTATGCGTTTTTGTCTTTGCTTTTATCACATTTTAAGTTGTATTTGTAGTCTCTGTTAAGAAAGATTAATTATTCATTTTTCACCTGATTATTTTTTTGGTTATTACCGTACATGTGTGTTTTGTGTGCTGGACGATGTTAATGATACTGGAAACGATTCTGATGCCGGAGTTTTCACTTCTATCATCTGTTGGGCAGAGACTCCTCCATCGGGAATTATTGGGGTCTGTTTTCTGTTGGACACAGTGTCCCCCGTCGAGAATGGTTGTCGTCTGTTCTCTGTTGGACACAGTGTCCCCAGTCGGGAATGGTTGGTGTCTGTTCTCTGTTGGACTCAGTATCCCCCGTCGAGAATGGTTGACGTCTGTTCTGTCCTTCAGAACCGGTCGGAGTTTTATACTCAAAGCACGCTGACAGGTTGAATAGCAAACTGTTAGCCTTCTCAAACCTGTTAAGTTTGGTCCAGGAATTTGGTTGGTTTTTCAGTATGTGTGTGTGTGTGTGTGTGTTCCCACGTACGCATTTCTCTACATAAAAAAAATTAATGTTTAATTATCTGTCGTGTTTACCGTTACCGTTAATAACTTACGTTTAACGTTTTCGAAAATAATTTTGTCTGTTATGGATTAAAATATAATTACATGTTGGTTAATAGGTTACTTCATGTAACTTCATCTTGTAAACTCGGTATATTCGTTGTTAATAATGATTCAGAGTCAATAAATAATGTGTATAATTCTCAAAATGAACAATAATTGATTAAAATTTCTCTTTACTCGATCAATCAATGGCCATGTTTTTGTGTAAATGTTTATTGCCTTTTTTTTCTAAATTTTGTAACGAAACAAAATGTTAGAAAAAGAATTGTAAAAATAATATAGAAATCCTATCCCGAGAGGGAACAAGAAATAATAATTGATAGCCAGTTGAAGGAAACGTAGTTGGTTTGACTTATTTAATATCAACAAGAGACCCAGAAATTACCCAGTAGAATAGGGCAGTAAACAGACAACAAGTTAAATAAATAAACCTAGTAGGCCTAAATAATTTACCCTGAATAACACAACCAAACCCAATAAAGAGTACCTATCCATATAAATAAAATTGTATTGATAAAATTGTATAGGCCTATAATTAAGGATAGAAAAAGGGACACAAAGGTTTACAGTGATATGAGTGCCATAATATAAATAGTGACACAGACTACCGTTAGACAGTGTTAATTATTTTTTATGAAAGGTGTTTTATTATTATTATTAGACAGAAATTTAGTTTATCATACAGACAATAGTTTAACAGTATAAATAAACTAAAACTGTCAAAAACAAGTATTATCATTAAGAGTTTTTGTTATATGTTATAAGATTTTATGTCACCAGTTAATTTATTTAAATATATTTATCTCAGGGAGTCAAAGTAGAAATTACAATCAATCATAACAAATTGTTCCACCACATATCATAGAAATTCAAATTAACAAGGTTTTACAGTTATAAACTGAGGCATGTTTAGTATCAAATTGTTTATAATTATCTAATTAATAATCATATAAACATTGCATGTATCATTAGAATATAGTAATAAAATTATATATTAAAAGTAATTTATAAAAAATGTAAAGTAGGTAATGGGTGTTGATCATATAACACTTAACCTGTACATAAATGGCCAATCAAAATTTAAGAAGTTTGTATGAGTTCGGTGACTAAAAAAGAAGAAATAACACTTAATTGTTAATGGTGATGAAGAACAGTTTAATACTGCGTGTCTAGATGTAATTAAAATAAAAATATAAAATTACTAAACCGTTTGTGAAAGAAGATCTGTATGACCACCATTGAAGATAAATAATTCCTCCACTACAATCATTTCATGAACCAGGAATACACACAATCAAGAAATTATAAAGAATAAACCAGAAAACGTTCAGCAATATCGCCTAGATGTGTAAAGTATAATTTGACTTAATCATTGACAATAATTTTATCCAAAAAGGAACAACCACTAGACAATACACCAATTTACACTAACACTAATCACTAGTGAACATTTTAACCAGTGAAAATAAATTCCATATCTAAACGAAACAGTGATTACAAGGAAAACATTTATTTATACAGATTTAATAAACTTCATTATTTTCAGAGACGGACAACGGCAGCCATGATGTTGACGTCACTCTAACCTGCATGCTTTTTACGAAGCGTATTGAATCTCGTCAACATCGTATGTTAATTAATATATAATTTTTGTAATTTTTTTTAGATTATAAGTAATAGATGATTTGTAAAGGTACTCTATATTGTTAATTATCATGTAATGGAACTTTTCGTAGCAGCCACAAGATTTCCCACGAAATATATTAACCTTATTAATTATTCACTCCTCAGATAAATATCGATTGTGACAACCGCATGTATCGAATGGAATTTTCTACCAATTTGAACTCATATTACAGAGATTAAACAATTATGTTAATAAATCATATCCATGCGTTATTATTTCATGAACATAATATATTATCAACATTTATTTTATAATTAACAAGGATAAGAAGACGTCGGGGAGTCATTCGAAGTACGCAAACTACAAAACCAAGATTTACCTCAAAGAATAGGTTAAAGCCTAATGTCGAAGGTGACTTGAGAATTGTTTGGGATGACTCGACCGCTATTTTTGAATTGATTTTGGAGTTCTAAATGCTGAATTGGAATAATTATAATTCTGTTTATTAAAAAAAGGCAGAATAATTCAATTCTTTTAACTTATATATTAAATCACATTCGAAAACACACAACATAAATATTCCACGATCAACTGATACACTATTTACAACTATTTATTACAAATTAACATATACAAAGCATAACACGGGCAAATTATTATACCATTACTATACTACGGGTACACGAGTTGTACTATAATGTACAATAATCTTCATGATGCTTTTGAAATTTAGAACGTCAGGGTCAAACGATAATGATGTACGTGCATCGGATGACTACATAAGTACAGGAATATTTATATACACATAATATGTAATCCTTAGTTTAAAAACAATAATTTATAACTGTTTTTTTACGGTGTACAGTAATATATTCCTATTTTACAAACTAAACATTTTGAATTTCATATTAAAACTAATAACGATATACGACCTAGAGTTCGTTTCTAAAGTAAGAGAAACTTTTACTTTCACTTTTAATTTTACTTATCAATTAAGAACCTATACCAAAATTTAATAGTTTACCCACTAGTTTTCTAAACATGTAACTAAAACACTAGAACACACGCGCGAAACATTACATCGGGTCGAAGAGCTTTGTTGTTTTCAACATTTTTGTGTGATTCTAATTATGAAGTAACTGGATAGTTGTAATTTCATGTTCGGCAGAAAATATTTATATTTTACTGACCGTATTCTGATCCACAATGTCTGACCGGAGATCACTATCATAGACGTAACATAGAATGCTACTGAAATACAGAATACCACGTTCCACAGCCCCTTCTTCTGCTTGTATATTTTTAATATTTCACTGTTTTATTAGGAGCCAAAGTACCTTAAAGGTATATATAACCACGAAGGCGTTCCTCAGCATTTGGAAATGTATTAGTATGTTCAATTGTTTTGACAAATTGACTTCTTCAAAATCCTAACCAAAAATATTTTCCTATATAGGCTAGTTCAGTTTTTTCTATTTTGGAACGAAATACCATAAAAATAAGGTTATAAATATTAGCTCATATCATCATCATCATTATTAGGATTAACATCACCGTCAATGGCGCCTACATTCCTCTAGGTTCATCGACCGCATCCCCCGATTTGATATTCTTAAAAGTGTTTAGCTAATTTCACTAATGGGGTCTTTCCAACATTTTCGTGACCTTTCTTCGACCCGTCTACGTGCCTTTGGGAATTATTTCTCCTGATATTCTTTCTACATAGCCAGCCCATTGCAGCTTTTAAAAATAATATTTGTAGAGACTTCAAGATTGTCAAATTTGGTATACAGCTCATAGTTATACCGTGTTCTCGAACTGCCTTGTTCATTCCCAGGGCCCAAAATCTTCTTTAGGATCTTCCTTGTAAATTACATTTACAAGTTATTTGCTGGCTACCCATGTTTCACATGCAGAGCTAAGCACCAGCCTCATGATAGTTTTGTTTATTCCTAGCTTAATTAATCGGTGATATCAGTTCATATATGTGACTTAATTATAAAATTGGTGCAGACAAATTAATTGCCTATTATCCACTTAATAAATTTTTCCTTTCCCTTCATGTCTGTCTGTATGTGTGTGTGTGTGTAAGAAAAGTTTACAATTTGTCAAATTACAACAAAACATGTAGCATGTTCATGTACTATACTATACATATGTTGTATAAATATGACATAGGCCTACCTATGTATGTTTTGTACATATTTTTTGGTAAGTAATGTACAAAAACTTAATTCGAAAATAACAGAAAAAATTTAGTACACATAACATTCCGTTGTGACACCCACTTCTACGTTAGACATGATGCGGTGCCGATAAACTAGGGTTGTTAATAACAATAGGAAATATGAAGTTTTTCCCCATGTTAATTTTCTTGGTTCAAACATGTAAAAGTGTATAGTTTTTCAATTATTGACGTAATTTAATTATTACGGTGAATTTTATAAATAAAAATTAAGTATCTCTCCGTACATGAGTAGGATAAGTATAAACTAGTACGCCAGCTCACCGGTTTGTAGTATTCCGGTAGTTAATACCTCCAGTAGCGTGTTGAACCACTGACGTAATCGCAAGCCTCATTACTGATCCCTTTTGCGTCAACCAGTTGCTTGTATTCACGTCTGTCGGTAATGAATAGCTAATAAATCTTGTAGAAAGCAAACCCTCTTGAGATCGAGTAGTTTGAAAGGAAAATTGTACCAGTGCAATTTCTTTTCAATCACAGGAACTGAACGTAAATTGCTTTAGTCAGTAACGATGAATTCACTTACCGAGAACGGCTTTTTATCGTTATCAATACAGCCATGAATATTTAAAAAACCAAGTGCAATTCTCTGTATGAAAGTCGCTCCAATTTCTGAGTACTGTAACTTACGTTTTTAAATAGCTTCGCACGTGCAAATAGCGCTTAATTTACTAGTATAAGCAATGCAGAATTACTTATTATTTAGAAAGTAGTAAGAGACTGACTTTATAACAATTCATAAATTATATTTATGTAATATTGAATATTAAAACGTAAATTAAATTCGTGAGGATTGAGAAGAGACATTAATGTAGACCTACTTTCTCATAATCTTCTTGATATGTTTATCTAATAGAAAATTAACAATTATTTAACGGTTGGAGTAAGTATGTTAGAAAATGAAGAAATTAGTAAAGTGTCAACTGTCAGATACATTTAAAGTCATTACGTCGATCAGGTTTCCGTAGTTAATATTAATATAATGTTTATATTTTACGTAGGAAGTGATATTTAATTTCTAAAATAGACTGACTGTACGAAGGTAAGATGCCAACTTTTCAAAGATGGCCGCTTCTCCGTGGAGAGTGACCACAGTTCTGACAGTGCCTCAACAAACCAAAATGCTGCCTTTATCGAGAAAGTACGGACATTGATCATGGATCATCGTTTGACAGTCCGGGACATGGCTGACGAGTTGCGATCACTGTTGGTTTGTAGTAGTTTGTGCCGTTACTAGTATACTGTGACTCTACTCCTACGCTTTATCTGGCAGACATCAGCTTTCTCACTCAATGTGAACTGCGTATCATGAATTCAGTGCCAATTCAGGCAGCCTGCAGAGATGAGTAAACCAAAATTTACCTTATTTTCAACCAACGTCTCTTGCATCTGTTGATATTTGCGCGGCTGGCATTTGGAAATCCTTTCTCCCGCATAGGCTAGCTGTGAAAATCGTTTGAAGGGTTTATTCAATTTAGTAATTACATTAAAGAAAACAATAATCATTTTTACACAAATAAGTAACAGGCTTACAATGTAAAACACCCTCTAAAGGTATACCAAATTTTTTAAATAGGGACACAATTTACCTACTTTCATCGGCTTTGTAGGATATTTTACCATTTCGTGTGATTTCTCTGGGTTTTTGAGGTACCTTAAAGTCGCAATTTCAATCGTTTTACTTCAACGTTTCTAAATAATACAAACAATTAAAGTTTTTTATTAAATTTTAACTATTATCTTGTACTTAAACAGTTTTCTTAAGTTGGGTACATTAGATTGTACGCTGTACGATATGGTAGACTGTGCTGCAGAACTGGCCCGTTACATTAGAAAAGCATAGTTTAATCACACTTCATTCAATATTAAAATACTTTTCCCATTCTGGCGACATATAACAAGTTCACATGACCCGTTTCCCCTACCGTAGTAACACTGCATTCTATGCAAGTAGTAAACGAAATCATTGTCTCTCTGTCAATAGATTTATGTAACTCGGTGACACGTTTACAAGTGAAGAAACGTAACCATTCACTGAAATAAACCACGTGGAGTACAAGTTCGAATTCAGCTCAAGTGTTTAGGAACAAGGAAGAAGTTAATTGAAAATTAAGTGTACAGACGCATTAAAGGAGAGAGCGTTGTTCTGCACTGTTTACCGGATCAACTTTTAAACTGGTATTACTCAGGTGAAAGAATACGTTTTCAATGCCCGCAGTTTACAAACCCTACATACATCAACTCTACACGTGTAACTTACTTTTGCTTCCCTTACTTACAATCCGCATTTGTAATAAAGTAAGACAAATTATTTCAGTTATATATAGTTCTATAATAATTAACATAATTATGAATATTCTAGGAACATTCAATAAATAAAGAGACAAACATCAGTATTTAAAAAACTATCAAAGAAATATGAAATATAACAGCGTTGCTTTCACCAACAGCTAATTTACATCTACGATACACAACATCTACGATAAATGAATAATTCGACAATGAAGAATTCTCTCAAAAAGTCGACATAAAATTGAAAAACGATTATAAAGGGCAGTATTTTTTAGGATGTGAAATGATGAATGTTTGAAAAATACTGATTTATGATCTATACCAGTCAACCACAAATTACAAAATGAAAGAATCTAAGTTTTCCAGTTAGGTATAATTGAAGACAAAATCCAAATTCGGTAATGTGCAACTAAAAATATTTTGGTATGCTAAATTTCTTTTATTCTGAATTTTTTAAGAATACCAATTACAGACGGTACTATCAATAAATAGTACTACAAACATGTGCTTGAAAATAAAGCGAGACGACTTACAATTATATCAAAAATATAAAGCTTCTAGAGGGAAAGGACTTCTTTTTCTGCAAGATAATTCCTTTCCGAATACAGCACTTGATACACTGAAAATGTAGGACGGGTTGTGCTGCTACATCTGACATATAGCTCAGGTTTCGTTTTATCACACTTCTAGTTGTGTAGTATAGAAACAGAAATATGAACATAATGTTCAAATCTAGATCAGACTTAAAGAAAAATAATTAGTAGGGACGAAAAATTGTATACAGTTAATGCAAAAGACTTAAAATCAAAAATTAGTATCCTGGTTGGAAAAGTATAAAATTTATTAAAAATTTTAATTTAGTATTTGAATTAAAGATAACATTAGAGATTAATAAATAAGTCGTATTAAAAGCATAGGCAAATGTCCTTTTAAGTGTATCATTCCATTACTTCCGCTCCAACGTTCTGTGTTTTTTTCTACAGCTTACTAAAATTTAATTTCATTGTTCCTGCCGATTAAAGGCTTGAAATAAAGATTATAACACTTAGTAATTACAAAATACATATTACTTACACGAAACGTCTAAATATTTTACTTCTTACTCCTTATCTTATAAATGTTTAAAATGTGTTGGATATCAAATTTTATTTTAATTTTAGCACAATTAAATATATAAAATGGTTTATATAATTTCCTTTCATGTAATTTTATTAGTTTTATTAAGACAATAAGGAATCTAATGTACATCATATTAAAATCCTTTTTTATTACGCATGATCTAACTGGAGATGTAGTGAATACGTTAGAGAAGTCTATAAACACCCAAAACTTGTCGTCTCAGTGGATTAAAGAATAAAGTTGTACAAGTTGGACATAATTAGTATCAAAGAAATATTAATATTATAATATTAATTGATATACTTTTTTAATATCAAACAAAAGTGCTATTCAAATTCCATGCTAACTTTCTACTGGCCTTGACGCTCTTTTATAGTACAAGATCAAATGAAAAAAAATGTATGCAAGTTATTTGGCCATTGAAGTTATATCCTTAACGAGCCCTTATTATATTAAATAAGGCTGTAGCTTTTTTGCAGTACAATATTATCCTAAGCATATACATACTGTATATTGAAATCATACCTTCGGCAATAAGCTAGAGAAATATAAAAAAAAATAAAAACGATAAAATCATACATTCAATTTTAACATACCAACTAAATTTTTAACATTTTCAAAATTATTTCTATATACCGGGCTGTTATTCCGTGGTCGGTTGCTATAAATTATCGACATTTGTTTCGGGTAAAAGCAAAAAGCTTGGTTCCTTTTACCCGAAACAAGTGTCGTTCTGCGAAGATCTGCCGCCTCGGTTTCTGATACTCTGTCGCCTTTTGGCGGCCCGAAGCAGATTTCCGAGGAAGGCATAAAAACGCTGCCGAATAGATGTCGATAATTCGTAGCAATCGACCACGGCCTGGCAGCCCAATATTTAGGAATACTTTTGAAAATATTGACACCGGTAGTGCCAGTTTAGAGAAAAAGATAAATTTTTAACATATTTTTGTTAATGCTACAAGACTTCTGTTTTGACTACAATGGCCTTCATTTGGTTGTTCTTGGTGCCAAGAGTAGAATGGTCGAGAGGGTTAACGCAAACACAAGACACAACTAAGTAAGGCCGACTGGCTTATTGTCCCGTGCGATTACCAACATTAGTATTGTCTCTTTGTGTCCAGCAAACACTATCGTAAAGTGCATTTTCTTTACGCTCTTACTTAAGCAGATTTCTAGATTGTTGTTTGCCTTCCCTTGACAACCAACTCTGTTTACTAAGTTTGTCAGTCGCTTTTCCTTATTTGTGTTTTATTGACAGATATTTTACATTTTGTTTCAAATTTACTTTTTTAATAAATATGATAAAAATAAAAAGAATAAAATCATACAATTAATTTTAATACGCCAACTAAATTTTTAACATTTTCAAAATTATTTCTAAATACCGAGCAGTTAGGCTGTGGTCTGTTACAAGAATTACAAAAAAAAAAAAGAATAAGAACAAACGTCTTGTATACTGCGCTACTGCTCTAATGTTTCCTACTTTCACTTGCACCGTAAGATCGCTATTGTTGAAATCACGTTTTGTGGACATAACAAAGGCTTACCTAATTAAATTAATTTTTATTCAAATTTCTAAAAAATAAAATAATTTTTGTTTATTTCAAGACAGTCAAATAAATATTGTTCCATAAGAGCCAACATGAAAGCCAATATGCTGATACTATAAATTTGAAAACATTACTGTGTGTATAAAAGCTCTAACTTAAATAACAAAGAAAATCGTTTCATTCTAATGTTTGTCAACAGTGAATTGCAAGAAAGTATTTTGCAGCTAGCTTAATTAAACTTAACAAAACTTATGCTCTGTATTCTCGAAAACTTACTAATGCAACCATGGTTGTCCTTAAGGGTGATGATTGTTTTAGTGATTGGCAGTTGTCAATGTGCTGTCTGAAAATATGCGAAAAGATGATTTATTACTTTCCGTGCTAACTGTTAATCTTGGACACTTCAAATTCGAGGACGGTTAATTATTCGTTTACAGAACAGTTTACATTTTTAAGAATAAACTTTAAAACAATTTTAATTGATTTTTTATGTGTTTGTGTAAACAACAATGTGCAGGTTAACAGGTTTAAAGCTTACTGCACTTTCAGATATAAATTTTCTTAAATGAAATAATACGTGCATTTATCGATTTGTTTAATGTAATACGTATACAGTTATACAGTTTTATCTGATAACTCTGAGTCTAATTAGTAAATAAATTTTTATATGTTTTACAGTTATCAACTAAAAAAGAGTCTTTACCTGATTTATACTTTATAAAATAGTTTTTTCTTTCTTTATACATAGACTTTTACTTTCCTGGATTTTCTGGGTTACGTCGCATCAGTCCAAGCTATCTCGGGGGCCTGCTCCTACGCTTTCACATCGGCTGTTTTCCTCTTAAGCTGCGATGTCGATCAGAGTTTTATCGTGGGCGTTGTGTCCGTCTTTGGTGCTCCTGACCTAGTCCTCGTTGACAGCCATCGGTCGTTGACTGTCTGGAACGCCCAGTAATATAAATGACTTATAATGTGTTTGTTTACTGTTACTGTTTACAGTTTACTATCTTCACCCAATTCGTTACGCGCCCATCAATTATTCACTTTCACACTACAGTGCACTACTGCTGTTCATTGTTTATAATCGTCCTAATCTACATTACCATGCAGTACTTAACATAATAACAATAGCTTCTTAGTACATTCACACCCCTTTCCGAAGGACACCAAATGCGGTTTATTGTAAATATGTCCCCACATATTCACACATAAAGTGAATGTTTATCACTTGCAAAAGTTTAAAAATCTTCAAGACAATTGTATGTTTTTACTTTTTTATAGTACTTATTGCAGTGTTTATTGTATGCCAAGTTTGCTATTTGTAATACACATTATCACCATTCCGTATCCGTGTAAATAATTATTGTGTTTTCTTAAATACAAAAATTTCTTTATATGTATATAATTCATGAATTCGTACAAAACGCATTTAACACTAATCATACGCTCGAAACAAACAAGTCTAATTGTCTCGCTTTATTACAACAAAAAGACGTTTGCTTTAAGAAAATTACCAAGTTCTTCTTAGATCATATAATTATATAACGTTCTTACTATTTTAAATCAATTTGAAGGCCGAGTTGTACTTGATTTTGTATAACCCCGGCATGCTGCACAAAATTGTGAATTGTTACTGTATGTGAAAAATATAATATAATATATAAATAGAAATGTTCGAAGTAGGAGTAAAACTTACCTTTAAAGAAGGTTGTTAAAATAGAGGCAAAAGCCTGAGGTATGAAATTATTAAGCAGAGTATTATATACTCACATACATATCATAAGTATACATATCGTAAATATTGCTTTAAAATTAATTTCTAATTAATTTTGAATATAAAGGTAATTTTATACAAACAACAATCGTTTTTTTAAACTTGATACAGATTCCTAACGTTTATAACAAAGCAGTAGCGGCCTGGAGCATTGTACAGCACAACATGTAAAAAACAAAGTGAGTGAGTTGTTTAATGTCAACGGGGTGGCGGGAATGAGAACTAAATAGAGGAAAGTTGTCGGTGCACTGTCACAGTCACAGCGTGTAGAAAGGTAGGTTAACATGGAAACGTATGTAGAACGAAACATTTTAAAGAAGAAATGTGACACACAAAACGTAGTGCTGAACAAAGCTTACATTATACAAACATTGTCCTGGCTCGCACTTTGTTATGTCGGTTAGGAATTCTGCCTCTGCGCTATTCTTGTACTAAAGCATGAAACAGTTTTTCCAAATAAGGTTTCTGCGGACAGAAAGTTTTCAATATTTTTTTTCATAGCCCGTAAAAGAAAATAAGCAAGAAATACAGTATATGAAGATAGCCAAAACGATTATT
The DNA here is from genome assembly GCA_034769895.1 of Magicicada septendecula. Lineage (NCBI taxonomy): Eukaryota > Metazoa > Arthropoda > Insecta > Hemiptera > Cicadidae > Magicicada > Magicicada septendecula. The sequence goes on from CM068371.1 coordinate 430,413,509, forward strand.
AGTTAGAATTTTAAGAATGTGTTGTCGCATAAAGTATTTACTTCAAATCTTCAAGTATAAGGAACATAATATTTTAGACACAAAAACTTTGACACGCCTGTGGTAATCTGCAACGAGTGGACAACCTACGAAAGCCAGAAGTCAGCCTGGAATAAACCGTTAATGCACGATCAACAGTGAACATTTAAAAGTTTCTGGAACACAATAAACATTTGTTTACTGACTGCACCAGCAACATTGTGCAAAAGAAACTTATGTGTAGCAACGTTGCATAATGGAATATTTTTCAAACAATGTAAGTCTATCGTTGTTTACATTGTTCAGAACTGATCTTGACAATAATGAGTCCCAATCGACTTTACAAAATATACGCAAACACGGAAATAAGGGTAAAACTCAACCAAAAATAATGAGGTAAAATACCGCTATCAAACACGATCCCCCGTACAGTCCCGTGCATTTTAAGTGACTATGGATGAGCTTATTAAGGATGTAAAATATGCAAAAGGATAGAATTGTTTAATATTATATTTTACGCAACGACGTTATTTTAACATGAGGGAGTGAAAACTATTTACAAATCTTGTGTTTAAATTTAACGTAGCATGCTATAATTATAATATGATGGTAGCCGAAGATATGATAAAATCGTCTAAACTCTGTTACGACCATAATAAATCATGCAGCATAACATGTCATGGAAAATAAAAGAACATGTAATGCACAAAGATTACCTAAAAACAAACATGACGATAGGACATACCTAGAAACAGAATATCATTTGACAAAAGCAAAAAGAATCGCGGGATAAAAGCTTTATATGAAACAGCAAATAGCTCACCCCAAGTAGGAACCATTGGTTACAAAGCTACAATAAAGCTAATGTTTTTCTAATCATCAGCAGCCGATCCATGTACAGAAACAATTGAAAGACAGCGGCAATCAATAGACGTACGCAGAGTATGGAGATTTTTGGAAAAGACAATTTACAATAATAGACTAAAATAAAATTTTAGGAACATGCAGTATAACGGACGTAGTTACTTGGACTGTTGGAAGAATGTTATAGAATGAACACACTGCAAAACTGAACGATACAACGAGGGTTAAAAAGACGAAAGTGTAGGGCGTAGAAGGAAGAGGTGGCGTCACAGCACGCAGTGTGACAAACTCTTTTGTGGAACAGGACGGGATCCTATTACACAACTTTAAGAGGAAAAACTACCAACTTTCTGCCATACCAATTTTAAATTGTGCTATGCAGATATAGTTTTTGCGAAGTAAGGAACAGTACATACATAGAATATATGTGTAATAATTTTACTTCTAATTTTAACCCAATGAATATAATAGTGTTAAATAGAAAAAAACCTGTTCACTGGCAATCTTTGTGTTTTTGTATTACCGTTTTTGCTTGTTATGTTCAAACGTTCTCATTCCTTTCATCTCACTCCTCAGTTTTTCTTATATCCTACCTTTCTGATGTGAAATTTTTATAGTAAACAACTTTCGAACGGCACTTGCGTAGCCAAAGAATGTCAACAGAACAAATTCTACTAAAATTCCGCAGAGAGGCGTGTTTGAGATAAATCTAAAAATATTATCTGTAGGTTGAAGAAGAAAAAAAAATATATATATATATATTCAATCACTTTCTGCTACAGTCCGTTTGTTGATGTATATAATACATTTAATATTTATATTGAATTTACCTCAAGATATTTTTTTCCTTATTAGGAACATGTTTCGGGTACCATCTTGTACCCATCCTCAGCCTTCCGGTTTTTGTGTCTGGTGAAGTACATATGTGTTGGTTGACTATTATTATTGTGGCTTCCTGTTGGCTTCTGGTACTTCAAATTGGTTTTATTGTGTGTGATTGTGGTGTATGTGTTAGTTTTTGTGTATTTTCGATGTTGAGTGCTTTGAATATTGTGCCTTATAGTGATATAAAAAGGTAAAACATAAAATGTTGAAAGACTGACTATAAAATTATGTTTTAAAAACCAATAAAAACCAAGAGTGAGAGATAGGTAGGAAGTGGTAATGATAAACAGTGAAAGTGATAGAGGTGATAAGAAGAAATTAATATAAACAATTTATAATCTTAAGAAAAGAAATAAACAATGGTAATAAACCAGAACAATAATCAAAATGTTGATAGACAACTAATTTCATGGTGTTAGCAAGTAAGAAATAGAGTAGTTATGACTGCAATAATAAGAAAACATCCTATATTACTAAAATAATCACAAGGATGATTATCACAGTAGAATAGATGGTGTGAAGACACTATTCACCAAAGTTGTTATTTGTTTAGTTAAATGAGTTGTGTTTATAAGAAGAAATATGGCTGGATAATAAACAGACCATAAACTTATTTTTATGTTATGTTTTTATAGTAGGATTAAGTGCTAAAAAAGTGTGTAAGAGATAGTAGTAGGTATAAGCAAACAATATTATAAAAACAATCACAATATTAATCATCAGAGTAAGGATAGAAAAAAAACTTCAGACAAGGAATGATTTTGTAAAGTTATAATAACATTCATTTATTGTCAAACAGCCCAAAGTAATTCAAAAGTAAATAAGTAATAAATGACAGCAAGCAGAACATATGGAAATAATAAATAATCTTTAAATTGTGTAAAATAAAAGTTATAGACAGTTACAGCTTAGGCCTATAAAATGCCTAACTGTTAAAATTCAAAATAAACAATTTGTAATCAATTAAATATTGTATTTAAAAATTAAGACCCAGTAACTTAGGAATTACAATTAACTAATTATAATAGTATGTCAGAAATAGAATAAACAGAAAAAATAAGTGAAATATGTAATAACATAGCATTAGCAATTTTGTCAAAACATTAATACATGACCAAGCCCAGCCTTGTGGGATATCAAATTAATCTTTGAAAGAAAATAGAGACCTATATGTTAATATTTCATACATTGGTAATAACACCAAGGAAAAAAACAATTATAAAATATTTATTCATTTTGAACAAAAACTCAGGATTTATAACAATAGATACGAATGTATACAACCAATAAGGTTGGAGACGGTTACCATAACAACGAAACGTTGTTAGATATAAAACCGTTATAAAACAGGGAGTCCATTATTAACGATCAAGAAAGACAGATTCCAAACTGAATTCGACTCAATTAATAGTTAAAAAAGGAAGAAATACAATCAAGTTTAAAATGATATAAACTCAAGAAGTTGAACATAGATCCATTAAACCAAGGAGAAGATATAAACCAAATTTTGATCAGTAAAAAACAATAAAAACTCTGAGTAATTGAAATAGAAGCCATAAGAAGAAGGAAAACCAAATGATGAAAAATTAATGAAAATATCAACACAATCTGGAAGAAATACCTGTGACTCACCACAAGAAATGACAAGCTTTTGTTAAGTATATTTGAATTACCAGTAATTGCGAACTAAACTAATTAACTTTTTCACAACACAATAACTCTCACTCCGAACTTGGTATATTAAATTCTTTCAAGGATTGATCGATAATATTTATTAAACTTGTATGTAAATATAGTTTAACCTATGTACGAAGCCTAAAAGATGAACACACACTTTTTAACACTAAGAAACTAATTGTATGTAAACCTTCATAGTATTTAAGTACCATTGATGTAAGGTGGTGTACTTTAATAACATCTTGTTTTAGTTTTTTCGTAATCAAAAGAACTCGTTGATTGAATGAATTGTTTAAAATAAATAATATCGGCAGCCATGCTGGTTTAGTTAAACTGTTCAGTCAACATAGCCAACCCCTGAGGCATAATTTGTTTATAGCCGGAGCAAAACGTTTTTATAATAATCACTTTTGTATTTGAATGATAAATAATTAACGATTTTGAACACTAATAAACTAGTACTGATCATTAATAACTGTCCCTTGTTTTATTTGAAATATATTATAACATTTGTGCACTTTAGCTGTGAATAAAATTCTTTACCAGACGTGGATGTTGGCAATACGGCGAACGACACGCGAGATTTGAATTCCCGCCAGTCCGTGTAGGTAAGCTGAGTTTGTTTTCATCGCACAGAAGACGACATAGATTGAAACTTTTAATTGTTTTAATAAAACAATTTGGCGCCTATCGGGAAGTGAAAACATCGATTAAGGACAGGTAAGGATTAAACACGTGAAAGATTCGGTACTGGTTATTCGTGCGTTCGCGACAGACATCGTCAGCGAGAGGCGTAAGAAAACCTACGACTTAAGTATTATTACAAAATTGACGCCAACAACGTCTGACATAATAATCATACAGAACTCGTAATATTATAAAATATATATATATATATAATATACAAAGCCTAAACAGATTCAAGTCTTCAGAAACAAGGAATAATTTAATTCAATATCATCGAGAGGGGTGGGCGGCGTGTGTTTTCCATTGTTTACACCATCAACGTTTAACTGGTTTCTTATCAGGACAGGAACACGCCGTTAATACCTACACTTACTTAAACGTGAGACATCAGTTTTACCCTTGTTCGTTTTTATCTTCACACAACTACAAGAATATTTACACTGTGATAATTTAAAAATCTTTCCACCTAACTAGCAGATGTATTATGCAATTTACACCAGCTTTCGTACTAATATATACTACTACGTTATAATTTATAAAATATATAAATATTCCTTAACATAATTAACCAAGGAGTGAGGCAGATATGTAGCTTGTCTCCCACTCTTTTCAGTATACATATTGACGATGTTCTTAAAAAATGGCAATCAAAACAATATCCTGGAGTTTAGATAGACCGACATACTTACCTCAGTACGTTACTATTTGCTGACGACAAAATTATAACAAAAGAGAGTGAACATAAATTACAACTGGCAGTGCACCGACTGAAGAATCAAATATGTCCAGAATATATTTTTAAAATTTCCTTGCATAAGACGAAAGTTATGGCTATCCAAGGCAAGTATCCCATTTGGTCGAAAATAATTGTCAACTATAAGCCAGTCGAAAAAGTATCAAATTTTACATACTTGGGCTGCGACACAAGCTACAATTATGACAATGACAATAAATAAATTATGACAATGAATGACAATGACAATGGAAAATAAAATAAATAAGTTCCAGAAATATGTGGCACAATAAATCGAACATTAAATAACAAAACACGAAAAGACACAAAGATAAAATTTTATAAAACAATGGCTGTACCTGTACTTATGTATGGGAGTGAAAGTTGGATAACTACCAAAAAGAGATTTATGAGACGGGTCAAAGGCTACACAAGAAGAGATTTAGTAAGAAATGAAGACGTGCGAAATGAACTAAATGCATATGCAATAAATGAAAAAATAACTGAATATAAAGAAAGATGGAAACAACACGTAAATAGAATGGGAAATGGGAGAATACCCAAAAAAATACTTAACTACAACCCAAGAGGGAAAAGACATATAGGAAGACCACGAAAACGGTGGTCGTAAGTTTGTGAGAACGGAACAGGCAAATGCCTAATCCTTGTAGTGCAGAAGAAGAAGAAGATTCCTTAACATATTGGCGCGTTACTCTTCATGCTTTAGTGTACTCTACTGATAGGTAAGAATAATATGTTCACACGGAGTCTGTGTCATGTCGTCGATGGTTTCTCTACTTTTCCCTATATCTTCCTGATAACCAAAAAATAAATAAAAATAAAAATAAAATAAAATATAGTACTTTAGGTTTAACTGTTTCAGAAAGCACAAATTGGCTTTCAAAAATCCCAATACATGGTTCAAAGAAACGGAAAATACGTAGATAAACTCCAGATTACTCAAGAAGGCATTGAAGAAAGGTTACCATGCAAAAAGAAATTTAAAAATGCCCAAGGTTTACAGGAAACCCCCAAGAAGAGGACAGTGCCATCTAAACTGACGAAAGGAGGAAGATACATCGATGAAGAATGAAGGAGCTATGAGAGAGGAAGAGAGAGGAGAAGAAGGGAGGAGCCAGTTAAACAAAACGTAGTCGACAGTGGCTCATATAAAAAAAGTACTTACAATTTTGACATAAACGACTTATATTGTATTCAAAAATATAGGTGTATCACGTCTTACTGTTTTCTCAGAACATTTAGTCGTCTATTTCCAATAACGTAGTTGTACTGAAGTTTAATTATAAACAGATATTTCTACTTCCATAAAAATTGCATACTGTTATCAGGATATCGACTAGAAACAAATTCATAAGCCGCCTACTTCAGTATATAGTGGTTTATGTTAAACGAATTAGTAGTCCCGTGCAATACAATATTAAGTTTACATAAAAATTACATGCCGCAGCGAATGTAGTAATGTTAAATATACTCAAATATTATTAGTCTTAAACAACTACAAGACAAAATTAATATCAAAACAATTCATGAAATTCTGGTGATGAATTTGATGACTGTAAAATTAGAATTACCCTTAATTCAAATTTTAAATTTTAGACCAGAAATAAAACCCTATAGCAAATAATTAAATTACTAACACAACATTAAAATTCCAAGAGTGATTCATCATCCTTCATTCAAAATCCTTATTTCTACGTCTGTCACCTCCGGCTTGCCTCAGATGCGACACTTCTGCTTTCATCAAATCATTAATATTATCTTTCCCTAACAATCATTTTCAACTTTTTTGAAAACAAATTGAGTCTGTTGATCTGTTTAATATTACCAGACAATAAATTAAAGACCTTTGGTCTAAGAAATACAAATTATGCATGAACCGTACTTATTTAATGTTGTTAAAATTATTTCCTCTTCCGGGCTGTTTGGCCGTTGGCCGTTGTACATTTTAGCAGACATTTCGACCGTGCAATTGACGGCCATTATCAGTGCAAAATAAGCTTAAACACTAACGCACATATCATCAGCTAACTGTGATATTTGCGTTAGTGTTTAAGCTCATTTTGCACTGATTATGGCTGTTAATGGCACGGTCAAAACGACTGCTGAAATGTGCAAAATTGGACCACGGATAAACAGCCCGGAAGAGGTAAATAATTTTAACAACATTGATTCCGGCAGTGTAAAAAGGTTTAGAAGAAACTTTCATACTTACTTAGCCTACTTTAGGAATACTGGAACTACCTATTGTATTTGCTTTTGTATTCGTAAATATTAATCAAGGATTATTTGTCCAGACCTTGCATAAAATAATTTTATCGCTTTGTAAAAGAATAAATTTTGTAAAGGTAAAATTATATTATGAGAAAATGTAGGAAATGCTGTAGCATCACATTGTTCTAAAGTCGTCGTTTCATTAATCCTAAACGTAAATCATAATTTTGTTAATGGCCACATAGTTTATGGTTAATTGCCTTTTAAGAAGCAACAGCTGTAAGTCACATCAAGTGGCCTTGTCGGTTTCTCTGGTGTGGAGTAAATTTATTAGTTTTACTGAGACCACACTGAATGCGGTCCTCATAACAAGATAATTTTAACCTAACCCAACCGACGTAAAGATCAGGGTTTTGTGTTATTCACAGTTTAATATAAAAGTTCTCAATATAAAAAAAACTCAGTAAAAGAATAATTTTATTTTTGTACATTAATTGTTATTACCACCAGCAAATCAACGATAGAGTAGTAATAATTTTGTACGTGTTCGAAAATAATCTCTTTCGTCATCTGAAAGTAGAGAAAGATTAATTATAGCCTACGCGCTCCTTCCGAACAATTAATATAATGAGTATAAACTTAGTTACTACTAGTGAATAATTCCTAAGAGTACTATGGAATGTATTTGTGCGATGTCATATGGGATTTTCACATACATAACATATAAAATCACAGGTTGTTTCTGTTGTAGCTGTTTGTACGAGACGTATGGTTTCATTTTAAAATTGATGAGGTCACGTCGTGGGCACTGAACTGCTGTCTGCTAGAAAAGTAATCAAAGCTTATACAAGATTCCCATGCAGTATAGAGTAGTATTATTGCACAAGCCAGTGAATCCAAATTCCATTCTAGCAGCCCGCGAATCTACGTCCTTCTTACGGTATGATTCAAATGAGTAGCACAAATTATAATATAGAGTCATGATTTCATATTATATAATAATATAATTATATATTAAAAGGCCTCTTTTAAATTCTAATAAAATTAACTTTAGTCAAGTATGTAAGGAAATACATTAAAAGTATATATTTTGTTTATGTTCAGCCTGCTGTCGCATACTCTGAGTTGTTTATCTTTATTGTTTTCTCATGCTCCGTCATTAACATTATTTACTTTCGATACAAACCCATATAGCAATATGAAATACTTATCGACTTTTATAAAATATATCATGAATAATATATTCTTTAATTATTATGAAGACAATAGACATTTAAAAAAAATAATTGTTTTAATTTTGTACGCATGTGTATACGAAATGGAGAATACAATAGAAATAAAACTTTGAGTAGACTAAAGTAATGCACAGTGACATTTTACAGAATTGTGCATTAAAATAGGTTTATTGTGTGTATGGTCACCAAGTTGCAATAGTTAATCTTTAAAATGGGTTAAGATACCTGTTATTCCTTCATGCAATTTACTTTGGTCGCTAGGCACGACGCGTTTCAGGATCAAGGTCCCATTTTCAGGTGATGATCACTCGGGCCGAGCTCGTCAGTTCACTAAGAGTTACGTTAAAGACCTGAACGCTGTTGTTAATAAATGTACCAATCTTTTTGATGAGCGCACACGCCGTTATTTGAAGCCGATCCACGCGCAAGCCCCGCTGCTTACGGGCTTACCAAAAATCCATAAAAATGATATTCCAATTAGGCCATTTGTTAACTTTACAACGGCGCCATGCTACAGAGCCACTAAAATACTACAGAAAATTATTTAAAATTATACAACACTTCATAATAATCATAGCGTTATAAATAGTTCTGACTTCGTGAATAAAATTAAAGACGTTAATTTGAAACCACAATACAAGATAGCATCCTTCGATATAGTAAGTCTGTATAAAAATGTACCCGTTAATAAGACTGTTGAAATATTAAAAACAAACTTAATGGCCAACGCCACATTAAGCTCACAGGCTGTAAATGAACTAATTATGTTGCTTAAAGAAATATTGCGCCAAAATTATTTCACTTTCAACGATACATACTACAGCCAAAAGGGAGGCCTGAGCATGGGATCTCCTCTAAGCGGTATACTTTCTGAGCTTTATCTTAATTTTTTCGAAAGTGAATATTTATTTTCTAGTAGTAATAGATACCGTAAAAACATCGTGTCCTATTACAGGTATGTCGATGACACATTTATCGTCTTTGATGGCACATTAAGACTAATTGAGCTTCTAAAAACTACTTGAACAGTGTTAACAAACGCATACAATTTACACTTCAAACAGAAGAGAACAACCAAACGAACTTTCTTGATCTCACCATTATTAAATCCCAGGACTCTTTCAAATTTAAAATTTACAGAAAGCCCACCACCACTGACACACAATACACGCTCATTCATATCACCCGTGGTCCCAGAAAATGGCGGCATACAATGCATTTGTCCATAGACTTCTTACTGTACCCTTAGAGCAAGATTGCTTCATTGATGAAGTAAACACTTTAAAACACATCGCCATATCCAACGGTTATAACGCTAATATAATAGATAAACTTATCTCCAGGCACAAGAGCAAAACTCAAATTCCGAACAGCGCGGTGCATAATAATGACAGATATATATATCGGTGGAGTACACATCTTTGTTGCCGAACATCATGAGAAACCAATTTAAGAAATACAATATCGCAGTTATCTTTAGGACAAAAAATAACATTGAAAATGCACTGCGCCCCAAGATACACAGAAGAGTAGAGACGCGCTCTGGCGTTTACAAAATTGTGTGTGACGATTGCGACATGTTTTACATGGGCCAGACCGGGAGACGGTTTGAAGAGAGGTTCAAGGAACACCTGCCCATGAAGAATGTAATAAATAGTAAATCGACTTACGCGCAACACCTGATTGATTGTGATCACAGTTACACTGACTTCTCTGTTACTTTTAAACCCATACACTTTTGTAAAAAAGGCCGATATATGAATGCATTAGAAAAGTTTGAGATATATAAAGCTGCTAGGAAATAGAAAGAGTACCTTTTGAACGATATGGTGTCGTTCAAATCTGACGCGCTCTTTGATAATGTGATACAAAAACTGGCAAAGACATTGAACTTTATACGGCCAGTGCGCGTTTACTTTCTCGACGATGCGCATCGTCCCCTCGTGCAGTATGAGTGTTTATTGAATTCAGTGTTTTTTATGTATGTGTTTTTATGAATTGACGAGCTCGATCCGAGTGATCATCACCTGAAGATGAGACCTAGATCCTGAAACGCGTCGTACCTAGCGACCAAGTAAGTTGCTTGAAGGAATAACAGGTATGACAGGAATAACAGATTAAAATAGACTTAAAAAGTTAAAATATATTAATTTTATATTTTTCAGGTCTGTTTTACTCAATACAGGCTTATTAGAAAATTTTTTATATAAGTAATTTGTGAATAACTATCACCATTGATGTCAATAGGTAGCTGTAATTCAGTAATACTTATTACAACAATTTAATCTATTGCCGTCATCATCTTTATCATCATCAACATCATCATCGCCGTCGACGTTGTCGTCATCATCGTAGTCATCATCACATCATCATCACTGTCGTCTTCATTGCTTCATCAGCATATCAGTATCTTCGAAAGAAACTGTATTTTCGACATATTGAGTTCGATATTACTGACATAAAATCTACATATTCGATTCATTCATGTATATTATTATTATTATTATCATCTCCTTTTAATAAATAATGTCAAGTATACAATGTACTAGTACTAATACTTAGTACTAATAATGTCAGCACTAATTATAACACAATAGTTTTCCACAACAACCACTTGATCCGCACTGACTAACTAACTAAGCGGCCGCTGTTGCTTATATATAGCCCGCAGATGTTCCAGAATAGTTTTCCATGCCAACATAATTTTGTAGTTAACAAGCATCGAAAAGTCTAGAGGTTACTTTAGTACACAGCCTTGACAGAGACACGCAGTTGCTCGGCTAGCTGTGAAACGTGTACAACAACACTCTCAATTGTTCGAGAGCGTTACGTAATTGCCGTTACAATATATAAAGTATGTACAGTAGTAGTAGTAGTAGTAGTAGTAGTAGTGTTGGTGGTGATCGTAGTAGTAGTAGTAGTAGTAGTAGTAGTGGTGGTGGTCGTAGTAGTAGTAGTAGTAGTAGTAGCAGTAGCAGTAGCAGTAGTAGTAGCAGTAGTAGTAGTAGTAGTGCGATAGTAGTAGTAGTAGTAGTAGTAGTAGTAGTAGTAGTAGTAGTAGTAGTAGTGGTCGTCGTAGTAGTAGTAGTAGTAGCAGTAGCAGTAGTAGTAGGAATGTAGAAGTAATAGTAGTGGTAGTATGGTGGTGATCGTAGTAGTAGTAGTAGTAGTAGTAGTAGTAGTAGTAGTAGTAGGAGGAGGAGGAGGAGTAGTAGTAGTAGTGGTATTATTATTATTATTATTATTAGTAGTAGTAGTAGTAGTAGTAGTAGTAGTAGTAGTAGTAGTAGCAGTAGCAGTAGTAGTAGTAGTAGTAGTAGTAGTAGTAGTAGTAGTAGTAGTAGTGCTCGTCGTCGTAGTAGTAGTAGTAGTAGTAGTGCTCGTCGTATTAGTACTAGTAGTAGTAGTAGTAGTAGTAGTCGATACTGGGCAAAAGAAGAAGAGGAAGGCCTCGAAGAAGATGGCAGCAGGATGTGGAAGAAGTTCTAAGAAAGATGGGCATTAGGAACTGGAGACTGAAGGCAGTGGACAGAGATGAGTGGAGACGGGTCGTAGCGGAGGCCAAGGCTCACCATGGGCTGTAGTGCTGGAGAGTAGTAGTAGTAGTAGTAGTAGTAGTAGTAGTAGTAGTAGTAGTAGTAGTAGTAGTAGTAGTAGTAGTGGTCGTCGTTGTAGTAGTAGTATTCGTAGTATTAGTAGTAGTAGTAGTAGTGGTAGTAGTACTGCTGAATACCGGTTTGTATATATTTACTTTAAGATATATAGTTGTAAGGAAATATTTCCTTATGCGTTTTGTCGCCATGAATGCTTGAAGATCAAAATAAACAATCTACAGGATACACAATACTTTCAAACAATCCTGATAATTTTAATTCTGATTATACTTCAGTAAATACGGTTCATTTTTTATAAACGGAAAGGAACATATCTCTGATATGTTACATCAACATACTTGGTACCCGTTTGTTTGATAGCTTTATCATTTGATAACTTATTTTTGCTACAAGGTACTATTTATTTAGATTAGAATGCGTATCAGCGATGAAGATATGATTGATTTCAGCATCTACGGAAGCGTTTCGGGTGAAAGGATTTTCGTATTAAAAGCAAAGGTGAATATAATTAATACCTCAGCTCAAGTACACAGGATGTCACAGCGATGGCAGTTTAGAAAATTAATGATTCATTTTATGTTCCATTATATTACCTGTCAAATATTAAGTATTTGATTATGATTAATCGACGGGGACCGATAACTTTGTCCAAAAGGCATCTACTTTGTGCTTAAAGTGTTTTAAACATAACGGACGACTGTATAAAAAAAATTATAGACAATAATTTACTTAATGTAAGAAATAATGTATTAGGAATATTTACTTTCGTCATTATAATATATTTTATATAAGAGGAAGTAAAAATAATTATTGTGATTATATTTTATTAATGTGTATGTGTATGTAAATATATATACTCTTATTTTTAAGTAATCGTATTGATTGTATGAGAATAATAATCATCTACATTTCATGAATAAAATAATCTTGATTTCATTGTAAACACGTAATCATAGACGTAATCTCTCTAAAAATTTTTGTAATGTAGTTTTCATGATCCTGAATAATTTACGATAAGAACAATTACTTGTTCCATGATTTTTGGATGATCATGGTATAGGCTATAATTGCCCTACAACAAATGTGACGATTTAAATAAAAGAAATAATCAAGAAAATAAAAATTTTTAAAAATTAAGGTTGCGAGCTATTAAGCCATTTAAATCTCACTGTATTAATATAAAAAACCTGTATGTACTCAGTATGAGAGGAAGCAGTAATTAGTTAGTTAGAAGAAACTCTAATAAAAAGATAAATTGTAAAGAGTTATTAATATCGTATTTAACCCTTTGATTGTGAGCAGGCGCTGTCCTGTTGATTCCAGACTCGACATGTTTTCCGAGTCTTGTGTAAGTTAGAATAAGATAAAAAACCTAATGTTAATAATTAAAAATCTGAAGACACAGATAGTCGCTAAAACAACTGATTTAAATTATGTATATTTGTTTAGGGATAGTTTGTATAAATAAAAATGTTAACATAAAGAGAGACAGGGACTATATTCTCGCGCGGTAATTGCCCCACTACCATTTTGTCCAGTACCAGGCGAAGGGAGCAGAATGTCGCTCTCTCGCAATGGTGACTTCGTACAGTATAGACGTAAGAGCTGTGCTCTTAAAATATGTTACCTATACTTTGTCTTACCTTAAGATGGTGTACCAGAAATAGCTGCTTAAAGCATCTGGATGTGTTAACTAATATAGTTATGTAAATAAACAAGAGATTTAAAGTGTAAAACTCGAAACGTAAAAAAGGTGTAACACAAGATGACTTCGAACTTCAAGAACTAACAACACTTCCAACATCATACCTGGAGATGTGAACTATTAGAAGCCACAAACTCTAGTACACACGACAGAATATGCAGATCAGGACATCCGAGAATCTACAAGTACCATCGTAGAAGGTTCAACCTGCGAACTTTGGAGCCCTTTACTGACGAAGACCAGACCGAGATGACGACGTAGCTCTTCCTGTTTCCCAAGACGGATACCCCAGGACGAGTCTTCTGCATACCAATTAAAAGGTGACTCGATAGCCTGTCTATCGAGGGTTACTAATATTTGTTACACAACACATCTTGAAAGAGACTTTTCAGAAACTATTAACTTTGTAAAGACTTATAAATTAAATCTAAGAATTTCATGTAACTATTCTAACTTCATACGTTGTAACAGTTTATATGCTAATGTAGAGTAATATAATTCAAGCAATAATACCATTCTTCCAATGGTTGAATAAAAGAAAGTCTTGCAAGCTAATATCATGAATTGATTATGACTAAAAGTTTTAACGAATAAATACCGAAGGTTACCCGGATCCGAGGTATAGCTATATAGAATCAATTTTGATCCCAAAGTTTAAAGAAACCTTTCAAATAACTTAATAATTGAATTAGTAATGTCATGGGATCTGTCAGTAAATGTTTTTAAATGTTAAATAAAGAGAAGTCTTCTTGTTACACACATATGAGGAGCGCTTAAATCAATTGTATACCTTGCCATTGTTTCCTTACACAGTTAGTAAGTAATTTGTTATATTAATTATTTGTGATACATTCTGTTACAACGTAGGCAGCCCATCTAATTAACGCAGTTTAATTACGATGGGTTCCCTGGATTTGTAACGCGGCGAAAAGACGTTACAAAAGTGCGCCACTCTGCTAATTTTTATAAAGGTGTTTTAAGCATCGTGACGCTTACAAAAGTGCGCCACTCTGCTTAAAAGTTAAAGTAGTTGTAAGCATCGCGACGCAAACAAAATTGCGTCACTCTTTTTAAAAAAAAAAAAGAAACAAAGGAAAGAGTTTTATTTGTGTATAGAGTGTCACAAAAATAATTGCATCACTATGCGTGGATAATTTGTATGAATAATAACTAAATATGTAATATTGATCTATGCACTCAGAAAGTTACCTTAATAACTTTAATGTTCAAAACATATTTAATAGTGTATTAAGTTACGTAAATAATAGTATGTATAAGTGAAATATCCTTAGCGTCATACAATGCATATAGCTTTTGCATTCTATAGGCCAGTAGGAACCTGCATTATTCGATATAATTACTTGCATACATGAATTGTGACCAAACATAACAATTTCGGTCAACCGAACAATCTGTAACAGGTTTGTTTACGACAATCCATGACCTGTCGTTTCCTGAATCATTCTGCACAGTGTATGTCCAACTATATAGCTTACATACACTAGTATGTATCAAAAAATTAATTAAAAATAACTTTGTTAATAATAAAGTATGTAATGTAGACCAAGGTAATTAAGTAGAAGTTCGTGATTTAAAACTTGTGAACAAAATAATTAATTTATTTAATTGAGAAAAGTTTATGAATGAACGGAGTCAAAGTGTTGTCGAGGGTAATAATAATAATAGATTTGTTGAATAAGATTGTGCTCCCCTTCTCTCGTTTATACCGTTATAAAGTAGTTGTGTTATTCAGTCGCATTGTGTAGAGAACAATAAGAGTAAAACCCCCTTTCTCACTGACACACCAGTTCCTTTGTTAACTAAATACAGAGGGTGACCTACATTCCAGAAAACAGCTGATCGGCTATTTAACCTTGAAAAATATGTGTGTGTGATTTCTGTCTCTCCCTTAGAAGAGAAATTGTTCTTTTCTAATTTGTGTAAATTGATTACTTAAGAATTTATAATATATATGTGTAATAAATGTGTACAGTATAGTAGTTCAAGTACTTTCCCCGTGACGACAATTAAATATTGTAGTGACTTAATAATAATCAGTGAATAATAATAAATAATAAAGGAAAATAATAATTGTGTTCAGAAAACTAGAGCTGAATAAATCTTGATTTATACTAAAATTGTGTGAAGTGTAGAAGTAATTAAGGTAAAAGAAATAATAATACAAGTTACGTTGCATAGTGTAAACACCGCAGTGGTGGCCAGTTAGAGAAAATAGAAGCGTGTTCAGTATTGTAGTAAGCAGCCACGCACCCTTCCAATTGTGATAAACCGGTGCTAGCCTAAACAATTAAAAACCACCCCTAGTGTGTATTACTATGCATTGTGTAAAGTGTCTCCTCTTCCGCATAGTTTGTTTAAGAATTGTTAAAGAGATAAAAGAGAATTATCTTCCTGACATTCCGCTTCTCTCAAAACAGTAATCTAGAGTGGAGTATGGGATCCTCTTTAGATTACATTAGAAATAAGTTTATGGTATATAATCAAAAAGTGATTATACATGTAACGTAACAGGTCACAACGGCGCCGACTGAAAGTGTAATGATAGGGCAGGAAGGTGCCAAAGATCATTAATAAATGCTGAAAGCTAACTTGAGTAGTTAGAGAAAGCTGGTGTCAGTCGGGCCACGATGTTGTGAGTTACGGATAAGTAGGGATCATTCCAATCTAAGGTTTGGAAATTAGTATTAAGATTAAAATGTAAGTTAGTACTTAAGAATTGAGAAAAAGGGAATTTCACGAAGGCGACCATTTAAATGAACAAGGTCATTTAAAGAGAATTAGAGAAAACAAACTATGCACTAATAATAAATAGTAATAACAATAAATAACTTAACACACTAACCCCATTCATACTCCCAGTCCCCAATTGTGAGTTAAAAAAAAAAAAAAACTTAACCGTAGCGTGCAAATTAAGCGGTGGAGTATGTGACGATTTAAATAAAAGAAATAATCAAGAAAATAAAAATTTTTAAAAATTAAGGTTGCGAGCTATTAAGCCATTTAAATCTCACTGTATTAATATAAAAAACCTGTATGTACTCAGTATGAGAGGAAGCAGTAATTAGTTAGTTAGAAGAAACTCTAATAAAAAGATAAATTGTAAAGAGTTATTAATATCGTATTTAACCCTTTGATTGTAAGCAGGCGCTGTCCTGTTGATTCCAGACTCGACATGTTTTCCGAGTCTTGTGTAAGTTAGAATAAGATAAAAAACCTAATGTTAATAATTAAAAATCTGAAGACACAGATAGTCGCTAAAACAACTGATTTAAATTATGTATATTTGTTTAGGGATAGTTTGTATAAATAAAAATGTTAACATAAAGAGAGACAGGGACTATATTCTCGCGCGGTAATTGCCCCACTACCATTTTGTCCAGTACCAGGCGAAGGGAGCAGAATGTCGCTCTCTCGCAATGGTGACTTCGTACAGTATAGACGTAAGAGCTGTGCTCTTAAAATATGTTACCTATACTTTGTCTTACCTTAAGATGGTGTACCAGAAATAGCTGCTTAAAGCATCTGGATGTGTTAACTAATATAGTTATGTAAATAAACAAGAGATTTAAAGTGTAAAACTCGAAACGTAAAAAAGGTGTAACACAAGATGACTTCGAACTTCAAGAACTAACAACACTTCCAACATCATACCTGGAGATGTGAACTATTAGAAGCCACAAACTCTAGTACACACGACAGAATATGCAGATCAGGACATCCGAGAATCTACAAGTACCATCGTAGAAGGTTCAACCTGCGAACTTTGGAGCCCTTTACTGACGAAGACCAGACCGAGATGACGACGTAGCTCTTCCTGTTTCCCAAGACGGATACCCCAGGACGAGTCTTCTGCATACCAATTAAAAGGTGACTCGATAGCCTGTCTATCGAGGGTTACTAATATTTGTTACACAACACATCTTGAAAGAGACTTTTCAGAAACTATTAACTTTGTAAGGACTTATAAATTAAATCTAAGAATTTCATGTAACTATTCTAACTTCATACGTTGTAACAGTTTATATGCTAATGTAGAGTAATATAATTCAAGCAATAATACCATTCTTCCAATGGTTGAATAAAAGAAAGTCTTGCAAGCTAATATCATGAAATGAGTATAATTAAAAGTCTTAATTACAGAAATACAGAAAGTTGACCCGGATCCGAGGTATAGCTATATAGAATCAAGTTTGATCCCAAAGTTTAAAGAAACCTTTCAAATAATTTAATAATTGAATTAGTAATGTCATGGGATCTGTCAGTAAATGTTTTTAAATGTTAAATAAAGAGAAGTCTTCTTGTTACACACATATGAGGAGTGCTCAAATCAATTGTATACCTTGCCATTGTTTCCTTACACAGTTAGTAAGTAATTTGTTATATTAATTATTTGTGATACATTCTGTTACAACGTAGGCAGCCCATCTAATTAACGCAGTTTAATTACGATGGGTTCCCTGGATTTGTAACGCGGCGAAAAGACGTTACACAAAAGGCGCCCTTTCTTTACCCACCACTTGGTACCTTCTGACCATTTACCAACTACCCTCTGTACCTCCTCGACGACTTGACTTTAGCAAACGTTTCCTGATAGTAACACTCGCGCAACGTCATAATAGTGAGCTTTTGCCTGGAATGCCTTGTTTTATATAAGCGAAGCTTGGGCCTTGTAAAGAAATGGCAACATGAGGCGGTGGATATGTGGATATTGAGAAGAATGGTAAAGACTAGTTTGATTGAAAGAAAATAAAAAATAACAAGTTTTAAAGAAGCAGAAGAGGAAAGAAAGGTTATAAAATAATGGAAAACCAACGATAACATTCCTATGCCATGTGATCACACGTAATTGTTTCTTCTATGCATTTTCCAAACAAGACTGTTGAGGAAGACGAGATGTTAGACGATGTGGAAACATTTGCGTGACGTTAAATAATAACTCAATTTACAAACTGTGAGGTGCTGAAACAATGGAGAAGAGAAAAGGTTAGCTCAGATTGAGCCAATTTGATTTCAATCCTTTATGAAACCTAACGAATTGTATATGTGTTAATCAGGCTGTGCAAGTGACGGCCAAGCCCGTCGTCGTCCGCCATTACGTCACGCCATTCAATAACGCTTCAGCCGATGGGACGATACTTATATGGAGTCCGATGTCTTGCCACTGCCAGGCAAATGATTTCCTTCCTTTAATTATCGTGTTTGGTAATTTCCAGGCAAATCTCTCTCTTTATTATCAAATGTATAACTCCTTTACTCTTGAGTTATTGTACTAGTGTTATTCACTAGTATTTCGTTTATAAAACATGGTTTTTTGAATTTCTAATGTATGTGACGTAGTATTGTCCATCACTAAGTGTGCCACATCATAGAATGGCTTGAAGGTTTGATGAAAATAATACTGCGGTTGGGAACCAAAAAAAGGTGTTGTAATTAAAAGAACATGTATTCATGTAGGGAATACAATTTTATTTATAAATGACAATATTCAATATACCTAAGTACATAATTCCTCATAATATCAATCATGTTTTACTTCCATGTTCCATAAGGAAATGGAAGTATGGTGATGGCGGAAACAATTCCGTTCGAGATAAGGACTGATTCTTATTGTACTACCCTCAAAACATGAAGAAAAGTCATTTTCTGAAAAGTGTCTGTGTGTAGAATTTTTTCCGAACGATAACTGCCGCAAATTGAAACAGAGTCAGATAATTTTTGGCATATGTGCCCGAATTGTAAAGGACTCAAGGTCTATTGATTTTGCTGAAGATCGGTTAAGGGAGAAGGGTAGTTTACCAGCAACATTTTACGTTTTAACAAGAGTAAAGTACATAGTTTGATAAATGAAGTATCCTGAAAAGGAGGTCATAAAATCCACTGCAGAAAGGTAAATGAAATATCTATAAATAAAAGTGATCGTTGATGGGGGAGGGGATAATTTTGTATAGCTACGTGTACTACGTTATCGGCAACAAAAAAGTAGTTTTTTGTTAAAATTCCTTCCCGGGCTGTTTGGCTATAGTCCAATATTTTCCGCAAAACTAGACGTTTCGGCAGTTTCGCATCGACTGCCATCGTCAGTGAAAATCGAATACGCTAACGTGAGGTGGTATATGTTAGTGACCACAGTACTGTGGTTAAGGCTGAAGAATGAAGTACGAAGAAGTAGTTTTTTATGGAAATATTTCATTTCAAAAATGATTTTAAATATAAATCTTAGAACACTGAACTCGTGTATGGTTCTCCATACCGCTATTTTTATCATAGGCCTAGTTATAGCTGATGAAGCAACAGCTATAAATAGATTAATGTTGATGGAGATAGAAGTTTACTTAGGTAAGATTAAAAGCAATAATCGAACGTATTCTCTATCTCACATTTTCTCTCTTTCATTCTTACTTTAATATGCAAGAATTATAAGGAATTAATTTACATGTTCGATAAGTATATAGACCTACAACATAATTCTAGAAAGGTTACAGCTAATTTAAGTAAAACGTGTATACTTTTTATAACGTAAACCTTTAGCTTCAGGCTTAAATGTTTAGAAACAAGGAAAACGTTAATTGAAAACCATAAATAATAGAATCTGCGAGGCGGATGGGTTCCTGCTTTGTTTACGCGATCGTCAGTTAACTGGCTTCTTATCATGGCAGAACACGCTTTACCAAAAATTCTGCCTTGCACCTTACATTTTATCTCAACGCGCTTACCTTAGGTTAACATTACATTAATCTTTATACTATCCTGTATATTTTGAAATAGACAATTGGATTATTGTTTTTTTTTATTAATCAAACTTATGGAGTTGATTAATAACCTTAAAACCTTGGCACTACAATTTTAATCGACACAAAACCTATGAATAGAATTAATTATATCTACGTTATAAATACTATAGTATCAGAGTGCATTCGTAGGAATTCTTAGTTATTATCTCTTGAGCTACCAATAATGAAACACTAAACGCTTAAAATTATAATATCACTGTCTTTATTATATTTATATAAGTAGCTAAACTGACACCGTACTAGCCTACTTTACTCGTGCGTTATCAAGTTTTCTTACGACAATGTTCCTTTTAAAAGCCAAAGAAGCTGAATTCCTGCAACTATTTGTAAACATATCGGAGACTAAATGCGACCGGGGGCTATCCTAACATTTCCAAGTTTTCTATGCATAATGACAAACTTTTCGAACGATTTTGGACACAATGCTGAGATACTAGACACAGACATTCTGAGACATTTTTGTGTAAACCTTGATACTACGGTTAACGGAAAGGCTGAAATGTAGAACATGTTTTACCATTACAAAAGCTTAGGAACAGAATGTAACACAGAGTAATAAGGTTATAAAGAATGAAGATATTATGATTATTGATAGACTATGTATCTCGTCCGCTGTTTGAAATCTACGCTGACCGTAGAAAAGATGAACTCGAGAGTAAACTAAGGGTAGACGCACACCGGTTAATCAAGGGAAGACAAGAAAGTTTAGACGAAACTAGACAAGACACCTTTAGTCATATGATAGTACAGTAGCTCACACCAGTTAGTCGTCACACAAGATGTCAGACAGTACAGTTGTTATGGGTGCACTTATGATATGGGAGTGGATATTTCAGCAAGAAACAGGAAATAGGAGATACTGGGTTCCCTTTATATGTTTTCCATCATGTTTCGGTTATCGTGCTCCTTCAATTTCGGATTGTATAGTATTTCCCTATCCTGCACCAGCAAAACAAACTTTTCATAACTCGCCATAGTACAATCTCGTGCACTATTTTACTGTAATGAATAAAAATTTTAATAAAACTGTAGTAATAAAATAATAGCATACAAATAAAATGAAATGAAAATAAATAAATATATAAACACTGATGTCGTGAACTGAACACTGCTCTCGTCTGATTGTGACTGGTGTGAATAGTGCATGCCCTACTCCATCAGACACTAGGTATAGACACGTTTAGACACGTCTAATTGCAATGCCTAATATTGGTGTGTGATGCGCCATAAACATCAACGTAAACAAAGTCTGAACCTCAGCGTGTCTTGTCAAGCCTTGTCAAGCAAGCACACTAACCGGTGTGCGTCTACCCTAATGTATACGGGATAAAGTACAGTACAGTGGAATCGTTCTGTAGGTTTATATACATTTCTACTTGCTGTTGCTTGATTAATATATCAATTAAATTTTAATTAAATTATATGGCAGTGGTCTCAGTCTTTCTATACATACTATACTTAGGCGGTGATTGCACTAATATTTTCTATAATATGTAATGTCACAGAACGTTCCATAAAAAGAAATCATTTATATAGTAAGTTAGCATAAGAGGAAAGTGAAGTGAACAGTATCGAACCCAAGTAGTCCCAAAAAATTGTGTAATTTTGTATAATAATTATTTCTATCAACTTGAAAAAACGACCAAACTATGACTAAGACAAAACCCCATATATATTATTAAAGTGAATAAGAGTGAAAAAACCATAAGACACTATAAGAGAGAGAAATAATGTCAGAATCCACCAGAATAAAGTCAATAATTATTAAGTTTTATAACTATGAATAGGGTATTAAAAACTATTTTTTGTGAATAAATGGACATGATCCATTATTATATTATGTGATGTAAATAAAATAAATGTATTAAATGACTTAAATACATTATTAGAAAGAGTTTAAGTTAAAATAAAAATTGTATATTTGCAATGACAAAAAATATTAATGTGTTGGATTTGAGACCATACACCAAGATTTCATGAGAAAATTAATTATTATCAGATTTAAATAAAAACTATATGTGATTGTCAAGCAGACAATAGTGAACATTTTATCGTAAATAAAGGAAGCTGTCAAATGAATAAAAAGCAGCCAAAATAGCCAAAAACAGTGTTAACTAAAAACATGTAATAGGCATCTAATATTGTATAATTTATGAATTTAATGTTGCCAAAATGCAACCAAACTGTATTAGAAAGCTGTAATATGATATAAAGCAACTATACTAATATACCTGACTGACTTTAACATTGTAATAGTCAAGTCAGCAAAATATTTACTTATACCATGTATGGCTGAAGCCAATTATCCAGTACAAAAATAATCATATCTGGCTAAATACTTACATAATACTAACAAAAATAAGATAGAAAGGTACAATACATCAGAATACCTTAATAAGAAACAAACTCAGTTGAAAGTAAAGTCAATTCTAAAAGAATTTAACTATTTAGAGTGAGATTTGTCACACCATAGAAAATGACATCTCAAGACCAATCAATGATGCTATGTCATCTTGTGATAAATATAATATATGTACAAAGTAACCAGGTATCACAAAAGATAGACAAAATAATAAACTCTGTGTGTATAGTGGTGAAATAATACATATATTAAGGAAAAAGACTAATCATTGTATTAGAAAACTGACAAGAACCTAGGCCATGAGCAGAGGCCATATAAAATTGTATTTATTTGTGTTTTGTTGATGTTAAAATTTGTTTATTTTGTTGTAGGAGAGTAGTAGTAGTAGATGTCCAGCTTGTGAAGGGAACTTTATAACTCCACAACAATTTTTGTTATAAATATTGAGTTTTTAATGACTACAACTCAAGGTGAGGGTTGTAAATTGTAATGTTTATTAGACTTAAGTTAATTAGATACCAATCATATTTAGTATCGCTAGATTCAGTAAAAAACAAGGAATCTAAATACATTAATGGCATACAAATTGTAAGTACTAATGTGAAACTGTTTGATAAATACCAGTGTAAATTTTGAAATATCCATTGTATGAAGAATAAGAAATTCGTTCTAAAAGCTTCTACGGAAGTGAAAATTGTTCTATGACATTCCATTTCGTTTATTCTCGAACAATCTAGAAAGAATGTTTACACAAATATACCGGAAGTCGACGAAAACAGTCATCCCGATTTAGTATAAAAGCGAGACCAAATTCGACCAAAAAACACTTGAAGATTGAACTCCAGAACTGATGCATCTCACACAACACTGATCAACGCAGCTAAGGCGAAACCGAGAGGCGAGAAATCGACAAGACACGGCAGGAAGGCTTTTTCCCGTACATAGACATACCCGACTGACTTAACCTCAACGAGAGTCGCCAAAAAGTATCGCTGAAATAGAGCAGCGATACGGCAAATTTTAATAGAAAGCACGCAGCCAGAACGTCGACGGCCCAGGAGGGACCATACATTTAAATAGAGAACGAATTCTGCTGTGTTCGCATTGACTGACTAACGTGACAAATAATTCCCCCGAACGTAAACAAACTATACACTAGCCTTCCTCAAAACTGCATGGGAATCAGCGCTGCGGTGGCAGATTTCTGAATCAACGCTAAACAGATGATTCGTAGTGGCGGCGTTTGAACGAGATTTTACTGCCAAACGTTTTGACAAAAAGTGCGGAAAAAGTAATGATCGCAAAATTTGACTTTAAATAGATTCAGTGTACACCCGAAGAGGCGAGATCGAGAAACTACCCGAAGGAAGTGTCCAGTGAGAGAATAAACGACCATTGGAACGTGAGTTACCAAAATTAGTCATTTGTTACCTGGTTACATTTATCACACAGTTGTACTGTACACGCCACACATACACCTTCAAATCACTTAGTTTTTTTTCTTGTAAGGCATCTAATTGATATGTCTTGGTAGTTCAAAGGAGTCACGTCCTGAGAGTAAAGATTTTTTCACATATTAAACTCATGCTTGTCAACTGAGTCAAAATCTGAAATACTAGCCGATACTTGATTGGACATATAAAAAATTGTCAATAATAATAACTTGTAAAATTTTTTTTTTCTCTGCAATTTTATAATTTTTATGAATGATAGTCCTTCAGACGATTTGTTTGTTGTTTTTAAAGAATCATTAAACATAACTGATTTTTCAAAGCTAAACTGACTTGTTTAAATTTTTTCGTAGATTAAAAAATTTTATCAATCACATTTAATTTTTTCTTGGAACAAACGTTTCCAAGTGGCGCCCACAAAAAGCATAGTTTTAAGTTGTGTTACAGGACTACATCACTGCAGAGGATCCAGTCAACAGAGTAAGTAACAAAAGTGCGCGGAGGTAACGCCCGACACAGATTACAACACATACACATTACTTTACACCCAATACTTGTTTTTCGTTATAAATTGGCAGCCCAACTAGTGAGGCTTGAAAAAGACGGAACAAGCCCGGCAACTACCAACATATTAAAATGCCACAACCTAAGGGAAAAAAGACGAAGAAGAATGTGGAACCAGAGTTAAGTGTGGAAGACGGAGAGACAGTACAAATGGAGGAAATGGAGTTAGAACCGCCCACACTAGAAATGGAAAGACCGGTACAAACAGCAGAGGAATTAGAGGAACAAACGGGAGAAGAACCCATACAAATGGTAGAACAAACAGAGAAACCCGAACCAGAAAAAATAACAGGGAACGTTGACGCTAATGTAATAATGATAATGTTCCAAACGCTAAACGAAAATATGAAAAAAAATGAGAAGAATAGACAGGAAGATAAGGAGGAAATAATCAAATCCCTGAAAGAGGATATGAATAAAAATAGACAGGAAGACAAGGAGGAGAATAATAAAAACAGACGGGAAGATAAGGAGAAATTAGATAAAAGCATAGAATCTTTAAAGGAGGGTATGAACAAAAATATAGAATCCCTGAATAAAAACAGACAGGAAGATAAGGAGGAAATAAAAGGAAGCATAGAGTCCCTGAAAAAAGAAATTAGCATAAAATACGAAATAGTAAACAAAAGGATCGATGATAATAAGATCGATAGTGACAGGAAGGTCGAAAACATGGAGAAACAATTGGAAAGGTTACGGGAGGGAAACAATACACGTTTCGAAAAGATAGAGGAACAAACAGTAGAGACCAAACAAGATGTTAGAAATCTCGAAAACAAGGTAAGGCAGAACCAAGACGCCATCATGCAGGAAGTCCAGAAAGACGTTAGCGAGAGGATGCAGGAAACATATGACATCGCTAACAGGCTGGATGAACAAATAAAAAAACAAAAATAGCATACTGGAAATAGACCAGAGAGAGAAAAACCTGCAGGAGAGATTAGAGGCGCTGGAGACACACCAATACTAAACACTCATACGTGTCATGGCGAAAACAGGGAAGTAATCAACTTCCAGGACTATCGACGAAACCCAATGGAATTTTTGGAAAGAATGGAGGAGGTTATTGGGAGAAGTAGAGAAACAAGGTGGGACAGGATAAGAGAGATGCTTGACGAGACGTTTAAAAATACTAAGGATAACTGGTGGATAGCGGTACGACCAGAAATAACGAATTTAGCAGAGTTTAAACGCCAGTTTAAGGAAAAGTATTGGTCAGAGACCGCACAAAACAGGGTAAGAATGGACATTTTCTATGGTAAATACGACGCGTCCTATGGACAGTCCCCGACGTCTTATTTCCTGGGAAAGGTATGTTTAGCACGGAAGTTGATACCGCCGATCCCAGAAGAATGTTTGGTAAGGCAGTTAGCTGGACATTACAGCTATGGGATCAAGGATGCCCAATTATACCAACAGATTAGCAAAATAGCCGATCTGGCCAAATTATTGGAAAATTGCGAATCCACAGGAAGGTTCCAGGATTACCAACCCCCCAATCGTAAGGTAGAGTACAACAACAATAATAACGGACCAAACCGGAATGGAGGTGGGAACAGTAATAATCTAAACACCAATAATCAGAATAATAATATCCCACCAAATGGCCGAAATGATAACACTCAGGGCCCAATTAACCGCAACTATCCGGGACCAAACAGAGGTAATTACGCCGGGAATAACTACGGTAGGAACTTCCACCAGGGAAACGGTTATCGCGGGAATAATTATAGAGGAAGTAATTATGGTCAACGTAATGGTTATCGCAACGGGGGAAACCAAGGAGGAGGCGGTAGGAGAAACCAAAATGAATATAGGCCCCAGGTAAATTATATGATGGCCGATAATCGACGACCATACCCACCCAATTTACCAAGTTACGGGTATATGACTCAACAGGCGCCAGGTAGCCAGGGTGATACGGCGAATAACCGTCAGCAGTTTTCAGAGGGTAGGAGTAGCGAACCACCCCGAAACGAAAGTAACAACCAACAAGAGCCAAACGCTAATCAAAATAATAATGAGAATCGGGTAACAGTTCACGAAAATCCGGGTTTTTCATTACAGCATAATCAGGCAAATAATGACGAAAAACCCCGAGTACTTTATGTAAACCATGTATTGGCAGAAACTGGCCGAGAACCAGATAATGATCCCCAAAATGAAAGTGAGAGAGAGGAGGAATTCCGCTATGCAGAAAAATTATGGCCCAAACAAGTGATGAGATGGTAAGGCCATGAAACCAATCATCCAGAATAAATGTCATAGACCAGGCATTTGAAGGAGTAGAGGTGATAAACATCGAAGGTCGAATATTGAAAAGAGAAGGAATTAAAAAGGAATGGGAATGATAAATAAGGACATAATATAAGGAACACAACCAAAAGGGGTTGAAATAATCAACGTAATTAACCCAAACTGACAAATATAACCCAAATATTATCAAACATGAAAGCAATACCTACGAGGTAACTGACACAATTAGGAACAAGGTAAAAGGAACGTATAACCAGACTTCATTAAAAAAGTACCATGATAAAAAAAAAAAAAAAAAAAAAAAAATCAAGTCGAATACGCAATCAGTAACCTAGTACCATGACCAAAGACCCAAGTCAAATACAGCATCATAGAGAAGGTACCTTGACTAAACATGTCAACGTGAATTTTTTTAACTTAGCCATAATTAGAAAGGAGGTAGAGGTTTTTAAATAAATATAAATATTATTGTATAATGATCATTATAAATAAATATTACGAGATGGACACATTCCATCATAGGCAAGATTTATTTCCAATAGCCAAGTCAACGTATATTTACCAGCTTACCCGTACTTAGAGAAGGAGAGAGATTATTATAAATAAATATTACGAGAAGGACACATTCCACCATAGGCAAGATTTATTTCCAATAGCCAAGTCAACGTATATTTACCAGCTTACCCGTACTTAGAGAAGGAGAGAGATTATTATAAATAAATATTACGAGAAGGACACCTTACACCAAAGGCATAAAGATATATATAAAATATAGATTTATTTCCAATAGCCATGTCAACGTATATTTTACCAGCTTACCCGTACTTAGAGAAGGAGAGGGATTATTATTAATAAATATTGCAAGATGGGCACTTAGTAAAGGAGAAAAGAAGGAGAAATACTGTCATATATTTGATACTAAATGGAAATGATAAATGATAAATGAAAAAAAAAAAAGGAGAGGAAAACAGTGTGTTACATAAGGAGGTAATGATGAATATGAATATAGCTATTAACATTGAATGATTTTAAACGATAATTTTAACCTGCGGAGAACGATATATTAATATAATTGTGAATTAATCAGAAGAGTTTAAGAAAGGGAATTTATGTGTAGGAGCCTATGATCTTTGAATATTGTATTTTATTATTATTATTATTATTATTTGTTGCAAAGGTGCAATTATTATTTTCTGAACAGGGATGTGTTGCCACTGATTTCAGTAGTTATAGACAGGAAGGGACAGAGAATGTATGCCATAGCGAGCCACTCTGACTCCCAACCCTCTATGTAAGTTAGGGAATTGATAGGGAATTATATCAAAGATTAATTATAAAACATCAAGGTAAAAAGGAAAGGAATAGGTGATATGACAAAGAACGAACTAGGAATATTGAGTTGGATTAATATATTAAAGGAGTAGTACAGGAATTTAATTATAAGATAAAAGAATGAAATATAAAAAAGCTAATAATAAAGGGTTATTATAGAGATGATAATTTCATCAAAACCAAAGATATGTTTTTCCAAAATTATCAACTTTAACGGTGAGGCATATGTAACGTCACAGAACGTTCCATAAAAAGAAATCATTTATATAGTAAGTTAGCATAAGAGGAAAGTGAAGTGAACAGTATCGAACCCAAGTAGTCCCAAAAAATTGTGTAATTTTGTATAATAATTATTTCTATCAACTTGAAAAAACGACCAAACTATGACTAAGACAAAACCCCATATATATTATTAAAGTGAATAAGAGTGAAAAAACCATAAGACACTATAAGAGAGAGAAATAATGTCAGAATCCACCAGAAGAAAGTCAATAATTATTAAGTTTTATAACTATGAATATAGTATTAAAAACTATTTTTTGTGAATAAATGGACATGATCCATTATTATATTATGTGATGTAAATAAAATAAATGTATTAAATGACTTAAATACATTATTAGAAAGAGTTTAAGTTAAAATAAAAATTGTATATTTGCAATGACAAAAAATATTAATGTGTTGGATTTGAGACCATACACCAAGATTTCATGAGAAAATTAATTATTATCAGATTTAAATAAAAACTATATGTAATTGTCAAGCAGACAATAGTGAACATTTTATCTTAAATAAAGGAAGCTGTCAAATGAATAAAAAGCAGCCAAAATAGCCAAAAACAGTGTTAACTAAAAACATGTAATAGGCATCTAATATTGTATAATTTATGAATTTAATGTTGCCAAAATGCAACCAAACTGTATTAGAAAGCTGTAATATGATATAAAGCAACTATACTAATATACCTGACTGACTTTAACATTGTAATAGTCAAGTCAGCAAAATATTTACTTATACCATGTATGGCTGAAGCCAATTATCCAGTACAAAAATAATCATATCTGGCTAAATACTTACATAATACTAACAAAAATAAGATAGAAAGGTACAATACATCAGAATACCTTAATAAGAAACAAACTCAGTTGAAAGTAAAGTCAATTCTAAAAGAATTTAACTATTTAGAGTGAGATTTGTCACACCATAGAAAATGACATCTCAAGACCAATCAATGATGCTATGTCATCTTGTGATAAATATAATATATGTACAAAGTAACCAGGTATCACAAAAGATAGACAAAATAATAAACTCTGTGTGTATAGTGGTGAAATAATACATATATTAAGGAAAAAGACTAATCATTGTATTAGAAAACTGACAAGAACCTAGGCCATGACCAGAGGCCATATAAAATTGTATTTATTTGTGTTTTGTTGATGTTAAAATTTGTTTATTTTGTTGTAGGAGAGTAGTAGTAGTAGATGTCCAGCTTGTGAAGGGAACTTTATAACTCCACAACAATTTTTGTTATAAATATTGAGTTTTTAATGACTACAACTCAAGGTGAGGGTTGTAAATTGTAATGTTTATTAGACTTAAGTTAATTAGATACCAATCATATTTAGTATCGCTAGATTCAGTAAAAAACAAGGAATCTAAATACATTAATGGCATACAAATTGTAAGTACTAATGTGAAACTGTTTGATAAATACCAGTGTAAATTTTGAAATATCCATTGTATGAAGAATAAGAAATTCGTTCTAAAAGCTTCTACGGAAGTGAAAATTGTTCTATGACATTCCATTTCGTTTATTCTCGAACAATCTAGAAAGAATGTTTACACAAATATACCGGAAGTCGACGAAAACAGTCATCCCGATTTAGTATAAAAGCGAGACCAAATTCGACCAAAAAACACTTGAAGATTGAACTCCAGAACTGATGCATCTCACACAACACTGATCAACGCAGCTAAGGCGAAACCGAGAGGCGAGAAATCGACAAGACACGGCAGGAAGGCTTTTTCCCGTACATAGACATACCCGACTGACTTAACCTCAACGAGAGTCGCCAAAAAGTATCGCTGAAATAGAGCAGCGATACGGCAAATTTTAATAGAAAGCACGCAGCCAGAACGTCGACGGCCCAGGAGGGACCATACATTTAAATAGAGAACGAATTCTGCTGTGTTCGCATTGACTGACTAACGTGACAAATAATTCCCCCGAACGTAAACAAACTATACACTAGCCTTCCTCAAAACTGCATGGGAATCAGCGCTGCGGTGGCAGATTTCTGAATCAACGCTAAACAGATGATTCGTAGTGGCGGCGTTTGAACGAGATTTTACTGCCAAACGTTTTGACAAAAAGTGCGGAAAAAGTAATGATCGCAAAATTTGACTTTAAATAGATTCAGTGTACACCCGAAGAGGCGAGATCGAGAAACTACCCGAAGGAAGTGTCCAGTGAGAGAATAAACGACCATTGGAACGTGAGTTACCAAAATTAGTCATTTGTTACCTGGTTACATTTATCACACAGTTGTACTGTACACGCCACACATACACCTTCAAATCACTTAGTTTTTTTTCTTGTAAGGCATCTAATTGATATGTCTTGGTAGTTCAAAGGAGTCACGTCCTGAGAGTAAAGATTTTTTCACATATTAAACTCATGCTTGTCAACTGAGTCAAAATCTGAAATACTAGCCGATACTTGATTGGACATATAAAAAATTGTCAATAATAATAACTTGTAAAATTTTTTTTTTCTCTGCAATTTTATAATTTTTATGAATGATAGTCCTTCAGACGATTTGTTTGTTGTTTTTAAAGAATCATTAAACATAACTGATTTTTCAAAGCTAAACTGACTTGTTTAAATTTTTTCGTAGATTAAAAAATTTTATCAATCACATTTAATTTTTTCTTGGAACAAACGTTTCCAAGTGGCGCCCACAAAAAGCATAGTTTTAAGTTGTGTTACAGGACTACATCACTGCAGAGGATCCAGTCAACAGAGTAAGTAACAAAAGTGCGCGGAGGTAACGCCCGACACAGATTACAACACATACACATTACTTTACACCCAATACTTGTTTTTCGTTATAAATTGGCAGCCCAACTAGTGAGGCTTGAAAAAGACGGAACAAGCCCGGCAACTACCAACATATTAAAATGCCACAACCTAAGGGAAAAAAGACGAAGAAGAATGTGGAACCAGAGTTAAGTGTGGAAGACGGAGAGACAGTACAAATGGAGGAAATGGAGTTAGAACCGCCCACACTAGAAATGGAAAGACCGGTACAAACAGCAGAGGAATTAGAGGAACAAACGGGAGAAGAACCCATACAAATGGTAGAACAAACAGAGAAACCCGAACCAGAAAAAATAACAGGGAACGTTGACGCTAATGTAATAATGATAATGTTCCAAACGCTAAACGAAAATATGAAAAAAAATGAGAAGAAT
Source organism: Magicicada septendecula (assembly GCA_034769895.1). Lineage (NCBI taxonomy): Eukaryota > Metazoa > Arthropoda > Insecta > Hemiptera > Cicadidae > Magicicada > Magicicada septendecula. The sequence goes on from CM068371.1 coordinate 430,445,413, forward strand.
AGACAGGAAGATAAGGAGGAAATAATCAAATCCCTGAAAGAGGATATGAATAAAAATAGACAGGAAGACAAGGAGGAGAATAATAAAAACAGACGGGAAGATAAGGAGAAATTAGATAAAAGCATAGAATCTTTAAAGGAGGGTATGAACAAAAATATAGAATCCCTGAATAAAAACAGACAGGAAGATAAGGAGGAAATAAAAGGAAGCATAGAGTCCCTGAAAAAAGAAATTAGCATAAAATACGAAATAGTAAACAAAAGGATCGATGATAATAAGATCGATAGTGACAGGAAGGTCGAAAACATGGAGAAACAATTGGAAAGGTTACGGGAGGGAAACAATACACGTTTCGAAAAGATAGAGGAACAAACAGTAGAGACCAAACAAGATGTTAGAAATCTCGAAAACAAGGTAAGGCAGAACCAAGACGCCATCATGCAGGAAGTCCAGAAAGACGTTAGCGAGAGGATGCAGGAAACATATGACATCGCTAACAGGCTGGATGAACAAATAAAAAAACAAAAATAGCATACTGGAAATAGACCAGAGAGAGAAAAACCTGCAGGAGAGATTAGAGGCGCTGGAGACACACCAATACTAAACACTCATACGTGTCATGGCGAAAACAGGGAAGTAATCAACTTCCAGGACTATCGACGAAACCCAATGGAATTTTTGGAAAGAATGGAGGAGGTTATTGGGAGAAGTAGAGAAACAAGGTGGGACAGGATAAGAGAGATGCTTGACGAGACGTTTAAAAATACTAAGGATAACTGGTGGATAGCGGTACGACCAGAAATAACGAATTTAGCAGAGTTTAAACGCCAGTTTAAGGAAAAGTATTGGTCAGAGACCGCACAAAACAGGGTAAGAATGGACATTTTCTATGGTAAATACGACGCGTCCTATGGACAGTCCCCGACGTCTTATTTCCTGGGAAAGGTATGTTTAGCACGGAAGTTGATACCGCCGATCCCAGAAGAATGTTTGGTAAGGCAGTTAGCTGGACATTACAGCTATGGGATCAAGGATGCCCAATTATACCAACAGATTAGCAAAATAGCCGATCTGGCCAAATTATTGGAAAATTGCGAATCCACAGGAAGGTTCCAGGATTACCAACCCCCCAATCGTAAGGTAGAGTACAACAACAATAATAACGGACCAAACCGGAATGGAGGTGGGAACAGTAATAATCTAAACACCAATAATCAGAATAATAATATCCCACCAAATGGCCGAAATGATAACACTCAGGGCCCAATTAACCGCAACTATCCGGGACCAAACAGAGGTAATTACGCCGGGAATAACTACGGTAGGAACTTCCACCAGGGAAACGGTTATCGCGGGAATAATTATAGAGGAAGTAATTATGGTCAACGTAATGGTTATCGCAACGGGGGAAACCAAGGAGGAGGCGGTAGGAGAAACCAAAATGAATATAGGCCCCAGGTAAATTATATGATGGCCGATAATCGACGACCATACCCACCCAATTTACCAAGTTACGGGTATATGACTCAACAGGCGCCAGGTAGCCAGGGTGATACGGCGAATAACCGTCAGCAGTTTTCAGAGGGTAGGAGTAGCGAACCACCCCGAAACGAAAGTAACAACCAACAAGAGCCAAACGCTAATCAAAATAATAATGAGAATCGGGTAACAGTTCACGAAAATCCGGGTTTTTCATTACAGCATAATCAGGCAAATAATGACGAAAAACCCCGAGTACTTTATGTAAACCATGTATTGGCAGAAACTGGCCGAGAACCAGATAATGATCCCCAAAATGAAAGTGAGAGAGAGGAGGAATTCCGCTATGCAGAAAAATTATGGCCCAAACAAGTGATGAGATGGTAAGGCCATGAAACCAATCATCCAGAATAAATGTCATAGACCAGGCATTTGAAGGAGTAGAGGTGATAAACATCGAAGGTCGAATATTGAAAAGAGAAGGAATTAAAAAGGAATGGGAATGATAAATAAGGACATAATATAAGGAACACAACCAAAAGGGGTTGAAATAATCAACGTAATTAACCCAAACTGACAAATATAACCCAAATATTATCAAACATGAAAGCAATACCTACGAGGTAACTGACACAATTAGGAACAAGGTAAAAGGAACGTATAACCAGACTTCATTAAAAAAGTACCATGATAAAAAAAAAAAAAAAAAAAAAAAAATCAAGTCGAATACGCAATCAGTAACCTAGTACCATGACCAAAGACCCAAGTCAAATACAGCATCATAGAGAAGGTACCTTGACTAAACATGTCAACGTGAATTTTTTTAACTTAGCCATAATTAGAAAGGAGGTAGAGGTTTTTAAATAAATATAAATATTATTGTATAATGATCATTATAAATAAATATTACGAGATGGACACATTCCATCATAGGCAAGATTTATTTCCAATAGCCAAGTCAACGTATATTTACCAGCTTACCCGTACTTAGAGAAGGAGAGAGATTATTATAAATAAATATTACGAGAAGGACACATTCCACCATAGGCAAGATTTATTTCCAATAGCCAAGTCAACGTATATTTACCAGCTTACCCGTACTTAGAGAAGGAGAGAGATTATTATAAATAAATATTACGAGAAGGACACCTTACACCAAAGGCATAAAGATATATATAAAATATAGATTTATTTCCAATAGCCATGTCAACGTATATTTTACCAGCTTACCCGTACTTAGAGAAGGAGAGGGATTATTATTAATAAATATTGCAAGATGGGCACTTAGTAAAGGAGAAAAGAAGGAGAAATACTGTCATATATTTGATACTAAATGGAAATGATAAATGATAAATGAAAAAAAAAAAGGAGAGGAAAACAGTGTGTTACATAAGGAGGTAATGATGAATATGAATATAGCTATTAACATTGAATGATTTTAAACGATAATTTTAACCTGCGGAGAACGATATATTAATATAATTGTGAATTAATCAGAAGAGTTTAAGAAAGGGAATTTATGTGTAGGAGCCTATGATCTTTGAATATTGTATTTTATTATTATTATTATTATTATTTGTTGCAAAGGTGCAATTATTATTTTCTGAACAGGGATGTGTTGCCACTGATTTCAGTAGTTATAGACAGGAAGGGACAGAGAATGTATGCCATAGCGAGCCACTCTGACTCCCAACCCTCTATGTAAGTTAGGGAATTGATAGGGAATTATATCAAAGATTAATTATAAAACATCAAGGTAAAAAGGAAAGGAATAGGTGATATGACAAAGAACGAACTAGGAATATTGAGTTGGATTAATATATTAAAGGAGTAGTACAGGAATTTAATTATAAGATAAAAGAATGAAATATAAAAAAGCTAATAATAAAGGGTTATTATAGAGATGATAATTTCATCAAAACCAAAGATATGTTTTTCCAAAATTATCAACTTTAACGGTGAGGCATATGTAACGTCACAGAACGTTCCATAAAAAGAAATCATTTATATAGTAAGTTAGCATAAGAGGAAAGTGAAGTGAACAGTATCGAACCCAAGTAGTCCCAAAAAATTGTGTAATTTTGTATAATAATTATTTCTATCAACTTGAAAAAACGACCAAACTATGACTAAGACAAAACCCCATATATATTATTAAAGTGAATAAGAGTGAAAAAACCATAAGACACTATAAGAGAGAGAAATAATGTCAGAATCCACCAGAAGAAAGTCAATAATTATTAAGTTTTATAACTATGAATATAGTATTAAAAACTATTTTTTGTGAATAAATGGACATGATCCATTATTATATTATGTGATGTAAATAAAATAAATGTATTAAATGACTTAAATACATTATTAGAAAGAGTTTAAGTTAAAATAAAAATTGTATATTTGCAATGACAAAAAATATTAATGTGTTGGATTTGAGACCATACACCAAGATTTCATGAGAAAATTAATTATTATCAGATTTAAATAAAAACTATATGTAATTGTCAAGCAGACAATAGTGAACATTTTATCTTAAATAAAGGAAGCTGTCAAATGAATAAAAAGCAGCCAAAATAGCCAAAAACAGTGTTAACTAAAAACATGTAATAGGCATCTAATATTGTATAATTTATGAATTTAATGTTGCCAAAATGCAACCAAACTGTATTAGAAAGCTGTAATATGATATAAAGCAACTATACTAATATACCTGACTGACTTTAACATTGTAATAGTCAAGTCAGCAAAATATTTACTTATACCATGTATGGCTGAAGCCAATTATCCAGTACAAAAATAATCATATCTGGCTAAATACTTACATAATACTAACAAAAATAAGATAGAAAGGTACAATACATCAGAATACCTTAATAAGAAACAAACTCAGTTGAAAGTAAAGTCAATTCTAAAAGAATTTAACTATTTAGAGTGAGATTTGTCACACCATAGAAAATGACATCTCAAGACCAATCAATGATGCTATGTCATCTTGTGATAAATATAATATATGTACAAAGTAACCAGGTATCACAAAAGATAGACAAAATAATAAACTCTGTGTGTATAGTGGTGAAATAATACATATATTAAGGAAAAAGACTAATCATTGTATTAGAAAACTGACAAGAACCTAGGCCATGACCAGAGGCCATATAAAATTGTATTTATTTGTGTTTTGTTGATGTTAAAATTTGTTTATTTTGTTGTAGGAGAGTAGTAGTAGTAGATGTCCAGCTTGTGAAGGGAACTTTATAACTCCACAACAATTTTTGTTATAAATATTGAGTTTTTAATGACTACAACTCAAGGTGAGGGTTGTAAATTGTAATGTTTATTAGACTTAAGTTAATTAGATACCAATCATATTTAGTATCGCTAGATTCAGTAAAAAACAAGGAATCTAAATACATTAATGGCATACAAATTGTAAGTACTAATGTGAAACTGTTTGATAAATACCAGTGTAAATTTTGAAATATCCATTGTATGAAGAATAAGAAATTCGTTCTAAAAGCTTCTACGGAAGTGAAAATTGTTCTATGACATTCCATTTCGTTTATTCTCGAACAATCTAGAAAGAATGTTTACACAAATATACCGGAAGTCGACGAAAACAGTCATCCCGATTTAGTATAAAAGCGAGACCAAATTCGACCAAAAAACACTTGAAGATTGAACTCCAGAACTGATGCATCTCACACAACACTGATCAACGCAGCTAAGGCGAAACCGAGAGGCGAGAAATCGACAAGACACGGCAGGAAGGCTTTTTCCCGTACATAGACATACCCGACTGACTTAACCTCAACGAGAGTCGCCAAAAAGTATCGCTGAAATAGAGCAGCGATACGGCAAATTTTAATAGAAAGCACGCAGCCAGAACGTCGACGGCCCAGGAGGGACCATACATTTAAATAGAGAACGAATTCTGCTGTGTTCGCATTGACTGACTAACGTGACAAATAATTCCCCCGAACGTAAACAAACTATACACTAGCCTTCCTCAAAACTGCATGGGAATCAGCGCTGCGGTGGCAGATTTCTGAATCAACGCTAAACAGATGATTCGTAGTGGCGGCGTTTGAACGAGATTTTACTGCCAAACGTTTTGACAAAAAGTGCGGAAAAAGTAATGATCGCAAAATTTGACTTTAAATAGATTCAGTGTACACCCGAAGAGGCGAGATCGAGAAACTACCCGAAGGAAGTGTCCAGTGAGAGAATAAACGACCATTGGAACGTGAGTTACCAAAATTAGTCATTTGTTACCTGGTTACATTTATCACACAGTTGTACTTTACACGCCACACATACACCTTCAAATCACTTAGTTTTTTTTCTTGTAAGGCATCTAATTGATATGTCTTGGTAGTTCAAAGGAGTCACGTCCTGAGAGTAAAGATTTTTTCACATATTAAACTCATGCTTGTCAACTGAGTCAAAATCTGAAATACTAGCCGATACTTGATTGGACATATAAAAAATTGTCAATAATAATAACTTGTAAAATTTTTTTTTTCTCTGCAATTTTATAATTTTTATGAATGATAGTCCTTCAGACGATTTGTTTGTTGTTTTTAAAGAATCATTAAACATAACTGATTTTTCAAAGCTAAACTGACTTGTTTAAATTTTTTCGTAGATTAAAAAATTTTATCAATCACATTTAATTTTTTCTTGGAACAAACGTTTCCAAGTGGCGCCCACAAAAAGCATAGTTTTAAGTTGTGTTACAGGACTACATCACTGCAGAGGATCCAGTCAACAGAGTAAGTAACAAAAGTGCGCGGAGGTAACGCCCGACACAGATTACAACACATACACATTACTTTACACCCAATACTTGTTTTTCGTTATAACATGCATCACTCCTTCCATGAACATTTATGAGGTGTAAATGACTATCATGAACGTTATTTTCCAGCGACGTACGTACACATGATAGTTCCTCCTCTCTGTCTTAGATATCATTTAACTTAGAAGATACATAACTTACACATTTTCTGAATTTAAAATAGTCATTACATGCTACATTTACGCTTTATGGTGTAATGTTCCATCTAATTTGCAGAGCCATGATTGTAGTATGCGGATATATTTAATTAAAACAAGTAGTCGTGACGTGAGTCGATATTCAACATTAGTCAGTTTAACGGAACGTATGATTTCTATATGATATATAAACTTTAACTTTACATGATTTTATTACAGATAAGATTGACAAGGGTTAATTATTATAATTAGACAACACACAAAGACACTGTTGACTTTTGTTAAAACCTGAATGTAATTTGTTAAATATTCTGTCTTGTTTACTTCAACCTACACGATTTCATACATCGCATACGAAATGTGCTCAGGGTTATACCAGAACATTCAGAGATGTAACAAGAAATGTTACTACTGAGCTTTTACCGGAATGTTATACCTGGTACGTAGACATCTATGCACATAGCTCAAAATTAATTTTTCAAACGCATTCTTATATGTATTCTATATGGTTTAAAGTGCGAAAGTGACTCGTTATCATTATGCACTGTAACACGGTACTATATGCCAGAGACGTAGATACCCATAAACTTTGTTAACACTTTTCTGAAATAAACGCATTCGTACTATAGAAGTTCTACTTGTAAAATTAATAACCTGCACTACACAAACAATAATACCAGTCACGAAGTTAAATAATTACAATGGTCAACGTTAGTGGCGCTCACGTACTTTGCGAACCCGAAACTCAACTGGCCAAGTTGTGTTACGCCTATAAACGGTGCAGGCCAAATGTTGCGTAAGCTCCAGTTGCCGGCGCTGTGAACTTGCAAGGCGCAATACAATCGATTGCCTTATACAGTACTATAACATTACTTTGTCCTGCTGTTTAAAAATATATTATACAAATGTCATGTAAACTACGCGTGTTGCCTATCACGACGGCGGTTAATAATAATATCATAATTATTTTACAATAGAAGAAAGAGACGAAAGAGTATAATTTACACACGAACTGCTTAGGAGCTATTTTGCTGTTTTAGACACTGTACCTCATCCTAGTTGAGTTGTCAGTGACGCAGTACACGACGCCCTGCTGACAATGATAATAACGAACAAACATATATCACGCAGTTTTTGATAGTATGCTATTTTCCTATTTTCATAATAATATACATACATATATAGTGAAATGTTCTTTCAGTATTAACTACTTCTGCAATTAAAATTATTATTTGTATTTTCTCCTGCCGCACATTTTACTGATCACATCAGTATCACCAGAGGATTATAAATGAATCAATAAACATACGAGTTTACAACATATTTCGGAAAATCAAATTTAATATAAAAGAAATTATCAACTTAATTTTATTTAAATTATCGATTTTTTCAATTTGTATTTACTCAAGCAGCTGATTTGTCGATTGCATTGGAAATATTTTATGTTTATATATAATTTATGTTAATAAATTTATAATTTTAAATAGATCAGCTTGTTTTGTTTTTAGTTGAGGTTGTTCTTGTTCAACAGAAGTGGGGAGACACACTGAATCGTAATCTTGACTCAATCACGTGACCACAGCACAGCCGTTGCGATTATGAGTTGCCAACATTGTGACTGCCCGCAAAGAAAACTCAATTTTTATGTGAAGTAATTAAATTGAATTTAACGTATAAACTTTAATTAAAATCTGTTATTCAATAAGGTAAACACGTTCTGCTAAGAGAAAACGGGTGATAAATGTGTACTCACGAGAAAACGTATAAGATATAAAAAGCAACAATATCTCACGGAATACATACAAAAACAGTAATAGCTTAATTTTTTATTTTGTTTACATAATTTTCTAAAAATACATTAATAAAGCTGGCAAATTACAACAATTTTACGAATTTATTTTTTGTTTTTTATTTGGTCTTTTTTACTTTTCATTTTATAAATAAAAAATTACTGTGAAAACAACAGCTAAATGTGCGCAACGATACACACTCATAAAGATTATTCTTGTAACTAATATTGTTATTTGATTGTCAATTTGGTATGTTGGCAACACTGAGTTTTATAAGAGACTAAAATAAGAAATAATTAAAAATAAATAACTAAGTATGTACGACTTACTTAATACTGTTTTAAATATCTTGGTCGAATAAGAGTATTCGAGAAATTAGAAAATGACCCACATAAATACACTACTAAAATGAAACTAAAGTATACAGTATATTTAAAATACTGACCAACAACAGGTCTAAACGTTTGTTGTATTATTGAACTAATCGTTGTATTATTAACGCATTTGGACTGAGCGTTGACTACTGTAGAGACAACCAATAGGAAGAGCTCGTACGTATTCAACAGTGATGACGTCAGTGACATTTTAACTTGAATATTAAAACATTAAGATTACCAGATGCCGAACTGAATGATAAAAATAAGCACGGCGCTAATAAATGTTTTACCTTTTATTTTCAGCTTTATTTCTTAAATAAAACTTGTTAAATATACATTTAATTATTTTCACACTTCATTTTTACACTATAAAAACGTAATTCATCAACAGGATCTTTTGTTTATTATACAACATTATGAAATAAGGTATATGTTTTCTACACAAACCTTCGTCTTACTTGTTTAATGTACTTGAACGAAGAAACTGAGATAAAAGTGTATTCATACTAGGCATCCTGTAATGTAATATGGTTTTATACAACAACAAGAGAACCGTCACGAACGGCTCTGATTACTTTTCTAGCAGACAGTAATGCACTGATCAGAACGTGATCTCATTGGTTGAGACCTCACCCTAACTTCTACTACAAACAACTGCATCACAGAAGAACAGTTATTTCAAAAACCGCTTTTCTCTGAATTACATTCAACAAACCCGGGCAAGTATTATGCAGTACATTCACGTGAAACGTTAAGAACGGTTTTTATATTCCACGTGTAAATCACATTACCAGTAAAACGTAAGTTTATTTCCGGGAAACAAAACGTTTAGCAGCAAGCGTAGTTGTTTCTTACTGAAATTAAGACTATTCGTGTAATGCATAATGCCCTTCAAATTATAAAATATTTATTATTTTTAATCTAGCCCTATAATAAATAACTTATGGTTTCGTTGGCAAGAATACAATTTTTATAGAAACCCTTCAAAAGCTGCTACAAGTATACTTGCTTTTCTCGTAATGCTCACAGTTTATATAATTTAAGAAACTCATTTACCTACTAGTTGTAGAGTTATCAAGGTAGATGTATGTCCTGTAGAAGACCTATAGCGATCAATTTTAAGTTATACACGGTTTTCGAAACACCGTTTTACTATTATATCAACATTTTACGGAACTTGTTTTACCTTCATGGGGTCGGTAATTACCTTCACTAAATATGTAAAAGTAATTCCACAAATGAACTCCTGGAATTCATGATATAAATTAATTCGAATTCAGATCTAACGTGAATCACCTTCTAGGTTCCATTGAAATTGTCGCTAAGATGCCCACCGACTGAGAAGCTTATTTTCACGAATTCTCTTCCGCTTAGAAAGTAGGCATTACTTTCCAAAAGCTATAGCTTTGGTACGTCCCTTACGTAGAATGCAGCTTAAGCACCTTCACTAAGATACGTTTTGGTATTTCGTTTATTTCAGTCTTTTACAGGCACAAATATTACATACTGTATTTCTGCCGCTGCTGCCTTTCTTAGAATACCTTACTCGTAGAGAAGATTTTTAAAGTTTTAGTAAAGCGTGTTTGCTATCCACATGCTTAGTCATCCTCCTTAATACAAGGTAAATTATAGCAAAGTGATGGCTTTTATAGGAATTCTTAAACCGTAAGGACTGTACTTAAAAGATATCAGTCCATTTTTGTGTTTGAAACAGTCGCTCTAGTACGTAGCCTTATATAAACAGTTACGTTGTAAGTATATGCTGAATATTGAAACGGACAAAGTATTTAAATGAATTGAACTGCATTTAAACGGACAAAGTTACATGAGTAAGCGCTAAAATTTTGCTGATCACGTGTGTGTGTGTGTGTGTGTGTGTGTGTGTGTGTGTGTGTGTGTGTGTGTGTGTGTGTGTGTGTGTGTGTGTGTGTGTGTGTGTGTGTGTGTGTGTGTGTGTGTGTGTGTGTGTGTGTGTGTGTGTGTGTGTGTGTGTGTGTGTGTGAGCACGCCCAACTTATATCTGTGTCATCTGCCTTCTATATTGGATAACGGTAAAACATTCATTAATCTCTGTGAACACGACAGCCAATTTGCACACATTGTTCAAGCATGAGCGGAAGCAAAAAGGACCCCAACCACACATATCAATCCCTATATTAGATTCCCTTCTGAAATAAATGTTTAACGTCTTTACGTCCCCTAAACGGGCATTCCCTATACTATCTACAGATATTTATGTATGTTAACCACGAAAGACTAAATACTGCATGCCCTTATATTCGATTAGTTATTTTTCCTTTTGTTGTAATGCTAACTGAAATCTAAAATACAGTTGCTTTGGTTTCAAAAATTTTAAATCTATTGTTAAAAATAAATTATCGCTAAGTTTAAGCGATGTTAAAGACTGTAAAAGTGATACTTTAGTTATTTCAGTTCACGTAGTTGGTCTGTCTGTACTCTAGTGCTCTTAAGTAATTATTGATTAACATATCAACCAATAATAACTTAAGTGTAAGCCCCACGTTTGTATGTAACCTACTACTAATATTCTTTCCTATGTACCATGTTGTTTAGTACAATACCGTGCTTGCCTAGAGTTTGGTAAGGTACTAATCCAAACATCTTGAAGCTAAATATATTATCTGCTGACGAAAACACTTTCTGAAAGATTAGTATAAGTAAATACTTTGAAATGCCCTGGACTCTCTTACCTCTAAGAACAAAAATAATAATTCATATCAGGTTTTCGATGTTACATGATTTCAATATCTCTAAACGTTATGTAAGTAAAAAAGTGCAAATATCCGATTTAGTTACTTCCTGACGTCTGGAAAGCAGGTGGAGAATGTTCGCTTCCAATGATCTTAGCCACTGTTCTTCTTATATAATTGTACTGAAGTAAATTTTGGCTTTAAAAGAATAGACAATGGTGAAGGTCCAGAAGTTAAATAATATCCTCATCGTCAAGTTCTGTTTTATTTAAGTGATTGGACCTGTTCTGTTAACCAAAATGGTAAGCTCTACTGAACACTCTGAGTCTCAAGCTGTGAGTTTTGCGACTGGGATAGTAAACTTTATAAAACAAACACCATAAGAAAGGTCACCATGGTGTGTGATGAACAACTTGTATATTTTTAAAAATAGAGACACTCTTCCGCAACAAATTAAACAATGTTTACAGGAACGTAATAAGAAAGTCAAGGAATTAGACGTTTTTTGTTAAATAAAATGACAGATAGGCACTACTAAATGTTTTGGGTATTGATTAAACAATATTAACATATCAATCATGTAGACATATATTGATTAAACATGTTCACTCATTGCTTATTCCTCATCAGTGAAGTGCGTTCGACTTACCACCTTTCGAACGTTTCTTCTGCTGACGATGGCCTCCGTAGGCCATCTTCTGCTGACGTGTGGCCGAAACGTCTAGTGACAGCATTTTAAAGAATCGGTCACGGCCCTACCGCCCGGTTTTTAATGTTTTAAATAATGTTATACAGAACAAATTATAGCTTACTATACTATAATGTTTAGCGAAGACTGGAAGCAATGTCTTGAAAAGGATAAAATTCTATTCTTATATCTGAGTAACTTTGTATGTGCGATGCAAGCAAAAAAATACGTGTATTACGTATACCCTGCACATTATAGGTTGTGGAATGCAGGCAGTTACTGATAAATGACCCTACAGTACGAGTCACCATTACAGAATTGTACTGATGTTTTGTTATTTTTTGTCAGTTAAAATGAACACTCCTATAGGTCCTTATATGAATTACTTACAGTACTTCAACGTAGAACTATATGTAGGCTACGTCTTGCGTTCAAGTATGTAACATCACTACCCCAGTTGACTCTGGTTGCAATTTAAATATTAAGTTTTTTGGAAACGTATCAATATTTCTTCCTGAATACATTATTTGACGGTAGCAAATGCCTTTACCTATGTCGCATCGTAGACGACTCTTATGTATCACTTGGTTCTACTGTTCACAATATTGTTAAAATTATTTTTATTATAAGGTTACCAATGTAATCAACTAATTAGAAAAAGTTCTCCTGTGCAATTCACAATATTGTTATTTATATTTTTATTATAAGGTTATCAATGTAATCGACTAATTTGAAAGTTGTTTAACAACGATCCTAATATATGACATGCAAACTTTGGCATATTTTTTTTAACAGTTTGTATCGCATCCGGTTCAATGTCAAAGAAGTAACATTTGATTCGGCGCATTAGCGGAAAAGTAAATGTGTAAATTAAAATAGCACAATGAATATCAATAAATTTTTCCTCCAGTTAGCTTTATTCTAATTTAAATGGGTATTTTCTGTAATCATATATCTTGGCCATCGCAGTTTTATGAGAATAATAAACGACGGATACATATGTTAAAACAATATTAAGGCACTTTAGAAAACAACGTGTTAACTATACCCACAGGAAACCGTAAATTGACATAATTACTGTTTAGGCAGTCCAAAAATTAAACTTCAATATTGTGTGACTCATAACATAGTAGACTAAGTGTTTAACTACACCTTGTCCGACAGTCATATGAGACTATGGGCGAGAGAGGAAATACATTGTTCTTACGAAGAATCAGCTCGCCTATAACAGATAGTTCTAAAATTTTGTAATAAAAAAGTTAACTTACAAATAATCATAAAATACTGTGGCGCATTATAAATAATGTTTTTTACGTCTTTTGGATTATTTTGAAAAATTTATAATCACAAATATAACTATAAAAATATATGTAGGCTATCTGAAATTTCTGTTTCTACTTGGAAACGTTCCTTCATAAAGTAATTCCCATTATGTACGTACTGTGGCGGCAACTAAATAATTATCAATTTGTTCCTTTAAAACGACTGATTTTCACTTGACTTTAACCTGAAATTTTAAAAATAATGATGCATAGACTTTTTAAGACACAGTACAAGACAATAAATCATACTAAAATCATCATTGTAATTTTTATATTATTTACATATTATTTGTTTTCGACGATAAAAAGTTGTATTCAAACACAACACACAAACACATCTTTGTTTGGTAAACACAGTATGCCGTCTAGCCGACAAGAATTTAATTCCAAGACAGTTTGCAATATCTGAGAGACTCTAGGTTTTAGTAATCGGTACTATTATAAATTTTACAACTTATGGATAGCAAGATACTGTTTAATAATGTGTTACTTTAATGTTCAAAATTATTTTGATCTAAATTTTAAAGTATTTTAACAGATAAGATATGAATCTAATATGAATCACAAAACATGAAAAGATTGATCCAGTTACAATTTGCAGTAAAATTATTTTCTTGATAAAAACAGAACACGTTAATTGCAATGTTGGAGAAATTAGAAGTGCTGAACTATACGACTTATAAAACTGAGAAGAAATTATCTGCGGGAGTAAAACGTATCGTAGTGAACTTGCTTCTTAGCGAAATGTTTATATTGCTAGTTTTTCAGAAGAGAGCTAGCATAAATATGTTTCCACAGGCGCGCACACCTGTATTATGTAATGAACAGAGTCTACTGTCACAAAGAATTCCAACTATAAACAGGAAAGGTCGCTTAATGGAATGTGTTACAACAAACTGTAAGGTTGGTACGAGGAAAGAGAATTTAAATGTTAAGACTCCAGAAACTTTTCAACACAAAGAGTACTTTGCATGTTTCTGACTTTCTGACAGAAATAGTTTTTTAAATGTAATATAACAAGCGTTAATGTCTCTTTTAGTATTAAACAGATAGTCGTCAAATGTACATATAAGTATGTAACGAATATTTCAAATCCTTAAATCCAAAAGTTGCTGGAAAGTTATTAAATGCCTTTCAAATACCAACAAAAATAAACATCAAATTATACTAGTCTTATTCTTATTCGCTACATTAGCAGTCTCTTTACTCGACACAAACAAACCATGCAAATCCCAAGATGTAGTACTGATACTGCAATTTACTGTATAAACTGAAATTCTGAAATTATAGAAACAAGAAGCTGTCTATACAAGATGAATTTACTCAACGACTAACAAATGTACAAAGAGAGAATAACAGTAAAGTTTCAGTACACTTACTGAGCTAATTGAACACTGTTTCAGAGTATTGTAGGCCTCAGTAACCAACATTTTGATGACATAAAAATTATAGGCTACACATTTAACTTTTAGATACCAATTTTTACTGTAATTATGACTATTTTTAAAGTATATCAATTATTCACCTACTTCTAGTAAAACTAAGCAACCGCATGTAGCGCTCTACAATACTGTAATTCAGCAAATGACTTCTGTCTACGCAAAATCTAATTGTGCGGTAGATGTTTGTAATAAGATCATTATGAGAGTCGCTGTAACAGTGTGTCGTTTAGATCGGAGCCAAAGGCGGTCTTATTAAAAATATACTGTTAGTCACAACCTCTTTCCACGCAGACGTTACGGCATGTCTCAAGCATTAAGATAAGACTTTTTAAATTAAGTTCCTACGAAATGTATTTGCTATCACCAAGAACAATCTATTCCTTGTTTCACTGCTTACCTAAACGAATCATCATCTCTATGCTTTGTCATTTTTACTAATTGAGAAACATAATATAAATATTAAATATGTTTTTTGCATTAAACAACCTTACACAAATTTAAATAAACAGCACAGTTTCATATTTTGTAAACAGCACGTAAGTAAAGTGACTCACATTAAATCTGCTGAACAAAGTTTTAATTAAAATGCTACTATTTAAATGTGGTGGCGCGTGACGGACTTACATACCCTTTTTCACACTTTTTCGGTTACAAGTTAAGTGCCGTAGTTCGGTTTAAGTCATTTAACTTTACATAATTTGAAAGGTACAGTAATTTACCTTAGCTCATAATGAAGGCTTTCTCTCGAAAAAGACACTGGAGGTAGGAGGTAGGTAGCAAGTTGCAGATCTGGACTATCTCTTAAATGTGATGATGTGTAGTCCGGAGAAAATTAGAGAAATACTTATAATTCCTGTTACATTTCTGTTCATAATAATAATATATTTAATTAAGTAAAAACATTAAATCAGTATTTTTCTATTTAATACTTTGAGAGCCGAACACACAAACCCCGATTAACACTACCCGATTAATAAAAATCTAGTCGTCTTTTTCTTTTAATCCGAACCTATCAAGAATCAACAATCGGCAATATATGTGCAAAGGTAACTTAAATAGCAGATATCTTAGGATCAGAATGAACTAGAGCAAATCACAATATAGGAAAAGAAAAATAATTTTCTCTAATACTTCGGAGACTAGGACTTCGGATTTATTATTCTGGACTTAGAGGACTTAGGCAGTCCTTTTCGTACTATCAGGCACAGAAAATCTCCCGTCCAGCAAGTTTGTCTTACCAGATTTTCCTTCACAGAAAAATTACTTGAGTTGATTTAATCCTTCCCTAAATTAATGATTAATAACTTGTTCATTGATTTGATCGGCTTTAGCGTCTCTTTTTATAAACGTATCTGTTAGTTCGTTTCCATCCAGGCCACAATGTGATGATAACCATTACAGTACAAAAACTTTGTTTTCTCTTGCAGAATTTTAATTTTATTTTAAATGATTTTTACCTGTTTTATAGAGTTATGGATTATGGTATTGCGCCTGTTACAGGTCTTGAGTTTCAAATTATCTGACGTTACGTTACGTCCTTTATTGGAACTGCTCAGAAAGTTATGCAATTAACTCAGCCCGTTTTGATGGCCTCTATTTATTCCTAAAAATTCGTGTGGTAAAGAACCATTGTTGGTTAAAGCACAGTATTTTGTTGTAATTCTTTAAGCTTACAACTGAAATATGAAAACATTGGTATAAATATAGAACACAATTAATTTTTAATACAATTATCATTAAAAATTCCACTTTCTAAAAGATATGAAAATAAATTTACATTATAACATAGTGAGAACAGAAATAGGTTATTTGAATTATGAGAAAAATTGTTTCCCACCATTGTAATTCAGATGCAATTACTTGAGTAGAAAATGCACGAAGTGTAAGAGATATAGGTTTTGTTTAAGAAATCAAACACGTGTAGACAGTAGCATTAAGGCTATAGCTATATCAACATTGTTGTATTTTAATAAATTGTTTTATATACTAAACAGAGGTCACGAGTTGTAGAGACAATATTTCTTTGCACGACGGAAATATACCTTGGACAGCTGTTGTATACGAGGAGATGGATTCAGTAATCACAGCATTCAGGACGAGATGATTACGTTCAGAGTACACAGCAAAGCCATGGAAATTACTATTTCTTTTATGAATTTGCTAACTGCTATAATTTTTTATTGTTCGACTAAGCTTTTCGTCATTACTGACATCTTCAGGTCTTAAACAACCTTTTTTTTCTTCATTTTCTAGATAATTTATAGCTCTATAGCAAAATGAATTTAATGGTGCCATTTTATAATTGACTGGATGATATGATTCTTGTGGAATTATTAAATCTGAGTATGTTTCTTTCCTATATATATCGAATTTGAGTTTGTTATCTTCAATTTTTATATTGATATCCAGGAAATTAATTTCTAATCCTCCAATTTCTTCTTGAAATTTTATTGTTTTTTCTATGTTATTTAGTTGTTCCGTAAATTTTTTAAATTCATTTACTTCACCTTCCCAAACTATTAGTATGTCATCTACATACCTGATCCATTTTTTAATTCTTCTTTCTTTATCTGTATCTTTTAAAATTTTGATTTCAAAGCTATTCATGAATATCTCTGCCATTAATGGTGAAAGCGGTGATCCCATTGGTAATCCATTTTCTTGTATGTAAAATTTGTTATTAAATCTGAAGTAGTTCTGGCTTAGGCATAATTCTAATCCTTCTATTATTTCGTTTTTCCATTCTACATTACTTAATTTGTTTTTCTTTATTATTTCTACTGTTTTTGCTATTGGTATGTTGGTGTACATATCTTTTATATCTAATGACATTAATTTTGTCTTATTTGTTATGGTAATTTCTTTTAATCTTTCTATTACCTTTTTACTATTTTCTATGCTGTGGATTTCTTCTTTTTCATATGCCATTTTGATTCTTTTACTTATTTCTTTTGATATTTTGTATGTTGGCGAATTTATAAATGATACTATAGGTCTTAATGGCATTTCTTTTTTATGTAACTTAATTTGACATGTAAATTTTGGAGCTTCAGGATTATGTCCTATTTTTTGTTTCTTTTGCCATTCTGTTAAATATGTTGTCTTTTTTATCAATTTCTTTGTTTGTGCTTGAAATTTACTTGTGTAATCATATTTTATTTCTTTATATGGTCCTTTTTGTATAAATTGTTCTGCTTTTTCGATATAATCTCTTTTGTTCATTACCACTGCTGTATTACCTTTATCGGCTTTTATAACTATCAAATTGTTCTCCGTGATTTTCTTTTTTAATTCTCTTATATTTCTTTTTATTTGTGTTTCGTTTTTATTTCTTATATTTTTGTTTTTCTTACATATTTTTTCTACTATTTCTTTTACTTCACTTCTTAATTGTTTTTTAGTTTCTTCATTTTTTATTTTATCGATTATTTCTTCACATTCTATTATTGTATTTTCTTTATCTATGTTTGTTTTTGTTGCATATTTTAAACTTTTCCCTAATAATTTATGTTCATTTTCTGTAAACTTGGTTTCTGTTAAATTTAATACTTTTTCAGCAAATTTTATTTCTTTATCTTTTTCTTTATTTTTATTTCTTGTTCCTTCTATTAATTCCTTGAGTTTCTTATTTAATCTCTCTTCCATTTTTCTTATTTTCTTTTCTATGTATTTTTACCAAACTCTTTTCTCATTTCTTCTATTTCTATATAATTGTAACTTGTATATGATTTTTGATGTAATTGATACATTTCTTTGTTATATTTATTTATTTTACTGTATAAGTTCTTAATTTCAAGTTTTATCCATATTTTTTCCGCCATGTTTTTCACTTGGTTTGCTACTTTGCTTTTGTTATTAATTTTAATTTTTGCGTATTTTGGAGTTATTTTATTAATTAAACACTGTTTATTAAACCAAATTTTCCCCAGCGTTTTTTTCAATTTTGCTTTAATTTTTAAATACTTAAAAAATTTCCTTACATTTGTATACTTATCTGCTTGCAATTCGCATGTTTTATTCTTTGTATTGTTTAAGCAGCCATCCTTACTATTTCTTTTATGAATTTGCTAACTGCTATAATTTTTTATTGTTCGACTAAGCTTTTCGTCATTACTGACATCTTCAGGTCTTAAACAACTAGACAGTTGTTTAAGACCTGAAGATCTTAAACATTATAAAAAATTATAGCAGTTAGCAAATTCATAAAAGAAATAGTAAGGATGGCTGCTAATTTAAACAATACGAAGAAAGCCATGGAAAGCTGTGATTCTGCCGGAAAACAGTTTTTAGCTATACGGATCGCTCCATTTCGCCTGCTTTTGCGCTATTCCTTTAAAATAACTGTAATTTGGCCTAGCCATCGTATTTGTCAGCATTCCTCATCCTTTTTTCTTTGAAAATATTTCCTTCTATTGTAAACAGTTGCAATTTCTGTGAACAGCTCTTTCTCAAGATGTGACCAAACCACACGATCTTTAAACCTAACTTTCTCTGGTTGGTGAACATTATCGAAAGGGTTAGGTCAGACTATTAGCATCGTTAGATTTCCCATACAACGGTCTCAACCACTGAAAATTAATGGTCATCTTTAGATGTGAGATAATATAATACATTAACTAAACCTTAAGACCCACCATCACCTACAAAGTTAACTTCCAATGTAGGTGTTTGAACGTGAGTCAGTGTGGTTGTGCTTCCCGGTTCTGTCCAGCAAACGTACAGGTAAGTAGAGTTTCTTTTTTTCTACACAGTTGTGTAAACGTTTTAGTCGATTGTGGTTTATTTTTTTAACGCTTGTTAGTGAACGAATCTTGGGTAGGTTTAAGTGTGTATTTAAGGTATTAGTTTATCTTATTGAAGACATCCACAGATTTTTGACTGATCAAAACCTTGTACGGAAAATTCTAACTATGATAATAGTCCAACGTACCCTTTCTGATAATGAGCAATTCAGTTGGCTTTCTCGTTTCTATCACCACAGTCAATGATCTCCTGCAATTTATTTTCGTTAATCATTTTACATTTTTTATCGTCTCTTTCCTGTTAACATTTTACATTCTTCCGCCACAATTCAACAGTTCAAAATTTTCAATATATTTCCTTTATGTAGTCTTCTGCGACCCGTGGCTCTGGTGTAAATATTATAATTCCATATAAAAGAGTGAACGAATGTCTCTGTGAAATTAATCCTAGTCTTAAGACATCAGAAGATTTCTTACTCTGCTTTCTTCTGTAATGTAATTATTCTTTCTTTATATATCCTTTATTCAACTTCCAGTCCAGTAACCACACAATTAGGGAATTTACAAGTTTCTATTTGTTCTACTTTTGAACATCCTTTTATCATCACATTTACCGTGTTTTGTTTTTAGTTATTCACATTAATTTTTGCAACGTTTACTCCTATTCCAAATATTCCTATTTTCACTTCTTACAAATATTTTATCATATACTGTGACTTTCCCCTTCACCGACTGCTATAATTTCATGGAAATTATATAACGTTAAAAAGAAACGTTAAATAATTGGTTTATATAGCGAATGACGGAAAAATACGTGTTTTGCGAAGTTGAAGAAAACGACAGCTGCCGTGACATATCAGTTTAATTCACAAAGCGAAAAGAAAAATTTATTTTTATATTTCAATATTATACATTGCATTAAGCGCCACTACAGATAAATATGTGATTACTTTTTGTACCGTACTGTTAAGAAAGTAATATTGTAGGAACAATGCATAATAAAATTTTTATTGTGTTTTTTAAGATATTAAATAATAGCTTTTGTATCATGCAAACTGACAGAAACTTACCTGGCTTACGTAACAAAGTTGACTAGCCCAGTTTCGGGTTACGTTCAACTTATAGCAATGCGTCGACGTAGTTCAACTACTGCGGTATTTATAGTATTTATCACTACACTCTCGAGTGACTGAAGGAGCCTGATGTGCACGCCTATACAGCTCACACGCATTCACTCAATTACTACCCACTCAGTTAATCTAATCTGCACTGCAGTAAAATCTAATGTGTATAGTATAGTACTTCTAAGTTCAGTAGGAAGGTACTCGTTATTATCCTCGTTATTGACTTAACAATGTGCCATTATAATTGTTAAAACTATATTCATGTTTAAAATGGTTAGAGGGAGCAACTAAAGGTTTACAAAGTAAAAGCTAATTATTCAATGCTGTGGCAAAACTGTTTAAGATGAGTCGCTCAACAAACAGGGTAGTTTGTTGCCCGACTTTCAAAAGTCTGAGCTACTTATCTGAAAAAAACTATTATCTCAAAATTATTTAAAATATTTGTCTATTTTAGTAATTACTGTAAGCTTTTTCACAACTGTCTTTGCTTTCTTATTGGTACAGCTTTAAAGGCTTTATATAAAACGTATAAAATATTAGATCTAAATCTACTAAAGATCTTTTTGCCTACGTTATGAAAAAAAAACAGAGTTACATATTGAGCAACACTGTTAAATTAGATAATAAATAATACTACAATTTTAACAATGAAATTCATTTTAAATCCTGAAATCGTATAATTTCAACAAACATTTACTGACATAATTCATATTCCATTGAATAGGTGATTTGTGAATTGTGTGAAAGTAATTTCAGTAATTTTAGCAGATTTATATGTTCAGCACACACACACACACACACACACACACACACACACACACACACACACACACACACACACACACACACACACACACACACACACACACAAAGAGAGATATACTTAATTTAAGTAAAAAAATTAACTCAGTATTTATATTTAATACCTTGAAAGCAGTACTTCATTATTTAAACAGCTGCCCAGTAATACATTGATTAGATTAATAGAAATCCAGTCTCCTTTTTCTTTTGATTCGAATCCATCAAGTATCAACTATCGGCAATATATGTGTAAAGTTAACTTAAGTAGTAGATCTCTTGAATCAGAAAGAATTGGAGCAAATAGCAGTCTAGAACAAAAAATAATTTTCTCTAATACTTAATGTTTCTTTTTTTCTTTACATAATATGTTTTTATATAGGCCTCTTAGACGCCTTTCTGCTTTGGTTTGATTTTTTCTGCTTCAATTATATGTGAGTATAACAGAAGATTAGTTAAGTGAAATTGGTAAATTGTAAATAAGGAAACTGAAAAAGCAGATCGGAGTATTGTTCATAAACAAACAATAACTACATACTTAAACCTATATTATAGTTAACAAAACTTGCGTTGCCATTTTACGTAGGTTTGTAACACAACAAACCACAAACTAATTTTCTCTTAAAATTGAATCTCATATTGGTATCTGAATTTCCTATTTGTATCTTATGCAATTTGTTATGTGAACAGATATGATATGCAACTATCAGCCCATTTTTATTAAACTACTTTAACGAAAAAGTATATAAATATTAAGCTAAAATAGGTAGAGTCATAGAAGTAAGTATCGACTAAAAGAATTGCTTAACTTTGAATTTTGTCGTTGTCCACTTTGGAACGTCATACAATGTTTCAATTATAAGAAACATCATACAATTACATAAATCAAAATAAGCCACGTATTAATTAACTATAGGCCAATTGAGCGTTTTCCTGTTCTGTGTTTAACAGAACAAATAGACTGAAAAAGTCACGTTCTTAGTTGTGTTTCAAATACAGTTAATAAAAAGACTAAACTACTAACATTTGTGCAATCTACTTCTACTTCTACCTAGCTCTCTTTGTGAAATCTGACATAGTCTACATCTACGTATGTGTTGCCGTTTATGGGTAGTGTTTACACAGTCACTCGGAAACACTTCATAGAATGAGTGTAAGTGAAGAAGTATACAAAGGTTTATACGCACAGATAGTGAAGGTACTATAGCTTAGCTATAGCCCTAAACATGTCCCACTTTCAGTTTATTTATCGGAAGAGTGTACAAACTGTCATTATCCCTTTTACGCGGCAGCCAATCTGCATATTCTTGTGTAAACATAAATGGAAACAAAAATAAAATTTTCATGCTTAAAAAGTTCTACCGCAGTACTTTGTGTACGAAATATGTAACGTCGATATTTGCGACCAGCGGGTATTTCATGTTGTTTTGATCTTTGTTTAAGCTAAGCACTTGGCAAATAATGGCTTTCGTGTGTGCAGTTCAATGTTTGATTTGATCCGTCTGTCATATAAATCAACTTAGAAGCAGACAAATATAAAACAATCATCAACGTAGTCTACGTAATTAGTTATAGATAAAGTGAAGTATAACAAAGGAAAGTAAATTTCACTCACTTTTCGTTCCAGTAAAGAGGCCATTGACATCATCAACGTGGAATGCGGGGGAGCTCTTCATACAGATTGTCTCCAGTTACGATAACGGCCAATCCACATGTGTATACATTATAAAACGAGCCGTTCATAAAAGCTCAGGCATGGTGTTGTAAGCATTTTACCATTCTAGAGTTTCCCTTTTGGTTGTGTTTTTTGAAGTTCAAATTTTTTGAAGATCATAATTTGAAACGGAAATATTAATACTATTAAGTAATTGATAATTCATAGACATGCAATTAAATTATTACATATTATAATTTAGTTGTGGCGTCGGAGAGGACAAGTGGTTTCATTGCCCTCCCCCTGATGTTGTAGACAAATAATACAATGCTATTATCTGGAGCGCCTGGGCCACACAAATAACAAAGACAGCCAACACACATACAAAATTACGTAACGGAAATCGCCCAAAAGGTGTGTTCTATGAATGATTTTCACTGTCTGCCCATTTGTAAAAGTAAGAATGCGTGAAAACGCAAGCGTCTGCATACTAGTATAATGCTAAAACAAAACAAACAATTTAATAACATAAATGATTTTTAATGGCTAATAATTACTCGTCAAACAGCAATTTAAGTTAAAATAAGATCTATTTTTTATTATTTGTCGGTGTGTGTATGTACAGTTGCTTCTTTACAGTAATTGTAAATTATAAAATTAAAATTTCAAAACTTAAAAAAGACACTTTCTATAAATTACACATAGCATTAACTTAATTTTTAAGTAATTGGGTAAAATAATAATTTTACTATTTTTTAAATGATTTCTATGTAATTTCATCATATTATCAATGTTTATATTTTATTGTGAATAAACATGTTTTTATTGTCCTATTTTAGACGACGACGTTTCAGTTATTAATCAAGAATTGCTGACATACATTGTTTAATAATAATAAGTAATATGATTAGTAAACAATAATATTGCATGAAGAACTGCTAAAAAATATTGTAAATATTGTAATGATTTGTAATAATGCTGATTGTTAGCACTCGCTGTTAGTACGTCGCCTTGTACTTGTTACTGGTAATTCAAATGGAATGAAGCATATGCATTAGTGTTTCATTATTTTTTAATAGTGTCTCTGACAGAAATACAGAAACAAAATATGCACTTCTTACAGTTAATAAAATATGTTTATAGAAATAAAAAAAATAAAAGTAGTCACATTGCAAATTTTTTATTTTAGTTAATACGGAACATATTGTTATTTTAAGTAACTACTTATGCCAATGTTGGTGTAAGTAGTAATCAACCTTTATATTAAATTGTTTAGTCAAATGCAGAGAAAATACTTGTTACTTATTTCAAAGATATGTTAAGGAATCTTAAGCTCAAAGAAAAGTTTCAAGAGTAGTAATAATAATTTGAGAACACCGTATGTCACATGTAGTTCATACACATGGACTCGTATATAGTAGTGCATGTCTACTATTGTTCGTTGTCAAAACTTTAATGGGTCGGCAAAGTTGTAATCCATAAGCCTAATATGTAGTCGAACGCGTGAGTGAGGAACACGATTTTTGGAGCAAAATCTGACTAGAACAGAAGATACCATTGTGTGTACAGTAGGCTAGGTGTGTACGTTCTCTTAGTTTACGCAGATAAATTGTAGTCTGCATAGACATGTTATGATGCAGCGGCACGGGTTAAGTCTGATAAGGAAGGATTGCTGAAAAATACTGCTAACAATTTCAGGACCCAGCGAGGCAAGAAGGATGTTCCTATAAGAGAGCAGTAAAACTTTATAATTGTTTCTCACACTAATCTTTCGTTTCAGATGAGAAGTAGTGAATACGAAACCCCCAAAGATTATTGTGCTTACAACGCATTATATGAAATGTTAAAACATTTCATGAATGTAAGTTTTGTTAACATGAGCAGAATAAGATAAATAAATTTAGGAACGTTTGTGGTACGATTAATAGAAATCATAGGAATAAAATAAAACACAGCACAAGGATTAAATTATATAAGACAATTGCAATACCAACATTGACATATGCGAATGAGGTGTGGATCATAAGGAAAAAGGGTGCGGCAAGATTCAGAGTGCTGACATGCACTATTCTTCGAAGTACTTTAAAATTTACATTGCAAGATAGAATAATGAATGAGGTTATCAAAGCAGAACTGGAAGTAGAGAACACAAATGAAATTATTTCAACTCACAGAATTATCTACAAAAGATGACGCGATTGCCGAAAGATGCACTGAACTATAAAGCCATAGGTAGAAGAGACGTGGGTCGTCCGGTTATGAGATGGATGCCTTAACAAGGTTATATAACCTAATCCTTGAAGAGAAGAAGAAGATGATGATGAACAGAATGCAAATAATGTTTAAGTAATTTGTGTTGTTATCGTGGTATGCGTTGCTAAGCAAAAAATAAAATTTGCTGTTTCGAAGTCTTGTGTACAAGAATGTAAATGTTAGGTGCTGACTAAACTGATAATATAATAGGCATTTGCAAATTGTAGGCATTATGTAAAAATGGACAGAGTTAAAACAAACTTAAAAATTTACAAATTAAAAATTATTATTTTTTAAAATTTAATAAGCTTACGTTACAATTAATTATTTTCTAAATTTAAAAACTAAGTATGCTAAATACTAAGAATATTCATTTAGTAATAACACTGAAATAATTTCTCCACAAAAATCATTGGCGTGTAACAACTTGTGTGTTGTTTTATGAAACTTGATTTGCTGGTTGAATTTCAAATATTTCTGTTAGAGTCTTACATGTAAAACTTTCATGATCGCGACACTATGTTTAGTTAATCGAGAAACGTTATGTCGTATAACCGAATATATTTTATAGGCACCAATGTTTAACTAATCTTTTTACTTTTATAAATTTAAAAGTTGGATTTGTATTATTACCCTTTAATGAGAAATATACATATGTCAAAATTTACTTGCCATCACCTTCAAGTTAACTTGATCCAGGTCACCGGTTATGGCGTGTCCCTTATTACTATACAACCAGCCCTTTCTTGCAAACCAACCATAGTGGTCTGTATAATGTGACCACAATTACCCAAGTACTGTATATGTGTTGTCTCCCCATGTGATTGGATAGAGGGAAAATTAAAGCTTTGTTACTGTTAAAATTAAGAGAGATTTTACTGTGAAAGCAAAAGTTTTTGTTTTCTCCTGCGATGTTGCCCCTTTTTATTTTGTAAGTTTTAGACAATTAACGTTCTTTGTCTATTAAAAACTACGTGAACATAAGCTACATTAGACCATGATTTGTGTTAATTTCAATTTAATTTAATTTAATTGCAATGTAAAGGTTGAATAATGTAAAAGTTAAATCAACAGATTGCGTTAATTTAACTCGATAACATGTGTTATAAAATAGAATGAAATTCAGTCTTATTGCCGTTTGGTCGGTTGAAAGTACCTACTAAATTTAATTAAACTGTAACCATTATTACAAATCCTTTACAAGTTTTCCTTTGTAATCCCGTCTATTCATAGTCATAGTGTTTTAGCAGGTATTCTACAAGTCTTCAGTATTAAAGATAAAACTTTTTAAATTATATACCTACGACACGCACTCCCTACGACACAAAACGCTACCTTTTGTGCTGTGTAATTACTTTGCGCTCTGGAAATGTTTACATTGTACGCACGTGAATAGGCTACGCAACCAGTTATGCTCCGTCAATTCATCTGCTCTTATACGTTTTAGAACAAAAATTATGACAAATATAGTAGAACAGCTATACATTTTTCATATCCTATCTTTTTCAAACGTGAAGGAGAAATTTTCTTTCCGAGGAATAACTATTTCTGTTTCCCCTTAGACAAATATACATGCTGACCTTTTCAGACGTTTAATACAATGATTATGTGTCTAAAAATATATGTCTGCATGTGACTTACCCAACATACATACATACAAAATGTACATAGCCACGACTCAGATAAATATATAATTATGTACTCTAAAATGATGTAGAATATAAACTATATTTGAAACAAAATATTCAAATTGTTAATGAAAATAATTAGTAGCTCCTTGAAACACTTAAACAGTTTCTCATGAGAATCTTTTCTTTTCTTTCAGAACAATCTTAAGTTGAAATAAAAAACACATTCCCTTCCGCTTATTAATTAAAAAATGACAAGTACAACTTTTGATCCTTTTTAACTTCTCTAAAAATACAGTATTATAGAAAAGGCAAACAAATTATACTTGGTCCTCTTTTCTGTACGTAAAACCCTTCTCCTTATACAGTCTGTATGATCATATCCCTGAGCATTTCCTGGATGAAGGGAAAGATCATATCGGTAGGCATTTGATCATCCTCCGTGTTTACCTCAGTCCTTTCATATCATTGCATTGTATTAAGTGTGCGGTCCGTCTTTGCACTCGGGGCATGATTGCAGCATCTGGGACGTGCCCAATGGCTGACAGAAAATAAGCATAGGCTGGTTCAAGTGGACAGGTTACTTAAGACTGGAAAGGAAAACCGCCAACGCCACAAGAAATCTTGATTTTTTGTGGCACTGCAGTTGGGACAGGTGTTGTATGTCTCAAGCGCAGCAAGCAGTCGCCTTGTGGCTTCGGTCGCTCTCCGCGAGGCAGAGAACCTCCGTGCCATTGACGAAGGTAACAGCAACAAGCTAGCTGACTCAGCAAGGTGGGAGGGGGGATGGAATGAAGGACAGTTTTCAGAGGTAAACTCTAGGGCTGGGGCAGATGTTAATGCGAGGATGGCTTTATGACGGGTCATCAAGAAGCGCCAGAGGGCGTTTGACCCTAATCGGCGGTGAAGATTCTGAGGCGCTGATGGTTCGCAGATAAGGGAAGGATGAAGTCGCAGCTGCAGCAAAGAGAGTTACAGCCAACGATCGGAGAAACACAGACAAGGTAGGAACTCGAAGACCTCTTCGGATCACGTCATTCCTGACAAACCAAGGAGATCCCGGCAAGGAACGGAGAATCTAGCTTTGAAACGTTCCAGCCTACACCTGTTGGTAGTGGACAGAAGAGACCACCATGCGGGAGCCGCATACGTAACTACAGACCTAAGAAACAAAATAAGATATATTGTGACTTTTGTACGCATGGCCAGGCGTCTGGGACACCTTAGAAATGGAAAAAATTTAGCTAGGACGCCGCGAGCCTTTTCGAGGGTTTCGGTCACGTGGACAATGAAGCATAGGCGCAGGTCTAGCCAAACGCCTAGATACCTCACCGACTTACTAAAAGCGACAGGCCTTCCTTATAGGGAGAAGGGAAATGAACTTACCCTTGAAACAGATCGCCTTGGATTTCTTCGTGTTGATCGTCACTCGCCATTTCCGTAGCCAGTCCGGAAGCAGATTCGACTGACGCTGCAGTTTTGTGCTCGAAAAACGCGGGGACAGGGAACTGTAGTGATACATTGCGTTGTCAGCAAATAAAGGCAACGTGATTCCGGGCAAGACATGCAGGTCGTTCGTGTACACAAGGTACAGAACAGGGCCGAGGACAGAACCCTGCGGTACGCCGGCGGCGACAGGTTGAACTGTAAAACAGGACCTGTCGACGTTCATCCTGAAGGTACGGTAGCTGAGATACGATTAGAGAAAACACCATTAACACTATATACGACACATAGAGAAGACCTTTCTGCCAGACTTTATCGAAGGCCTTGCTCACATCCAACAGAACGGTGGGCGTAGCCGCTCGCCTGTTGGTGGCGTCAGACAAGTGCGTAATAACGCCGACCAACTGAAGAGCGGTCGAGTGCTCTCTTTTGAAATCATCCAACTGCGGCGAGATATG
Source organism: Magicicada septendecula (assembly GCA_034769895.1). Classification (NCBI taxonomy): domain Eukaryota; kingdom Metazoa; phylum Arthropoda; class Insecta; order Hemiptera; family Cicadidae; genus Magicicada; species Magicicada septendecula. The sequence continues at coordinate 430,474,317 of CM068371.1, forward strand.
GGAGACCAGCAGACTATAAAACACCTTCCAGATTACTGGCAAGAGAGAAATAGGCCGATAGCTTTCTGGAAACATTCGCGACTTACGGGGCTTAGGAATTATGAGGATATTGGGTTTCCCACAGGAGGGGAAACTACTGTAGCCAGAGACAGTAGTTGAAAAGGCCAAGAAAGAGGTCAACGTCTGAAGCCGGGAGATGTTGGAGTGCAGCGGCTCCGATCCAGTCAGGACCGGAGGCGCGTCGGTTGGTAAGTGGGTAAGCGGACAGATATACGAATCAAGTTTATACCTGTCGAACACGGGGTTGGGTTATCTGGAAGGCGGGAAAATGTCCCGGAAGCGTGATCGACTTCAAGAGACTTAAGGTATGAGTCCCATCGATCAGAGTTTACGTCCCGCAAAAGCTGCTGGACGTAAAGAGACTGGGCCTGAAATCGCCGTTTGACAGCGGAATCTCGGGTTCTTTGCCATCTGCGTCGGAGCTTGTTGCGAAGTCAGATGGCGCGGAGAGCTTCCGATAGTAGGGCCGGTCGTCGATGATTCACCTCGAGAGCATAGGTGTGTAGATCCATGTAACCATGGACTAACTCCTGGGATCGATGGTCTAGATCGTAACAAGTGACGATCGCGTCAAAGAGAGGTATCAATAATGTGGCTACATGTGACGGGTGTAAGGTATTAGGCCTACATGAGACAGATATTCTTATCAGAGTCACGATTTATCTTTAAAATAAGTAGGCCTATACTGTACTTAGGTCTTTGTCATATAACTATAATCACAAGTGTGAACACAAATTACAGCATGTTTTGCATCTTAATCGATACATTTTCAAATTGCTACAATTTGACATATTTTACAGTGCAGTTGTTTGAATTATTATTTATCATAAAATATATAAACTTTATCGATAAATAAATATCCAAAAATTGTTCTATGTTTCTTTAGTATAAGGGTACAATTAAAATATTACTATTTTTCTTTGTTTAACGAAGTAGGCCTACCGGTATAGTTTTTTTTCTTCGTTGCGGTATTTACAGATTTTAAAATAAAAAAAAATTTGTTTAGTCTGCCTTCTTCATTAAATTGTTTCATATTTTTTGCAATCTCAGCTAGGTTTTACTTTTTACCGTTGAGATGGTAAAAATCCCATCACACCTCAGGGTTTCTCTATTAAGCTAATACTGTTTCATCGTTTTAAATACCATGTTACAGTGTTTTGCAACCATTTCCTTTCGTTATGTCTTGTCCCATCGAAGTTTTTTAAGTTCACGAATAAATTGTATATAAATGCAATGACAATAATCAGTTGCATTACAATTTATGCATAAGTCCCCGTTAAGTATTCATAACTACGGGTTAGTAAGTGTAATTACTTCGGGACTAAAACTTTTTTTTAAATTTGAGAAATTTTTTTCTTTACTTAAGATGGAGAACAAATTGTGGTATTTGAGTCTGTTTTGGATAACAATATTATTTACCAATATTTTAGACAAGACTTGTATTAATGTTTTTCTGTCACCGGTGTTTTATTTTGCCACCCCACTAAAGAAGTTTGCTATCCCCGGTGTAATTTATGAAATTATATGTAATTAAAGACTCATCTAGATAAAAAAACGTGAAGTAGACGTGACTGAGATAATAACAAAACTCGTTTTATGTCTCTTTTATGTATCTTATTTTAACATTTTAGATCCATAGGTCATTACAGTCATTATTAGAAATTACTTTAAACAATACTTACTATTTTTAAAGTTCTTTATTATTTTATGTGTAATCAATTATGGTTTTATGTTTTGGCATCGTTAAAATGCGAATTTTACTTTGTCAAAAAATTTATTTGACTAACGATATTCTCTTCAAGTGTGAGGTAAACGGTATACCAAGTATGCATATGGGTACAGATACAGAGTGTATACAGATACGGTTTACGTAACGGAAGGTAAACACGACAACAAAGCGGCTCAGGCCGTAGGTAAATAACTGAGCTACAAAAAGTGCAGATAACGTATGTAGGGCAATCTGAAAGTTTAAACGTCCTGTTCACTATATTTTATCAGTTTAAGTTATACGTAGATTAGAAAAAATTGTTTTATAAGGACAACTGCAAACAGTGTATATGAAGGTTTAATTTTTAGTGCCTATTTTTTGTATGTAAAATATTGTGTATAATTATATTTTACATTAGCATTACATATATTACAACGATACATATACATAAATGTAGGCGTGTCGGGCCTCACGTTCAAGGGCGACAAAATTATGTAACAATATAACATTGCGAATATAATATAATTTAAATTTGTGATGCTCCACGTTGGAAGCGACAATTTATGTAACAATAAATATAATTTAATTTGGGTTTCAGGTGTATCTGAAATAAGAACTCTATGTAACTTGTAACGGTATTGCAAATTTATTTGATACTAATAAAATTGTGCACATGGCACTTAATTCGACTTAAAACATTCGTTATTATTTTGTTATTATGCCGTAAGGCTTATGCTATATACATCCTTACTGACTAAATATTCTATTCTACTAATTATTGTATTAAAAAAATCTCATTTCCAGACTACTCAGTCAATTAGTGTGCTTCGAAATATCAATGTATAAATATCTTTTTATATATTGTAATGTAACTCAAAAATATTAATAGTTACTGAATTTATTTTTCTTTTCTCAGTACTGATTTATATAAAACGCTAATTTTTACTTAAATGCTTTGCATTCTTTTCATTTCAATACTAATTTGAGCTCTTGTTTACGTTAATCTTACTTCAATAACATCTATGATTTTAATTCTATATTTACAATAAACATTGGCTCTTACTTTTAAATAGAACAAGAATGTCTTTAATTGTCTTTGAGTTAATTGTTCGATTAAGAGATAAATAAGTTGTTTATCACCTTATTGTCGTCAATCATACTCAATCATTGGATCCATCTGTAATCGTCCTCGTCTCGAACTCCAGCATTACTTCCTCTTGTCCAGCGTCGTCTCCTCTTGTCCAGCGTCGCTCCTCTAGAGTCCAGCGTCGTCTCTCTCTTGTCCAGCGTCGTCTCGCTCTTCTCCTCTTGTCCAGCGTCGCTCCTCTCTTGTCCAGAGTCGCCTCGCTCTTCTCCTCTTCTCCAGCGTCGCTCCTTTCTTGTCCAGGGTCGCCTCGCTCTTCTCCTCTTGTCCAGCATCGTATCGCTCTCTGGAACTTCTCCTCGTGCTGTTTCGGACCTCAGTTGATCTTCTTATGTAATTTTGTTACTACGTAAAAATTGTTTGTTTTACAATCCAGTTACATATCTGTATGTAACTGGAAGGATGAAACTATTTACAAAAATTTAAATATTCTGTGCGGACGGGCAGAAGCTCCCGCTGCACTGTGTGTGATCGAAAAAAAGAACAACTGTAGCGTGTGTGTCCTATTTATACCCATGTCTTGGTCAACACCTGCAGTTGTACGAAATCGATATGTCAGAAACTGTCTCTCGGTTCAGTTCCCCCACTCCTTGTCAATTTCGCTATTTCTTATATTTCTGCGAATTGCAGAGTCCTGTAAGTATACTCTTATACTCATCTACAACTATTTTCGCTACACATGTTCACTGTATTTTTGGACATTGCAACTTAACCCTTTCGATTTGTACACAGTTATTTCACTACTACACTCGTACGGTGTGTCTTTTTCACGTGGTTTTTGTACACAGTATTTAGTAAATTTTATTACCTTTTATTGTGTTTTTGGATTTTACTCCTTAATTATAGTTTATGAATAATTACGGAAAAACAGTAATTATGCAATTATTCATCTTGGGGTGGTAAACTCGCCTGCATAGACCTGCGTTCACACACACTAGCAAAAATACTGGTGTATACATTTTCAGTTACATTTGTGTGTGTTTGCACGTCGATTCAGGTCGAAACACCTGTTCATATTTTTGTCTGAGCCAAGCTTGCAATCCCTGACATGCTTATTTCTAATACATTATTAATTATTTACAGTTTATTAGGTATATTTAAATTTTTATATTCAATGCTCAGTACATCACTTATTTGTACTGTCGCAATATATATATATATATATGTGTGTGTGTGTGTGTGTGTGTGTGTGTGTGTGTGTGTTATGTAATTTATAAAAACGGCTATGCAAATTTGATACATTCTGTCCACTGGTGAGTGCTAGTTTTAAATTAATATGAAATTTTAATTATTATTAAAAATTTAAGAATACATAGCGTAAGACATTTATTATGACTTCTGTTAATCAAAGATAGTTTATGTTTCGTCTCAATAAAATTAATAATTTGAATCTACAAGCTAAAATTCTTAACAGTCACGGTTTTCTTTATCTGTACTTAACACTCATACTCAGACAAACGTTATCGTGTGTCTTCGTGTTTGTTTCAAATCGGATGATTAATTTTATTTTTTTATTTTTTATTACGATAATACGGTATACACGTGTAAAATAGTCTTTCTAAAACGTAGGTCGATTACACAGAAACAGTCGTCAGCATATTCAAGCGTTAGTGTATTTCCAGCGTATGGTTAGATAGCACGTCAAAGATCTCCGTCAAAACTTACCTCCGCATAAACGAGTATGGAGGTACTTCTAATGTAAAAGATCTCTACCGACCCTAAGCACTGCAAGAGAAACAGGCACAGAAATACTTAATGAAACACCACAGTAAGGAGGAAGGAGGTCTAGGGTATATACCCTATTGTATATACTATAGTATATACTAGCGTTAACCAAAACAGTAGGGTATTTTTTGTTTGGCTAGAGATCCTTTAAAAAAGTATTTTTAAACAAGTCCTGAAAATCGTCAAATCCCATTTCATCATGCGAATCTGCTTTAGAGTCTTCAAAGTGACATACAGAAAATTAGAAACCCATCCTTCACGACTTCCTGAGTGCAGTACCACAATTCTTTGTCTGCGTGTCACGAGAACTTTTAAAGGACAAGAACAGCTTCCGTCATCTAAGCGCTTCTTAACAACTTAATGGATGTCGTATCAGGTCTCGCATAAAAATATTATTTCACGCCCCTCGCTTCAAACAACCATTGAACACCTCAACCCCTGATCCCTGTTCAGGTAAGTGTATCTTCATGCTACTATGTAGTCCATTGTCACACATTCTTATTAAGAATTCAAAAACTAAATACCATTTTAAAATGACGATTTTTAGTGACAATCTTGGTATCGTTTTTTAATATGAAAAATTGATACTTTTGTAGAGTTCAATAAATATTAGGCCACTGTTAGATACAGGGTTTCTTTTTTACATAAACTGTACACTTCTCGACGAACTATCTCGCAAAATTTCCAATTTTCCCAATCTGAAGACTTTTGTTTTAAAAGTTATAATTTTACTTAGTACTTTCGTACTTATTGTCTTTGCAATCTCACCAATTGCCCCTTTTACAGGTAACGGGGAATCTATTCCAGGTAAACATTATAGATAATTTTTCGTTACTGTTTAGAGTTGCGAATGTATATAATTCTCTCGGAGAATTTATTGCGACTACAATTACTATTATCACTATCAACATCATCGTTATTATCACTATTAAGCCTATGTACATAACGTTTTACAGCCCTACCACAAGATATCAACATTGTCTTAAATATTAATTTGCTAACCCAAAATAATAAGACACACATCACATAAAGACAGGAAACATAAAATAACTGAGCATAAAATCACTAAAGCAACAACCGTCAGCCTTGATTGAAAATCAAAACTGACACATTAGTAGGGTATTGATATTGGGAGCGTCGCGTCAGCGTATAATTAAGAACGTGGAATGAATCAACGTGTAGTCAAACTCAGCTCCGGTGTTGATTAAAATAGTTTACTATTGTAGTTTTGTTTCCATAACGTAAGCAACAATAGAAACATGCGTGCTCATATGTTTATGTTTTCTGAGTGACTGTATTTTAGTACTTACAGTACACTCTCTGTAATCCGCCACTGCAGTAGTCCGGCCTCTCCAGTAGTCCGGCATTTTCAAACGGATGCTGGAGAGTGTGGAGGAGGAAACAACTATAGCGTTGACTACAGACGTCAGTTGGATCATTAGTCCCTTGTTGTGTACAATGCCGTTTACTTGCAGTTGTTTTTTCCTTAGTCTAATTATTTGCCGTGTTTACTTAACTGCACGAGTTGCGAGAAACTAAAATAGCTGAGAAGCTAGTAGTCAAAACAGATGATTTGACAACGGGCGATGCAAACAAGTTACAAAGATGAAGTAACCCACTTTATGGCAGATGATGAAATAGTCGATGCGTGACCAAAGTAGAGGAGAAGGGGAGGAGGAAGAAGGAAAGGTAGCGACAGCTGTTCATACAGTAGAGATCATGGTATGGCAGTGGGCCCCTTCACAACTTCTATTAAGTGGCAGAAAATAATGGCGTGTCTGCCTGTGGAATTCTCGTGTTGAGAAGGCAGGAAAAGCATCAAAGTGTCGTTTGAAACCAAGAAACAGAACAAAATTGACAACTTTTCACTCCAGTGGAATAGTACAGTACATTACTCAGCGAGTTTCATTTTTTTATACGTTTGACTAAATTATAAACATCAAATTAATTTCAATAATTTTAAGAAAAAATAGAAGATAATATACTATATTTTTAATTCCATGTTTTAATCAGGTGTAAGTTTTTTCATGTTTACATTATCTACAATATACGCAACTGTTTGCCACTTAAATGCCTTTTTTTCTAATAACCATCCATTAATCCTGTTTTTCAACTTATCCGACACTACCCTGGTCTGATATCTACCGGATTAGTGAGAGTGTATTGTATTTACTAAATGATATCTTTATTTTTAGAAAAAAATTACAAACTTACATAATCATATAAATAATTAAGAACCTTTAGCATTTAATAATTACTACATTTAAAATAATAAAATTATAACATTTTTTACATTTTTTGCTAAATTACTTATTGATTTACGGTTGCGTAATACACTCACATGGGTTCACGAAATTCTTTAAACTTTAGAATACGACTCAATCAGTGACACCCAGAAAAAGCATCAGTCTGAATGTATATACTTTCATCATAATCATGAATCAGAAATACGAGATTTTATAGTCTATTTCATATCGACAATTTTCGGGGCGATTTAAGTTGTTATTGACACGAAATACACATTTTGAAGTACTTATTAAGGTCGTGTGTACCAATAGGCGAAACAATATATAATGAAAGTACTAAAACAAGACAAAAATTCGGACCATTTTCAGAGATTTTCAAGTGCATACTTTCAACAACAAATTAAGGTTTAATTATATTGCAGTATGCATTTCCAAACAAGCGATGGATCAGTTACCCGTTGTTTGGTTGAAGTAAACTCGACCTAGTTTCTTAATGGACAAAGACGTATCACCGAATTTTCCGGTATCGTATAGCTTACTTACTGTAAAAATTAAATAAATGTAAAGTTAATCAATGTTGAAAGAGCACTTACGTCCGTTAAAGAACTGAAATATATGCCATCCATTTTTCGACTTGACAACATAAAGGAAGACAATTATCTGAAAAAAGGTAAGGCTGTTTAAAATGTAAACTATCGTCCCGCATTTTCTGTAAGCTACTTAACATTTATCTGTACGTAGTTTATTAGTATTGCAGCTAATATTACGATAATACAAAATTTACACTTGACTTGAACTTATACTAGTCTTGTTGTTACCTGTCTGCAAAGAAACCATGTTTTGACAAACATCAATAACACAGATATCAGTGAACTTGGTAAATTTTCCCACCTTACACTATGTCAGGTATTACATTAAATAATTTAAGATTTTAATTCGATTTGTCCGAGGTGATTTGTGGAAACTTTTAGCACTTTGTTTTTTTTTACGAATGACGAGTCGCTGGCACGACGATTCAACCTTCAGACTTGCAGGGCCAGGATTTTCTGTAGGGGTTTTCTTCCTTAGCTGATATGCTCCAGATATTTGTAGGGCGCCAGAGACTCGCCCTTCACCCTCTATCGTCTGCTACATAACGCACACCCATTGTATGGCCATGTACCCAGCAGCTGCGCGAGATACCTGTATCTCTACGAGGACGTGAGAGTAGGATTTGTTGGCAAAGCTGAATTCGATTTCTCGAACCCCCGACTCATTTCTCAGGAATCAGTGGGCATTTCTTAGAGTTTTGTTACTGTATAGACATCAGCAGTATATACAGCCCCCAAGACCCCTTTACCAATAGCTGCCGTGTAGCTTACACGTTAGAAACGAAGATATAAGAAGGAAAACAGGGCTCATATTTACAACAGTAGAAAGAATAGAAACCAGACAGTTGCTATGGTATGGTCACGTAATGAGGATGGAGGAGAAGCGATGGCCAAAGAATGCATTGACTTACACACCACAAAACAGGAGAAGAAAAAGAAAAATGATAACACAATGGAGAACAGGAATTAGGAAAAGCATCCGAGATCGAGCTATTGAAGGTGATGACTGGAAAGATAGGGAGAAATGGAGATCGAAATGCAGGATCCCCGCTAATAATAATAATAATAACAAGATTTTAATATGTTATATATGATATATATTGAGATAATGTCTGAAAATGTATTCATATATTACGTAGTAATAATCTACACTGAATACATGTATCTGACTCCTAATCCTTAACGTATCTGCTGTATTAATTTTATAATGGAAGCCCACATGAAACCTTCATAGCAATTTTATAAAATAAGTTAAATATTCATATAGGAATTATATCAATTTCTTTACTTAGCTGTGCTGGAATGACTTTTATATATTACCATTAATTTTTTTTTTCATGTAGTCATCATCTGTTATCGAAGTAATTAGTTCGTTGACTGGTGGTCATCCGTCCTTAACAGTCCAGTCGTTTTTATGAGCGCGTGCATGTGTGTGTGTCTGTGGCCAGCTAGCTTTAAATACCAGATGTCAATCTTAATATTTTTAAGACGGTCTAACTGATCGTCGTATGGTACAGTGGGAAACAAAATACAGACACTAATAAAGTCATTAATAACCATCTTTAATTAATCACAAATAATAATTTGAAATCAGTATCATACTCCTGTACAGTAAGTCTAGTTAAATTTGTCCACGCGCAATAATAATGTCAACTATTAGAGTCCCACACTAATTATCACTTCTCCACAATACTTTGAACCGCACTTCAATAAATCGCCACTTATAACTGACTTCAAAGCGGCAGCTGTCGCCTATATATAGCCTGCAGGTGTTCCAAAAGAATACTCCATAATATGCGTCAACTAGTACTCGAAAACTCTAGACCGTGCTTTAGTGCGGCCTTGGCAGAAACACACACCTGCTCGGCTGGACGGGAAACATTTGGAACTACACTTTCCATTGTTCAAGAATGTTCTGTCGTTGCAATATCTTTAAACCTCGCGAAACAGGTTCAAGAGTTAAACAGTACATCGATAAATTGATGATTTTTTTAAAGAGAGAAAACCTTTCTTTACAATACCGTATGTTAGGCGTTAGAATTGAGTCAATGCTATGAAGATTAATCATTACAATACTACAATAATTAATCACTAGTGTGCTTATATAGGAGTAAATATAGTCTTCATGAGAGCCAGTTGCATCTCGCATTGAAAGGTTCGAGCTAAACCCAATACAAATCATAGAACACACAACTGGGTCAAGGTAATGGCTACAGCTTAATAAATAAGCATTACTGTTCTCTTAATTGGGGTGTAATATTATTTATCCCGTGTACTATTGTTCAACGATAATTGCCTATAAAATAATAAACAGATAGAGTATGTCTCTATAATTCTTAAATACATTTTCTAGTTAATTAAAAATGGGTGCTCTGTTGTAAGTAATAATTATTTTACGTAATTTAAATATTAGTTTATAAAATTTTAACAGTAAACGTTCATTTTATTTAATAATTTTAAATTGCGAAATAATTAATATAGTGTGTATTAGTGAAAAGTATTAGACACAGGTTTATACACATAAATGGAAATATAATAAGTTGAAAAATTAGGACTAAATTATTTGTCATTTATATATGATGGTTATAGATTTAACTAATATCCATAATATTACTTATAACGTTGACATGTCTGTTTGTCTGTGTATGTGTATGTGTGTGTGTGTGTGTGTGTGTGTGTGTGTCCATCATTTTCTACATATGTTTCATCAAAGTTTCTTGCAGCAATTATGTAATATTGTAACAGTTTCTTCTGCAAGTAGTGTATTGCGTTTCTGTCGTTTCAACACCTTACAGACCTATATATATGAGTTCTGTGTGTGTGTGTGTGTGTGTGTGTGTGTGTGTGTGTGTGTGTGTGGGTGGGTGGGTGTGTGTGTGTGTGTGTGTGTGTGTGTGCGCGCGCGTAGGTTAGTTTCGTTACCGTCTAGAAATACAACTGAAAAGACTAGTTTAGCATTAGAGAGTCCCAGAGTAGTAGAGTAGGCCTACATGCAATGGCGGCTGGTGGTTGAAAAATTTGGGAGTTGCAGATGGATTGGATGGAATAAAATTGTTTTATTCTCTGAATAGAAAATCTCCAAGTCTCCTCAACTCCAAAGAATACACAAGGATAAGCAAAATACTGCAATTTTAGTGTCACACCCACGTAACCACGAATATTTATTGTATGAATCTTTTTTAAATTTACGATTAAATATTCTGTTACCTGATTTTACAATTTGATAAAAATATGAAAGGTCTGGTGTAGGCCTACCTACTTTCTTAATTTCAATTTTTTTCTCAATAGGACCTAAACTGAACGCAGTTTTCGTTAAGTTTTTGTCAGAATTCATTGCGTCCTACCAGTTAAATATAATAAATATCTTACCCTATGACACCTTAATCTTCTGTATGTACTATTATTTACATTTGTCGATGAATTGGATTGACACTAACAACGAGCTTACAAATTCCAACCTGGCCCACTATGTGTTATTTACCAACAAACAGACTTGTGGCGCAGTGACGTACAAGCGGGGTTTGCAGTCCCTAATCGCACCAAGCGAGCCTACACCGCTGTAATAGGAACAACTATGTCTAGCCAGCCAGAGCACTATTCCATTGTATTTCCCCATATACAAAGCGCGTCACAGTTGGTGCATACACCGCGGCAAGGGCGTGTACGAATTTTAGTTTCCTCTGCACTTTTCAATCGGCAAATGATTAATTACGATGATTTAGCTTCAAAACAATTTTATTAGTTATTGTTTAATTCATAATTCTATAACTTAAAATACAATTAGGGAATTATTGGTGGTTGTAGAACCGTGCAACCTAAGCACGGGCCGCCACTGCCTATATGTAATAAATATTGTGCTGACATCGACGTTCTATCATTAGCTATAATCTTAGAGTTGATCATACGTTAATAATATTGTAATGTCAACTTAAAAACCACTGAGCAGCCACTTCAGTGCAGGGAAGTAATCATGTTTAGAATAATTACGACAATAATAGTTATTAGAACAAAGTAAATGGAAGTTTGAATTCATAAGGAACGGAACGGAGTATGTGCAAGAGTGAGTGTCAATGGGTTACGTTTTCCTTTGCAGCTTACAGCACACCTTTTCGTTTTCATTAACACTGTTAGCAAAGTTTACCGTTACAAACTCTGACACACTTTCAGTCCGTTTTTGCTTTGTTGATCCACCACTGGGTTAATTAAAATAATCTCAACTTTATTACCTTCAACGTGATAGAAATGCAAATGCATTGTTTTAACAAGAAACATAAGAAATATTGAAGGCACTAGTAAAAGACGAGGGTAAATCTTAAACTTTTGAAGAGTCAGGTGACTCCTTGTCAATTGTATGTGCGTTAAACAGATGATTGGCTCTATGTAATATGTATGAGAATTGTGACTATCTACGTAGGCGAGTATATAATTGGCAAGACAAGAGTTTAGAGTAGGAACATTTTTATTGAGTAATATGCTTATATATAAGTCCGATTGAGTGTATGCACCGATCAGACTGTCCTCTTAGTAATATGGGATGAATTTTTTTTTGTCCAAGTACGCAGCGTTGTCATAATTAGCAGCCTGCCACGTCCAATGAATACAATCGTTATATCATCCTAATTATGTTGTCGTTGTAGGATTTAGTTTAAGTAATATGCAGGCTGCAGGAATATGCAGGGATGTGTCGTCAATCTAACTGCAGTTGCACAACATATAGAAATGAATTCTGTCTTCTAACCGTGACGCACACGCCACTATAGGCCTAATCATCAAATTATATTGGTGATGGTTACATATAAATGCATGTATAAAGCTCGGGACGCGACATAATCGCGGGCAATGGGCTTACCGGTCGACTTGCGCATCAGCTGGTCATCATCATCATCATGTATTCAGAGAATTCAATTTGTTCGGAGGAAAGGGGATTTTTGTCTAACCTCACCGTCAAGTATCTTAACCTATAGTGCTATCAACTTTTATAAAATAATTGAGCTTCATGGTTTGTAACATTGCGGTTAGTGCTACTCAGAACAAATCGCTGAACAGGTACCTTAGTTTAGAGACTCATTAACAACTGTGTACATTATATTTAGTAAATACAATACTAATTGGTTAATGGAACACTGCGCAATACTTAAAAAATATTTGTGAATATTCCTCTACTGTGAAGATATTTTTATTTTTAAGTAATACCATTCAAATTCTTACTTTAAAACTTGAAACTCCTTAAAAGTACTGTACCGCACACTGGATTTCAAGTTTATTGAATAGTGTTTCCGTCATACATTAGTTTGAAATCCAGAACTACTTCAGAGCAGAGATAACAAAAGATGCCTGGGAAGTTTGTAGGTGTGCTGTGTGTATTTTTCGTGCATATTCGTGGGGACAGAAGGTCAGAAGCATTCTATGGCTTACCTTAGCTTGAATAAATCACGTTACATGTAAAACTACTTACAAGAACGTCAAGAGATTGAACAGTGTGACATACAGTTATTACGAATTAAAGCTTTTTCTTGAATTAAGTATCAGTAAAAAGTATCATTCGTTCATACCTTATAAAACACTTATTGGTTGGCATGAGTTTTAACACTTAATGTGCTGCTAAAATGTGTCTGGCGAATGTTACTTCTACAATCTTAAACATTGTCTTTCAACGTTCATTAACGGATCCCTAAATTATTTATCTTAACGTAATGTGCCGGGGCAAATTTTAAATTTGAATTCCCCGGCCGGATTTCGCGCTGCCTCAGCTAACGAACTGTGTGCTGTTGGCAAGTAAGAGTGGCCTTGACCGATATACCGCGACAGCGCAGAGCCAAGTAATCAAGCCGGCTACTATTTATCAGCTGTTTTGTAACCCTTCGCAATTCGTAACACGTTTTCTGTACTTGTGGTCGGCAGGCAGAAAACGCCGCTCTTTCTCATTTCATTTTTTGCACTCCGACGGGACGTTTGGTCTGCCGGCGTGGTACATTTGTGGTCCATCTTTATGAAATAAGTTCATATAATTATCTAAAGTGCTTCAGGTAAGCCAAAGTATTGTGTTTAATGTTAATTTAATAAGGGTTTGTGTGTGTATTACGCTTGTGTGTGTGTGTGTGTGTGTGTGTGTGTGTGTGCGTGTGTGTGTGTGTGTGTGTGTGTGTGTGTGTGTGTGTGTGTGTGTGACTCAAATGTTACGTCTGGAGTAGCTGAGAACACGTGGCCGACTTGCACTTGATTGCTTGAAAATTAAATGTAAGATGTCGATTGAATTTAAAATCAAATGTAAAGTAACAGATTGATGTAACGAATACTTAAAGGTAAATGTAAAGGAATTTGTAAAGGCAAATGAATTGTAATGTAAGTTGAAATTTGAAATTTAATAATTTGAAAATGTGAGCTTTACTATGGCTAATGAAACATAGTTGCCGGAATAAAATTATGACAGTGTGTCTGAGAACTGGGTTTACGGGGGGAGAAAGATTTGGGGTTAAGGTATTTTTCTGACAGAAAACTACAAATAAAATTTTGCCAGGGTTCCCGCATAGTCGGGAGGAAAGGGGTTGCGAGGATGGGACATTCCATCGGTCTTCATCTGCAGAGCACAGCAACGAGCTCCCCAACGCCGTCAGACCTACAGAGATCCCAACAACACCAAGCGGAACAACTGCCCAGAAGAAGAAGTAAACGACTCGGAGCCCACCAGTTACCTCACCATAGTCATCGTCATCTCGAGTTTTGCATAGCATGTATTCTTCTAAGTACAGGTGGGAGGATTCCTTTTATTAAACCACAAACACAGCACTCCACCGGTTTTAACGCATGAAATGAAAGACACATCTATAAACAGTATATCCAGATTTTCAATGATTAAAATTTTGTTGTAACATGTCCTGGAGACATATTTGTGAATGGCGTGATTAACTGTGTTAAAAGGATCTACTTGGTAATATATGTCTGTTACCATATACTGTATTTATATAAAACACTACTTGCCTTTTTCAGCTGTGTGTAATTAGCAACAAAATTAAAACTGTTAGTTTGTCAGTTTTTATGATACAGTTTCTGGTGACTGTAAATGTCAGTAATAACTGCATACATAAAGTAATTGTAAATTATTGTTTGTGGTAAGTTTGATAAATCTTCTTTGGTAAGAACAAGTACATAATACATGGTCTACTACAGAAATTAGCTACGAAATAAGTTCAGAAGTATCAGAACGGTATGGGGCAAAATGTTTCTGGGCAACTGGTGCATAAAAGTATTATGATAGTGTCAGAATACATTTTTTTTAAATGCATACAAATTTTTATTTCTCAGATATAAACCGCCATACTACATGTTTATTGTCAATGATAATGGATTATTATGTGAGCATAAATTAAATTAATAAGGTACCTATATAATCGTTATTTAGTAACTGTTGAGTTGAACTGTGATTTAGAAAATGCCATTTTGAATAAATATTAATACATAGCAATGTCTGCTTACGTTAGGACAGTGTACTTGAATGTGTTTGAATAATTTTGTTTATTAATAGTATTGTCAATTGTGATTATTACTACTTGAAAGATAGGTGTCTACAAAATGAAGATTGAGAATTCAATCATGTACACTGTATTAAAAATGTTATGATGATAAAATGAAACACTAATATAAATGCTGTTACTATTACATAAGTGTTTTATTGCAAGTCCTACCACTCTGGCCTCAGCAAATTTTTTTCTTCCATCTAGGCCAAGTGTCTAGTTTTAAAAAATTAAGTAAAGACCCCCCATACAAATTAAGCGTTTCAGTAATTTCAGCGTTTGGAGAATAAGTTATATTATTTTCTAACTTTACGTAACAATAAACATTGAAAGTTAGGAAAAGATATTAAATTTACAAAAATATATAACTGTGGTTAGAGATATTATTCAGTTCCAAAAATTTTCCGACTTTAGCAAATAACCGTTTCCACATAACATAGTCCCAGTAATTAACATTAATAAAAGCAAATTAATGGCATGCACACATGGTACAAGATTCTTGTAATTGCTAATACAAAAATTCTTTAAGTAAACATTAGCTATGGATATTAAAAACGAAATAATCGAATGGACAACCTGACCAACTATAAATTTTGATCACACTGAAATAATTAAATGAAATATAATTCCTGTACGTAAATAAATATCAGAAATACTATATTAAACAGTTTAAAAGTAGAGGCATTGAAGAATGCCGTAATCGTAATTGCTTATTCAAGAATTGCTAAAAAGTAAAAGTAATGGGAAGAACTTAACGTCTTAATGTCCAGTAAGTTTATACCGACCAGTATTTTTAAGGGTGTGCGGTTACATGACACCTGTGAATGACTAAGGGATGTTACTATACCTACAAATAAAGACAAAAGCAAATTTGTCGTTAATAAATCTGCACGTAGCAGATAAAGATAATGGTTGAGGGTAGGTATACGGTAAACTTTCGGTTCAAGCCAAAACACATGTAAAAATATTTTTGGTCAAATAAAAATTTCCGAATACGGAAAATCACGCAAAGTCTGTGTGTAAAAATTATAACTTACTTTTTGTAGCACATTAACTTCCAAATAATGTGCAAATTTGTATTTAATGTAACCTGTAACCTCTTATTTAATGTGCTACTATATAACGAAACGATTCTTCTTAAAAATTTTTTGTAAAACAATATTTAACTCTTGTTTTAAATTATTTTCTTATCTTTTACTTTTTTTAAGCAGGATTAAGAGATACCTTTAATATTTTGCACATATTTTTCTACAACGTTAGCTTATTACTGGTAAAATAAAAGTATTACTTATATAAGAGCTAAAGAAGACCATTTATTAATGTTATTTAATGAAAGGTAGGGCCTAGTTAAAATTAAATAAATAATCGTGTGTTAAAAAAGTTGATTAAACAAAATTATATTAAACACAGTAGTATTAAGTGCTACACTAATTTAGTTAGGGCTAAAGCCATTTTTATGAAAATAAGGTATAGTTTGGCTCGAAAACTTGAAAGTTTGTCTGCGATAAACCGGAAACCGAGAAAGAGGCATACAGCCTGTGTTAAGTGTCCGGTCCGCGTGGACCGGAAAATGTTTTGTAGAAGAATGTTGAGTGTGAAGTGTTCTATACTTAAAGTTGATTCTCCAGGATGCAGAAATGATGAAGCGAGTGGACTGTAATTAATTCATTTATTTAATGTTCACAAGTACATACAAATTGTTAGGTACCATTTTGAGTGATAGATTGGCTAATAAGCATATTTTGAATAGAATTTGTATTATATTAAAAATTGATCTGATGAAAGGGCCTATGGGCAATATGTGAAATGTTGGCCTAAGGCCTACATTAATTGTCGTAAAGAATACGACAGAGGCGCGAATACGCGGGACTCGAATACTTGAATGCAAGTATTTGAAATGTGACAGTAAGGCTGCGAGAGCGAGCCGAACGCTGCTGACGAGCGTCTGTGACGAACTGTGCGGAGCACCGACATGAATGATCAGAATACAGTAAAAATTAAAGCGCAGATTAGCCAACCTATAAAGTAAAAATTACCGCGCTACTGTACAGCCTGTACACCTGTAAACATAATGAGATGAGCTCGTAAGTTTAGATAAAAGTAAATAAATAATTTTAAGATATTTTATTGTAAATTTGTTGTAATAAGGACAGTGTCAACGTAAATGATTTTAAAAATAAACTAGAATTGTGGCTAGTGTTGAGTCCATTGTCTGAAAGCAAACTTATACAGCCTAATCGTGAGAAGTTAAATTCAAGTAATGCCGAATACCATTAAAGTAAGGTAGTAATAGTGATACAGTCAGTATAGGATGTGCACTTACACTTTTAAAGCTGGAATGCATTTAACTTATTTCAACAATTCTGTAAATATCTGTTAATAGTCATCTGGATTATAACGGAAACACTGTTCATTCAGACTTATAAGTAATATAAAATTATACTAAAATGTAGTTGGAAAAATCGCGTTAGCAATCGTAGGGCGTGGTCGTTAGTACATTAAGAAAGCCATCGGTGTAATAAACCGTTACAGAGATATAAGCGGGGTGCTAAAATTAGTTGTGACACTCGTGAGAATGTCGACGGGGTGATATAAGTAAGAAATATGAATTGCTGGCGACCCGTGTGCAGGAAGGACGATAACCATTGCTGCCTACGCGGATCAGCACAGGAAATTAACGGCTGTTAACTTAATTGTAATATCACGCGGACGCTTCGTGTGAAAATGTATTACACAGCAGTTTAAGATCATGGTGAGACTTGAGTAACTAACGTCTTTATTATTACAACGCCTTTTACAAAAAATTTATGTATTTAAGCATTATGTTCTTAAGAGCCTTAAAAGCAATAAAATGAGTATTTATTTATACTTGGAACTGAGAGTGTAAAATGCATTGTATACAATAAAATAAATAAATAAAGCACAGACTATAATTATTTAGAAATACAATCTGAATATTAATAAACTTCAAGGAACTCTGATAGTTTACTATCTGTCGTATGAAATATCTTCTAGTCTATTAGTAACTAAATCAATAAAAATATAGTCAGAAGTACTGTGAACATTTTGAAAAATACTAGTGAGATTAACAGAACTAGTAAGTAATCCTTTGGTCACAATTACTGATGTCAGCATAGGTCTCATGCAACGCATGGAACCATAATAAATAAATTTGGTTTACCATAATAAATAAATAAATATGGTTTTGAATATCAATCAATTGTGCTCTGGCTCTCCTTGATGGTCGTCACGTGACAGTACCTAATATATTCCGATTCTGTGCCAGACTCTTACCATTTCATAACCTCCTCCAGTTTTATTTTAATCCACCATCATGCATTTCAATCTTTCTCTCCTTTAAGACCTCTAGTGTCGCATTCAGTAGGCACTCTCATCTCGTCCAGTGAGCCAGCAAAATTCATTTAATTTTTCTTGTATTCTTGAGCATCTGTCTTTCCTCACTAAAACGTTACAACACTTCGTCAGTCCTTGCTTCATCTACCAATTTAGACCCTCCTCTCTCCGAAGTGTATCCAGTAACACAGTTCCCTTCCTAAATGTCCAAATTTCAGCACTGTACACGCTATAATAAACTTTAAGGGCTTTGACAAATTTTTCAATTCCTTATTTAATCGTTCGCATAGCAACCTCTGTCTCTTGATAATCCTTTCAAAGCTATTCTAGTCTTAACTTCAGCCGTACAACGCGCATCTTCAGTCACAGCTCTTTCCATATAGTTGAATTGCCTCACCTGCTTTATCTCCTCAACTTTAAATGTAATATTTACCCTGTCTTCGTTCCTGCCGATTATGGTACCCTATCTCTTATTCTCATTTCATACTCTTTTCACTTTTCGTCAAGATCTTTTAACGTCTTAGCCACTTTTTTGTACCTACCGTTAAAAGACACCTATCATCAACGAATCCTGGTACTCTCGTTCACCTGATGATCTCTCTCCTGCCGTCAAAGCATCGCCTAATTATTTGTATATAATTGTGGCTAAATAGAACCGATTTAATATTTATTGATTAACTACTGATTAGTATTAAGTAAGGAATAAGCGGCATGTTGGTTTAATTGAATATCATGTAATTTACTCATTAACTGTAGTTGTTCACAGAAGGTAAAAGTGTGCCGATACAGTACACTGTTTGCTGAAACGTGTAAGAAAATGAAAAATTTCTTAAACTTATTTTAAATGTTTAATATCGTGAGTCTATATATATAAATATATTCGGGTTAAAACGTCCTGCGACGTTGTCCGATGCCTAATTGCCAGTATCTCCTTTCGTTGTAGTTTTCTTCGGTTAGACCTCGTACACTCATTGATCTCCTTACACCCTGTATCCATGTTACTTTTTGCCCTTCTTATTGTTCTGTTTTCCTGTGGTATCCATTTCATCACTCTGTTTGGCAACCTCTCCTCCCCCATTCTCTGCACGTGCTTATACCAAATTAATTGTTTTTTTCTCGATGTGTTGTAAAACAGTTTCTTTTATGTTCATTTGTTGCTTAATTGTTTCCTTTCTGACCCGGTATAATTTTGATGTACTACATAGTCTTCTTAAGGCGTCTATTTCTGTGGCTTCTATCTTTCTTTTCAGCTGTTCTTTCATTCTCCATGCCTCAGATCCAGATACTAATGTGCTCTTAATCATTGTGTTGTATATTCTCATTTTCCTTTGTTATCCTATTTCGGTGCTCCACAGTATTCCATTTAGAGACTTAATTATTGACTACTTATTAATAAAAACCCGTATTACGCTATGGTGAATAGAGACTATGTGTGACCGACAAATTGGGGCGAGGTTCATGTTGATTACGTCGTGTAGTTGAACGCCATATAGATAGCGATACTAATTGATGGTTATGATTATGGACGTCAGATTATGGAGTGGAATGGGGCAATACAATCCATAATTCTGTTAGTACCGAGTTTAATGTGCTGGTAACCTTACCGTGACAGTATTCATGTAGAAGAGTCAAATACCGGCCAGTTAGTTTATGCTATAAGTGCGTTCCTTGTGTCCTCAAAACCTGTATACCCCATATACCTAGACATGATGGTAATCACATTGAGTAACACTAACTGAGGCAGCACTTAAAGCATTTAAACATTTTGTGTATTTTAATGTAGTGTTGTGTATCTACGCTTATCGTGTAACCCACTTCACAACTAAAAGCATTTCTTTGTTGCTGTAAAAAATAAGAAACGTCGAGTTTCTAAGGCTTTTACGGTTAGCGTCTACTTAGTTGGAAACACTATTTGGCGGGCTGTTACGCCGTTGTCTATAGTTTGTGTTGACAGAACGTTCGCCCTCACTATCGGGGGCCATCATCAGTGTCGGTAACAATTAGCACGGTGTCCGCCAATTCGCTCCATTCTAACAGTCAACGGCCTAACAGCCCAGCAAATAATGTTTCCGAATAATAGGCCTACGAGCTCGTAAACACGCTTTTATCATAAGTAATGATTGTTTATTTTCTTTCATTCTTGTATAAGATATTTTTCAGATTATAAATTAATTTTTCTCATTTTGCATTTTCTGTGTTTGCATGCTGTAAAATGTGATTCGGTCTCATATGACTCCGCTAACCTCATCCACTGGTTTAAACAAGCACTGGGCTCTAACAGGATAACAGGATTTAGAAAATATTATTGAAGATTTGGCTATCTAGAAGGAAGAAAAATCATGTTAAATTTGTTGTCTAACTGATTTTGATATATACTGCTACTCATTTATAGAATGTTTTAAGTTTAAGTTCCATCGGTGCTCCTCCCCAAATTTTTCAGTCCATTCTATTAGTATATTAACGACAACCAGTGATAATCATTTTTCTCTATACACACATGCTTTCAAATCTCGAAGATATAATGTAAGTGTTCATCTTACATTACTTGCAATTCTGTAAAAGTCATAATATCTTATTAAGTATAGAAATTTAGACACTTTACCGTTAATAAATAATCTGACAATTTAATACAAAACAAGCCTATGTTATATAAATTCATGTTGCACTGCTTAGTACACAAACATTATTAAGTCTCACATACTTCTTCTTCTATGGCGGACATACCATTACCAGCACTATTCTTTTCCTCGCAGCCACTCTTTAACGTAATTATATAGTCTCCCAGATTTATAATAATATTGTACGCGGTGTCTACAGCAATTGCTTCCTTTTCAAATAATATAATTCCATTTCGTTGAAATATTTACATGAAAATTTCAAATCGAATATAGCAAGTTTGGAAAATCTTTTTACACAAAGTTTTAACACCCCCTTAGTTTTAGAAGTAATATTAGGACTCTGAAAGCAACTTTTCAAGTGTCTCCAAATTAAGTCAATCAAATTGAGGATTGATGATTTGAAGAACGGAATGTTCCTTTCCGGGTAAACGTCATTGACTAGATAAATTTTATTACTAAGCCAGTGTAATTTATTTAAATCATATAATTTTGCCTTCAATCTGTGTTCGTGGTAACGGGTTTTGTATTGCTACTTTGGAGAAGCTACAGAGGGCAGCTTATAAATTGGAACATGATGATAAGTCTATAACGTATTACTGTAACGGCTCTGTGCTCTGAGCGTCAGTGTTCCCAGCGCCCGAGCTCTAAACGCCTATCGACAAAATGACCGAACTCGTAGCGGCCACTAATTTTTGTCTTCTTGTTATGCTTATGTGATGAAAAGTGTTCCTGTAAATCACACTACGACATATATATGCTTACTCTCCATATTTGGACATATTTTGACCAGGTATTACACATTTTTCTAATTTAGTTTAACTTTGTACTATAACTTCTCATTTTCTATAATTTTTTGTTGATAATAATAATAATAATATATAATTTTAAACAATAATTTTAATTTTGATTGATCGAATGATCGCTCGGCATTTGGTAGAACATTTTACTAATACTCGGATTTAATAAATGAATATTTTAAAAGTTCTACAGATGATTTTATTTTCCTGACAATTGTTACACAAGTGACGGCAGCTTCAGAGGTTGAATTTGAACTGACAGGTTTGAAATGTATCTTATGCGGAGGAAGGTAGGAGGTAGCATATGACCAAGGGTGCACTAGAAAGTCCCAGGTAAACGGTTGGTCAAAGGTGTTCTAGAGTTGATAACAAAAAGTACTGTTATTGGCTAATTATGAATCGTATAAATACACTTTTGTGTGAAGAAAATTACAACTTGTCAATTAAACTAATGTACGTCTAAATATAAAATATGTGTAGAACAAAGATGATTAAAATAGGTCTACCATACAATAGGCTTAGTGTTTGATTGCCAGTAAAACAATATGAAGTTTTCAGTATATTGTAAACTATATGAAATAACTATATAAAAAACTTCATGTATACATAAAATAAAACAGATTTAAGTTGTTCACATAATTAATCTCGAGACTGTCATCCGTATAAATACAGTGTATGAATATTACAACTGAGAAAGACTTGTGTCTATTAAACTAATACAAATATATATAAAGTATAGTACAATTGTTAAATATTTATAACTGACATAGCTTCTGTCTAATTTACATTAACAAAATTACAAGTAATACATCATGTTTTCCAGTATAATGCAACATATGTAAATGTATAATGATAGACTAGTATGAATAAAACATATTTAGTGACTGACTGAAATGCTGAGAGATCCATTATAAAATAATATGTACATAAAAATAAAAGTAACTTAATTTATTGTTTGGGTTAACGGGAATATTGTAACATATACTTGTTCATTAGTGATGTTTTTATATTTTTTCAGCTTTCTGATTTCTGTTATTTCTAAAAGATTTAAAACTATTCCTTTGCTTTTGAATCATCTCGTTGAAACAGATCACACATGCACAAACATCTTAAAGACGTAATAATCTCAACGCATGAACCACAACAACCGAAATAACTAAAAATATTCTAACACACAAACTTACATGGAATTTGTTCTCAAATAGTTCCTTGTATTATGCAATTATTGAAATCGTAAACATTTGTAAGAGGTTTACAAATATATTTGGAAAAGGTTGTGGGCTTTACCGGATGTACTGAAGAACTAATTTCACTACTTTTTGTAGCTTTCAATTTTTTATTGATACGTATTACTTGTCGTTTTATGCGATACGCTCTTGTACACATTTCATGTTAACTAAAACTTTACAACCTTCTGCATCTCTTCTTATAAATTCATGGATGTTTGGTACAGTTTTACAAGGCTGACTATGCAAGGGTTTCTTCAATACTTTTAATGTTACCTTAAGCAATTTTTAAGTTAATTAAGAACTTAAATTTAAACAGTTGACACTATTAAACGAAAAAAGATTGAAAGTATTTAACACAAACACACACGCATCAGATTTACATAAGATTTAACGTAGATGAATAACACAGATATATCATACATTTAGTTCACCCAATTTCAAAAAACGTGGGTATTATAATATGAAATTATTCCCGGAGAGACGTAACACCCTTAATGGTAGATCTAAAGACAATTTTATTTCGTAATAAATAAATACAGTTTTATGGACAATTGTCAGTACGGTCTTTAGAATATTCGGCATTGAGATGCATTGCACTGAAATTAATCGTGCCTTTATGATGACGAGGGGTCGGTGGGGTGACGACGTAAAGTAAGAAATATGAATTTCCAGCGACCCGCGCAGGGCACGATAACCATTTCTGCCTACAAGGATAACCGCTGTTAGCTTAATTGTAATATTACGCTGACACTTCTTATGGAAATATATTACACTGAAGGTCAGAATCATGTCACCTCTCGATGAATTAACGCTTTTTTCACCTTAATGCATTTCTTAGATATCGCCTAATCTGTTATACTGGGATATACGTATAAGGATAAAACCTGCTACATTTTGAATAGAGGCTAATCAAAATCCATGTGAGCAGTTTTTGAAATGTTACCAGTATTATATTATTGGAATATCAGAATTATAAGTAGGTTGTAATATTGTTTACTCCTCAAAGTGATTTACCTAAGAAAAATATCTTTCAAAGCGTTTTCCATACGCCCCGCCACAAAAGTATTTCTTATTTACCTTCTTCGCTTTTTGTGTTACTGATACGACTGTCGCGCAGCTCGTGTTCTTATAAAAGCGGAATAAGTAATTTGACACCAGAGAAATCACTACTCACAAGAGTTGAATGTTTTAATAATCGAAGACACTTGTCCCGCTACACAACAATTACGAGATTATAATTATCCAATACCACTACAGCAGTAAATAATAAAAGTCACTATTTATAATTATAAATTTATATAAATATAAATACCTTATAGTCCGTCTTGCGGTCTTGTAGTTTTTCATATCACTACATGTTTCGAAAGTAAACTTTCATCATCAGGTATATTGTATCCTCCTATTTTCTAGGGCTCGTCAGTGAAAGTAAAAAACACAATAAATAAGTAAACAAAATACACAAATATACTAGTCAATACGATTAACGTCGACATAATTTTGGTAGCAGTGCGCACTGTACTATTGTCAACACACAACTGAGTGAGTCTCAAAGTTCATTATTTACCTTCATTACTGTGTCGTATAATATATTGGATTTAAAAAGGAGTTGGTCATTGAGTAAACATTTGTTGTTAATTTTGGAAGCTCTGTGGATTTCGAATTCTTCTAGAGCATCCATGAGTCTGCCTTTGCTACATAAGGTATTTATATTTATATAAATTTATAATTATTAAAGCGGTCTGGAGACCATACAATTATAACACTATTTATAGTTGTCTACGCACAGTGTTTAATCATTAACACTGTACACTAAACATTTCCACCTTGTAACAGAATTGCAAAACTCACACTGGTGTGATAACACGTCTTATCGCTCCAATTTGCAATAGGCAATTTAACTATTGCGATGTGGGTTGCTCTATTTATAACACGCAAAAACGACGTAATAAAGTTACGGGAACATTCCGCGATGTTGAGTTAGAAGCTTGAAGATTAAACTAGTATGAAGGAGGGAAATCCAGAACGTGCTAGCATTGCGTATCATCCTGCTGCCTACATTACGTAAGCCACGCATGTTGCTTATGTCCTCAATATAATAATATCATATTTCGTTTAGGTTACGTCAACCCTTAAATTTGTATAATGAATCCATACATCACTCCCCTTATAAGGTCCCATCTATACATATTATTCAACTTTTATAGAATTTAAATATTAAATTTACATAACATTATTATTGTGCTAAAATTAGATATAAGACGAACCAGATACAATTAGATATCTTAATAAAAGCCTTGGATACGATATAACTCTAATAAAAAACTTCTAGCAAAACAAACCAGACACAATTAGATACATTGATACAATATAACACTGATAGAGAACTCTTATCAAAACCCGAAGCAGTTCACTGAAAAACCAGAAAACAACAACATATTCGGGACACTCACCTTTATAAACAACTACGATGGAACAATTACTCACAATTTTGAAAAACCAGGGTACAAGGCTGCCTGGCCTTTACGTACACAAACAAAATAGAACACGCACTGTCAAAAAGGACTCGCAAACACTTAAATAAACTTGATTTACCTGAGACTTACAAGTAAAAATTCATTGTGTTAGAAATTTTGCGTAGGGGACGTATCATTAAACGGAATTACAATGAACTCGTGAAGATAATTTACACTAGAAGTACGTTTACAGCTCATCTAGCTCAAACAGATTACACATGCGCAAACATCTAAAAAACATGAAAATGCTAACGTATAAATCAAACCAACTGGAATAACTAGAAACATACTGACACAAAAAACTATACTGAATTAATTCTTAAATGCAGAGATAAGGTTTTAACAACACCAAGATTTCTAACAGGTCACAAACAACAAGGATATCATAACCCATAACCAACTAAAATAATGGTGACACGTCTTTCAGCACCGGAATTGTCAGGGCTCCTAACATCAGGCTTTGACGGAGCTTTTTAACAAGCAATAGCTGGTTCAGATATAATTTACCTAAATTTTTACCTAAATTTTTACCTAAAAAATAGTGTTATAAAATCAAAAATGTGTCTTGATTCAGTAGCCGTATATTTTCAGTGGTTGTTGCAGCACCGGATTTTCAGGATTTTCATGGGCTTCTAAATTTGTCATGGTATTAAATTATATTTTTTGACGTATTATAAACTAGTCATTTTTACATATTACATTTTATCAAGGACGTCATAAACGTAATAGTATAATATTTGTATTTATATATTACTCAAGATCATATCTTAATTGATTATACTTTCTCTTCTACGTAACATGCCAAGTTACTTCTTTGGAGTATATATCATATTCAATTTAATTTATAATTCCAGTAAACAAAATATTGTTTAATCCAAAAATAACACAAGGAGGCAAGCAGACAGTGATAATTATTAAACCCTAATACGCCAGTTTAAGTAGTTACTTGGCAATATAGAATCATGACCATGTTGACAGGTCATGGTATTCTCCTATATTAGAGAAACTGTTGAGTATTTCAAGTGCAATGTTGCATTTTCATTGGCCGTAGTATCATTTATGAATATAAATTATATTTTACAATAATTATGATAAATTTATTAGATTAAATCAAAGTTTAAAATAAATTTATCCTACACTTATTCATTAAATATGGATGAAAAATATGCGTCTGTTTTTTCATTATTTTATTTTGCATAAGTAAAGACATACTAGCCACAACTTTTAATTCACTTGGGATAGTAGGACACGCAAGTAATGTAGAAAGAATGTCAACAAAACGGTTCTATAGTTTTCTGAACTTCCCTGCTCGTACAGCTTTTCTCAGTCCTCATTGATAATGTAAAGCTAGTTTACCGTAGCAAACTTTGACACACTTTCAGACACTTTTCTTTGCTTCTCCAGATCGTCGCTGGCTTAATGAAATGAGCTGAATTTATTGCTTTGAACTTAAGAAAATTCAAATAGGTTTTGTGTTTCCTTAAAAATAATCAAGGAAAATTATTTCAGACTGGAAAAAATAAAATACTATGGCAATTAAATGTTAAGTTTTTAGATATTGTTGAATAATTTTGTAAGTTAAAAAACAATCATTAGTAATTCACATTACATAAGTGTTGAAATAATATTGATACGTCAGGATCTTGAGTAACGTACCAACAGTGTAATTTAGGTATTGTGTAAGTATAGTACAAATCATTATACGTAACAACTATCATACAAGTTTGTTTTCAATTTACGCCCCCCCCCCCCGTTGTTACTTAAAGAGTTTTGTACGGCAAAACATAGTTAATTATTGCCGTTAATTTAAATTAATGTATTTGGCCGCCACATAATTAACTCATAATATGTAATACCTACACATCCAAATATTTAGTTAAGTGAAATTTAATTAAATCTACTTATATTTACTTACACTTACTTAATTAGTAATACTTCTAAGGAAAATATTTGTACTACGTGACTTTCGAAAACGGTAATTCTTTTGTGAGAATGTAAGCGAACAATTCTGTATCCTTTGTTCATGAGAAACCTACTCCATAATAGAATTTAGAAAATTTATGCAATATTGTGTCTACAGTACGCAGCTTTCAACAGTGGAAATCAAAATATTAATTTTTAAAGGAATGTGGTTTCTTATATATTTTATATATCGATTTTACTAGTAAATTCTTACTGAAAAAGGCAGTGATAAGAGATTTTGTTTTATTTCTGTTTCCAAATTAAGGTATAGGTGAAGCGATTCTTATAAACAGCCATTCACATTGCTTCAGAATAAAGTGTGTGGTTAGTGAATTGTCTAAACACGCTATCAGCATTTTCTGGACAGATTTCTTCAAGCATCAAGAAACTGAAAAGTGTGGAGTTTTCTCCAAAACAGTATTATAGAGACTATAAATTACATACACGTTGCAAGTGTTATAAATTCAATGAATTTTATATTCGCAGTAATAACAGAGTTTTACGTAAAGACATTTCATAACGCATACAGTGTGTTAGAGTAATTTATACTTTTCTGAATACAGTTTAAGCTCCACATAAAGTAGTTGAAAAGTTGAACTACTTTACAACAGACCTAACACGGTGTTGGTAATAGTTATAGTTTTGCGTTCACAATGTGTGTGTGTGTGTGTGTGTGTGTTACAGAGAGAAAGAAAGAGAGAGAGAGAGAGAGAGAGAGAGAGAGAGAGAGAGAGAGAGAGAGAGAGAGAGAGAGGGGGAGTAGAATGTCAAGTAGAGGGTAAAAGAATGAGTAGAGGGTAAAATGTCAAGAGCATGCTATGTCTTACTTTTATATGGGTAAATCAGGTTACGTATAAATCTATCTCAACGGACATATTGCTTCATATATCCAATTAATGTATCGTATTTTTTATCAGGAAACTTAATTTTTTCTTTTCGATGAAATATTTTTTTACTCATTCCACTTTTAGTACGTTTCTATATACCAGTTATTATAAAATTTATTATTTCACTAATCATAGTTAACCATTTGTTATTACTTTAATAACTTAACTATAAGAATTAGACGGGATGGCAGAAAAACAAATTAAGATGGGTAAGGGCATTATGGCTGAATGGAACATGTTAAATGAATTTAGTCTATAAAGATTTCGTTTTTAGTGCTATGATAAGAAGTTAGGACATGTTTACCACTAAGCGAGGTATTAGGAAGGAGATTGACGACGAATAAACCTTCGTACATGTGTTAATGGATGTTTAGTTAAGAATTGGATGTGAATGTAACTTCGAAATTTATCAGATACAGTACTTATTCATTATGAGTAAATATGTTTATATATGTACGAAAGTACATTAATGTTTGTTTTCAATCTGATTGAACCAGTAACACATGTCAAGACGTGATACTATTGTGCTTTATCTATTTAATGTACTGTATATATTTTAAAATATATAATAACGAACAAAAACTCTATTTAATAATATTATGAGGTATTATGTTGGTACATGCCTATTGATATTTTATTCAAATCTATTAAAAGATTGCTTGGTAAAAGGCTCTTAGAATTACACTTTGAACTGGTGGATTGGAAACGCTTTAGTCTTTGATACGGCAGTGAATGAGGTTTAACATCAAATCCGTTGCAACACCCACATACCAATTATTAATTAGTCCTTGTTAATTCTAGTACGTAGGCTTTCACGGCCGGTGTCACTATAATTATTTAAAACTTCCGGGCTGAAAGGCCGTGGTCGAATGCTTGATGTTCTGCAGCTATTTAAACCGATGCTAGATGCCAGATGCAAGATGAGCAGGGCACAGCACAGTGCGTGCCCCAGTGACGGCAGCGTCCGGGCAAGCCCGATGACTGCCTGTTGCTTCGTGTGTGCTTGGTGCGAAACTTGTCGCAGAAACGGATAGGTACCCCCTTTTTTATTTTGGCGGGGGTGAAGGAGACGGGCTGTGATTGGCTGAACCGCTGACGCGATCCACCAATGGCCTGAGAGGGAAGTCTACGCGAACGCTTCGCACGGATTGGCGGGATTTGGTCGCACACAACGGGTCGAAACACTTCCGCCAGCCCGGTAAGAGTCCGGTAGACTGCCTTATGGCGATACCGAGGCAGGCGAGAGATTGGAGGGGCGAAATTGCCGACTGAAGGCGGCGCTAGGCACACCTAAAGCCGGCACAACGCCCGATCCATCTCCCGTCCTGCAACGGACCGGAGATGTGACAGGTAGGAAGTTGGTCAGATTCAATAGGTCGGTGTGTGGACAGATGGTGAGTGGGCGATTTTTTATTTTGTGTTTACGGGGGGTCGTCGAGCAGAGCTCGAGGGTTGCGGCGTTTAACTGGTGGTGTTATCGAGGTGTTAGAGGTGAGGAAATTCAGAAATGGATGCTCGATGGAAGAGGTTGAACGTGAGAGTTCGCGCAAATCCATCGAGCGACGGAATCTTCAGCCCTCGCCTGATAGAATCATTTTTTACATACCAGGGAGAGCCGGAGATAAGGCGAAGGGTAATGGATTGGAAGGCTTCCAGGCGTTTAACGACGTCGGGGGCAAGTTGGGTCCAAAATGCAGGCGCTGCGTACATAAGGACGGCTCGTAAAAAGAGCAGATAAATCGAGAGCTTCGTGCGCAATGGCAGTGGCCCTCGAGGCGATAAGAATGGGTAGAGTTTGGCTTTGACGCCTCGGGCGCGCTGGAGCACTGTGGACACGTGAGCTCTGAAGCTTAGGCGTCGGTCAAGAGTGACGCCCAAGTACTTCACAGTACGTTGCCAAGCGATTGGGCTCCCTTCAAGGGAGAGGGTCTGGCATCGGGAAATGAGCTGACGGGAGAAGGCGATCGCCCCGGATTTCTCCGTATTGATCGCCACCCGCCATTTCCTTAGCCAGGCCGGTAGTAAAGCGAGCTGGCGCTGCACCACGTCAGTCGCAAAACGAAGGTTTGCAGAACTGGTGTGGTACATCGCATCGTCCGCATAGAGAGAGAGCGTGACTCCAGGCAAAACTGGCATGTCGTTCGTGTACACTAGGTACAGAACGGGGCCGAGGACAGATCCTTGAGGGACGCCAGCGGCGACGGGGCGGACAGAAGAGTACGTCCCGTCGACGCAGATCCTAAATTTGCGGTCACAGAGATACGACCGCATCAGATGTACAAATGAGGCTGGGAGAGGGGAGGTGGCTAGTTTATAGAGAAGGCCTTCGTGCCAGACTTTGTCGAAGGCCTTGCTCACGTCCAGAAGGACGGCGACGGTCTGATGATTTCTATTGATGGCGTCAGTGAGTTGCGTGACAACTCAGACAAGTTGAAGAGTGGTCGAATGCTGCCTGCGGAAGCCGAACTGTTCCTGCCGGATGAAATTATCCAGCAGGGGAGTAACTCGGTGATGCAGGAGGCGCTCGAACACCTTCGATAAGACTATCTTATAATCAGGGAAGCGTCTTGGGCCCCCTGCTTTTCTCTGTGTACGTTAACGACGTGCCCAAGTTGCCTGGCACCAGGTTGGCCATGTTCGCCGACGACACGGCGGTGTATGCTGTCTATCGTCGCGTTGAGACGGTCGTTATCTGGCTCCAGGAACAATTGGACGAATACGTTGAGTGGGCAGAGAAATGGAGAGTTGCCATCAACGCAGCCAAGAGCACAGCAGTAGTCTTCTCCAGACGCTTTAGGCTCCCTGACAGACTCTACGTAGGCGATACACTTCTGCCCTGGTCTCGAGAGGTCAAGTACCTCGGGGTTCACCTCGACCGACGTCTAACCTGGCGGACACACTCTGCGCAAGTAGCCCGAAAGACCGCCCATCGTCTCTATCACCTCCGACCCATATTGTGTAGCAACGCCATGACCCGCCGCCTAGGGAAGCTTATCGTCTCCAGTTATGTGGCGCCGATGGTTACCTACGCGATGCCCGTTTGGGGCTACTTGGCCAAGACCCATAAGCGAAAGCTTCAGTCTCTCCTCGACCGAGGATTGCGTTAGGCATGCAAAGCCCATTATCTAACATCCAACAAAACTATCCGTGAATCCCTGCGTGTCCGTTCCCTGGACGCCACTATACGGACACTGTCCCGAAAATTCTACCGTCGCTCCGCCCGATTCCAGGGCAACCATCTCATTAGCGCCCTCGGTCGCTACCAATCTGTGCCAGGAGAATCTTGGACCCGGCCTCGGCGAACACTCACCCTTAATTAAGTAATTAATTGATAACCCACGGCCGGTAGCAGGCCACACCCTAAATCCAGATAATCAGTAGTCCCTACGGCAGGAGCTCTTTCTGAAGCTTGGAACGTAGTACACGAGCGGGCGACGGGCAAGCCCTTCGTCCCGCACAGCCATTGAACTTGTGCACTGTTGCTTGTTCCCAGTTCATTGGGAGACTTGTTCGGCATACCACCTATTTCGAACATTTTTGCTACTGAAGATGGCCACCGGTGGTGTGGCCGAAACTTCTAGCTGCAGAACATCAAGCATTCGACCACGGCCTTTCAGCCCGGAAGTTTTAAATAATTATAGTCCTTGTTAATATTTAGAAAACTTAATTAGTCTATTTCTACTGCATTAAAATTTGAACACTTTTTTATACACATACATTTTTCTTGCATGAATTATCTATGGAAATACATAGGCGAGTGCAAACTCTGAACTCACACGGTTATATAAGTGCTAATTATAAAATGTTCTTAAAATAATATAAACGTCAAACACCGTAAAAATCTAAAAACAATTTAGTTTCTTACTTATGTGGCTTGTTATGCAACGTTTTATGCCTTACTATGCAAATATTATTTTGTTTTATGTGAGTTTGGGAAATGAAATCTACATCAGGAGCTACCCGCATGCGCGTGCACGCATGTGTGTATGTGTGTGAAACGAATAATCGTTCAGAATTTTAATTTAAATGTTCTGATTGTAGTAATAACGTTTTTTTTTAAATCACCTTTTCATTGGTTACATTACAAATTTTAATTTCCATGTTTTATCACAAAAATGCTTTATTAATGCCCATATAAGTTTTAAAGTAAAGCATCTATTTTATTTGAAATTGTTTTGAAATCAGTAAATTATTGTTAGGATGTTTACATTCATTACGATTCTCACGAGTGCCATTCTGTATAATTACCGTAATATTATCGAGTATTATAGACAAGCGAGTATAAAAACACAATATATTGTTAAATAAATCGGATTTAAATCTTTATAACTGTAGTCTAAATCAAAGTTAGATCCAGCTGGTGTTGTAAATAGAAAATATTTCTAAGTTTAATCTAATTTTAAAGGCTACATTGTTTAATTTAAATAATAGCAAGCTACGGTTTGTTGTCTGTAGGGATTGAATCATACCAACTTATTCTTCCATTTAAGTGATACTAACGTTGTTTTTGTAAACTGACTACAGTACGATGTTAAGGAAATTGTAAAGATTGGAAACAGACATTTATTCTATTCTACTTTCCCAAGCTTCCAGTTCCCGTTTGTGTGTTCTAATTTAGTCGTTTTGTGTTCCTGATGAATTGTCACTGTTAAAATTAAATTATTTCTTCGAGAAGACCGTTGTATCGAATTGAAACTTAACAAATTACATTTCACGAGAACAGACAAATATACTGACTGTATCAACTTCAATTCTATTTTCTTAAGCTCGCTCTTATTAGTTGAATGTTTTTACAAATAAATCGTTATATCAATTATAATGAGCGTTACGGACATATGCGTATATGAATTTTATTTATAAGCCTGTCTTTAGTAAACTAGTTACTGCTAGTACTGTGTCATTACATTAACTGTGTAGCAAAGCAATATTTAAATCTACAAACCTCTTCTTCTTGTAGCATAATAGTGACAATATCTCTACAAGAATTCAGATAAGGATTTAAGTACACTTTCAAATGTTCCGTATAATAATGTTTAAATCATGTATAAATATACAGTGATCACAGTTAAATTGATTTGCAGTCTTAACGTGTTTTTAATGTTGTTTTGTTAGCTTAAAATTCCAAATTGTGAATGTTCCATAAAAACTAATAAAATATGTGTCGAATTCGATGCAAAATAAAATCATTGCTCAAGACTTATGCGTCAGGTATTAATTACTGCGTAAGGTATAATATTAGCCTATAATTTCTGTCGTACAGTTATTTCTCAGTGTTCTATATTGTAAAGTTGCAAAACCAGTATCGTAATAAATATAATATTAAGAAAACTAGTTGCTTAATATTTATATAATTACCTTTATATCCACTTGAGTGACACTAAGTTTCGTCTAGTTATGACGCGTTTCGGGCACAAGGTCCCATCTTCAGATAACACTGATATTAATTTAAAACTAATTGCTATATAAAATTGTAACCATGATTGTGGTTATGTCATTATAAATAAAAACTTTAAATCGCATGTGAAATTTTAAACGAAGAACGGCCGGAGCTCCCGCATGCGTGCCACTCACAATCGCGATCATCACACGACTGGTCAAAGATTAAAATCTAATTTAATGGCAGTGTCGAACAAGTTGTTCTAATCTAAAATATTAGATTTTAATTTATTACAAAGGTTATTGTCCTTTATCAAATTTTTGATTTTGATTAAAAACTCAAAGCTATCTTTAGACGAGTTCCAATGAATAAACTCTATTTATCTGTAACATATGCCTTGGACAATGTAGTCTAAGACAGTACATTGAAAATAGCCAGTTACGCCTAATACCGATTGTCATTTCGTTTGACTAAATCCAATATTTGGAATTAAGCAAAATATTTCTTTTCTCTAAAATACTAAACACTTTACTTTCGTCGTTTATAGTTGCTACAACTGTAGAAATTTTTATTTGCATTGTATAATTTTTACATATTAAAATATATGCTGACTTAAGCTTCATACAGCTTTTTAAACACACGAAATATATTATTATTATTAATATTAAACTTTATTTTATGTTTTGGGGGCTCGATAACCTAAGGTATAGGCTTATAGCCCAAAGACGTCTACTAGGAGCGTTGCCCGACGGTATGTTTTATTCACCTGTATTTTAGCTGACTCAGCGAGAGTGAAAATTCGTACACACTACAACACAAAACGACATTTTGAGAGCCTATAAAGTAATCTTGTTCCTTTTAGGAAGGACAGAGATTGGTCTATCGCTAACTGTTCGTTTTCGAGCTCTTCTTTCACGTTACCTTTTAATCTGAGTCTCTGTGTGAGTTCTGTAGGTGCACTACAGTTTTCGATTATGTGTTTCACTGTAAATGCTCCTCCACAAGTGAAGACAAGTCGTTCTTGCCCTTGTAGGAGGTAAGATGTCAAGTTCGAGTGCCTAATTCGCAGTCTGATGATGCAAACGTGTTCACGACGATTGCGATCACCTGCTACTTCACACTTACAGACGCTCTGCTTCACTACACACAGTTTGCCCTGCCGTGTGTTCCACATCTGCTCCCACACATTAATAATGGTGATTGAGGCAACTAGTTGCGCGTCATCAGGTCGTATGGCAATCGCATCAACTCGTGTGCTGTCCGCAGCGTTTCTGACTGCAGCGTTAGCTTCATTGTTACCTTCAATAACTACATTACACCAAACAAAGCAAAAGATAAACCAGTATCGTCTAACGCATAGCACAAAGCCATTATATGCTCTAACATAATGGAGCCACAGTACGCGGATTGTCCAAGGCAATTACAATACTCAGTAAATTCATACAGATAACAATTCTGTACACACTTGCAGGTGTATACACTTTCTGTCTTCGGCAGTATCCAGGACTAGGAGCCGACCTCGATGACAAGCGCAATCCGTCTCCGACTCTCTCGATGTCTATACTCCGTCTTCGACCCATCAGTCTAGACAGTGGTGTGTCCCTCGACGTATTCCCACAGGACTGATCAACACAGGAGTTTCCGTTCAGCTGAGTGGCATGATTTACTGCTGAGTAGCGATATCAGCCGGCAATTTGGTTTGTGAAGCAGCCAGGGAGGTACTTTACGTGGACCATCAGCGCCTGGATATTGTATCGCTAGGGTGTTTCGAGCGCACGAATACCGACTGGTCTGGTGAACGTGGATCAGCGGTCGTATATTCCGTATTAGTATTAGAATTTGGCTTGGTATTTTACCAACAGCAATTTGGAGATGCATCTGATGCGTTTAACGAGAATTTGGACCTCGCAGCTAAATCGTCTACATGCGTATTTCACGTCAATTGTCTGTCAAACGTTAGGCCCAGTAATTTGATTGCGGGCCTATAGTGCAGTAGGACACGGTTTAAGGTTGACTTCGGGTCCGGCTGCTGTCATCGACAGAAGTGGACATAGGTCGTCTTCGTTTCTGAGAAAGAAAAGCCTATGTTGTCATCATTTTCTACGAAGGTACTAATGGTGCCTTGAATTTACGCTTCATCATCTTTGTTGCTTTGGCCGAGTAGAACAGCGCATGATCATCAACGTAGAAGCATTTCCCAACTAACATTTCTACACCATCAAAAAACTCGTTGATGACGATAGGTAAAAGCGTGCCGGCCAACGGAGACCCCTGCGGTACTCTATTGGGGCCGACAGTGATTGTCTTACCCAACACGGACATTTGGGAATGGCTGTCTTTGAGAAAGCTATAGATAAATCTGGCCAGGTTACCTCTGTACCGCCAATCATGTCCACAACTGTTGCATGATATTCAATCTCCACTTCCTGTTAAACGATTTTTCCAAATCAAAGAAACAGCAAACATATGTTTTCCTTTCATGAAACTGTTTTTAATGTGTTTTCCAGATGAACCAGTTGATGAGTAGTAGAATGGCGTCTCCGGTACTCACACAGGTGTGCGGTCAGAAGGCCGTGTTTTTCCAAACACCACGTGAGCCGGATGTTCCCCATCTTCTCGTATAACTTTCCTAGACAACACGTCAACGATACTAGACGATAGTTTAGTCCCTTTGTGGTACGTTACATTGCTGAGCCCCAAAAACGTAACACACAACATACACCAGAAACAATGAAGATACTTACTACTACCTAAGTCGCTTTACACAATGTAAGATACTCCTAAAATAGTCTTAATGTCTAACATAATTACCTAAAGGCGGGGGAGTGTATAAAATTAAAACTCAGTACAAGCAGCTAGTGAGCAGAGTCAAGGTGCACCCGTTTATTTTAGAATAAAAATAAACCTCAGAACGTTATATAATTATGTTTCAGCCAGAGAAAGGTGAATTACTGAGTCGACCAGATACAGAATAAATGAAATCCCAAAAATCACAAATATTCAACAATAACGTAATTCAAATACTAGATTAACCAATTATTAAAAATTCCACAGTTGCATCAACTAAATATTGGGTGAAATCGTTAAAAATTCAATAGTTGCATAAGTCAATGCCAGTTTACAATTTGTAATATATAGCGTACAAGCTATGATCCGTACATTAAATTTCTTAGCATCTTTTTTATACTGTAAAGTCCTTGCAAAGATACAAGTTCATATTGCACAAAATGATAAATTTACTTCATCTTCCCTTTAACTAGTAATCTGGTAACGGGAAACTGCAGGTGAATATAACTAATGAATAATAATGTTACTTGAACATGTGAGTTGTGTTTGCTGGCGGCGTGCTGTTTCTGGTCACACCGTGCGTAAGCCAGTCATGGAAAGCCGTGTTTCTGCGCTGTTCATACGGCGTGCCGTCGTACGTATTCT
This sequence comes from Magicicada septendecula, assembly GCA_034769895.1. Lineage (NCBI taxonomy): Eukaryota > Metazoa > Arthropoda > Insecta > Hemiptera > Cicadidae > Magicicada > Magicicada septendecula. Next base: position 430,511,470 of record CM068371.1, read on the forward strand.
TGAGAGTATGAAGAAATCATGTGGCGAATCAATATTCTCACGTTCGTGGGCCCATACGTGGAACCAAGCTTTACTGAAAGTTCCAAACTCTTTAGTATAGGCTACCAGCTACTACACGTGCACGTTAAGTCACATAATACATAATTGCAAAATTTACAAAAGTACAGTTATAACAATTCTCAAAATTACAAATCAAATTCTATAACAAGCGACAAATGCTAAAATTTACACATCTTTCATTTTCTTTAAACTAACTGGCTGAAAATTGGTTTTTTCTCAAGGCTAACTATTACAAACAAATACATCATGGTAGATTATGAGTTACAGTCTGTTACAAAAATACAAGTTTTTATTTTACAAACGTTACAGACGAATATAGTTCGTCACCAGCATTGATTTATGAGATTTAAGATGACTAAGAAAACATAATTACCTTGGTGATGAGACTTCCAACCAAAGTACCCACCAGGAGACGACGGGCGACTCTGCTCACAAGGCAGTTTGATGGTAGACTGAATGAATTTGTCGAGTGAAAAGCTTTACTAGAAAAGTGACGGGGGGGGGGTGACGTCAGGGAACGCTGACCAAAGTACGAATAATTTTCCGTCGCGCGACTATTTAAACTTATTTTAATTGAATCGGTATTAACGCTTGTTGTATTCGGCAAGGGGTGCTGAATAACTGCAACACCTTGCTTTGAGGGGATCTTTTCCAGCCTTCAGAAGCGGTGTTACGGTCGCCACCCTCCGTGGTTTTGGTTACTCCCCTTGCGACCGTATGGCGTTATAGAGTACCAGTAATGTAGCTGTAGCTATATCCGGCAGTTGATATACGTATAATGGTGAAAGGAATATTATCCGGTACCGCCGCAGTGTCGCCAACAGCTCGGACAGCGGGCTGTAATTCCCTCGTCGTAAAAGGCACGTTATACGTCCTGAACCTGTCATATTCGAGGTCAAGGTCGTGTTCGACTTCATCTTTCCTTGCCAGGAAATTGAGAGGATAACTTTCTGTACTACTGATCTTGGAATGCTTCGCAGCTAAGGTGTTAGCAATTTCACCGGGGTTGCAAAAATCAGTTCACCACCAACAATGCCAAATGCAGCCGTTGACGTTCCACTAAATGATGTTCTCCATGCTTGATGTTAAAGAATCTGTCGCTACAAACCGTGCTTATTTTCTTGACTTCCTTCTTCTTTCGTGCATTTCTACTTTCTTTTTTACAGATTGCCGAGGTCCGCCAGATCAGCGAGATCGGTGAAGTCACTGGCGGCGGCAATTGAGCTGAGCTCTGATCTGGAGCTCATTTCCTAGTTCTCGAGACAGGTCTTATCCACAGTTTTAATTTAGAGAAGTCCTGCCTGATATATGTGGAAGGATGGGGCGATGAACAGAGATATTCCCTTATTCCCTCTCCGTACCAGTTCATTAAATTAATTTAATCTTCAGACCTAAATAAATCTATGCATAATATTTCATTAATATAATAAAAGGTTTACGAATTTAGAATATGCTGTGTTCTTATATAGTAACTGAAGTCATAAATGAGAAGTCATTATTTTCGTTAAAAGCAAATCAGTGTTTTATGTGTCCGAATATAATTATCAAAGATTTCAAAGATACGGAACAGAATAGAGTGATTCAGAAGCATATCGGAACAGTGAACGATTTGAGATATTTCTGTAAAAACAAAAACAAATGGCAAACATAATATTCTCATTATTCTAAATGTCTCTGATAGTCCAGACTCTTTTTTCTATTTAATAGTTTAAGAAAGACAACTAAAGACAGGTCGTGTGTGACAGAGCTAAAGACTAGTAAAGAAGTAGACACAACTGGCGTTTATTATTTGAACTATTTTTTACGCAAGAATATTGATACATTATGTATTTATACATTGCTGACGAATGTCGGTAGCAGACTTATATCATAAATTTCCAATTTATTATTACTTATCATGATATTCAAACAACAGCTACGTAAGATACTGCTCTGATGGGCCAAATCGCAGCGTATTACCGTACTTCTGTTTTAAGGTCTGCGACTTTTCAATAAGTATTCTTTTTATCAAAACCTAGAAGAGGTAACACTATGCACGAGGTAAGGACAAATATAGAAGTTACAAATGACAATGTTAGTAACTGAATAAAAAAATGGTTAACGCATAACAAATATTTCAGTACGTTTCACCAAATATTACCTAAACAAGAAGGCGCAAAAGAATAATAACCAGACTATTGAAATATGATCATCTCAAATATCTCTAAATCTGCAGTTCTCTTGTAAAACGTTCTCTAGTAATTCGAACAATTAATGGTGTAATAATATACAAAACTATCAACAGATTGGATATAAACAGATGTAATTTTATGTAGTTGTAAATATCTTAACGATGGTAAACAAATAATATTTAGCTATTATTCTAAAGAGATTAAAACTATTCAGCTTTAACATTAATCTAATCCTCCTACCGAGTCAAAAATATATTATGTACATAGTATTTTAATACGCGGTTAGTAAATGTATAACAACCATGAAAATATATTATTGTAATATATCAATATTATGACTAGAATTATTCCGAACAGATTTTAAATAATTTTCACTTTGAGTATGCTATATAAGCTTAAATTATTATAAAATATAAGGTATTTTATGTTATGTTTCATGGTATTTCATACATTTGCGTTTAGATTGTAAGTGCTTTTATAACATCCACAAGAGTCAATGAACTTTTTACCTTTTATTAACTTTTTAACAGCGTACTTAAATAAAGACTATTGTTTCTAAAAGATAGCAACAGTTTATTCTTTTTGCTTTGTTAAGATGCACAGATTGGAAGTTTTTGTGAAAGTAATGAGTTGTCATTGTGATTGTAATTTCATTAAACTAAACTTTCAAAATTCTATTTTACAACAATAGACGGAACGTTTCTTCTACTTTTTAGTCCCTCATTACTGGCTTTTCAGCGTCTGCAGCTTTGTTGCCGCTGCATTTTCTTGTATTTCTCTTCCCTAGACTCACGAGTCCAAAAGGACGAGAACTTCTGACGCAAAAAAAATGCACTTCTGGTGACTTTCTGTGAATGGCTGCTTTAATTGGAAAATTTGAACATAGATTTAAATCTGAATTCATATTTTAATCTGAATACAAAGAATTCGAGCAACACCCCTTTCTATCAAAAGGTAAATTTCTTCAACATGAATTGCAGTTGCACACATTCGAGCGACAGGAACGCTAATGCACTGGCGTGTGGCACGGGTAAGGTTTATGTGACCGCACAGCTATTCCATTCTTTACCCAGAATATGAATCCATTCTTACTTATAACAGGACATGGCAGCCTAGCATGCGTCATCGTTAGCATAACCGACAGTCTCGTTACATGTAAAGCCTTCTGGAATATCAATTGACATCTATAGCAAATTCGATGTGGAAGCTCACCAATGGAAGCAAGTTAATTTTTTTTCTAACATTGTTAGTTAATAAAGTTGACACACGTATTACGAACAGCCAGCATTCAAACCTGATGTTATTTCTTGGTGCGTTAACTTCATATTTATACTATAGATGAGACTGCAGCTTCTCCAGACATAACAATCCTTGCAGAGTAGAAATAACAGTGCTGGACAAGTTCGTGGTAGATACAAAAAACAAGGATTTTACGGAAATTTACAAGGATTTTACAAATGTTATTTGCAAGAATATTTACATTGCACGCCCGCGCGCGCGTGTGAGTATGTGTGTGAAACAGACACATGATAATGAACATGGTGTAAGTCATTCAATACTGGTTACACAATTTCACTGGTGTTTCGTTTTAAATTATAAGTGTCTCTATGAACATTGGAGAAAATTGCGTTAATACTTTATATACATTAACGCGTTCCTTTAGATGGAATAATTTACAAGCTATCAAATATCAGAAACCATCAACTGAAGATAATACACATGTTATAACAAAATGTGTTTTCTTGTGAAGCGAACCCTTGTAAAATTTATGATTTTTTTTATCTGAATATAAGACGTGACTTCTCGCTGTCAGATAAAATATTGTTATAGTCAGATAACTGTAGCTTTTCTATAATCCGATCAAGGGTACGTGATACTATACTACTATGGCCACTTGAAACTATACGTCGTTATGTGCATACACGCAGTAGCCCCCTTATGGGTGTGCGAAAGTTGCGATTTCACACGGCCACACGAGCTCACTCTCTACATAAATAGGAAAAGAAATAAAACAAATATGTAAGAGATAGGAGTATTACGAGGGAAGAGAAGGAGAGGTATGTAGGCAGAGGGAAAGAGACAGAATACCAGAGAGTGACAGAGAAAGCGAGATAGTGAATTCCTTGTTTTAATTTATTCTTATTTAGTTTCATAAATTTCTTCCTGCATGCGTAGATTGATAAACTCATATTTACTGATAATTCACAAAAAAATACAACGTTATAACCAGCAAAACATAAATATTGACGACATTGAAATATCTTTCAAAGTAGATAAAAAAATAGAAGAGGATAAAGAGTAAATACAACTATTTCATTAACGACTCAGAACACAAAGTTTTTTATGAGTAAAAACATAAAGTTTTACCTTACAATCTGAGGTATGGTATGTTAAACAACTCATAAAAACTCATAGCAACTCATAGTAATTCATGTTTTTACTCATAAAAACTTTGTGTTACGAGTCGTTAATGAAATAGTTGTATTTATTAAGTAACGGACACGTCATGGACAACGAAATCCAAGGGGATAAAGAGGTTAAACAGATCGCGCAGTGTGACGTACAAGAGATTTCACTGTGTACGGTATGTATTGAAAGAGCAAGATAAACTGTTGATACTTGATTACAATGACTTCACTGATAGTTTTGGTATTGACATTGCTAACATTGATCCAGGATAGAGGAATGGAAGCAGATATGAACCACTACTTTGTGAGGCATAATGTGTATAATTCATATATGATGCCTGGGTGTGACTACAGAAGCCTTGGTGATTACATTTTAGGTTCGTATTTTTTCTGTTCCAAATTGTACGCTTAGCTGCGACAAAATAACGAAAAATAATTATGTAAATATAACGGTCATAATAATACTGTTATTAGCCTTGAACAATGCAAAATGTTTTGAAGAATAGATTATGTAGTAAATGTGTATGCGATCTGTCGGTACTGGATCTGTCAAATCGCAAACTACCCTCAGTACTCGTATTTTACCATTGATTCATATCATGTCAATGTGTCTTTTTCTGTGTTAGTAAGGGCATTACTACAACAAAAAACGTAACTTTTTTCCAACAAAAGAAAACGGAAACAAAAAGGAAAAGCCTTAACGTGATTGCAAACCTTCGTTTAATAAGTGTTGGGGTAAATAACGTTGGGATAATAAAAACATTGTCCTTATTAGTTAATTGCATTTTAAGAATTTAAACACTTTAAGATAATTTTGCGAATTTACATTCAATTGGATATGGTAACTTTAAGAACTTGAAGACTGGGTGCGTGTTCTCTAGAACGTGAGAAATAGATTAAGGAGGCTGCTGTTTAATTCCGGGGCGATATGGGACAGCTATTGGGGGACTGTGACTATGGTTACAGACTGCTTTGTGATGCTCCGCGCGTGTACGCGCGTATACTATATGGTTCACAATAAATATTCTTTTAAATTCTTGAGCCACAATGTGTTTGGCATATCCTAACACATTAGGCATTATAAAGGTTTCAAAACCCATCGCGCTACTAAGGGTATCCATGCGTAACCGTTACATATATTGAAACACATGTAGCGTGTACGTGTGTTCCAGCTTCATTTGCTTATGTAGGCCTAAAAATGTGTAGAATCTGTTGAAAAAATTAAATTCTCCATTGACTTTCAGTATCTATTCTCAGCAAAAAATGAAAAAAATAAAAATAATTAAAATGCATTTACCACTGAATTACAAGGTCCTCAATATGTGCGTAACTTTAACAATAAAGTCTGTTCAAAAATACTTGTTTGTTCTGTTCAACACGAGTTCTGTTCCAGAATTCGTGTTACTTGTAGCCTAAACTTCCTATTTGATAGGGCTTAAATCTGTTAATCTATTAGTACGCGACAGCAAATTTGCATATAGGATGTACTTAATCATAAACGGAGACAAAATGAGCGTTCTAAACTGTCGACTGTTTATCGGATTCTGGTAGGGAGCAGACACCACCTTAAGCTTTTCATTGCTTGCGTTAGAAGCTTGACAAATATTAGCTTTTGTGCTTGCTCTCCAGTACATTCCGGTGCACTCTGGGGGGGAAGAGGGCTTAGTCTAATTAAAGTCAGTGTAAAAAAAATCTTGTTATTATTATCGCATATTTGTTGTTTTCCACCGGGAATAAAAATATGTATAAAATAATGTGAAGTGGGCAGGAAAACCCGTGTTTTAGTCTACATAAACACAGATAGTGAAAATTAAAAACTTCTCATTGTTTAAAGAATTCCTTAGTCTCTCAGGTGTAATAACGAAGCTAATGCAACCAACCCTACTAAACTGGATATCAACTATATTCGTTCATTGGACCCGAACAAATTGTAAAGCGCTGATAAAACAATTATTGTCACAACCGCTAGTATTTTAGGCTACAGTGATGCAGATACTTTTACCGTACCGTCCACACTGTACGGTAGAAACATTGTTTGACGCTCAATAGGATGTACTGATTTTTATGTTAATTACTACTTACTTCTTATGTCTTGTAAAGCGGATTGTGGAAGTGAAAAACTTTTCGTGTCCATATCTGTTTTTATTTTCCTTTGTCCTATAGTTTTGACTACCTCAAACAGCTTTTCTCCTCTTTTTACAAGTGTCTTTCATATTTCATCCTGTAATGTATTCCCAAGCTTGCATCGTATTTTTTTTTTTTAATAGTTGTCTCGCATCAGAAACACAGGCAGGATTTTCTTCGAGTCGAGGGGGTTCAGGTGGCTGATTTGGAGTAGTTTAAATTCTTGTGAATAAAACTAAAACCTTGAAATGAAAAGAACTCGTTGATTTTAATCTTAATTTGTCATACTTAAGATAATATAACGGTTAGATGAATAAGTATCTAAAATTTAAAAAAGTAATAACACAATATACAATTTACATTAAATTTTTCTGACAGGTTCTACAGACTCTAACAGTGTATCACATTTTGTGCACATTTTCTGAAACCTCAATCTATTGAGTACATGTCTTACTACTAATATAATTAAATTGGTGAACTCGTTTTGACACATAAATTATTAAAGTTATAAACCAGACATTATATGATCTCAAAAACAAATATTTACTAATCCTTTTACGAGGTACGCAAATACGTAGGCGACGATAAAATTGTATTAAATGTAGGAAAAAAAATCTGTTTGTCGGTGAAGGTTATGGAACGTTTGTACACGCCGTTCTGGAGAGCCCGTTTGCTCTTAGATATCATATACTTGGAGTAGTGGGCACATTTTGAAATGTAAATTGTTGATTTGTTTGCAAATTATTAATAAAAGAGTAAACATAAAAATACGAAAACATTATTAAATTCTTATAGGGAAGCTGTGAAAAATAATCATCTCACTTGTAGAAGATTCGAACAAACAAAAAAATATTTCTGTATAGAACATTTTCAAGTGGCTGTGCCATTTATTTATTACTGCACAATAAATATCGTAAACTGAGTTGAGTTGGATATACTGAGTCCGAATGCTTTTGTACTCACTGAGACCACATACCCTCAAAAAGTGGGATACAAATTTGTCATTCAAATTATTACACTGTAACCAAATTTTAAAACAAATCCACGTCTTTTCAATAAAACTCTGCATCATTGTAACACTTACAATTATTAATGTTATTGATATTTTACAAATATTGATATGTTATCTTTTAATATTTCCGACTATTTTTAAGCGGTTTGGTAAGCTTTTCATGATAGCTTCGTACTTTCTCTTGACTTTCTCCTCATCTTTATGCCATATTCGTATAAGTTCGGCTGAGGACAGTCTTAGTGGTAATCGTATTATCGTAACATGCCCTATACGTTTCCCATCTGGGGTGCTATCTGGACAAACAAGAACAGTAATATGGTTTTGTGACAGAAAATTCACGACGTTGGTTTGGTAACCTGCATGAAACCAAAAGCTCTATCAATAGTTCAGTTTTTAAATTCCTGGAATAATCGGATTTCACGGAATTTTCTTATGCGTTTAACAATTTTTTTTAAATGTGTTTACATTACATAAAAAAGCATAAACAATAAACTTCTTGTGAATGAGCGTGAGCATTTGGTGTGTGTGTCCAAAAGTTTTCTAAATCGGATACGGATGAAAAACTTGTATTAATCTCTTTATACCCGAAAGCCGATTTCAATATATAAGCCGTTTAATTATCGTATATGTAACCCGTCTGCATTATCGTAAACGGAAACATACGGACCAAACAGTTTACCGGATTTCCTACAGTACAAAATGTTTAACGTCAGCCCTGGCCTCAATACAACCATTCCCTGTCGTTTTGCGTTACCAGCAAATGTTTGCTTATGGTAAATGCTTGTCAAGTAATGGCTTCTACATTTTTATTCCAGTTTTTTTATTTTGCGATGCATCGAAGAGATGAAGCTGTGATCATTAGCATATGAAGCTGTGTATACACAGGGTACATTGTAGCGACATAACTTTGAATACAGCTCATTGATCTGTTCCTACTACTACACGCAATAGACACATTAACTATAAAAACCAAAATAAATTACCATGCATTACGTTAAACTTGTAACCATGTTTTAATTCTATAAACAAAGAAAATAGAAACCGAAATGGTTTTGTACTATTGTGAAAACAGATTCGGTTAAAAATGAAAAAAGCAAAAGATAAAAACTTAATTCATTTACGAATAGCACACTGATTAACAACATTCCCTTTTAAAACCAATGAAAGCTTACTAATGTTCTTAATGTGGCTTATGTTATTGTAATGGATAATCATAGTCTAGTACTGTCTGGCCGCGATTGGAATGCGCGGCTTGGCGTTCCCACCACTAGAGCGGCAGATGCATTGTTACTACTTAGTACATTCCCCCACTTTACCTACCCTGCGCACTCCAATCGCGGCCAGACAGTACCATAGACCATACCTAGATCATATCTAGACCACACTATATTCGCTTGTACCCAAAAGTTGAGTAGACTGTTTTGTTCGTGTCTAGATCATCATCATCTCATCAGGGGCGCTACAACCCTGAGCGGGTCCTGGCCTGGTGAGCGGTCTAACCATCCTCCAATTGTGGATTCCTGTCGGATGTTTCCACAGAAACATTAATTCTGTAGAAAAATATTTGCAGGCCTTGTCGATTTTACGGCATCTCTGATATAAAATTGTAATTTGTACAACGGACATGAAACCTCCAATTTCATTAATTTTCTACGTGTCACCCTTTCTTCCTTATTATGTCTAGAAGAGTAGTAATCTGACATGAGAACATAATTCCTATTTTACACCATATTATCTTCTGTTTTTAAATTTTCTTTTCTAACCATATGCAGATTGGAAAAAATTAAGAGTGAGGTCTGCTTTTTTAAAGTGGTAGATGCCTAGTTAACAGTATTTTTTAAACTTCTGTAATTTCCATACAGATTTATTAATTAAAATCTACAGCAAGTCAAAACGTTCTTTTTTACAGCGTAATTAATCTGTCTGGAAACAACAATTTACTGTATATTAAAAATGTTGTCGATTAGTTCATATTTTCATTCAATATATTTGTTTCGTTTTCACTTTAATCTGATCAAGATTCCTGTAGACTATCTGTGTTTATATTTTTTGACACCAATAAAACAACTAACTGTTGAAGGTTTATCTTTATTGTATAAAAAATCGTTAGCCCTATATTTTAGAAAAAACGCGCGCGCGCGTGTGTGTGGACAAATCGTTTTCCACTCACCATCTTTTAGGATACAGGTATAAACTTTCAGTAATCTGTTTGCACACGACAGCTAATTTGCATACACTGTGTAGACGTCAATAGGGGAAAAAACAGGACGCGAAGTGTCGAGCCCTCTAGCGGTTTCTCCTGTACGAAATAGGTCTGCTTAACGTCGGTACTAAAGAGGTTCCAGATAAGCCGTTTTTACGTCTTTTGCAAACGTTTGTTGATGTTAGCCGTTGAAAGATAACAGTTTGTCTACTTGTACTTCTACACTTATTTTACAGTTCCTGTTGTGACATTCTGTGTGTTAATTTAGGACAATGTACATTGCCACAGTTGTTAATATTTTTGTAATATATTGTTACAATATAAATTAACTTTACTGGTCAATATTTTGTCTTGTAGGATAAATAGGCCTACATAATTGTTGAACTGATTACTACCCGCAGGCATGTTAGGCCGTGGTCTACAGTTGTCGTTATTGACAGACGTTTCGGCCCCAACATCGGGTGCCATCCTCAGTGTCCAGATTGGCACGATGTCCGCCAGTTCACCACAGACTTGAGGTGGAGACTAAATTTGTCCTAACGTCATAGTCTCTACCTCACTTCTGAGGTGAACTGGCGAACATCGTGCCAATCTGGACACTGAGGATGGCACCCGATGGTGGGGCCGAAACGTCTGTCAATAACGACAACTGTAGACCACGGCCTAACATACCTGCGGACAATAATAATTTCAACAATGCTGAAGCCGGCAGTAAACCCTTAAGAACTAAATTGTATAATTTTTTGGAAGGAGATTTGTATAAATAATTTATTTATTGAAGAGTTAATACAACTATTCATATTCTATTATCCACATTTTATTATCAAAATTTTATTTTTATAATTAGTCACATTTTACTATTCATTTTGCTTGCCAACATTACCACGTATTATGTAAGAAAAGCCGTTTGAGGGGGTTTAAAACGTATGCCAGAGTCACACTCTGAAGTTGTCTCTATTCTGATCTTTGTTATATTTCGTGTATTTCTTTATTCTTATTCAGTGTGAGAACTGATAATACCGTAAGGATGTTCAACAAAATGTTGTTTCCCTTCAACGCCTCCGTCCTTCAGTTTGGAGCAATTTCTAGTTCGGAACATGATATGAAATGTAATTAATTCGCCGGCTAGAGACAGAATACACTTGAAGTCATTATAACATGAACTTTGAAAATTAATGATTCCTTCTACAATTGATTATATTCCCTGTCAAACGTTAAGTTTTTTGATTGATTAACACCGGAAACGTAGTCATCTACTGATTAACTTTCATATTCTGATTGGCACACTTTATATTTCGCTGTCTTTGAGGGAAAAAAAACGTGTTGTCATAGTAGGTTCCTTTTATATACAGTACTGTGAACTAAAACAGACCTCTAAAAATTAAACCAAGTAACATAACTTTTTGAATGTATTAATAAACCTATACGAGTGGATGACTGCTTTCGCAAAGGTATTGTAATAATGTAGGCAGTACAAAATAATGAATTATTAACTAACTATAGACAATAGATATGCGTACATTAGTAGAACGAATACAATTTATTTGTTGTTAGTAAAACAACTATTGGTGTAAACGGTTTGAAAACTATGTTCTTAATGCAGTAAGGGACCATTTATGGTTCTACTGCTACAGTTGTAGACAGTGGTTTGTCAGAGACGGCTTTTCTATTAAGAAGCAGAAATAAACATTAGTTCTAATGCAATTTATTCATTATTTGCATCCCGTATGTAGGATAATTATAATATATGGCTTATTATGTATGTATGTATGGCTTATTATGATGGTAAACAAGTTGTTGTTTCTGACTCAAACTTACTCCATGAACAATTATGCTAATAATAGAAAATAGTGAAGATTAATTTTGTTAGAAATAGTTATTACAATCTGCAAAAACCTGCAAAGTGACTTTCTTGATATCTTAAAAAATGACCCATTGTCATTTCTTCCGTTTTACTACAGGAACAAATGTTTTGCCATAAATATGTAGTCCGTACATATTAATAGACTTTGAACTACAGTGAAACCCGATTAACTATAGCCTTTAAATGCTACCACACTATGACATTGTCTTCCCATCTATAACGCGAGGGCTGTATAACGCTTAGGATATTTACGTATTTATACACACTTTACATCAGGTAATCAGGCTATGCACTAGAGCTTCAAGCATACAGTTGCTCAACATATGCTCCATCATGGTCAGTTTACCACCGACATAGAATGCAACGGGTAAATTATGCACTTGTCATCCAAGAATGGAACTCTTTCAACTATATTATATCATAGTTTATTTATCTCTAAGCTATTCTTGAAAATCCGTTCAAGTACTATCAAAATAATAATAGATTGTGCTACTAAGTAAAAATACGTATATTGTTACGTAATGCGGGAAAAATATTACGTAATATGGAACGTTCTACAAGTTTATCATATCTTCCAGTGGAATCTAATGTTCTGTTCAAATGTAATGTGTGTGCGTACGTGATTCTCAACGCATTAGCTAAACTGTACCAGAAGTCGCGAGCCACGCGCGCTGTTTCAAAGCCGCAATGAATTACGCTCTAATGTTTCCTTTATTGTTAATGCGTAGTTGAATATTTCTGGATTTTCGGCGGGGTATAAATACAAGTACTCAGCGACGTTCAGTTTTAGTTTGAGTCGCGATTTATTGGAGTGCGGTTCGTAATATTGTGGGGAAGTGTTATGTGTTTTACAATTGTGCGGTACAATTGTAATACAATTGTGTTTTGCATTATTTGACATTTTTATTGCCTGTGAACAATTTTTTATTTGACTTGTTGTAAGAGACTATCTTGTAGGCGTAAACCAAAAATGTCCTAAATTTTCGTTTTGTGTAATACTTACACCCCACACACATATATGTATATCGTATATTGTATATAGCATTCTATATTGCTCAATCATAATGTGATAACATACAACTATACTTACATTCCTAAACTGAATTACTGAATCATATATTTCTGTCAGTTCTGAAAAAATTATGTGTAACAATATAAGCTATTTCAATTCCGATGTATTAGAAGAAACAAGAATACAGAACCGACTGAAGTTAGGAAACAGAAATTTGTTTGCTGTCAACAAAGTTATGATACCATCAAAAACTTGGAAACTAAATAAACAACAGGAACGTAAACTTGTGATAATTAAATATAAATTTTTGAGGAAGATTCCTAATCATTCATGGATGCCTGGAGAAGGAAGCATAACAGAGAAATAATAGTGTTGCATCATGTACCAGCTGTAATAGTGAAAGGCATATGGGCCAGTCAAGTTGCCAGTAGAAAAGAGATAAGTATGTACATCTCTAGCAGGTCATATTAATTTATCAATTGATAAAAAGTTTAATTATAAGAAAGTTTGGAAAAAATATATTTCATGTAAATCTTACAAAACATTATTCTACATTGTATTTCAATGTTAAGCGTGTTCAAATAGAGAAGAAATTTTTGAAGTTCAGAAAAAATAATAAAATTAACGATAGTTTTAAGAAACAAAGCTTTCCACGTGTAAATCCTTGTCATAAACATTTAATTTCTTACGAAAACAATAATTTAGTACATTGTAATATAATGTTTATTTCTGTATCTTCAGAAATTGTTGCCTCTTTACAGAATGTTCTAGGAGTTTGTGTCATTCTCCTAGCTGTTCCCGGTTGTACAATTCAACACTTTATCAATAAATCTTCTGCATTTACTTTTTTGGGTTTGCCTATATTTTTTGTTTTTTTGTTTTAGTATCCAGTAAGTAGACCTACATCTCTGTCGCGTTTGCTACACTAGCCCTAAGAGGAAATAGAGTAGTTATCTATATTATCGTACCTCTTCACATCTTACACAAGATTCTAATATAATATAACTATACAATGTACAATATCTTGTGCAACGCAAAACTAGATTAGGATAGTGAACGACTGGAACACAAGCGAAATCTCTATATGCATTTCGTTTCGTAATATCTGTGTTATGACAGTCGTCCCTGAAACTGCGTCGTTTAGATCGGCTTCAGTGGTGGCGTTATTATACAGTATTTTATCCCTTACTTTCGTTTAACGGTATTCACTGAGATTCAAGATAAAACTTTTAATTTAAGCGAGTACAAAATGCGTTTTGTACTACCGGGCACGATCTAGAGTTCTTGATTCTTTTACTGCTTACGTGTCAAATTTACTTCATCGTCGATTTTATAGCTAGCTTCGCAACGTCAAAATACCTACGCGGCTAATCATATCTATATTGCATGAAACTAAACTCTGTGTCTCTGATGGGGGGATACAGTATGAGTGAGTGTGTTTGTGTTAGTAGCGTTAATTTGTTAAGGCCAATGATTCATGACAGCTGCGACGCCCTGTTCACAGTCAGTCTAGCATCCACTGAGGATTAGTCTACTTTTAGTTACTTTCAGTTAGTGAATAAATTATCCTGTTCTTTGTTTACTTGCAGCTGTGTATTCGCAATGTCTCTTCGAGGGTCATCAAAAGAAAAAAAAGTAAAGTTTCGTAGTTTACAGTGAAGGTCGCGAAATAATTAGTAATATACTTTAAAATATGATGAAGAAAAACAAACAAAACTCACTGACATTCCACTTAACCAATCAATAAAACGAGATGCGTATTACTGTAATAAAATGGAAGGCTTCGTTAAATAGTTGATAAAGCAAAAGAAACGCAGTCCAGAAAGAAATATCTCCACACCGGAAAAACGTAAAACATGTGAGAAAAGAAAACTATCTCTTGATAATTTTGATAAGTGTGTAGTGAGAAATATTGTTCATAATTTTTATAAAAATCAAAATGCTGTAGCCACAGTAAAAAACACCTATCTATCGTGAAAGAAAGGATCCATTTCCTATGGAGCGATAAACCATTAACGCGATTGTTTAAATGTGTGGAAAAAATGTAGACGTAAAAGAAAAGTGTTAAGCGAAACCAGAAATTGTAATAATACGTTACAATACGTTGTGCAAATTAAGTTTTTGGAAATCTGGGAGAAAAATATTTTTTTAGATAAGAGGAAAGTGAGCGCAGAGTGAGTTTTGTAATGAAATGTGAATTGGTATTTCTCAGTAATCGTTGGTTTTGTTAACACTACTGCGCGTGCCTACGCGTGCGATTGTCTACGCTCTCTTATCTTTGTAGCATTCCATTCAGGGACATAGAGTTCAGCCTAAAGCAGTATATTTTTTGTTAAACACTTGAAAAAGTTGATTCTCTTAAGCCGCGTCCACACCGGCCGCGCTGCGCTGCGCCGAACCAAACAAAGTGGCGCGGAGCGGCCTGTTTGGACGGCAAACTGCGCAACTACGAGCACCAACGAACGCGATCCAGATGGTGTTCGTTTGTGCGCGTTCTATTTGGACAGTGTTTCTCATTTACTGAATCTGAGCGGTACTGACTGTTTTTAGTTGACTGTGATTTTAGTTTAGGGGAGAGCAAGGTGTGGCCACCCTAAGAAAAAATTATTTTTTACTCTTAGTGTATAATATGGAAAAATCATTTAAATATTTTTAATTAAACTATATTTATTCTAAAATATGTAAAAATATTATTTTTGCACCAACTCAGCTTAATTCTTTGTAATAAATTTTTACAAAATGTCATACATAATGGCCACTTTAACCTACCTAACACGGGTAAACGGTCAACAAAATACAAAGACAAATTTAAATAATTTCCTGTGTATTTACTTTCCATAAATGTGTTACAGATATCAACAAATTATAACTTGTACTTTCACTATATCTCAGAACAGCAGCAGGTTCCACTGTGAGCGCGTGCACGGTTGAATGTGGAACGCAAAAATTTTAAATTTGCAAGTGATACTTTCATAGTTATTTATCATCTCTTGAAAGAAAAACAAACACAAATTTCTAGAAAACGTTGGGTCACATTAGGTGACAAGTACTGAAAAGTCGGGAATTATATGGTGAAAATAATTTCTTCAGTGAATTACTTATTGGCAATAAAGGACAATTTGAAAATTTTTGTCGTATGTCGTCGGAAAACTTTGAACATCTGCTTTTATGATTTTTATGAACATGTTTTTTATCTTTTGTGTGATAATTATTGTCTTTTCGATCCCACAATTCCGGTTTCTCCCAGTACAGATCAATCACTGTTCGATCTCTTGATGGTTCTACTCGAAACTCATTTTCAGCTTAAATCAATATGAATATACTAACAGCACAGTCAACTAAAATCAGTCAGTACCGCTCAGATTCAGTAAACGAGAAACATTGGCCAAATAGAACGCGCACGAACAGCTGCCTTTGATGTACCGACATTGTCTGAGTCGCGTTCGTTGGTGCTCGAAGTTGCACAGTATGGCGCGGTTTGCCGTCCAAACAGGTCGCGCCACGCCGTGCATGTTTGGTCTGGCGCAGCGCAGCACGGCGCGGTGTGGACGCGGCTTTACGGAATACACTGAGTACTCAAAAATACAGTACAGACAGGCACGATAACGAAATTCTATTGTGGCCATCCCGTGTCTAATGTGACCAATACACTAAGTAAGTTCAATACAATTACTTTATGTTAAGTAATTGCTTACACGTTTTGGCTTTTTCCGTTTAGTGGCAGCATGACAGTGAGTAATTACTAGACTTATTCTGTGACCTTACATTTTTAGTGTTGACTGTGCTAAACATGTGTTAGAGTAAACGCATTGATTTAAAAGATACCTTAACTTAAAGATACGTAGCTGAATTCAAAATGGCATATAGTTATAGTAATTTTCTTGAAACAAGTAATGACATATCTATCTTTAATTCTCTATCTCTTCTCCCTCAGCCTGTTTTTAGTGTGTATTGTCTTATTTCGGTTTTAAAGTCCATAGATGTGTTGGTATGTTGCCCCCTTTTTGCAAATATTAAAATTACCTTTTCGTTTAAATATTTTTAGTTTAAATAAAATTCTTACTGAAGTTTTACTTATTTGTGTGTAACGTTCTTACTTTTGATTTAATTTTCACATTATTCTGTCGTTTACCATGTAAGAAACAATAATATATTTAAATTGTTTGTAATTTTACAACTTTTCAACGTTGTTAAATGAACAAGTGTTTCAGAGAATATGTTTATAACATACGTATGTTCAGTTCATAAATATTGTCATTTGCATCTTTCTCCGCCTTTTTGTGTTTTGTTAAGTAAAAGCTGATTAAGTAAACATTTTATAAAATAAATTTGGTTTTTGAATCACGGTATATGTGTCTCAAAATATTCAAACGGGAAACCAATTTTAAAATTCGCAAAATGGGGTCAACATGACAACACATCTAATGCACTTTAAAACAGAAATAAGACAACACACACTAAAACAGACTGAGGGAGAAGAGATAGAGAATTAGAGATAGGCCTAAATGTGTCATTACCTATTTCAAGAAAATTACTATAACCATATGCTTTCTTAAATTCTGCTACGTGTCTTTAAGGTAATACTTTTAATAAAATACGTTTAATCTGACACAATTTTAACACGGACAATATTAAAAATGTAAGGTCACAGAAAGTATTTGGTTTATTCTTCATTAGGTTTTTAATTTTACTTTACTGTTAACGAAATCTGAGTGTTTGCAAGATTATATGTAAAATCTAAATTTATCTTATATATTAATCTGTTAAAAATAATGTTTTGATTCTTTATAAAGGCTCATAAAATTCTTAAATGACACAGACCATTTAAATAATATAAGGAGTTAAAAGACTGTGGTAATTCAACAGCAAGTTTTAATGTAATTTAACTGCTTTGTTAGGGTGTGTAAAGATGTGTGTGTGTGTGTGTGTGTGTGTGTGTGTGTGTGTGTGTGTGTGTGTGTGTGTGTGTGTGTGTGTGTGTGTGTGTGTTCTATTTCATGTTCTTGCTGACACTTAAATCAGGTTACTTGGATTTCCCATTATGTCAGAAGTTACGTAACTATCATTATAAAACGATAATTTAAATTTTTTGCCAGAATCAGTAATCGTTTGAAATATTAACGCATTGTATCTGATAACAACTACAGTATACACGGAACAATATTTTGACTAGAGAATGTAATTATTGTTACGACGATCTCACTGATAGTCGTATGGTACAGTGGAAAACAAAATACAAGATACCAATGAAGTCACTAATAACCAGCTTTAATTAATCTCAAATAACAACTTGTAATCTTTAATTTGTAATCAACTCGTACAATAATTATTGCAGTTAGATTTGTCCATGCGCAATAATAACGTCAAAAGTAGTAATGTCAGTAGAGTTCCACGTTAATTACAAAACAGTAACACTTCACACAATACTTCGACAAACTCTCGATTCGTGGTAAGAAAAGTCGCTCAAAACTCAACTAACTGACAATCCGGCTGCTATGCCTGCCTTTTCATAGGTAGAGCACGTCTTCTAGAAATTTTCCATCATCAAGTGCACACCACTTAATGCGCAGTTCAAGTGTTCTCTAGAGGACTCCGGAATGTACTTAAGCGCTACCTTGACTGAGGCTACACCTGCTTGACTATGAGCGGGGGGGACGGGTGGAGAACGTTCTAGTAGAGGTGGGCCGATATACCTGTAACAGGTATTTTGGAATGATATTTTTGTGGAACGGATATAACAGTGACTGAAAAGTTGAAATACCTGTTATTCGCGGCGACGCTGTTCCGAGTCGAGGCACGCCCCCTACGCTCCTATACAGACACACACACACAAAAAGTACGCAAGTATCACGTAAGCGAATACGCCAAGGCTAAATACTAGGCGTACAAAAATATCGCTGGTACGCAAGGAACAACCAGTATTTCAAATACTAGGGGTATCACCGATACACAAAATACTAAGCGTATCAGAGGAACAGTAGTATTTTAGGAACACCTAGTATTTTAGTAACAGGTAGTATAAAGGGTATTTCGAGTAGGAACTAGTACGCAGCCACTTTTTCGTCCTGAATACTTCATTCTGCGCAAAGAGATGAAGCTGTTTTTAATAAAGGAAAAAATTCATCCTGATGTTACATTTATTCTCGTGTGATATGCAGATATATAATACAGATTATGTGCTAATAAATTATATATTATACTAGTCACCAACTTGTAACCAAAACCGGTTCAGGTTGTAAGGTAAAACTTTATGTGTTTACTTATAAAAAACTTTGTGTTCCGAGTCGTTAATATAATAGTGGTACAGTATTTAGTTAAGTAACGGACACGTCATGGACAACGAAACCAAAGTGTTTAATTTTATTTATAATGTGTTAAGTGAAGCAGATTGTAATGTAAATAGGTGTGACATTTCATAACTTGCATATTCTGTGTACATTAGTGAATGAATCTGAAGATTATCCAAGTATGTAATGCACATGTTGTTGTTGCTTATTATTTATAAGTTTTTATTTATTTATTTATATTTATTTTATTACAGTTTTTTTATTATTTTTATTTGTAAAATTGTGTTTATTCTCATTCACTCTTGTGGCTTACTGTTATGTTTTTATTATATGTTTCTGATGTTTTTATCACATTATTTGTTGTGGTATTACGTGTACTCTAAATTATTTCATTGCCCCGAGTTTCGCAACTGATTTGTCTAAAGTCAAACCAATGTTAGTTTTGCCCGTAGTGAAAACTTAAATTGGTATTCCCAAAGGGAGATAGGCCTATAAATTCTCTTGTTTCTTATTTTCTTTTAAACAGTAATAGTTTAATAAAGCCACAGTGTAAAGTAACACTGTTAATACTTTTAGTTTCAATTTATTTCTTATAACAAATTATATAGTATAGGTTATATAATATCTTCAAATAAATACACTGCAAGTAGGTTTATTAATATATTAATAGGTTTATCTAGGTGAAAATATACCTACTTGCAGTGTATTTATTTGAAGATATTACATAGGAAACCTGCAGGAAACACAAAACGAGTTACTTACAAAGGATAATATAGGTTATGTATATATAGTATATAATAACAGGTATTTGTACCTGTTATTTTTTTGGAACGGTATTTTCATACCTAGTATTTTAAAATAACAGTTTAGCCCACCTCTACGTTCTAGGCTGTTCCATAGGATTCTCGTTACGTTTCATTATGTAATTTTGGTATATTGTTCATTATGAATCCAATATATTTTCTCTAAACGGTTAAAGATATATCTCAACGATGTGTGAAATTTGTTGAGTACAAGAGTTGCAATAAGCTTTGCGACAGGGTACATTAGTCTTTAAAAAACGCTAAAGACCTTGGAGAGACCTCAAAACGTTATTATGTTATAATCTGCTAGACCAAGGATTATACTGAGGGATCAGATGATCGAGGATCTGGGAAAGCAAGAAATTTGAAGGGTAGAACGAAGATTACAGACGAAAGGTGCAACCAAGTCCTATGAAGTGTCTAAGCCACAGATATCCACAGCAGTAAATTACATTTTAAAATGTTTGTCTAAATTGTTATCAACTTTTTCATTAGATTAATCACTTAATCACTTAGTTTTTAAAGTTATAAATTATAAATAGGAACAAATCAAATTTAAATAAAATAATTAAAAATAAATTAAGAAACACTCAGATTTTTATTTACATATTTGGCGCCTACAAAGAAAGCTTGTCAACCATTAAAAAAGAAAAAAATAAGTTTTTAGAAATCTATTCTTTAATTACATATTTTGGCACTCCTAACGTGAGGTCTAGAAAAACATAAAAATAACCACACACATTTTGCACATAGCAAGATGTAAATTTTAATATAGTATTGTTATAGGTAAACGATTTGTTTCTGTTATTAAATAGAACTTATTATGATTCCTTCCATTCCATTTTATAGCCATTAAGTATGTCACACTTTATTTTTCATAAAAATAGGTTTGAAGGTAATAACGAATGAAGCTATTACCGTGATCTACAAGATGAGTGGGAATTTACTGAATAATAACATTTTGAAACATATTACAACAAACAAATTACTACGGCAAACATATTACTACAATCTTTACGTAACACTTGTATTAGATAATAAAGAAAAGTAATACCTACTATAAAAGTTAATAAAGTTTACGCTTATAATTTACATGATTTTAATATGTATAAGTAGACAATAAATTGTGCTTTTAGACTTATGTTTACAAAAATATTTCCGGGAGGAAACCCCCAGCCACCGATTACGCCCCGACATTACCTTCTGGATCCGCCCCTGCTATGCACACTTTACGTGTAATTATTTGGGATCTAGTTGTTAGCAGTTTGATGCGAAAAATTTTTTATAATACTTTATAAGACTGATTTCTCTATGATAGTATTAATTTAATTCTTTTAATTATATTTATAAACTTATTGCATAAATGACAAATAATTTAGTCCTGGTTATGTATATTCCAAGATGTGCACAGGTTTGACCTAATACTTTTCACACCCATAAGTAACTGACAAGAATAAGTAAAGACGGCTTATACGATTTTTGAAGATGATCCAAACTTTTCAAGGAGTGTTTAGAGATAAACATTTTTCGAATTACTGGAGACACAACATTTGTATTTTGAATGCAATTCCTCACACTAGATACCCCACATAAACTTTTTTAATTTTCTTAAGATTTTTACTTCTGTTTTTTGCCTTGATGCCACTTAAGACAAAAAAGGATCAGAGTTATAGTAATATCAAATAGAGAGTGCGGCTGGGCGAGGTGTGTAGAATTGATATATATTAAACATTTTAAGATAAAATGTCAAATAAAATAAATCAAAGTTTGATCAACTGAAGTCCAATGGGGCGAGAATCCGGCCGGTCCTAATTCCCTGCGCTTGTGTGTGTGCGGGCTGCGTGTTTGCGAGTGAGCCTGACCCTCGCCCAGCCGCACTTCCTATTTGATAAGAGTATAACACTGAATTAGATTTGAGTTAGAACTCCCAATGTAATTTACCTGTCAAATCTGTTACCTGGCAAAGATATTTACAATGTTATAAATCGTACAATGGTATCGTAAAATGAAACAATTTTTAAAACTACACTATATTTTGTAAATAATTTTTATTAAAATTCTTCTTAAATAGATACCGTACATGAATATTTACAATTCCATTAAAATTTTAATTAACTTCTTGAGCTTTTGCATTTGAAAATTTTTAAATGTTCAAAGCCAAGCATTAGGTTTTAATTCCCTTTAATCTGATAACTTATACGAATCTTTGCTAGTTTTCTGAAATTTTGCCGCCTCATACTTTTGTCTTCCGCTCTCTATCGCAGAAGCGACAAGGATCTGTTGGGTAAAAGTGTAGACTTCTTTGCCAGATTTTACGTAATTCGGTTATGCACTAAAAAGTTATCGTCAGACATTGCCTAAATAGACAGGTGTACCCTAATAGACACACTCACAGACAAACGAATGCCAAATGGTCGAGTTCAATTACTAAACAGAGCGGTATATAAACTCATTACCGATAGTAAGAAGGGTGTAAAATTTGCAGGCAAATTTAAAGACGTTGAAGGGATAACGTAAAGCGAGAAATATGAATTGAAGCGAACTTTAAATACCTGTAAATCAGTGTAGGGTGTTTATGTGGGATCCGAACAACAAATTAACCACTATTGGTCTCATTATAATATTATGCTGACCCTTCTTGGATATTATACAGCGGTAAATAAAATAATTTGTAATCTCTAAGTGAGGATTTTATCATAATTAGTTTAACGGATGTTATCAGAATCATAATAAATTGTTATAATAACAACTTGTTTAAACGATCTTGTAAGTAATGAAGCTAATTAAATACATAGATATCGATGACAATATTTTTTCACAATCTTAGTTTTCTTTATTCTACCTTTTGTGATGAATTTAAAAAATATATTACCTTTTACGTATTAGGACACTTTAATTGATAAAAGACGTTTCTTATATTTTGTAAAGGGAAGTTACAAGGTAGATTCAGTTTTTGATGTATTTGTGTAAATATATAACGAATCTAGTTGAAGTTAGTAAATAATGTTAACAGATTGGTTCACTAATTGTTTTTACAATAACCCTTCTTTATTGTGATTTCTCGTGTTAAAATTATTTCCATCCGTATAAAGAAGACAAAGATATGATGCATGTGGGGAAAAGAGTGAAGGTTTGTTTCCAATATGAAATGCAAGAAATCAGTTTTTAAAATACTGAAGTTTCTTGCAATTTATTTAAAACGTCGTTCGGTTTTCTAATAAATGTCTTTATTATTTGTCTTTAAAAAATGCATGTGTTTTCAACTATTCTGTATTCTATAATTAAATTATAAAATTGTTTACTCTAGTTAATTAACTAGTTTGATAAGAGAAACGACACAGACAGGCACACTTTTAAAGACAACAAATATTTCAGGCTTGAATAATAATGAAAACGTTTTTATTTTTTATTTACATAAAGTAGTGTAGGAGAAGGCAGGGTAGGCTGCCTTATGTGAGCCGTACGGCATACAAGGAAGGCTGTGTGGCCAACATTACGCTTCAGCCGCCCATTATTACCCCCAGGTACTCATTTTCAACAGGTTGAGTCGACCTGGGGGCTGAAAAGCGCACCTTGATTTTATGGTGCGGGCCCGGGATCGAGTCCGGGACTTCTACGTAAGTAGCCAAGTGCCTTTAGATAGGCAACGTTGTTGGAATGTACCTAGTAGTTATGGTAGCGTTATTTGTAAGGTTGTCTAACAACGAAATTCCAAAAGTTCTTGACTTTTATACGCTAGACATTGGTCGATAATTCTTCACGCGGCGAACAATTGCCGAGAAATAGACTTGAAACTTGCTTACTACAAATAACTGTGTTCTGGATCAGTGTTAAATTGCAATTCCGAGTCTGTTATCGGACACTGATTATTTATGTAAAGTCATAACTGTGAGCGGAATTTGCTTATTGATAACTCCTATTTTTTATTCCAACAGTGGCAATTAGCTAATACTTAATGTTTTGTTAACATTAGAATACCTCTATATCTATATATCTGAAGTAGATGATAATTAGAATGATGATGGTGGTGGTAATAAAATTCAAAGCTTATATTTTGCATTCAGAGTATATTTAGCTTAGTTAATTTTATATTTTGCATTAAGATTATATTTAGTTTAGTTAATTTTATATTTTCCATTGAGATTGTATTTAGTTTTTACAGACACCTGACCTTCCCTTAGCTCGTGCACCCCTCTCCATCTTAACACCCTCACAGATGTTCCAATACACACCCTAAACAGATGGGCACCACCACCTTTACTTACATCCTGTGTTTAGGTTTTTAATTCATTTATATCTTTGACAATGGCTTAGGAAGTCGAAACAGCTGTCACAGTTAAATAAAATCTGTGAAACGTACCAAGTGTATTTATATTTTTAAAAAACCTTAAATTGACTTATGTTCTTCAAAACCTCTGCAATGTACTGTGGTTACAATGAGAGTGCCCATTGATATGGTAAGAGACGTTAACTGGCCAGCAGAATACAGAGCAGTTCTTCTCTGCTACCAATATTCTAAGCAAAATTGTCGTTATATTCACAGTATAAATACTCTTTGTTTCCTGACATTTAATTTTTAAATACTCTTTTAGACCTGCAACGCAAAAACGCAAATTTTCATCTCCCCACATTATTTTTAACAAGGTCGTAAAATGATATAACTTTGAGCTATTCATAAATTTTTCTTAAGACGTTAAATGTATAAAATAAAATTGTAATTTGTAAGACAAAACGTTATATACGTAATACAACACTAATTGCCTAAAAATGTGATTAACCTATTGTTGGCACTTGATACTGACGTTTCATTTATATTTCCTACCTTACATTATTCTTATTTTTTTCAGGTAAGAAAACGAGACTACAAATGTTATACAGACTATACGACTATTGCACAAAGACTACGTTGTAAAGACTTCTTTTACTGGTATGTTTACATTTGAAGGGTGAAATGTTTCAAGAAATTTCTGTAGGTAACAGTAAGTAAACTTTCCTTTCGTTACAAAAAATTTTATTCTGTGTTTGTCTAATTACATTTACTTTAACGTAAAAATGAGTAAAATGATTACATTAGTAAAAAGGAATTTAGCAAAACACAGACTACACTAATTGATTAGTCAAAGCTGTCAGTAACACTCTTGAAGGTTAAAAAAAAATTATTAAAAATGTCCAAGTACAGTATTATTCATAATTGTAATACATCGTGTTCAAACATGGCAGAAACAGATAGGGTGTGTGAAATATAGAGGACATGGTGATGGTAAATCAGATAACAGCAAGTAAAGAAAACAGATTACTTTGTATATGTCAGTCCTCCTCGGATTAAGCTGGGACGTAATGCGACAATAAGTTAATAAGGTCTGTTTAAATTATTTCATAACACAAGCAGATTAATCACTTCAGTTATCATTTCAGCAAGATCTCTTTCAGAACTTTAAAAGCTGTGTTCAGATACCTTATATTTTAAAACAACAGGAATATAACTTTGAAAAACACATTTATAAAAAATTAATTATTGTAATACACTTATGTAAATATATGTCTACAATGGATTCGTTAAGTGAACAGGATATGATTCAAGTACACATAAAGAGGATTATAAAATGCACACCAGATGGAAAGAGAGGAGTGGAAGACCTAAACTACGATGGATTGATGGAATCCTAGAAGATGTGAAAGTACTTGAAGTGAAAAATTGGCGGACATTGGGAGTACGGTGGGCTGTGGAACTACTTATGATGATAACGGTACACATAAATATCGCATTATTAATTCAGGCAGGTGATCGGAAAGGCTGAATGTACCGCAACGAACGATTTGCAGAAATAAAAACAACTCTTTTAAAAAGCGAATTTGTTTTGTATGACAAAGAAGTGTCACATTAAATTGGTACATTTTGTATGATAATTTACAATTTTCTTATACGGGTATTGGAAAGAAGATACAGCGATAATGCTGTAAGTTGTCCTATCTTAAACCAGGGAATTGTTGTAAACGTCACCTTATGTGTTAAGAAAGGGTGAAAGTCCAAGGCCATTTGAAAAAACTTTCTTTAAGATTTAGGCAAAAGCATCCTTGAACGATAAATACAATTTAGTGTTTAAGTCTAACTTTTGCTAAACTTGTGTTGCTAGCACTAATATTCACTTACACTTCCATGAGCGCTTTCAAGTCTCTCGGCTCATCTTCAGATGGAAACAACAAATGGCTAACATACTTCTTTCTTAAGTTATATAAACTAATTAAAATGATCTCATGTTATAAAAATTATTAAGAAAAATTATAATGCAAAATCATAATAGGAAGTTGAAGATTTATAAAACGGTAATACAGTAAACTACTACGACCTACAATAATATTAATAATAATAATATTAACACTATTATTAAATAAATAATAACAATAAATAATAATCACTCTATAACACTCTAAAGAATAATATGATGTTATTCTTTTTATAATCATTTTGTATCATAACGTTTATGCGCAGGATTGTGAAGCTATTGGTAATGGACCTGAAACAGTCATGCAGTACGTCAGAAAACGCATTTTGTAAAAGTTAAATTGATTCTCTGCAACTTTGGCTCTTATTTTTGTTTTGTATTTAAGCGGATCAATATCTGAAATCGACATCTTCGACACAGAAAAGGGGAGGTAAACTTTCTTGACACATAACAGATAGAATCAATTTCCTAAAAACTTTATTAAAAAAAAGCTAACTAAAAATAAAAACAATCTATTATTTTAGAATAACAGTCGGCCAACCTTGTCAAACATTTCTTTCACAGACTTTGCTTAAATTAATATTCATGTGTGTGTTGCAAATGTTAATGCAAATGCTTTTAAACAATTGACTTTAATTTCACATTTGTAAAAGAAATGCATAATTTAAAATGCGACCGAATAAGTCGTGATCTACATCAATATCGAGAACAAAAAGCCCGGTGGTCTGTCGAATGAACAACGGTCTCTGAGTGAACAAACACTCGAATCCCCCAGCTAAAATCTTAGACGGTACAGCTCAAAACGTACAAGATGAGAGGGAATGTAAAAGTCAGGATGCTCGTAACGTTGCCCTGAGGGCAACACGATAAAACATGCATTCCGGATCAGTATGTGCGAGTCTTATCAGTGAATAATGTGTTTTTATTCTTAATTTGCTTGTATGAATAATTCAACTTGAAATATTGTGTTCAACCGGTGCATTTTACTACTACGTATTATTTTATATGTAATAACAAAAATGTGCAACTTTATTCAATAACTTTAAAAGATATTTTCTCCATCTCATTACAGACACTACAGGCTAAGAAAAAAGTGAGGTGTGTGGTTTTCGAATACTCTAGGAGACTACATCCTGAATCACATAAACATGAATTCAAATTTACGGTAGCCTATAGAAACCTCGTGCCTAGTCATATTAATATTTTTCCGCAAATCGAAAGCCATTACTCCCGCCATAAGTGAATATGCGAACAACTCACTCCGGATATGAACAGAAACTATTGAACGTTTTTAAAAACAAGTACTCACAGAGTCCTGTTATCTACAGATGTTATTTACAAATATTTGAGAGACTTTCCAAATATGAAATTTAAGTGCCCAACACTTGATGGATGTAAAAGCTTTAAACACAGCTTTAAATCTGTGTGAAATTACTTTATCTGCACAATCGGCTTGCGTGTTCGGTTGAGTTGCTCACGTAGGCAAGTGAGAACAAGACTACACACCATCAGATGCGTGTAACGTGAGGAGCTGGTGATAAAGGACTCTAAGGCGTGATAGAAATTGTGTACGATATTAAAATAAATCTTACGCGTTTTCGCATACAGACTCAAATTCTGAAAGCAAATAAAAGTAGAAAATATTAATACATTTATGAATTTACTTATTTAAACATACATGCTGTAATTTCCTGTATGCTTGTATCATATTAGCATATCTACTAAACGTTGTACGTTATTCAATAATCTTAAAAAAAACAATTATCCAAATGAACTGAATATTGCAAAAAAAAACTAACCTAACATTTCTTCATGTTTAATAGAAATTATGCTTACGCCATTTCAGAACATTCTATCTGTTTCTCGGTTATCCCAGCAGGGTCCAGCTGTAATGTGTGTTTGCGTACATATTGCTGCTACTTTGAGGTGAAAGATAATTACGTGACACTTATCACGCCTCAACCACCGACGCTGTTCCAGACTTCACCGGTCCGCGCGCACTATGTTCTAGGCCACAAGCCATTACCCTCTGGTGTTTTGTAGTAGTGTTTACGCGTATTACGGATTATTCTGGAACACTTGTGCTATCTATTTAAACAACGACAGCTGCGGCATAGTTTCAGTTTTAAGAGGCGATTTATTCAAGTGAGGTACGAAGTATTGTGGTTAAGGTGTTATTGTGCTGGATTCCTATGCTTAACATCATTATTGTGTGTGGACAATCTTTGTTCGGACTATTGTACAAATTGATTATAAACTGTAATTAAGATTAATTAAAGCTGGTGATTAGTGTCTTAATTGGTGTTTTGTATTTTGTTTTCCACTGCACCATACGACGATCAAGGAGACCATGGTAACATTATTAATAAAGCGAAAGTAACTGAATTATTGTTTAAAATACGTGATTATATTCATGCATTTTCGCTTCTCTCAGAATTTTTGAAGGTTCCGACACATTTTTTAAAACGTACACAACGCACTGAATTCACAAACATTGGTAATAAAACCAAAACCTTCAAGACACACACACACACAAACATGTACACATGCATTTGTGTCCGATATACATGTATAAATGTATTTACCGGATTTATAATTAATCAAAGTTATCAAAAAAGTACTGTCAAATGGAATAGAATATTTCTATTTCATGTTCAATCTATCTTAACATAGCATATTTTTTGAGTGATTCTGTAAAATCTACGCAAACACCATACAATGACTTATTGACTTGCCTGTATTTGGCTGTCGTAGATTCGCCTAGTATTCCTGCGACTGTTGCTATTCTTGTCTTCCTTTGAAGCGTTCTTGAGGCTAGCTCTTGTTGCTCTTTGGCTGTAAGAACCCATACCAAGTAACACAACTTGTTCAACTAATACGACATTAGTATTTTGTTTAATATGTGCACGTTCCTTTATTACTTCATTTCTTCAATCGTTGTTAATTTTTCTTCATTCCATATTCTGCCAACTCCATGATTCATATGTTGTAACTGGTTACACAATAGTTCTTATATTAGTTAATTTTATCACTCATTTGAATCCATGACGACCAGAGCGAAGACTAACTTTTCGATCGCCATTCGTCCATGAGTAAGTGTATAGTTAATATCTTTATCTTTATCATCCATCTTGACTAATTATGGTCCCCGGATATTTACATTTATAGCTGTGCTTTATAATTGCATAGTTTAGCTTGATGTCATTCACTTTTTCCCCAACACACAAAAATTTATTGTTTTCGGTAAATTAATTTTAATATCCCGCTTTGTATATTCATCCTTTAGCTTTCTCACTATAAATTAGGCATCGTGTTATCAATGGCAATGACAACCTGATAATCAGCAAAAAAACAGCGTATAAAAGCACTCTTGTCTAATTTATATCCTATTTTTGAGCATTTTCTGTTCCATTTATTAAGTGCTTTATGAATGTATGTTTTAATTATTTTGTAGGAGAAAGACAGCATCCTTACCATAAGCCTCTTATGACTCTAATTTTCTCAGATACTTCTTTTCCAACCTAAACAACACACTGGACTTTCTTATAGATATTGAAAATACTTTTAACATATACGGATACTAATCCACTTCTTCTTATTACTACAAATAATATGAGTGGAACACTCATAAAGCTTTTCAAGATACATAAAAGTTAAATGCGTACTTAAGTTCCGTACATAGCGTTTTCCAATCAGCTGCCTTAAAGTGATTAATGTGACTGTGTTTATATTCAATATATAGTTGGAATACCACTTTGCTCTTCCAGTTCAGCTAAGGTATTTTGTATTCTTCCTTTCAAAATTCAGCCATGCAACCTTGCAGTACAGCTGGTCACTCTTATTCTACAATAATTTCCACAATCGTTTATTTCTTTTTGTGTATATAGAAACAGTATAATTATTCTATAATCCATTTATCAGAGATGTCATAACCCTCCAATAAGCGTTTATTCCAAATCTCACTTAGTCGCTCCACGAATTCTTATGGTCTATATTTCACGAAAACAATTGGAACATTTCCAGACCCTGCAGCTCTTTTATTTTACATTTTATCCAAAGCTGCTAGAGGAATTCCTTTTGTAGTACCCCCTTCAATTTCTCCAATGTCATTGCGATAATGAGCTTCCGTAAAACTTCGTAGTGTTTTACACTCCTTTAGACTAATTACTGACATGTAACGTTGCTCTTTTATATCCTTTTTCAGAGTTTTTATAGTTTACAAAGCTTATGAAACTTTAGTAGCTCCATTATAAAAGCCCAGCTCTTCACATTTTCATTCCCATATGTCACTTTTTGATGGCTTTTTGTGGAACTGATCACATACGGGCAAATATTTTTATAGAAGGTACTGTCCTGGAACCAGTCAGCAGTTTTGAATACCTGGGCTACAGTGTGTCTTATAATGCAAGCAGTGAAATGGTACATAAGTTGGATAAGTTCAACCTTATGTGCGGGACCATCAGGCGAACACTTAAGTCAGCAAGTAAAGGAGCACGCCTAAAATTCTACAACGTGATAGCTCTTCCCACACTTCTTTATGGGTCTGAGAATTGGACTTTAACGAAAGGCCAAGCCAGTCGTATCCAAGCGGCTGAAATGAGATTTCTGAGGCATGTGGCAGGGTATACTCCCCATGATCATAGAAAAAACACAGATATACGGCAGGAACTGAATATTATGAGCATACTCGACAGGATCGCCCAGTAGCGGCTGAATTGGTGGGAACATCTTTGCCGAATGGATGACTGCCGCATCCCTAAACAACTATGGAACTATAAGCCGAGGGGACGGAGAGGTGTGGGACGTCCGAGGAAGCTGTAATATTTGCCAATTTGAGACCGGAACAAACCATTCTTGGTTTAAACCTTGAGGTTGATGATGATGATGAGGATGACATGTCACTTTTGCACTTGGTTACATATTTTTAAAATTTCCTATCGATTTTGGGATAGACAAAATTTGAATAATTTGTCTCGGAGAAAAGTCTTCTACAGCTAAATACCTGCATTTGTACGTTAATAACAAGTAAGAATCATAAATATAAACAAAATGTCACCAATATAAACTTAATAGTTCAGGTAGAAATTTAGGCAAGGAAAATGCAATGATAAATTAATGTCACTTGACGTTATGTTGTGACTAATTGACGATTCGTGTGCCAAAACAGTAAATGTGGTCTACAACAAAGAAAATTCAATTAGTTTTGCACGGTTCAATCTGTGACACGGTACAGTAGATAGTAGATATGACAGCGATATTATTGACAGATTCGTTTTCGTTTACGCAACATTTTTCGCATAGTCGTATACCTATATATCTACACAACAGGTTATAGTATTACGTCAATTTCAGCTCGCCCAATAAAACTATTTGCACTGTTGGACTCATATTTTGACTTACTTCCGAAAGGCCACTATATAAGGTTTTGAAATCGTAAAATATCAGTAGGTATTTCAGATAAAAGCAAATTTTGTTTTACATATTTTATTAAGTCGTGAAATTAGGGATTACATTTTCCAAATACTTAACAATAAATAGATAAATCCTAATACTGAAATATGCTAATGGGTTTTGTATAAGTTTGAATAACTAAGTGGTACTTTGTTACTCGTTGAACCGTGGTGACTCCTTAAAGAACTGATGACAAGGAGTGTAAAAACATAATGCCGTTCAGTGTGTCAAGATCAACGACTTTAAAAGCTCATTCATACTGAATAAATAATCAACGTCGGATTCAGTAGAAAACAGCGATCGTTTCTTGAATGTTAGCAAATTGCTTCACAGAACTAAATGAGTCTTATATTATAATACTCTTCATACTCTTCGATCTGTTCCCTTATCACATTAACTTTGCAAATTGAAAAGTAAATTAAAGTTAAGACAAATTTTTAAAATACAGGTGTCTTGAAATATTTTAAATTCTACCAAAAACGTGTAAAATTAGATCTTTATAAGTTGAATTTAGGCTAACGGTTCCTATTGTTTCAATTTCTGTATTATAATTTATTGTATGATATAGCTTATAGTCACTAAATAATTACATTGAAAATATGTTACATTGCTGTAAGCTAAGTTTTTTGTCTTCGCTATAATAGGTCTCCGTTGTTCTCAGATATTGTCATACCATACCGTCTTCATGTCTTAGTCCATTCTCTGTCCTTCCCGATGAATCTCTATAAGCACAATTTTTCAACAACCTAATCTTATTTTGGCGTTAATAACCTCTACGCTTTATCTAAGAAAATTTTAGGGTTTATGATTTAATTTCATGAAAAAAACTGAAAAAATTATTTTTCCATACGTTACTAATCCTCAAATAAATGTATAACTTCGGCGTGCACAAAATAACGTGATAGTAAATAGAGGATCATTAATTCGTTGCCGTTGTAATTTAAACATTAAATTTCCCGGCCATATTTCGTGGCGACAATGCCGACTGCATATCAGTACCAAAGGTTACGCGCGGCCGAGGCAACACCTTGGCTATATCGCTCGGGCTTGACCGTTATGTCGCGGTAGTTGGGGCAGCGTAATCAAATCCGCCGCGACTCGTCAGCTGTTTGTTCAACTTTTTTGCCCTCGTGGTCGGCCGGCAGGAAGCGTCATCCTTCCTTATTTCTAGTTTTGCACTGGTCTGGCGGCGACGTAAATTGTGATCCATTTTTCGAAATGAGTATGTAATTAGCTAAAGAGCCTCAGGGTACCCGCATAGTCGAGAGGAAAAGGGGGTTGCGAGGATGGAGACAGGCCATCAATCTTCGTCTGCAGAGGATCGCTGCAAGATCCCCAACACCGTCAGACCTCCAGAAATCCCTACAATATCAGCCTCAATGACTGCCCTAAGGATAAAATAAATCATCCAGATTTCAGACTCACCAGTTGTTTCACCATGGTCATCATCACCTCGAATTCTGCATAACACGTAATTTTCAAAACACAGGTGGGACTATTCCTTATATTAATCCACAAACACAGCACTTCATTGGATTTAAAGCATGAAATGAAAGACATCTTCATAAACAGTAACTTCAGACATTCAATGATTAAATTTATGTTGTAACATGTCTTGTGGACATATAGTGAATTGTGTGTATTGTGTGGTAGTAATCTACCTGTTTAAATATGTCCATTACTATGCTGTATTTTATAGAACACCACTTGCCTTTTTTTTGCTGTGATTAATTAGCAAGGAACATTTTAAAACTCTTAGTTTTTGTTAACTGTTTCTTATGAAGGTAAAATATCATTAACAGCGTTATACTTAATGAATTGATAAATAATTATGGGGGAGTTATTTTCTAAATCTTCTTGTGAGAAGCGGTACTTTATCATGGGCTATTACAGAATTTGAGCAAGAATAAGTCTCGAAGTATTAGAACTCAATTTTCTGGGCAACTGGTGTGTATAAGAATATGGTGATAGTGTCATCATATTATTCCTGTAATGCATAATTTTGTTTTAGAAAATTATTTGGCAAATATAAAACGACACATTACATGCTTCTTGTTAGTGATGATGTATTGTTATCTGAGCATAAACTGAAATCATTATGTATCTATATAATCGTGATTTAGTAATTGTTTATTGAAACTGTGATTTAGAAAATGACATTTGAATGAAAGTTAATTCATAGTCATGTTGGCTTATCTTGGAACAATGCGTTTAAATGTGTTTAAATAATTGTTGTTTGTTAATTATGTAATGGTTCAAAACATTTTATTCTTGATAACATTGCCAATTGTGGTTATTAATACTTAAGAGGTACATGTCTATGAAATGAACATTGTGAATTTAACCGTGATGTTAAGGATATTATCATGATAAAAATGAACACTAATAAAAAGCTGTTATCGTTATGTAAGTGTTTTATTACAAGTCCTGTCACACTGGGCTCAGCGCATCTTTTTTCCATCTAGGCTACGCATCTAGTTTTAAAAAATTAAGTGACGCCGCTCAATAAATAAAGAAATAAAATATTTAAAATTTTATTTTACAAAAAGGTTTAATAATTTTGGGCGACGTTTCAATTCCTGTAAAATAAAATGAGAAGTATCAGAAAACGTACGTTTGAAGCTCTATATAATGTGTTGAAAAATCTAAAAAAAAAATACACTGTGTATGCCCTATTACAAAATGAGTTCAAAAATCACAACTTCTTACAGTTTAAAACAGATTAACAATAAATCATTGCCTGAAATAATGCAATGTGAGAGTTGGTATAATGGTAGTAACCACTAAGATTAATCTGGCCACGTATCAGGGTGAGAACAGCGCCATACAATGTCACGTACTTGTAACGTGCGGTGGTGATAAAGGATTTAGAGGCGTGACACTGGATAAGCACTCAACACATCTTGCCTTCTTGTAGTTACAACCATAGAAGAATAAATCAGCAAAGTAGATTCTTCTGCAGGAGTCTTCTGCGCGAAATGAGAATTTGTCTGTGCTAAATACACATGTGCAGTCACATACATAAATATGCTTATTAATTTGTCATCTTTGCAGTTAATGCCAGAAATAGAAGGATGTCACAACAGTGTAATAATAACAATCATTTACTTTAAAGCGTGTAATCTGAAGGAAACAATCATGTTTTTAAACTTACTTATTTTGAAATAAATATCTATTTTGAAAATAATGTATATACGTCAGGAACCAAGCAGAAAATATCATTTCCATATTCTATATTACAGATCTGTTCAATGTTTTATGCAAAGCATCGTAATATATGAATCAAAGACAAGAACAAAAAAAGAACACTTGTAAAGTTTGGAAATATGCTTTGACGAAGAATGGCAAATTTAACTACACAGAACATGTCAATTAAAGAGATATTAGGAGGAATAAATAAGAAATTGGTTAGGGCTATTATAAAGAGGAAATCAAATTTGATTGCTCATGTCTTGAGAAAGTATTTTCTAAGAAACTGTTAATGAAGGGAGAGTTTCCAGGGGAAACAGAAAGACGTTCAGTCACTCGCAGTTGATGATAAGTTAGTAGTTAGTTGTTAATTCTAATTTAGTTCCGTTTTGTTATTTTATGAACATTCAAACGGCTCTTTCGACAGATTTAAATATGTAAAAATTGTTGTACTTTTGTTATAATTCGGTACTGAAATACACAGGCGGATACAGATGTAGATTCTATAGCAGTCACTATTTACAATAAACTCTGTGTGTGTGTGTGTGTGTGTGTGTGTGTGTGTGTGTGTGTGTGTGTGTGTGTGTGTGTGTGTGTGTGTGTGTGTGTGTGTGTGTGTGTGTGTGTGTGTGTGTTCAATCACTTTCTGCTACAGTTTGTTTCTTGATATTTATAAAGTAATTTAAAGTTTATGTTTATATTACCTCTAGATGTTATATTTTCCTATTCGGAACATGTATTTTAAATAAACATATATATATTATATATTTTATAACGATTTTACCTCAAGACGTTTTCTCCCTATTTGGAACATGTTTCGGGATCCTTAGTGATCCCATCATCAGCCTTTATAATTTTGAATCTTGTCGAGTACCTGTGTAGTGTTTGGCTGTTGTTATGGCTTCCCATTGGTTTTTTGTTTTTTTAAATTGTTATTACTGTGTGTAATTGTGGTGTATATATTAGTATTTTGTGTATTTTCTATGTTGAGTGCTTTAAAAATTGTGTCGTGTTTTGTATTGATTTGTACTTGTTCGGGTAATAGTTTGTTTAGTGTTTTGTGTTTGTATATTTGTAAATTTTCCAAAATGTTCATTATGGTCCCTTTGTGTGGTATGTGTTTTATTAGTGAATATTTGGGAAAATTTATTTACATTTTTTAAATGTAAACGTAAATGTAATGTAATGTAAATATAAATGTAAATGTTAAATGTAAATGTAACATAATTTAAATTTATTTATTTTTGTCTGCGACAAGAATATGGGGTGAGTGTACGAATTGCTTGTTCCAATTAATCAGGTCTTAACAGGATTATAATAAACTAATTACTTGTGTTAAACCTGTAAGCAAAGACTTACACCAATTATAAAGACACCATTACATTAAGGGATTTTTAACGAGTATGGTAATGTAAATAATACTAGTGTAATTGAAGAGTAATTAATATGTTTGGTATGTGTGAGTGACCAGAAAAAATTACGCAAACAAAGATATCGCTCGTGTGACGAATATGGTCATGAGTTCGCG
Source organism: Magicicada septendecula (assembly GCA_034769895.1). Lineage (NCBI taxonomy): Eukaryota > Metazoa > Arthropoda > Insecta > Hemiptera > Cicadidae > Magicicada > Magicicada septendecula. Next base: position 430,547,806 of record CM068371.1, read on the forward strand.
ATAATTAACCAAAAAGTGAGTGTAATAAAAAGGACGCTTTTGTTGGAACGGACAATCTCTAGCTTGTTGAAAGCAGGCCTGTACCTGTCAAATCGCCATCAGTATAAATACCACTGGCAATTTTGAATTTTGGGCGATCAGACACTCAGACTCAAGAAATCTACAGACGACGTTACGCTGCCCGTTTGCAGATCGACATGGACACACACACACACACACTACCACACTCACACCAAAACGTAAGGAGGAATTCTGGAGCATCAACAACAACAACACTTAGAGACAACGACCACAGCAGCAGAATCATCATCATCATCATCATCAGCATACTTTGGACACACACACACGTGCGCGCGCGCGCGCGCAACGGTAACTGCAGATATACGCAGGTGATACAAAAACAATTATATTTTGCAGTGTGAAGAAAGCTCTCGAAAAGAACTTAAATATGAACAAATAATAATTAGGGTTTTAAAGTAAAATAGTAGTTAGATAAGAGAGTGTAATTTTACAAAAACTTATAGAAAAAAAATACTAATCTTTTGTTGTATTTTTGGGTGTGTCAGTATAAATCAATAATAGATTGGAAGTAAATGTAATATCATTTTTATTTGTTTATAGCAACAATAAATTCATTCTTGAATCTTAATATTATTTTGTGGGTAAATAAGTTGCTACCATTAATTAAAATTTGAGTTAATTTCAGACACACAAATAAAAAGAATTTAAAACATAAAATGTTCCAGGTAAACTACCCCTTTCTCCTAACCGATCTTCACCAAAATCAACATACCTTCAGTCCTATACAATTCAGGGATGCATGCAAAAAAATATTTGATTCTGTTTGAATGTGCGGCAGTTGTCGTTCGTCATGAAAACATTTCTCTTGTTACAATATAAAATGTTGCAGGTAAACTACCCCTTTCCCTTAACTGATCTTCACCAAAATCAACAGGCCTTGAGTTCTCTACAATTCAGGAAAGGATGTAAAACATTATTTGATTCTCTTTGAATTTACGGCAGTTATATTTCGTCATAAAAAATTACCCTTGTTAAAACATAAAATGTTGCTAGTAAACTACCCCTTCCCCTTAACCGATCTTCACCAAAAACAATAGGTCTTGAGAACTCTACAATTGAGGGCTGTATGCAAAACATTATTTGATTCTGTTTGAATTTGCGGCTGTTATCGTTTGCCATAGAAAAACATTACCCTTGATTTAAAAAACAAAAACGTTACTGGTAAACTACCCCTTTCCCTTAACCGATCTTCACCAAAAACAAGAGGTCTTGAGTACTCTACAAATCAGGGCTGTATGCAAAAAATTTTTTTTATTCTGTTTGAATTTGCGGCTATTATCGTTTGCCATAGACAAAATCTACATACACACACACACACACACACACACACACACACACACACACACTTTTCGAAAAATGACTTATTTTTTCATGTTTTGAGTGTAGTACAATCAGAATCTGCAATAATCTCGAACACGATTTTTTTTGCCATCACCATACTTCCATTTCCTTAAGGAACATGTAAGTAAAAGATACAAATAATCTAGATTAAACAGCTGAACAAGACGACAAGTTTTAAAATCACGTGGAAAATCAGGGAATACTCAAAATATCTAGTTATTTTCAAATAAAAATAGTTAATAAAATTTATATTTTCAAACAGATGTTGCATTGTTTACCTTTTTGTTAACACTGTCAAACCTTTTAAATCAGAGCCTTCAGTGGAATCATCTTGGATAAAATTACTGTCATCGACAGCAGAGTTCGATATGTGCGCCACTTATTTGAAATAAGGTAACAATTTGAAAATTATACTCATATACGGTGCGTTGACAGAATAAAGCTCTCTTGTTCTTGCGGAATTCACGTAGTAGGCACAAATTGACTGTTATGATGCCGGTGTTTTCCTTGGCCTTCTAAGACATGGCGGCTGGCGCACTCCTTACTATAGTTTACACGTCGTGTGCAGGTATTCACTCAACATTTTACTTTACATCTGCACAACTGTTTCTGCCTTTGCAACCACAAAGCAGGTGTAATATCATCAAGCAGTTCATAAGTTTGATGTTTAGGAAGTTTTTTTAAAATATTGTAATGGTACATATCTTCACCTAACCATAATGAAGAAAACATGACAAGATAAATTATTTAATCGTTAACACTAGAATAAAAAGGGATGAATTAGAATTGAAGAATGGGTGAATCAGAATAATAAAACGATCAGACATATCAAGGTAGTCAGAACAGTAATTTATATTAATAATGTAGTAACAAACAAACAAACCAAAATGGTAAATACAGAAATAAGGCGATTTAACCTGAATAGCCCAATAGATGGTAAGTGAGAGAGTAGAACTAGCCCCAAAGGACCAAGAATAACATAAATAATGACAACTGCAAATGGACTAGAACTAGCCACCGCACCAACATAAGTGTGTAAATAAGAAGAATAGTGACTAACAAACAATTAACATGGAAGTGTAATGATACAATCAGCCACAACACTAAGGAAGTGACGTATAAAGTATGACAAAATAAAGTAAACCAAGAAGGAATACAAAACTTGTGTTAGACCATAGAAATAGACTCACTAATGAAAATTGTATATAATATTAATAATTGTAAGGAAAGACAAGTTAGAAATACTAATTATTAAGTACTTAAGATTATAGAAGGGCACAATAACCCAAACAGATAGAGTAAACTAGGACAAATCACAGTAGCACGATACTAACATATCAGTGGTACAATACAACACAATAGAATGAGAGTAGTAAATTGTAATGATGGTGAACATTTTCTAAATAGATGTAAGAAAGAGAATTTTTTCGTAAGCAATACAATAATATTAACCCACCAGTAACACTAAAAGACGATTGAGTGTAAGGTGTTAGTGTTAATACCCCAAAGTGATAATAAAACCCCTTTAAAAAGTGATAAAAACACTGATAAAGCAGTGTCCAAAGTAGAAGTGAATAAACTAAATTATAAGTGATAAGTTATGTGTGAGTGAAATCTAATATTGGCCAAACACAGGAAGGACTGTGATAGTGGAAATGCCAATATGAGTGGACACCCAAAATGTAACTACACAAACTAATATTATTAAACTTAAGTTAGTATTAGTAATCGATAATTACTATGGTTTTAAATGTGTGTTAATTAATATTGTAGGCCTAAGGGACAATTCATAGTTTTAGGAAAGTTAAGAAACATAGACTATTAGTGTGTTAAATCACCATATAGAGAGTTTCTATAAGATTAAATTATAAAAACAATTAATAATCATTATATGATTTAGTAAGAGATAGTAAAATAGGATAAGGTTACATAATTAATGACACAAATAAGTTTAGTGGTAAGGATTTTCCATTACAATCTAAAAGATTAATCAATGTTTGTATGTTTGTTTTCCTTTGATGACACTATAAAATAATTGTTACTCACTGAAGAATATGAGTGGACAATATATTTCAAATAAGTATGTGTTAAATGAATAAGAATTATGTTTTAATGACTAAGGTTTATGTTCCAAATAATTATGTTTAAATGATAAGAGTTATAGCTATGGGAATTGTTAAAACCATTAGATGTTATGTTATTTGTAAGAAATAAGATTTTAAAACCAACAGAAACCAGTAAACAGGAAACAAACAATACATTCAGATACAATGACACTAAAAGTGAGTTATGACAGTAGACAAATTAATATAGGAAAACAATAAAATTACACACAACTACAAGAACCGACTTAAACGTTGAACAAATGAACAGAATCTTGTATTAAAACAATCAGGACCCATTACAAGGAGAATAAAATGTAATATCAGTAATTAAAGAAAAATAGTCAATTGCTGTTTAAGCCTAAGCAAATTCCCAACTGTCAACTACAAAAAAAACTTCAATTTATAGAATTAAACACTGACATTAGGAAGACTAAACCACATAAACTATGAAATACAAATAGACAATCATGTTAAAGCAGAAATAATATGATAATAATGTCAATTAAGAAAACAGTATAATTAAATAAAATTCACAAAACTGTCAAAATGTTGATACCTAAGTGAACACTATAATATTGGATGTCAAATTAATCCTTTAGCCAAAATATGAACAGTGGTGATAATATTTACTACTAAAAAGGGAGTACTGAAGATTAATTACATTTAAAAGATCTGTAACCAGTTTAAATAAAATTCAAATACCCTAACAATATTCTTTAGCCAATTTCAGCCAATCAAAAACTTTGAGTAACCACGACAACAACCGAATATTGACTAATTTCAGTTAGGAACAATACTTGATGTAGTGACGCTAAACTGGAGAGACGCCACGCCGTGAGGGGCCCAAATTTTCAACAGAAAAACAGTATAAGTGCCCACAATTTTGGGAAGGAGTACCAGGACAACAGATGAGAGGCCATTACAACTAATCTACACCAAGGACCAGCTCGGAATTAATCCAGATGACCGGAAAATACCTGTAATTCGACTTGAAGAAGATGACAACCAATTTTTGAGCCCAAAACTGAAGTAGGAAGAATCAACATCGACCCATTACTTTACATGGACGACTGACAATACCCATCATATCTACTAACGTTGAGTATTGCTGAATTTATTTGATTATTATAAAACAAATTCTCTTTCAAAAATTCTAACTATATAATAAAACTCTCACTATCACTGAATATATGTTCAAGGATTGATAAAATAAAGAAATAACTTTGTAAACATTGAATGAACACATGATAACTTATGTTACACAACGACACTGTCACACTTCAACACCACAGTATTTAATTTATAGCAAACCTTGTGTAATTTTAATGATCACAAACTTAAAATGATATGTTCTAATTTGTTATCTTGTTATAAAAACTTCTGTATCGTACTTAATAGGACTCTATAGGCAGATTTAATTTTTTGTAAATAATAACCAACGCTGTTTTGGATCTAATAGAAACATTGTACTGCCAACCCAGCAATCCGCTGACTGAGCGACTATATTTTGCCGAGCCTAAAACTATTATATCAATTATTATTTTGTATAAAGCGTCAACAAGAACTAATAATTCAGAGCCTAAATAAAAAAAAGTGTGACCGAGAATAACTGTCCAGTATTTATTTATAGAAAATATTATGTATGTTTTGTTTAATAGCAGTGAGTCAACATAACCAACATTATTCAAGTTGGCAACACGTGTTCCCCCACTCAAACGAGAATCGGTTTCATGCCAGTCGGCGAACGATTCAAATTTACACTAGTGCACTGTCAAACCATACAGGTAAAAACTTTTAATTGTTTTCTCGTAAAAAAATTTGGCGCCTATCGGGAGTTACAAAAGTGCGAGAAGGGACAGGTAAGGCACGCAGGCTACCAGACGCTTACGAACTACACAATTTACGTTCGATAAAACTTCCAATTACACAAACATTAAATATAGTTATTATTTAATACACGTAACAAAGGGGTATTTTACAATATTTAATCTAAAAGAATTTAAAATCATCAGTAATCATAGTTCTTCATGAATGTCATAATTTCTTACATACCACGGTGCATTAATGATACAGTAGAGTCCCGCAAACTCGACCTAATGTGGACTGAGAGGGTGACGAGTTACCGGAAATGTCGAGTTTTACGGAATAAGTTGTGGGTTATTCATAACTCATAATATTTTACTGCATATTACTCTAATGAAAGTTCTGACACAATACAGGACAAAGAAAGTACAATATACCGTAAAATAATTGTTAGGAGTTAAAAAAAAACTTACATACAAAACCGAAGAAATGACTAGTTCTTTGTAAAAAAAAATCTCGTGATACTAGACTGTCTGTCACAGTCATTTCGTCTTCGTGTAGCTTCATCACGTAGGCGACAGAGAAACAAAATATCCATAGGAGATGCACCCAGCTCCTCCAAGTAACGGAGCATTCCTTCAGCGGCCTTTAGTCCTTCACTGTGAGTCATCTTTTTAACTTTTCTGTTGTCTTCCATCTCTTCGTCTTCTGATTCATCTTCATTTTTGTCATCGTTCTCTTTCACTAGTGCAACTATTTCACCATCTCCTAAAAGCTCACAGTTTTCATCCTGCCCCATTCATACTCCAACATCACCAACAGTAACTTTTCGTAGCCTGGAATTTTCTTCAATAAGTCCACTATTTCAAAATTTTATGTCCCTTCTCTGCTTTTTTGAAACTCGTTTCCTGAATGGTCCAGAACAGGAAAACATACGGACATTCATACGCATAAACATGTACTGTAAATACAATAATACAGTAATTAAAATGTACTTATACTGTTTGAACCGTATAGGCGATATTAGGAATTATTACAGTCTAGCTTTTTATAAACCACCACATTATTTCAAAGATAATGTTTTGCTTGACCAGGAAAATTCATTTAGCGATTAAAAAAAAAGTGATTGTCGAGTTATACGGAATGTCGAGATATCGGGAGGCAAGTTAGCGGGATTCTACAGTATCGCAAAAGTTTAAATTATTGCTTTATTTTGAAAATTTTAAATTATTTTAATGTTGGATTCCTTTGTGAAAAGTTGCTCACTATAAGTTTACAGTGGCTTTACATTTTGTTTTTATTATAACAGTTAAATATGCGCTGAGAAATGATAGTTTACAGTTTGTTACAAATATCCATCTCATTTTCTTTAATTTTATTCTCCATTCTTCTCGCTTCTTCTTGGCATGTGATGATGTCATTGGTTTGACATTAAGAAAGAGATTATACTAGTTGTTTATGAAATGTAAAACTGGGAACTTCATTTGTAATATCTATGCTTATGCACATTAGAACACGAGCGAATAGAAGACTTGTAGGCTTCGTTATAACAAATTGAAGTCTATTTATAGTTACAATTTAAATTAAGTGTAGTAATCTGTAATCTGTGATATGACGTCAGAAAATGTAGGACAGTGTACCCTTTTGTAACGAGAAAGTAATCAGTAATATGAGGGATAATTTGGAAAAGTAGCATGTGACAATTGAATTCAGGATCCACGAGTCATAGTTGCAGTCGAGTTGTATATTACCTAAAACTTAGTCTTGTCACTCTATTTTATGGTCTGTTTTTATATACTATTTTAGTAACGACTTATTATTATAGAGTACACGTTTCGTTTTCTAAATCTGCAGAGTAGAAACATCCAAATGTAACAATTTAACTACAATGTTGTTATATTAAGTTTTATTATTTTGTGTCTGAAAACATAAACTGTTATCCACTAATTACGTATTAGGCTAGGCAAGTTATAAGAAAGTGTTAACTAGTGTCAGGCTGTGGGGACATTCCAGAACAAAGAAAATATCAAGTGTCGGTTACTGAAAACAAACAAATGCACCACTTCCCCTACACTAAGTTCTGCTACACTAAGGAAAGTAACTTAAGTAGAAAAAATTAATAACGTTAGTGGAATTCTACACCAGCAATAGCAGTCAGAGAACTTCTCATGGAAATCTACACGTGTCAACATCGAAACTTCTCATGACAGGAACTATAGTTTACATGTGTGGAACTGTAGTCCACGAAAAAACAGCTAGGGAGCTGAGTAATTTGAGAAGTCCAGATGAGATGATGAGTAACTTGATTCCATACTGACGGAAATGAAATTAGTTTATAAATATTAAGAAAATGTAACTTAGTAAATTACTATTTCTTTGTGTATCAACACTTCAGTGTACTTTGCTTGTGTTTTCATAAAAAACTTCAAATAAAACATATAGAATTCCAGTACAACTACATTCACCATAGTACGTCTGTGACACAAACTCTTTAATAATATTTTTAATCAGTTTTTTTTTAGGGTATCGATCCCAAATATGCGTCCGCAAATATGCAGTAAGATTCAGAAGTAACTATCTGTGATTCCCGCAAAGGTAATTAAAATCATCATTATATCGAATATCTAGAGTCGACGAGAGTCCCAGATTTTCAAACTTTTAATCTAGTTTTCTCCGTTCTGCCACTTTACAGTAAATTTCTTTCCCTTATGCCACCCTAATAATTATTTCATCTCAAGTTTTTAGTTTCCGAAGTCTCCTTCTTTTTGGCGCTGTGTCCTCCAGAACCAATTCTCCAAATTCTTTTCACATTCCCATGCAATAATATTTTTGTGTTCTTTCTACATTGTCACTTATTTTTTGTTATTATTTCTCACGTCTTATATCTCTAAATCATTTGATAAGCACTCAGCTCATTATTGATATTCTTCAGATCTTAGTTGTACATCCAAAGTATTTAAACTTTTATCGTGTGCTTTAGCATAACTCTATGTTCCTGTATCATAAGTCGACATACTTTTAACAATAACTGTCCTGTACATATTGCATTCTACATTTTAATTTGAACATGAATGATGATGAACATAACTGAGCATCATTTTTATCTGATTCTGTTAACAAACACTAAAAAATAATGTAATCAGTTACATAAAAAATGCATACGTTAATTATAAATATTTTAGATGTTTTCTATATTTCTGTGTGCCTTTCCCGGTTAAAAATACCTTATCCTCTCGCATAAACTCCATAAACAGACTTTATTATAAACTTTTCATAAACTTATAATAATTAAGTCACAAAGAGGATTACAATTTTAAGGAGATTTAAAGTACTCTATAACGAAAAGACTATTCTCTGCTTTTATGCTCTCCGCTACTTACTTAAATATTAGGTAGTCTACTTTGTGACATAGATTTGCGTAGTGTGTCCTGTTATGCTTCTTTAAATGTTAGATGAAAACACAAAAAGAGTAAAATAAAGTAGAGGGAGAAATAAATAAACAATAACAACTAATTAGTTATCTTATATTTAAAATCACAAAACACATTACATTAAACTAATTTTTACCTGTTGTTGCCTTTAGGTTATAATGTCATAATAAGAAAACGTCAGTTTTTATTTAAGTGTCTAATTAAAAGTGTGTAAGTACCTATCTAAGTGGTGTGGCATTTGAACTTTCAATCAGTGTAACGTCTATGCAAGTGGAAATGCCATTGAAAATTACTTTAGGCTGCTTCACGGTGGATGTGTATTATGTCGATCTAACATACGCTACGGTTAACAAACTGGTGTCGTAGCAAAGCATGCTACAGTGTTACAGATCATGACGTCAATTGCCAGCAGACTATAACAGGTTGAAGGCCGTAATTAAAGTTGGCGTGTCCGGATACAGCCGGCCGCTTTGTAACGACGAGAACATGGCCGCAAGAGATTCCTACCGCACTACACCAACTTCTAACAATACGTTGTTTACGAAATTGACGGCCGATAATTTATTGCAAGTAGAAGTGTCACAGAACGTTGTTTTGTAATTTTCTGTGTTTACTAGTGTTTAGATGAACATGATATTCAATTATTATTTATTTTCCTATTACAACAACGACAATTAGCGCCATCGCTGTGTTATAGCAAGTGGAAACTACACATAACGTTGTTTTGTATTCTGTCTGTGTTTACCAATGTTTACATGAATATTATAATCTATTATTGTCTATTTTCGTATTATGTATAAGCAGCGACAATTTGCAACATCACAGCGTTATTGCTAGTAGAAATTACATATAATGTTGTTTTGTATTCTTTCTGTGTGTATAAATGACAAGATATAATTTAATAATAAACAAACTCATTCACACAGTAATTTGCATTATACGAAAATCCTTTCCTTATCTGTAATTTCCTATGGTAGAAAAGTGTTCTGTGATAAAAGTACAAATTTACTACACACTTCTTCATTGTCAATTTTCTGTGTTATCCATTGCTTAATGTCTTCCTGCTAGTGAATCGACGCTACTTCCACTATTCCATTACAAAATATCGATATGGAGAACCGTACATGACTTCGATGTTCTAAGATTTATATTTAAAAATCATTTACTTGAATTCCGTTTGATAATTGCTAACAAGTTATGTGTGTTCCTTGTAAATCAAGTTTTAATGTTTGGCAAATTGAAATGAAATATTTTCATAGAAACAACTTTCTTGTTATCGGTAACGTAGTACACATATAAAAAATTACCCCTCCCCTTCGACTACCATTTTCATGTATAGATATTTCATCTACTTTTCTACAGTGGATTATTATGACCTTCTTTACAGGAAACTTTATTTATAAAAAATTAAGTACTTTACTCTTGGTAAAACGTAAAACATTGCAGGTAAATTACCCCTTCACCTAAACCGATCGTCACTCTTTTATTCACATGCGGTTTCATTAAATGCATTCATAAATATTCATATTAAATGTCATTATTCATTTTAAATGTGTATATCCGCAACTGTATTTTTTGGGTTATATTAAAATGCTTACGTTTTTAAGTATTTAATTTTAATTCACATATTCAGTTGCGTTTTAATAAATATGCAGCTGTATATGATTATAAATTATATTTGTAATCATAGATGTATATATTTTGGTTCTATACAGGGAAAGAATAAAATATTTAATTTTTAGTGAGGAAAAACGTACTTTATATTTGCATCGTTACCATATTTACTTAACATTGATGATTTCCACTCCTCCGCATAAATTAATACGTATAACAGTTTACAGTTATTTTTATTCCATTAACACACATTATAACGTATTGTGGCCGGACAGAGAAAATTAGAAACAAATCTGGAATTCGGACAGCATCGCTGACTCTATAAAATCTATAGAATGATTATTTTAAATTTCTTTGCGAAAATCACAGATAGTCATTTTTTCGAACTTTGTGTATATTTGCGGCTAATGCTGCAGGAGTAACTGACATACGTCCGAACTTCAAACATTCTTCTTTTCTGATTTCCCTTCCAAAGTCACAACAGTATACAACAACATACCCCAAAGGATTATTCCTGGTCTTAGAATTAATATGGTCATTGTGCAGCAAGATAATGTTTTCTGATAAGCCAGTTTAGTTATAATCAGTTTTCGTTTAGTTACATCCTTTAAAGGTATTTGTTTTTGCGAGAAGTAATCACACTACATGTATATCTCTCTCTAACTTCTCACTAACATACTAATATTCTTAAAACCCACATTAGACAAATTTGTATAGCAAATTTCAAAAAAATAATTTGAGCTTTGATAACACCCCAATACACACCCGATTCTACAATATAAAATTTATATTTAACATCTTGACATTTTACGGGCTTCTTACTTACTTTTAAGAAAATTTTGGTTGTTTGTGGCGTACCAAAGGAGTAAACAAACTTTTCCTAAAAGACAACATTTTCCCCAGGAATAAAGACTTCCATTGTATTACGCTTATAAACACATGAAACACACATAAATTAACATACAAAGCGACTGAAAGTTGTAAAAACGCAATTTAAAAGTGAAAATAACAAAGAATAATTTTTAGTATTAGGTTCTGAGTTGTTTATCTGATCAGGTATACTGGCACACTTAATGTCATCTTTCCCCAGCAACATCTTTTCAATACTAAGGTTCAAAATTAACTAATTATTAAAGTGACCTTACAACGTTGTTTCTTATGTTAAAAAATTACCAGTTTTTGGAGAAAGTAAGCTGTAACATTATTGAAGAAGTTAACCAAGTTTTCCAAATTCATTTTTATTCACCGAATACTGAAAAGTTCTTATTCACTTTTTAAAAACAGAATAATATTTTATAATATTTCTCTTATACCCAAGCTTTAATTTTCTCAAATAAGACATCCAGCCGTTAGAAAGCCCAAAGTTAGCTCTGAAGAGTCTTTATTTTCAATATACTTTAAATATTATCGTTATGTAAAAAGTTAAAATTTCCACATACGTGTACTTTGTGTAGAAACTTATGCTCATGTGCAATCGGTACTAAAAACATAGTTATATGTTTTCTTAAGCTGCTGTCCAACTTAAGAAAAACACAGGGTATTACAGAAAAGAGACAACAAATGTTTCCCACTAAATAAAAACACGATGTATACAAAGGACAGTAGCCATCTTATGGGTGTCAACTGTAGTTGCCAGCTTAATTTACTCTTTAAACTACTCTTGGGAAATTTCACATTGAAGTAACATAGAGCTGGTATGGGAATCTTGGCAAAAACAAGGGAAGGCACTGCTCATATAATTAAAGTGAAGAGCTTTGGAGAAGTTATTCGACAATAACTACTACACGGAAATAAAGAGGAACCTGTTATGCTGAACGTAAAGACGCTTGCATTCAGAATTCCAATTCGGAAATTATAGTATGAGTAAATTATAATTGCCTAATTTCTGTACGAGACTAATAAAGAAGGACAGATGTAGTTTGCTGACAGCTCGAGTTTGCGAACTGCATTTACAGCTGTACGTTTCAACGGGCTACTTTTACCCCAGACAGAATCAGTTGACCAATCTGGAAACTGAAGAAATTCTGGCACACCCCAAGAAATAATGTAAATGTAAGTTATCGTTGATGCCATCGCTCAGTGGGACCGAAATATAAAGGTATTTGTAAATCGATCTAGAATTTAGTACTTATAGGTTTTTGGGGTCGCTGATTCCGAATCTGAAGTCCAAATTTTACAAAACAAAATGGCGGTTACAACATAGCGGACAAAATTGGAAAAAATGAATAGTTTATTGGTTTTTGGGGTCAGTAAATACTAAGTATTCAAAAAATTCAAAGCAATTTAAAAATATGTACTTTGAATGATTAAAAATTACAAATATTAAATGTCAATTTAAAAATATTTATAATTTTTATATACTCTTCATCGTCAGTAGAATCATTGTAATCGTTGTCCGTTGAGTACACAGATGACAAACTAACATCAATAACATCTGGAATTTCGGGTTGAAGTAGCAAGGCCACAGCTTCGGTTGATAGGCATATAATTCTCTTTTTTGTTAGCAATATTTCGTTGACTCGAAACAAATGGGTCTGAATGTACTAACATACGCGAAAGTACGTCTTCCAAATGATGTATTCGGCTATTCTGGCAGCTGAAAAAGTTAAAAAAATTTCATTTCAATAACATCAAAATTTTTCCTTTCTGATTGTCGTTGACTACGACTTAAATTCGCAAATTAAAAAAAATGATACGATTAAAAAATTGTTTTAAAAAAATAGAGTCAAGAAAGAAATGTTGGTCAAATATTTTTAAAGTAATTAATGTAACTGGTATTTTAAAATTTACCCTTTTAGGCACAGAATATATTGATTATTAATTCCAATATATTTAAAATCAATTATTAAATATTAAAATTATAAATTAAAATAATTAATATATAAGGTAGAATATATAATAAATTATTGTTTAATAATTAATATTGTAATTGAACATAGATTAGTAGCCAATTGAAGATAGATAAGTAGCCAATTCGAAAGTAAATGTAGTAATGAAGAAGAAGGAAAAGTATTAATGTATGAAACAATACGGTGGTGTATTTCAGAAAGCATGATTGCTCGAAATGTTCTAAGTTAATTAAGAAAATCACTGTACACAAAAATGCTGCTAACTATTAAAATATTTATATAAAATACTACAATTAAACGATTTATTCAGCATTATTTTGATTAAATATTTATTTTAATAAGTATTAAAAAATTACTTGAGAAATGTATGTTGTATTGCACCGAAGGAATATAGATGGTGAAAAATTACATTTTCATCTTTTAAATTTTACTAGATCTAATCTATGCAAATAAGTTGAGTTTAAAAAAAATGAAACAATTTTTCAATATCAAATGAAATGAGATAGTCTATACAATATTTTGAACAAAAAAAATAAAACTATACTTTATTTACCAAAATATCTTGCTGATTTTCGCAAAATCCTTAATCACAATTTTCATTCTTTCATCAACTAATTCAAAAGGCATGAATTTTTGGAAACATTTATTAATAAGAATTTTTTTATTTTTTTACACGTACACATTTGTTACGTTTGTGGTTTTCCCGAAGAAAGCGTTTCATTAACAAATTAAAGACGGTTTTGAGAAATAAATTTTGTGCATTGTCTAATAAGCCTCCGATATGACGTGCGCTATAGAGTTTCACAACGCATTGCGCACGTTAGACTACACTTGCCTTATAAACATTCCCATGCACCTGCTACGATTTGTGAGTGCCTAACACTTATAGAACGAGACGTTCTATCTCTTTCCCACTTACATACGGTAAACGATATGCTTCACAATTTACTTCTTCGAGCAGATTGCAGAATATAAATTTAATTTTCAAACCGCTGTGGGTTTCTTAAAGATAATATAAATATTTTACTGCAAAAACCTTCATATTGCAAAAGACATAGCAAGTGAAGGTGAGTTTTGGAAGCCTTTATCAATCAAGCCTTATCATCTTGTTGGTGCCTAGCGACTAACATAGCGTCAAACAAATTAACGTTATTTATGTATTGAGCTACTTTGAGCTACTCTTTTTTAGTTTTGTTCGTTAGTAAATAATATAAGTTTATTGTTATTTTGTAGTGTTAGTGGTCTCAAATATTTCTACTAGTAATTTTATACAAACCACTATGTTGTATTTGGTATTGACGAGCGCTTTCGGCAGTCAAGCCATCTTCAGGTCATTTACCAACCTTGATAAAGGTTTCGTATCTTTATAGCGCTCGTTTATACAACATAGTGGTTTGTATAAAATTACTAGTAGAAATAGTATAAGCTTTACACTAAAATAGGTTTTCCCATCTAACTCTGCTTGATTATATTACTTTTTTATTAATAAAAACATCTATTTTGCTTAAATAATGTAATTCTTTTTACCCGCCAAACATTTGCAAATATCACTTTGCTTATTTTTAGTTAACTTTCATGAAATGTACTAGCTAACTTTCATGGAATCATTAGCTAAAAGTAAGTAGACATCACGTAAAGCTTGGGTATAAGAGAAATATTATAAAATATTATTCTGTTTTTAAAAAGTGAATAAGAACTTTTCAGTATTCGGTGAATAAAAATGAATTTGGAAAACTTGGTTAACTTCTTCAATAATGTTACAGCTTACTTTCTCCAAACATTGGTAATTTTTTAACATAAGAAACAACGTTTGTAAGGTCACTTTAATACTTAGTTAATTTTGAATCTTAGTATTGAAAAGATGTTGCTGGGGAAAGACGACATTAATTGTGCCAGTATACCTGATCAGATAAACAACTCAGAACCTAATACTAAAAATTATTCTTTGTTATTTTTCACTTTTAAATTGGCGTTTTTACTACTTTCAGTCGCTTTGTATGTTAATTTATGTGTGTTTCATGTGTTTATAAGCGTAATAAAATGCAAGTCTTTATTCCTAGGGAAAATGTTGTCTGTTAGGAAAAGTTTGTTTACTTCTTTGGTACGCCAAAAACAACCAAAATTTGCTTAAAAGTAAGTAAGAAGCCCGTAAAATGTCAAGATGTTAAATATAAATTTTATATTGTAGAATCGGTTGTGTATTGGGGTGTTACAAAGCTCAAAACATTTTTTGAAATTTGCTATACAAATTTGTCTAATGTGGGTTTTGAGAATATTAGTAAGTTAGTGAGACGTTAGAGAGAGATATACGTGTAGTGTGATTATTTCTCGCAAACGAAAATACCTTTCAAGGATGTAACTAAGCTAAAACTGATTATAACTAAACTGGGTTATCAGAAAACATTATCTTGCTGCACAATGACCATATTAATTCTAGGACCAGGAATAATCCTTTGGGGTATGTTGTTGTATGCGTGTTACTGTTGTGACTTTCGACGGGAGATCAGGAAAGAAGAATGTTTGAAGTTCGGACGTATGTCTCTTACTCCTGCAGCATTAGCCGCAAATATACACAGAGTTCGAAAAAATGACTATCTGTGATTTTCGCAAAGAAATTTAAAATAAACATTCTATAGATTTTATAGAGTCGGCGATTCTGTCCGATTTCCAGATTTGTTTCTAATTTTCTCTGTCTGGCCACAATACGTTATAATGTGTGTTAATGGAATAAAAATAACTGTAAACTGTTATACGTATTAATTTACGCGAAGGAGTGGGAATCATCAATGTTAAGTAAATATGGTAACGATGCAAATATAAAGTACGTTTTTCCTCACTAAAAATTAAATATTTTATTCTTTCCCTGTATAAAACAAAAATATTTACACCTATGATTACAAATATAATTTATAATCATATATAGCTGCATATTTATTAAAACGCGACTGAATATGTGAATTAAAATTAAATACTTAAAACGTAAGCATTTTAATATAACCCAAAAAATACAGTTGCGGATATACACATTTAAAATTAATAATGTCATCTTATTTGAATATTTATGAATGCATTTAATGAAACCGCATGTGAATAAAAGAGTGACGATCGGTTTAGGTGAAGGGGTAATTTACCTGCAATGTTTTACGTTTTACCAAGAGTAAAGTACTTAATTTTTTGAGATGGATGAATTTTGAGGTTTATATGTTCCAACAGAATGAAAACATCTCTCAAATATTTTGAGTTTTATGCACTGAGGCGTTTTTTCGTTTCTTTGAAGCAAACGTTTGTCTACGCCAGACGCTTTTGTTTTCCCAGCTGTATACAACTATTCATTCTCAATTTAACCATACTTCTTTTAAATATTTAACACTTAGGAAAATGGTTGTTAACATTATTTATCAATAATTTGTTAAATCGTACGTTTGTAATATACGTCGCTTAATCGAATAAAGTTATACGGCTTAATGTTTTATCAATTGTACAATAGTTTGTCCGGAGGCCGTAGTAAGTAAGTAACAACTAGACAGCAAGTTAAACAATAAATAATTTTTTTTAACAAATTATACTTCAATCGTCGTCGTATGCTGCAGGATGATAAATGTGACAGTGAACACAAAATTAATAACAGAATTATCATAAATGAAAAATGTAAGAAAAAGATACGGGACATCATATGAAATCGGGATAGAAATGGGAATGTTAGATAAAGATGGAAACTGGACAATATAAGATGCTGAATTTTAAGGAATAGAGAATAATGGAACGTGTACATCGATACAATAGAGGAGTCTAATCAATCAATTGATTCAGTCAAATTTGTCTCCATGTCTTGCGGCAGTTGACTAGGCAATAAAGCAGCCGTGAGGTATCAGTCTACTCGACAACGTACAGGGACATATCAACCTCAATTACGGTCACTCTAACCTTAATGGCAGTTTGGTGTCTCGATGTGTAAACAGTGTAACCTGCCGCTAGTTAGTCAACACCAGTCAGCATCTGATCCAACTTGGCCTACACTGAAGACGAAGCTGTAGTGAATACATCTGGAAGCGTAAACCTTTATTTGGCGCAAGTCACGTATATTTTCAGTATGAACGTACTCCTTGTACGTAGATGTATATGTCTGTGCTTAGGAATTACACATTACAAGCTGATAATGACAACCACCAACAGACACTTAAACCGAGATCAACAAGGTGGATGACCGTCCATGAGAGATACAATAATTTTAATAAAAATATTAAGTTTTGGTACCATCAAATTTGTAGAAGGTAACATATAAAAAGCAATCTTTGAATAATTATTGTATGTGTCTGTTTCAAGACATTCAATTTTATTATAACATTGCGCAGTTAATAATACCGAAAAATCACTTGTTGTAACACAGTTAGTTTTAGTTATGCTCTTATAAAAAAGTGCGTTCTTTATTATTAGAAACTCTGATACTCAATTGTAAAGAACCATGAATATTAAACATCAATGTTGATGAACTTGTTTAAAAACTTATTTATATTTATGAACTACACGTCTTGGAACAATATTGTCTTGAAATAGAAAAGGTACATTCATGCATATTCCTACTAATAATGATTTTTTTTTTGTCTTCCCTTTCTTCCTTTAGTAAATATTTTAAGTCCCCTTTTGTCATGTTAAATTTTAGATAAGTATTAGCATTAATAAACTAGCTGTTCCAGTAATACAGTACTATTATTAGTATAGAATATTCGTATTAATGAAATTCTATTTGTGTTAGTCGTAGTGTATATCAGACTTAATAGTAGATGATATGATCAGTGTTGTATTAAACATCACTACAGATACACACAATGATGTCGTAAACGCTCTAAAGTAAAACCTACACCATTTAATGTCTGCAAACAGATTTGTGGGTACATATAAAATTTCCCGTCCTATGTACACGGATATTATATGAAAAAATTGACAAATAATGTAGAGTATCTTAGAACGTGGATGTAACAATAGAACACTAAGGGGACATACCACCACTCGGCAACAAAGCCGTACAGTATATGTATACTCTGGAATGCAAACATTGCATAAAATCCAGTTTATAATAATGGCTCCTTTCTATACCAACAAAGGCATGGTAGGCTACCTAGGTAAGTTTTTCGACATAAGAAAGGTAGTGCTTCCGATATTTTTACTCCCGGGACCGTAATTTATTGAAGTTAAATTAAATTTAAACTATTTGTTTCCATAAACTTGACAATAAACAATGTTATAAAAATTCCAAATATTATATAAAATAAGACTTCAAGTATTATGAAGGTATAACATGATGCAAACATAAAGAAGTTTTGCATTTAACGTATATAGATAACAAATATACGTCAAATGCAACAACGTCAGGAATTTGCAACATGTGTGGAGTTATTTGATAAAGGCGTACGTTATACAACAGAACGCATGCGGCTCTTGACATATTTTTACGTGATTCGCAAACTTACATTGGAAAACCAGTTTACTCTACTTAATTAAATAAGGAAATGAGTCATAAAATATTAAATTAATTGTGACTGGTCTTGCAGAAGAAACCTATGAAAACATGTTTCACCGATTCAGTTATAAACCTACAGTAGATTTCGCTTTGGTTCTCAATACAGTAAATTATGTATTGGCTCTCCTTCATTCCGTGGGTAGATAAAACAGACGCGCTTATCCGTTGTTTCGTATTTGATTCGTAATTAGTCGCAGCTGTTATTCAGTTACGTTAAATATTTTAAAACTACAAGTCTATACACACATAAAACCCACTAGCTGGTAACATTTTTTCCGTCACTAATTGAATTGTGTTATTACGACACGGAACACAATTATTTTAAATAAAAAGTTTTTTAATTTTTACCTTCTGCCTGAACCAGTTTTTACTCATCTCAGTCTTTGATGAAGCTCGTAATGAGCGAAAACTGGTTCAGGCGGCAAGAAAAAAGTTAATTTGTGTCTAAATTAATTGTGTTCCGTGTCGTAATAACATATTTTAGTTAGGGATAGCATTTCATTATTATATTTCCATAACAAAGATTCTACCGATAAAGACACTTTTAAATGTGTAAATTTATTCATTTTTTCATTCCTATTAAAAACATTTTACTTTTTTTATTTCATGTTACTTGTCAGAAATTCATCGCTTAAGGAGATAGCGTACTGTAGATTCCTGAATTTAGTTGTGGCCCTCAAGCTGTTTTAAGTTGGAAAGCACTGTTACAGAATTATTCTTCGTGTTGTTTAAATTAGCAGCCATCATTACTATTTTTTTTATGAATTTGCTAACTGCTACAATTTTTATTGTTCGACAAAGCTTTTCGTCATCACTGACATTTTATGAATTTACTAACTGCTACAATTTTTATTGTTCGACAAAGCTTTTCGTCATCACTGACAGCCTTTCGTTGTTTAAGACCTGATGATGTCAGTGATGACGAAAAGCTTTGTCGAACAATAAAAATTGTAGCAGTTAGCAAATTCATAAAAGAAATATAGAATTATTGTTTTAGTTTAATACTTATATTAAAGCTATTGTTTTATATGCAGACTTATACTCTTTTTGTGTACTCAAAGTATATACTTTAGTAATAGTAACCGTTCATTCGAGAAATAATAAAAAGGAATCAAAAAGGAAATAAAAATTTTGGTTAAAGCTTTGGAATAGACTATTGCTCTTGCAACACTTGAAACGCTAAGAGCGTACTTGCTACTTATGAACTCATACTTCTACTAAAGTCTACAAAAAATTAGGTGCAAGCTACAGAAGTTACTTTAAAATTTTACTACAACTAATGCAAAGGTTTCTCTTTATTGGCAAAGACGCTTACATACAGTAAATCATGAAACGTATATACAGATTTAAATCTTATTACTTCCGTCTTGCTGGACACATGATACCGCTGCTTTCGTGTCAACAGGGTTACAAATTCATATCGAATCCATTCTCACTGTTATTCTGGTTGGCAAACTGACAGGCCTGTCATTCGTGCGGCCGCTTCTATTGTTCTGCAAACCGCAAACCAATCCGTAAATATTTAACCAGAGCCAAACTGGAGACCACATTGGTGTATCATTGTTTACACAGTCTATTTTCTGACACGTTGGTAGGCAGTATAACAGTAATACCATAATTGACATTTTACGATCTTTCAATGAAATTTGCTTGAATGTTACCCGTAATTGATGCCAACGACTTGTGTGTGTGTGTGTGTGTGCGCGCGCGCGCGCGCGCCCGCAACAGTACAAGCTGTATTATTCTTCTGCCTATCAATCGATTTTGGATTCTGACATGCATACAATTAACGAAATAATTACCCCCTCATCGTCATTATTGTACACGATGACTTGTCATATACTGCCACTAACCTACCACATAACAAAACTTGAACGTTCCTAAGCATTTCATCAAGAAGCAGCTTACGTGTTAATTTTATCGATTAGGCTATATTTATTAAACCTAATACTTTATTTTGAAAATAAAACTCACTTCCAGATTCATGTATGTCTAGTACGGACAACTAACGCCAACAATTCTTGTCGTCCCAGTACGATATGGCAACAACTACGAACCATAAATGCTGCAACCACTGAACGAACTATGAAACGCTGTACAAGATTGTTCTGCGCATGTTAGAAATGACTGACATTTTTAGTCTCCCAAGTATTTGCGCAGCGAACATCTCAATCACTGTTCAGAAACCATCTCCAAGTTTATCTGAAACAACACGCTTCCTGTTACCTCCATCGATCACTAAATTCATTTATTTTTGTAACAAATAGGGGCGTAATTACGGGGGGACAACGGGACCGGTTCCCCTCAGAGGGTTGAAAAAAGTTAACAAATTTTGTTAATTTCTAAATTTTTAGACTATTTCAATATTTCTTCAGCTATGCGCGCTCATAAATAAGTAACCCTTCTTTAAATATACAAACCGGTTTATTAGACAGGATTTGCGTGTACGAAATACAGGAAATTAATTCACTCAAGAAGTATCTTCTAAACAATGCTTCCCTAACGCGTATTTATATGGTGTTATTGCCGTTTATTTTAATAGGATTGATTTCCTGATATTATCACACTTTTTTCAACTACTTTAAATAAGTAATATTTAGTAATATTGATTAAATAGTAATATTGATTAGTCTTTACTTTTTTTTATGAAATCAAGTCCACCGGACCCCCCCCCCCCTTCGAAAGACCAAATTCCAGATAAGCCAATGATAACAAAGGCATTATACAGGCACATAGTGGCGATTATTGTGGTTTATTCTGCTACGTCACTGGTACTTTACAAGGACTCTGTTCGTTGCTATCCGTAAGTTCAGATGTAGTTCTTCTTCGTCTGTTGTTTTTAAATAAAAATGTGCTCTACGGCGTAAAGTCTGTATTTAATGGATTACGTCGAGTCTAGTTTCTGTACTTGGCATTGCATTACAGAAAGTACATAGGCTGTTTTTGGCATAGGAAAATTGCATTTAAGATATTTTTGGATGCTTAAATTAGACTCATATTATCCGCTAGAGAAAGAAAGATTTAATCCGCTAATTATACAAGAAAAATCAAGAAATTACGACATATGGTATATTTTCCCAAATATGTCAGCTATCAATTGACGAGAGGGAATAGGACACTGTACGCAGTGTGTTGTGGGTTTTTCGTGTAGTTGCTGCCTGTTTACTAACTCGGCTCGGTATACACTGTTCCTTACAATGTTACTAAGAGATTTTCTTTGGTTAAACTTTAGTTCGAATAGTCCTAGCCTGTGAATATTGTATGTACCCTATATCATTTAACGTCTGTACAACGTAAACTCTTCTCATATCATCAAGTCGTTGATGATACTGTAATTTTATAAAATAATGTCTTATCCTTTTAACCAAAAATTATAACCCAACTACATGTGAATCGCCTTTAAATTAACCAGAAGAAATGTAGCCAATGGATTAATAGACGAATCCAAATTGTCTCTGTCAAATAAGTGAAACCCAATGGCCTGTAATGATAGACGTTGTACAGCTAGGAGTCTGTCAATTTATCAAACAATTTGAATACCTTAAAATCTTAAATCTCTTAATTTATGGAGACGTGTGAGTCTTATATTTTTCATTAAAATCGTTTTTCATATTTTAATATTTGTTCTTACTAATATTGTAATCATAAAATATAATTGTCATGATGAAGAATTTTTTACAATGTGCTTGGAAAATATTCATGTTTATTAAGATCATAAATTTTTTTAATTTTCTACCGCGGTATGTGATAAATAATGGAAACCTAAGTTTGACGTTCTGTCGTTGAAATAAATACAGCTATGAGAATGCGATCCGACCAATTCGAATAAAGGTAATGTTCTTGTGAATCCTGTTCAAGACTTTTACTTTTAGAAAACTTAGAAACTGGTTTTAGATAATGAAAAAAACTTAAAATAAAATAATTAGACAAATAAAAATTATTGAATGAAACAAGTCTCGAGCACAGTAATACGTTTGTGATTATATATTACTAATATTCAACTGTGATAACCTTGAAATAGGCTACCTATTATCCCAGAGACAATAAAATATTTACAGAATATTGTAAAACAATATATTATAGTATTATGTGTTATGTGCGACGTATCACCTAATTACAGTACTTCAAATTCCAAACAAACCAAGTAAAATATTCTGATTCATACAAGAGCTGTAACCAATATACTATTAATTGTACTATTTTGATACTGTGGCAATATACTTGAAAATGTTACAGTAAATGTTAATACATACGTGGTTGTAGTTTACATATCGTTTGTTAACAGATTGATACTTTAAAGATTATATTTTTATAAAATTTTATACACGTATTTATAAAATGTTATAAACAATTTACACAACATTTTATACACAATTTTAAACACGTATTTCATTAACATTATACCGTAATACAGTTTCTGGTGTGGGGTAAGTTTTGCTTTAAACAAGAGCGGAGATAGTGTTGTGGTGAGATATTTAACCTGGGGTTAAACTCGCATTCCTCGCCTAACGCCTCGCAGCGATAGGACATTAATTTCCACGTACCGCGGTAACGATTTCACGCCTCAGCTGTTCCGACGACTATGTTTCATACGCACCGCACTATTAGATTACAATTTAATCTTAGACGTGGATACAGTGCCGTAATGAGATCTGTAACTACATTACAGTGTCGCCATCTTAACTTGAAAATCTATTAGGTTACGTAATGTACAAGGCGTGTAATTCCAGCGTTTTGGAAATGTGATTATAGAGGGTAATATGTCTTGTACTCGCTGGGGTGCAGAGGTGTACACAACCACGTGTGTCTATCTTTCTATCTGTCTCTCTCTGTCTGTCGCTCTCTCTTCCTCTCAGTTTTTCTCTCTGTGTCTGTCCCTCACTACTCTCTCTCTCGCTCTGTTTATCTACATACATGAACTTTTTAATCCATCCTCGTAATTGTCCGGTATATATGTTTTACTCCTGTTTCGCTTTGAGCATTATTACATACATACTGTTGTTGTTACTCAGAATGAAAAGTAAGAGAGTAACAGAACAGAAAGGAAGAAGCTTTTACTAATCAATACGAAATCTTTTTGCACTTTATACAGTGTAGTCAATTAAACTATTGCAATCATATGTCAAGTATTGGATTATACAAATAATAAGACAATTTCTTGGTTATTACATTTATTTATTTATGTTTTAATTTATAGCCATGATCTGTTCTATGTACAGGGCATCACTGTTGAAGGCCTACTTCCGGCAGAAAAGCGATGCTACAGTGGATTAAGTTTGTGACACCAGGAAGAATAAAACAAACGCAAAAACTAAACCCAGGTCGTTTAAATACAAAATTAATTTTTTCTAAAGATAACCGTGATGTGCTATACACTGCATTTGAGAAAGACCGTGCAAAGCGGTATTAAATAATTATAGTTAATCAATAAATAAAATTTAGTACATTTAGTAACAGTTCACTAGTCTGAAGGATTTTTGGTTCGCATATTGAGTTATTGCGTTTTTCAATTGTATTTGTTGCTCGTGTCAGTTTGAATTACACATTGGGGAGGGTCTTATTTACAGTTACCAATGACGTAAAACGTA
The DNA here is from genome assembly GCA_034769895.1 of Magicicada septendecula. Classification (NCBI taxonomy): domain Eukaryota; kingdom Metazoa; phylum Arthropoda; class Insecta; order Hemiptera; family Cicadidae; genus Magicicada; species Magicicada septendecula. The sequence continues at coordinate 430,572,136 of CM068371.1, forward strand.
TCAAAATCTAAATTTGCCTTACGGTTAGATAGCATTTAATAACAATATCTAATAACTTTATACAAATCGGTTTGCAATTATTGTTTTTTCTTCCAGAACAAAACAAATTCAAATTTTTCTGATCGTTAATTAAACTTCCTCCTCAAGTAGGCCTACATTATCTTATGTGTAGGACCAGTATGAACAATATAAACCACATTTTTTTATTTCAGAATTTATGTAGGTCTAAATTACAGCTACTATACACGAACAGAAATATTTTTGTGGCTTCACTATTTCTAAGATGAAATATATTTCAACTTATTGAAATCCAGTATCACTGACTAAATACTAAAAATCATCATTTCAAGACTTGTTTAGCCAGTGTGGAAGCTGACATTCTTTCCGTATGTAGTATATTTAGAAATACTTAATTACAACACGTAATTTTAATGTCTTAAAAGGTTTTCTTAAAATTTAATAACTTTAAGTATTTACCGCGTAGCGCCTGTAGGCTTAAGGAGACAAATCAGTGAAGCTATATTATCACCAATTCAGCGTTTGAAAATTGATTACTATTCTGTAGTTGTTTTGATAGTTCATCTTCTTTTTTCGCAGCACTAAATTAATATAGATTATTATACTTTCACTTGTGAACTTACTTTGTTTCCTCCCGTACGCGTTTCGGCGTGATGTGCGCCTTCGTCAGCGGTGTGAGACAGACTGCCAGTAACTTGTAACGGTTTTAGTTGGTAGGTTGAGTGGGGGTGGTGTGTGGTGGAAGGGAATTGGCGCGGGGATCCGAATTATTGTTTGTTTTATGTATAATTGTGTCAAAGAGTATGTGCGATTTATAGTGTAATTGGTCGTTAATCCAGTCCAGTTAATCGTCTATCCAGCAACAGTATACATTCCGCGTTTGCCAAACACATACACACAAAAAACCACAGCTACACCAACATAGATACTAATCTTGAGATATTACACTACTTAGCTAAAGGTCGAAAACTTTACACAGCAGAACAATATGAAATATACGAACACTACACAACAAAGCAAACAGCATACTTAACGACCAATTACAACTGTTGTATGTCAAAATGCCCATAAATTTATTTTCTGTCATGTCAAGTGCAAATTTAGTGCGCGAGTGCGCGTGTGCGCGTGTGCGCGTGTATTTGTATTTACATGAATAACTCTTGAGTAAATCAATCGTATCTTTGAGAGCTCATACTTCTGAATTAGCGCTACATTTTTCATATGTCAAATACTCAAAACATATTATTTTAATATGTATTTTTTAAAAGAATTAACATTTCTAAAGAATCCTTATTTTCTGAAAGTCATAAAATTTTAGATAAAATCTATACATGCTTTTGCAGTCAGTAGAATTTCTCTCAGTTCTACCTAACAGCTCGGCCTTAACAGACGTTGTCTCTGTGCGAGTTTCTCGTATAAGTATACGTTCTTAATAAGGGTTGCGAGAGTACCTGGTCTTAGCAACAAGTTGCCCGGTTTCTAGATAGATTGGATATTAGAACTCAAAATAATTTAATTATAAATTAAATAGTGCTATCTCGCGATAGTCAAGATTTTCCGCTTAGGAATCAGTGTATTTGCCGAAATACATCTGGGTCAACGCGAGGACACGCCAAGATACCGGAAGGTGTACGTAAAACACACCGAAATTGAATTAATAATAGTTAAACCCATTATCGAACCCTGAGATAAATGAGATAAACTATTGTGCCGGGGTTTGAATTTTCCCGGCGTGATTTGAACGATCAGTGCCGCCAAAGCGCGTGGCCGCTGGGCGGTACAGCTAACTTGATCACTAAGGCCGTGTCTGCGCTACGGCGAAGCTATCTAGTAAACCGTATCAGCTGTTTGTGTGCAGCTTGAGGGGTTACTTGCCAAAGGTCATGATCGCCAATTCGCAACAGGTTGGGTTTATGTCTCAGAGTGGGATCGAAGAATACGGGCTTCTCTCTCATTTCGTCGCCAACCTTCCAATAGAGTGTTCGATGGTCTGACGGGCCAGGGATAAGCGTTGCGTGGATCTTTCATATGACTGCGTAAGCTAGTAAAGGGTTTCAGGTGAGCTCAATTATTTTGTTCGATGTTAATTTAATGATGGGTTATATGTGTTATTTGGTGTAGGCGATGTGTGTGTGATCCACACGTTTGAAAAGCCTATTTTATTGTAATACTTTCCTATTGTAAAATTGAATTATACGTTACTTCCAGTCGGGGAACACGTGGCAACCTTGTACTTAACTATCTTTGATAAAGTTAAAAGTAAATGTTACAGTAAAAAAAAAATAAATGTAAAAGGTTTAGTTGAAAGTAAATGGATAATATATACACTAGCAAATTAATAGGAGCAACTAAAGTGTTGATAAAAAGTGTGTTCCGAGGCGAGAGAGTGAAGGGGTGGGTGTATTTTCTGACGGCCAATCTACAAATAAAATATTTTATAGGGTCCCCGTACAGCCGGGAGAAAGGGGATTCGGAGATAGTGACATTTACACCGGTCACTATCTGCAGAGCAGTGCAGTTGGATGCTCCCCGAAGCCGTCACGTCCAGGAATACTCCTACTACAGAACACCTAAAGCCATCTGCCCGGAATGAGACTAGCTGGAACTTCTGCACACTTCAAGGACCACCAACAGCACTCGACGCTCACTGGTCTACGGTACCATTTCAGTTCTTCAACAAGTACAGGTGGGAGGGTTCCAATTATTAAACTTCAGTCAACAACAACTCCAACTGTTTTAAAATCAACTGTAACTGAAATTTCATACTAACATAAAGAAATGCTCTTAAACAAAAGCGTACCAGAAGTTTAGCTGTTTCTAATAAAATTGTAACTAAACATTTTGGCATAACTTAAATTTATGTTGTTAAGATAAATGATATTCGAATCCGAATTGTTTGAAAGAATTATAACTAAATATTTTATGATAACCTAATTGATGTTCTTAACGAAAATAGCACTAATAAAAAATTGTTACTGGTTACAAGAGTATTTTATTTTAAGTCCTGTCACTCTGGGCTCCAGCACACCTTTCGCTTCGTCTAGGCCAAGTGGTCTAGTTTTTAAATTTTACGCAACGGCCTAAGTGGCCGTTACACTATATCGGTGATAAACGGCTGCGTGCGTGAGTCGCGAGAGTTCTACGTGTCGTCAACGGAATTCGTCGAACAAGTAAAATAGACTATAAGATAGAGAAACGTTCAAACCATTTTACAGACACTATATAAGTTTAAGAATAAATTATTTATGTTCAAATCACAGACCATATTAAATTTGTTTTTAAATAAATACCAAACTCCAGATAAAAGACTCTGATATTATTTTGTTCTAATTTACTATGGCTTCTATTTGTTACGTTGCAATATATATATATATATATATATATATATATATATATATATATATACACAAGCATATGCTGTAATGTGCATTTATTAAATATAATAAATATTTAGATTAATTTTAGTAATATGTAATAGACAAGCAGGTGTGAAGTTGAAAGCTGAATTAGACGCAGGAATGAACATGCATGATCACGCGATTATTGCTGAGAGAGTGCACACTAGTAGATAGTGTGTGTGCGTGGAGCGTGTTCAAGCCTGAAAGTTTGAAATCTCACCCCAAATAGATACTAAATTATAGTTTTATTTAATTATAAGCAAACCGTAAATGTCCGAAAGTTTGCAAAGACTTCTAAATACGCATAAAAATCATGCACATGTGCAGTGCGAAAACGGTGTGATTATGATGTTCAGTGCGAATTCTGTGCGATTTTAAGGGCATAGTAATTACACTAATTATGCGATCACTATGGTAATTACGTATAATATGTGTAATTAAATCAGACAATGTTAGATCACTTTGAAATCCGCATTAGACATTGCAATTGGCAGAAATGTGCGAATATGTGAAATTAGACGATAGTGGGGGAACTGACGCCACGGACAGTTTCTGACATGCAGAATCCTGAGCAGACAGGTGTGGTTTTTTTGTTGAACATAAATGCTGGCCCAGGAGAGCCAAATTTTACTCTCAATCAGTCTTCAGAAGCAGCGGGACGCTATGTCAGTTAGCGACGCGATATTTTTTTTAATAAACTGTAAAGTCGGATGGACAATACGTTCATCCGAGTATCAAATAGTAACTCTTAGTTCGATTATTTTAAATACAATTATCGAACATACACCACCAGTCTACAACCACAAATGTTCAGCACTCTAGACAACTGGCGAGGTCACATCAAGCAGAGGAACGATATGCAGAGCAATCGAGGCGTCTGCTAGGACAACAGCAGCTGATGCAGAGCAATCATTCTACAGCAATCAGAGAGGACCAGAAGGAACGAGTAACTGAAGGACGACAAGTGGAACCGGAGAACTTGCAGGGAAATCCATTAGAAGAGGACCTACCGATCACCGGAGGACAGGGGCACAATCTACAAAATTGAGGTGACAACCAATTTATAATTAATAAATAAAAGAATAAAGACATTGAAAAGACATATAAAATATAAAAATAAAGAAAATGTATGTCAAATGTAGATAGAGATAAGAGAATATAAATTAAATTTAGTAAGAATTTCCTTTGATGAAGAAAAATTAATTTACAGTTAATTTAAATCATTGCTTGTATGATTGACGATTGATGTAATAAATTTAAATTTTCATTTAAAGCGTGTAAAGTAATCAGTGAGTAATATTACACGCAATGTATAAAGTAACGTAGTTGGAAGTATAGAAGAAGACTAACCATTCTACTAGTCAATTTAAAATTTTATAAGGCATTAAGATGTATGCAATACATAGAGTACTGTAATAAATAAAAAATATATGAAGCAAAGAAAACAAGACTGCAAATAAAGCACACAGTAAGACTGAACGGTCGAGAAATTTTAGAGTAACAAATAAATGTTTAACATAGATTTTTGTGAATATAGTGTATAAGATTTATTTTATGATGAATGTACTGCAACAAAGAAACGTTTAAACAAATGATAATAAATATTTTATGGCGAAGTAATTGCTATTTTAAAAGCACTTATAATTTCTTTTGAATAAATTAATGAAAACATGTTAAAATTTAAAAATGACTACTCTTATTATACATACACGTTATCAGTAATGTTGTATGAGCTATACCACTACACAATTTAGATTACATTTAATTAATACGTTGTGTCGTTTATATATATGTTGTAAGGCGACAAATCAAGGGGACCCACAAAATAGGAACCTTTAGTACATAAAAGTCAAAATAAACATAATTACATTACAATCTAGAACCCCTGAAGTACAATACAGAAACCAAACTAAAAAACCAGTGTACAATAGTTTTAAGTAAACATTGTTAATAAAATTAAGTTGTAAAAGTGATGTGATGACGGAATGGTAATTGTCAATAGTCAGACAAGAACAACTAGATGGTCTAGTTATATTCTTCTCATGACAACAAACAGTGTAAAAATTAGTGGAAGTGACATGTGAAGATGCACTACAATGTGTAGTGTATTCAAACGAATGTAATCGATAGTAAACAATTGCATTAAAATGGAATAATAGGGAGATGAATTATAAAAGTTAAATGGTGAGTAAACAAACCAAAATATAATCAACAATAATCAGGTTAACAATACCAGTGTATGTGTGACATGCATAAACATGGACAAAGCATATGATAACACAAATGTATTCAAAACCTACCTTCACAAATTAAGTGGTAATGAAAGTATAATAGAACTAAACTTTAACATTGATAATTAATTTTTCCCCACACCCCTGAACACATTACAATATTACTATGAAAGTGAAGGACAATTGTCATTTCATGGTAATCACAAAAGTGAATAAAAACATTCATAAAAGAATAATAAATGAACCTAGTTAGAAATAACTAAACATTAGATAGGTAGAAAGAGTTGAAAAGAGTTTGTTTTGTTATTATGTTAATTAATTATATAGAGTTCCCAATGTTGTGGGTTAACTAATGCAAAGTTAGTTTAAAAGTTGAATTTTATGTTAGGTATTAAGTAGCATATATAAGTCATGGAACCATGATTCCAAGTTAAAATGTTTATAATTTGTCTTAGAGTAATAAGAGGATGAGAAAAGATATAATTCAAATGTAATCAAACAGTTAAGCATTAGTAGTATGTAATAAGGGTCCTAACAAAAAAAAAGAGATTAATGAACTAAAATGTAGCATTGTAATTAATGTGAAACCATGACATAGGCCACTGTTACATTCAACCAACTATTGTCAAAATTAATAGCCTAATAGAAAAACCAAATAATGTAAATTAGTATCAAACAACAGATTTAACAAATAAGCTATCTTTCAGGACAGTAAACATATTTTTTGGAATATCAGAAGGCGCTAAACAATGTTTCAGAAAATGTTAAACTGAACAAGAAGCATGGCCTAGGCAGAAGGTTTGAATATTAAAAATAGTACCTAGTAAAGTCAATTGACAAAAAACAAATCAATGTTAATTAACAAAAACAAGTCATGATTATTAAGTGGATGTTCTTTTTTAGTAATGATACAATGTAATAAGGAACTTAAAGAAGTTTGACATGATTTTGTGAAAATCAGATACCTAAAGGGTCTATAAACCGAATTTTTGTAAATAAAAGAGTTTACCTATTAATTAATATAAATATGGCAAAAGGGATATCAAATTGTTTGTAATTAAGTAAGGAATACAATTATGTAAATCAAATTAAGCGACATTAGTTAATAATTAGGGCGTAACTTGTACTGGGAGGTAAAAAATCAGTTATCTGAAATAATACAAAATCCCATAATCCCAAGTGTAGAAAAATCAACCAATCAGGAATTAGAAAAATTGGTAAAAAAATTCGTTGAAGGGAGAAGAGGAACGAAGGACTAAGTTGTTACATCTGAAAGTGAAAAGATTAACTCCGTATAACCGAGTGATAAAATATATTTGGAATCAATTCTGAGTTGACCAAAAGCAACCAAATATTTTTAACAAGAAAAATGTTTAAACCAAGAGGAAATAAATACAAATTAACAGAAAATATCCTATCAAGAACCGAAAATACACGTAAGAGGCACTCCATACACTAATAAACGCAAGATAAACGAAAAAATCTGCTTGAAGTTGGTAAGTTTTAACCAAACTACACACACATAATTTACGAATTCACAAACACCAAGGAAACTGCACGAACACGTGAACACACCAAAACGGTGAAGGAAAACACAGAATCCGGCATAATTTCAGTGAACACTATCAATAAAGTTAAATATTTTAAAAGAAAACTGGAAAGATTAATTTCATATATTTGACGTGGCGAGAAAGCTTCCATTTTGTTTGACATTACTAGTTCAGAGCGACGCCAGTTTTGGGTGAAGCCTTCGGTTTTCAAATAAAAATTATAATTTGTATTCAAACCGTTTGACATTATTTGTAATAGTAAGTAAGATGCTTTATTAATATTTGTGAGGTATTGTACTTCTTAAGAATTTCCAGCTTTTCAATAGCAGTATAAAAGGACCCTTGAGAAGATTAACATAAATTATAAAACCGAAATCTGTAACTAGCGAACTGAATCAGAGTCGAATGTGGGCCAAACGACTCAGTCGCCCAGTGAGTCGTAATACGATTTATAAAGAATAAAGAAAAAATTAATAAACAATTTATTAATTGAATTAAACCAGAGCTTTATTTATAAAAAATTACTTAGTTAAGGAATTTCAGGTGGAGAAAGGGGAGTTAATTGCTGAATATCGTCGGAAAGAGCCAAAAGAGGTGATAACCTATATGAGCCGAGTCGACAACCACGTCGAACTGGGTCTTCACCCAAACATTATTTTGAATTAATGTGTACCAAACCGGCGAAGGTTCAATAAGAACAAATAATGATAAATACTAAGTAATTAATAATAATTAACCAGAAAAATAAATAATTTAATAAGAAATATAATACAATTTAATACAACTGAATATTAAAATAATAAATAGTAATACAAAACGGCACAAAATAAGAAATAGTGACCAGATACTTATTTATTATATTACAAATTGGCGTTTCCAATGTGTAGCTTATTTAACATTCATCATAACACGATCTGATTTATTTATTTATTTATTATATTACAATATATATATATATATATATTACATTTAATATTTATAATTAAATTTACCTCAAGATGTTATTTTTATCCTTTATTGGAACATGTTTCGGGCACTATCTTGCACCCATCCTCAGCCTTCCGGTTTTTCTGTCTGGTTATTAAATTAAAAAAAAATATATATATATATATATATATATATTGCGACAATACAAGCATATGCTGTAATGTCCATGTATTAAATAAAATAAATATATAAATTAATTTTAGTAATATGTAATAGACAAGCAGGTGTGAAATTGAAAGCAGAATTATGAACAGGAATCAACAGGAAAGATCACGCGATTGCTGCTGAGAGCATGTACACGAGTAAATAGTGTGTGTGCGTGAGGCCTGTTCAAGCCTGAAAGTTTGCAATCTTACCCCAAATAGATACTAAATTAAAGTTTTATTTAATTATAAGCAAACTGTAAATATTAGAAAGATTGTAAAGACTTCTAAAAATGCATAAAAATCAGACACATGTGCAGTGCGAATTTGGTGTGATTATGACGTTCAGTGCGGATTCTGTGCGATTTTTAGAGCACAGTAATTACACTAATGATGCGATCATTATGATAATTATGTATAATATGTGTAATTTTATCAGACAATATTAGATCACTTTGAAATCCGCATTAAATATTGCAATTGGCAAAAATGTGCGCGAATATGTGGAATTGGACGATGATGAGGGAACTGACGCCGCGGACAGCTTCTGACCTGCAGAATCCTGTGACGACAAATGTGGTTTTTTGTTGAATATAAATACGTGCCCAGGAGAGCCAAATTTACTCTTCAATCAGTTTTTAATTGCAGTGGTAAGCTCTGTCCGTCAGAGACGCGAATTTTAATTACTTCAGACATAGCTGGACGCTATGTCCAATATCGAAAAGATCTTTTGTTTATAAACTGTAAAGTCTAACGGACAATACGTTAGTTCAAGTAATAAAAAAAAACAGTAACTACAATTATCGGACGTCTACAAACAGTCTACAACTACAAACATCAACACTCTAAACAAATGGCGAGAGAACATCAAGCAGAGGAACGATATGCAGAGCAATAGAGGGGGTTAATACAACAGCAGAAGCTGATTCAGAGCAACACAATTCCATTCTACAGCCAGCAGATGGGACCCTGAAGGACGAGTGACTGGAGGACGACCAGTGGAACCGGAAAACGCAAGAGGACATCAGTAGGGGGAAAATGGGGGTTCAAACGCAACACAATGTCAACTAATAGAGTCCCGCACCAATCACTTTCACTTTCTACTGGACCACAGCATCCGCGACTTTTTCGCGTATATGCCGTCTTTCGTGAGCCTAGATCACTTTCACTTTCTACTGGACCGCGAATTTCCGCGAATAAATTTTTTTATTTATTTTTTTTTATTTGATATTTTTATTTTTTTAATTAAATTGATTTGCATATCCGTGAATATATGCAGCCTTTCGCGAGCCTAGATCACTTTCACTTTCTACTGGACCACAGCATCCGCGACTTTTTCGCTGATCTGTGTCAAGATCCGCGACTTTTTCGCGTATCTGGACCACAGCATCCGCAATGTATATTAAATCTATATGATCAGGTTTACCAACCTATGTATGGGTTCAAACTTGATATGTGTGTGTATTATAGTGTATATTAAAATATATGGTCAGGGTTACCAATCCTGCATTATTGTGTGTGTGTATAGAACAGATCTGTCAACATTTTTCTTCGGTGGGAAATTCAAACTATATTATAGTAAATTGTTGACGACGACTTCGATATCAACTCTCTCTCCCCTCCTCTCTCTTTGTCTCTAGACACAGTTGTCATCAGTTTTACATAAGCGTCGTGCTACTTATGGATTATTGTAATTAGCGATACTAAAATGTAATCACCAGGAAATATATATTTATCACCTATCTCGTGGCGTCCTTTTTTGACACATGACAGTCATTGACTACGATTTAGAAATTAATATACTGCCAAGTCTGTGTGTGTGTGTGGTAAAGTGTTACGCATAAAAAAATCTCCTTGAAATAAGGTATTTTCAAAAGTTTTGTGTACACACACATTGTATAATAATTTTCGTAATTGTAAGATACAACCTGCAAATTATTAAAATGTCTCTCTCACACATTTCTGATTACTATACAAATAATTGGATGCATATTCGAAGGTTTATAACGAAATAAATGAGGTCATTGACACGACTTTACACTGACACATTGCAGTCTCTCACTCTCTCTCTCTCTCTCTCGCTCTCTCTCTCTCTGGGTTAAGCTGGTGTTGTACGTTACTAAAATCATAGCAAATATTTTCATTCTAAGCATGTATTACTGTTTAGTAATAATTACAGCCCCAACAAAGGATATATAAGTTTGTGTACATGGATTGTATATTGCAAGTACGGAATTATTATTTAAATCCGATATCTGTTTTTATTAAAATCATACAATGTCAAAAGAGGATAGTTGTCTGTTACGAACCAGTACTAACTCTCCTATATGGCCGTCGCTCGCATCATCCGTATTTAAAGTTCGCTACTTCCAGTACACATGGCCTCTGTAACAGATTTGGTCTCCAACAGGTGTGATTCGAACGGTAAGAGCAAGAACAATATGAACAAGGCCAAGGACATTATATGTCTAGTATCCCTCCTCAGACGCTGGTGTTACTTTGTGTCATAAAATCTCGTGGCACTCAAGATAAGAGACAATACGTTTGCAAAAAACGACAAAATTGAACTTCTGGAAACAAAATTGTACGGTTTGTAAGTAATATCGACAACACAGGTCAGCATTTTTCGGTCATTGACAGATAAAGGGATCGTCACATTAGGACTACTGACTGCTAAATCCAGTAGTACAAGAACTTAGATATTTGTTGAATCAGTAGCAAAAAAATGTTAGATCTACTGTTTTCAGCGTACATAGACATTTGATAATATTCCATTTTTGTTGTATTCGTGAAGCCATAGTGTAATGGCTGTCCTTGGAAGTCATGTAACCCTTAGTGTTTGTGCGGGAATCGTAGTCGGATTTTAGTTTCTGTCATGTCTTTCGTCCGTTTGTGTGCAGGTTGTCTTTACAGTCATGAAAATCATTTCAAGAGGTAAGCCGCATTGTATTGTTCGCGTACCGCGAGCATATGCGGTGGTGATTGCTGTACAAGAATTCTACGGACTGATGTGTTACGAAATTAGCGTGGTAACCAAGTTCTATGACATAGAGCGCGGGTTTCTCCGTACAATTGTGTAACGTCGCGTAGCATTTTTGTGCGATGTTAAGCGACCTATAAAACGTAATGAACCTGTTGTGCCATGATGACGGAGTTGCACAGATGCGTGTGATAATAATAATAATAACAATAATAATATAAAGAGGTCGCGTGCTCAAACATTATTATTATTTCACCTTTGACATGCTCCTTGTCAGTCTGTAATTTAGAGGTAACGAATCTTTTTGCCATTCTTCTGCCGATGATAAAATGTTCTCTGTAGAGTTATTCGTCAAGTTGTTGGTGTAACAATAACATGGTGTAAGCTACCTTTCGTTTATCCATGAGAATGAGTGTTCGGTGTCATCTGCCGTGAGGGTAAATAGCGCCTTATTTTCGCTATTATTTACAACGGTACGGCTAAAATACTAGTAAGCGTAATCAAAAATTACTTCCTACCCTGCTAACAACATCAATGGATGCATTTTAAGTACGTGGCTATGAAAATGATCCGGACACAGGTTATGTCAGGTTGTAATAAGTTAGGCCTCTCCAGTTCTATAATTTTCTACAAAAAATTAGTTTTGTTACCGATTAAGTATCTCCATTTTAATTACTTTTAACACTACACTGAAAAGTTTGTAGTTGTGGGTAGAGGAAAGGTATCCGTAGTATGTCATACGATAGTGAAGGAAAGATTTCATCGATATTTTGACATGTTCTCTCGCATATGTTATAGGTTACAGTGGATATGAGATTCGGTTAGAACATGTGCACACTAAATAGGTAATTGTAAGGAAAATAAGAAATTACTGTAATAGTTAAGTTGTTCAGTACTACAGGAGTAGAAAAATATTTTCATATTCATCATTGTCGTAAGGAACTCACACCCTGATGGAAGGACACACAAGGTGCAGTACAAAAATCCTCCCAGAAGGTCCTTCCAGAGGGCGACTGACTGTACGCTATCATTAAAATTATACAAAACCACTGCTGTCCCGATTCAGATGTACGACAGTGAGGAATGTAAGCGAGACATGTCTACAATTTGAAGCAGCTGAAGTGCTTTCTCTGAGAAGAGTCAAGGGTTCCACACAGTTGGACAGAACGACTGCATTCGGAACGAGCTAAACGTCTATAATCCGAACCAGCGAATAGACGATTACAGATTAAAATGGTGGGAACACGTCGACGGAATGGACGAAAACAGGCAAGCAGTCCAGCGGGCTAAGCTATGTTAACTTCACACACACGCACGCACGCACACACACACACACACACACATTGATACATTTGGAAACTGAGTACAGAATAAATCTACAATCACCTAGTCGGTTTGTTGGCAGAAAACAATTAATATATTCGTTGAGAAAATCTGTTGTGGCTGAACGAAACATGTGTCTGAATAAATTTTCTCTCTACATAGCAGTTGTAAAAGTAGTCATATACATTATGTGCTATATATACAAAAGGCTTTCAACGTGTTTGTCATTTCAACCAATTTGTACCGTGCTCTAATTATGTAAAAAAAAAATAACTGTACCGCTCCATACAACTGAGAATAAATCCGTACACACACACACATGAACAATTTTACGTTTAAATAAAATCTATACATACAATAAAATTATGTTTCAGTATTAATGATATAAATATTACTGTTTTATTAATTTAAAATACCGTATAATTGCTTACGACGCGCACACTTAGCAACGTTTTTACTTATTTGAACAAGCCATGTATTAACTTCAATAAATAATGCACTTGATAATGTTTAAATATTTCCAACAACTATGTTGATTAGAAGTGCTGTAAGTTCAATAACAATGTTCGCTACGTAACGTATTCAAATCTGTTTACTCACCTCTTAAATGTTGATGCACGCAATTATCGATTTCACAATGAGGTATGAAGGCTAATTGCATTCTTCACGTATATATATTGATGTATCTTACAACGGTAGGGTAGGAGTAGCTTAGCGTTTTTGTTTTGAAAGTCATTGTCCGCCGTTGGAAACTTTCAGAAGTTAGCGATACTGAAAGTATTTTCGTGCATTAGTCAAAATTAGGAAAACAATGCAGAGAGAGAGCGAGTGGACACACATGTAAGTAGCTCGATACTCAGTGACAACAACAACACACACACACACACACACAGTTAATATTTGTCAAATATATAACAACGAGTGAGAGAGAGAGAGAGAGGAGGGGTCATCGACCGTGATGGAAAAGCTTTACCTCACTGCTTTAAGAAGGTAGCGATACTGAAAGTATTTTCGGTCAAGTTAACACGGCTCTTTTTAAGAAACATTCTATCATTTATTTGATGTCGATACCGGTATTAATTGCAGATTACACTTAGTTCCATTCACTTCCATGTGCTTACAAATACTTGTAATTAGTTTCGTTAATAACTAGGCCAAAACATTGTCATTACATGTCAACTCTTCCGTCTGTCTCGTAAATTTTGCGCAGCACTGTTTGAGTCTTATCTTTGTAAATAAAGAGCAACAGCAACAGTGTCGTAATACTCATACGAAACGATTTGTATCACCACAATTAATCATTGCTATTGAAATGAACAAAAATTATTCACATTAAAACATTATCAAGTGCATTCTCTAACTACAACTGCAATCATTCAATTATCGTATGCATATGTGTACAGAACAAACATAAATATATAGTTTACAGGCCAATGTAATGCAATATTTTTAAAAATTCATTTTACATTGATTAAATATATATATTGCAAACAATATTATAAAATAAATACAAATCACAAACAATGTTATAAAATAAATAAAATATTAATAATAATTTTTGACATTGTAAGATTTTAATAAAAACAGATAACGATTCATTAACAACAAAATGGACTGCACTCATACATTATTCTTGTTCCAGGAGCGACTTGACTGCAGTGATCAGACCTACAGAAAAAGTACACTTTATCGTAATTACTTTGTAGTATAAACATTATACTTACATTGTCTCTATATGGCTCCGTTTTCCTCTTTTACACTCTGTAAATATATAATATACCGCCTTCCTTATTTGTTCGGGCTTAGGACCGACTCAAGATCACGTGAAAATGTTTTTTGTTGTGTAAACAAATAACAAATTCAAGTAATATGAGGCTAAGTTACGGTGGCTCTGAAAAGAACCGATTAATAATTAGACCTAACGTTTGTGTGTTGTTTTTTTTTTTTTTTATCATTTTAGTTGTCACCACAAACTGACACTGCGGCATTACTCGAGCATGTAAAGCGTTAGGACAATCGTCCATCGTCCAGTCCTCAAATCTAACTTGACATAAACTACACCGTACAGTATCGCCATCCCCCTCGTACACAAACCCAGCGTGTGCCAGTGTTTGTGGACTCTGGTTGATATTTGGATACTTTAAATGGTAATCTTTACGTGCACCCACTCTCTGTATTTTAAAATACGTGCGTAGACGACGTAAATATTCTTCATGATTGTACTTCATTGTACAGTCGTAAATGAAGAGTAATTTGCATGGCTTCCCTTACACACATTTATATGTAACTAGAAGTGGTGTAAGATCCCCACCACCTGCCCTTTTCTTCTTCTTTAAGTGGAAGGTGAAGAACAAACGATACATGATTACAACACCAGCTTAACTCAAGGTCATTGTACACACACAGTGGAATGCTTTCAGAAATTTGCGACACACACACACACACACACACACATACGCACATACATACACAACGATGTTTCTACTTATTTGAACAAGTCCTGTATTAAATGCACTTGTTAATGTTTTAATGTGAACAATTTTACGTTTAAATAAAATCTGTACATACAATAAAATTATGTTTCAGTATTAATGATATAAATATTACTGTTTTATTAATTTAAAATACCGTATATATATATATATAACCTAGGAACTTCGCAGGTGAAGAAATTAATTTCTATTTTTCATCTGTAACGACATGCGTGTATAATTTTAATTTATTTCACTATACACCTCTGAACCTATGTGTAATTATTTTGTAAACTGCGTTATCTATGGAGGAACTGTCGCAGCAAACGTTAACACTAGAACGATTATATTATTATTATTATTATTTAGTGATCAGATAATTTCATAAAAAAATAAGAAACGTAAAAGATATACGCTGACTTTACCGCAACCACGTCTATTTAGATAAACGGCTCGGAAGAAAAAATAATTCTTCACAAAGCAGAACAACAACTACAGTCTCAAATAAATATATTTTAAAAAAGATAAATATACATTAGATGGAAATGTTTCCTCTGTTTTTCTCTGTGAAACACAAAAAGAACTTGGGAATCGTGTTTCTTCCCTAGATGCGGTCAACACGATTAAAAGTAAAATTTTAATAACAAAGTTTTCACTGTACTTTAACAAGGATGGTAATATTTTTTTTTTCTAGTGCCTAATCTTTTAAACTAAAAAACGTACAATCTTTATTACTTTTACTAATACACACAGACGTTAGGGAGAGACTGCAATGTGTCAGTGTAAAGTCGTGTCAATGACCTCTTGTATTACAATAGTTTCTTACTGAAGGCTTGTACGCTTTAAATTCAGCTATACCTAAAATATATCTTCAATTAGGGTCATTGTACACACACAGTGGAATGCTTTCAGAAATTTGCGACACACACACACACACACATACATACACAACGATGTTTCTACTTATTTGAACAAGTCCTGTATTAAATGCACTTGTTAATGTTTTAATGTGAACAATTTTACGTTTAAATAAAATCTGTACATACAATAAAATTATGTTTCAGTATTAATGATATAAATATTACTGTTTTATTAATTTAAAATACTGTATATATATATATATATATATATATAACCTAGGAACTTCGCAGGTGAAGAAATTAATTTCTATTTTTCATCTGTAACGAGATGCGTGTATAATTTTAATTTATTTCACTATACACCTTCGCCACCGCTGCTACCACAGTCGTCAGTAATAAAAAAAGAAGAAAGATCAGTTAGGAAACGCATCAGTACTCGTTCGAAACTGAAACGATTAACGTACCTTACGTCTTACGTCTTACGTCTTACGTCTTACGTCTTACGTCTTACGTCTTACGTTTACGTTTTACGTGTTACGTCTTACGTTTTAGTTTCACATCTTACGTCTTACGTCTTACGTCTTACGTCTTACGTTTTACGTTTTACGTCTTACGTCTTACGTCTTACGTCTTACGTTTACGTTTTACGTCTTACGTCTTACGTTTTAGTTTCACATCTTACGTCTTACGTCTTACGTTTACGTTTTACGTCTTACGTCTTACGTTTCAGTTTCACATCTTACGTCTTACGTCTTACGTCTTACGTTTTACGTTTTACGTCTTACGTCTTACGTCTTACGTCTTACGTTTACGTTTTACGTCTTACGTCTTACGTTTTAGTTTCACATCTTACGTCTTACGTCTTACGTCTTACGTCTTACGTTTACGTTTTACGTCTTACGTCTTACGTTTTACGTTTTAGTTTCACATCTTACGTCTTACGTCTTACGTTTTACGTTTTACGTCTTACGTCTTACGTCTTACGTTTACGTTTTACGTCTTACGTCTTACGTTTTAGTTTCACATCTTACGTCTTACGTCTTACGTTTTACGTCTTACGTCTTACGTCTTACGTCTTACGTTTTACGTTTTTTTATTCGCGGAAATTCACGGATGCTGTGGTCCATTGGGACTGATGTTAATCGTTTCAGTTTCGAACGAGAACTGATTAGCAATTGTGTTTGCGTTCGAGAAGTTTAAACCCTTCCTAGAACATAAAGAATTCCTTTTGGAAACCGTCAATCAGGCGTTATCTTGGTTATTGAATCACCCTAAACAGTTAGGATGAATTGGAAGGTGGATATTGAAGTTAAACTGCTACAAATTCAGAGTGCAGCATATAAAAGGTACTCAAAACGTAGTCGCTGATACCCTGTCCCGTATGTTCCAGTCGCCCACTAAAACTCCTGAAAACAAAGAGAATCCGGAAATAGCACATGCTAACGCCGTAATTACTGAATTCCCCCTTGCCTTCACAAACATTGCTTTGTATCAACAACAAGACCTCTCACTGAAGCCTATTATAGAACAACTTACGCAAGGTATTAAATCCGAGAAGTACGTATTGAGTAGAAATGTACTATGTCACAAGATAAGAATAATAGCCCCGGATGTAATTAAGCCCATGCTGATGGAATACTTCCATTCATCTACCATAGGAGCCCATATGGGAATCAATAAGACAATACATCGTGTTCGAAAGGAATATCATTGGAACAATATGAACAGCGAAATAGCCAACTTCGTAAAGAAATGTACATTATGTGCCCTCAGTAAACCGGTCCGAAATAATCAAGTGAGCCAAATGATTTCAGAAATCCCTAAGACCCCTTTTTCTAAACTTTATCTAGATTTCTCAGGTCCATATCCACGATAGAAATCAGGCAATACAATGTTACTCATCTGTGTAGATTCGTTCACTAAATTTGTTTGGATGTATCCCATGCGACGAGCATTAGCGTCGACGACTGTAAAAATATTACAGGAAAGACTATTTAAAGACTACGGTACTCCAGTACGTATAGTATCTGATAACAGTCCACAGTTTAAAGCGAAAGAATTTAGGAATATGTGTTTCAAGTTAGGGATAGACCACATAACCACTACTGAGTATCGACCGCAAGGCAATATTGCTGAAAGGTATCTACGAAACCTCAAATCTGCGCTAATCGCCTATCATGCAAACGATCATACGTCGTGGGACCAAAACCTATCATGGATTCAATATGCTTTTAATTCAGCTTATCACGAAGGTCACAAGTCGACCCCGTTTGAGTTACTGTGCAAATACCGACCAAACCACCCTTTGTCCACAAGATGGAATATACACGATCTGCTGCCTCCGCAAATAACGGATAAGCAGATAAAGCGAATATGGAATAAAGCCCGCTCTAATTTAAGAGCAAACTTAGAGAAATCCAGAAAATACCACTGCATTTAATACAGGACTTGTTCAATAAGTAGAAACATCGTTGTGTATATATGTGTGTGTGTGTGTGTGTCGCAAATTTCTGAAAGCATTCCACTGTGTGTGTACAATGACCCTAATTGAAGATATATTTTAGGTATAGCTGAATTTAAAGCGTACAAGCCTTCAGTAAGAAACTATTGTAATACAAGAGGTCATTGACACGACTTTACACTGACACATTGCAGTCTCTCCCTAACGTCTGTGTGTATTAGTAAAAGTAATAAAGATTGTACGTTTTTTAGTTTAAAAGATTAGGCACTAGAAAAAAAAAAAATTACCATCCTTGTTAAAGTACAGTGAAAACTTTGTTATTAAAATTTTACTTTTAATCGTGTTGACCGCATCTAGGGAAGAAACACGATTCCCAAGTTCTTTTTGTGTTTCACAGAGAAAAACAGAGGAAACATTTCCATCTAATGTATATTTATCTTTTTTAAAATATATTTATTTGAGACTGTAGTTGTTGTTCTGCTTTGTGAAGAATTATTTTTTCTTCCGAGCCGTTTATCTAAATAGACGTGGTTGCGGTAAAGTCAGTGTATATCTTTTTCGTTTCTTATTTTTATGAAATTATCTGCCAGCGAATATTTATATTTTGTTCAGTGAGCATATGAAGACCTTCCCTACGTACACGCATAGCCCCAGATTTAAAATATATATTTATTTGAGACTGTAGTTGTTGTTGTTCTGCTTTGTGAAGAATTATTTTTTCTTCCGAGCCGTTTATCTAAATAGACGTGGTTGCGGTAAAGTCAGCGTATATCTTTTACGTTTCTTATTTTTTTATGAAATTATCTGATCACTAAATAATAATAATAATAATATAATCGTTCTAGTGTTAACGTTTGCTGCGACAGTTCCTCCATAGATAACGCAGTTTACAAAATAATTACACATAGGTTCAGAGGTGTATAGTGAAATAAATTAAAATTATACACGCATGTCGTTACAGATGAAAAATAGAAATTAATTTCTTCACCTGCGAAGTTCCTAGGTTATATATATATATACGGTATTTTAAATTAATAAAACAGTAATATTTATATCATTAATACTGAAACATAATTTTATTGTATGTACAGATTTTATTTAAACGTAAAATTGTTCACATTAAAACATTAACAAGTGCATTTAATACAGGACTTGTTCAAATAAGTAGAAACATCGTTGTGTATGTATGTGCGTATGTGTGTGTGTGTGTGTGTGTGTCGCAAATTTCTGAAAGCATTCCACTGTGTGTGTACAATGACCTTGAGTTAAGCTGGTGTTGTAATCATGTATCGTTTGTTCTTCACCTTCCACTTAAAGAAGAAGAAAAGGGCAGGTGGTGGGGATCTTACACCACTTCTAGTTACATATAAATGTGTGTAAGGGAAGCCATGCAAATTACTCTTCATTTACGACTGTACAATGAAGTACAATCATGAAGAATATTTACGTCGTCTACGCACGTATTTTAAAATACAGAGAGTGGGTGCACGTAAAGATTACCATTTAAAGTATCCAAATATCAACCAGAGTCCACAAACACTGGCACACGCTGGGTTTGTGTACGAGGGGGATGGCGATACTGTACGGTGTAGTTTATGTCAAGTTAGATTTGAGGACTGGACGATGGACGATTGTCCTAACGCTTTACATGCTCGAGTAATGCCGCAGTGTCAGTTTGTGGTGACAACTAAAATGATAAAAAAAAAAAACAACACACAAACGTTAGGTCTAATTATTAATCGGTTCTTTTCAGAGCCACCGTAACTTAGCCTCATATTACTTGAATTTGTTATTTGTTTACACAACAAAAAACATTTTCACGTGATCTTGAGTCGGTCCTAAGCCCGAACAAATAAGGAAGGCGGTATATTATATATTTACAGAGTGTAAAAGAGGAAAACGGAGCCATATAGAGACAATGTAAGTATAATGTTTATACTACAAAGTAATTACGATAAAGTGTACTTTTTCTGTAGGTCTGATCACTGCAGTCAAGTCGCTCCTGGAACAAGAATAATGTATGAGTGCAGTCCATTTTGTTGTTAATGAATCGTTATCTGTTTTTATTAAAATCTTACAATGTCAAAAATTATTATTAATATTTTATTTATTTTATAACATTGTTTGTGATTTGTATTTATTTTATAATATTGTTGCAATATATATATATTTAATCAATGTAAAATGAATTTTTAAAAATATTGCATTACATTGGCCTGTAAACTATATATTTATGTTTGTTCTGTACACATATGCATACGATAATTGAATGAGTGCAGTTGTAGTTAGAGAATGCACTTGATAATGTTTTAATGTGATTAATTTTTGTTCATTTCAATAGCAATGATTAATTGTGGTGATACAAATCGTTTCGTATGAGTATTACGACACTGTTGCTGTTGCTCTTTATTTACAAAGATAAGACTCAAACAGTGCTGCGCAAAATTTACGAGACAGACGGAAGAGTTGACATGTAATGACAATGTTTTGGCCTAGTTATTAACGAAACTAATTACAAGTATTTGTAAGCACATGGAAGTGAATGGAACTAAGTGTAATCTGTAATTAATACCGGTATCGACATCAAATAAATGATAGAATGTTTCTTAAAAAGAGCCGTGTTAACTTGACCGAAAATACTTTCAGTATCGCTACCTTCTTAAAGCAGTGAGGTAAAGCTTTTCCATCACGGTCGATGACCCCTCCTCTCTCTCTCTCTCTCACTCGTTGTTATATATTTGACAAATATTAACTGTGTGTGTGTGTGTGTGTGTTGTTGTTGTCACTGAGTATCGAGCTACTTACATGTGTGTCCACTCGCTCTCTCTCTGCATTGTTTTCCTAATTTTGACTAATGCACGAAAATACTTTCAGTATCGCTAACTTCTGAAAGTTTCCAACGGCGGACAATGACTTTCAAAACAAAAACGCTAAGCTACTCCTACCCTACCGTTGTAAGATACATCAATATATATACGTGAAGAATGCAATTAGCCTTCATACCTCATTGTGAAATCGATAATTGCGTGCATCAACATTTAAGAGGTGAGTAAACAGATTTGAATACGTTACGTAGCGAACATTGTTATTGAACTTACAGCACTTCTAATCAACATAGTTGTTGGAAATATTTAAACATTATCAAGTGCATTATTTATTGAAGTTAATACATGGCTTGTTCAAATAAGTAAAAACGTTGCTAAGTGTGCGCGTCGTAAGCAATTATACGGTATTTTAAATTAATAAAACAGTAATATTTATATCATTAATACTGAAACATAATTTTATTGTATGTATAAATTTTATTTAAACGTAAAATTGTTCATGTGTGTGTGTGTACGGATTTATTCTCAGTTGTATGGAGCGGTACAGTTATTTTTTTTTTACATAATTAGAGCACGGTACAAATTGGTTGAAATGACAAACACGTTGAAAGCCTTTTGTATATATAGCACATAATGTATATGACTACTTTTACAACTGCTATGTAGAGAGAAAATTTATTCAGACACATGTTTCGTTCAGCCACAACAGATTTTCTCAACGAATATATTAATTGTTTTCTGCCAACAAACCGACTAGGTGATTGTAGATTTATTCTGTACTCAGTTTCCAAATGTATCAATGTGTGTGTGTGTGTGTGTGCGTGCGTGCGTGTGTGTGAAGTTAACATAGCTTAGCCCGCTGGACTGCTTGCCTGTTTTCGTCCATTCCGTCGACGTGTTCCCACCATTTTAATCTGTAATCGTCTATTCGCTGGTTCGGATTATAGACGTTTAGCTCGTTCCGAATGCAGTCGTTCTGTCCAACTGTGTGGAACCCTTGACTCTTCTCAGAGAAAGCACTTCAGCTGCTTCAAATTGTAGACATGTCTCGCTTACAATCCTCACTGTCGTACATCTGAATCGGGACAGCAGTGGTTTTGTATAATTTTAATGATAGCGTACAGTCAGTCGCCCTCTGGAAGGACCTTCTGGGAGGATTTTTGTACTGCACCTTGTGTGTCCTTCCATCAGGGTGTGAGTTCCTTACGACAATGATGAATATGAAAATATTTTTCTACTCCTGTAGTACTGAACAACTTACCTATTACAGTAATTTCTTATTTTCCTTACAATTACCTATTTAGTGTGCACATGTTCTAACCGAATCTCATATCCACTGTAACCTATAACATATGCGAGAGAACATGTCAAAATATCGATGAAATCTTTCCTTCACTATCGTATGACATACTACGGATACCTTTCCTCTACCCACAACTACAAACTTTTCAGTGTAGTGTTAAAAGTAATTAAAATGGAGATACTTAATCGGTAACAAAACTAATTTTTTGTAGAAAATTATAGAACTGGAGAGGCCTAACTTATTACAACCTGACATAACCTGTGTCCGGATCATTTTCATAGCCACGTACTCAAAATGCATCCATTGATGTTGTTAGCAGGGTAGGAAGTAATTTTTTATTACGCTTACTAGTATTTTAGCCGTACCGTTGTAAATAATAGCGAAAATAAGGCGCTATTTACCCTCACGGCAGATGACACCGAACACTCATTCTCATGGATAAACGAAAGGTAGCTTACACCATGTTATTGTTACACCAACAACTTGACGAATAACTCTACAGAGAACATTTTATCATCGGCAGAAGAATGGCAAAAAGATTCGCTACCTCTAAATTACAGACTGACAAGGAGCATGTCAAAGGTGAAATAATAATAATGTTTGAGCACGCGACCTCTTTATATTATTATTGTTATTATTATTATTATCACACGCATCTGTGCAACTCCGTCATCATGGCACAACAGGTTCATTACGTTTTATAGGTCGCTTAACATCGCACAAAAATGCTACGCGACGTTACACAATTGTACGGAGAAACCCGCGCTCTATGTCATAGAACTTGGTTACCACGCTAATTTCGTAACACATCAGTCCGTAGAATTCTTGTACAGCAATCACCACCGCATATGCTCGCGGTACGCGAACAATACAATGCGGCTTACCTCTTGAAATGATTTTCATGACTGTAAAGACAACCTGCACACAAACGGACGAAAGACATGACAGAAACTAAAATCCGACTACGATTCCCGCACAAACACTAAGGGTTACATGACTTCCAAGGACAGCCATTACACTATGGCTTCACGAATACAACAAAAATGGAATATTATCAAATGTCTATGTACGCTGAAAACAGTAGATCTAACATTTTTTTGCTACTGATTCAACAAATATCTAAGTTCTTGTACTACTGGATTTAGCAGTCAGTAGTCCTAATGTGACGATCCCTTTATCTGTCAATGACCGAAAAATGCTGACCTGTGTTGTCGATATTACTTACAAACCGTACAATTTTGTTTCCAGAAGTTCAATTTTGTCGTTTTTTGCAAACGTATTGTCTCTTATCTTGAGTGCCACGAGATTTTATGACACAAAGTAACACCAGCGTCTGAGGAGGGATACTAGACATATAATGTCCTTGGCCTTGTTCATATTGTTCTTGCTCTTACCGTTCGAATCACACCTGTTGGAGACCAAATCTGTTACAGAGGCCATGTGTACTGGAAGTAGCGAACTTTAAATACGGATGATGCGAGCGACGGCCATATAGGAGAGTTAGTACTGGTTCGTAACAGACAACTATCCTCTTTTGACATTGTATGATTTTAATAAAAACAGATATCGGATTTAAATAATAATTCCGTACTTGCAATATACAATCCATGTACACAAACTTATATATCCTTTGTTGGGGCTGTAATTATTACTAAACAGTAATACATGCTTAGAATGAAAATATTTGCTATGATTTTAGTAACGTACAACACCAGCTTAACCCAGAGAGAGAGAGAGCGAGAGAGAGAGAGAGAGAGTGAGAGACTGCAATGTGTCAGTGTAAAGTCGTGTCAATGACCTCATTTATTTCGTTATAAACCTTCGAATATGCATCCAATTATTTGTATAGTAATCAGAAATGTGTGAGAGAGACATTTTAATAATTTGCAGGTTGTATCTTACAATTACGAAAATTATTATACAATGTGTGTGTACACAAAACTTTTGAAAATACCTTATTTCAAGGAGATTTTTTTATGCGTAACACTTTACCACACACACACACAGACTTGGCAGTATATTAATTTCTAAATCGTAGTCAATGACTGTCATGTGTCAAAAAAGGACGCCACGAGATAGGTGATAAATATATATTTCCTGGTGATTACATTTTAGTATCGCTAATTACAATAATCCATAAGTAGCACGACGCTTATGTAAAACTGATGACAACTGTGTCTAGAGACAAAGAGAGAGGAGGGGAGAGAGAGTTGATATCGAAGTCGTCGTCAACAATTTACTATAATATAGTTTGAATTTCCCACCGAAGAAAAATGTTGACAGATCTGTTCTATACACACACACAATAATGCAGGATTGGTAACCCTGACCATATATTTTAATATACACTATAATACACACACATATCAAGTTTGAACCCATACATAGGTTGGTAAACCTGATCATATAGATTTAATATACATTGCGGATGCTGTGGTCCAGATACGCGAAAAAGTCGCGGATCTTGACACAGATCAGCGAAAAAGTCGCGGATGCTGTGGTCCAGTAGAAAGTGAAAGTGATCTAGGCTCGCGAAAGGCTGCATATATTCACGGATATGCAAATCAATTTAATTAAAAAAATAAAAATATCAAATTAAAAAAAAAAAATAAAAAAAAATTATTCGCGGAAATTCGCGGTCCAGTAGAAAGTGAAAGTGATCTAGGCTCACGAAAGACGGCATATACGCGAAAAAGTCGCGGATGCTGTGGTCCAGTAGAAAGTGAAAGTGATTGGTGCGGGACTCTATTAGTTGACATTGTGTTGCGTTTGAACCCCCATTTTCCCCCTACTGATGTCCTCTTGCGTTTTCCGGTTCCACTGGTCGTCCTCCAGTCACTCGTCCTTCAGGGTCCCATCTGCTGGCTGTAGAATGGAATTGTGTTGCTCTGAATCAGCTTCTGCTGTTGTATTAACCCCCTCTATTGCTCTGCATATCGTTCCTCTGCTTGATGTTCTCTCGCCATTTGTTTAGAGTGTTGATGTTTGTAGTTGTAGACTGTTTGTAGACGTCCGATAATTGTAGTTACTGTTTTTTTTTATTACTTGAACTAACGTATTGTCCGTTAGACTTTACAGTTTATAAACAAAAGATCTTTTCGATATTGGACATAGCGTCCAGCTATGTCTGAAGTAATTAAAATTCGCGTCTCTGACGGACAGAGCTTACCACTGCAATTAAAAACTGATTGAAGAGTAAATTTGGCTCTCCTGGGCACGTATTTATATTCAACAAAAAACCACATTTGTCGTCACAGGATTCTGCAGGTCAGAAGCTGTCCGCGGCGTCAGTTCCCTCACCATCGTCCAATTCCACATATTCGCGCACATTTTTGCCAATTGCAATATTTAATGCGGATTTCAAAGTGATCTAACATTGTCTGATAAAATTACACATATTATACATAATTATCATAATGATCGCATCATTAGTGTAATTACTGTGCTCTAAAAATCGCACAGAATCCGCACTGAACGTCATAATCACACCAAATTCGCACTGCACATGTGTCTGATTTTTATGCATTTTTAGAAGTCTTTACAATCTTTCTAATATTTACAGTTTGCTTATAATTAAATAAAACTTTAATTTAGTATCTATTTGGGGTAAGATTGCAAACTTTCAGGCTTGAACAGGCCTCACGCACACACACTATTTACTCGTGTACATGCTCTCAGCAGCAATCGCGTGATCTTTCCTGTTGATTCCTGTTCATAATTCTGCTTTCAATTTCACACCTGCTTGTCTATTACATATTACTAAAATTAATTTATATATTTATTTTATTTAATACATGGACATTACAGCATATGCTTGTATTGTCGCAATATATATATATATATATATATATATTTTTTTTTTTTTAATTTAATAACCAGACAGAAAAACCGGAAGGCTGAGGATGGGTGCAAGATAGTGCCCGAAACATGTTCCAATAAAGGATAAAAATAACATCTTGAGGTAAATTTAATTATAAATATTAAATGTAATATATATATATATATTGTAATATAATAAATAAATAAATAAATCAGATCGTGTTATGATGAATGTTAAATAAGCTACACATTGGAAACGCCAATTTGTAATATAATAAATAAGTATCTGGTCACTATTTCTTATTTTGTGCCGTTTTGTATTACTATTTATTATTTTAATATTCAGTTGTATTAAATTGTATTATATTTCTTATTAAATTCTTTATTTTTCTGGTTAATTATTATTAATTACTTAGTATTTATCATTATTTGTTCTTATTGAACCTTCGCCGGTTTGGTACACATTAATTCAAAATAATGTTTGGGTGAAGACCCAGTTCGACGTGGTTGTCGACTCGGCTCATATAGGTTATCACCTCTTTTGGCTCTTTCCGACGATATTCAGCAATTAACTCCCCTTTCTCCACCTGAAATTCCTTAACTAAGTAATTTTTTATAAATAAAGCTCTGGTTTAATTCAATTAATAAATTGTTTATTAATTTTTTCTTTATTCTTTATAAATCGTATTACGACTCACTGGGCGACTGAGTCGTTTGGCCCACATTCGACTCTGATTCAGTTCGCTAGTTACAGATTTCGGTTTTATAATTTATGTTAATCTTCTCAAGGGTCCTTTTATACTGCTATTGAAAAGCTGGAAATTCTTAAGAAGTACAATACCTCACAAATATTAATAAAGCATCTTACTTACTATTACAAATAATGTCAAACGGTTTGAATACAAATTATAATTTTTATTTGAAAACCGAAGGCTTCACCCAAAACTGGCGTCGCTCTGAACTAGTAATGTCAAACAAAATGGAAGCTTTCTCGCCACGTCAAATATATGAAATTAATCTTTCCAGTTTTCTTTTAAAATATTTAACTTTATTGATAGTGTTCACTGAAATTATGCCGGATTCTGTGTTTTCCTTCACCGTTTTGGTGTGTTCACGTGTTCGTGCAGTTTCCTTGGTGTTTGTGAATTCGTAAATTATGTGTGTGTAGTTTGGTTAAAACTTACCAACTTCAAGCAGATTTTTTCGTTTATCTTGCGTTTATTAGTGTATGGAGTGCCTCTTACGTGTATTTTCGGTTCTTGATAGGATATTTTCTGTTAATTTGTATTTATTTCCTCTTGGTTTAAACATTTTTCTTGTTAAAAATATTTGGTTGCTTTTGGTCAACTCAGAATTGATTCCAAATATATTTTATCACTCGGTTATACGGAGTTAATCTTTTCACTTTCAGATGTAACAACTTAGTCCTTCGTTCCTCTTCTCCCTTCAACGAATTTTTTTACCAATTTTTCTAATTCCTGATTGGTTGATTTTTCTACACTTGGGATTATGGGATTTTGTATTATTTCAGATAACTGATTTTTTACCTCCCAGTACAAGTTACGCCCTAATTATTAACTAATGTCGCTTAATTTGATTTACATAATTGTATTCCTTACTTAATTACAAACAATTTGATATCCCTTTTGCCATATTTATATTAATTAATAGGTAAACTCTTTTATTTACAAAAATTCGGTTTATAGACCCTTTAGGTATCTGATTTTCACAAAATCATGTCAAACTTCTTTAAGTTCCTTATTACATTGTATCATTACTAAAAAAGAACATCCACTTAATAATCATGACTTGTTTTTGTTAATTAACATTGATTTGTTTTTTGTCAATTGACTTTACTAGGTACTATTTTTAATATTCAAACCTTCTGCCTAGGTCATGCTTCTTGTTCAGTTTAACATTTTCTGAAACATTGTTTAGCGCCTTCTGATATTCCAAAAAATATGTTTACTGTCCTGAAAGATAGCTTATTTGTTAAATCTGTTGTTTGATACTAATTTACATTATTTGGTTTTTCTATTAGGCTATTAATTTTGACAATAGTTGGTTGAATGTAACAGTGGCCTATGTCATGGTTTCACATTAATTACAATGCTACATTTTAGTTCATTAATCTCTTTTTTTTTGTTAGGACCCTTGTTACATACTACTAATGCTTAACTGTTTGATTACATTTGAATTATATCTTTTCTCATCCTCTTATTACTCTAAGACAAATTATAAACATTTTAACTTGGAATCATGGTTCCATGACTTATATATGCTACTTAATACCTAACATAAAATTCAACTTTTAAACTAACTTTGCATTAGTTAACCCACAACATTGGGAACTCTATATAATTAATTAACATAATAACAAAACAAACTCTTTTCAACTCTTTCTACCTATCTAATGTTTAGTTATTTCTAACTAGGTTCATTTATTATTCTTTTATGAATGTTTTTATTCACTTTTGTGATTACCATGAAATGACAATTGTCCTTCACTTTCATAGTAATATTGTAATGTGTTCAGGGGTGTGGGGAAAAATTAATTATCAATGTTAAAGTTTAGTTCTATTATACTTTCATTACCACTTAATTTGTGAAGGTAGGTTTTGAATACATTTGTGTTATCATATGCTTTGTCCATGTTTATGCATGTCACACATACACTGGTATTGTTAACCTGATTATTGTTGATTATATTTTGGTTTGTTTACTCACCATTTAACTTTTATAATTCATCTCCCTATTATTCCATTTTAATGCAATTGTTTACTATCGATTACATTCGTTTGAATACACTACACATTGTAGTGCATCTTCACATGTCACTTCCACTAATTTTTACACTGTTTGTTGTCATGAGAAGAATATAACTAGACCATCTAGTTGTTCTTGTCTGACTATTGACAATTACCATTCCGTCATCACATCACTTTTACAACTTAATTTTATTAACAATGTTTACTTAAAACTATTGTACACTGGTTTTTTAGTTTGGTTTCTGTATTGTACTTCAGGGGTTCTAGATTGTAATGTAATTATGTTTATTTTGACTTTTATGTACTAAAGGTTCCTATTTTGTGGGTCCCCTTGATTTGTCGCCTTACAACATATATATAAACGACACAACGTATTAATTAAATGTAATCTAAATTGTGTAGTGGTATAGCTCATACAACATTACTGATAACGTGTATGTATAATAAGAGTAGTCATTTTTAAATTTTAACATGTTTTCATTAATTTATTCAAAAGAAATTATAAGTGCTTTTAAAATAGCAATTACTTCGCCATAAAATATTTATTATCATTTGTTTAAACGTTTCTTTGTTGCAGTACATTCATCATAAAATAAATCTTATACACTATATTCACAAAAATCTATGTTAAACATTTATTTGTTACTCTAAAATTTCTCGACCGTTCAGTCTTACTGTGTGCTTTATTTGCAGTCTTGTTTTCTTTGCTTCATATATTTTTTATTTATTACAGTACTCTATGTATTGCATACATCTTAATGCCTTATAAAATTTTAAATTGACTAGTAGAATGGTTAGTCTTCTTCTATACTTCCAACTACGTTACTTTATACATTGCGTGTAATATTACTCACTGATTACTTTACACGCTTTAAATGAAAATTTAAATTTATTACATCAATCGTCAATCATACAAGCAATGATTTAAATTAACTGTAAATTAATTTTTCTTCATCAAAGGAAATTCTTACTAAATTTAATTTATATTCTCTTATCTCTATCTACATTTGACATACATTTTCTTTATTTTTATATTTTATATGTCTTTTCAATGTCTTTATTCTTTTATTTATTAATTATAAATTGGTTGTCACCTCAATTTTGTAGATTGTGCCCCTGTCCTCCGGTGATCGGTAGGTCCTCTTCTAATGGATTTCCCTGCAAGTTCTCCGGTTCCACTTGTCGTCCTTCAGTTACTCGTTCCTTCTGGTCCTCTCTGATTGCTGTAGAATGATTGCTCTGCATCAGCTGCTGTTGTCCTAGCAGACGCCTCGATTGCTCTGCATATCGTTCCTCTGCTTGATGTGACCTCGCCAGTTGTCTAGAGTGCTGAACATTTGTGGTTGTAGACTGGTGGTGTATGTTCGATAATTGTATTTAAAATAATCGAACTAAGAGTTACTATTTGATACTCGGATGAACGTATTGTCCATCCGACTTTACAGTTTATTAAAAAAAATATCGCGTCGCTAACTGACATAGCGTCCCGCTGCTTCTGAAGACTGATTGAGAGTAAAATTTGGCTCTCCTGGGCCAGCATTTATGTTCAACAAAAAAACCACACCTGTCTGCTCAGGATTCTGCATGTCAGAAACTGTCCGTGGCGTCAGTTCCCCCACTATCGTCTAATTTCACATATTCGCACATTTCTGCCAATTGCAATGTCTAATGCGGATTTCAAAGTGATCTAACATTGTCTGATTTAATTACACATATTATACGTAATTACCATAGTGATCGCATAATTAGTGTAATTACTATGCCCTTAAAATCGCACAGAATTCGCACTGAACATCATAATCACACCGTTTTCGCACTGCACATGTGCATGATTTTTATGCGTATTTAGAAGTCTTTGCAAACTTTCGGACATTTACGGTTTGCTTATAATTAAATAAAACTATAATTTAGTATCTATTTGGGGTGAGATTTCAAACTTTCAGGCTTGAACACGCTCCACGCACACACACTATCTACTAGTGTGCACTCTCTCAGCAATAATCGCGTGATCATGCATGTTCATTCCTGCGTCTAATTCAGCTTTCAACTTCACACCTGCTTGTCTATTACATATTACTAAAATTAATCTAAATATTTATTATATTTAATAAATGCACATTACAGCATATGCTTGTGTATATATATATATATATATATATATATATATATATATATATATATTGCAACGTAACAAATAGAAGCCATAGTAAATTAGAACAAAATAATATCAGAGTCTTTTATCTGGAGTTTGGTATTTATTTAAAAACAAATTTAATATGGTCTGTGATTTGAACATAAATAATTTATTCTTAAACTTATATAGTGTCTGTAAAATGGTTTGAACGTTTCTCTATCTTATAGTCTATTTTACTTGTTCGACGAATTCCGTTGACGACACGTAGAACTCTCGCGACTCACGCACGCAGCCGTTTATCACCGATATAGTGTAACGGCCACTTAGGCCGTTGCGTAAAATTTAAAAACTAGACCACTTGGCCTAGACGAAGCGAAAGGTGTGCTGGAGCCCAGAGTGACAGGACTTAAAATAAAATACTCTTGTAACCAGTAACAATTTTTTATTAGTGCTATTTTCGTTAAGAACATCAATTAGGTTATCATAAAATATTTAGTTATAATTCTTTCAAACAATTCGGATTCGAATATCATTTATCTTAACACCATAAATTTAAGTTATGCCAAAATGTAAATTTCAGTTACAGTTGATTTTAAAACAGTTGGAGTTGTTGTTGACTGAAGTTTAATAATTGGAACCCTCCCACCTGTACTTGTTGAAGAACTGAAATGGTACCGTAGACCAGTGAGCGTCGAGTGCTGTTGGTGGTCCTTGAAGTGTGCAGAAGTTCCAGCTAGTCTCATTCCGGGCAGATGGCTTTAGGTGTTCTGTAGTAGGAGTATTCCTGGACGTGACGGCTTCGGGGAGCATCCAACTGCACTGCTCTGCAGATAGTGACCGGTGTAAATGTCACTATCTCCGAATCCCCTTTCTCCCGGCTGTACGGGGACCCTATAAAATATTTTATTTGTAGATTGGCCGTCAGAAAATACACCCACCCCTTCACTCTCTCGCCTCGGAACACACTTTTTATCAACACTTTAGTTGCTCCTATTAATTTGCTAGTGTATATATTATCCATTTACTTTCAACTAAACCTTTTACATTTATTTTTTTTTTACTGTAACATTTACTTTTAACTTTATCAAAGATAGTTAAGTACAAGGTTGCCACGTGTTCCCCGACTGGAAGTAACGTATAATTCAATTTTACAATAGGAAAGTATTACAATAAAATAGGCTTTTCAAACGTGTGGATCACACACACATCGCCTACACCAAATAACACATATAACCCATCATTAAATTAACATCGAACAAAATAATTGAGCTCACCTGAAACCCTTTACTAGCTTACGCAGTCATATGAAAGATCCACGCAACGCTTATCCCTGGCCCGTCAGACCATCGAACACTCTATTGGAAGGTTGGCGACGAAATGAGAGAGAAGCCCGTATTCTTCGATCCCACTCTGAGACATAAACCCAACCTGTTGCGAATTGGCGATCATGACCTTTGGCAAGTAACCCCTCAAGCTGCACACAAACAGCTGATACGGTTTACTAGATAGCTTCGCCGTAGCGCAGACACGGCCTTAGTGATCAAGTTAGCTGTACCGCCCAGCGGCCACGCGCTTTGGCGGCACTGATCGTTCAAATCACGCCGGGAAAATTCAAACCCCGGCACAATAGTTTATCTCATTTATCTCAGGGTTCGATAATGGGTTTAACTATTATTAATTCAATTTCGGTGTGTTTTACGTACACCTTCCGGTATCTTGGCGTGTCCTCGCGTTGACCCAGATGTATTTCGGCAAATACACTGATTCCTAAGCGGAAAATCTTGACTATCGCGAGATAGCACTATTTAATTTATAATTAAATTATTTTGAGTTCTAATATCCAATCTATCTAGAAACCGGGCAACTTGTTGCTAAGACCAGGTACTCTCGCAACCCTTATTAAGAACGTATACTTATACGAGAAACTCGCACAGAGACAACGTCTGTTAAGGCCGAGCTGTTAGGTAGAACTGAGAGAAATTCTACTGACTGCAAAAGCATGTATAGATTTTATCTAAAATTTTATGACTTTCAGAAAATAAGGATTCTTTAGAAATGTTAATTCTTTTAAAAAATACATATTAAAATAATATGTTTTGAGTATTTGACATATGAAAAATGTAGCGCTAATTCAGAAGTATGAGCTCTCAAAGATACGATTGATTTACTCAAGAGTTATTCATGTAAATACAAATACACGCGCACACGCGCACACGCGCACTCGCGCACTAAATTTGCACTTGACATGACAGAAAATAAATTTATGGGCATTTTGACATACAACAGTTGTAATTGGTCGTTAAGTATGCTGTTTGCTTTGTTGTGTAGTGTTCGTATATTTCATATTGTTCTGCTGTGTAAAGTTTTCGACCTTTAGCTAAGTAGTGTAATATCTCAAGATTAGTATCTATGTTGGTGTAGCTGTGGTTTTTTGTGTGTATGTGTTTGGCAAACGCGGAATGTATACTGTTGCTGGATAGACGATTAACTGGACTGGATTAACGACCAATTACACTATAAATCGCACATACTCTTTGACACAATTATACATAAAACAAACAATAATTCGGATCCCCGCGCCAATTCCCTTCCACCACACACCACCCCCACTCAACCTACCAACTAAAACCGTTACAAGTTACTGGCAGTCTGTCTCACACCGCTGACGAAGGCGCACATCACGCCGAAACGCGTACGGGAGGAAACAAAGTAAGTTCACAAGTGAAAGTATAATAATCTATATTAATTTAGTGCTGCGAAAAAAGAAGATGAACTATCAAAACAACTACAGAATAGTAATCAATTTTCAAACGCTGAATTGGTGATAATATAGCTTCACTGATTTGTCTCCTTAAGCCTACAGGCGCTACGCGGTAAATACTTAAAGTTATTAAATTTTAAGAAAACCTTTTAAGACATTAAAATTACGTGTTGTAATTAAGTATTTCTAAATATACTACATACGGAAAGAATGTCAGCTTCCACACTGGCTAAACAAGTCTTGAAATGATGATTTTTAGTATTTAGTCAGTGATACTGGATTTCAATAAGTTGAAATATATTTCATCTTAGAAATAGTGAAGCCACAAAAATATTTCTGTTCGTGTATAGTAGCTGTAATTTAGACCTACATAAATTCTGAAATAAAAAAATGTGGTTTATATTGTTCATACTGGTCCTACACATAAGATAATGTAGGCCTACTTGAGGAGGAAGTTTAATTAACGATCAGAAAAATTTGAATTTGTTTTGTTCTGGAAGAAAAAACAATAATTGCAAACCGATTTGTATAAAGTTATTAGATATTGTTATTAAATGCTATCTAACCGTAAGGCAAATTTAGATTTTTATACGTTTTACGTCATTGGTAACTGTAAATAAGACCCTCCCCAATGTGTAATTCAAACTGACACGAGCAACAAATACAATTGAAAAACGCAATAACTCAATATGCGAACCAAAAATCCTTCAGACTAGTGAACTGTTACTAAATGTACTAAATTTTATTTATTGATTAACTATAATTATTTAATACCGCTTTGCACGGTCTTTCTCAAATGCAGTGTATAGCACATCACGGTTATCTTTAGAAAAAATTAATTTTGTATTTAAACGACCTGGGTTTAGTTTTTGCGTTTGTTTTATTCTTCCTGGTGTCACAAACTTAATCCACTGTAGCATCGCTTTTCTGCCGGAAGTAGGCCTTCAACAGTGATGCCCTGTACATAGAACAGATCATGGCTATAAATTAAAACATAAATAAATAAATGTAATAACCAAGAAATTGTCTTATTATTTGTATAATCCAATACTTGACATATGATTGCAATAGTTTAATTGACTACACTGTATAAAGTGCAAAAAGATTTCGTATTGATTAGTAAAAGCTTCTTCCTTTCTGTTCTGTTACTCTCTTACTTTTCATTCTGAGTAACAACAACAGTATGTATGTAATAATGCTCAAAGCGAAACAGGAGTAAAACATATATACCGGACAATTACGAGGATGGATTAAAAAGTTCATGTATGTAGATAAACAGAGCGAGAGAGAGAGTAGTGAGGGACAGACACAGAGAGAAAAACTGAGAGGAAGAGAGAGCGACAGACAGAGAGAGACAGATAGAAAGATAGACACACGTGGTTGTGTACACCTCTGCACCCCAGCGAGTACAAGACATATTACCCTCTATAATCACATTTCCAAAACGCTGGAATTACACGCCTTGTACATTACGTAACCTAATAGATTTTCAAGTTAAGATGGCGACACTGTAATGTAGTTACAGATCTCATTACGGCACTGTATCCACGTCTAAGATTAAATTGTAATCTAATAGTGCGGTGCGTATGAAACATAGTCGTCGGAACAGCTGAGGCGTGAAATCGTTACCGCGGTACGTGGAAATTAATGTCCTATCGCTGCGAGGCGTTAGGCGAGGAATGCGAGTTTAACCCCAGGTTAAATATCTCACCACAACACTATCTCCGCTCTTGTTTAAAGCAAAACTTACCCCACACCAGAAACTGTATTACGGTATAATGTTAATGAAATACGTGTTTAAAATTGTGTATAAAATGTTGTGTAAATTGTTTATAACATTTTATAAATACGTGTATAAAATTTTATAAAAATATAATCTTTAAAGTATCAATCTGTTAACAAACGATATGTAAACTACAACCACGTATGTATTAACATTTACTGTAACATTTTCAAGTATATTGCCACAGTATCAAAATAGTACAATTAATAGTATATTGGTTACAGCTCTTGTATGAATCAGAATATTTTACTTGGTTTGTTTGGAATTTGAAGTACTGTAATTAGGTGATACGTCGCACATAACACATAATACTATAATATATTGTTTTACAATATTCTGTAAATATTTTATTGTCTCTGGGATAATAGGTAGCCTATTTCAAGGTTATCACAGTTGAATATTAGTAATATATAATCACAAACGTATTACTGTGCTCGAGACTTGTTTCATTCAATAATTTTTATTTGTCTAATTATTTTATTTTAAGTTTTTTTCATTATCTAAAACCAGTTTCTAAGTTTTCTAAAAGTAAAAGTCTTGAACAGGATTCACAAGAACATTACCTTTATTCGAATTGGTCGGATCGCATTCTCATAGCTGTATTTATTTCAACGACAGAACGTCAAACTTAGGTTTCCATTATTTATCACATACCGCGGTAGAAAATTAAAAAAATTTATGATCTTAATAAACATGAATATTTTCCAAGCACATTGTAAAAAATTCTTCATCATGACAATTATATTTTATGATTACAATATTAGTAAGAACAAATATTAAAATATGAAAAACGATTTTAATGAAAAATATAAGACTCACACGTCTCCATAAATTAAGAGATTTAAGATTTTAAGGTATTCAAATTGTTTGATAAATTGACAGACTCCTAGCTGTACAACGTCTATCATTACAGGCCATTGGGTTTCACTTATTTGACAGAGACAATTTGGATTCGTCTATTAATCCATTGGCTACATTTCTTCTGGTTAATTTAAAGGCTATTCACATGTAGTTGGGTTATAATTTTTGGTTAAAAGGATAAGACATTATTTTATAAAATTACAGTATCATCAACGACTTGATGATATGAGAAGAGTTTACGTTGTACAGACCTTAAATGATATAGGGTACATACAATATTCACAGGCTGGGACTATTCGAACTAAAGTTTAACCAAAGAAAATCTCTAGTAACATTGTAAGGAACAGTGTATACCGAGCCGAGTTAGTAAACAGGCAGCAACTACACGAAAAACCCACAACACACTGCGTACAGTGTCCTATTCCCTCTCGTCAATTCATAGCTGACATATTTGGGAAAATATACCATATGTCGTAATTTCTTGATTTTTCTTGTATAATTAGCGGATTAAATCTTTCTTTCTCTAGCGGATAATATGAGTCTAATTTAAGCATCCAAAAATATCTTAAATGCAATTTTCCTATGCCAAAAACAGCCTATGTACTTTCTGTAATGCAATGCCAAGTACAGAAACTAGACTCGACGTAATCCATTAAATACAGACTTTACGCCGTAGAGCACATTTTAATTTAAAAACAACAGACGAAGAAGAACTACATCTGAACTTACGGATAGCAACGAACAGAGTCCTTGTAAAGTACCAGTGACGTAGCAGAATAAACCACAATAATCGCCACTATGTGCCTGTATAATGCCTTTGTTATCATTGGCTTATCTGGAATTTGGTCTTTCGGAGGGGGGGGTCCGGTGGACTTGATTTCATAAGAAAAAGTAAAGACTAATCAATATTACTATTTAATCAATATTACTAAATATTACTTATTTAAAGTAGTTGAAAAAAGTGTGATAATATCAGGAAATCAATCCTATTAAAATAAACGGCAATAACACCATATAAATACGCGTTAGGGAAGCATTGTTTAGAAGATACTTCTTGAGTGAATTAATTTCCTGTATTTCGTACACGCAAATCCTGTCTAATAAACCGGTTTGTATGTTTAAAGAAGAGTTACTTATTTATGAGCGCGCATAGCTGAAGAAATATTGAAATAGTCTAAAAATTTAGAAATTAACAAAATTTGTTAACTTTTTTCAACCCTCTGAGGGGAACCGGTCCCGTTGTCCCCCCGTAATTACGCCCCGATTTGTTATAAAAATAAATGAATTTAGTGATCGATGGAGGTAACAGGAAGCGTGTTGTTTCAGATAAACTTGGAGATGGTTTCTGAACAGTGATTGAGATGTTCGCTGCACAAATACTTGGGAGACTAAAAATGTCAGTCATTTCTAACATGCGCAGAACAATCTTGTACAGCGTTTCATAGTTCGTTCAGTGGTTGCAGCATTTATGGTTCGTAGTTGTTGCCATATCGTACTGGGACGACAAGAATTGTTGGCGTTAGTTGTCCGTACTAGACATACATGATTCTGGAAGTTAGTTTTAT
Organism: Magicicada septendecula; assembly: GCA_034769895.1. Lineage (NCBI taxonomy): Eukaryota > Metazoa > Arthropoda > Insecta > Hemiptera > Cicadidae > Magicicada > Magicicada septendecula. The sequence goes on from CM068371.1 coordinate 430,610,377, forward strand.
TTTCAAAATAAAGTATTAGGTTTAATAAATATAGCCTAATCGATAAAATTAACACGTAAGCTGCTTCTTGATGAAACGCTTAGGAACGTTCAAGTTTTGTTATGTGGTAGGTTAGTGGCAGTATATGACAAGTCATCGTATACAATAATGACGATGAGGGGATAATTATTTCGTTAATTGTATGCATGTCAGAATCCAAAATCGATTGATAGGCAGAAGAACAATACAGCTTGTACTGTTGCGGGCGCGCGCGCGCGCACACACACACACACACACACACACACACACACAAGTCGTTGGCATCAATTACGGGTAACATTCAAGCAAATTTCATTGAAAGATCGTAAAATGTCAATTATGGTATTACTGTTATACTGCCTACCAACGTGTCAGAAAATAGACTGTGTAAACAATGATACACCAATGTGGTCTCCAGTTTGGCTCTGGTTAAATATTTACGGATTGGTTTGCGGTTTGCAGAACAATAGAAGCGGCCGGACGAATGACAGGCCTGTCAGTTTGCCAACCAGAATAACAGTGAGAATGGATTCGATATGAATTTGTAACCCTGTTGACACGAAAGCAGCGGTATCATGTGTCCAGCAAGACGGAAGTAATAAGATTTAAATCTGTATATACGTTTCATGATTTACTGTATGTAAGCGTCTTTGCCAATAAAGAGAAACCTTTGCATTAGTTGTAGTAAAATTTTAAAGTAACTTCTGTAGCTTGCACCTAATTTTTTGTAGACTTTAGTAGAAGTATGAGTTCATAAGTAGCAAGTATGCTCTTAGCGTTTCAAGTGTTGCAAGAGCAATAGTCTATTCCAAAGCTTTACCAAAATTTTTATTTCCTTTTTGATTCCTTTTTATTATTTCTCGAATGAACGGTTACTATTACTAAAGTATATACTTTGAGTATACAAAAAGAGTATAAGTCTGCATATAAAACAATAGCTTTAATATAAGTATTAAACTAAAACAATAATGCTATAACAGTGGTTTCCAACTAAAAACAGCTTGAGGGCCACAACTAAATTCAGGAATCTACAGTACGCTATCTCCTTAAGCAATGAATTTCTGACAAGTAACATGAAATAAAAAAAGTAAAAAGTTTTTAATATGAATGAAAAAATGAATAAATTTACACATTTAAAAGTGTCTTTATCGGTAGAATCTTTGTTATGGAAATATAATAATGAAGTGCTACCCCTAACTAAAATATGTTATTACGACACGGAACACAATTATTTTAGACACAAATTTTTAACTTTTTTCTTGCCACCTGAACCAGTTTTCGCCTCATTACGAGCTTCATCAGAGACTGAGATGAGTAAAAACTGGTTCAGGCAGAAGGTAAAAATTAAAAAACTTTTTATTTAAAATAATTGTGTTCCGTGTCGAAATAACACAATTCAATTAGTGACGGAAAAAATGTTACCAGCGAGTGGGTTTTATGTGTGTATAGACTTGTAGTTTTAAAATATTTAACGTAACTGTGAATAACAGTTGCGACTAATTACGAATCAAATACGAAACAACGGATAAGCGCGTCTGTTTTATCTACCCACGGAATGAAGGAGAGCCAATACATAATTTACTGTATTGAGAACCAAAGCGACATCTACTGTAGGTTTATAACTGAATCGGTGAAACATATTTTCATAGGTTTCTCCTGCAAGACCAGTCTCAATTAATTTAATATTTTATGACTCATTTCCTTATTTAATTAAGTAGAGTAATTACTTCCAATGTAAGTTTGCGAATCACATAAAAATATGTCGAGAGTCGCATGCGTTCTGTTGTATAATGTACGCCTTTATCAAATAACTCCATACATGTTGCAAATTCCTGACGTTGTTGCATTTGACCTATAGGCCTATTTGTTATCTATATACGTTAAATGCAAAACTTCTTTATGTTTGCATCATGTTATACCTTCATAATACTTGCAGTCTTATTTTATATAATATTTGGAATTTTTATAATATTGTTTATTGACAAGTTTATGGAAACAAATAGTTTAAATTTAATTTAACTTCAATAAATAACGGTCCCGGCAGTAAAAATATCGGACGCACTACCTTTCTTATGTCGAAAAACTTACCTAGGTAGCCTACCATGCCTTTGTTGGTATAGAAAGGAGCCATTATTATAAACTGGATTGTATGCAATGTTTGCATTCCAGAGTATACATATACTGTACGGCTTTGTTGCCGAGTGGTGGTATGTCCCCTTAGTGTTCTATTGTTACATCCACGTTCTAAGATACTCTACATTATTTGTCAATTTTTTCATATAATATCCGTGTACATAGGACGGGAAATTTTATATGTACCCACAAATCTGTTTGCAGACATTAAATGGTTTAGGTTTTACTTCAGAGCGTTTACGACATCATTGTGTGTATCTGTAGTGATGTTTAATACAACACTGATCATATCATCTACTATTAAGTCTGGTATACACTACGACTAACACAAATAGAATTTCATTAATACGAATATTCTATACTAATAATAGCACTGTATTACTGGAACAGCTAGTTTATTAATGCTAATACTTATCTAAAATTTAACATGACAAAAGGGGACTTAAAATATTTACTAAAGGAAGAAAGGGAAGACAAAAAGAAATCATTATTAGTAGGAATATGCATGAATGTACCTTTTCTATTTCAAGACAATATTGTTCCAAAACGTGTAGTTCATAAATATAAATAAGTTTGTAAACAAGTTCATCAACATTGATGTTTAATATTCATGGTTCTTTACAATTGAGTATCAGAGTTTCTAATAATAAAGAACGCACTTTTTTATAAGAGCATAACTAAAACTAACTGTGTTACAACAAGTGATTTTTCGGTATTATTAACTACGCAATGTTATAATAAAATGGAATGTCTTGAAACAGACACATACAATAATTATTCAAAGATTGCTTTTTATATGTTACCTTCTACAAATTTGATGATACAAAAACTTAATATTTTTATTAAAATTATTGTATCTCTCATGGACGGTCATCCACCTTGTTGATCTCGGTTTAAGTGTCTGTTGGTGGTTGTCATTATCAGCTTGTAATGTGTAATTCCTAAGCACAGACATATACATCTACGTACAAGGAGTACGTTCATACTGAAAATACACGTGACTTGCGCCAAATAAAGGTTTACGCTTCCAGATGTATTCACTACAGCTTCGTCTTCAGTGTAGGGCAAGTTGGATCAGATGCTGACTGGTGTTGACTAACTAGCGGCAGGTTACACTGTTTACACATCGAGACACCAAACTGCCATTAAGGTTAGAGTGACCGTAATTGAGGTTGATATGTCCCTGTACGTTGTCGAGTAGACTGATACCTCACGGCTGCTTTATTGCCTAGTCAACTGCCGCAAGACATGGAGACAAATTTGACTGAATCAATTGATTGATTAGACTCCTCTATTGTATCGATGTACACGTTCCATTATTCTCTATTCCTTAAAATTCAGCATCTTATATTGTCCAGTTTCCATCTTTATCTAACATTCCCATTTCTATCCCGATTTCATATGATGTCCCGTATATTTTTCTTACATTTTTCATTTATGATAATTCTGTTATTAATTTTGTGTTCACTGTCACATTTATCATCCTGCAGCATGCGACGACGATTGAAGTATAATTTGTTAAAAAAAATTATTTATTGTTTAACTTGCTGTCTCGTTGTTACTCTTACTACGGCCTCCGGACAAACTATTGTACAATTGATAAAACATTAAACCGTCTAACTTTATTCGATTAAGCGACGTTTATTACAAACGTACGATTTAACAAATTATTGCTAAATAATGTTAACAACCATTTTCCTAAGTGTTAAATATTTAAAAGAAATATGGTTAAATTGGTAATGAATAGTTGTATACAGTTGGGAAAACAAAAGCGTCTGGCGTAGACAATGTTTGAAACGTTTGCTTCAAAGAAACGAAAAAACGCCTCAGTGCATAAAACTCAAAATATTTGAGAGATGTTTTCATTCTGTTGGAACATATAAGCCTCAAAATTCATCCATCTCAAAACTGACGATAATATCTCAGCTTCCACGTCACGCTATGCAAAGATAGTTGTTTAAGACACCTCCTGACGGTGTTTCCATTTAAATACGTCACAGTAAGCTCGACGATCGTAAGGCTCATCAGTTTTGTTCTACGATGTTCCACAGTCTTCTCCAAATTTATATTTCATTAAGATAGTACACTATGTATCATAGTTTCTCAATGTAAGTTTTCCCGTCCCTTTACACAGTCAACAGCGTGATCAGCATTACTGGCTGTTTTACATCTGTTTTCAGCGGTTCCGTAACAATGTGTCAAAGTGACGCTCACTGACGTGCATAGTAACCGGCATCGGTTATTGTAAATTACGCTGCACTTTCTATATGTTTCTTTATAACAAACGTACACCTTTCCAATGTTTCACGCGAACTGAAAGTGTGCGGAGTTTGTTGACAATGTCTTCGATAAGAATATAGGCCTAAATGTTTTTTTTTTTCAAAGCACTAATGAATCCTAAATCCAACGTACGAATGACAGCTAATCCGAGTCGATGACGTACAGTGGGACCAAACACTTAAAATCTAGCCAAAAGTCAAAAAATAAAGTTACTATTTAGGTCGATTGACTAATAAAGATAGTTAGAGTAACAGTCCAAAATTCAGCATTTACAGGTGAATGGTCGAAAAACCTCTCAGCAACCCTGAAAGCAATTGTAAAGAGACCTTCTCGCGAGGAGCACGTTCAACACGCGGTGGTGAGTCGACAGTGTGTCTCTGTTAAAAGTCCTAGAAACTGGAAAAATTGTCTGATTTGAATTCTGCAAATTGGAATCATTAGCTAAACGTAAGTAAACATCACGTGCATTTCATGAAAGTTAACTAAAAATAAGCAAAGTGATATTTTCAAATGTTTGGCGGGTAAAAAGAATTACATTATTTATGCAAAATACATGTTTTTATTAATAAAAAAGTAATATAATCAAGCAGAGTTAGATGGGAAAACCTATTTTAGTGTAAAGCTTATACTATTTCTACTAGTAATTTTATACAAACCACTATGTTGTATTTGGTATTGACTAGCGCTTTCGGCAATCAAGCCATCTTCAGGTCATTTACCAACCTTGATACGAAACCTTTATCAAGGTTGGTAAATGACCTGAAGATGGCTTGACTGCCGAAAGCGCTCGTCAATACCATATACAACATAGTGGTTTGTATAAAACTACTAGTAGAAATATTTGAGACCACTAACACTCCAAAATAACAATAAACTTATACTATTTACTAACGAACAAAACTAAAAACGAGTAGCTCAAAGTAGCTCAATACATAAATAACGTTAATTTGTTTGACGCTATGTTAGTCGCTAGGCACCAACAAGATGAAAAGGCTTCCAAAACTCACCTTCACTTGCTATGTCTTTTGAAATATGAAGGTTTTTTCAGTAAAATATTTATATTATCTTTAACAAACCCACAGCGCTTTGAAAATTAAATTTATATTCTGCAATCTGCTCGAAGAAGTAAATTGTGAAGCATATCGTTTACCGTATGTAAGTGGGAAAGAGATAGAACGTCTCGACAGGCTTCAAACGTGACGATTTGTTTATGCAGGAAGAACCCGCCTCTAATGTTAGGCACTCACAAATCGTAGCAGGTGCATGGGAATTTTTATAAGGCAAGTGTATTCTAACGTGCGCAACGCGTTGTGAAGCTCTATAGCGCACGTCATATCGGAGGCTTATTAGACAATGCACAAAATTTATTTTGCAAAACCGCCTTTAATTAAAAATGAAACGCTTTCTTCGGGAAAACCCCAAACGTACAAAATGTGTACGTGTAAAAAAATAAAAAATTTCTTATTAATAAATGTTTCCAAAAATTCATGCCTTTTGAATTAGTTGATGAAAGAATGAAAATTGTGATTAAGGATTTTGCGAAAATCAGTAAGATATTTTGGTAAAAAAAAGTCTAGTTTTATTTTTTTTGTTCCAAAATATTGTATAGAATATCTCATTTCATTTGATATTGAAAAATTGTTTCATTTTTTAAACCTCAACTTATTTGCATAGATTAGATCTAGTAAAATTTAAATGATAAATATATAATTTTTTCAACATCTATATTCCTTCGGTGCAATACAACATATATTTCTCAAGTAATTTTTAATACTTATTAAAATAAATATTTAATCAAAATAATGCTGAATAAATCATTTAATTGTAGTATTTTATATAAATATTTCAATAGTTAGCAGCATTTTTGTGTACAGTGATTTTCTTAATTAACTTAGAACATTTCGAGCAATCATGCTTTCTGAAATACACCACCGTATTGTTTCATACATTAATACTTTTCCTTCTTCTTCATTACTACATTTACTTTCGAATTGGCTACTTATCTATCTTCAATTGGCTACTAATCTATGTTCAATTACAATATTAATTATTAAACAATAATTTATTATATATTCTACCTTATATATTAATTATTTTAATTTATAATTTTAAATATTTAATAATTGATTTTAAATATATTGGAATTAATAATCAATATATTCTGTGCCTAAAAGGGTAAATTTTAAAATACCAGTGACATTAATTACTTTCAAAATATTTGACCAACATTTCTTTCTTGACTCTATTTTTTAAAACAATTTTTTAATCGTATCATTTTTTTTAATTTGCGAATTTAAGTCGTAGTCAACGACAATCAGAAAGGAAAAATTTTGATGTTATTGAAATGAAATTTTTTTAACTTTTTCAGCTGCCAGAATAGCCGAATACATCATTTGGAAGACGTACTTTCGCGTATGTTAGTACATTCAGACCCATTTGTTTCGAGTCAACGAAATATTCCTAACAAAAAAGACAATTATATGCCTATCAACCGAAGCTGTGGCCTTGCTACTTCAACCCGAAATTCCAGGTGTTATTGATGTTAGTTTGTCATCTGTGTACTCAACGGACAACGATTACAATGATTCTACTGACGACGAAGAGTATATAAAAATTATAAATATTTTTAAAATGACATTTAATATTTGTAATGTTTAATCATTCAAAGTACATATTTTTAAATTGCTTTGAATTTTTTGAATACTTAGTATTTACTGACCCCAAAAACCAATAAACTATTCATTTTTTCCAATTTTGTCCGCTATGTTGTAACCGCCATTTTGTTTTGTGAAATTTGGACTTCAGATTCGGAATCAGCGACCCCAAAAACCTGTAAGTACTAAATTCTAGATCGATTTATAAATACCTTTGTATTTATATTACATTGGTCCCACTGAGCGATGGCATCAACCATAACTTACATTTACATTATTTCTTGGGGTGTGCCAGAATTTCTTCAGTTTCCAGATTGGTCAACTGATTTTGTCTGGGGTAAAAGCAGCCCGTTGAAACGTACAGCTGTAAATGCAGTTCGCAAACTCGAGCTGTCAGCAAACTACATCTGTCCTTCTTTATTAGTCTCGTACAGAAATTAGTCAATTATAATTTACTCATACTATAATTTCCGAATTGGAATTCTGAATGCAAGCGTCTTTACGTTCACATAACAGGTTCCTCTTTATTTCCGTGTAGTAGTTATTGTCGAATAACTTCTCCAAAGCTCTTCACTGTAATTATATGAGCAGTGCCTTCCCTTGTTTTTGCCAAGATTCCCATACCAGCTCTACGTTACTTCAATGTGAAATTTCCCAAGAGTAATTTAAAGAGTAAATTAAGCTGACAACTACAGTTGACAACCATAAGATGGCTACTGTCCTTTGTGTACATCGTGTTTTTATTTAGCGGGAAACATTTGTTGTCTCTTTGCTGTAATATCCTGGGTTTTTCTTAAGTTGGACAGCAGCTTAAGAAAACATATAACTATGTTTTTAGTACCGATTGCACATGAGCATAAGTTTCTACACAAAGTACACATATGTGGAAATTTTAACTTTTTACATAACAATTATATTTAAAGTATATTGAAAATAAAGACACTTCAGAGCTAACTTTGGGCTTTCTAACGGCTGGATGTTTTATTTGAGAAAATTAAAGATTGGGTATAAGAGAAATATTATAAAATATTATTCTGTTTTTAAAAAGTGAATAAGAACTTTTCAGTATTCGGTAAATAAAAATGAATTTGGAAAACTTGGTTAACTTCTTCAATAATGTTACAGCTTACTTTCTCCAAAAATTGGTAATTTTCTAACATAAGAAACAACGTTGTAAGGTCCCTTTAATAACTAGTTAATTTTGAACCTTAGTATTGAAAAGATGTTGCTGGGGAAAGACGACATTAAGTGTGCCACTATACCTGATCAGATAAACAACTCAGAACCTAATACTAAAAATTATTTTTTGTTATTTTCTCTTTTAAATTGGCGTTTTTACAACGTTCAGTCGCTTTGTATGTTAATTTATGCGTGTTTCATGTGTTTATAAGCGTAATACAATGGAAGACTTTATTCCTAGGGAAAATGTTGTCTTTTAGGAAAAGTATGTTTACTCCTTTGGTACGCCACAAACAACCAAAATTTTCTTAAAAGTAAGTAAGAAGCCCGTAAAATGTCAAGATGTTAAATATAAATTTTATATTGTAGAATCGGGTGTGTATTGGGGTGTTATCAAAACTCAAAACATTTTTTGAAATTTGCTATACAAATTTGTCTAATGCGGGTTTTGAGAATATTAGTAAGTTAGTGGGAAGTTAGAGAGAGATATACATGTAGTGTGATTATTTCTCGCAAAACAAAATACCTTTCAAGGATGTAACTAAGCTAAAACTGATTATAACTAAACTGGCTTATCAGAAAACATTATCTTGCTGCACAATGGCCATATTAATTCTAAGACCAGGAATAATCCTTTGGGTTATGTTGTTGTATGCGTGTTACTGTTGTGACTTTGAACGGGAAATCAGGAAAGAAGAATGTTTGAAGTTCGGACGTATGTCAGTTACTCCTGCAGCATTAGCCGCAGATATACACAAAGTTCGAAAAAATGACTATCTGTGATTTTCGCAAAGAAATTTAAAATAATCATTCTATAGATTTTATAGAGTCGGCGATGCTGTCCGATTTCCAGATTTGTTTCTAATTTTCTCTGTCCGGCCACAATACGTTATAATGTGTGTTAATTGAATAAAAATAACTCTAAACTGTTATACGTATTAATTTATGCGAAGGAGTGGGAATCATCAATGTTAAGTAAATATGGTAACGATGCAAATATAAAGTACGTTTTTCCGCACTAAAAATTAAATATTTTATTCTTTCCCTGTAGAAAACCAAAATATGTACACCTATGAATACAAATATAATTTATAATCATATGTAGCTGCATATTTATTAAAACGCGACTGAATATGTGAATTAAAATTATTACTTAAAAACGTAAGCCTTTTAATATAATCCAAAAAATACAGTTGCGGATATACATATTTAAAATTAATAATGTCATCTAATATGAATATTTATGAATGCATTTAATGAAACCGCATGTGAATAAAATGGTGACGATCGGCTTAGGTGAAGGGGTAATTTACCTGGAATGTTTTACGTTTTACCAAGAGTAAAGTACTTAATTTTTTATAAATAAAGTATCCTGTCAGGAAGGTCATAATAACCCACTGTAGAAAAGTAGATGAAATATCTATAAATGAAAATGGTAGTCGAAGGGGAGGGGTAAATTTTTATATGTGTACTACGTTATCGATAGCAAGAAAGTAGTTTCTATGAAAATATTTCATTTCAATTTGCCAAACATTAAAACTGGATTTACAAGGAACACACATAACTTGTTAGAAATTATCGAACGGAATTCAAGTAAATGATTTTTAAATATAAATCTTAGAAACATCGAAGTCATGTACGGTTCTCCATATCGATATTTTGTAATGGAATAGTGAAGTAGCGTCGATTCACTAGCAGGAAGACATTAAGCAATGGATAACACAGAAAATTGACAATGAGGAATTGTGTAGTAAATTTGTACTTTTATCACAGAACACTTTTTTACCCTAGGAAATTACAGATAAGGAAAGGATTTTCGTATAATGCAAATTACTGTGTGAATGAGTTTGTTTATTATTAAATTATATCTTGTCATTTATACACACAGAAAGAATACAAAACAACATTATATGTAATTTCTACTAGCAATAACGCTGTGATGTTGCAAATTGTCGCTGCTTATACATAATACGAAAATAGATAATAATAGATTATAATATTCATGTAAACATTGGTAAACACAGACAGAATACAAAACAACGTTATGTATAGTTTCCACTTGCTATAACACAGCGATGACGCTAATTGTCGTTGCTTGTAATAGGAAAATAAATAATAATGAAATATAATGTTCATCAAAACACTAGTAAACACAGATAATTACAAAACAACGTTCTGTGACACTTCTACTTGTAATAAATTATCGGCCGTCAATTTCGTAAACAACGTACCGTATTGTTAGAAGTTGGTGTAGTGCGGTAGGAATCTCTTGCGGTCATGTTCTCGTCGTTACAAAGCGGCCGGCTGTATCCGGACACGCCAACTTTAATTACGGCCTTCAACCTGTTATAGTCTGCTGGCAATTGACGTCATGATCTGTAACACTGTAGCATGCTTTGCTACGACACCAGTTTGTTAACCGTAGCGTATGTTAGATCGACATAATACACATCCACTGTGAAGCAGCCTAAAGTAATTTTCAATGGCATTTCCACTTTCATAGACGTTACACTGATTGAAAGTTCAAATGCCACACCACCTAGATAGGTACTTACACACTTTTAATTAGACACTTAAATAAAAACTGACGGTTTCTTATTATGACATTATAACCTAAAGGCAACAACAGGTAAAAATTAGTTTAATGTAATGTGTTTTGTGATTTTAAATATAAGATAACTAATTAGTTGTTATTGTTTATTTATTTCTCCCTCTACTTTATTTTACTCTTTTTGTGTTTTCATCTAACATTTAAAGAAGCATAACAGGACACACTACGCAAATCTATGTCACAAAGTAGACTACCTAATATTTAAGTAAGTAGCGGAGAGCATAAAAGCAGAGAATAGTCTTTTCATTATGGTGTACTTTAAAGCTCCTTAAAATTGTAATCCTCTTTGTGAGTTAATTATTACAAAGTTTATGAGAAGTTTATAATAAAGTTTATTTTAGAAGTTTATGCGATAGGATAAGGTATTTTTAACCGGGAAAGGCACACAGAAATATAGAAAACATCTCAAATATTTAGAATTAACGTATGCATTTTTTATGTGACTGATTACATTATGTTTTAGTGTTTGTTAACAGAATCAGATAAAAATGATGCTCAGTTATGTTCATCATCATTCATGTTCAAATTAAAATGTAGAATGCAATATGTACAGGACAGTTATTGTTAAAAGTATGTTGACTTATGGTACAGGAACATAGAGTTATGCTAAAGCACACGATAAAAGTTTAAATATTTTGGATGTACGTACAACTAAGATCTGAAGAATATCAATAAAGAGCTGAGTGCTTATCAAATGATTTAGAGACATATGACGTAACATAGAATAACCAAAAAATAAGTGACGATGTAGAAAGAACACAAATATTATTGCATGGGAATGTGAAAAGAATTTGGAGAATTGGTTCTGGAGGACACAGCGCCAGAAAGAAGGAGACTTCGGAAACTAAAAACTTGAGATGAAATAATTATTAGGGTGGCATAAGGGAAAGAATTGTACTGTAAAGTGGCAGAACGGAGAAAACTAGATTAAAAATTTGAAAATCTGGGACTCTCGTCGACACTAGATATTCGATATAATGATGATTTTAATTACCTTTGCGGGAATCACAGATAGTTACTTCTGAATCTTACTGCGTATTTGCGGACGCATATTTGTGACCGATACCCAAAAAAAAAACTGATTAAAAATATTATTAAAGAGTTTGTGTCACAGACGTACTATGGTGAATGTAGTTGTACTGGAATTCTATATGTTTTATTTGAAGTTTTTTTATGAAAACACAGGCAAAGTACACTGAAGTGTTGATACACAAAGAAATAGTAATTTACTAAGTTACATTTTCTTAATATTTATAAACTAATTTCATTTCCGTCAGTATGGAATCAAGTTACTCATCATCTCATCTGGACTTCTCAAATTACTTAGCTCCCTAGCTGTTTTTTCGTGGACTACAGTTCCACACATGTAAACTATAGTTCCTGTCATGAGAAGTTTCGATGTTGACACGTGTAGATTTCCATGAGACGTTCTCCGACTGCTATTGCTGGTGTAGAATTCCACTAACGTTATTAATTTTTTCTACTTAAGTTACTTTCCTTAGTGTAGCAGAACTTAGTGTAGGGGAAGTGGTGCATTTGTTTGTTTTCAGTAACAGACACTTGATATTTTCTTTGTTCTGGAATGTCCCCACAGCCTTACACTAGTTAACACTTTCTTATAACTTGCATAGCCTAATACGTAATTAGTGGATAGCAGTTTATGTTTTCAGACACAAAATAATAAAACTTAATATAACAACATTGTAGTTAAGTTGTTACATTTGGATGTTTCTACTCTGCAGATTTAGAAAACGAAACGTGTACTCTATAATAATAAGTCGTTACTAAAATAGTATATAAAAACAGACCATAAAATAGAGTGACAAGACTAAGTTGTAGGTAATATACAACTCGACTGCAACTATGACTCGTGGATCCTGAATTTAATTGTCACATGCTACTTTTCCAAATTATCCCTCATATTACTGATTACTTTCTCGTTACAAAAGGGTACACTGTCCTACATTTTCTGACGTCATATCACAGATTACAGATTACTACACTTAATTTAAATTGTAACTATAAATAGACTTCAATTTGTTATAACGAAGCCAACAAGTCTTCTATTCGCTCGTGTTCTAATGTGCATTAGCATAGATATTACAAATGAAGTTCCCAGTTTTACATTTCATAAACAACTAGTACAATCTCTTTCTTAATGTCAAACCAATGACATCATCACATGCCAAGAAGAAGCGAGAAGAATGGAGAATAAAATTAAAGAAAATGAGATGGATATTTGTAACAAACTGTAAACTACCATTTCTCAGTGCATATTTAACTGTTATAATAAAAACAAAATGTAAAGCCACTGTAAACTTATAGTGAGCAACTTTGCACAAAGGAATCCAACATTAAAATAATTTAAAATTTTCAAAATAAAGCAATAATTTAAACTTTTGCGATACTGTAGAATCCCGCTAACTTGCCTCCCGATATCTCGACATTCCGTATAACTCGACAATCACTTTTTTTTAATCGCTAAATGAATTTTCCTGGTCAAGCAGAACATTATCTTTGAAATAATGTGGTGGTTTATAAAAAGCTAGACTGTAATAATTCCTAATATCGCCTATACGGTTCAAACAGTATAAGTACATTTTAATTACTGTATTATTGTATTTACAGTACATGTTTATGCGTATGAATGTCCGTATGTTTTCCTGTTCTGGACCATTCAGGAAACGAGTTTCAAAAAAGCAGAGAAGGGACATAAAATTTTGAAATAGTGGACTTATTGAAGAAAATTCCAGGCTGCGAAAAGTTACTGTTGGTGATGTTGGAGTATGAATGGGGCAGGATGAAAACTGTGAGCTTTTAGGAGATGGTGAAATAGTTGCACTAATGAAAGAGAACGATGACAAAAATTAAGATGAATCAGAAGACGAATAGATGGAAGACAACAGAAAAGTTAAAAAGATGACTCACAGTGAAAGACTAAAGGCTGCTGAAGGAATGCTCCGTTACTTGGAGGAGCTGGGTGCATCTCCTATGGATATTTTGTTTCTCTGTCGCCTACGTGATGAAGCTACACGAAGACGAAATGAGTGTGACAGACAGTCTAGCATCAAGAGATTTTTTTACAAAGAACTAGTCATTTCTTCGGTTTTGTATGTAAGTTTTTTTTTAACTTCTAACAATTATTTTACGGTATATTGTACTTTCTTTGTCCTGTATTGTGTCAGAACTTTCATTAGAGTAATATGCAGTAAAATATTATGAGTTATGAATAACCCACAACGTATTCCGTAAAACTCGACATTTTCGGTAACTCGTCACCCTCTCAGTCCACATTAGGTCGAGTTTGTGGGACTCTACTGTATCATTAATGCACCGTGGTATGTAAGAAATTATGACATTCATGAAGAACTATGATTACTGATAATTTTAAATTCTTTTAGATTAAATATTGTAAAATACCCCTTTGTCGCGTGTATTAAATAGTAACTATATTTAATGTTTGTGTAATTGGAAGTTTTATCGACCGTAAATTATGTAGTTCGTAAGCGTCTGGTAGCCTGCGTGCCTTACTTGTCCCTTCTCGCACTTTTGTAACTCCCGATAGGCGCCAAATTGTTTTACGAAAAAACAATTAAAAGTTTTTACCTGTATGGTTTGACAGTGCACTAGTATAAATTTGAATCGTTCGCCGACTGGCATCAAACCGATTCTCGTTTGAGTGGGGGAAAACGTGTTGCCAACTTGAATAATGTTGGTTATGTTGACTCACTGCTATTAAACAAAACATACATAATATTTTCTATAAATAAATACTGGACAGTTATTCTCGGTACACACTTTTTTTTATTTAGGCTCTGAATTATTAGTTCTTGTTGACGCTTTATACAAAATAATAATTGATGTAATAGTTTTAGCCTCGGCAAAATATAGTCGCTCAGTCAGCGGATTGCTGGGTTGGCAGTACAGTGTTTCTATTAGATGCAAAACAGCGTTGGTTATTATTTACAAAAAATTAAATCTGCCTATAGAGTCCTTTTAAGTACGATACAGAAGTTTTTATAACAAGATAACAAATTAGAACGTATCATTTAAAGTTTGTGATCATTAAAATTACACAAGGTTTGCTATAAATTAAATATTGTGGTGTTGAAGTGTGACAGTGTCGTTGTGTAACATAGGTTATCATGTGTTCATTCAATGTTTACAAAGTTATTTCTTTATTTTATCAATCCTTGAACATATATTCAGTGATAGTGAGAGTTTTATTATATACTTAGAATTTTTGAAAGAGAATTTGTTTTATAATAATCAAATAAATTCAGCAATACTCAACGTTAGTAGATATGATGGGTATTGTCAGTCGTCCATGTAAAGTAAAGGGTCGATGTTGATTCTTCCTACTTCAGTTTTGGGCTCAAAAATTGGTTGTCATCTTCTTCAAGTCGAATTACAGGTATTTTCCGGTCATCTCGATTAATTCCGAGCTGGTCCTTGGTGTAGATTAGTTGTAATGGTCTCTCATCTGTTGCCCTGGTACTCCTTCTCAAAATTGTGGGCACTTATTCTGTTGAAATTTATTTTTCTGTTGAAAATTTGGGCCCCTCACGGCGTGGCGTCTCTCCAGTTTAGCGTCACTACATCAAGTATTGTTCCTAACTGAAATTAGTCAATATTCGGTTGTTGTCATGGTTACTCAAAGTTTTTGATTGGCTGAAATTGGCTAAAGAGTATTGTTAGGGTATTTGAATTTTTATTTAAACTGGTTACAGATCTTCTGGAGCGGTCGTGGCGTAGTGGCTAGCGTGTGGCGCTGCTACGCTGTCGGCGCGGGTTCAATTCCCGCCGGGGGCCATCTGATTTAGATACGACCGTTCCCCCTCGCAAGGCAATGGCAAACCAGCAAGAGGTATCCTGCTTAGTATAAACCTTCCCCAACTATGTCGTTCGGATCCGGCGTTAAACTGTAGGTCCCATATACCTGTGAGAGACTCAGTACCACACGCACCACGGGTATATGCGGGGAGGGTACTAACAAGTCGAAAGGCTGAAGGACTACGACAGATCTTCTAAATGTAATTAATCTTCAGTACTCCCTTTTTAGTAGTAAATATTACCACCACTGTTCATATTTTGGCTCAAGGATTAATTTGACATCCAATATTATAGTGTTCACTTAGGTATCAACATTTTGACAGTTTTGTGAATTTTATTTAATTATACTGTTTTCTTAATTTACATTATTATCATAATATTTCTGCCTTAACATGATTGTCTATTTGTATTTCA
Organism: Magicicada septendecula; assembly: GCA_034769895.1. NCBI lineage: Eukaryota > Metazoa > Arthropoda > Insecta > Hemiptera > Cicadidae > Magicicada > Magicicada septendecula. The sequence continues at coordinate 430,626,499 of CM068371.1, forward strand.
TAGTTTATGTGGTTTAGTCTTCCTAATGTCAGTGTTTAATTCTATAAATTGAAGTTTTTTTTTGTAGTTGACAGTTGGGAATTTGCTTAGGCTTAAACAGCAATTGACTATTTTTCTTTAATTACTGATATTACATTTTATTCTCCTTGTAATGGGTCCTGATTGTTTTAATACAAGATTCTGTTCATTTGTTCAATGTTTAAGTCGGTTCTTGTAGTTGTATGTAATTTTATTGTTTTCCTATATTAATTTGTCTACTGTCATAACTCACATTTAGTGTCATTGTATCTGAATGTATTGTTTGTTTCTTGTTTACTGGTTTCTGTTGGTTTTAAAATCTTATTTCTTACAACATATAACATAACATCTAATGGTTTTAACAATTCCCATAGCTATAACTTTTATCATTTAAACATAATTATTTGGAACATAAACCTTAGTCATTAAAACATAATTCTTATTCATTTAACACATACTTATTTGAAATATATTGTCCACTCATACTCTTCAGTGAGTAATAATTATTTTATAGTGTCATCAAAGGAAAACAAACATATAAACATTGATTAATCTTTTAGATTGTAATGGAAAATCCTTACCACTAAACTTATTTGACCTTGTGTCATTAATTATGTAACCTTATCCTATTTCACTATCTCTTACTAAATCATATAATGATTATTAATTGTTTTTATAATTTAATCTTATAGAAACTCTCTATATGGTGATTTAACACACTAATAGTCTATGTTTCTTAAGTTTCCTAAAACTTTGAATTGTCCCTTAGGCCTACAATATTAATTAACACACATTTAAAAATCATAGTAATTATCGATTACTAATACTAACTTAAGTTTAATAATATTAGTTTGTGTGGTTACATTTTGGGTGTCCACTCATATTGGCATTTCCACTATCACAGTCCTTCCTGTGTTTGGCCAATATTAGATTTCACTCACACATAACGTATCACTTATAATTTAGTTTATTCACTTCTACTTTGGACACTGCTTCATCAGTGTTTTTATCAATTTTTAAAGGGGTTTTATTCTCACTTTGGGGTATTAACACCTTACACTCAATCTTCTTTTAGTGTTACTGGTGGGTTAATATTATTGTATTGCTTACGAAAAATTCTCTTTCTTACATCTATTTAGAAAATGTTCACCATCATTACAATTTACTACTCTCATTCTATTGTGTTTTATTGTACCACTGATATGTTAGTATCGTGCTAATGTGATTTGTCCTAGTTTACTCTATCTGTTTGGGTTATTGTGCCCTTCTATATCTTAAGTACTTAATAATTAGTATTTCTAACTTGTCTGTCCTTACAATTATTAATATTATATACAATTTTTATTAGTGAGTCTATTTCTATGGTCTAACACAAGTTTTGTATTCCTTCTTGGTTTACTTTATTTTGTCATACTTTATACGTCACTTCCTTAGTGTTGTGGCTGATTGTATCATTACACTTCCATGTTAATTGTTTGTTAGTCACTATTCTTCTTATTTACACACTTATGTTGGTGCGGTGGCTAGTTCTAGTCCATTTGCAGTTGTCATTATTTATGTTATTCTTGGTCCTTTGGGGCTAGTTCTACTCTCTCACTTACCACCTATTGGGCTATTCAGGTTAAATCGCCTTATTTCTGTATTTACCATTTTGGTTTGTTTGTTTGTTACTACATTATTAATATAAATTACTGTTCTGACTACCTTGATATGTCTGATCGTTTTATTATTCTGATTCACCCATTCTTCAATTCTAATTCATCCCTTTTTATTCTAGTGTTAATGATTAAATAATTTATGTTGTCATGTTTTCTTCATTAGGGTTAGGTGAGGATATGTACCATTACAATATTAAAAAAAAAACTTCCTAAACATCAAACTTATGAATTGCTTGATGATATTACACCTGCTTTGTGGTTGCAAAGGCAGAAACAGTTTGTGCAGATGTAAAGTAAAATGTTGAGTGAATACCTGCACACGACGTGTAAACTATAGTAAGGAGTGCGCCAGCCGCCATGTCTTAGAAGGCCAAGGAAAACACCGGCATCATAACAGTCAATTTGTGCCTACTACGTGAAGTCCGCAAGAACAAGAGAGCTTTATTCTGTCAACGCACCGTATATGAGTATAATTTTCAAATTGTTACCTTATTTCAAATAAGTGGCGCACATATCGAACTCTGCTGTCGATGACAGTAATTTTATCCAAGATGATTCCACTGAAGGCTCTGATTTAAAAGGTTTGACAGTGTTAACAAAAAGGTAAACAATGCAACATCTGTTTGAAAATATAAATTTTATTAACTATTTTTATTTGAAAATAACTAGATATTTTGAGTATTCTCTGATTTTCCACGTGATTTTAAAACTTGTCGTCTTGTTCAGCTGTTTAATCTAGATTATTTGTATCTTTTACTTACATGTTCCTTAAGGAAATGGAAGTATGGTGATGGCAAAAAAAATGGTGTTCGAGATTATTGCAGATTCTGATTGTACTACACTCAAAACATGAAAAAATAAGTCATTTTTCGAAAAGTGTGTGTGTGTGTGTGTGTGTGTGTGTGTGTGTGTGTGTATGTAGATTTTGTTTATGGCAAACGATAATAGCCGCAAATTCAAACAGAATAAAAAAAATTTTTTGCATACAGCCCTGATTTGTAGAGTACTCAAGACCTCTTGTTTTTGGTGAAGATCGGTTAAGGGAAAGGGGTAGTTTACCAGTAACGTTTTTGTTTTTTAAATCAAGGGTAATGTTTTTCTATGGCAAACGATAACAGCCGCAAATTCAAACAGAATCAAATAATGTTTTGCATACAGCCCTCAATTGTAGAGTTCTCAAGACCTATTGTTTTTGGTGAAGATCGGTTAAGGGGAAGGGGTAGTTTACTAGCAACATTTTATGTTTTAACAAGGGTAATTTTTTATGACGAAATATAACTGCCGTAAATTCAAAGAGAATCAAATAATGTTTTACATCCTTTCCTGAATTGTAGAGAACTCAAGGCCTGTTGATTTTGGTGAAGATCAGTTAAGGGAAAGGGGTAGTTTACCTGCAACATTTTATATTGTAACAAGAGAAATGTTTTCATGACGAACGACAACTGCCGCACATTCAAACAGAATCAAATATTTTTTTGCATGCATCCCTGAATTGTATAGGACTGAAGGTATGTTGATTTTGGTGAAGATCGATTAGGAGAAAGGGGTAGTTTACCTGGAACAGTTTATGTTTTAACAAGAGTAAAGTACTTAATTTTGATAAATAAAGTATCCTGATAAGAAGCTCATAATAATCCACTGTAGAAAATTAGATGAAATATCTATAAATGAAGAGGTTAGGTGAACGGGGTGGGGGTAATTTTCTATTAATGAAAATTATAGTTGAAGGGGGAGGGGAGAATTTTTTATATGTGTACTACGTTATCGGCCACAAAGAAGTAGTTCTTTGTTAAAATTACTACCCTGGCTGTTTAGCCGTAGTCCAATGTTTTCTGCAAAACCAGACTTTTCGGCAGTGCCATCGACTGCCAGCATCAGTGAAAATCAAGTGCGAAACGTGAGGTGGTACACGTTAGTGACCACAGTACTGTGGTTAAGGCTGAAGAAATAAGTAGAAAGAAGTAGTTTCTATGGAAATATTTCATTTCGAAAATGATTTTAAATATAAATCTTAGAACATGGAAGTCATGTATGGTTCTCCATACCGATATTTTTATATTACTACACGTGAATACGCTTCATTTTTCCAAATATCGCTATTCTTCTATACGCTTACATTCCGTACTGATATATTAATTCAAATATTTTAATAGGATACAATTTATGGTATACGGAAACATAAACAAAATGTTTCTTGAATTAATTACTGTATATAAGCACATAACGTTCTTGAAATTACATAGCAAATCGGCTTTATATTTAGTGTATATCAAAGCCCAAAATTCGGTCGTTTAGTAGCTATCATCTGTAGTTAAACTTAATTAAAATCCCGTTATATACAAAACTATTGCTACTGTAAGTGTTCCCATATTATAGAAAAAGCTGGTTCTCAGCTTTTTCTAAGGCTATGATACAAGAGACTACAGTTTCTTAACTACGAGTTCATACTATAGTTCAAGAATAGTTTTGTCTCTACGAGAGGATTTGGCAAAGGAGATTTACATTAATGAAATAGTGTGCCAAGGCTGTTGCATGTCTCCATCGTTATTTAATGTCTATACTGAAAACATAAAGAATTAAATCGCAATTAAAATTATGCCAAGGTAAATCATAGAATATTCTTCAATACAATTCTGATGATCAGGCAGTCACACAACATAATAAATTCGAGTAACTGATATCGATATTTCATTTACAATGCATCTGTTAAAATACCCTTTGCGAACTAAAATTTAGATAATAAAAGTATAGAGCAGGCGTCACATTTCCTCTTTCTTGGCGGCGGCACCATTTTATGACGTTGATCATAAGTTGGCCAAGTTTCAATCAACATGTCAAACGATTCGTCAAGCATTCGTCACGAAAGACAAGGGAAAAAGTAACTAAACTTTTTTAAGGTACTGGCTGTGTCAGTATTGTTATTTGGCTCTGAAACCTGGGTACCTGTGAATAAGTATGTTAGTAGTGTACAGGCATCAGAGATGCAATCATTTATAATATAATAATGGCTCCCATGTATACCACCGAAGTAGCTTAGGAGAAGGCAGGGTAGGCTGCTTTATGTGAGCCGTACGGCACACAAGGAAGGCAGTGTGGCCAGCACTACGCGTCAGCCGCCCATTATTATCCCCAGAATGTTATCACAGGTACTCATTTTCAACAGGCTGATGCCACCTGGGAGCTGAAAAACTCACCTTGATTTTATGGTGCGGGCCCGGGAATTGCAAATCATTTCTCTCTGTTAAAAGCTGGACACGAAGAGACAGACTTTACAATGGAAGATGTACGCAATGAGTTGACAGTTTTTAATATCCAAGATTGCATTGCGGAAAACAAAGAGAAATGGATCATCTGAATAGTATGCAGGATGTCCAAGAAACTTTGGCAATACCAGTCTATTCGACAGAGAAGTACATGAGGACCTAGGAAGCGTTGTCGAAGTGGCTGTACTTCCTTTGGACAGGAACAAGCAACTCGCAATGCAGTAATAATTCATACGAATTTGAATAATTTTCCTGATTGCTCAGTGTGCTAGATTCCTTCTGGTTTACATTATGGAATCCTTAGGGTAAATGTTTAAATCTAGTTTCAAGCTAGTGTGTTAAGTTTAGGAAGGATGCACATTTCCTTAACTAAATTTGTAAGATTATACCTTAAAAACATAAAATAATTTTGTTATACTCTTGAACCATTATATGATGAGGCATATGTATAATAAAAGTACAAATAAATAATATAAATTGAATTTACTAAGACTCGTTTAGTCTACTTATATCGTAGTAACTGCTTCTAGAATGTTGTTCGTAACACGAGAGGTGTAGAAATAATTTTTTGGAGCGCTTAAAGTAATTGTAACTTATGACACATTACAATGATGTATGTGCGTATGTATGTGCCCCGCGAGCGAGTGTCTGTATGTGTCTGTGTATTTGTTTTTGTTGCATTTTTCATGTATTTTATACTTCGGTGTATTGAATTTGGTATAATTACAAGCAATTCTCATAAGGAAAACAAAAGTTAGATTTAAAAAAAATTAGTGTTAAGCCATAATCTGTACTGCTTTTAGCTTTTATTTTTTTACACTTTTTCATGTAAAAAGATGTACATTTACTGTAACATCTAAGTGATTAAGTGCTTAATAAATGCGCAAAGCGTAAGTTGGTGAATTGTCTTTCTTTTTGCTAAGTCCAAGCCTCATTAATATTTATGACCATTCTATTCGTATTAAATGTTATAAATATTTATGAAAACAAGAAGCGTTTTAGAAAAGTTTTTCATATTTTTGAAGCAGAAAACACGCGACTTAAAAGCTTGGGATTAAATAATTTAAATATAACATCAACATTACCTTTTATAATAGCATTCACCATAATTATAAATTTTATTTTTAATTGGACTACCTTAACTTTGTAACTTGTTATATCATCGTTCGGTGTTCTTTATTTCTCTTCTACCCTCACCTCTTAACATCTTCTATGACTGTTAACCTTTTCTTTTTTTCTCCTTTCCCCTTTAATTTTGCCTTCAAGAACAGTCGGACTAAAACTATGTCACTTTATTCCCTTTCCTCTTATAACATACTTTATTTAGTTTCTTACTCGCTTCAGGCTTGTCTATAAGTGTTCAGTTCTGTTCAGAATCTCCTCATTACTCTGTCTGTCAACCCTTTCTGTTACTTCATTTTTCTCTACACCGTCTTCTCAGATTCTTCAGTTATATCTCTTTCCCTTCCCCATAGTCCACGTCCCGTATAAAGGATACGTCTCACATACCACTTCACTAATATCTTTCTCAGGTCCACATCTACGCTGCTGCAAAATAAGAATAAAGCTTTGAGGTTTGTAAACTCTATAAAATATATAGCTTCCAATGAGTATGCTTTCTGCAACTAACGGAAAATTTCCAAAAATAAAAGAACAAGTAATGGTTAAGGGATGTAAAATTTCATTGACAACAGAATTAAAAGGTAAGGAATGTCTACATATAAGCCTGCCTACTTGACTTCAGGTTTACAATGTAATATGTTAAAATGGATAATTCGTAAATTTCTAATCTTTTATAATAGGCATAATAAACAAATTCATTAAATTTCAATGTAAAATTTAAGTAAAACTGGTAAATAAATTAGACGTGTTGCATCTTTTACGAATATACATAGAAGTCTATAAAACCCCTTTCCATTAATTGTGAGAGATTTTGAATAAAAATCAGTGACGTAATACACAGACTTGTTAATGTTCAGGTTAAACCTTCAATCATACTTATTATTTTGGAAATATATTCACTCAAAAAGTAGTTAAAAAGAAAAACTATAAAGTCTGTTCTCTATAAATTGATAATTTTTGAAAGTTATACTTCCTAAAGTTTACTTAAACAAGAGTAAAACTGTTATCAAAGGTCATGTTTAATAAAGGAATTGCGACAATACAAGCATATGCTGTAATGTGCATGTCTTAAATAAAATAAATATTTAAATTAATTTTAGTAATATGTAATAGACAAGCAGGTGTGAAATTGAAAGCTGAATTATAAACAGGAATCAACAGGAAAATCACGCGATTGCCGCTGAGAGCGTGTACCTCTGAAAGCCTGTTCAAGCCTGAAAGTTTGCCATCTCACCCCAAATAGATGCTAAATTAAAGTTTTATTTAATTATAAGAAAACCGAAAAAATATTAGAAAGAGTGTAAAGACTTCTAAAAATGCATAAAAATCAGACACATGTGCAGTGCGAATTCTATATAATTATGACGTTCAGTGCGAATTCTGTGCGATTTTTAGAGCATAGTAATTACACTAATGATGCGATCATTATGATAATTACGTATAATATGTGTAATTAAATTAGACAATGTTAGATCACCTTGAAATCCGCATTAGACATTGCAATTGGCAAAAATGTGCGAATATGTGAAATTGGACGAGAGTGGGGGAACACACGCCGTGGACAGCTTCTAATCTGCAGAATTCTGTGACGACAGGAGTGGTTTTTTTTTAGTGAATATAAATACGAGCCCAGGAGAGCCAAATTTACTCTTCAAACAGTCTTCAGTCGCTGCGGTACGCTATGTCCGTCAGCGCCGCGAATTTTAATACTCTTCAATCAGTTTTCAATTGCAGCGGTACGCTATGTCCGTCAGAGACGCGAAATTTTAATTTCTTCAGACATAGTTAGACGCTATGTCCAATATCGACAAGATCTTTTGTTTATAAATTGTAAAGTATAACGGACAATATGTTAGTTCAAGTAATAAAAAAAGAACAGTAACTACAATTATCGGACGTCTACAAACAGTCTACAACTACAAACATCAACACTCTAGACAGATGGCGAGAAAACATCAAGCAGAGGAACGATTCGCAGAGAAATAGAGGCGGTTTATATAACAACAGCAGCCGATCCAGAGCAACACGTCATTTCATTCTACAGCCAGCCGATGGGAACATGAAGGACGAGAGACTGGAGGACGACCAGTGGAACCGGAAAACGCAAGAGGACATCCAGTAGGAGAGGACCGACAGATCACTGGAGGACATGGGACAATCTGCAGAATTGAGGTGACGAAAAACCAATTTATAACTATGAAAGAATAAAGACATTGAAAGACATTAATAAAAAAAAATTGTAATTAAAGAAAAATTATGTAGTTAGATATAAGAGAATGTAATTTAACTTTAATAAGAATTTTCTTTAATGATATTTTCTTTAATGATGACCTGTTAATTTAAAGTTAATTTAAATCCTTGCTTGGAGAATTAACAATTGATTTAATAATTTAAATTTTTCAGTGGAAGCATATAAAGTAAAGTAATTGGAAATACAGAAGAAGACTAACGATTCAATTAGATGCTTCAAAATAATTATAAAGCCGTAAGATGTATGCCAAGTATAGAATAATAATGTAAATAAGAACAAATTTATTTATAAAGCACACATTCAGACTGAGTAGTCGAGAATTTATAGTATAACGAAGAAATGTTTAGCATAGAATAATTCTATTATTCTTAATAATACTCTATTATATTGCTAATATAAAACATAAGATATAAAATCTATTTTATGATGAATGTACGGCAACAAAGAAACATTGAAACAATAGGTAATAAATACTTTATGGCGAAGTAAATATTATTATTATATTATTATTATTTTTTTTTTGAATAAAGAAATGAAAACATATTACGATTCCTAAAAGGACTACTCTTATTATGATTACACCTGACCTGAACTCCAATTTATACATACACGGTATCAGTAATGCTGTATGAATGTAAACACAGCACAAAAGGTACCGTAGTATAAATTTTGGAGCTCCAAAATCGTGGGGATCCACAAAATAAATTATATTACTGTAACCCCACTTTCATTTAAGCAGTAAAAAAGATTATTTTTTTTTGAGAAATTTTTTTTTTTTTTTTTTTTTGTAAAGAGGGGCCACAAGTTAATTATAACTAGGCTAAGGCCTAGAGAAGCCAAAAATGCGCTGGATCCAGTGAGACGGGACTTGCAATGAAAACTCAAGAATTAAACAATTAACAAATCCTTTTTTATTATTCTATCTCATTAAACAATTAATAATAAAATAAATAAACCCAACAGTAATCTATAATTCCCCTTAAATAGTTAATTAAATAAAGTATACTTTCTCAACAAGGCCACCTGAAAATAATTATTGAAACCAAGAAAATAATTTGCTATGTCACTCTACCAATGAATTGAAATTTAAAACCATAACTAACCTTGAAATAAAGCTTCCATTAAAATATTAATAAAATATAAAATTTATTTTATATGATCCTTTTAGAATGCTTCATATAACTTAATGAAGATAAATGGTATTGATTCCTTGCTAATACTAATTATAATAATAATTACTCAAACAAATTAAATATATTTTTAAAGGGTGACAATTCATATACTTGTTATAAGGTTAAATAAAATAAATTATTTCCTTAAAGAAATGATCAGCAATGATTAATTGAGATAGAATACATGTTATAAAAAAAATGAAAAGGATATACCTACATGACTCCATGTATTAACTTTCTTTTATAAAAAGACATCGAACAAATAAAACCCTATATCAAAAGTCCCCACCAAAATACACTAAATGCATAACACTTATAACCCCCAAAATGTACACACAAATATACATACATAACATGTTCCACAATACAAATACATTATACAATAGTATACAATACAATATACATAAAGGTCTCTTGCCACGCCTTTTTTATATTACCCTCACGGTGTATATAAATTCTTACTTTTTCTTTATAATTATCCCTGTTAGGATTACAAATTTATTTTTATATTACCCTCATGGTGTGGGTTGATTACACCTTAGGTGTATAAGAGAATGCCTAAGCATACAGTAGTCCCCAGGACATAATAAAATTCAAAACTAAGTGCCTAAGTGGCTAAGTGCCTAATTACAGTGAGAAATTAAAAAATATTTAAAATAATGAACGCCCCCCAATTATCATAATTAATTTAAAGAATTTATATATATCGAAACATTGCCAAATAATAAAATTAGAAATATTGCATAATATTATAACCCTATGAAAAATACACTTGGCACAGAGACGGACATGTTAATAGCTTGATGATTCATCTTTCAACTTGTCTCAACAAACAAGTTGAAAGGTGTTTCGACATGCATTCCTTCTGGTTGAAACTTGTTGAAAATGCACCTACCTCCCCAGTAATTTTTTATACAAAAAATTAAACTGATTTTTAAATTAAGAAAATATATATATATATATATATATATATATATATATACTACTGAATTGAACACGATAAATTACTAATGGCCAGAATGACTTAAAATCTGTAAAGAAACCCCTATAATGAAATAAGTGGAAATCTATGTTGAATGTTGCATTTGTAATCATGCCAGTCTCTGAGCTGACAATTTTACCAGAAATACACTGAAATTTACAATTAATTTAGCACCCAGTCCACACACTAAACTGTCCCATCAATTGGGAATCTAAATGAATGTTTAAAACTTGAAATGTTGTAGTTGATAGATATATATAACTGGTCACTGGGTATGATTGAGTGCTGACTCTATGTGTAATTAATAATTGGTTTTGTATCACCTGATTTCATCCATGAAGGGTTTTTATTGAAGTGACAATCTTGTGGCCGACATTTTTAGGTGTTGGTGTGGTGGTCCAATTCCATCCGGTAGCGAGTAGAGCTTAAGATGTTCATAGTTCAGCCATGTAGTAGGTCTTTTTTCTCGTCTATATCGGTGAACCCTGATTACACCATTATATTTTTAGTCAGAGTACATAACACAATGCCCCACTAAAGTTTGCACACCCTCCAAAATACATATATATAAAGTCAACACCCTATTGAGCTACTTAATTAAACTTGATAAAATTTATATGGCCAACATGCCTTATTTGAAAATATTTATAACAGTAATTCTTCAATTCTTCATAATATTAACTTCACCTAATGTGAGTTACCTTGTTTGCAATTTGACAATTAATTATGGCTTTGTACCATCTCATAAACTTTATACTTAGCGTGAATATGTAGATACCACGTAGCTAAGAGTTTGTTTCAAATACATAGTTTTTTATTACAGAAAATAATATGAATTGGACATTATTTACTTTCAAAACGTGCCTGAGTAAGTTACCAGATACTAATAAAGTTTTACTGTTAATTGTAGTAAAACTGGTATGGTATTTAAACCAACTACGCATTGGAATAACCTATTTTAGCATAACATGAATCTCGTTGCATCGATGTTAGAAAAATTCTAAACTTAGATATTTTGTATTTAATATACTTTACTTTATAGTGCCGAAATTCTGACACTTAAATGAATACAGTTTTATAAGGTTTTAAAAACTTTACATCAAGTTGCGTATTGCACAAGGCATAGTTGCAACAGGTGAACAGAATGAACTTACTTAGGCTTACTAAAAAAAACAGTTTTCTCCAGTGAAATATTGTAGTTAATTAATATGAAAGTAATCGAGACTTACCGCAGTCGTGTATAGATTTATCTATACATAGTCTGAAGGCTCGTAGTTGTTAAAATCTTCATTTCTCTACCGGAGAAAAAATGGCGACCGTCAGCCACGAAGTATATTGCGAGACCCGCTAATCAGCAGTACCAGCTACGTCCCCGTTTTCGTAAGGTACCTCTCGCCAGAAAGCAGCACCTGGTGTTTTCATACCGCCAGTTGTCGGCAGGTGCCAACACCGATCAACGCAGTCTAACTAGAAATCGGTCGGGCATATCTTCTCGGGTAGGGTGCAGCACTAATTACCGCATTAAATTCTGTACTGCCTATAACGTTTTCTTGACTTTTAATTACTGAAGATCTGCCGCTCTATATTAGAACGGCACATTACATAATTTGTGTTGTAGAATATCTTCGCACATTTGCAAAATTGGAGTTGTCAAATAGAATTTGACAATACAAAATTCATAACAAAACTTTTTTGCAATACAAATTTGTCAGGAAACACAAAAAAAGTGTATGTATTAAATGACGCCAGGAAGCCTTTTATTTTAAGTAACAACAGAATTGCTATCAACCTCACTGTTAGCAAACTCCCTGGTACCCGATTCCCGGCCATATCGTAAAATCAAGTCGTAATTTTCAGTCCTTTAGTCAACTTAGCCTGTGGACATGGGATAATATCTTAGGCCTGTAGTGCGTGACTGAAGCGTGCCTTCCGTATATGTTGAATAAAGCTCAAATAAACAGCCTACTCTGCCTTACTCCGTAGCCGCGCTGGTGGTATGTAAAGGAGACACAACCCCCATAAACAACACCACCTCCATCATCATCATCATCATCATCATAATAACAGTTCATCATCGTCATCGCCAGTGTAATTATTATTATTATTATTATTATTATTATTATTATCATCATTATAATTATTTTTAATATTATGTCAGATTTATGTCTTTTTTCAAGTGAGACATACTAAAGTTCTATGAACTATTCTATCGTACTTGACTTCTGTTCCTCTATTGTGTGTCCTTCTTTCCCAGTGGGTGGATCAGCAGGGTATGAAGGTGTGTAGAGGTCGTGCATAAAAAACAAAATTTAATAAACAAATTTTACCATTATTATTATTATATAAGCTGGGGTTTTGGTGAGTGGTTTGCCGAGGTGAAGTCTTATCTTGGATGGGAGTTCCAGGCTCGGGACGTCAATACAAATTCTCAAAAAATTGTTGTTATTATTTTTGTTATTTTTAATGTTAGAACCATCAACAGTGGTAAATGATTTTGAACTCTACACATGATTTTTAAAATTTACGGGGCAGTTTCTTTAAGGGTGATAAATTCCAGCTGATGATAATAATTTTTGTAAAAATGCCATGAGTCAACGTTGTACTGATCGTGAGCAATTTCATTAACGAGACAATCTGGCGTTAGAGTATTAAGAGTAAGAGACCTGAAACATAAAAATATCCAGTTCACACAAATCAATACATCTAAACTTATATTCTCCTTCATCAACTCAAATGCCAAGGTAAAATTTTGTTGCTTTGTAGCTGGCCTGCCGACAATGTAAAACTTTTGGAGGAGTAAGAAAGTAATTTTCTGTTTCTATGCAAACAAAAACAGGTAAGTCATATCATATATACTTTGAAATGAAACTGTTTATGTTTACTTAAGTCAAGTATGTTTAAAGTTGGTTAAAAAAGTAGAAAGTTGATATAACATAGATTTATCGATTCCAATGAGGAGACATGGAGAAGGGAGATGACAGACAACTGACAAGAAAGGGTGAACCACTTTTCTAGAGGCATCTGAATTTTAACGAATTGTCCTTTACAGTTTAGGATGGGTAAGTAATGTGTTATTCACATATATTCGATTTACTGTGTAAAGAAAATGGCGGATTATTTAAGTATAATATTCATCTTGACATCGGTAAATATAGAAATAATACAAAACAACGTTCTGTGTCATTTCCGCTTGCAATAACCTGCGATGAAGTTACTTGTCGGCCAACAGTTTCCTAAACAACGTATTGTTACAAGTTGCAGTGCGGTAGGAATCTCTTGCGGGCATGTTCTCGTTACAAAGAGGCCGGCTGTATCCGGACACGCCAACTTTAATTAAGGCACTTCTACCTGTTATACTCTGCTGGCAATTGACGTCATGATCTGTAACACTGTAGCACGCTATGGTACGACACCAGTTTGTTAACCGTAACGTGTGTTTGATCGACATAATAAACATCCGCCGTGAAGCAGAGTACAGTAATTTTCACTAGCATCTCTACTTGCTCATAGATTACATAAATCTGTTTCAAATTATAATGAGTGTCCACTTTATTTATATAGGTACATACGTATTGTTAATAATATATACTTAAATAATGTTTTAGGTTTTCCTATAATAGTTAGTAACTGAACCACAACAAAACTAAAAGCAATTTGAATGTAATATCTGTGGTAATTTTTAATACGATATAACTTTTAACATAATGTTGTTTATTTATTGCTTCTTCTCTCATATTTTATTTACTTGATGCGTTTTCATCAGTTTCAAGACGTAAGTACTTAATATTCAAACAGAGCAAAGAAGATAAAATCAGAAAACCTAATTTCATGCATACATAATTTCATTGTAGTATGCATTAAACCTCCTTAATATTTGTACTATTAATAATATTAATAGTTATTATAAATATTTATAAAGTTAAGCAGAATATATGTATTTTGTTAAGCAGGAGAAGAATATGACAATATAAAAAAGTCTAAAATATTTAGAAGTAAACGCATCCATTTTTTTATATACCTGATTACATTATTTCCTAGTGTTTGTTAATAGAATTATGTCTAAAATAACATGTAATTGTAATAATAAAATAGTGGAGTACAACGTTTATAAGACAACTGATAAACTTATAGTGATGTACAGAAACATAGAATTATGGTAAATCACGTAATAAGTGTTTAGAAGATACTGAAGAATGTCAAGAATGGACAGAGTGTTTAACAAAGTAATTAACGTGACACAAAGTGTTTAACGTCTAATTTGTTTATAAGACGTTATAATTGATAATAAGTGACAATTTAAAAAGAACAGAGTCATTACTGTATGGGAATGTCAAAAGAATGCAGAGAGTTGGTATCTAAAAATGTTTCTAGAGGGTTCACGGCCAGAGAAACGAAAATCTCCGAAACTTACAACACGTTGGATAGAATTAGGATATTTTCATATTTATATGTCAATTTGCATTAGACTAATCAATAGTTTCCTGAGAGAGCGGAATAACACAAGTTTGGTTATGAAAGAACCTTCCTTCCTTCCTTTACACAAAGTAATTTTAGTTTCTTAAATTTTGTGTTATAACCCCTAGCAACGAGTCAATATGTTACTGAGTCTAACGTTTTCTTCATCTTACCTGTCTTTCACCATAAAACATTTTTTATATTGTCGTTGACTATCAGTTAATTAACTGGATCAATTCCACTATGTCTGTAACTGACAAAATTGTTTTGCCTACAGTTAAAAACAAGGAATTTATTTGTTGGGCATATTGCTTTTCGAAAGCCAATGTCAGATAAAAGCATAGTAAAATAATGTTTAAATTACAGATTTTACATAAATTCGGGGTACATTTTAAGGTCTATTTAAGAATTAAACTCCGATTGGCTGGTCTACACAAAATGGTTAACATGAGAACACGGGGCACCCGCAGTAGCGCCCACTACTCTATTACACTGTTACTCGCAAATCAGCGTTCCAGTTTTTTTCCATTTCTAGTTATGACCGACGAAACATATATCTTGTATTGTATCTCCGGCCAGCATGATCCTACTTGTTGAAGCATCCCGTTGTTCTGCTGGGTACGTGTGAAACTGGCTCCGAATTGCTGAACGGAGTCGTACAAACACTTTGTTGTAACAAAGAGACTCTCGGTTGACACAAAGGCGGAGGCGCCAGTCTGGGTCCAAACTATAGTCTTATCATGTTACTTATCTGTAGGTATAACTGGCTTTCCAGGTTTCTCAACAAGGAATACAGAAGTTGGTACCATAGTATAATAAATGCTTGTATGTGGCACCTATTACGTGAAAAGAAATAAAGATATGTAAGTAATATTTTCATATAATTATGTATTTTTTTAAATTTTCGTTTATTTTTGCCACCCGATTGGCGATTTATTGTCACATAGCTTCCTTATGTAAGGTTTTATTCATAGACACAACGAATAAATCACAAATACTTTCCAGCTCTTAGCTGAATTTCATAAGCAATGAAATCCACTGATGACTATAATTATTACGTTGTCTGTTTTAAATGTCGAAGCAACAGAATTAATTTAATTATGTATCTGTGTAAATACAAGTGAAGATTCCAAAATAAATAGATTTTAAAAGTCTCTGATATTTACGATCGTTTTATAGTTTGATTTTTAAATATACGTAGTCTGGTAAACCAATAGTTGGCTGAGAGGACACCCATCTATTACTTGTAAACATTTAATACAAATTGCTCTTTCTTACACCTCATACAACTTTAGGCTTAATTTCCAGTCCTCTGGTGGGGTTACAACAACACTTCTCCCTTGGACGTATATTTTTATATGTTCTTTACAGCACACCAACGATTTCTGAAACAAATTTTCATCTCCAAGAAACTAGGATAATTTTGTAATCAGTTTTATGATCCATAAAACATTTTACATAAAAAACTTACTTTAATAGCTATTGCACCTTCAAACAAGTACTGTCAATATCACACTTTGTTGCACGTCCTGTTATATATCAATGTTTAACAGTTATTTCTACTAATGTTATTTTTTTAGTCGTCTCTAAAACTCTGTGTTCTTACTGTTTCTACATACGCATACTGTAGGTCTATAGGACGACTATTGCCATCAGGCAGCAATTTTTCACATTTTCACGCTAACATTTTTAAAATAATAAAAACCAAGTGATTAAAACTAGATGATTAAACTAACACTAAATAAATATTAAGTATGTTACAATGTCCTGACATAAAACACTATAAATTTTTCATTCACGTAAGATTTTCTGTTACTTTTCACACACATACACGCGCGCGCACGATGTTTAACTAACTGGATTTACGTTTATGTTGCACTGAAATTAAATCGGTTTTAAGGAAAGATAAAGTATAGCGTATCTGTCTATATCCTGAAGTGTAATCTTGAACAGCCGCTTTTTAAGCAAGGACACCTCAGGAGCAGGCAAACAAATAAACCCTTAACAGCAAATTAAAATAATGATTATTCCTATCACATAGAATAGAACTCGTTACAATAATTTATTTACCATAAAGAAAATGAAAAATTTCTATCAATCAAATTTACGGAATTATTTTACTATGTAATAGTACGCTATACAAATATTTTATGCTGTCTTGTATTTTAATATTATTAATATGAAGGTAATACCGTAATATAATATCTTAGATGTCATTGCCATTCTTACATAATTATAAAATCTATTTTCTAATTTCTCAGACTTCCGAAAGTTACAATGATTTGTAACCCTTATGAAAGTCTCTTGTTTTTAGAGTCACACTGTCTGGTCGCTAAAACTAAGACTGCCCAGCAATATAGTAATGTACATGTCACTGACATGCTAATATAATTGAAAATGTATTTCATACTTTTTGGACTAAGGAAAAACGCAGTGATCATCCCTATTGGTCTCTCGTCTTTGAACTCCCACATGCTAGTTGATGGTACTACGGTTGCCTGAAACCCGTTGACAGTACGTAACATCCCTACAGACTTCTTTCAGTATCGCGATTGAGTTTAGGGCGGGTTAACATTCCGCAGAAACCCAGTAGTGTGTATCTGTTGGCATATTCTTTTACTCGAATACGATACCTAGTGTTTACTGCGGGATTCCTGCGTTACCTAATAAAATTGAAAAACTTATGACCACTTCCTTATGGAAACGTTAAATATTTAATGGAAGAACTGACTAATCAAGAATTTTTCGTGTAAAATGTTTTCAGAAATTTTAGTTCTATAAGGGTGTTTTCATTTTACTTTTCATCTGTAGCTTTTTTATACTTTTTAAATAAAATTAAATGTCGATCTTCTTAATCGGCTACATCTATGATGAGAAACGTGTCACATAATATACAATCTATTGTAATTTTAATATATATTATGCCTCATAACAATACATATGTCTATATATAATTATATTACAGAAAACTTGCAAAGCACGGCGTGCAGAACAAAAACGTTTTGGAATAACACATTGAACAATAGGTTAAAGTATTTGTATTCATAATATAAATATATTGTCAGTTTCCAAACCATTCACACATATTTTTTTAATTATGGCGCGCACTCTAAAAGCGGATCAGATCCTACTAATCGCCTGTGTTGTTTTTATCGTACACATTAAATCTATCAAAAATAGGTAACTCAGTGATTTTCATATGTAGTCATGTATTGTGCTTAATAAAACCTTCCCAGCACTATGTAGTATGGAATACCGTTTAACATCCGTTTAAAGGTTTAGAATGCTTTTCCTTTCGAGATGTTATACAAGAATGTATTTATGTACATTACGTACGGATAAGAAATTAATACACCTGCACATATAGATTGTGCCTGAAGTCATATGTACGTATGTATCCTAATCTGCGTGTTTCCTAATTTGGTATGCGACCTTGCTAGTCACTAATATAATATTGTTCCGAATATTAATTACAAAACGTTTTTAATTACTGAATACGATGAAAAAGTCGTCGTTAAAAGATTACTTTTTGACAGTCTCTTTTTGAAGAGTAAATATTAGTGTCTAGAAATAATAGGAGTGTAGGCATATTGTAACGCAACAGAAATGCGGTCCTCAACGTTACATAAATAGAATATTAGAAATATAATAAGTAAATAAATATTTAACTCCCATGATAATACAAAGGTCTAATAAATACATTTATAATTGTGTAAAAATGAATAAGGATGCAAGGTAGGGATAACAATAAAAAACAAACCTGTAAGATAGACAATAGTAAGAAATCAATGTTCAGTGAAACGTAAATAAATCAAATATACTGATAAGAATTGTAAAAAAGAAACCAATATAGAAAATGTTAAAGTAAATGACAGTGAAATTAGATAAAAATGAGTCAATAATTTACATTACAGTAATCGAAAGTAGTGATTCTGAATTGAATGATGTTATTTTGTTACCATGAATGTTATGTTAAAGTTTGTGTTAGATTATGCAAATTACTTGTTGAAGTAATAGAAAGTAATGAAGCAAAATGTATTATTTGATTACTGTTATAGAAGGGTGGAGGAAAGCAGTTAATTAGTGTTAATGGATCTCAATTTTCTTATATGTGATCCATAGATCAAGATAAAGTTGTTGTTAGTTATAAAAAGAATAATTATTTGTGTAAATGTAAATAGTTAAGGTTTGGTTATGTGTATAAACTTATGTAAAAAGGCTATAGTTGTTCACCAGTTATAATCAAAGGTAGGTCCATATACAATAAAAGGCCTAACAGCCAATAACACTATATAACAACTCAAAACATAAAGGTTAGGTACGGAAGTTAATAATAATTAATGAATACAGTTCAAGGAGTTAGAAAAAACATTTGATAAGTAATAATATATAATAAACCAACTCAATATAAATAAATTATGATAATGCCATAGTGCAATGATATCGATTGATAACGTTTGATATCGGAAAAATAATAAATATAAAAAGAAACAGACTAAGATAAAAAAACCAGCAGAATATATGTAGAAATTAGTAAACCCACTATAAATAAAGTTATATTCCGATATAATGGAAGTTTAATAAGGAATGGAAGAATAATATATGAAATAATCACTATATACAAAACATTGAAAAAGAATAAAAATAAATTTGTTGCTAGGGACAACAAAAATTAATATAATTGGTTGATTTTGATTATTGCAATTTATGATCTGAACGTGATGAGATAAAAACCCAGAAAAATTGGTTAATATAACTAAAAAATATTCTAATTTATGTCGATACAGTGACAAATCACAATATATTAATAATTATTTGTCTGAATTATGCCAGCAAAATTTAACCAAATTATATAATAGTATCGTCTCATAATAAATAATAATTGAGTTCCACAAGGAAGGACTTGGATTGTCCAATATCAGGAGAAGAATTAATGAAATATTAATCAAATATAAAGAACCAACTGTGTAAAGAACTAATACTACACACAACACTGAAAATCATAACCATTTAAATACAAGGGACATCACTATTTACTTCATACGATAGAAAAAACGTATTTGGATCCAGAATTTGCCGAAGAACACAACCACCAGTCTGGCCATAAATAAACCAAGGGAGCTGTATTTCCGAGTTAACTAGGACTAAGGATTCCACTTTATTGAACTGAAGAAAAGAATAAAGAAAATCATCTCCATTCTGATCGACACGAGGTTAAAAACCAACTGCCTGCCAGAGCTGCTTCGTTCTAAGTCTGGTAATTTACAATTATATAAATAATATTAAACAACACAACACTTTAAATTTGTAATATCTTGCATTCTTATCTATGTATTTTTAATCTTCCCCGCAGTTACAAGAACCTTCACACCCTGAATTAAATTAATTATAAAAAAACAAAATATATAACTGAATCTAAAATAAAATATTGGACCGAACAATAATCGATTAACGCAACATATAGCCTTTCGTATGTCAGTTAAAACCAATCTTATTTAATGTTAACAAGATGAAGTAATAAAGAAACCTTGTATAATTTCAAGATCTTATTATTTGGGTATTATTTAATGAGCTGGGAATAAGAATTAACAGACTAAGTGGATAATAACTAGTTACCGTACACGGTGAATTAACCTGTAAATTTCGTTTGTTTCGGAACTGCAGCGCTTGTTGCGGAATTCTCTGACACCAAAGAGAATAGCATTAAACACGAAATTTCAATAATTCTCTGCAAGGTATACTAGGGCTGAGCGAAATTTTAGAATAAAACACTAATTATTTAAGTTACAGTCACACTAACACTGGTATTTTAATTAGAGAGATAAGCTAATCATAATGAACGAGATTACTATATCCCACAGCTCCAGATATCTAAGAAATTTAATTATATTCACATAATCAAAGAGAGGAACGACAGAGAGACATACCCGGTCTAATTACAATATTTACGATAAATCACAAGTAATATGCTAATATACTAAAAACGACGTTCAACATTTGAATGTAAATGACAGACGTAACCTAAATTTAGTTCCAACGATACACACGGGAAATCTCACAATGAAATAGGTCGAAGTCATCAAAGTGATAATCTGGGTAAAAGGAAAATAAAGCTAGTAGCGTTAACAGTGTTGGATTATAAGATGGATGATCTTAGAAGAGTGTTGGATGACCACACATGCTAACAGACCCAACAAATCAGCAACAAGAAAACGTGAGACAGTAAGCTTTATGAAGGTAAAGAGTTCCTCCACATTTACGGACGTGTGAAATATATACGCTGTGCGTACTTACGTTAACTGCAAATAACTGCTGTGTAATTAGAATAACGTAATAAAATATAATATTCATTATTTTCATAAAAATAAGTTCTTTACATACTCGAACAAGTCATTCGTGTAATTTTAGAAGAAGCGTAGGCAAGACTACAGAAACCTATTCACAGAAATTGTGAATTTTAAGTGGTAAAATATGTTACTCGAACTTTGCTGTATGCGCTGTATTAGTCTGTTCAATATGAGGTGTCAGTTATTCTATCTTCAATTTTCATTTCAAGATTTTTCTTTCTAAATTTAAAATTTAGTTGTTTTGTGTGTTAATAGAATTTGTGATTTTTCGTCTATCACGGAATAATAGATTTCGAAGTTTCCTTTTTGCAGAGTAATATATAAATGTGTTACTTCTGAACAAAAGTCAGGAATTTACGTCAACAAATTCTATGACGTAAATCTTGTAAATGTTTACTACGTTTAGATTTTACTTAATGTTCTATCTTCTAAAAACTGAAGGGAACTATCGTACCTGAAGATGAGGCATATGCTTTAAAATTCGTTGTAATTAACACGGCAACAAATCAGCAGAAGTGTAAACTGGTAAACACATGTCTCAATTTCTCCACACTCGTAACTTAGGGATACTGAACAACACGGGTGTAAAGTTGTGTAAGATATATTGGACCCAAATATAATGTTGTACGATAATAACAACAAATATCCTATATGTAATGTTAGAATACTACAGAACAGGTAAGTTCACGCACAATATCCTGGTTGTCTACCTGGCTTAATTAATTTTACATTGTATTTTAACAACTTTCTTAGTGTTGTTTCCGACATTCATCCCCACTATGATCAAATCAATAGACCTGTCTCAATTCTGAATCTCCTGCTAACGGTTCCTGCTTTTGTTGAAACAAATCAAAATTTATTTTCTTAATAAATAAACAATTTGGTACGAAAATAATGTGTCTTCAATTATAATTTAAGTTTTTCTTCTTGAGAAACCTAATTTCTACCAACATTTCTCCTCACTCTTCTAAAATTTGTCTTAAGTAATTGTTTTCTGAAATGTTTATTTTGAATATTGTTTAAAATGTGATCGCTGTAACAAGTGTCATGTAATTACGAACGTGCTGCTTATTGCCTAGAGTCATTTATTATTTCAAAGTAACTTACCAACATATAGTATTATTTTTGTTATAAGAAATTAAATAAATAAAAAATGCTTCGTTTACCTAGTTAAAATATGTATAAAATTAATTAATACAAATCATTATTAGTTCTAAACAAAACTACATATTCTTCCTTTGTATCTTAACTTGATTTATAAAGGCATCTTAATTAAAAGAATACACCCTAAAAGAAAAAGAAAATTAAATATCTTAAATCTTAGAAAGTACCAAATATTTTTGTTCTATGTCAACCAAAACATTATTCTAGTTGTTAATCGTTATTCACCCTGTTTGAACAAAACATTTTATTTGCACTTATAAGCATTGTCAAAGATATGAACTCAAAAAACGCTCATAGCATATTTGTTCAAAAGATAGCATTAAATTGTTTTGCCTAATTTCTAAAATGCCAGTTAACAAAGTCTAATGTGACTACATAAGCTAATATTCATCATTTTCTGTAAGTAGGTAAATAGTAGGTGCAATTGACTGCTGGAAGATAATGTAATGGACTTGTCGTTTATGGACAAACGGAAATCAGTTCGTAATTAAGGTACTACAGCGGTTTATCGTGATCTTGAAAAGTGGACTACATATTAGAAGTGTACCCACCATGTTGATACAATATTGTACGAATGTGTTTCGATACTTAATTATAGGGGTCGTATTTGCCGATGTAAATCACACGATCCCAACTACCAATATGGCTTATTTGTGGTTTAGCTGGTTCAAGTTTTCTAGGTTATGAGATGTCAACAGATCGATACCGGAGTAGCAAATGAACTTGCACATGTGGGACGTAGTCGCCTACAAAGAGATACAGTATTTCTGATGATTAGATTTAGGGATGTGTCGGTACCAAATTTTTCCGATCCCGGTACCAGTACCGATTCCATAAGAATCGATTCCCGATTCTCGGTACCGGTACCTAAAAACAAAAATTAAAAATGTATTTTAGGGCAAGAGGGAAAAGAAAAACATCAACAAAATTAATTCTAAAATGCGTTTAATTGTGGAGTAGACCTATAAAATGACGTTAAAGTAAAAAACTTATTTACATTTCAAATTTTTGTTCAAAAACACCAACATTTTAACTCTTAGAGGGTCTAATCTGTTGCGTTGGTGTCACAAATATTCCCTGAAATGCTGAAAAGTCTATCGCTGAACACAGTGGATGGGGGAATGCACAAATATTTTAGTGCCAGTGGTTGCAGTCGCTTGTAACTGGACTCGAACCAGTACTCCCCAATCTGAAACAAACATTACTTATCATGATTACAAGTGTCATGAGGACAACAGCTTGTAAGTACAGAAGATATAGCCTTAAGCCTTCGTTTAAGAATTTTAGAGTTTAACTGTTGTTGGCGTATACATGTATGAACTGATTAGACTTGTTTGCGATAGGCCTGGACCAGATACTTTTTGTAATTTTCAATTCAGTCATAACCATAATACATGTAATTTTAATTCTTTTCAGTATCCAGCTACAACTTTTTCTAAAATCCCCCACTCCTGCAAGACATTAACCACAAAATTCTTCAGATTTTCCGCTGAGTGGCTCACTTCCTCGAAGGGTATCACTTCTAGACACTTGTGAGTCAAAGTGGAAGCGTTGCCATCATTACTGTAAAAGTGAGCTGTTACAGCCATGTAGTCAGTGTTGCTTACAGATGTCCACAAAGCAATGTTTGTTGCTTGAGATAACTCTTCTTTGACTTCCCTGATCAGGTTTTGATACATGTCAGAGATAATTTTGTTGGTCAAGGTTTTTCTTGACGGTATTGTATATCTAGGCTCTAGATTATTTATCAACCTACGAAAACCTTTATTCTCTACTTCAGAGAAAGGCTGAAAATCCAAACAAACAATTTCAGCAATCAATTTGTCAATATTTTTTGACCTAATGTCATCTGACTTAAATTTTTTAATTTTTTCATACATACTTGGCAAGGTTTGTTGTTGTAAGGTCATTTTATTCCGTAAGTGAATGGCTTTGGGGTAAGGGCTGAATCTAGGTGAAGTGTGAATCTCAGAACTATCACCTAGGTCTGTTGTTAATGCTGGTGAGACAGCAGATAAATTTGGAGAAGTCATCAGAGGGTTTGGATCATCTGTATCCGAAACATCAACACTTAGGCTTAAATTTTTTTTTAACTCCTAAAGGCAATGCCTTGTCGCTGTAGCCACGTCACTCTATCCCTTGCGATATTCTTCATTTCTACATAGGACCCACTATTCACGACACTCATTGTGCTGCGGAAGTATGCAGTTCTCGGTCTTCCTTTGGGCTTCTTCCCCACTACTTTTCCCTCAAAGATGTTAGTTAAAAAACACTATGTCTGATCACATGCCCTATCAACTTAATCTTCCTCACCTCTCCGGATGCAAAATATTCCGGAGATTCAATTCCCCCCTTCGGTTCTCCGGGGGGGAAGGTGTTGGATAGAGTCAATTTTGAAAGCTTAAATTATCATCACTTATTTCTTCTACATTTAAGCCCATATCTGGGCTGGAAGTTTTACGGCCTAAATTTGTATTTTTACTAAAATAATTGCTTAAAGTGGATCCACTGGGTATACTCAGAGTTTTGGCTGGCTCTCTATTAGTACGAGCATTCGGCTTACTTTTAGAATGCGTTTTCAAATGTTTCATTAAATTTGAAGTACTCTTACTTCCACCTCCTCTCGAAATTAATTTACTGCAGATATTGCATTTGGCAAACCGATTATCGGCAGCGTCAATTTTAAAATACTTCCAAACCTGGGATGATATCTCTTAAAAATATTCTAAATTTCGAAATAATTATAAATATTAAACTTATCTAAACTGAAACCACTAATAGGGCAAAGTTTGCTCCCCAATTTGAGAACTCGAGACCTCCCCAATTTGAGAACCCGAGACCTCCCCAATTTAGGACACGTCACGAGTTTTCTTCATAACCTATACGGAAAAATAAAACTACTTAATTCTACAAAATTTCTGCTTAAATTAGTGAATTTTGACTCCTTAATTCTGTAGATACTAGCAAAACCAAAGTTTACTATAGACGTTCCTTAAATCTAGGAGTAGGAACTAAAATCTGCAAACGGTGACTAGAATTTACTAATTCGATATTCATAACCATTACATGTCAAAAGGTCAAAAGAAAATAAAATCATTTTTAAAATTTACAGATATTTTCGGTTAAAATAAGCTTATGTTTATATTGTTTTCGCCGATATTTAGTCTACAGTTTTAACTATGTAAGTTGTTGGTTAATTTAAGTAGTTTTTTCCGTGTAAATTCCTTATTTGTATTATGCGATAAACAATGTTGTAGTACAGCGGAATATAGCCTTACAGATACTTAACAGAATACAGTAATTAAGATGGATATTTAACTTAAAGTTAGACAGAGTTGAAAAGTCCCTGGTAAAATAATTTTCGCACAAGACAAACTAATAACGTGTACTTCTCACAAAGCAGATAAGCAACTGAACTGCTGCTCCTACCACGAAGTCTTGACACGAAGCTATTGTAGCATGTGGCTTGCCGATTCGCAGAATAGGGGATTAGATTTGTTGTGGCAGTGCTATTTGTGGCAACGCTTTTCCCTACCTGACTTTGTTTGCTTTCACACGCATACATTATACAAACACTGTATAACTGCCTGTCCGTGTCAGACACGCACCTCGTGCTCCGTTGGCGACGCTCTAAACCTACGAATCTTGGCTTCGGTTTTTTGCATTTTTTTCGTGTTTCCAGCCATCGCGTTGCGATCTCCTTGAAGTTTACATCGATTGGGCTGAATCTGACCACGACCTGTGGTGTTTAAATAACGCCACCGTGGTACTTCCGAATCACCAAACCGCTTTCCGTGTACAGTGTGAAAGTTTTAAAAGTACCGACAATCTAATGACTATGAAAATGGTCTAATGCAAAAACGAAGGATAAAACATGTAAAAGTACTGGTACCGACTTTGTAGCACCGGTTCTCGATACCGGTACCTAACCCCATGAACCGGTGGTACCGAGAATCGGTACCGAGAACCGACACATCCCTAATTAGATTATTATGTTTGTTATTACCTATCCTTTATTCAACTTTTACGTTATATAATTTGAAATGTAAGTCATACTACATTTAAAAATTATCATCACATAAACTTTTACAGCAAATGAGATTGCCTTTGTGTGAATTGATGTACTCGAGATTTCCTTCCGCTTTTTCTCCATTTAAACATTTTGAAAGCATATATTTTATAATTTAATTTGTTTATTTGTACTATTCTTCATTAATTCAGCTGAATAAAACTAAGGATTACAACTGTACCATTTTTTAATGTTTTATAACATCTATAAGTATTTAATTTTATATTTAATTCAATGTTTACTATCAGAGTTATTTTTTATTTTTACATTGTTTTTACTGTATTCACTCAAGTCCTCACCTTTTGTGATTGCTACAAACGTTCCCATTTTGATTCCATAAATACATCTACAGAGTTTTAAGTGTTCGATACGATCAGTAATCGTGTCTTAGTAGTTTAAGTAATTGAAGTCAATGATCTTAATTAATATTGTAAGCCTTTTTAATAAGCTCTACATTTTCATTGCCAGTTCTTGTTACCGTGATAGACTCCTTATAGTCATTACCAAATAAGTGCATAGTCTCATCTAAATTTTAGTTTTGTTGTGCTTCTCATAACACCTTTCACTTTAATTTTTTTCTATAAGTTTTCTGCTTTTTAGCCCCCCCAAGTGGTTTTTTTAAGTATTTCCATATCTCAATGTTGTCTGTAGGCAGTCGTTGCTTTAACATGCCAAACCTTCTTGTTTATCATACCTTGACACGCAGCAGTATGCAGCTCTTAAATATTTTTTTCTCAGGTGCAACAGGAATTTTCTGTTACGTTAATAAAAATAAAAATAATTGTATCTGAAATATATTCATAACTCCTAACCATTTCTTCTAAGCTATTCTTTATGAGAACTGCTGCACCCTTGCTATCTCTTTGTTGTTGGGAAACACCACTGTAAAACAGTACCATAGAACCTAGGAAAAAACTAGGAAAGACTCTAAAATAAAGTTTTATAAGACTATGGCTGTACCGGTGGCGCTGTATGGGAGTGAAACATGGGTATTTTTACAGAGAGACAGAGGAAAGGTTACATCAGCATAAATGAAATATCTCAGGTTGGTCAAAGGGTGCATGCTACTAGATAGAATAAATAATCCACGGATAAGGCGAGAATTAAAAATTTCTAAATTACAAGATTGAATTACGGAATACAATTCCAACTGGTCAAGCATTTGGGAAGAATGCAGCAAATTCCCTCCCCAAACGTGCCTCAAATTATAAAACACGCAGGGTATTGTAGTGTCTGGCGCCCGAGGACGAGGGGGTTACCGAAACAGGCAGTACAGCGTCGTCCGTGAAGTAGAGATGAAGATGATAATGAATCAAAATGACTTATCTACTTACAAAATTGTTTAGTATTCTCTTGTTATTCTGATCAGTGTCTTTTTATTGATTCTGTAAATTTAATTGATCGTGTAAATCAATATTTCATTTTTGTTCAATATTAGCGGGAGTACACAACGTAAAGAATACATCGCTCTATCTCCGCCGTGACCTTAACTGAAACTGAAAATAACTAAATATACAAATAACTCATGTGCAAGGTCAGTGTAATTTCTCTCGTAGTAAAATTATAGCCTACGTCCAGGGAATCTAGTTGAACAGCTTAACAGCCGATTTATTAGGTGTGATTTCACACACTGGAACGAGCGAAGTGAGTTATCAGGTTCATTTCTACCGTTTGCCATTTATTTGCCCTCATATCTAACGGTTTGGGATATGTCTCAATGTAAAATTTAATGCATCAAACAATTTTTGTAAAATTGTTTCCTACCCTACAGACCTCTATTGATTTTGAGATTGATCTCTCCAATAATATGGCGACGGAATGTGAAAATGTGAGGGATTCAAAATTGTGGAAAAATCGTAAAAATTCATGCGGGATACCAAATTAAGGAGAATTTAAACCAGTATCTAAACATAGTCGTCAATTTTTCAGTACCTAACATTTTGGACAAAGAAGCGCAAGAAATAGGACAAACTTTTTCTTAAAAATTTCCAAAAATCCATGTGACAAATCAAATTGAAGGGAATTTTAACCAAAATCTGAATATCGATTTTATTTTTCTTCTATGCCGTCACAGTTCGTAATCGAATATTAGCCTCCATAATCATCCCCCTCCATTTTTGAATATGGTTACAGTATAAGAAATATCAAAAATTTAGGGCCCGCAACGGCGATAAAATTTTAAAAGTTTGTGACACCGTGCGAGGCATTAGACTAAAATGCATTTTAACGCAGACTCGAATGCAGCGTTTAATATGAACGTTTTTACGTTTGGACCACTATAGTTCAAAAATATTAATATAAATTTTAGGGAAATTGTAAACACCTGTGTGAGGGATTACGTTATGAGAAATTTTACTCAAATACAAAGTCGATACCTTTAACAAAAATTTGACAAAACTAGTACCTCTGAACACCACTTGCAAATTTTGGGCAGTCTTCCAAGCCTTTGTAAGCTACGATTCTATAAAAATCTTTAACTGTTGTTGTTAGTTATGCACATTTGTAAAATGTATCAGATTTAGACTTGTATATATCCTCTGAAACATATATGGTTATCTATATAACCAATTTACTTATATCGAATGCATTATAGATTTTTACACGTTTAATGATTACATAGATTTACCCAATTTTACATACTATTTCCGCAATAAGAAAACGATAAACAGTAGATAAAACTATTTCAGTTTCACCTTTTTTGATCATAGTATTAAAACCCGACACCATGTTTAACGTAATATATGCTAATTTATTTACTTATGATAGTTAAGTGTCTGCTGCGTACTTAATAGATACAGTTGTGATAAATTATAACGTATTATACAAAATCGTATCCCTATAACTGAATACGTGCTGACCCTGTCTGTAGACAGCTATATACTAATGATGATCAGAGCTTCATCTTCTCAAGGATTTCTAAAGCAGCAAGTAGAACACAAATGTAGAAGCCATTCATTACTTGTCACGTATTTAATATATGCAGATATTTGCTAGTAACGCAAAACGACACGAAATCCTTGTACTTACTGACGTTAAGTAAATATTTTTTTACTGTAGGAAATCCGGTCAACTGTTTACCCGTTTGCGATAATGCATAGGCCCAAATTTATAAATCGGCTTTTGGATACAAAGAGATTAATACACGTTTTTCATCCGTATTCGATTTAGAAAACTTTTGGACACACACACAAATGATCACAAGCATACACAACAAGTTTACTGTTGATGCTTATTTATGTAATGTAAACACATTAAACATTTTTCAGCGTAAACACAAGCGTGTGTACAAATTGTGTGTATGTGTGTGTGTGCGCGCGCGCGAGCGTGTGTGTTTTGTATTGGCAATTACTTTGTCTCTGCCATATCTACATATTCTTATGATGATTTTGTAGGCCGCAGTTTTAAAATATTTCAAATAATGTAATGATAAAACATCGTGACAACAAATATACACAGCCTGAAATTCGTTACACAAGTCCTATAAAAGCATGTCTATATCTAAGGGGGTGTTTCATCTGTCATGTAAAAAATAAACATTTATTTTTTGTGTGTTGGATAAATTTAACTTGCATTATTGTATAAAAGTGGTTTAGTTGATTTCAAACTGTTGACTTTTGGTAATTAAGGCTGTAATTAGTGACTTGATCTGGTGCCAGTTAGTCTGTTTCCACTGTTCAAGACGACGATGTGTAATACCGTCGTAACAATATTCTATCTGCTGAGAACATTTGCAGAATCTTGGTGTGTGACGTTTCGGCCACTATTACAATAATTCCCTCGGTATACGTCTCACCTGCGTGTTCTTGGAATTTTTCTTATTCCCTCCTCCTGTTTCTCTTGCAGAACTCTTTCCTTGAAAGTACTCAAATTTCATAACCAGAAACGAAAGTTGAAATTGCCACAGATTTTTACCATCATATTTAGGTGTTTTTTTAATATCATACTGTACTTTTTATTACACCGAGGTAATGTCAACACTACTAAACATTATTTATAGTCATGTGTTAAATAAATCAATTTATTTCATCGTATATCCAGCTTCTGTTACTTCATTACTGTAACATACAAATTATAATTTAATGTACACCTAGTTAGGTTATGTTGAAACAACCATGACATCCCCTGCTGGTATTTAATGTTAGGAGATCATATCTTAAAACAGGGAAATACAATGTCTAACGCAGAAAAGTCGACAGTCGTACTTTAACTAGACTTTTGTCGACGCAACACGCTAAAGTAACAATAGCTTTGCCGGTTATACAGATAATACAGATAGTACGCAATGAGATCAAAAAATAAAAAAAGGTTTAAGAATAGAAATACATTGCATTTTTGCCACAGATAAATACATTAATGATACTTTAACGTTTACACTTCTACCAAAACAATTCTTCAGTAGCTTGCATAAATACTTCCGCAAATCTAAATTCATACGGCACGCACCTGGTGTTTTGTAGTGCGCCCGCATCAGCACGATTGAAATAACCGGGATGAATCTACACTTGTTTATGATTCTGGAACCTTGAATCATGATAGCGCTACATGTTTTTCGTCACTATCGCAACGCCTGCTTCTCTGATAGCTCATTATGCATTGCACAGTAGTTCTACGTCAATTGTAGGGGTATTATGATTCATCATGAAGATCCCAGATCTCTCTATCGGCGATTGTAACATTAGTTTATGTTGGCGGGTACTATAGAATACCAATTACCTGGGATAGAAGTTCAGTTTTGCGCGTATTTCAGGATATTTGAGCTGCATTCACTGAGGTATTGTGTTTAATTGTATATCTGTGTTTTATTATTGTTATTTATGAACTTAGAGACTGTTAATATATGTAGAGTTTGCTTTGTTCAAGAGTTACTGGAAGCTGATTACAGCTGATAGCAGTGCACTTCCACCTGCATCTCTTTTGCCGGAAATCAAATGTTTATCTGACATGCTATCATCAACTTCGTCTTTCCAAGTTATTCTTCTTGGTCTTTTTCTTTTCCTCCTTTGATGAAATTTTTTTCCAAAACCTTCCTTCTAAGGCTATTAATTTTAATTACTTATTTCTCAATCGCGAAACCTTTCGATACCCCAGACACGTCTGATTGTTTTGAAGATGCTGTGCTTTTGACTATTGAAATATAGATACGAATTTTAGTTACTCAAGTAACCTTTTCATTCCGCAAAAAGTTATTAATCGTATAGTTCTTATACATTAAAAGTTAAAGGAATCAATTTAATAGGCCTACTAGTTCAGTTATTTTTATGAGCGTGTAATAAATAATTTGACTATTGATTTTTCTTCCATTAATTAGCTATTTTACTCGTAACTATATTGTTATGCAATTACGGAACGCTCTCTAAAAGATAAGAGTGTAGTTCTACACGTTTCCCGACTAGCCCAGCGTGCCACTCGCGTAGCACCACTCAACTACCGCTTCTAGACTGTTCGAGAGCACTTGAAATACGTAAATTAATCTGGCACGCGAAAAGGATGGAAAGTTATTCTGGAACACCTGCGCTATTTCTATAGCAAACAGCGGCTGGCTTTGTCAGTCAGTTACACCTGGCGCGATTGTAGAGTGCAGATAGGCCTATCAATCAGTGCTAGTGGAAAGTGATTATTGTGTTATAATTAGTGGGTAACTCTATTATTTTACATTATTATTGCGGGTGGACAAGTTTAACTTGAATTATTGTGCGATAGTACCTTGTTGATTTCAATTTGTTATTTGAGACTCATTAAAGCATATAATTAGTGACTTCATTGGAGTCTGTGTTTTGTTTTCCACTGTACCAAACGACGATCCGTGAGACCATCGTAACAATATTATGCACATCAAAAATAAATTATGTTGATTTCTTTCGGTCTACGGATTGTCATACGAAACGTGACTTGGTCATGGCACTTGAATAGTCAAATGTGGGCGTGAATACTTATTGCAGACTAAAACCCGCCAATCTCGTAGTAACTATATATGTCAAACGTGTCGCTTGATAATACCGTTGCGATCGGCAACGTACAACACTTGGAAGTTTTGAAAAACTTATTGTCGTGTAACCTTTACGTCTCACACATGTAGCTTGTTACCGTCCCATCACACCAGTTTTACTGTATTATACTTTCTTGTTTGTCGTATAGTCTAAAGAGTGTTACCAAGGAAATCTCTGACCACAGCAGTTTCCACCCTTGGTTACTGTTACCGTGTTTTGCTTTTACGAAGATTGACACTTCGACTGTGAGTTATTCTACTGTAAATTTCCCAAGTGAGGTATTGTATCCGCATCAAGCTGACTACAACAATTCAAGATAAAACGCTTCTATGCTCTGTGCTTACAGGTATTGTAGTTTATGTCTCCTGAAGCTTTGACGGACTCTTCTGCCCCACTCTCATTTCGTTGGTTTAAGGGAACATTCCGATAATGATTTCAGTAACCTATTCCGTATTTTAAGTCAACGTTCTTGTCCTTTGTTTTCATTATTTGAATAATAGACTGGTGATTTAAAATGTGTAAGATAGAATGAACTTCCCTTGTGGTAGTTGTTAACACATTGATTTTTAATAACTTAATCAGAAAAATTTTGTTTAAATCTTTTTCCTTTTTCTCTTTACAAAATTAGTGAATACCTGCATGGGGCCTCTAGATTTTTAGCCGACCTATAGGCCTACATCCACTTTTTAACAAAGTCCATTGTACTTATATTACTAATAATAAAATGAGTAGTTATTATTAAAAAATAAACGTTTGTACAACACCTCCGGAGGCTATTTTCAGTATAAGAAAAAGAAAAAAGAAAAAGTTAGTAAAGATGACAGTCTGACGGCACGTCACAGTTGACAAGGGGCAAGTTTAGGATTTTGCTTACTCCTACAGTGAGGCGCGTTTGGCCTGCCAACCTTACGTTCGGCAGTTTTCCTTCTTTTCCTAATGAAGAAGTCCTACGGAGATGTGGCCAAAGAATTTAGACCCGAGAACGTAAGAGATCGACCACGGCCCAACAGTCCGGAACATAACAGTTTCGGCAATGTGACTCCGGCCGTGATAGACTTCAAGTAAATGTAGAATATTGACTATTTTTGAAGTGTGTTTAAATAGCTTCCAAAATTCTAGATTAAGCTGTTGTTTATAGGTAGTTAAAAAAAAGTGAATCAGTTTATTGAAAATGAATACGTTTTGCATTAGTAGCGACAGAAATGAGTTGCTTCTAGACATTACACAACGGAATAGTGCTGCGTGCATATAATATGTGCACTAATATGGGTTGCTTCATATGTACCGCAAGGCTCATGTTGAACTTGAGGGAATGGATTGACCACCAGCACGGTGAGGTAACTGCTATTTGACACAGTTTCTCAGTGGCCATGACAAATTTAACGCCTACCTGCACACAGTCGGAAAGATGTAAAGCCCACCCATGCCGGTACGGTGTCTTTCCCCATGAAGATGCCTTGCACACCTTTCTCAAGTGCATCAGATTCACAGGAGAGAAGATGGCTCTCAGGGGCTCGAGGGTGTAGTTGAGATTATGCTTCGTGGTAAGGAATAATATAACAGCATATCTACGGTCATTCAGGGGATCCTAATAAAAAGTACAGGCCCAAATTGCACCCAACGAGGAGCAGCACATAAGGAACAATCAGGAGACCGATAAGAGCA
The DNA here is from genome assembly GCA_034769895.1 of Magicicada septendecula. Taxonomy (NCBI): domain Eukaryota; kingdom Metazoa; phylum Arthropoda; class Insecta; order Hemiptera; family Cicadidae; genus Magicicada; species Magicicada septendecula. The sequence continues at coordinate 430,660,652 of CM068371.1, forward strand.
CAATGGACTCCATCCTGAAGCGTATAATGGAATACGCTAAGCGGTTCCAGGTCTGAATTAAAGGTGCATTTTTTATGGGTGGGAATACCACTCTAACAACCAAACGGTTCTCTGATGATGCACGAAGCACTTACCCCTCTTACAAAAATGTATATGTTATTATAAGTACATAATTTAATTCGTTATTATTATAACATCTTTACTTACGTTATAACATCGGGAACCCGTATTAATTGACTCTGGCCAATTATACAGGCTGCCTTCGTTGTAACAAGCGGAAAATTAATCAAATCACCAAAACAATTAATATAAAAGGAAACTGGGGAGGGGAGACTGCTGATTTATGCACTCAATTTAGTATGTACTAAAGATGACATCTCTTTATTTATGACTGTTAGATTATACATAACATATCAAATTTTAACTTACAGTGAAATCGTAAGGGGTTTTCTACATTAAGATTTATAATACAGTTAGCGCATATTACCTCGGATCCGAGTTTCTATATATTACTTAGGAATTTCAAGTTTACTCTACTCCATTACTGAATTACTTTATTACTCTTTATACCATTTGAGGAATGGTTTCATTTAGTAGTGCGATGTTCCAACGCTACATCACACGAGTTATTTTACAACTTATGGTTACTGAAATTACTTGTTACAACATTTATTCTTAAACTTTAGAGATTGTCATTTTAAAGTCTTTTAGTTTACAATTACTTCTATTTAAAAAAAATACATATCCACGGAAGACCAGCTTCCGTGCTACCTCTTAGTTAAGTATTTTAGTCCATGTCGTCCACGCGTGATTCTTCCGCACACTCTAGGTAGAGGGTTGTCATCGTGGTCGTCTTCCTGGTGAAGGTCCTTGGAGTCAACTAATGATAGAAAGAGTTACGATGTCATGAAGTCGTCCTGTTCCTTGGTGGTTTGGCAAATACAGTTGAGGTCTTCGTCTTCACATTTTACATTTGGTAATAGAACGGTTGTATTTCACTTTACATATACAACCCTAAAATAACTTTAACTATCTTTCAAGATGTGAGATGTCACCTTTCGCACTTAATCTTCTACATTCTTCTTTACTGATACACACTACATACTCGTTACATAACTCTTCACACGGTTATTTAACTTAATAACAAAATAATAAAACATATTTTGTTGTAGCGCTCCGTTGTGAGCTGCTTACTGGCCGAACGACGCATCTCAAGTCTCTCTTACTATGTTAGGAAGGGTCAGTTAATCGCGCGGAGTCTACGCGTCGCAATAAAATAGTTCCATATTTATCCTCTACTTAAAGGGTTAAAGTTTGACCTTTTAATTATCCAAAGCTATTCTTAATTACAGACTTTATTATAGTACACTACTGTGGTCTTGTTTATTTATTTAATTAATATTAAATTTACAAGAATTATTAGTTTGTTTAGGGGTCGGTATTCAAGTTAATTCCGGTTAGCGCATGTCTATGCAGGGTTAATTAACAAGGTTTTCCCTATCTGTACACTCGTATTCCTTTTTATTTTATTATTAAAACTCTTTATTAAATATTATTATAATTCTATGATAGCGATAAAATTTAGTTTAAATGTGCGATTTTATTAAAATTTAAAATTTCTCAGCTTTTACATTACCTATTTATTAATTATTTATTTTTATTTAATGAGATCGTCACATTATGAAAAGTCATTAGACCACTAAGTTTTCCGGAAATCTGATTTGCAGACAAATAGTAAAAAAAAAAACAATAATTTTTTTCTAATAAAGTATATTTGAATTAAAGTCACAAACAATCAAAAACGCCAATTTTAGCTTTTTGTTTGTTTTATACATTTTTCGAAATTGTGGACTCCTGACGTTTTCCTACTACCTTGAAAAATGACCTGCAAAAATTTGGTACAGTGATTCCTAAAGTAATTAGGTAGTATTCTTCAGTTGAAAATATTTTTAAATAATAAAATGATACATAATAGTAATAATAATAATAATATAATATAATAATAACGACAATAAAATTAAAATATTTTTCTTATCAGAATCTTGTCCTGCAACAACTATGTTAAAAGACGGCCAGTTAAAAATATCTTCATAAAATTATTTGTCCTCTGCTGGAATGTATTAACGAGAACCCTATCGAACAGCCGAGAGCGTCCTCTACCCGTCCCTTTACTAGTCGAGCAGGTGTAGCCAAGGCCGCACCCAAGTACGTTCCAGAGTGTTCAAGAACCCGCACAAAAGTACGTTCCAGAGTATTCAAGAACACTTGAGATACGCATTAAGCTGGCGAGCAGTAATGATGGAAAGCTATTCTGGAACTCTATAAAAGCAAGTGCGTCTGGCTTCGCTAGTTAGTTATTGTGAGCGGTTTCTTAGTGCGGATCGAGTGGTGGCTCAAGATTAGTGGAAAGTGTTTACTGTGTTATAATTGGTGAGGAACTCTATTACTTTACATTATTATTGTGTGTGAACCAATTTAAATTGAATTACTGTACGTGTTGAATAACTTGATGATTCCAAATTGTTATTTGTTATTATTTAAAGCTGGTGATTAGTTATTTCATTGGTGTCTGTATTTTGTTTCCCATTGTCCCACACGACGACCAGTAAGACCGTCGCAACAGTATTGTTCCAATTTCTTGATATCACTTAATTTGTTAAAATCAATAGTACACCTACTCCTGCAGCACCTACACCTACTCATACACCTGTGTATTCTGTACAGAAAGAACTATTAACACTAGGGGCTTGAGTAGCTTGAAGGTATTTTTGTTCAATACATCGATATAATAACATGTCTGTCATGTTAACATGTCTTATCATTTTATTATTGCTCGTCACCTTATACAGGAGAACCATAATTATACAAGCTTTGACACCAATTTGAAACCCTTACATGTCTGTGGTAAAGGCGCTTATTTAAATGCACGTGAAGAATTTGAAATATATAGAGCACATAATGACAAATACTACCGTAATTTCATATTAAACGACCACTTACATTTCAAGTCGAATCCATTATATGACACAGCACTAAAATTTATCTATAACTGATATCAATCAGTGTCCGGCCGGCTTTCATCGAGTGCGCACTCGCTTCACATAAATGCTTATATCATTTGGTTTCGATTTTGTAATTTTAATGTTTTAAATTTTTTAACGATCTCATTGAGTGATAAAATTTTAATATTCTGATGACGAGACATAGTCTCGAAACGCGTCAATTATAATTCATTGCGTTATATATGTGGTCACGAGACAGGAAATAAGGTAAATATATTTATTATTTGACATCGATATAATCAAACATGACTACAACACCTGGCTTAGGTTTGTTATATTAGCAGATCTAATCGTGAAACCACAAAATTTGCTTTCTGTGATCTTTCCACACGTTTTACCAATGATTTAATCAGTAGAACAGTAACTGGAGAATACCGCTAATTATTTTTTAAACTTTTGTAACCCTGCTGCCAAAAAATATCTTGTTACAGTATTATTATGGTTTTGGCCGGGGCAGCCATCGGTGATAATGTGCAGTTCCTTTATTTTCTTTCATACATAATAATCTTAAAGAAAATTATTTTAAAATCTTGAAAACCTTAAAAAATGTATTTTAAGGAAATTTAATTTGCACCTTTCTATGCGTTACCTTCATGGTATAAAATATGGTTTTTTCTTTTTTAAATCATAAATTCAGGATGCATTAACCCATTAGCTGTCGGAGGTTGAGTCCATCGTGTGCTATAATACATGGTAAAATTTTAATACTACCCTTTCTTTCCTTTTGCTCAATATCATTTTTTCCTTGAACAATAGCATTTTCTCCTACCATACACAATGAACGAGACAATGAAATCCATCACCATCAATTTAGTATAATCCATCCACAGTTAACAAAATAGTAAAGAATACTTACAAACAAAAACAATATTTTAGGTTTTCACAGCTGATTTTCGCTTCAGATTTTATATTATTGTGGTCAGCAAGTTTTAATAAGCTATTTGTTTTGAAAAGATTATATGTAAAATTACGATTTCCGTAAAAAGTCATCAGTCCTGGAATCATGAACCTAACTCTATTTTTTAAAATGCTGTATTTGCTTATAGAGACATGACACTCCATACAAAATGATGTGTCTACAGGCACTTAAGAATACTACATGAAAAACTTATTTTATGAAAACGTGTGACTCATTACGTTTTCATAACAACTGATTTAATTATTTCCAGCATATATATGAACTGTCCCAAAATCTAAAAGTGATAAACTAGACTTGCTGGCATATTCTGAACGGTTTACTCATGCTCTTCAGTTATATATCTAAAAGTTGTCTGCATGCCAAACCAGAGGGGACAGGATTATTCGTTAAGTTTTTCATAACAAGATTCCTGCTTTTAAATGTAGATGAATCTCTTTGAAGGACAAACATATTCTTAAAAAAGTGTAATTTTAATAGTTACTTTAGTCATAAGAGGTACAGAAAAATTTAAGGTTCTAGTGATTGGTAAAATATTGCTCACTTTACCAATGAAGCTTCGATGTTTTAAGAGACTTGTTTCTGTAAAAACGAACATCACATTCAAAAATAAATGTAGCTGAATAATATAATTAATTAATGGCTTCCAAAACAGAACAAAGATGAGAACGATGTTGTTTCCTGACCACAGTACTGTGATCACTAACGTACACCACCTCTCGTTAGCACACTCGATTTTCACTGATGATGGCAGCCGATGGACTGCCGAAACGTTTGGTTTTGCAGAAAACATTAGACCACGGCCAAACAGCCTGGGAAGGAATTTTAACAGCAAACAACTTCTTTGTTGCTGATAACGTAGTACGCATATATAAAATTATCACCTCCCTCTTCAACTATCTTTTTCATTTATAGAAAATTACCCCCTCCCCCCTTCAACACCCTTTTTATTTGTAGGTATTTATCTACCTTTGTACATTGGATTATTATGACCTTCTTTTCAGGTTACTTTATCAAAATTAAGTACTTTACTCTTGTTAAAACATAAAACGTTGCAGGTAAACTACCCCTTCCCCTGAACCGATCTTTACCAAAATCAATAAACCTTGAGTCCTCTAAAACTCAGGCAAATATGCAAAACATTATTTAATTCTGTTTAAATTTCCGGCAGTTATCGTTCGTCAGAGAAAACATTCTACACATAGACACACAGACAGGTCCACAGACACTTTTCGAAAAATGACTTTTCTTCATGTTTTGAGGGTAGTAGAATTAGAATCAGCCCTTATCTGGAACACGATTTTTTCTCCATCTATACATTAATATAATAATAGTAAAATATCTGAAACATTTAGAACTAAACATTTTTTACTTCCATGTTCCATAAGTATATGGAAAGTATGGTGGTCGCGAAAAAATCGTGTTCGACATAAGGGCTAATTCTGATTGTACTACCCTCAAAACATGAAGGAATGCAATTTTCCAAAAATTGTGTGTGTGTGTGTGTGTGTGTGTGTGTGTGTGTGTGTGTGTGTGTGTGTGTGTGTGTGTGTGTGTGTGTGTAGAATGTTTACTATGGCGAACGATAACTGCCGTAAATTTAATCAGAATCAATTATTTTTTGCACATGTGCCCGAGTTGTAGAGGACTCACAGCCTGTTGATTTTGGTGAAGATCGGTTAAGGAGCAGGGGTACGTTTACGTTTTAACAAAAGTAAATTACTTAATTTTGATAAATAAAATATCCTGAAAAGAAGGTCATAATAATCCACTGTAGAAAGGTAGATGAAATATCTATAAATGAAGAGGGTAGTTGAAGGGGGAGGTGTTAATTTTGTATGTGTGTCGTACGTTATCGGCAACAAAGAAATAGTTTCTATGGAAATATTTCATTTCAATTTGTCAAACATAAAACTCGATTTACAAGGAACACATCTAACTTGTTAGAAATTATCGAACCGAATTCAAGTAAATGGTTTTAAATATAAATCTTAAAATATGGAAGTCATTTATGGCTCTCCATACCGACATTGTAATATTAAAATGTTAAGAAAATATAAATAACAGTTACTTTTAAATGTAAATAAAATATAATTTTTTTTTGGCTGAACATGTTAAATGTTTATAATAATTAACCCGTCTTATTTGTGGGAAATCGTAAATACGTCTTAATGCGCTTTAATGCATCGTGCAATGAAAAGATTTACTTTGATTACATTTAAATACCGGTATATTTAAATTTCATCCTTGCTTCATTTAAATATAAAGTTCCTTGTAACTAAATTTTACGTAGTGTCTTCTTATAGACCTTTAAATGTGTAAAGAAAATTCCACAAGGAAAACAAATATATATTAGTAGCAAAAATGGATAATAACATTGAAGAATTAATATTATGTTAACTCGTACAAAACTTAACAGTAAAATTGTTTTTATTTTTACAACTGTCACTTTGTAACTATGATAGGAAAACACAAAACATTATTTAGATACCTAATTAAAAGTATGTTGCCACCTCTCTAAGTAAAGTGGACATACTTGAAGTTTTGTAATTTATGGGCAAGTGGAAATGCCATTGAAATTTATGAATTAAACGTGTTTTACTGCGGAACGTATTATGCCTATCAAGTACATAACACGGCTAACAAGCTGGTGTCACACCTTGGTATGTTACAGATCATGACGTTAACAGCCAGAAGACTCTTCACAGGTAGGTACAGCCAGCCGCTTTGTTACGTGAACAAGGCTGCAAGGGATTTCGACAGTACGACAGTAACTTTTATCAATAGGTTAGTTGGAAAACTGGACTGCAACAATTAATTTCACCGCAGCTTTGTTGCAAGTAGAAATAACAACAACTTTTCTATACATCTTAGTTTTATATCTTTTCTGTGTTTATCAATGCCAATATCAATATTATAATTCAATAATAAAAAAAATCCTTGACATAGAAATTTTCATAATATATTATGTAAACTTTCCTTATCTATTTTAAGATGTAAAGTGCAAACCGTTAAAATTCGGGAGCGTGTACAAATTTGCAGCACATTTTCTTACTTTTGGCAAATCTCAGTCCCCTTCCTTGCTAAAACTCTTCCTGTTTAGAATGAATGTTACTACACCATTCCGTTTCCGTTCAAAAAACTAAAACAGACTTTAGTTTCATTTCAAAATAAATATGGAATGTCTTGTTTGTTTTATATTTGCTTTCTTAGAATTCGAAAACATTTATGTTGTCAGCAAGGCTGCGGAAAATTTATATAATTATCTTGTTTCGGCATAAACGTTGATATGAAATATTATAAATGCAAATATATTGCTTTTTATGAATTGGTCATTTTGTATTTAAAATTTCCCTTTTATAATATTTATGTCAAAAACATATGCAACTACGTATAATTAAGCTATATGCTGCGCGTGATTCACAAAACGTTATGACCACAGCAATGAAAAACTTCAAAACATAACATTCAAAATGTGTTCTAGAATTATAGCAGCAGCTGGCTGCGCCAATCAGATTCTTGCCGTTAGTAAACAGTTCATGTTATGTGGTTCGTGATCAGTCCATATTAACACATAGTTTTGTTGTAATAAATTAATATTCGTCAACTGCAGCTAATCAACCTCAATGAAGCCGCCTTGTCGCGCCAACGTATATGTGTATAGCTTAAAGTTTACTTATGACTGACAAGATTACACTAGTAATAATATAAATAATAATAATAATAGAATCACAACTATATAAAATGTTACATTCATGTTTCAGTTTCGTAAATGCCACTGACAAATATTATGATTAAAGCGTCGTTTTCTCTTACTGCCCCAAAAGTTTAGGGAATGGCCATATTTTCTCAATTTAGCATATTACTCTGCAGACTATTTACTTTATAGTCAAATAGGAAGGCTTCCTTCTTACTTTCTCGACAGGCAGTGAAGTCGTTTAAACGGTCCTTAATGAATTGAATCTTGTAACCCCTTAACCATTAGATGCTCTTTTAGTTTCAAAAGGTTTCTTCTCTGTTTTTCCGTTAGTGCATAAAGTACACATATCATTATACGATTTAAATTTTCACACCTCATGTGTTTATTCAAAATTATTTAACTGGAAAGACTAAGTAAAATTTTAAATATATAGCATCAGTAATGGTTAATCAATATTCAACCCATAGACAGTCAGACATTCATCATTCATTTTATAAGTCTCTCACGAAAGTACAATGTTTATTTCAAATAAAATAAACAACGTCAAAACTGATGTTACTTGTACGTATTATAATCAGATGTTTTTGTACTGTTAATGAGTTACTATTGTTTACCAAATTTTCACAAAATAGAACGTCGGTCCTACAGAAACGGGAATTTACAAATTACATTTTCTATAATAGCTAGGGATGTCTTACATTAAATTAAAAACGACTGAGTTTGCATGAAACAAGAATATTAGATTTGTTTTAATGAATTTAATTTTGAGAGCTTTCTAAATAATATGAAGAATAGCATCCAATAAACAGAGACGTTTGAAATTACAAGCATTTAATTGTATGTTTCCAGATCTTTATTCATCACGTCTTAGTTAAAAATTGAAGGAAATTCTTAAAAGTAAATAGAAATGAATTTCTGTTGTATTAAAGCAAAATAAAATTATATTAAAATTTAATGCGTTTTTATCAAAATATTGTGTTACATAAGTAAATGTGGATTAACAAAACTATTTTTATGTTTAAATCAATGGAACGTGCGCCATAAAAGGCTCAAAAATGTCCCAAAATAAAATATTAAAAGGTATGTGCAATAAACAGAGCTCTAAATAACTGTTTACATCTACTGTAAGCTGAAATCGTCTTCACTCTTCATGTCTGACATATACCCATGTTGACTGGAGATTAACTCAAGAATTTACTTGGTTACAGCGTTCAATGAGAGTCCTATTTTAGAACAACATAAAAAAATGTGGAAGTCACAAAGGGATTGATAAAGTGATATGTGAGAAACGTTCATTATATGCATGTGGAATGTAGTTTATAGGGTAGAGAAACAGAGATAGATTTGGAGATTCTGAGAAGCAAGTTGAAGAAAAATGAACAAAGAGGCAGAGAGGGTTGAAAGAGAGAGAGAGAGTAATAAGGGGAATCTGTACAAAACGGAATACTTTTATATACCTACACGCCTGAGGAGAAAGAGAAACTGAATATGTTATAAGAATAAAAGGATGAAGTGTTACAGTTATAGTCCGATTCTTCTTAAACGTAGAGATAGAATAATAATATGAATAATAATATGAAAAGATAGAAAGAGGTTAACAGTAGCAGACGACGTTAAGATGAAAAGGCATGTACTAGAGAAGTAAAGATCACCACATAGTGACGATACCAAGTTCTAAAACACAAGATGAAGTGAGCAGAACGCAAAATTGGGGACTTGGAGTATGCGTGGTGTCAATGTGTGGAATTTCTCTCACATTGTTATTGACAAGGGTTATACCCATTTATTTCTTCTCTACCATACAATATACGTATATATTTTCTTATAAACTACCTTTTTTTTATTACATAAAATTCACACTTAATATCTACATTTTAAAACACAAAACTCTATCTTATGTCTACTACTTAAATCTACTACCGGTTTTTTCTTTGGGTTATAGTTACTCTCTTCATAGAGTAATTTTCTAAACATTTTGTTATTTAGAGCTCAGTTTAGTGGTCATTGAGTACTCATTTGCTTATCTTTCGCTGAACTGGATCTCAGGTTGATCAGGCCTCATTTCCAAATTCTACGATTAACACTTAGCACGGTTACTGAGGTATAAGATAACTTCACTACCTAGTATTACCTTTTCTATTTTTGGTTATGTTATTTCCTCCTTTCTTCTTATACAATTTTATCTGCGAAATATGTGTTTTCCGCACATATTCTCGAGTCGCAGGTTCGTACAGGGCTACTGTAACTGGAGTTAAGTACTTCTGGATTTGGTAAGGACCACACCATCGGTATGATAGTTTAGATGTGGTCTTATCAATTGCCCTACTAGTCGGGTGAGTCTTGTACATTACTAAGTCACCGACTTGGTACCTAGCTGCATTGTTATGAATATTTCTCTCGTGGTATTTTCTGGATTTCTCTAAGTTCGCTCTTTAAATGATCAGCTGTGATACATAAACAAAAGGGGGCAAACACTGGACGCATTGTATTTCACACGCGGGTGGTGTTCATTGTTTAGGGAGGCTGCCATTTATACAATAGAGGGAGGGTGGCTGCTTACTACATTTCTCAACACGCTTTATACTTCTCGAACAGGCCACGACCGGGTGTTTACACTTTTCAACTATACTTTTATTATTACTTCCTTTTACTTATTTTACTAATACACTTACTACATAGACAAGTTCTTTCTTGGGTAAATCATTTGCATAGTTCTCAAGAGAATAATTTCTCTTCTAAGGGAGAGACAGGAATTCCACACACATATACTTCAATGTTAAATCAACGATCAGCTGTTTGCTGGAATATAGGTCACCCTCGTTTATTTAGTAAACAAAGACAATGTAGTTGTATGCGTGGGAACGCGAGGATTACGCACACGTATTGTTCTCTACACAATGCCTCAGCCTATGTTTCTCGACTGGTTTTAACTGGACAGGCCAGTCGGAGTAAGGGGTGAATCTAATTCAACAAAACACGCTTTACAAGTTACAGGTGTATTACGGTTATAACAGTCTGAGTATAGTAATTAATTCTCTTGCTTTCCACCATTAAATTTTTTTTATTATTTTTAATTTTTGGTAACAAAATTCAGTTACGAATTTCATTACACGTAATTAACCGGGTCTACTTTACGCAGGAGTTTATGTTTTTGTTTTTACCGTGACGACAGACATACACTTACATTCTATGCAGGCATATTCATGAAACTACAGGTCTTGAATTGTCACAGTATAAACCTGTTAAAGACTGAACAGATTAACAAGCACTAAAATTCATGTGCGTACTTGCATTTGGCGTCATACAATGATATTTCAAGTTATACAGACTATCATTGTATTAAATTACGTATCTTAAAATAAATTAATTTTATGAAAATTAATGTTACATGAAATACAGTAACTGAGTGCATAGATCAGACAACGAGTGCAGAGAGTTATCTATTTTACTACGTAACAATTATTTTAATTATCAGAGTGACGTATCTTTGTTAGCGTCACGATGCTTACAACCTTTTTTAACTCGAAGCAGAGTGGCGCATTTTTGTAACGTTTTGCCCACGTTACAAATCCAGGGAACCCATCATAATTGACACTAGCCAATTATAAGGGCTGCCTACGTTGTAACGAACTGAAATTAAACTCAACACAATTAATAATAATAATTAAGCTAATTATTGGGACACAAGGGAAGGTAATTCGCTGATTTATGCACTCACTTCAATGTGTAATAAGGTGACTTCTCTTTATTAACAAATGATATGAAAGGATCCCATAACATAATTATTTATACTAAAATATTCAAGAGTGTTTTCTGGAAAACTAGGGATCATATTGATCATGTACTTTTACCTCGGATCCGAGTTTACTTTAAATATTGTAAAGACGTCTGAGTATTACTATGCTCATCTAGGAGCTTGCAAGATTACATTTACCATTTGAAGAATGGTATTATTTACTAAAGGGATTATAATTAACATTTACATATTAACGTTACAACGTATGTTTTTCAATATTACAGTATACATCTATTTGGTTTCATTTATTGTTTAAAGAAAATTATAGTCTTTGAAAAGTCTCTTTCATCTATAAGGTATGTCTCAAATGTAATTAGCTCTCGATAGTCAAGCTATCGAGTCACCTTTACAATAAGTTGTGCTGTCCTCGTCCTGGGGTGTCACACTTGGGAATTCTGGTAGTCGGCGTCGTCATCTGGGTCGTGTCTTCGGCGAAATATTTTATAGCTGGTTCACTGAGGAGATTGAAGTAAAGCTGGTTAAAGTTGGGGTAGATCCACGTAGGTCCTGGTCAGCGTCGTAGGGGTCGTAGACGTCCATATGTGCAGTTTATGCAGGTCACATATTCACATGTAGAGTTGTACTGGAGTTTACATCTTGAGTAGAGACGTCATCTTGCTTACGTGTTGTTAATTTTTCTTAACTTATTACATTTCTTAACAAAACCTTTCTACATTTTATATATATTAAAACTTGCTCCCCACGTTTTGTAGTGGAAGCTAACAGTTACATTTAAATTTAATCAACACATTTCTGAAGAGCTCTCGCTCGTAGGTGTGCACTGTCTGACGGCTGCATAGTAACTCCTAACTCGATTCGACTGGCACATTACAACGAAGCGGAGCGAGTACTCCGCGATAATATAGTTCCTATTTTTATTTAAATTGACATTATTATAACAAGAAGAGACAAATTAATTATACTTATTTAATTTACGGGAATTATTTTAACTACTACTCGTGCCTTCAAATTATTAATTACAAACATTACGATTTTATACATTTCTAAGTTACAGACGGTTCGCTAAGCACGTTGAGTCAGGAATTAAACAGGTCAACGCATGATGACTTACAAAAGGGTTAACTGTGATATTAATAGGTTTTTACAATTCAATTTTTTTTATTAATTGTTTAGTTAGATTTTTCCATTTACATCTCATACTTATTCTGAGTTAGTACAGGGGCATTAGGTTTAATAGTGCGATTTAAAAATACTTAATTGCTTTTTAATTTTTTTTATTATTAAATATTTTGTTATCAGTTAAATCGTCACAATAGTATATTTTTAAAAGATTATAAAAAGAAATTTTGAGGTTACATTTAGTTCATATCACTCACACTTTTTAAGTCACGTATTTTCTGCTTCAAAAGTGGAAAACCTTTTCTAAAGTGCTCGTTGTATTCATAAATATTTATAATATTTAACGCACTAAATTGGTAATAAATATTAATGAAGCTTAGACTTGGTAAGGCAGCTAGTTCACCATGTTAAGCTTTGCGCAATTTTTAAGCACTTAATCACTTAGAAATTGCAAAAAATGCAGCAATGTTTTACTTAAAAGTTCAGAATTTAACAAAAATAATATAGTATGGAAAAATAAGTAACAACTCAAAGCAGTAAGCATTATGATTTAATATTAACTTGTTTAATTCTGTGAATCTCAATAGTTTTTTTTTATAGTTTCATGAGAGGTTTGTGTAAACATCCCAATCACATAGAAGTACAGAAGACATATATGGCAAATGAGCCACACCCAAATACACACACAAGACTCTCATGTGACATGACGTATTTTACGCGTAGCAAAAAGGCGATTCTTCAACCTCAGTTTTTTTTAAAATGAAATTCTGGTTACCGGTTGCTACAACATATCTGTAGACTTACTTTTTGCGGGGGAAACGATGAGTTTGGTGGAATACATCACGGACGCCGGGTGTCGGAGAGAACAGACCGTTGGCTGTTTCTTAGATGTAGAAAAAGCCTTCGACAGCGTATGGCATGATGGGCTTTTATTCATGTTTAAGGAAGTCCAGCTCCCAGACTGCTACCTTTGTCTGATTGCTAGGTTTCTGACGGAGAGGACCTTCGACGTGAGAGTTGGAGATTCTGTCTCTTCCGAGAGACGAATCACTGCCGGCGCCCCTCAAGGTAGTGGTTCTTGGCCCCCTTCTGTTCTCAGTCTACGTCAACGACGTGCCGAGTCAGCCTGGAGTCCAGGTCGGCCTCTTTGCGGACGACATGGCCGATCGTCATGCAGAAAGGGCTGCCTTACGGCTGCAGCGCCAGCTCGACTCGCTCGGGGACTGGACTGACAACTGGAGGGTGTCTCTCAACGCGACCAAGAGTTAGCCGTCGAATTCTCTAGGCGACGGAGGAACCCTGTTAGGCAACTACGCATCGGCAGGACGTACGTTTGCTTGTCCAACGAGGTTAAGTACCTCGGAGTACACTTTGACCGTCGGCTCACATGGCGTACCAACGCTAAAACAGTTCTTAAGCGAGCATCCGTTCGTCTGAGCTTACTGTTTCCACTCCTGATCAGCTCAGCCATGACCAGGAACTTGGACAAAATGATCGTCGGTGCGTATTTGCTGCCGGTCATTACTTACGCTTGCCCGGTCTGGGGTTACCTCGCCGCAATGAATAAAAAAAAGTTGCAAAGCGTCCTCGACAGGGATCTTCGGCTAGCGGCCAAAGTCCCCCGTCGCTTCTCATCTCGCCTTCTAAGGAGAGGACTTGGCGTCCGCTCCTTAGACGACACATTCAGGAGGCTTACACGCAAATTTTATGCACGTGCGGCGAGGTTCCCAGGCAATCCTCTTGTGGCTGGGCTGGGCAGGTATCTTATACGTTGAACCGCCCTCGGTGTATACTGCGCTAGTGTAGGCTACCACAACCGCCAAGAAACGGCCTGCCAAGACACCCTATTTGGGGGGAGCCACGAGGCAGAAACTTCTGATGGTACCTCGTTCGTAGCGGTTCGTCTCTGCGACGCACAACCGCGCATCGCAGTGTCAGTCAGTCAGCAGAGGAAACATTCATTTTTCTGCTATGTATTTCTATTTCTATCGTCTTTTGCAGCTCATCCTATAAAATTACATCCGAATTTGTTTTTTTTAATGAGTAATCTTACAAATATCCTTAAATGAGATATGCATCCCTGCTTAAGCTTAACATAAGAGTTCTACGATTTTTAAGGCTAATTTTCGATGGTATGTGAACATTATCAGAAGAGGTAAGTTGGACAGTATCCATCGTTATCAAACAACGTTTCGACCTGTGGCCGTCTTCAGGTCTAAGTTAAACTAGAAGGCTACATTAAATAAAAACGTAAGCACAAGAAATATTTCATCAGAAACAACATCGCACCGTTTAAATAGAAAACCAAGCACCTTGGGCCTCCTGTATCCTACCTGTCTGAGCTAGTTTTGTATTTATACAGGGCGTTGTTGGTTCTGGCGTTATTCGTTGTGTAAACGTGCGCCAGCATGGTTGTGCTTCCCGGTTTTGTCTAGCCGACTTGTAGCGTTAAGTAGCCGTTCTTTTTTATAGTTTCTTCGAGAGTTGTCCACCTAGTGTATGTGGTGGTGGTTTATTTTTTTTTATGGTTCACGTTTTTTAGTGAACGAAAAGGCTTCAGTTTCCATGTAATGTAGCCTACTAGTTCAACTTACACCTGCAGTAGATGGACACATATATACGTTGTGTGATAAATTTTAACGATCGTTATTGTCGGATGTAACCTTTTTTGGAAGAGGTTTAAAACAAAATGAAATATCTATCCTAAGAGTCGTTCTTCAAAATTTGTGTATTAGGAAGATCAGATTCGCCTTTTTTGGACTTTAAAAAATATATTGAAAAAACAGTATAAGGTACTGGAGGTGATCAACAACCACAGAGTAGGATTCCAACTCCACTTAAAAACGCCATTTCCGAGGCATGTATTTTACTCTTGTTGTTATCCATCATTCACACCCGAAGGACAGGTATTGCTATAAATTTGTAAACCTTTAATTTTGTATCTCGACATTCCTTGTTTCTAAAAATACGTTTGATTGCCCCACAGACGTGTGGAACGTACCTAATTTAACATCAATATCATTATCATTTCTCAAATAATTAAAATGGCTCACCTGTTTTAAAATTTGATCATTAATCATTATTTTAGTTCTTATTGTTTCATTCCATCGAATACCATTACCTTTGTTTTTGTAATGGAGATTTGCACATTGTATTCCTTGCTTACAATGTTTAAATAATGTTTTGCTTTGCTTGCTAGTAAAATAACGTTTAAAAGACAGGTGTTACATTAATTCAGGATAAACATACAAGGGCTATCGCAGAATTAAACTCAGATTGGGTGATATAGAAAAATGATTGTCAGGGAAAAAAGGAGTGTGCACATACCGATTGGTATCTGTAAATTTTGTTGAATTATGAGGACTCGTAATCGCTTGTCCCAATCGATAGAATTTTTAATTTAAAATTTAGGAGTTGTCTCTTAACATATATTTATCATAAGAGGATATCTACTAGTATTATATATCTACCAGTAAATTATAGATCTGGAATGATTTTATATACCTAATCATCGTTTCTGTGGAATGCAATATAAAAGTTCAACATTACTAACTAAACTTATTTTTAACTAATTCTCGAGGTAAAGTAGGAAATAATATTTGAAAATTAAGACAATTTTCTTTGTGTTTGTGTGTGTGTGTGTGTGTGTGTGTGTGTGTGCGCGCGCGCGCGCTGCATCACTAAAATGTTTTGGAAAAATTAAAACTCACAAGTTCAGTACACATGTAGCCTTACGTGTGCCTAATATATAAGTATTATTTTTAGCAAAATAAGATGTTATACCATACTATAAGACACACCGGTAAGTAAAAATAACACTGGCAAACAAAATTTAATTTTTTGTTTGTTGAACAACTGAAGTGAATAACTGATTCTTATAGTATTTTTAGTGCTGATTTCAAATATGTTAACAATTTTTTCCTATCGGGCATAGTTTTCTAGTAATTAACATTTTTCTTTTGCGAAAAGAAAATTACGTGAAGGTAATATAACAATATGTTACATGCACTTTGTACTTACCTAAAATCTACTTCTTTTGGATTTTCTGCTGTAATTTGCTATAGGTTGATCCCTCTTTAAATTCCAGTAGTAGTCAGCTAACATTTTTACATTTTTATGTTCCATTTTCCCTGGTAGCGTGTTTTCATGGTGGATTTTTCCTGGTGAAAGCGTTCACCATGTTCGTCACTCACGGCGCCAAGATTGTTAGGGAAAAAATCAAAATGTGAATCTAAGAAATGAATTTTGAGTGACATATTACATCCAAGTTCTCTGTAATTTTGAAGAAGCTCAGTTACAAAATCTCTGTAGTTATCCGCCTTATGGTTTCCCAGGTAGTTGTTAACCACATTTTGAAATGATTTCCATGACGTTTACAGACGGAAAGAAAGTAAACAATTCTACATCCTTCTTGAAGATTACAATCTTTGTTGTGACGACTATTATAAGAGACGATAGGCCTATACGTGATACAGAATTTCAGTTCTGCAGGCTATTTGGAGAGATCTTTGCGGCATCATGAAAACATTTAGGAACTAATCGACCATTGTTACATGTACAGTTCGATTTGTTTATGGCATCTTGGTTATAGGTGATACCGTCTCTCATGACGTAGCATCAACTTATTCCTATATTGCCAATCATATTCTGTAAGACTTTTGTTACTCGTCTTTCTAGGTTCTTCTTGCCTTTCCCATTTTTTCTGTTTTGAATGAGGAAACCATTTTACAATTTATTTAAGTCATCGGTATATTTCGAAACTGTCCATTTCGGATACGTTATTTCAGTCGTTTTGCTTCGTTTGTGCCTACTGTATCAAAATCAATGCCTATCCGACCTCTTATGTCATTCCTAACAATTAGTGTTTATTAAGTTAACACAACGGGCCCTGTAAAACCTTATCAGCCTGCGAGGTCTCCAGACATTCATTTCTATTGAAGTCATTTCTGAAATATTTTCTTGTCTACTTCCTCTATGTGTAAACCTTGATTCGTCTGATATATCTGAAGCTGCTATGCTTTTGGTCGTTGACTAATAGATACGAATGTCAGTGGCCTTTAGTAATCTAGTAATCTTTTGATTCAACAAAATACCATTAGTCGTATAGCCTGTATTATTTACATGTTAGGAGCAATATAACACTAATGCAATTGTTTTTTTAAGCGTGTTATAAATATTATAACTTTCGGTTTCTCTGGGATTCAATAATTTATTCAGTTGTTTCAAGCTTACGATTCCTTTTGGACTACTGATTATTTAAAACTGTCTTTTTGTACGTGTACCAGCAGTAAATTTTCAATGTTTTTAATGTGCGATTATGTCAATATTTTACGATGTGAAGAAGAAGAAGAAATGTACTAATCGAAAATTGTTCTATTTTTTAATGTAAAGCGAAAATACGTGTTGTTTTCATTTGGGAGGTTAGGTAACAATGTTTTGGGAGAAAACAAAAGCCATGGTAGGGAAAAAAACGTTTAATGTGTCCGAAAAGTCCCGCACCATAGGGGTCTACAATATGTGTTCAATATAGTTACCGGAAGTGTCGAAACATAACTGTAAACGATCTCCAAAGTTCCGCAGAATGTTGGCCACCAAGCCAGGTGTTACAGAACGGCACTCAGTTGTGATTCGCTCACGCAGATGGTTTATGTCCATGATCTTGACAGCATAAACTTTGGATTTTACATAACCCCACACAGCAAAATCCATTGGGTTTAAATCCGGAGATCGTGGAGCCCATTCCACTCGTCCCCTACGGCCAATCCACTGTGGGAAGTTTTCGTCAAGCCAATCACGAACTTGTGTACCATAATGGGGGGATGCACCGTCCTGCATAAGCCATTCTTGTCTTGGACCCAGCAGATCCAAATTAGGCAATAATGAATCTCCTAACATTTCCAAATAATTTTCACTGTTAACTGTTCCGTCAAAGAAGTAAGGGCCAATGATCCGGTCTTTCCACAAACCACACCACACTATGACGCGAACTGCTCCTTGTTCCTTACTGCTGGAAAACCAGTGCGGATTACACTCGGACCAGTAACGTAAATTCTGTCGGTTCACCTCTCCGTTTACGTAAAAGTTAGCTTCGTCAGAGAACATAACTTTTGATAAAAACTGTGGGTCCTCTTCCAACTGTGCCAAAAACCAATCGCACATTTCCACACGCCGATCCGGATCATCATCTGACATGTGGTGTAACACTTGTAACTTGTAACTTGTAACTTGTAACCCGTAACTGTACGGGTGAAACTTATGTTTTTTCAAAATGTCCGCGACTGTTGATCGAGGAACGCCCACTTCCAAGCTATTCGGCGAATTGATTTCTTTGGACTTGATGCTACCTTTACCAAAACCCCTTCCACCACATCTTCTGGTGTCCTTGGACGTCCAGATCGGGGAGCATCTGCCACACTACCTGTAGCCTGGAATTTCCTTAACAGTCTGCCAACCGTGGTGTGCGACACTGGCTCTCGTTCCGGGTGCCTCAGATTAAATTCTGTTGCAACGTCTCTATTGGAGAATCCTTCTCTTCCACAGAGGAGGATAAGCTACACCCGCTCTTCAGTAGTCAACATTTTTCAGTACTGCAGCAAACAAAAACACAACCCAATTAATCAAATCCCTATGGTGCAGGACTTTTCGGACACCCTATTGCTTATAACAGAGTAACACAAAATAAAGAACTTAACGTTTTTAAGTTGGCTAATTAACAAAACAACAACAGAAAATGTAAATTGAAAAATACAGATTATTTAGGTTAATGGGAAAAACAAAACAAAAACACAGTGTAGCCTATTAAGGAATGGCAATCTATGCTCTACATATTGTATACAATGGACGTTGGTTGTTGGTTAGCCACAAAACGAGTACTTGTTGGAAAACAAATATTACCGAAAAAACTAGTTCTGCCACAAAAAGCAACATGTATAGTAATAGGCAAGGGGCGGCCCTTGGGCCACCCCGACTTACTTTCGAGTTTGGTGGTTTTTCAGTGATCTATTAACAGAACGAGTATTATTGAAAAAACGAGTACTAGGAAAAATGAGTTCTATTAAACAAACTGAGTTCTGCCACAAAAAGGTGACGTATATAGCGGGGTTTTTCGTAGTTTTCTCAATAGTAAACGAGTTTTACATTACAGGCGTATTGGCTTCCATGTGTAGTTTTAGTTTTCCTCTTAACGTAACATCAACTTTGGGCGGCACAGTCACGCGCCGGTGATATGCCTACTGCTATAAACATTTCCCATTAAAAAAATGACAAACAAAATCAATCCTAGCCGCCAACCAACTATTTTGCAACATACAAAATTAAAATTTGTATAATTCATTCACCCACACATAATTATGTGCAAAATGCACTACATACCGAAACCGGAAATCGCATAATCGAAATATCGGAAATGACTGCGGTTTCGCATACTGGGACAGTACCGATCATTTCCTACGAAAGCTGGCGTGAACGTAACACTTATGGTATACATAAATGTAGGAGTGATACATATGTGCCAAACGAAAATCTGCCAATCTCGTTACTACGTATATCAAACGTACCGCTTGTATGTATTGATACCGATGGTGTATCCGCACCGTATAACACGTTGCCATATACGAGTACTATAATTTGACCTTCACGTTTCCCACACGAAACTTTTTACCGTCACATCTGTTTTACTGTACTATGCTTTCTTGTTTCTCGTACCATCTAAAAACAGTTGCTTAAGATATCTCTGACCACAGCACTTTATGCACCCTTGGATGTTGTTAAAGTTTGTTGCTTTCAAGAAAATTGATACTTCGACTGTGAGTTATTCTACTGTAAATTTCCCAAGTGACGTATTGTACCCGAATCAAGCTGACTAAAGTAATTTACTCTAAAACGTTTGATACCAATGTTTCTCTGTTGTATATTGTGTTTACAGTGGTTTAGGTGCACTGTAGCTGTCACAGAGTCTCCTGCGCTACTCTCATTTTGTTGATGTATATAAGCATCCTGATAGTGATTTCATTAATCTTGAGTACTTCATGTCTACGTTCTTAATTTTAGTTTATTTACTACTAAAATACAAAACGAATAATTGAAATGTGATTAAAAAAATGTAAAGTAACTAGTCTTAGGCAGTTTTTAACACATTTCATTAATATTAAATGAATTACATAAGTCGAATAAATATTTCGTTGCATCTTGTTCCTCTTTAAACAATTTGTAAAAAGGCTTCTTAGCACAACTGGAGACAAATGGACTTCACAAAATATATATTTTTGGATATTCCCGTTGAATCTATTGGAAATTCCTGGAAGTAGCTGGACCTGGAGTGGGAAATTCACATCACTTTATGGTAGCCCACGTCACGAGCCATCTACTCTAGCAGAAATGCGCTTTATCCACTTCATGTGCTCATCGTCTTATACTTATTCCTCCCATCCTTCCTGTTATTCGATTGCCCATACTGCAATGGACTTTTCTAACAGTCCGCTCGGCAATTCTTTGCCTCCAAAACAGTCTAAGCGTCTCTCCAAACATTATACTGCCAGCGTATTCTTGGTCTTCTCTTCGTCTGAAACTTCATACTTTTCTTGGGTATTCTCATACCAATCATTCGCTTAATATTTCCTGTCCACCTGACAGGCATTGTAGCCTGATATAATGTACTATGCTTAATTTTTTGTATAGTTTAATTTATAACTGAACATGATGCGCTGTCAGTCATTTTCCCTCTAACTGGGCCAAAACCCTCAACACTCGGCACTCATATATGCCTGGCATCTGTTAAGTTCTCTTCGTAAGCGTCCAATATTCATATGACTACTACAAATAACATTAAAACAAAAAAATAAAATAAATAATATTGTTATTGGTAATAAAATAATAATAATGCTCTTAACACAATAAAATTGTAATAAAAAAGCTAACAACAAATTATTTTGCTATTACAGCTGCTATATAGGCAGTTGTAAATGTATAACATGAATAATGGTTGTTTCTAGTGTGTGACTGTATAGCTTGTAAAGTTCCTGATTAGGCTATTGCTTATAGAGGACTGATAAATCGTTCATTTATAACTCAAACTATCTGTATTAAGAAGAACAGTTGTAAACCTTATTCTGTTTCATAATATACTTTTCTATTACGAAAAATTATGTAGAGCAATTAATGCATTCATATAACTTGAAAATAATATTAATTTTTTAAAGAAGAATTATAAAATAATTTTTTTAATGTAACTAATTAAATTTGATGCAACGTAATAAAAATAATAGAAAAACATCCACTATTAGAACTTTTCAAAAAAATTTGATAATAATATTAAATTTAAAGTATATTTTACTACAGTAATTGCTTTACTTAGATTTACCCGACGGAAAAACTTTGGAAGCTGAACTAAAAGCTTAATTAATTTGGAAATTTATATTTTCAATATTATGAACTGATGTGTTTTTTATGAACTGATGTGTTTTTTATGAACTGACGAACTTACCCGAGTGATCTTCACCTGAAGATGGGACCTTGATCCTGAAACGCGTCGTGCCTAGCGACCAAAGTAAGTCGCATGAAGGAATAACAGGTATCTTAACCTATTTTAAAGATTCAATATTATGTTTTCTGTTTCAAAAAGGCAATTTTTTTACAAACGTATTCTAAGAACACTAATGTCGTAACATTGTTGTACAAACTAAAAAAACATTATTAATGAGATTTACTCTGTTATAAATGAAATTACAAATCCTAACGTTACACGCTGCAGGATTTACTCACAACCACTTAGCAACTTGCAAATTACTGAGACTTCCGTGTTTTTGTTCTTAACGGTTCATTAAAACATAACAAAGATGAAGACAAGGAAAAGTAAATCTAAGATAAACACGGATTATAAAATAAATACACCGTGACTCAAGGATATAAGCAGATAATAATAATATATATTTAACAAACTTTTTAGGGAAATAGCATACACTTTCCCTATAATTTTCCTGGAAATTACACAAACACACTACAAGCAGATAAAAACGAATACACATACCACATACCCTGCGCAGATATAGTATATTGTTCACACCCACAAAAAGGCGTTTTCTTTTCATAAACCCAGCTCTGGAAAGCTTTGGAATAACTTGCTTAAGGATTATACTTGTTAAAAAAAAATCATTTTAACAGTTCTAAACTTTAATAGACTCATTCCATAAAAAATTCTTCTTGTCCATTTTGTATTAACAAAACTGTCTGTAACGCAGATGGAATGAAATGTCAGATGATTTGTTAAATATCCATACACCACTAGTTTTTGCTTTTACCATGTTATCATCAAGTACGCATCTCCCCAAGACAAAGTTCAACTAAAGAGTACCACCTCTGAAACTGACCTATCTTGTTGTGTCTTCAAATCCCGGACAGAACCGTATCCAGAATTTTGCACAAGTCTTTATTCAAAATGTCCCTTAGTGATTGATTTCTGTAATCATCGCCTTAGTAATTTCTCAGCACGCGGCGATCCAAAGAGTTATCATTTACGTACTGCGCGTTTTACTTTTCTTTCCTGTTGCTCTTAGTACTCTTAGTTTGCTACTATTTATGCAAAATTTTTATTCATTAAAAAAGTTACAATAGATACTAGCTCAGTCGTGAGCACTGACGGTGTAAATAGATTCATCTGGCTAAAATATTTAGCGTTACTAATCTCTGATTATGCAGTAAATACTAAGTCTGTAATCAACAGGCACAAATGTTACTAGTTTCTGGTGAAGTGATAAAGAAAAACTCATTGCAGTTTACCTAATTATAAATGCACGATTGCTGTCAGCGTACACGCTGTGGAGATGGATAACAGACGTGGCTACGTAACATTTACGTCTGTAAGCGTCAGGATAACTCAATGCTCTTGCACACCCTCGAACTTCTAGTCGCGGCTTCTAGATATTGGTCAATTATTGTGCTGGCATCTAGGTAAATTTTGTCACGTACTTCGCCACACAGATGAGTACAAAAGCGCTGTTTTGAAAGCTCAGTCAGTCAGTTTGAGGTTGCGTAACAAAGCGATAAAATGTCTTGCAGAGGAGTTGTTTTAGAATACGATTCAGTGCGTGTGTTGACAGCCGTTTAGTGTAAAGCCATTATGCGGATAGTGTAAATTAGCGGCTTCATATTAGTTATGTTTAATGTGTGCGGATATTTGTAATTATCGACTTACGTTATTTAATGAAGCAATCTTAATTAAGTGATTTTCACTTAATTGGTTAACTAAGTGTTAACGATTTGAGAGACTGTTAGGTCAGTTTTACCTCACACTCAAGTCTTTTTAAGGCATAAATCCATAAATATTTTACAGATTTTTTACTTTATGTGACTCCGAGCTCATGTGAAGGTAAAACCAGATGGTAAGTACACAAACTTCATTTAACCCATAAAACTTGACAACTGTAAGAATATATGATAACTATAATAACTAAAGTCCCTTGTAACATTTATACATCGTTGTTATGTTCCAAGTCAAATTGAAAATATTCTAAGTTCTAATTAAAATAAAGGTTTAAATATAATGCTAATTGACTAATTGTCTCCCTTTGTCTACCCTTTCCAGTATAGAGGTCTCCAGCTCCTGAAGCGCCGTGTAGACATTTACATTTGCATATGAACAAATACAGCATTATTTAAAAATGAGAATTTTACACTGCAGATATATTGGATAGGGTCAAACTCACAAACGTACGTAGTAATATAATTATTGTTAATCCTTTTTGAAACATTTCTTATGTTACCTAATCTATAATCTTCTTTAAACAATTTATGTAACTTATATCTTAAAAAGTAGGAAGTAGCTACTATATGAAAATTATAGAATTCAACTAACGCGTTTATCTATCGATCACGTGTAATGACTCCCAGACGTGGGCACTTGTGAAGGCAGACATTCATAGCATTGCAAAAACACAAAGATCAGTCGAGAAGCAAATGATAAATGTCAAGTTGTCGGAGAGAAGAAAAATGAATAGGTACAATACATAACAATGCAAAAAACCTTCCAAGTCCGGTAGCAAAACTAAATGAAAATACACCGGCCATGCTCTCAGATAAAAATGATTAGGCTATACTCTCTGGTGGATGCACAATCCACACGATAGAGGAAAGCAAAGTGTAATATGAAAACCACATCCAAAGTTTCATCTTTAGGGCTGAATAAGAAAAGTAGAAGGCAAAGGAGAAGTGCCTGTATTTTCCTTAATTCAAAAATTGAAAGTATTTGGATTATTTAAACGTTTATATTAGTTACCAGAATATCTAAAACACATGTTTAAAGTAGCAATTCAAAGGTAATATATGCAATCAGTTTTCTACAGAGATAGATAATATATTCTTAGAATGAAGCAGATGTTAAAAAATGTGTTGTAAAGTGAAACCGTTTATATTTTATTCAGCGCTTTCAATGGCATTCAGCAAAAACTTAATATCAGGTATTTCTTGTTAACTGGTTAACAAACAATAAGCGCAATGCACATAACATGTTTATATTAATATCAGAGAGTGAGTTTTGGGTTTGAAGTATATGTGTTGTTCTTCCAACCCATATTTAAGGTGCTTCCTGGTACGTGCTCGTTATTTTATGACATACGTGTATTTGATTCTTCCGTATTTCTTTTTCTTTGTTCTTTTCTCGTTAACAAATTATTATTTTCTTACCATTTCCTTTCTTATTTACTCTTACATTGTTATTGTTGCATTCACACTGTTGGATACTTCTTTAGTAAATAAATGGGTTTCACACACGCACGTACGCACGTACGCACACGCGCGTGCACACACACATACACACACACATGTGTAACGACCGTGGTCTGTTCATACAGACGTTTCTGTAACCTATCTTCACTTTCTGTTTCGATTCCAACGGCGAAACTTTTTAATTTGGTGTATCTGCTGACCTACGGTGTATTCTGGCTGATTACTTGATTCGTCTGGTCCAATCGTAGCCGAAACATCGTGTAACATCAAACATCTGAGTAGGAAATAATTGTCTTGAACAAATCAGAAATTTAATTATTTAGAGGACGATACCCCTTACAGTTACGATAACAAAATTCACAAGAAGTCAAACAATTATTCGAGCAATACATAAAACATTTAATAACAAAAGTGTAAGGAGAACACGTTCGAAGCTGTATAAAATGATGCCGATGCCAGTAGGAATGTGCCAGTGAGACGCAGGTTGTTATACATTAATACAACTACAACATAAAGTCGTGAGAGATGAGATTATTCAAAAATTAGGATTGCACTTCAGAATAATGTAAGTAACAATGATGAAGAAAAGAGTTGAATCTATTATCATGGGCGATGGACTAAACGAAATAACGACAATGTTATAGTCATCTGAAGAGCATGCAGCCAGACAGATTGCACAAAACGACACTGAATTTTGTGTCGGAAGGTAAGATGCCCGGCCGTATGGCCAAAATTAAAAGGGGTCCGGAACAGATTACTTCTTAAGGTTTATTTTACAATGAAGGAGAAAATACATAATAATAAGTAAAAGAACCACAGATAGCGACCACAGAAAACGAACCAAGAAAGGTTTATATAAAACGAATGGAGAAAAGCTTTAAGTTATAAAATGCAATGAGCAACCATTAGGATGAGCTTAATGTACAAAAAAAAAAATCATTTTCTTCCTGTTTAGCAAGTATCTTTTCAGTGTGCCAAATGTCTTTAGCAATTGCCAAAGGTGTCAATTATTTTCCCAGCGTACATGTGCACAGGTGTTACAATTATTATTCTCTGTATCGTCAGCTCATCAACTCCTTTTTTCTGCTACTAGTTCTTTCTAGTTACAAAAGATAGAGTGAAAACATGCAATACACAAGTGGTATTTAACATGACTAAAAGTTCTGATTCCTTAAAATCAGAACATTAGAGTGTAAGAAAATCTAATAAGAGTCACATATTACTAACACTCTCAAAAAAATTGACGAAAACTAAAAGAGTATTTAATATCGGCTATCGATTTTATATCCCTTAGAAGTAAGCATTCCTTTTTCTAACTAAAATAATATCTTTAAATTATAACTTTCATATTAACACATTAAAAATTGTAAACTTGTTGGCTCTCCACAGGTTTCATAAATGTAAGCAGTGCATTGTACAAAATATGATAAATCTGAGCACGCACAAGAGCGAGCGCTCAAGCATGCACACCTCCCCTTGGTTTACTCTTATACGCTTATATATCCAATTTGGAATATGCTTTCAAATGCAAGTAACAAGTTTATTCTTGCGTATCTAAACATTTAGTTGGATCCTACTCTGGCTGACATAATCAGAGGTATTCCAGCAGTAATATCATTGGAAACAGTGTGGTGATACTGGGCAATGAATTATAAAACAAAACTGGCATGCAACCAAAATCTAAAGTAAATGCTTACTTTTGTAACGAGATTCTAAGAAGAATTTATGTAAACACAATATTCTTATTTTCTTTCTGCAGAAAACACAACAACCAATGAGCAAGGTCCAATCAAAGAAAACAAAATATTTGTAAGCTCAAATTTAACAAATCAAGTTGTAATACAACCGTCAAAAAACAACAATTAATTTTCATCGATGGAATAGATACGTTAACACTAAATAACTAGTTAAAGCTGAATTATTTGACAAGGTCTATGAATTAAATTATATGTATGTTGTTATTAACTGATATTTAAAATTGAATTTTTACAAAATATTGTATATCCGGTAACGTAATTTAGAGATTCATAAAGCTAAAGACAATGTCTTTGCATGCTGTAGTGGAGAACAAGCAATTAAACGACAACTGACGACAAATTATAGATTTTCAATAATATTAAAAACCAGTGTTTAGTGATTATCGATGTGGAAGACGCTACCTTCTGTTATATATATATATATATATATATATATATATCAGTCGAACACATATAAAATATTACTCAACAAAATTAAATAATATACTAATTTGTTTCAATCTGTTCATCAAACTGTGGAAGGTGTTTAATAAACTAAACAATTTTCCAATATATTTAATGTTTCATAGTTTTTCTGATATACGTGAAATGTGTTTTAAATGTTTAAGTGATTAAGTAATTATTAATATAAATAAATAATTTTGAATTAAATATACACTACATAAATTAATTAGTAGAATTCTGATAGAACTGTATGGATATGTTTATTAATTCTGATATGTTGAATAATTAGAGACTTTTTTATGTTTTACGGGCTCGGCAATTAAGGCCTTTAGCCTAACATATACCAGGAGCGTTGCTCGACAGGATGTTCGTTTTCAACTACATTTTACTTGACTAAACGAGAGTGGAGTCTTGTACACAGTATAACGCAAAACGACATTTTGAAAGCCTATACAGCAATCGTGCTGCTTTTAGGAAAGACAGAGATCCGTCTATTGCTAACTGTTCGTATCCGAGATGTTCTTTCAGGTTACCTTTTTGGCTACTCTGTGTCTCCGCCTCAGTTCCGCAAGAGCAGTACAGTCTATACACATAATCAAGAGTCTTTGATTATGTGTATCAGTGTTAAGTGGTCTACCACAAGTGCAGACGGGTTGTTCTTGCCCTTGTAGGAGGTACGTAGACGTCAACTTCGTGTACCTAATTCGCACAGTCTGTTGATGCAAACTTGTTCACGACGACTGCGATCAGCTGCTTCTTACCACTTACGGACGCTCTGTTTCACGGCAGAATGTTTACTCTGGAGCGTGTTCCATATCTGCTGCCACACATTGATAACAGTTGTTGATGCATCTAGTGCGTCGTCGATTTGTATGGCAATCGCATCGACTCGTGGGCTGTCTGAGCGTTTCTCGCTGCAGCGTCAAAAACCAGTAAAAGATGAACCAGGGTTTTGTAACGCACGGCATATCGCCATTATCTGCTGTAATAACGGATGCACCGTGCCCGGATTGTCCAAGGAAGTTAAAAAAAAATCAGTGACTCCGTACAGATAACAAATTGCCTTTTACCTCGGTGTTCACAGAAACGAAAGCCTGCCATACTGCATACAGCTTAGCCGTATATACACTTGCCGCCTTTACTGGATTACTGGACAGTGTAGTGTCCAGGAATGTGATGCGCCCTGGATGACAAGCGCACTACTCATCCTTCGACCCATCAGTGTACAGGATCGAAAGAGCAGTTCACCGACGTACTCCTCCAGCACTAATCAAAACAGAAGTTTCAGTTCAGTTACTACTTCTACTGGCGACATCCAGACGGCGATTTGGTTTGCGAAGCAGCAAGGGAAGAACTGTAGGCTGGGCGTAGGGTCGGATTTCTGGCGGGTTAGAAAGTTTATATCTAATTTTAAGGCATATAATAAAATGTTTAATTATAATATAGTCTTTGTGAAAATTAATGACGGTGATTACTGTTTATCCATAAATAAGTTAGTATAGTCTCAAAGATTTTATTAACTTAAAAAGAAGACCTTTTGTGTTAGGCGGTGTTTATCCATCTATCTTATTGCATACACAAGTATATTTTTTAGCGATTGTTTTTAACCTTCATTATGAACGGTTAACTGTGTGAGCTTACATACTGAAGTAACATGAAATAAGACAAATGGATGGATCTATTGGAATTGGCTACTAAATCAAGTCGAATGCGCATTTATATGAAGTCCTCTTAGTACAGTTATAAATGTTGTACATTGAATGTTGCAATGCTATATAAAGTAACAAGTCCACCAATTTATAAGACTGAAGGCACCTGTCAACTTACGACCAGGTTCCGTTTTGACCGACCGGTCGTAACTCGATTCAGTAGGCCTAGTAAGTCGGTACCTACCATATAAGGTACACTGTATTACGGATGCACACGTACATGGATTGTATTACAAATCTCGCTTACTTTGAGATGCTATTTTTTTTTAACTTTAACACATTACATCTAATACTACGTACGTTTCTCATAACACTCATCCCGTAGCAGACATATTGATATTATCTACTGGATTCTTCTTTAAATTTTTCTTCTAAATAGAACGATTGGTTTCATATGATACATCAAAAGTATGGAAAAGGATATGCAAAAGATTACAAAATAAATAATAAGATAAAAAAATTGCAAACGATAGCGTTACTGAAAATAATGTTTGTGTTTAAGTTGTAAGTGGGAACAATCGTAATCATATACGTCGGTGAGCGACTTTAATCAAGTAGGCCTACAAATACAATTATTTCCA
Organism: Magicicada septendecula; assembly: GCA_034769895.1. Classification (NCBI taxonomy): domain Eukaryota; kingdom Metazoa; phylum Arthropoda; class Insecta; order Hemiptera; family Cicadidae; genus Magicicada; species Magicicada septendecula. The sequence continues at coordinate 430,690,414 of CM068371.1, forward strand.
TATCAGTGTTACACTATCCTATTTAAGTAGAGGGAAAGTGAGCGTTAGAAAACACTTCCGGGTTCCAGTTGAAAACACTACCGGGTTCCAGTTCATGACGTCATAGAGGCACTGGCAGCTGGTGTCCGAGCTGTCCATGTGACGTCACTGTTTTGTGTGTGTGTGTGTGTGTGTGTGTGTGTGTGTGTGTGTGTGTGTATGTGTGACTGAAACACTTCCGTGTTCCAGTTCATGACATCATACATAGGCTCAAGTCGCTGGCGTCCGCATGGCTAAAACCTGTTTCAAGACGTCACGAAGGCCGTGGTTTCTGCATGTCCAAAATTTGGTAGCCGAAAACAATGTGTAGCGGATGGGGGTACCCGGAATTCGGCGGTTGCCCGGACGCGCAGAGGCGTTGTCATCGGGTACCGTTACTCGAAATTTTGGGGGTATCGGGTACCGTTACCCGAAATGTTTAAATCAACGGATGGGGGTACCCGAAATTTGCATGACAGAGGCTCTGGCAGCTGGTGTCCGAATGTTAAAACACTTCCGCGTTCTGGTTTATTTTGATGTAACAAAATAATCGTTCTCTCTCGAAATTTTTTTAATGTCAGAATTTTGGTACCCTAAATGATTAAAACAACGGATGGGGGTACCCGAAATTTGTGGGTACGCCCACATGACGACGACGTAGAGGGCGTGATGTCTGAAATGTTTAAATCAACGGATGGGGGTACCCGAAATTTTCGGTGTCTGAAATTTAGTACCCGAAATGTTTAAATCAACGGATGGGGTTACCCGAAATTTTTGGTGTCCGAATTTTGACACCCGAAATGTTTAAATCAACGGATGGGGGGTACACCCTAAAACAAGTCCTGTATGTCTAAACTCTGGACGGGGAGGAGAAACCGTTACGCGAAATTGATCGGTTAAAATTTGGGACAATAGGTACCTGACGGGTTCCGAAATTTGGTGATTAATGACATCCCGACGCGGTTCCTCCGGTACTCAAAACCGGATATTGTATTATTATAATGTTTATATTGTGTTAATATAAAACAGATGCATCGATTTGAATACTGTTTAGAAAACATATATTCTTATCATGCGTTACTAAAATTGTTAACTGAATAAATATATTTACTCCTGTGACGATTCTCCTGTAAACCAGTCAAACAGCATCTAAGCTGGTACAAGCGGTGTGTGTGTGAAACACTACCACGTTCCGTTAATGTATTCAAAGAGGAACTGATAGCTGGCGTCCGTGTTTTATAAAGCTCTGTGTGTGTGTGTGTGTGTGTGTGTGTGTGTGTGTGTGTGTGTGTGTGTGTGTGTGTGTGTGTGTGTGTGTGTGGTTGACGTAGAGCCGGCACAGGCAAGCTGTTGTAACTTGCAGCGCTCTTTCTCTACTATAAAAACCGGTTTCTTTGCTGTTACATTCCATGTGAGAGACGTACATCTCTACTGCTTTTGCGATTATTCAAGTATGATAGGAATAATTGTTTTGTATAAGGGGTATAATAATAAAAATAACATAGGTTATGGTTTATATGTATATATAATTTTTAATAATATCAAAAGCTTTTACAATCAAATCATAAGCTATAAGTTTTTTCTCTCTCTACACACACATGTTCTGTATTCACAAGACAATTATAATTGAGCAAAACATACGCCCTCTCTCTATATACATAACTAAACAAAATAGACACTTTATCTATATATATATATATATATTTACATAATTATACAAAATAATCTTTTTTCTCTCTCGCTTTCTCTCTCTTTTGCAGCCTTGAAGGTTCTCTCTCTCTCTCTCTCTATATATATATATATATATGTATATATACACACATACACACACACACATATAATTAACAAAATAATAATTACATTTACTACAACCAAAACAAGCCTTATATGTCTAACAATAATAATAATAATTAATAACATACAATATTACAATGTTGATGTGTAATATATTAATAATAACATACTGAATGTAGACACACATCAAATGATAATTAATATGGTGTTAACTACATGTGTAAAATGGTACACCAAAACCTTGAATTCAACTCTTTTTAGTATTTTAGATAATAACAGTGGTAACAACGCTTATAAAGCGCACATCCAGTGGAATTATGCCTTAACCAATTACATTTTTTCGTCAAAATAATTTTTTAAAACAATTGTTCTTCAGAGTGTAAATTCTCTCCACTCACAAGCACTCAGAATGTTACAGTGGTCACCATATGGTGGTGAACGACATACATCTCCCTCGCATTCGCACAAACACATAACATCGAAACAAGGTTTCTGTAACTATGAGAGAAATCTTTTAAAAAATTTAATTACACATAAAAATTTAATTAACACTTTAATGATTGTTTATCTCAACTTTTTATGTTATAAACCACATACGTTTTTTAATAATTAAAAACAGAATATAATTTCCTACAATTAATAATACTTGATCAAATACAAAAGAATGTAGACACATCAAATGATAGTTAGTTTGGTATTAAAAAAACATGTATTCTGAATTAAAGTCATTTTGATATCTTAGATAACAACAGACGCGACAACGGTTACGAAGCGGACATCCGCTAGAGTCATGCCTTGACCACTCATATTTTTTTACTAGCGAGGTATACGCTGTACCAGTAAAATTATACATCATATAGTATATCTGATTAACCAGCTTTGTTTTAGCAATTAGCAAATCTTTTATTTGAAGATATTCAATATTATGGTTGTTACAATAACTAATTGATGTTTTGAAGAGTTTGAAAAACTCATTACGAATAAATACTTTCATTTTGTAAATATTCTTTTCGTTTCGTATTGATATCCATCTACTCAGTGTCTTACGATTATTTCTAAAATTATAATCGAATTTAATCATGTTGCATTGACAATATAATCTATTATTACCATTTATTTCTCTGTTTAAAAGTTTTTCTACAATATTAGATCCAAGCAACACCTTGTTCTTTCTCTGAAAATGAATAGTTAACATTAAAAAACGAAAAAAAAAATAGAGAAGTCTACTTCATCATTTAAAAACATTTTACTATTAATGTTATTATTACTATTATTATTATAATAAATCAATCCTGTTCTCGTTTATTTGGTCTGGAAAAAAAGAGAAAAAATTAATACATAACCACTTCTGTATAAGTAATTATTAGTGGTACTGAAATATCATACTCACATAATCAATATCCAACTGCACGCTCACTTTCTCGTTCGCCAGCGGAGTGTGTGAGGTTACGCATAGTGATAGGACACAAGGCTTCACAGCTTTCAATTGCTCCTCTGTAAATACGTCACACCATCTTTTAGGTAGGTATACATAGAAAAGTTTATCCTCCGGCTGAGGACAGGCTCCGGTATCTTCCAAATCTACCACAACTGACTCCCCGAATTTCGTTTTCACAAATTTCATGTGAATTATATGATACTTTACTCCTAAAGAAAGACTTGACAAGTCTCTTTTTGGTAAAAAATTTTCAACTGTCTTCGCGTTCGCAACGATTCCTTCCATGGCGAGTACTGATGACTGCATAGGGAAACACTGGCGTATTTATTCTGTTTCCCCCGACCACGTTCCTTCCTTCTAAAGCGTCATCTCCTTCGGTCACGACACCCTACCCCGCACCTCCACCGCAACGGTAACGGCTATAATTTTGCTTCCTACCCCACCCCGCGTCGTCACGGGCCACCATCTGCTTTCGGTTACGACCGGACGATGACATTATACCCCGCACCCCCACACCGCACCCAGAGCCTCGCCACCACCCCGCACCTCGCCTACATATTTTGTTCAATTACTTTGTCTGTCGCTCCGCAACGACCGGGTTTACCCCCCCACCCCCACCCATCACCCCACTCGAGTCCGTCGGTCACGGTCACCCCGCACCCCACCCTGCGTCGTCTCGGGCCACCATCTGCTTTCGGTCACGACCGGTCGTACAACCCAGCCCCCCGTACCCCGCACCCTACATCCCGCGCGAGGCGACTCAACGAGCGCGCTTCGGCCAAGGTCGCCGGCATCCTGTACTCCGCACCTCGCCTACCTCTCGGTCACGGACACCGGCTGGAACCTATCTCCCTACCCCGCACCACCATCCCACACCTTTACCCCGCACCGCATCGGTCACGGACGTCGGCTTCCTACACCGCACTCCCCACCCCACCCCACCCACCGCAACGCGCGTCGTCGGTCACGACCGGACGACTACCTACCCCGCACCGCTGCTCCTCGCGAGGCCGATCGGTCAAGGGCGCGCGGCGACAGAGTCACCGGTTACCGGATTGTCTATATAGGGAACCGACTACGCGAAGCCGGCCTCACTCCTTTCGCAATGACCGACAGCAGCAGCAGCAGCAGCAGCGGCAGCAGCAGCGAACACCGTGCTATCAATGGTAATGTAATTACTATAAAATTTATGATACTTGACAATACACTAAACACACAAACAGTATTATTAGATTACAAACACACGGTTGTTGATAAGATGTGTAGCGAAGCCGTATCATTAAATAATTATATAAATGGTATTTAGCAGTTCGTGTATCTTTTAAAAAATTAATAAACACCGAAAATATTTATTGTAATGCGGTATTCAGATCGCGTACAGAACTTAAGTCACAGTATGACGATATCGATGAACAGTATTCGATAGCTAGCGAGAAAATAATGGAATCCGTTGACAAATTCACGCGTGACGGAAGCGGGTGGGTCGAAAACGGTGTCGAGTCGGTGGAATTAAATATTACAAAATACAACCCTCTTGTGGGGTCGAGCTTTCTACCTACACCATCGAAATTATCAAACAGTAAGAAAGGAATTATCAATATAAAAAATGTAGACGATGAAAAGTGTTTCTTGTGGTCTGTGCTCGCTGGTATACACCCGATCGCGTGTAACCCGCATCGCGTTAGCCATTACCTTCCGTACGAAGAAGAAATAAACATGAAGGACATTCCTTATCCCGTCGCACTCAATAAGATAAAACGGTTCGAAAAATTAAACGAAAACATATCCGTTAACGTTTTTGGCTATGAAGGCGAGGTATATCCTTTACGTATCACTGAACATCGCGGTAGAAAGTACCACGTAAACCTACTGCTACTGTCCGACGCGAACACTACTCACTACTGCCTCATACGGAACCTTTCGCGTATGCTTTCGTCGTTGACAAAACGAAAGGGCACTTCGTTTTATTGCAACTACTGTCTACACAGATTTGCGGACAATAAAGATACTAACGCGGCGCGAAAACGAGTTGAAGAACACGAACGCAACTGTTCTCAGCACGGAGTACAGAAAGTAAAACTTCCTGACGAGGACGAAAAGTGGATGTATTTTAAAAACTTTTCACTTTGTCACCGCGTACCTTATACGGTATACGCTGACTTCGAATCGTTTATTGTTCCGACCACCGTTAAAAACGTGGCACATCATATACCAGCCAGTTTCTGCTATGTGATAGTTGACTGGATGGGAAACGCCGTCAAGGAACCTGTAATATACCGCGGTAAAGACGTGGTGGACACGTTCCTTCGTGTGCTTTTAGCCGACGTTCAACGACTCGATAGAAAGTTTAATAAACCGATCCAAATGACAGCGGCCGATGAACGGTCATTCCGAAACGCCAGTCACTGTCATCTGTGCAAGCAGCCGTTAACGGACGACACGGTTCGAAATCATTGCCACATAACGGGTAACTATTTAGGCGCTGCTCACAATGCGTGTAATATAAATTACAAAATACCAACACACGTTCCGGTTTTTTTCCATAATTTAAGTGGCTATGACTCGCATCATTTGATGCAAGGTTTCGGAAAGTACAAGGAAGATGAAATAACGTGTATCGCTACTACAAGCGAACGTTACATCTCCGTTACACTCGGTCAGCTCCGGTTTCTCGATTCTCTGCGGTTCATGAACGCGTCACTTGAAAAACTCGTCTCCAACTTATCCGCGGATAAATTTAAAATCCTTAATCAATTTTACACGCGTAATGTTGATTTACTGTTACGTAAAGGTGTGTACCCTTACGAATACGTTACGGACGATTCAAAATTTGACGAGAGGCAGTTACCGGACCGCGTACATTTTTACAACGGGTTGACAGAGTCGGATATAGACGAAGAAGATTACGCGCACGCTCGAACGGTTTGGTCGGCTTTCGACATGCAAACGTTCGGTGATTATCATGACCTTTATTTAAAAACGGATGTACTACTGCTTGCTGATGTATTTGAAAACTTTCGAAACATGAGCCTGCAGTACTACGAACTCGATCCGTGTAACGTTTTTACCACCGCCGGTTTAGCGTGGAACGCGATGCTGAAAATGACAGGAGTCAGGTTAGAGTTACTCCGCGATATAGACGTACACCTGTACATCGAAAGAGGTATCCGTGGCGGCTTAGCAGCAATTTCTAATAGGTACGCCAAAGCCAACAACCCGTACATTCCCGATTATGACGCAAGCAAGCCGCACAACTATTTACTTTACCTCGATTGTACCAACCTGTACGGAACGGCTATGACACAGCCTTTACCACTGTCCGGTTTTCGATGGTTGGAACGTACAGTGATCGATACGTTGAACGTGCACGCGTTACGCGACGATGGTGACACCGGTTATATCCTGGAAGTCGATCTGGGGTATCCACATTACCTACACGACTTACACAGTGACTACCCTTTAGCACCTGAAAAGCGTACTATTACGGACAGTATGCTTTCACCGTACTGCTATCGCATGAAGCTGTTAAAAGACTTTGTGTGTAGTAACGGTAAGGTAGAGAAACTGATAACGTCCCTCGAGGACAAGACAAAATACATTGTTCATTACAGAACACTGAAACTCTACCTCGAACTAGGAATGGAGTTGAAAGCGATTCACCGTGTGTTAGCATTCACACAGTGCGTATGGTTGAAACCTTTCATCGATTTTAATACGGAGCGACGAAAGGAAGCCAGAAACACCTTTGAAAAAGACTTTTTTAAGTTAATGAATAACGCACCGTACGGAAAATCGTTGGAAAACGTACGAAAGCGAATCGATTTCAAGTTAGTTCCAAACGAGAAGAAACTTCACAAACTAACCGCTAACCCCAGGCTACAACATTTCTTCATCTATAACGAGGACCTGGTAGGTCTCACGATGAAAAAAACATTCATTACACTGAACCGACCTTTGTACGTTGGGTTCAGTGTATTGGATATTAGTAAGCTGATTATGTATCGGTTCCATTACGGATTCACGATGAATACGTACGGGTCACGTGCACGTCTATGTATGACGGACACTAACTCTCTGTTGTACGACATTCGCACCGACGATGTGTACAAAGACATGGAGGAGCATCTCGAACTCTTTGACACGTCGGAGTACCCTAAGGCACATCCGTGCTATAGTGAAACAAACAAGAAAAAGTTGGGTACTTTTAAAGACGAAACAAATGGAATACCGATACTTGAATTTGTCGGGTTGCGCGCAAAATGTTATTCATTCGTTACGGCAAACGATAAAGAGAAAAAGGTAGCAAAAGGTGTGCCACGTTCCGCGATAGCTACACAGTTGAAACATCAACTTTATAAACAATGTGTAAAGACCACTTCTCAAACTTATACTACGGCGCAGACTATCCAAAGCGAAAAACATAACATATACACAAGAAAGCTTACAAAATTATCGCTGTCACCATACGATGACAAACGATATGTCTTGGATGACGGTGAAACAACACTGGCGTACGGTCATTATAAACTCTGTCAACCCAGACGCGAGATAATTCAGCAAGCGAGAAAATCCGTTATAAATTATGCGTTCGATATACGTTGATATAAGACTCGCTTGCAGGAGCAACACACTGTCAGTAACGACGATGAAGTCGGTGAGGTTCAGTGAAAACGTAACGGTATATCTCGTACCAAAATTTTGCGATTCGCGTTTCGGGTGGTGATATGGAAAACGTACGCAAAACTATTGCAAAAGAATTGCACAGACCGGTGAGAAGGAACTTTCCCAGACGTGCGGTGGAGGTGAAGGGGTTACACGATCTCTACCAAGCGGATTTGGTGGAAATGATACCGCATGCCAAGTTGAACAAGGGGTACAAATATCTAATGACGGTAATAAACGCATTTAGCAAGTATGCATATGCGATTCCCTTAAAAACTAAATCGGGTGTTGTAGCACATGCTCTCGAACCAATAATTGTAAAAAATAAAATGAAATACCTGCAAACGGATAAGGGGAAAGAGTACTTTAACACTACCGTACAAGCTTTACTAAAGAGATTCAACGTCAAACACTATTCAACGTATAGCGAGAAGAAAGCGTCCATCGTAGAGCGATTTAATCGTACGTTGAAAACGAACATGTACCGCGCGTTCAGCGAGCAAGGCCATTATCGGTGGTTGTCGCTTTTGCCTAAACTGGTGATGGAATACAACGACAGAGTGCATAGAACTATAGAGATGAAGCCGCGACAAGTCGACAAGAGCAACGAGCAAATTGTGTTGGAACGAATAAGAAAAAATACCGTACCGCGGAAAGTGAGCAAGAAACATAAGTTTAAAATAGGCGATCGAGTGCGTATCAGTAAATACAAAATCACATTCGCTAAAGGTTATACACCAAACTGGACGAACGAGATATATACAGTGCACAGAGTTCAGCCAACCGTACCGGTTACGTACTTGTTGAAAGATCATACGGGTGACGTTGTGGAAGGTGGGTTTTATGAACAAGAATTGAGTAAAACCAGCGTTGGTGATGTGTATCTCGTTGAGAAAATATTACAACGTAAAGGTGATCGCGTGCGAGTGCGCTGGCTCGGCTTTGACGGTAAACACGATTCGTGGATACATAAAAAAGATCTGATATAATAGCATTACCACAGTATTTAACCGAACGTAAACGAGTTAAGATGAAGATTGAACAACAATCGTTAAAGTTGAATGTTAAGAACGTAGACTCTGCTAAGTACAACGGCGAAGTTGCATATAATAAACACAGTCCACTGTTTCCAAACACAGTTCGATGTATCGTGTGCGGCGGGTCATGTAGCGGGAAGTCAAACGTTGCCTTTAACATGTTATTCGATTCAAACGGACTGCGATTTCAGAACCTGTACGTGTTCTCCAAATCATTATTTCAACCAAAATATCGTATGTTGGAAGACGTTTTTAACGCTCTCGCTGACGAAGGAATGACGTACTTCACATACAGTGAAAACGATAAAGTACCACCTCCGCACGAAATTGTACCTAATTCAATCATGTTGTTCGATGATGTGGTATGTGAACGGCAGAATAACATACGAAAATATTTCGCTATGGGACGGCATAGCGGTGTGGACACTTTGTACCTTTGCCAAACGTATAGTCTGGTGCCAAAGCAACTGGTGCGTGATAATGCCAATTTCTTGGTTTTGTTCAGACAAGATGATCTCAATTTACGTCACGTTTACAACGATCACGTTAACACAGATATGAAATACGAAGAGTTCAAAGCGATGTGCGCCGAAGCGTGGAAGGATCGTTACGGATTCATAGTCATCAACAAGGACTCACCGATAAACGCAGGTAGATACAGAGTGGGTTTCGATCGTTTTATACATAAATAGAATAGTTTGTGCAAGAAAGTCATCAGTGTCAAGATGGATGACAAGAATTGACACATGAAGTCGATGCAATTAGCGATAACATAAGACAAAAGTATCGCGCGTTGAAACATGACATCAGAGAGAGCGATGAAGCGTTAACGAGAAAGTACAAACCTCTTTTGGAACCGTTAACCCAGATTTCGGAAAAGTTGAATGACTCCAGTGATAAAATAAAACAAAAAATAAAAGTTGAAGATGAAGATACGAAGGCAGCTGTTGAGACGAAAACACCATCACAACCTCGTTTCCTCAGAACGGAAGTGTTGGCACAAACGCCTGATGTCGAAACACCGAACGTAACTCTTGAAGAGTTTTTAACAACACCCGAAGGTCGACACGAAGCACAAGAATACGTTGAACAATCTGTCGAAGGTCCGCTCGCGAGGAAATACTTACTGCTCGCGTTGTCTGATGATCGAGATAAGAAGATGGATCATACGTACGGTGTTCGTAACGTTGAAGACAAATGGATGGTAGGCAATTCGGTGTTGGAGATCAATCAAGACGATAGCTTCTACATAGCTGGAAAACGATACAGAGGCACACCGGGCCTCTACGAACTTATGTTTATGAAAGAACCCGACAAGAGCGTCTACGATGAAAACGATTTAGCAGCGTACAAGTCTATACTGTCGGACACTAACGCTTATAAACGTTATTATTTACCCGGTGCTAAAGTAAATACAAACAAAGGTTTAAAGTACAGAGAGATAATCGCTCGATTGTTTCCACCACGCAGCGGACGTGGTATCGATTACGTACACTGGAACGATCCCAACGAACTGGTTGAACGGTTAAGACTGCTGGTAAGTTCAAAACGCGTCGGTCACACCGGACACGACAACGAAATCATCTCAGTAGTAGAGGAATTACGTGAAGCCAACATTATCGTATAAATTTTATGAACGTCGGTGTAACAACTCATTGTTGTCAACACTGTCGACATGTGCGGATTAGATTTGACACCTGACTTTGAAGTCGAAAACGAGAGACTGAAAACCTTTACATCATGGCCTGTGCATTTCATCAGTCCGACCGCTATGGTTGCCGCAGGCTTTCATTACACAAATGAAATTGACAGGGTTCGATGTTCATTTTGCGGTATAGAAATCTTTCGTTGGAAAGAGGGTGACGATCCGATTGTGTTACACACGCGATGGTCACCACAGTGTCGTTACTTAAAACGGTTAGCACATCATTTGTAGCGTGCAGTTGTACAATGGTTGTGGACAAGTTCGGGAGACATCAAAGCGCCGTGAGCGTGCGACGAGAAACAAAAAGACAATTACGCGATACTGTAGGATTTAAGATTACGAATGATGGGCATATAGATGTTGAAAACAAAAAGATCCGCAATCTGAACGAACCGGATGCAGCAAAGGATGCTGTATCCCTGAGTTATATGCAAACACATTGTCTGCTACTCGATGATGAACGTAAAAGCGTGGACGTTAAAGGGTGTAGATTGAAAAATGTTGATACTCCTGTAGACGTTAAAGACGTAGTCAACAAATATTACGTTGATGACAACTGTATACAACACTCGAGTCAAGAGAGAGGTGAGGTCATCGATGCACGAGATCGATGGGTAATCAACGTTCGAAGTCCGGAACAAGCGACCGATGCGGTCAACAAAAACTACGTAGACTCGAATGTCATTAAAAAAGTATCGAATAGCTATTTGTTTGGACAGAGCTGGTTGTCGGGAGTGAGTTCACCGATTTTTGCAGATGACGCGGTTAACGTAAAATACATGTTGCAGAACACCGTTAGCTTGGGCGAAAATGGTGTTTTCAAAGCAGCGGAAAAGAGAATAACAGACGTAGCGGATGGTTTTGCGGAGAGCGATGCTGTTAACTTACAACAATTAAATGACGTGAGACGATACGTAAAGAGCGAGATGTATAAAGTCGTTAAAACATTTCAGTATCAACTGGATTACTACTTATTGAAATTGTCTAAGCCACGTAGTTCAGAAGACGAGTGGACACTCGACACGAAGGAAATAAAAAGGTTAATAGATGAATACGATAAAAACACAGAAGAGAAAGACTGGAGATCGGTTTACGATGTACAACAACGTTAGGAGGAAAAAGGGGTGGGGCGTCGGAAACGTGCTTAAAAACGTTGTACCGTCCGTTGTTTCGTCAGTTATCAATCGAGCGGTGGACGCACTACCTGTCGAATTACATCTGCCGGGTTACAGATTCTGTGGACCGGGCACGAAACTCGAAGAAAGATTAGCGCGTGGTGATCGCGGAATCAACCAATTAGACGAAGCCTGTCGCGAACACGACATCGCTTACGCTCAATACAAAGACAACGAAAGTAGACGTATTGCAGATCGTAAACTCGCGGAAAAAGCGTGGGGACGGGTAAAGGCGTTGGATTCGGGTATCAGCGAACGAGCTTATGCGACAGCAGTTGCAGCGGCCATGAAAGCAAAATCAGCAATAGGAAGCGGCCGACGTCGTAAAAATAAAAAGAATGTGAGTAGTCGTGGTCGTGGTGCTGGTGGTGGGATGAAAAAGAGGAGGAAGAGAACTGTCCGAACCGTTAGGAAAAAGAAGAGAACTGCGTCCGGATTGTATCTACGTCCGTACCGAAAAAGCTAATTCACATACCGCTCCGCCCGTTGTCCGAAGATGAATTACGTGTATACGCAAAAAAGCTAAACATACCGTATTTTAGAGGTGTTTACATGCGTAACGCATTACCGGATACAGCGCCGTGGAAGAACGAAAGCGTCATCGTAAATTTGGACGACGAGAGCGGACCGGGAACCCACTGGGTATGTTACAAGAAGCGTGGAAATCGAGTACACTATTTTGACGGGTTCGGTAATTTACGTCCACCTCTCGAGCTGATGCAATATTTTGGTGATACAGCCGACGTTCGTTACAACTATGAACGGAAGCAACCTCCTCACACGGTCATCTGCGGTCATTTATGTTTAGACTTTTTATCGTCTTCTGATCAGTAAACTTCAGCATGTCGTCGCTAACGGTTACCGTGACGGGTACCGACGCTGCGAATCTCGTGTGTAACTTTTTCCCACCTCTCGAGTTATACGGTGAATGGTACGTTGGACTATTGGATTTTACATCGTATAATTCAATACCAAACGTTACTGAAGGAAAAAATAATGCATTTCCAGTAAAAATTTCCAAGGATCAGTGGTCCGTCATCAAGTTGCCTACCGGCACCTATGAAATCAGTGATATCGAAACGTATCTGCAGAAACAGTTAGGCGAGAGAACAATCAGTTTACGTCCAAACAACAACACATTAAAGTGTGAAATTTACTGTAAGCATGTCATCGACTTTTCGCATAAACCGAATACCATTGCAAGTATGTTAGGATTCAAGGAGAATCAGCAGCTGGAAGCGTATAAAACACACGAGTCGAACGTACCCGTCGACATAATCAAAGTTAACACCGTTCACGTACGGAGTAATATCGTACAGGGTGCGTACAAGGACGGTCAGGAACAGCACACGTTGCATTCGTTTTATCCGACCGTGGCACCAGGTTTCAAAATAGTTGAATCACCGACAAACGTAATATACTTACCGGTAAACGTACAACGCGTTGACAACATCATATTGTCTCTCGTTGATCAGGACGGGGATTTAGTTGATTTTCGCGGTGAAGTTATCACGATACGACTGCATCTGAAAATATGGGATTGTATTTCGGACAAACGTCACCTGTAAAAAGGGAGTGTGTACGAAAGAAACATGGTAGTCGGTGTTCAACGTTGAAGCGATTGACATCAAGGAACAAGCGTTTCTTACTTTCACTTGGATTCAAATTATACGATTAAAATAATGTCGGGTGAAATTCTAGCTATCGAACGAGGAGCGGCTTTCGATAACAGAATCGTTGAGTTCGAATATCGTACGCACACACCGTATGCTTCCACCCGATACGGTAACAACGATGAAATACGTATACCCATCCAACAACAGGATGTTTTCACTTTACCGGCGGAGAGTTTTCTGTACATCGAAGGAACATTGACCAAGGTTAACGCTACCGACACAGCGTTGAACGTGAAATTAATCAACAATGCAATGGCTTTCTTGTTTGAGGAGATCCGTTACGAAGTGTGCGGTGTGGAAGTAGATCGTACGAAAAACGTTGGAATTACGAGCACTGTGAAATTGTTACTATCGAGCAACGAGCATGAAAGAAAGCATCTAATCAATGCAGGATGGGTGACGACAACCGACGAGTCGTTGACAGTACACGAGAGTACCGGTGATTTTACGTTTTGTCTTCCGTTAAAAATGCTACTCGGTTTCAACGAAGACTATACACGCATCATGCTGAACGTTAAGCAAGAATTGATTCTGTTGCGTACCTCTACCGATCAGAACGCAATGGTGCTAAAAGAATCAGGTGCAACTGCAAACGGTAATCTCGTAATAAACAAAGTACACTGGAAGATGCCCTATGTGCGCGTGTCAAACAAGTACCGAATACCGCTATTGGAGCACATCGAGGAGGATCATGAACTGGTGATGCCGTTCCGCAGTTGGGAATTGCACGAGTATCCCGTTCTACCGACGACAAATCGACATTCGTGGACCTTGAAGACATCGTCACAGTTGGAAAACCACGGTATGTGATACTAATATTTCAGACGGACAGAAAGAACAATATAGCGAAAAACGCGTCGGAATTTGATCACTGCAATTTATCGAATGTCAAGCTATTTCTGAACGATAAATACTATCCGTACGATAACCTGAACCAGGATATCGAAAAAAAACGTTACGCACTGTTCTACGACATGTATACACGTTTTCAAACATCATACTACGACCGTCGCAACAGAACGCCTCTTTTGACACCTAATGAATTTATAACGAAAGCACCGTTGTTTGTCATCGATTGTTCCAGACAAGAAGAACCAATCAAGTCGTCTGCCGTTGATGTGCGTTTAGAATTTGAATCCAGTAACAATTTTCCAGATAAAACCACCGCTTACGCTTTGATTATTCACGATAGGATAGTACAGTACACAGCGTTGTCGAATACTGTTCATCGTTTGTCATAAAAAACTTGTTCTCCCCTCTACCAGTTTATAAAGATAGGTATTAGCGATCTCTAGCTTGTAACAAGATCAGTCCGTCTCAACGATGGAAGGTGACTGTGGTAGCGGCGCCAGCAGCAGCGGCAGGCATTGTGAGTATAACGTTTACTTATCTCTTGCATATCCTATTAACTCTTACACTAAGTTCGTTACCGTCGGACTGTTTAACGAACTCAACTATGAACCGGGTGTTTTGTTTACAAACGGAAAAAAGAAACGTATATTACTTGACTTTTCTGAGTGGAATTACTTGTTGATCTTTCGTGAACAGCTACTATCCAGTATGTTATTGTACGAAGAAGGTGAAAACCGTGAAAAGAAGAAGAGTGTGATGATCAGTCGTAACTTTGGGAAAACGTTTGTTCGGATTAAAGGTAGTAAGACCGAAAAATTTGTTTTCACAGAACCCGAGTGGATCCGTTTTGGTTGTTTATTAACAGTACTAAAGAAATATCTTGTTCGCTTGTTTTATGATCAAGATCACTTCAAGTCGTACATTAATCAGGTAGTAGCCAAGGGGTGTTATGTACCACCATCCTTCTTTTTCCCCTCGTTTTTTCGATTGGAAAGCAGTCGTCATGACCAACAGCTAACATTTGATCGTCTTTACGATGAACTGGTATTGGAAGGAAAAGTAGAGGGGGAATTTGAAAAAATTAACGTATTCGATGCGAACAAGTGTCACTCGGAAAAATGAACTTGAATAGGAAGGTTATTGCCGAGTTTGAAGCGTTTCGTGGTGACAAAAATGAATATGTAATCAAAGAGTTCGTTGCAGTTGATATAACAACCGGACGTTTTGTTATCGTGTTGTTCGCTCCACCATACGAACGTGCACGACTGCACCTGAAATTTCAAAAAATCAATGACTGGTTGGAAACACATTATCACAGAATTCGGTGGAACGATGGTAATGTACCGTACAAGAATATGGTACGCATCGTTGCAGACTTTTTTTCAGACAGTTCTGTTGTCTATACAAAAGGGTTTGAGAAGGCAAATTTCTTACGACAGATGTATCACCATGGTGAGGTGATTGACTTAAACGATATTCAAGCACCTGTAGTTCCTAGATCCTTTGTACCCACCATACAATGTCCTGTTCCTCATCGTCAACCCGTTACCACTCCCCCCTTACACTGTGCATTGCGCAAAGCTTTGTTTTATGCAGAATGGTTGCGGCAACGAAATAAAATATAGTCGGTTGTGAACATGTTTTCATCATGGTGTTAGTGTGAATGCTACGTGACAGAAATGTCCATAAACGTAGAATTAGGTACCGTAGTGTGTGCGTGAGTGTTAACCTTGACTACGTCACTGTCGCGGTAGAAATACTCATAAACGTAGTCCTGGTAGTTCGAGACGGGTCACTGGCACGGTAGATATACCTGTAAACTCGTCAAGGACCAGTATGGGTGTGAAAATTACTCATTACGGTACAGCAAATGTGAATACGCATCATGTATGAACAACATATACACCCGATAAAAAAATAAAAAAATAAAAATAAAGTAAATAAATAAAAAATATATGTACTGCTTTTATACATTGACTTAGCATTGCATAGTGTATCTTATCATTATCTACGACTGTATTAGTCAATAGTACAGCGATAGATAACGTGGAGTAGGCCTGCTTTACGAATCTGTAAAGTTGGGGAAACCACGTTAAAAAAAGCGTAGCGGTCTCTCATTCGCCTCTGGCCGCTAGGAAGAGGATGAGAGGTAAAAAATAAAAGTATAAAAAATGTTTATTTATTTTTAATAATAAATAAACTTAAATATTGTGCTTTTATGGTTTTACACATAGGACAACAGTAGATATCACTCGTCCACCTCATAGTTGCAAGTAAGAGACGAGAAGTATAAGTACAAAAATAATTACAGTTAAACGACAACGGCCCCTTGGTGTAGTGGATGCATGCCGGTTTGGAGTACCGGAGGTCCCGGGTTCAAATCCCGGAGGGGTCATAATTTATTTTTTGCGGAAACCAACTGTCTCGCCTCGCAGTCGAGCACATGCGTCATGTCGGGTACCCCCATCCGTTGATTTAAACATTTCGGGTGTTAAATTTCGGACACCAAGAGATTTCAGGTACCCCCATCCGTTGTTTTAAACATTTCGGTTGTCAAATATTGAACAACAAAAATTTCGGGGTACCCCCATCCGTTGTTCTAAACATTTCGGGTGTCAAATTTCAGACATCACGTAGTCGTCGAACCAGCTAGCATATCCACCCAGCCTCCTGCTTCGTCATAACCAGTGTTTTATACATGCGTCATGTGGGCGTACCCACAAATTTCGGGTACCCCCATCCGTTGATTTAAACATTTCGGGTAACGGTACCCGATACCCCCAAAATTTCGAGTAACGGTACCCGATGACATAGCCTCTGCGCGTCCGGGCAACCGCCGAATTCCGGGTACCCCCATCCGCTACACATTGTTTTCGGCTACCAAATTTTGGACATGCAGAAACCACGGCCTCCGTGACGTCTTGAAACAGGTTTTAGCCATACGGACGCCAGCGACTTGGGCCTCTGTGTGATGTCATGAACTGGAACACGGAAGTGTTTCAGTCACACATACACACACATACATACACACACACAAAACAGTGACGTCACATGGACAGCTCGGACACCAGCTGCCAGTGCCTCTATGACGTCATGAACTGGAACCCGGTAGTGTTTTCGTTCGGAACCCGGAAGTGTTTTCGAACACTCACTTTCCCTCTACTTATTTAACGGTATACTAATTACAGTACTCTTTTAAGAATACTTTAAAAATTACTGGTAACTTGATTTGTATTGACTTTTGATTATGAGTAATATGAATATCCTACCTTATTTCATTTACGTCTTTTAGCCGGTATACATACCCACTGTTTTCCACAAATTCTGAGTCAGAATATTGTGAAATAAAGAAGATAATCTTCCGTCTAAGGTACAGTACTAGTTATTTGCAGTGGCGGCTGGTGTTATGGTTGCAGCGTTGCACAACCACCAATATAGAATAACTAAACTATAAAATAATATACGAAGTCATTAAGCAGTTAAAAGTGTCATAAATTTCAACGGAAAACGTATTAGATTCTATGCGGCAATGTTCACGTACAATTCAAATGTGGCGCGCATGCTGGTGGTTGAAGTCCGCTTGCAACTTGAAGAGTAAATGGCAGAGCTTACTACGCAAGCATATGGGAGGACGTGCGTTACTCTTCACAGTTGCCCTATGTTCCATATGGAACATAACAGTCTTTGGTTCCAGAAAATGTGTAAACACTGTACAGCCAAAAATAATAATAACATGTTGTTTATATACATCAGCCAGCACAGAAAGTAAAATGTACAATTAACCACATGGTACATGGTGATTACTAAATCACCTAATTAAGTAACGTTCTCACCTAAACGTCTAGAAAATTTCATCGTTTAAAAAAAATAGCTGCAAATAGGTTTCATATTTCTTTCATTTTAGCTTTTGTTTTTAATTAGATTTTTCCTTCTTTCATAACGGAGTAATCCAGCTGGAAGCCATATTTACATATCGTTTTGACAAGTTATAATGTTACAATTTTTCACCTGCTGTTTAAAAATTGTTTTTTAATTCATGTGGAATTGTTTGCGTACAAAATTATATCGCTGGGCAATCTTTTTACCCAGTTAATAGCTAAATCACATAATGTAAGGATATAACGTACATTACACATTGTTGAATAATTGCTTTCAAATTTTACTGATTTCAGAATTTTTAACTGCTACTATTTCAACCTCTGTGTAGCAGGGACAATATAATATTATCGATCAACAAATGCATATTCAGAGTCAAATACATGTATGAAAAATTATTTGTATTAAAATCCGTATCATTTAAATTCAGATTATAAAAAAATGATATGATTTTCTGTTTTGCATACCATTTATTAACTCCTGTATGTTGTCAATTATGCAAATTACATTTAAAAACATTAATTTCCATTTTTAGTAAAGCTTTATTAATTTAAACATTTTTATCCTGGCGGTCATATATTCTCTTTCTGGTCACATGTTTTTATTAATGAATGAATGTGGAACAGGAATAGAAGACTAAATTTTAATAAGCATGATTCATATTTATCATTTTATTGTGCTCAATTGAAACGTCTTGTTTGGATATACACACAATATGATACAAATGTAATAATTATGACTTTCCAAACAAACTTTTCGTTTTACTTGCAATAATTCAGTGTTTGTTCATCAAATGACAATAGGCCTAAAATGTATGGGGGTTTTTGTACTTTTCTAGCTAGGGAATTCACACCATTTGTCACACAGTCTTCCAAAATTCCTCCTGAAGACATGGTAGCGCTTTCTAGACTGTAGAATTGAGATCTTCTGTTCGATTCTCCAAATTTCAGTTGTTTTTAGTGCTATTGATGTTTTCATTGTTCACTTAACGCTTTCTGTACTATGTCAACTGTAACTATGGAAGCGTATTGTCTATAACGTGATGAGATAATTTCGTGGATGTGAATCGAATTCTTCCGGCTTTTCAGGATATGCCAATGTAGTCAGCTGTTCGATACTGTTTGAATCTCTAGTAAGTATTCCCGTGACACTGTCAGCTGTGTATCGTACCTTAGTTTCAGAGCATTCATTACATCATTGTGGACATCAAATGGTACTGCTTTACTGAAAGCTCTTTAAGAACGAGAACGACCGAATGGGTTTTCTCTTCTTCTGAACCTTGTCTAAGAGTCCAGCAGCAGCTTCAAATTGATACAGTAAGTCAATTAGCAGTAGTCACTTTAATCAAACATTGGGGTATAGCTGTAAATTGGGTTTACTGTAGGTAACCGAATGTTTTATTTACTCTTGTTGTATAAAACTTTTTCCGTTTTAACTATTGGCAATACTTTTTCAACTATATTTCTTTTAAAGTATAGCTTTAATTAACGCGTTGCCCTTGCTTGTTTTACTTCAGTTGTAATTTGAATATACAGTGCAATAACCATACTAAAATTAGGTAGTAAGGCGTTATCACGAGTTACCAAATACTTTATTTGTTAATGTACATTAACAAGCCAATAAATACCGATTAACAATTTTATATTCTCGATCTACACCCAAATTAATTTATGGGATAAATTAAATACTCTTGAAAACTTAAAACTGAAGAAATCATTGTGTCAGTTACTTCAGATACATTTGTATGGTTTGCAAGAAATCTATTATGTAGTATGGTTAAATAACAGGTACGAAAATTATGATACCAGTCAATTAAATGATAGCACACAATTACAGTTAGCATTTATGTGTGTGCATGTATGATTGAGCTAGATAGATAAGGGGAGTGTGTAAATGCGTATAGTAAGAGAATTTAACTCAAGATCCAGCCATAAAATGTAATTTAATTTTTAATGGTAGCATTATTAATTGTGGCATCTGACTGAGCTTTCAGGGGCAACCGGTTGATGTTCAAGAAGTATCAGCTCAGAATAACCGCCTAAGGCTGATCTACATTGGACACAGATCCTTAATTACGCATTCAGACAAGGTTGGCTTTCTTCCGCAAAATAAACTGTTGCGTTTTATAGCCTATACGATGTGCCTATACTGAGCGGGTCGGACCCTTTGCTGCAACTGACGTTGACGTCTGATGACGGGCCGTCTCGCATGTCCCGATCAAAGCCGGTCATTTATAATTCGGCAGTCTGTTCCAATGCCTGGTTAAATGGACTGAGGCGTCAGAACACACAAAATAAATGACGATAAAATATTTTAAACTATAGTTTTTAACCCATAAAAAATAACCAAACACAAAAAAAGGGAAATTTTTATAAAGAAAAGCAGATCTCGGACCCGGAAAGAAGAAAATTGGAGCTGCTGGATGAACTACAGTATTGCAAAGACTATGAGACATAATGATGAAGATTTTTATTTTTTATTATTGGAGAGTTTGTTGCCACCATTCAAGGAACTGGACACGTTACAAAAAATGTGACTAAGAATGTCACAATCGGAAAGAAAGTTTAAGAAACACAATTATCATTTCAGGAGTAAACCTGTCTAGCCCAGGCTCTTCATATGCATTTCTGACTTCTGTTACTTCTTCAATCTGTGCACTCGCCTGCTGATAGTTGTGTTTGAAAGTGTGTAATGCAAAATCGAGAAATCGTGAATAGTCAGCAGGCAAACAGTTCACATAGTCTGTAGTCTGTTTAACTTTAGTCTTACATACATTAAAATTAAATCCAGTACTATACAAGACAAATTATTATAAAATATTTTTATACTGAAATATAAGATCGTGTATCATATAATAATAAATTAATAAGAGTGTTGTAAGCTTTATTTTTGGTGTTATGTTTTATCATTATCATTCTTCACACATACAATTAATAAAGCCTTTAATAAAACCTAAAATTAAATAAAATTTATTTGAATAAAACTTTAAAACGTTTAGATCTAAAGACAAAAACGTCATACATTTATCTATTTACCACATAAACTTCTAGCTTGTGTTTGAATTATAACTTATTTACTTACTACGCAATAACAAATGCTTCTAATAATAATAAACTATAGTTGTCTCAAAATCCGCGAAGATTTGAAACACATTCAATTGGGACAGACGAAAAGCTTTAATTGCTACATACCTACTGTTAGTTATAATTCTAAACATTAATTAATACTTAGTATTAATATTAGTTAATACAAAAATAATTCTAAACAGAAATCGTTTTAATATTCATTTTTAAAGTATCCAAGTCACTTGTATTAAATAAATAATTGCTTACCGAATCCGTCGAGTGACTTACTTGTAGTTTCGCTTAACTTGACGCGTTTCGAGGCATATGCCCCATCTTCAGAATAATTTCTCTTTAAAGAACGTCAGAAATTAAGATCAAAATATAATAAATTAAAATTAAAATCAATAGTTAAAACACTAAAGCATCAAAAATATTAAAACACACTAAAAACACAGAGGAGCACGCACTGTCACACCATGATGTGTTCGCGTTGCGTTTATAGCCGGTGTACACCGCCGCGATGTTACTTGCGCACTGCGTGCTCCTCTGTGTTTTTAGTGTGTTTTAATATTTTTTATGCTTTAATGTTTTAACTATTGATTTTAATTTTAATTTATTATATTTTGATCTTAATGTCTGACGTTCTTTAAAGAGAAATTATTCTGAAGATGGGGCATATGCCTCGAAACGCGTCAAGTTAAGCGAAACTACAAGTAAGTCACTCGACGGATTCGGTAAGCAATTATTTAGAAATCGTTTGTTTCCCTAGAAGATACAACTGAAGATTAGACTTCTTTTAAAATTAGTACTGTCATGATAATACAAATGGAATCTGACAACTTTGTTACTCTGAGGGAATACAAAACATAGGTGCACGCTTCATGTGAGCGTCAGGATCACGCGACGCTCTGTCCCACTCTGCACCTTGTTAAGCCTTCAAAAAGACGGCTTACTTTTTCTTCAGTTATTTGCCTTACCCAAAAGGTTGACAGGCTGGATGCTTTTATTTATTAATGAGTTTTTAAAAGTGTGTAATTGTGCCGACACTGTTCTTGTGTGTCAGGTTGTGCAAGTCAGGTTGTACCTCTAGTAAGACGAAATTATCTGTTTAGAATATCGAGATAACAGAGAATTGGACGTGGCGATGGCACTGTTAGTTTTCATCGACCGCAGTTAATCACTTTCAATGAAGCCAACCCTTCTTTTCTTAGTCATTTTGCTGTCAGTGTAGCCTTTGGTTCTGTTGTGTGCAGAAACTTGTCAGTAACGTGACTACAACGGTGAAGATAAAATATTAATTAAGAATGCCATTTTGTAACTAATTGAGTACAATTGCTTTGATTGCCGATGGTAGAGGGTTTAATGAAAACTATAAAGCACTCCCAAAGACACTGCCTTATTTTAATCGTTAACATGGGCTATCAAAGCGACTTTTATTATTTGTAATTATTGTTTAAATCTCCATGTATTTAGTTGCATTGTTGACATGTTTCTTTATAAAGCTGTACACCAATACCAGAATAACGACGACACGATTCGTCGACTTTGTTGAAGTTGATGATATACAGTCTATGAATGTTAACTATGACAAACCAGCGTCCACGTGAACTAATGATGAAAATGACATTTTACTAACGAAGCGATCTGACCGATGCACCGTGACAGTGTTCAGATAGTATTACGGTTTTAATAACACAGTGTTAAAATTCCAGAGGATTTTTAATAGTGTGACGGTTTTAGTAACACACTGAAGGCTTTCGAACGTTATTCGTTTACCTGAGGCAGTAATAACGCCATAGCTGTTCTTGCCAGTTACAAATACATCAATCCACATTGCACGCCAGTTACTTTGAGATTGCAAATCGAAGCATAAAGGGCGTTATTAGCTGCTATATTTGTGCCTGATATTTAGAGTGCGTTATTGGACAATGACATTTTGCGTAAAGTGATAATTACCAAAAATTGTATGCGGACTTCTGTAATTGGTGACATATATTATTTACTGTGACATTTAATTACTGGATATTTATTAAAAAGTTTTACTTGTTTTATTTTTTTGTTGGATATTTATTATTAATTAGTGCAGATTTATTGTGTGTTACGTTAGTGCGTGCTGGGCAATCGTAAATTCTAAGGATTTTTATAAACGAGTGTTGTTGCTTATTGAAAGTGTTTATATCGTTTCAGAAAAGCAAAATCTCTGGTGTTCAATTACTTACTTCTATTTTTTATAAACGTTGATCCGTGATACCTTAGTGTGTTATTAGTTTTTTATTATTATTACACCCAGCTCTTTTAACTCCGCTTCATGAGCGCCTCTAGTGATTAAAGTACGCTGTCCTTACTTTATGGAAACTGTAAACTAAACAGAAACTCTAAAGTTGAACTGTGCTGCATGGTGATACTTTATCCGTCGAGAACGTAGTCAAAATTTCAAGTCTGCATCACGTGGTGCAAAAATAATAAGCCACTTAGTTGAAAATCTCACTGCACCTCTGCCTTGGTTATGTTAGGTTAAGTAAAGAAAAGTCAAACTGATATTTACAAATGGTTTCTACCTAGTAGGACTATGAAAGGAGTCAGCTAAAATGTAAATGAAACACTGCTGTGAATCACGCAAGAAGAGTAACACAAGTAAACAAATTAACTTTGAATATTGCTTTCCTCGTCCTCCTCAGGACAAATTAATTCAACTTGATTGTATCTGAAGGCAGCAAAATACGCTTCGCAAGTAAATGCAAACAACACTTTTGAAACTGGAGACAGGTGACTATCGGTTGCAAGAGCGGATTGTATTTCTCCGGCGAATACGAGCCTTTGAATGTGAAAGTTTAACAAGATAAGTTACAAACAGCTGACGCAAGTCCGCAGACGTTATTATAAAGTTTTACTCGTCAATACAAGTTGCTACCAATATATCGTATTTATTTTTAACTTGCAGTGGAGATAGTCAATACTTTCAACGCAATGCTGATACTGGAAACCGTGTTACAGCTTGTGTGGCCATTCGTTGGTTTTTATGTGTTTTTCCATCGCCTCAGAATTATAAATTGACAGGCGTTTTTCAACATTCAAATAATACTGAAAGCAGCAGAAATGAAAACGCACAAAACGTTGTCACACCAGTAATTTTTAAATAATTGATACATTAATTAAGTGCATGTAAATTACAAGAGTTTCGCTTGTGCTCATCATGATGAAAAATGTGTAACAAAATTAGTCCTAAGACAACATTCTCTTTCTATTTTAGAAAAAACGCAAAAGAAACAAAAATCTAAACTTTGACATAGGTTTAATTATAATAAATATCAGCAAAAATTATTAATATTATGAATACGTTCAGTTTCTTGTCAGTTTCAAGCACTTGAAGTTGACTATGTTTAAATTAGTTTAGAATTATTTTAAATACTTACGACTAGGGAATTTAAATATAGAAACAATGCTAACCTGTGGAAAACTGGAGAATGTAAAAGCAGAAATGAAGAGAATGAGGATTAGTACTGCTATCAGAAGTAAGATGACTACAAGAAAGAGATTTCTTTAGTGGAAATTACAGAGTAGTAAATACAGCAACGGTGGAAGAGAGTTCAGGACATGCAGGAGTAGCAATTATTATAGTTAAAAAGAGTTAAGGGATATGTGCAATTAAATGAAAGAATTATGGCAATCAGAATAGAAATAAAGCCAAAGGTACGATAATAGTACATGTATATGCACTTACAATTAGTCATGATAAAGAAGAAGTGGAAAGAATGTACGATGAAATAGAATAGATAATAAAAGGTGTCAAAGGAGACGAGAACTTAGTCATTATGGGGACATGAATGCTGTGGTGGGCGAAGGAAGAGATAATGTAGTTGCAGACTATGGGCTTGGAACCAGAATGAAAGAGGGGCAATTGTGATAGAGTTTTTGTGAAAAGTAACTTTTGCATCTCAAAACTATAATATGTTGTCATCATGACTGAATAAGGTATAATTTGAAAATTACTGGTAATAGGGACACAGCCCATATTGACTACGTACTTATGAAAAGTAGATTTAGAAAACCACACGAGATACTGAATATGATGAAAATTAAAAATTCTTTTAATCCTGAAAATTAGAAAAATTTTAGAGCACTGAGAAATCCTATAAGCACAAAAGAAAAAATAAGCTAAAAGTAAATACATTGAGAAAAGAGTCGCAGAAATAGAAGTTTACATAAAAAAGAAAATATGGAAGCTGGTTACAAGCTAGTTAAAAAGTACTTAAGGAACCCAAGATACTGTGAAAATGCCGTGATAGGCTTTGAACAAACACAAATAGCGATAAGATGGACTATATACATCAAGAAACTGTACTGTGAAACCCCAATGGACGAAGCAGTTATTGAGACAGAACAGGAAGCTGAAGAAAAGAAGAAGGGAAAACCTATTATGAGAAGCCAGCTTGATGAAGCTATTAAAAAAATGGAAGAATAATAAAGGCTCTGGAGTGGACGCAATCCTTGCAGAACTAGTAACACACGAAGACAACAACACAGGTAGAAGACGAATTGATTCTAACAGGTAGACTATACAATCTTATCAACATCTACGTAGATGGAATAATTAAAAGACTTTTAAAAGAGTAAAGAAGTAATTATTATTTAAGATACTTTCACTTGTGAAAAACTTACTTGTTGTTATTTCCTCAAACGTCGTTTCGGAGTTGTACTCTCCTTCCTCAGTGAGGTTTAAATGCGGAATCAAAGTAGTACTTCTAAAGAAAAGTATATTTACGTGACCAGTACCGCACAATTAGTCTACTTACACATACGTCCAAAATTGAAACCATGACACTCATAAAAGAACAGAAGGAAACTAGATAAAGTGCTAATGGCTGTCCAGTTTGGGTTTAGACGACGAAGAAGAACGAAAGAAGCGATGAGGATGGTGATAGAATTGAGAATAGAAAACTGAAAAGAAAGCAAACGCTCTCAGTTTTGTGGATATAGAGAAGCCGTTTGATAGTGTTAATTGGAAGAAGATATTTAAAACACTGTGGTCGATTTTCAGGATAAAAATATTGTACAAGAATGAAACAGCGCTGATAAATTTTGGGAAAATACTAAAAAAAGTAAAACTTTGGAAAGGTGTAACACGAGGTTGCACCCTCTCTCCCTCATTTTCTAATTTACATATATAGGAAATATGTAAACAAAGTAAATAAACAAACGGATGGTGGAATAAAAGTTCAAGGAGAGAGAATTAACACGTTAAGTTCTGCAGACGACATTGCAATTATAGGTGGAACTCAAAAAGATTTAAGTGAACATTTACATAAAATTGATGACTTTTGAGCAAAAAATACAATTTAAGAGTAAATCTTAATAAAACTAAGGTGGATGTCTGTCGTATACACGGACAGTCCCATATGAATATACTGCTTAGTTGGGAAAAAGAGTTAGAGGGTTTACCTACTTAGGACGTAAAATCATTAGGCGGAAAAAAGTAAGAGAAAAATTTGGAGTAGGATCGAACAGGCTAAAGTTAACAGTAAATAGAAAACTATTGACTTCTAAAGAAATAGTCTTGGAAACAAAAAGAGGTCCCTGAAGAATTACATAAGGAGCATAGTTCTATATGAATGTGAGAGGTAGGCAATTGGAACAGACGAAAAGAGAGGACTTGCACTGGAATTGTAGTGCTCTAATTAAAAAGTAAGATATTGTGTGTTACTGTGGGTTTACAAAGTTATTAGCAATAAGTTTTTGACTAGAGTTGGAGAAAAAAGAAGTGTTTAGAAACTATTGTGAAGCAAAGGGTCTAACTTATTGGCCACATTATGCGTCATGAGAATTTGATTAAAATAGAAGCTTACTTTGAAGAAAAAAATGATGAGGAAGACCGAAACTCTAATAATGAAACAGATTATAGGTGATAAGATGAAAGGTTGGAGGATACAGAAAGAAGATGGCTGTAGTGTATCGGTACATTCCGAATGACTGTCGTATTTCCTACGAGGAGATAAAACAGAGAGCACAGAGAAGATCGGAATATCAGTGTGGAGAACTGCTACAAACCAATCTGCGGATTGCTAACTAAAGAAGACGAAATTAGAATTTTAATTCCGTAAGATCTCATCTTAGCTTAAACCTACAGTATTGACTGTATTCAAATCCCGAAAGTATAGAACATGTAGAAAAACGTGAATTTTATATACATATATCAATACATAGAGTAACACTGTAATTATATTACAAAATATTCGTGCCACTCATTCGTCATGACTATGGAGTATAAAATGCTACATTTGAAGTACCAAATAGTAGGCATATTAAACGTTAATATCACGTGTTTAGTGGGCAGACAAATAGATTACTTCACTAAAGAGGTAACAGTGCTCTCACAATACTGTTAGCGTACTGTAAGCGTAACATACACCATGGATAAGAAAACGCTATAGTGTGGCGTTATGACATTAGACGATATCTACAAAATTCCTTGTCCTCCTTGTCTGCTTTGCTAGTAACATTAAGATACATTACAACGAACGCGTCTTCATAAAGATTTTAGATAGTACTGCCTACTAATCACGTGGAAACCAGGAAATCTGAATGTGAGAAAACTTTACTATATAGGCTTCTGTATGTGACGTTACTAAACTCATTTATCGTTTATATTCATGCGTTTCATAGCTCGAATACCTTTATTGTAAGCATAATTTATCAAGTAGGCGTATTTTACAGTTTTTACTGGAAAATCGAGTGAATATTTACTAGAACGTTTACTTGTAATATAGAAAATTAGTTCCTTATATTTTTGTTTAACATAAATTTACAAAACCGTTATGTTCAATATATTTTATAAATTTAGAAAGCCCTATTTTATTTTAATTAATAACATTGCATGCTGTATAAAGTGAGTCCTTTTAGTTTTCACAGCATGTTCGTGGACCTTTTATAAAAATAGGTTAAAAAAACTAGAAGCTTTGTCTAGTCTGATGGGGTTACAGTTTTCCAACAATAAATTAAATGTACAGATGGAAATATGATTTCTATTTGCAACAGGAAAATAAAACGCGATTATTTTATGATATATATTTTTTGTGAACTAAAATTCTAAGAGATCACGTTCCAACTCGTAAATTTTACGTACTTAAATTTTTACAGAACAACATTCTTTCTCACAAAATTTGTGAACAGCTTACATGGAAAAAAGAAAATTATTTCTGTATACTAAGTGAATCCAAAATGTCAAAAAGGCCTTTCTGGACTTTAATCTAAATGCTGATGATGATACTTCGGACCTATATAATAAGCAGTATACAAACACGTAAAGTTTGAGTGAAGAACTGTCAATTATTCCGTTTATTGTACCTTCTATTATCTGCTGTCTACTGAAATTGTAGGTTTATGAAACTGGAAGTATTTTAAGGATTTGTTCCAGCTGATGCTAACGGAATTTGGAAGATTAGTAAGACACGTTTTTCCATAACTTTTGTTTCTGATATGTCTAATGACGTAAATTCTACATTTCAGCGTCGTAACGTCTCTTAGATTATTAATTAACCTTACCTGTCTTACGAATCCCAAAAATACCACGCCTCAGGTAAACATCATCGCTGTTTCTTCTTGTTCTTCATAGTCTACACGCCATGTATGACACATTGTGACTATAAAGAAACAGAGTGTCTGTAAGATTACTTAAGATATTACAGCCGTCTGGTTTGTAGATGTGGGTTTCCACAGTTAGTTTGACAACTTATCCATTAGCTTACAACTAAAATATGGAGAGTAATTTTAATTGTTTAATGATTGAATTATAATATAACATATTTTAATTACTTTAAATGCTTTAATTACTTTAAATATAAATAAGAATTAATTACTTCAATTATATATAAAAATATATGTTCTGATTAAAAACAATCTGACAAAAGTGGATCGCATGGCTCACTTACGTAAAAACCGTTGAAAAAATTATTGGACGCCTGAACAGTAGTTACACGGTATTCCTACTTGCACTTCAATGAAATCAAAACACTTGTGTTTCACCAGTTCTCCTGTTTGTACAATTGTTCAGCACGTACTATTCACAAGCAACAATAATAATGATCAAATAATGACTAATGATTACAGTAGTTTGTAATACGAATTTTCAAGTACATACTTGTCACATGTACTGCTACAGTATTAAAGAGTAACAGTTAATTATAATATTACAGTTAATATAATATTATTATAATTATTAATTATTATATTATAATCATCAAGTTGGCACATACTAACTATTTGCACTAGGCCGCTGTTAATATTCGCCAAACTCAAAGCTCAACTGGTTACGCTTGCCTCCGTGTCCTCGTTTATAGAAGCAAGCTAGGTCACTGATAGGCGTAATCTTCACTCAAGTTTTTCTACGTGAGTCGTGCAAAGCCGAGATTCTTCAAACATTACATCTCCCCGTTGATTAAGAAAGTAAGTTGTTAACACGTCAGAAGTTTCCAAGAAGGTTAAACGTATTGCAGAAGTAACATGGGTAAAAGAAGAAATAAGACAGTTGTACAATAAAAAGACCAGATGAAACGAATTACTTTACAAATCAAATTTAAAATTATTAAACACAATACATCCGGTACTTATATTTAACGTAATGCAGTATGTGAACAACCATATCATGAAGGTCATATTACCGATTGCCCTGAAACACGATAAGAAAATAAATAACTTGATTTCAAGTCAACACAATAATGCGATTACTAAATGTAAACATACGTTTTATAGCCGTGTATCCAATTTAACAGGCATTGAATTCGACTCGAGAGAATTGAATTTACTTAATAAAGGTTTGAAATAAAATGTGCCTGATTTTAATAAAAACCATTTAACACGTGAAATAATACATGCTGAAGCAGCTATAAAAACAGTGCCCAACGTAAATTCACAAAACAAACTAAGAGTTTTGATTAACAGTAAACTAAATAAGGCCCTTAGTATACACAACAAGAATCATTCACGACCTTTTAATTAAAAATCGGCCTATTTAAATGATTTAAGATTTATTAAACAAATTAGAAAGAAAGTTGAGGAAAATAATGCTATAGTTACTAAAGCGGACAAAGGTAACACATTAATTATTACATCAAGAGAGGTATAGCAGCAAAACGTTTATGACTTCATCCACAATAATAATATAAAACCCATTGATGTAGATCCCACTTCAAAATTTGTGAAAAGTCTTAATAATGCAATCAATAAATGCACACATCTCTTTAATGATACCACACGTCGGTACCTGAAACCAATGGCTGCACAAGCACGTCATTTTACCGGTCTACCTAAAATCCATAAAGAAGACACACCAAAAAGATCTCTTTTGAATTAAACGGAATAAATCCTATTGTAGTCCCAAGCCACGTGTTTGTTAACCAAATACACTGCACTCACCGTCTATGGCTTTTTTCCGTGATGTTTTGTCCAGTTTACATGTTTCAAGGCACTTGCCTCATCATCAGAACTTATAAAATCAATCTATGTCATAAAAAATGACATTTGTCAAAATATTAAAAACACAATACGGTAATTAAACTATGTACATAAATTCGTTTTAAAAATGTTCGGTGTGCCTTGCAAGACAACACGCGCCGTACTGACGTAATCTAAGCCTTATCTCGACTATATCTCATAGCGGTATCGTACAGTATATTTGATTTATACTGTAATTGGTCGTTCAACACATGTGGCTTGGTACTGGCGTCGTTGTATGATTTGTAAATTTCATATTCTTCAAGGGCATTCAAATAACTCCCTTTACTGCAGAAATGAAGGGGTATTAAATTATTAAATTTAGCTCAAATTTAATACCCCTTCATTTCTGCAGTAAAGGGAGTTATTTGAATGCCCTTGAAGAATATGAAATTTACAAATCATACAACGACGCCAGTACCAAGCCACATGTGTTGAACGACCAATTACAGTATAAATCAAATATACTGTACGATACCGCTATGAGATATAGTCGAGATAAGGCTTAGATTACGTCAGTACGGCGCGTGTTGTCTTGCAAGGCACACCGAACATTTTTAAAACGAATTTATGTACATAGTTTAATTACCGTATTGTGTTTTTAATATTTTGACAAATGTCATTTTTTATGACATAGATTGATTTTATAAGTTCTGATGATGAGGCAAGTGCCTTGAAACATGTAAACTGGACAAAACATCACGGAAAAAAGCCATAGACGGTGAGTGCAGTGTATTTGGTTAAAAAGATCTCTTATAAATTACACTACAGCACCAGGATACAAAGCAGCCAAGAAATTACCTGAGATAATAAAAAACAATACAACATTAGAAAATAATCCCAGTATTAAAAATACTTCAGAGTTAGTGGACCTAACAAGAAATATTAATATCGAAACTCAATATAAATTAGTGTCTTTTGATTTGAATAACTTATACACAAATGTACCGGTTCAAGCCACGGTTGAGATTATGAAAAATAACTTAGAAAATCTGGCAGTTTAGGTTTCCAAGAAATAAATGAACTACTATATATTCTTGGTGTCATTTTAAAACAGAATTATTTTTCATTTGATAATCGACTTTTTATTCAAGAAGAGGGACTCGCTATGGGTTCACCTTTATCTGGACTCTTGCCTGACATATACCTTAATCATTTCGAAAATACATATTTGCTTTCGGTAACCAATAAATTCAATAACCAGATTATTTTTTATAAACTGATCAGCCCTCATTACTTAATTGTAAATGTAAGTACCTAGATAAACACCAGACTTAGACACAGTAGTTTCCACATTAGCTTTATTGTAACCCGTAGACCACAAACTGTTTTTCTGTTTCTAAGAATTTGTGTTGCGCAAGTTGTGGTTATAATATTTTCAAAAATTAGAAAACAACTAGATCAGTAATATTTTAATCTTATATTGATAATAAAAATTCGTTACAAATAATTCTGATAATAAAAATATTTAGTTCACCAGAACCATCTACCTGAAACTTCATATTCCATCCACTCGCTCCAAAAATCAAATCAATTCTAGACTTTTCTGTTGACAGAAGCTCCACTGCTCGCGCGCACACACACAGGTTCACCACGCAAGCACACACATACGCACATATTTATATAAGCAGATTATTAGGTCTAGAGTGACTTCCGGGAGTTGCATTAAGCATACTAGCAATAAGTGACTGTTAGGGTGCCAAATTTTGGAAGGTAGGAGAACAAAGCAGGAGACTGCTGCTTGCCTCAGTGTTGCTATCTGCATTGCGAATGATGCGGCGATCCACTCTGATCATATCCATTGAAGGTTAGGGGATACACAAAGAAGGTGGCTGTAGTATATCGGTTCAGTGCATTCCGAGTGACTGTCGCGTTTCGTGCTGTTTCGTAGGGCGCGTTGTTACTGCTCGTTGACGTCTTGTTTAGCAGGAATGGAAAAAGATATACTTGTTGCGATCGACAAAGCAGTTCGCTCGGAGTACCGGTCTCTTCAGGAAAGGAAGCATAGTCTCGATCAACAGCGAGTAGGAACTACTCGCATAGCAGTAAACTGACTTATCGCCTCATACGCAACTGTAAAAATATGGGTAAAAAGATACCATCAAACTTTATATAGTATATTTTTTGTCAGGACCCGAATGCTACTGAGATTTATTATTACTGAAAACTTCAGAAATTAACATAATTCCAGTTGTCTACACTGTAAATGTGAGATTGGGGATATAGAAGACGTGTTCTTTAATTTACCCCACTTCAGTGAAGGAAGAGGAAGAATTCAGACATTATTCTCACAGCAGTCACTGAGTCCCGTGAGTATGGTCGAACGTATGCTGATATGAGTCGAATGGAATGCTTTCTGTGCCTGCTACAATTGTCATAAAGGAACTCCTGTATGCAGAAATGCTAAGGAGTCCCTTGCAGAGCGTAAACGTCGTCTTCAAAGTCTCGTTAAACCAAAGAAAGAGGGTCGTGTGAGACCCCCACGTAGTAATGCCTAGCGGTAGTTCTGCAGCGTTGTGTTTCAGAAGGATGTCTTTAATTTGTAGTCCGATACCTGAGAAGTTCTACAATGGTAAGAAGTTTCTTTAAAAGGAGTGAGTGACGGGTTATCGACATTCAGCCTAGTAGACGGACGGACTTCTTCCATCACTGCTTGTTTTTATATAAAGCGAAGTTTCGGCTACGCAACAAATCCGTAGCCGCCTTCAGGCAAAAAACAAACACTGAGACGTCACAAATAAAAAATAAACAATACTCTGTGTCACAGACGACAGAGAGTCAAATCATACTAAAGTGTTTATATAACAAACAAAAAAGAATTATCAGAAGTTTAATGAAGAAAGTTGTGTTAGTGGTTGAAATCACAGTGATCATTCTGCTTAAAAAAAGAATTAGTATATAAATAAACAAGACTTACCAACTATTGAATCTACAAAACATATGCGCGCGCGCGTACACACGCGCACACACACACACACACACAGATACACGCACAAAACTCACATGAAGACGGACGCTTCAAGGTCAACTGCAAACTGCGACAGGCACCACACTTTAAATAGTCAACCACAAGACACTCCTCCCCGCCCCACCAATTAACGCCCAAAAGGCAATATTACACGCTAACCTACCCTAAAGCCAAACCTACCCAACGCCTAAACTAGTTTTCTGATGGAACCAAGTCAGCTATTCGGAATTTCACTGCTTACTTGACTAATACAGTTACTATTAGCCGTTATGAAAGTACCTTCTTTAAATTTACGTTCGAACCATTTCTTTTCTTCACAAATAACTCTAACTTCACCCCATGAGACTTGGTGCTGCGCCTCCCACACATGTTCAGCCAACCTTTATCGTTGTGTATTTCCTTTTCCAAGAAGTATGAGCTTTCTGTGCACTCATAAAGCTTTTTTTTTACGTCCGTTTCTGCTATTTTATCTCTTTTCCTATACCACGCGAGCGCCAAACACACACAGACACACACACAATTTACATATTAATGTATTGTATAGATTGATACATTAAGCTGATATTTTAATGATTACTTTACCTTAATCATGAATCTTTATGTTTAATGAGTGTATCTGTATTAAACATATTAAAAACTGGCAGATAAGAGAAACACAAATTTTAAATTAGTGTCGTACAGCAGCACAGTCATTCTACGTAACTTTTAGAGTCAATTAAACAGTGGAATATGGTCAGTGACTTGATAGACATGGACATGGCATCACATTTTCCATTATGTATTTGTATGAATTTTGTATAATATATGGTAACGGAATTGACTGAAGTCATTGTTTCAAAGTAATGTTAAAGCTAGAGATAACTACTTAGAAGCAATATGGTATTGTATGTATTCTTAACACAATATATACTTTATAACTTTCAGTACAGTCATCATGCTGGGAACGAGAAGCACCTCTCTTGAAACGTATCTGCTCTATTTCAGTACTGTGATTATGGATACAACTTCTATATCTCTGTCGTGGATACTAAACCACATTCTGGTGCACGTTGAGTAACATTCTGACTGCAAACTATTTGGCTATTGTAATTTTTATGGGCATCCTTACTCTCCGCCAGTGACTTTCTCTTATGAATTCGTCTCTATTCTTGAATATTTTTTACCTATTCATGAATTACCTATCCAATTTCTTATTCAATTGCCTTCCACTTTCTGAAACGTTTATATATTATTTGTTTTCATTTTTCTCTGGCGGTTGGTCGCCCATCAGGTGCTCTTTTAATATTACCCGAGTGCGTGAGTCCTTGAGTTATGATTATATCTTAACAGATTATAAATTATGCTTCTTCCACGTTTCCAGCGATTTCTCACCAATCGTATTCCCTGAGTGCGCTTTTTATTTTATTTCGTTCTTTCGAAGGCCATTTTTATGATTCTTTCAAGCGTCTGACGAAACTCAAAGTTTCTCGCTTGTCGATAACTACTGTTTTTGTAGATGCCTAACAAGTAATATCAGTTTAATTTTTAGGTGATGTTTATTTGTAAGAAACTCAGGAAAGTTGGTGGAGTTGTAAGACTATATTTTTCCCATCTGTAAATATAAACAAACTTTGTTTCCTATTTCCGATTTATTTTCTAATTATACATTTCCGATATGTCCAAATACTCGGATAACAACGAATAATTATAGCGAGTTGCAATATGTCGTTCAATATTACAGCAATTAGCTGTAAATATACAATCTGACACAACCTACGTATGACATAAGAATGACATACCTATCTATGATATAGGCACTTCTGTCAAATCGCAGCCCCACATGATGCCAAAAGCTAATGCACATTTAAAAGGATATAAAAGTGAAGTATTTATGTCGAAATAAACTAGCATGTTATTAAATAGGGATTTGCAGATTTAAATTAAAGTTGGCGTCCAATTAATTTTTAGTGCTGTAAGTGTATTTTGGTAGAATATTTATTTGAATTTAGCATACAGAATTATATTTTATATTTAATTTTGTTAATCTATAAGCTGCTTGGTAATACAGTTATGAAGTCTGACAATTATACAGCTAAGCTTTGGATTAGACAGGCGTCACGCAACGTTTGTGTTTATATCAATTTTCAGCAAACAAAATGCTGCTTTGCTAACATGACAATGACGTAAACGCTTGAATTGACTTTCGTCAGTTTAAACGTGTCGAATAGGTTAGTCCTATAAATGTGCAATTCCTTAAACGACGTCAGAGATTCTGTGAATCGGTGGCATTTCATTTTGATTCTTCTAGGCCTACATAACGCTAAAAAAACCTGTTACATTTGCGCCTCAGATATCGAAAATTCAAATGTAAGGTCCCTGATGGTAATATGGCCATGTTAAGGTTTGATTAATTTTCCTGTTAACAATTTTCAAATAAAAATAAAATCTTTTATGGATCTATGTACTACATCTATTCAGTGACTAATAAAAAAAAATAAAAAACCCATTTTAAAAATATTTAATATACGAAAAAAATTATACTTCAAAGGTTTACCAGTTGGCCATATTAAGATCATATGATGGTAATATGGCCAGTATATTAATATGCAACATAAAAACCTGATTTGGAGCTACATTTGCCCACTAAATGGATGTTTAGGGAAATATAATAAAACAAACATATTTATAATTATTTATTGATACTTTAAGTACCTTTTGCATTACATTTAAAGTAAAAAAAAAATGTTTAATCAAATAAAGAGAAAATTAATTGTCCATTATATAAGTTCATAAGTTTCAAAATTTACTGCACACATTTAGGACAAATGAACAAGTCTTTGTCTTTTTTGGTCAATCCGACACATTCTTCGTGTACACATAGGTGCCACAAATTCCGCACATTCTCATATCAATTCGTTTATCTTCACAGCACAAAAAACAATACCAGCTTTCTTTGAAAATTGAATCAGACTTTTCCTGAGATTTCACTGAATGTTTCTTGGTTTCTTTATTCCCGTGTTTCTTTCCTTTCATTGTCCTCTGACCTTTTTTCAATTTAATATCCTTGGCTTCAGTCTTCATATCATCAAACAACTTTTTGTTCAGTAATACACCTCGACTGTTTATAGCGGGCTTCATGGTACGAGTAGTCTTCCTGATCTTTTCAGGTGTAGGCAAGACTTCATGAAAAGAACTGTTGAGCAATTTAACATCCTCTTCTAGTGATGTATTTGAGGAAATCGAATGCATACTTAAATCATCTGAGTCTGATATATCTGGCGGTAACTTTCTGCGATGTTTCTTAGCGTGTCGCTTCACATTCTGAGTTCCAGAAGTCGACGGCTGTGCAAGTAAATCATCTATTTGCATCTGACGTGAAGTTTGCTTGTTTGACGTTACATTGGTGTTAATTTCTGCAGTTGGTTCTGGCCGCTCAGTGATAGAGCTTGGGGCATATGCCTCTTCCGGAATAGCAAGAGGATTGAAGGGATATATCCCAGTGGCTTTAAAACCACTCACAAGGTTTCCCTGTGTCATCGACTTTGCCCATGTAGGAGTGAAAACATCAGCAAAATTAAGCCTCGATATATTCTGTTCCCCTTTGTGAGTGTCAAAATAAAGTAGTGCATGTTGATCCCAAAAAATTTCAAAGCTTCGGAAACAACCCTTGTCTAGAGGTTGAAGCTCATGGGTTGTGTTTGAAGGCAAACAATACAGCACAATATTGTGCTCTTCAGCAGCCTCACAAATCTTGT
Organism: Magicicada septendecula; assembly: GCA_034769895.1. Lineage (NCBI taxonomy): Eukaryota > Metazoa > Arthropoda > Insecta > Hemiptera > Cicadidae > Magicicada > Magicicada septendecula. The sequence continues at coordinate 430,727,900 of CM068371.1, forward strand.
AGTCTAAGTGAGATTTAACCCCATCAAAAATTAAAAGGCATGTCCCGGCTGGTTTAAATTTAGCAAAATGTTTTATATATTCAACAAAACAATCTGTCGTCATAGATCCCTTAGGGGTCATTATGGTTGTTGAACCAGGAGGTAAATTTTTTCCCAAGCAGGATTTTTCCTCACTCCAGAAAATAAAATCATTGGTGGAATTACAGATCCAACTGCATTTCCACATGCTGCAACTGTTACACTCTCACCGTGTTCCTTAGCAACAATATGAACACGTTTTGACCCCCTTTTTGGCAAGAACTTCAGGATCTTTGTGTAGCTGTAGTTTACAGCCTTTTTCATCCATGTTAAAAATTTTTTCAGGAGAGGTCATCAGGTTATTGACCTTAAGGATTTTTTTTAATTTTTCGAAGTGAACACTGACAATGAATTTATTAAGCTTTTGGCTCGCGCTGGATTGAGCCTTTGTGCTTTTCTTTTCCTGACATCAGGGTTTCTTTCCAAAAAACCCTTTAGCCAATAGCGTCCTGCCAAATCTTTAGAAAACTTATTAGAAATGCCATTTCCTTGGCAGTATTTGAAAACATTCAATTTAAGCATTCTTGAAGTTAGTGGATAACCAACATCTGCCAATTGAAATATTCTATTACATAATTCTCTCTCTTGTTCTATTGTGAGAGTCGCCTTACAACCTAACTTTGATTTTACTTCATTATTACCGTTTAGATAGCGGCGTAAAGTTCGCCTGGGTATGGAGTACCTTGTGCTCGCAGCGTTCACTGACAAACGTTGCCCTCTGACATCAGCAACTGCTCTCGTCAAGCCTTCCTGGGACCAGCGTCCACGTTTCTTCTTTCTTTCCTCATCAGGATCCATTTCTGAAACACAGAAATAATAAACTATACTTACGTAAATACATTATAAAAGGTAAATATTGACAAAACATGACTTACCTAATTGCAATTTGTGTATTTATTTATTTAATTATTTGGTAATAGCAGATAATATGGCCAACTGCACCTAATATGGCCAAGGCTGGCCATTTCACCAGCCTGGATAGGTTTTTAATTGAGACGTAAATTGAATACTATCTCTAGCAAATACCTAACTATGAATGTTACCTATCAACTGAGCATAAAAAACTGAAATAGAAACAACAGTCCAATCATTGTTATATGTTAATGACATAGGTTATTAAGCGTAAATTTACCTGAGTAATATAATAACAGCGTCCTTCTCCAAGCAACAGCGGAACAAGATGGCGGCTACTGCTCAATGTAGAGCTTCCCCACTAGCAGTAATGGTCTGTGTAGTCTAGGAGAAGTGTCGAGAGAGCATTCTGATGCACTCTAGCCGGAATTCGGTAAACTATGTCCAATATTGAGAACTGGCCATATTACCAGCATGGCCATATTATCATCACCCACCTTATTCAGTTACAGTGAATTGTACATTCTACTGTGTTTACTAGGCAGATACTGGAGCCGTTCAGTAAGCGAACTGATGCTGCAACGTTACCATCTGTGCACGGGAAGCTTTACATTTATCAAGCCCTCCACGATGCAATCTGAGTACGTGTTTATCTGGGTAAGGACGCAGCAACACAGTACCCTTTAAATGTGTTGATTTGCTGCTTTGAATTGATTTTTACAGGCCGTTACTATAGAGACGTTAACGAACTCCTGTAACATGACTGGCGGAGATTCTTAAATACGCTTTTACTCCCACTATATATATCGAATACCACCAGAGTTGCTTACTCAACGGCTTGACTCTGAACCACTTGGGTCCATTTTCCAAAGTGAAAAAATGAAATGTATACATTACCAGAAAATGCTTCTATTATTACATTCCATAAACTAGCTAGACGTGCATACAAAACACACATACGTACTTAGTGTGTCTTGTCAAAAACGTGTTCTCATTCGAAGTCTTCTCGTTAAACAACGTCTGCTAGACAGCGTTGTATCCACGGGTTTAAATTGGTACGGGCTTAAGTTGGTAAATTAAAAACGAGCAAGTAAAACTAATGTGTTATTTGTAAGACGTAATAGGAAAGAAGTCAAAGGAAGTAATAAAAAGTTAATTAGAAAAGAATCTAACAGGAAAAATAGTTCTGTTACGGTGCAGTTATAACTCCTAAACGAAACAGATAATTTGTGAAAGTAAAAAGCTATGCCTTCACAAACTAGATTTTTTCTTCATAAACGTCATCATATCAACACAGAAAAATACTCTTTTGATTTCCTGTTTGTTTATGGAAATATGTATTAGACTGCCTAAATAACTCACTGAAAGAAAGATAAATACAGATATGGTAAAAAATTACAAAATGACAAAACTAGTTGGAGTGAGAAATCCAATTTAGATACTTAAGGGACATAAACAAACTACGGTGTGTACTACAAGAAATTTAATGTAAATTAAATCTAGGGAGTTTACTTTTCTTTGCAAACGTCATAATTTATTATGATTTTCTTACAAACATTCAGCAAGATCGTAGGTAGGAAGGTGAAGGAAGTATTGGAATAAAAACGTATTTTGAAAATAACAAAATAAGGATAAAAAGTGAGAATTCCTTCAAACGAAATATTAGAAGAAATCAGAAATTGTGGTTGTAATGACAAGTTTTACGTTTTACATAAATATAATAACCAAACAGTGCGGCATTTAGTAGTTTGGTAGAGACAACACGTTATGACAGATTAAAGCTAATCCCTATTATACAGATTTACATTGAAAGTAAAACGAATGGTAGTCCCTTGTTGTCATAGTATATAAATCATGCATTGAACTAAACACATTATTAGGCCTAAATAAACTTATATTGACAACTGCATCTGTTTCCATGAATTTTACATTAATACATAATAAATATTTACATATAGGCCTGTAACACTCTTTTATAGATTTACGGCTGCTATATTTTTATCACCAGAACTACAAAGTTCATGCAAATTACAATTTTAAATATTTAATTTACATATTTATTGTTGATTTAACGTGTATTGTTGTACGTGCATATTAACTTGGATTGTGCTTATAAATTAGTTCTATTTCTATAAATTCATATTTTGTATGAATAACTATTCAGTTTTAATCAACAGTTTTGTGATATACTTCGTTTTCATGTTGTTACCGCATTTTATTAGCACAACATTCAATTTGAATTTACGTTTAGGAATTAATTAAAAATAAAACTCAATTCTTCTGTTGGTTAATACTGATTGTCATACTATGATATACATACAAGTGAAAATATAATTTTCATTTGTGTTGCATTAAAACTTGTTACTATAGTTGTTTATCAGTTTCCTTTTTGGTTAGGTAAGCAGTGACAAGCTCAGAAACTGGAATGATTCTAATCACATTAAAAAGCTATTAGTAAATTCCTTTTAAACTTTTAACAAAATAGTGAGATCGCCGTGTGGTTTCTTTCTTGAATTGATTTTTCTTAACAGATAAAAGTACATGACAACTCTAGATTTTTACCATACGAAAATCACCAATTAAATGTACTTGGTGTAATCGTTATAGTTTGCACCTTTAATTTGTCGTACACTTTTTGTTCTTGGTTTTCGTACTCAAAGTTCGAAACCTTAACCTGAAAGTTCGTACGCCTTAATGAGGCTAGCGCAACACAGTGTAATGTATTTGAGATCTACCTTTACAGCATGACTTGACCAGGCAGTAAAGTTTCAAATCCACAAAATCAATTATATTACAATTTAACTTAATGTATTTTATGTATTTATATTTCAATTATACATAACCATTATTTTGTGATTGTACTCAGTATTATTTCGTGATTGCAATAAATGTACTGCAGTATATTATGAATTGTGTTCATTATGAATGCAATAATACTGGATTTGCTCTTCTTGTAGTAAATTTTCATATTCTAATAATTTTACCAAGTCTATTAGCTTGTTGTGCGTAAGTTCACTAATACGATTAACATATAATTTAAAACTACGATACTATAAGATAATTTTATTATAAAGATATTTCCTACATTACTACTTTGTGCTACGGGTTAATGTGGTCTACATTCTTTCAGAAAATTGTATAGGCTTAATTTCTATCCCTGTTACTGAGTGAAATATTTAGCAATAATTGTTCACGAGTTTTTTGATTAACGGTGTCCTCCAACTTCGGTAAGCACTTTTTTATTCATATACAATTGTTCTGTCCTTTGTTTATCGCTCTCTGTATATTGACCTTCTTTCCTTTTTTCATAAAATTATTAGTAATCTGTAGTACAACGCTGCGAAAGGAGAATGACGTCGTTAGGTTACGTTCTTTCGTTTATATTTTTAATATCTCAGTTTTTATTTCTGTTAAATTTAAATCTTGCCTGGCTATCCCAGTTAATATAAGCTACTATCTTTTCTCGCCTGCTTTCTGTTATAATGTGGATGACTAGAAATGTCTACGTTTTTCTCATATAAAATATATACTGGGTGTAGTCGTGTAACTACGGGGAGGATCAGAAGGAAAAATTCTCCTCCCCAAGGCTATTAAAAATTTTAGTTAAATTTCACTATCGTTTAATGTAGGTTTTCTTTAACCTAATTGCGTGGGTTAAAATAAGGGTTATGAATAATAGTATAAATAATTGTATGGAAAGAATCGTGAATATCTCATTTACCCTGAGGGAAACGAGGAGTCCAACCTTTAAGTTAGTCTTATTCCCTCCCAGAAACTCTTCTCATCCCCCCAGGAACAGCCTCTAATTACGTCATTGCTGAGTAGGTATATATTTTTCATATTCTTATATTAGGCCTAATGTGTAGTACACTAATGTATATACTACATAAACACATGTCTTAATAGCAGAAATAACGTAAATGAAGTAAATTATCTTTTCTTTTTAAAAAGAAACACGGAATTAACAATTGGAAAGGCAACGTATACTTCTAAAGATTCTTGTGTGCCCACTACAACCAAACACGTTCCTTGTTGCCTTAACAGAACGTGAAGCATTATTCCGATCATAACACTGTTATATAATTATACGTATATCGTCTGTGAACATTTTCTACTTAAATTGTCCATATATTCAAAGTAACGTTCACGTTTACAATAGGAACTATGGAAAGAATTTTTGTTTATTAAATGTAATGAACAATATTCTTTGTTATCCTTTTAGGCCTATGCATACAACGGTGAATTCTGAAGTAATAAATGTAACTAAGAAACTCAAGAAACCTTAAGCGTTAAAATAAATATTGTTACGACGTTGTAAATGATCGTCATATGGTACAGTGGAAAACAAAATACAAGGCACCAATGAAACCACTAATCACTAGCTTTAATTAATCACAACTCCAGTTTATAATCAACTTCTTCACGCAATGATAATGTCAACTAATAGAGTCCCACACAATTATAAAAAAATTACACTTCGCCACATTACTTCAAACCTCACTTCAATAAATCGCCACTTAAAATCAAACTAAGCGGCAACTGTCGTTGTTTCAATAGATAGCACAAGTTTTCCAGAATAATTAGTAATACGCGTCAACACAACTCGAAAACAGTAGAACGTAATTGTTTGCGGCCTTGAATACAGTGCGTGACCGGTGAAGTCTTGAACACCCTCGATGGTGGACGCATTTTAACACGTGGTGACACGTAATTGTCTTTCTTCTCTAAGTAGACACACGTACGCGCACAAAAATTACAGATGGGATCTGCTTGGATAGCCGAGAAACCTGTGGAACGTTCTGTAATGGCGTAAAGCTAGTGCGTCTGGCGTTGTCAAGTCAGTTACGAGAGCGATTTTCTTAGCGCGGATCGAGTGTTTGTAGAAGTATTGCGTGAAGTGTTGTATTGCAGAAGTATTGTACGAGTTGATTACAAATTATTAATTGTGATAATTAAAGCTGGTTTTTAGTGACTTCATTGGTGTGTTGTATTTTGTTTTCCACTGCACCTTACGACGATCTAGCTAACAGTCGTAACAATGTGTTAATTATAATTAATATCAATGTTTCCATTAACGAGAACATATAATAATTTAGGGTTATTAATTGATGCAAGTGAAATAAACGAAAAATATTTTTAAAAACCTTCAACTACTTGACAATTTTCTAAGTATTTTCATAAAAGACCGAGGAAGTCTGTATATAAGTAGGCCAACCGTTAAAGATATATTTCGTTAAATAACGTTTCACAATTTGTATGATCCGTTAAAATAATATTTACGTTACACTGAATGTCTTTTAAAAAAATTATTATTATTCTTAAACTATATTATAGAAGGATTTCTATTAATCTTTCCTTAGTTTCACGTTAAAAGCAGTATTTGAAATATTTTAATATTTTTTACGATATAAATTGACTTTACAGTAATATCAAAACACCATACAGCTTTTTGTTTAATATAGCTACCATTCTTCTACAATGAGTACAGTATGCGTGCAGTAATCTAGTATAAGCCTAATTGCCACTAATGATTATAGTTACTATAATATTGTGTCTCATTTATGTAATTTATTATTGTGTTTTGTCATTTATGGTTAGAAATAATTTTAACTTACAATAAAATGCAATTTTGGTTCTTTATGCGTCATTAATTTTTGCAGTTGTTTTTTTGCTATATTGTCCAAGACAGCCTTTTGTAACTCTTTATAGTAAATCTGTGCGTCGAAACGGGATTGAATATCAATCGTGAATCAACTTCTAGATTGAACTGATTGTCTGCTCTGAAATCTTTATATACATTTTGGGGATAAACGAAAATCCGTTTTCCGATACTAAATCCCCTCAGGACTTGTGACCTCACGTGAAGGTATGTTTAGATGTATAAAACTTGTCCAGAACATTCGTTCCCCTAACTGTACCTTAATGGCTCTAGGCTATATCGGTATTGTTTGTAATTTAGAATTTGTTGTCGTTGCTTATTTTTTTCTTTTGCTTAAATTGTACGTAACAGCATATGCATTGCCACTGCATTATAATTATAATAACTATGATTTATTTTTAAAATTGTGCCTGAATCATGATAGTAGTAATTCACATATTTCACACATTAAAACTCCTCTGTGTGTGCGCGCGCGCGCGCGCGCGCGTGTGTGTGTGTGTGTGTGTCTTTAGCAAAAATTAGAAAACTTCAGAATGTTTGAATAATAATTGAGAAAAATTAGTTGAGAAAATCCTGCAGTAGAAATATTCTCGCCGACATCTAAATGGCATTTCCTCCAAATAAGAATAATGGTTGTATTATCTCCAAGTACTCAGTTGTGCGTTGTATTTTCTCTGTACTATCCTGATAAATTACATTTTTTTCACCTTTAGAAAAATCTTTCCCTCTTTTTTAGTTTTCTTTGCCCCTTTCGTAATAACGCTAGAAAACAAACATTGCTATAATCATATTTGGTTGATTTAATTTACATTTACATTTACATTACATTTTACATTTACATTTTTGTAAGTGTAATCGCTATTAAAATTTTATTAAATTCATAAAACATAATTGTAACGTAAATAATTTCTATCGCGTGATTTATTTAGGTATTGTAAGTACATGATGAATACGTATCTTTTAAAATCTTTTACTGAAAACAAAATTTTAGTAAAATTTGATAGGACATTTTCAGAAATTAAGTACTGACTTTAAATTGATTATTAAATAAATAAAAACATTTAAGGATCAGGTGACGCTAAATGAGACAAGTCTATAGAACCATATTTTGTTGAAGCTGGGTAGTCTACTACGTTGAAAAGATGGTTTGTCGCACACATAATCCCACATTTATTCTCTTCTGAAATTTCGTTTCTGCATCCATTAATATCAAGCGAATTTAAAAAAAAAAAACATATATCCCAAGCAACCCAAATTAAAACTGACAAAAGGCGGTTACATTTCTTATAGCCAACAATATATTTTTCTCTCAAAACTAATACAGATTGAGTGTGGTGACGCTTTAAAAAGAAAAAGGAATATAAAGAAACTTGTTACATTTCTTTTGTGCCAAAATGACGTGTAAATTTTAGTAGGCCCAAATTTATTTATTAAAAATTTTAAACACATAATAATAAACATTGTAGAAAAACATCTGTTTAATAACCACTACAAAAATTCCTGTCGGCATGGATATTGTGGCCTGTCCCACAAAAGCCAGAACGTACCATTTGTTAACCTACAGTCTCACTAAGTGAGAATTTATTAGAACATTGGCACGAGCACATTTATAAAAATTATAAAACAATCATGACATTCGACAAACATATGAGGGATCATAATAGATACAGACGAAGCATAAGGTCTCTGACAGTTAATACCATGAGTCTGATTGGAGTAACAGTGATGATTCTGTTATCAAACAATAAAAAAATATTAATGTTAAAATGCCGGTTTCCAGATACCTGTACGTAAGATTTTTAGTATAATTCTGTAAGTATGTTCAGTTCACATTTTAAGGATAAGCAAATGAGCAAATAGAATATTATAGAGCTTCATTTTGAAACAAAACGAGTTCTGTAAGGCTATTTTAGTCTGTTACGTGATAGAAAGAAAATGTAAGTGGTAAGAGGAAACAGAAAAAGCGAGTAGGCGAGTAGATAGTTTGTATGGGAAAAGAAATTTTTAACAAATTAATGACCTTCAGTCGGTGTGACGAAAAATTTTCTGTTATTCGAATAACCAAAAAATAAATAGTATAGTCATAGTGAGTATCAGCAGATTAAATCCTATGAACTGAATACAAAATTCTTACGAATTTCTCAATTTATTTAACATTTCAAAAGAATTTTTAATTAAATTTCCCCACGTTTCAGTCAGGCAGCAGAAGGAGTAGTATATAGAAAAATATATAAATTGTTCTTATTAAAATAAAGGAATTTCATTACCCATTATTCTCGTGCGGGCTTACACACACACACGCGCGCGCGCGCGCGCACAAGTAGGCATACATAAATTTATAGTAATGGTGTCGATACAATTTTAGTACCTATATAAAAGAATATTTTGTACATAAACTCAGTGTACAATAAACATCACAATTATTCTTTTACGATAGTTAAATGAAATTTTGAATTTAGCACGTAACACGTAAAAAAATACATTTTAAAACTCTTGGAACAGCTTATAATTCATAGTGCACAGAAGTACGTAACGTGTAGTAGATTTGTTTAAATGAATGTCTTAAAGAATGTTACTGAAAGCTTGGGGTTTTAGTTACAATAAAAGAAAATTAACTTTATCGCTGGAAAGCATTCTTATAATTCAGCCATTGTGTATGTGGTAGACTCTAAGATACTTGAAAGTTTTAAAAATAAGAATTCTCCGCCATCCCTATAATAATAAGGCGTAATGTTATAAGGATGAGAGGGAGACGAGAAAGGCTACTGATAACAGAACAAAGAAGTCGCTATCTAATGCTATAACGCTGGGCTATACTGACTGTCTTATCACGGCCCGTCTTTGTTCCGCTCAAACTGTCTCCAGCGAGTTTTTGCAGCCGACAATAAAGCTTGACATGACCTCGTTACTTTACTTCCTAAAAGAAAACTTGCTAATTTACTGTGTTTGCTCTAGATAATATTTAGAGCACGACGTAACATTGATATCTAAGAGTTAGAAAATTAAAAATTTTTGAGGTAAGAGCGTAATTTGGATTAAAAGGAGTAATTTTACTTGTATTTAATTAAAAAGATTAATTTATTTATGATGTTCAATTACTCTAGGAAAATTTCACGTATATGCCTTAATAAATAAATTTTTCCGGTTCAATTATTTCATTTAAATTCAAGTTACTGCCTTCTGATGTTCAACGAATTTACAATTTATTGATTGGTAATTTGTAGGGTAACTGGAGAAGGCATTCGTAAAACGTGTCCAACCATGCAAAATGAGAATATCTACAAAAATTTGTAGATTATCCTTTTCTACTTTCCGCAGAATTATCATGTTGTACCATGTGTATAACATTTCTTTGTTTATGACACATCTGTAATAGTGTTACAACCTTAGCGCCGACCATAGGAGAATCAATCTATGCACTGTACAAGGAGAATCAATCTATGCACTGTACAGGATATCACTTAACTTATACGCGTAAAATATTTATTTATTTGGTGATCTATTTTACTTTTTATACTTTGGAATTTATGTAGACACTATTATCAATTCTGATTCAGTGGCCTACAGAGTCATGGAACACGTCTCTGGAAACAAAACACTAAATAAACAAGTACAAAATGTTTCATTAGTCTCCTGCCCCTGCTGCTGCTGCTCCTCCCCCTAATCCTGCTTCTTCTTCTTCTTATTATTATTATTATTTTTCTTGTGAGCCACTGTGGACTACGTTTAGTTCAACTCGTTCCTCCCTTCTTCTCATCTCTCTTCCTCCTCTCCCATATCTCCTTCATTCTTGATCGATGTCTCTCCCTCCTTTCGTACATAAGCACTCTTCTTGAATTTTTCCAAAAAGCCTTGGGCTTTTTTAAATTTATTTTTGAGTGGTAAGCATTCATCAATTTGAGTAATCTGAAGTTCTTTTATGTCTTTTTCTGTTCCTTTGAACCACGTATGAGCATTTTGAGCTTTCTGAAATAGTTAAAAAATTTCCGTGATAGCTTTTCAGGCTTCATTCTTTGAATATGTCCATATAAAGTAATTCTTCTTTTTCTAATTACGTCTGTGATTTTCTCAACATGTGTATACAGCTCATTATTGTGGTGCCTTCTGTGCTGTTCTCCATCATTTATTAGTCCAAAGATTTTTCTTAATATTTCCTTTCCGTGATTTACAGTTCTTCCATCATCATTTTATAGTTCAGCGTCAGACACTCAACCGATTAGAGTGCTTCTGGGCGAATTACTGTTGAGTGATGCCTAAGTTTGGCATTAATGGATATTGATTTCTTGTTATATGTATCCTTGATTGAATGGTAAGGAACTTCCATCTTATTAACGCGTGCTTTAATGGCTTCTTTCTCTGAGACATTTTCTTCAATAATTTCTCCGAAATACTTAAATTTGTCAGATCCATAGATTTGCCAATATCGAGTAGTCATTTTCTTGGCTATTGTCTTGATGTTTGTCACGATCTTGGGTTTTTCGAAAGAAATTTGCGAATCCGCTCTTTCGGCTTGTTCTATTAGGAATTTCACATATCTAATGGCTGTTTCTACTGAATCTGACGGGATTTCTAGATCATCTGCAAAGGCTAGGCAATCTATTGATAGGTTATCCCTGCTGTAGCTTAGCTATTATTATAATTACTGTATAATAATAATTATTATTATTAGTGTAGCAATAGTAGCAGTAATTATAGTATTACCACTACAACTATTGTTATTATTATTGTAACGGTTGTCACTGTTGTTGTTGTTGTCGTTGTTTTGTTGATAATTTGTAAACCATAACCTTGTATTTAATCTGAGTTCGTACCTTCTATTTACAAATTACTGTATCTAACTTTTGTGTAACATTCAGTTACTGTAAAATTTTATTAATATATAAATTTTATTCATACAATGAATGTTGTTTGAAAAGACTATAAATAGAAATCCCATCCAACTCAGAACACAACTAATTTTTAACATGTTTGTGGGAATAATGTTTAAAAATAAGGATTTATCAGTGTTACGATCTTACAACCCTTCCTTCAACCTGAAAATATGTGCTTTTTTAAATATTAATTACTAAATTAATTACTAAAGATTAATTAATAATTAACACAACACATACTCTTACTATAAAAATTGAGAACAAAAGATTTAAGTTTTATGAGGCTTGTGGTAAAAAACTACGCATGAAAATAGGTAAAAAAAGAGCAGACATTTTGCCTTTCTTTTTGTTGTAACAGAACATATTTCTCCCTGTACGGCATTACACTTTTCAATTTACTGTAGATTATCATTCCTGGCACAATTTTCCTACGTTCTGCACTAGGCTAATGCATGTAGGAAGCTTTAACATTTTCCCGATTGCCACTTTTTAAATGCATAACCTTTATGTCATGGTTTAATTTGTTCGCTTCCGACTCAACATACCAGCTTTCCCTCTTTGGTGATAAAAAAACTGTTTTGCACCCATTGCTTTACGTTTGAACTTTGTTAGCCAAACATGTACCTAACACTCAGTTTAAACACAATTTACAACTGGTGTCAGTTCACGCAGGTACGTCACTTTCTTGTAGAATATCTACTACGCTCGTGTGATTTGAAGGGTGCAGTCTTTCAAGATTGACGTGATCAAAGTAAAGACTCGTGTGTATCCTGTTTGGTACAAATGGTAATATTTAAAATAATTTTGTGAAAATAATGTTTCTATAAGTTACCAATTATTAATATCGTTTATTATTTTAATAACGATTTCAATTTAATAATTCCTAAAGTCACAATTTTTTAATATACTTAAAATATATTTCCTTAATATATTTATTTAATTGTCATTATATATTCTAACTGGAAAAAGACTTATATCCAATGGAAAGTTTAAAACTTTAAAGCAATTAGTCTTAAAAATAACCAGCATCGCTTGAAATCTGCCGCAAGTTTTAATTATAAAGTAAAAGTTTTATATTTGGGTTGTGGCAGGCATCTAACTTAATGTTTCTGTATTGTAATACAATTCAATTTTCAATCAAAATAAAAGTAAATTACTATACAAATTACAGTTTATTTAATGTGCAAAACTTTTGTTCCTGTATTCTAAATTTTATATTTCGTCCAATCATAATTGGAATTCACCTTATTTATAATGTGTCAGCTAACCATTAGTGTCACGCACGTATAGTATCTTTCCTTAGATGACTAAATGGAAAGTATTTTACACAGTAAATTAGACTGCGGTGTCGTTTATACAAGAAAAATAATATACTTTGTATACTCAGTACACAGAGTCTAGTTTTATTTTAATATTTATTATAGAAATATGTTATACATTTCATAGTAATATATATTTTGTGTATTTTTTAAAATGTATTTCATATATTTTATTAACAAAATCTTATGTAGGTTGTTAATCATTCCTCTATATTATTTCGGCAAATATACTTTAATATTTTATGAATTTCTTTCCGCAGGAAGTCCCAGATAAAAAGCTAAAACTTTCTGTATGTATACAGTATGTATACAGTATGTATGTATGTATAAGATTATGTATATAGTTTAGAAATGAAATTTGTTTAGGCTTACACACCTTATAATGTAAATGTTGCAGTTTGTATCGTTTTTATGAAGCTACCTTAAAGAAATTTGAAACTTAAAAACGAGTATAATTATTTTAATAACTACAATGTTTACCTTACAGCTAAATTGAAATTATTCATTATTTTCTGTTCATGAATGATATCATAATTACTGCCAATACACCCAAAACAATTATTTCTCTTTCTGTTACAGGTAAAGCGTCAGATCATAAACCTACAGAGGTAAATTAGCAGCGCAGATTGTAGTACGTGTAGGTATAAATTTTAAATAAACTCTAGTAAATAATATGTTAGTCTACATTGTAATAAATTGTTTTTTATTAATTAGCTTACTGGCACGTTTTGCAGTAATATTCGCTTGAAAACTACAATATAGATTTTGAAACGAAAAATTAACCTATTTACGTAAGTTTTTTACGAATTAATTAAAATAACCCAAAATAAAGACGATTACGTAATAAGTAAAAAGACGATTATAAATAACTTTTAACAAATATCAAATACAATTCTCATAATTTTAATTAACATCTGCTGATGTCAAAACAAAACTAGTAAGCTCGTTTTTTATGCAAAGGAAAATTTGTTTTAGGGCTTCCGTATTTAATTGTGACATTCGTTAAATTTTAAATTATACAGGTTTTGTTATTTACTTCGCAGTATCCTAATATTCAAGTTTAAATAAATTCTATATACTGTATTTTGTTATCCGAAAAAGCAACAATTACTTTTTTAGATTCAAACTCAATTATATGAAATCTTACAATATTCTTTCCTAATCATAATCTGCAATCGTAACGACGCTACGGGAGTTAGATATTTGATGATACAGATTAACTGCTAGTCTTGAATACTTAAAGGTTCCTAAATTAAAAGTAAAGTATAAATGTCAAGATTAAATACGGACTAAGACGTTAATGACTGATAGAAGATTGTGACTGTTTAAGACATTAAGAACACGTACATAAAAATCTTAAATAAATTCACTTAAATAAATATTCTAAGATAAAAATAACCGTTTTCAGTAAAGCTAAGTGAAATTTTAAAAACATTAAATTTAGCACAGATGAGTAAAAATTATTTTTCTCTTATTTTAGAAGTCACTGAAGAAGCCAGGTTCTCATAATAATGTCGGAATATACTTCTGTATTGTTTGGACGGACAATCGTTGCATAACTGAATTTGAAAAATTACCGTGGAATTAAGGACTAAATAAAATAGCCTGGTTGTTTGTAAACAATTCTGAGAGAAGAAAGAGATTCCTTTAAAAGCTTTATTAGTATACAGAATGCTAAACGTGGGCGTGATCGAAGTTTGGATTTATAGACTTGGTTGGGAATCTTGATGCACCCTGCGGGAATACACGGAAATCCACTTGCAGTCCTCCGAGACCCAAGTCCCAAACTAAACGCTGTTTACTATGCTTTGCCAACGCCCGCCCGTTTTCCGAAACGCTTTACTTAACGCTTAGTAAAAGAATATTTCACTATATAACACTAAACACACACACACACACACACACACACACACACACACACACACACAAACAGGAATTTTTCAAAGAATCCGTGATAATATTGAATCTAGTTTTAAAAATGAAAAATATTTTCTTTTAGTGTTAATTTTTTGCTTCTTGGAACAAGAAATTAACAGTTTTGTGTTTTACTTTACGTGAATGGACATATAAGCTACCTATAAAGGTACCTTATCTTAATTTCATATTTTATGGGTAGGTAATGTGAATCAGTGTAGCTGACAATCAACTTATTCCTTGAGCCTCGAATCAGGTAAACTCGAATCAGGTAAGTATAGGAACCTAATGTCCTGATAGGATAGCCCTGAATTTATATAATTTTAATTTTCTATATAATCATCTAAGTTAGAAAAGAAATTAAACCTGCTGTGTGTGGGGGTACGTTATAACCTAGAGATTGAAAAATCATGAACGGAATAACAATTTTGGCATATAATACGAGTAATGTAGAACTTCGGTATCGTGTAAGCTCCCTAAGTCACTAGTGGTTTAGACGTCTGAACTTGGTGCTTAAATAAAGTTAAACGCCTATGTAAGCGTGTATTCTTCAGTTCGTTATAAGCAATTATTTTTACAGATAAAAATAATAAGCTAAACTAAACAAGTTATTTTTATTAAAATACATAATCACATCTTATTGGGATATGTTTCGCAATATCGCCCGTTCGAATTAGTAGCTTGAACCTGTGACCAGTTAGCAACGTCGGAACGTAGTCGCCTTTAACGTTTACACCGACAAGTACGCGCTCAATTTTGCATTTACGAAACCACTGTAGGAAACTGGAAAAGTGAGAAAGACAGAGGGATAAGATTACCAATAAAGAAGATAGTTAGGCAGCAAATTTTTGAAAAGCCTATTTCTACATTTTTGAATGTTCCTACGTTTTAACATTTAATAATTCGAATTTTTATTTCTATTATGTAGATAAAGCATATTTTTGTGTTGTAAATAATACGTAAATATTGACGCAGAGTTACCACAAATGCGTAGCCGCTTATACGTTAATATCATACTTAACACATCGTGTACTTCTGCAATTTCGAGTAGAAAATTATTCGATAGTGTACCTAGAAATCCTCAAATTTTTCACCGGTTCTCCAAACTTCAAATGTATTAACTGAAGTCATTCACACGAAACAACTGTGGCTAAAATTATTTTATATCTAAGCTAGTTGTCAATCAAAATTAGGCAATCACAAATGTTTATAACAAAAAAGACATTCTTAAAATTGAATAATATTGTAAATACACATTACACAATAATCAATATTTCAAGAATATACTTACAGGTAATTCATAAAAAAATAAGTAGTTATCACTTGTAATACTGAAACATAAGAGTATGTAAGTACATACGTATATTTCTTCATAAAATTATTATGATTAAAAATATGTTGCATCGATGTTATAAAGAAAAACACGGAATTGTTTTAAATAGGAATGGTCCTGACGATAGTCTGTGACCGAAATCAATCGAAATTAAGAATGTCTATAATTAAATTAAGAAGTTATTACTTAAGAATTTAAATTAATTAATTTTAAGCATGTGAGTGATTAAAACTTTATTATAAATCATATATACGGTACCTTAAGGTTGTGAACAATGAATACACCACAATAGATGATTGCCATTATAGGTACAATTAGATAAATAAATACATCACATAATTTGTTTTAAATAGATCAACAATATTTTAAATATTGACAAAATCTGCGTTATATAAAAAAATATTGCGACGAAGACGGGATTCGAACCCACGCGTGCAGAGCACATTGGATTAGCAGTCCAACGCCTTAACCACTCGGCCACCTCGTCTTCACCTAAATCCAAATATTTATTCATTGAAGCATATTTACCAAGGGAGACAAACACACTTGGTGCCTGTGTAAAATATCTGGGGGATAGTTTTTATTTTGCCGTGTTCTAAAACAAATTTAAATAAAATATTAGTATCGTTACCAAAAAAAGGTATAATGTAAACGTTTTAATAAAAAAGTAGAATTACGGACAAATTTTAACACAAACAATTTAAATAGTTTTAATTAAATACTAACTTTTGTCTTAAAACCATTTAAGAACAGTGAAAGTAAGCTGGAGATAAAGATACGCTTGGGATACAAGAATAATAAATTAATTTATAATTAAAATCGTATACTTTTTAGCAAAAATATTTTTTGCTGGAAAATTTGTAGGCCTAAAGTTTCTTTTGATTTTAAGGTGGAATTTTTAATGTTTTCATCCGTCCAAAACTAACTGTTCTAAACGTAGAAACTTTGTTCTTGTCGTTTTGAAGTGACGTTTTGTGCATTCAGAGTGACGAAATACTGTATTTAGAAAGTTGTAAAATACATTCTGTTCTGTTTTGCCAATGATTGTGTTGTGTGTTTGATTACTAAAAGTAGGGATTATTAGTTGTGAGTTATCTGAGGCAATTACTAAGTCATAAAGATAAGTACAATTACTGCGACTTTTGAGCTGCCTCATGAAATAAATTAAGAAATGAGAAATTAAAATGTATTAAAGATTACAAGCTTACAGTTGAAATGTTTGTAAGCTGATGAAAGTAAAGTTAATACTCGTAGTATCTCTTAGTTATTAGAAAAGTTTTAGATGGCAAAATTTATTCTACACAGAAAATAGAGAAAGCATATAAACACTTTTAGTTAATTCGCATTTTATTCTATAATTAATCCTCAAAAAGTACAGTAATAAGTAATCAAATGCAAAGAATTCACAACAGGAAATAATATAACTACAGTTATCAGGTTTACTAAAGCGCTGTTAAATAAATAACCCTATATATGCAAAAGAACAATGACGGTAATTCCATTTTACACTTATAAAGAAACCTAAATTTCCACCGTGTTTATTCAAATTGGCTGAGATCACACCTAAGCTATTCGGTAACGAAATACTCTTCATGCTCATAGAATTATCCCAGTATGTCATTTCTGTGCTACTTATAGCAATATATTTGCATGAATTCGCACCAGAACATTGTCCCAGCCACCAACACAATCGACGTTATACTTGCCTCAATGGCGCAGTGAAGTGGGTTTTGGGTGGTTAATCCGCCTCCCTCAGAGAGCTAAATAAATAGGAAATGTCAAATTAAAAACATTGCCCGTTAGAATCCGGTCATATATATCATATTAAATAATTTATATTGCGGTACCATCATTTTTAATGCGGTACGCTATAGCCGTCCTGGAAGTACAAATTCGCTCTGTACAAACATTGCTGGTTGTCTGGTGGTTCAGGTATAGTTTAAACTTGTATCTTAGGTTTGTGGTTACGTCCTCTCTGCGTGTGGGAAAGTCGTAGTCTTCGCATGTTTACTGAGCCCACAGTGTATCCAACTGGGTTAAGATATTTATACGCAGTAATTTATTCCGGAACAACTTAAACATTTTTTGAATTAAAGAGGTTATGCTTTCTTTCAAATTTTATATAGATGTGCCGACTTTTGTACACATTTTCTCGACCAGTTTTAATAGTTTATTAGCATTTCTATTAATTTAGCGCTTTATTACAATTGTAAAAAAAAATCACAATTAAAATCTTAAAATGTGTATCTTATTCGCTACGTACAAAAAATTAAGGCCAAAATCGGTAAGGGTTACAAATAGAGGTGTGTTAAACCAGTATTTGAAACTAACAGTTCCAAACAATTAACGGTTACTAATACCTGTTACTTCATACCTGTTACAATAGTACATATTCTAATAAAAGGTTTAGTAAATGTCAATAAAGAGTAATAAGTACAGAAATAAAATGGTGTAAAAGTATGCTGACATTTTAATTACAAATTAACTCATCTTTTACTTACCAGTGGCAATGTATAAAACTATATTAAACTATATAAGCCTAAAGTATATAGAACAATTTCAGTTTTGAAGTAATACACTAAAAACTAATTTATCCGAATCGCGTTTATCCGAAAATCCGGTTTATCCGAAACATTTTTCAGGAAATCTTAAAAATACGCAAAAGCATTTTCCTGTCGCTATAATCTGTATTTAATAGCCTAGAAAAGCGAGTCCACGTGGTATAAAGTAGAAAGCTTAGGGAAAAAACTATGATGTATTACTGTACGAACAAGCAATAAGCAATAAGACTGTTCCTGTACTGTAGAAACTATAATTTACAGTGCGGTGACGTTTTGTAGTTTATTGTGTCATATTCCACTGTACGTAACTTTTAAATTATTATTTTTGTTATTATTAAACAAAGTTACTGCACTTACATATGTATTATTATTTAATAGAAATTTCGGTTTACCCGAAATTTTGTTTATCCGAAACGGGCGCGGTCCCATCAAATTCGGATAAACGAGTTAGTGTATCTAATTTGTTATAAGAAGTAAATTGAAACTAAAAGTATTAACAGTGTTACTTTACACTGTGACTTTATTAAGCTGTTACTTGTAAAAGAAAATAAGATACAAGATAATTTATAGGCCTATCTCCCTTCGGAAATAATAATTTAAGTTTTCACTAGGAGTAAACAAACTGACACAGATTTTGTATTAGGCCTACAAATTGTAATATTATTATTAAATATAATTTAATATTATTACTAAGAATTTACTATTATACTATGGGTTTTAAATTATTGCTTCCATTTTGGTTAGACAAATCAGTTGCGAAACTCAGGCAATGAAATTTAGAGTGCACGTAATAACACAGCAAATCTCAAAAAACATCAGAAACATATAACAAAAACATAACAGTAATCTACAATAGTGAGTGAGAATAAAACCAATTTTACTGCAACTGTAATAAAATAACTAACGAATAAAGAACAAATTAAAATAATTTTTAGTAAGGTAACATACTGTTGTATCTACCAGGTCTCGTACAAAAAAAAGTACTTTGTAGTGTTTTACAACAGGAACTATAACAATCTCATAATTTATGATGTTTATGCTACCGTCAGTTTCGAACATTATAGAATGGTTTCCAAATGTTTGTTTTTGAGAATCTGAACGTTCATTTTATTCATGTCTGTGAGAAAACGACAAGTAGTAGACTAGTTTAGTTATATTTCATTGAAAAAATATATACATAGGTATGCATTAAGGTGATATTTAAAAAAAAACTTTATCCAATCATCCTACACAATCAAGGGCTGCAGAAAATGGGAAATAATTTGTGCCAGTTTTTCTGAATCGTTATATTGTAATGTAGGATGTCATCTTTATTGTATTATTTCTTTCACAAATTTAAAATATCTATTACTGCAAGCCTTTTGTTTCCACACTTTCCTGCTGGATTATAATAAACTACGTAGGAAGTAATGAGTTGTTTTCCTTATAATTTTTTTATTATTCACGGAAATCTAAACTTCCTCCAGAAAGAAGTCTCTTATTTGTTTGATTTTGTTTCATCCATTACCGTATCAGTTCTAAAGTAATGCATTTTCCAAAGCAAGAAAATCAAATAAACAAAATTAGTATATTATGTGTATTCTCTCCCTACGTTTCTCTCCCCTTCCCTGTATTTCTATTATCTGTTTCTCTCCCTACGTTTCGAAATTACTTTGATATTTTCGTCAGTAATGTGGCTTACGTTCTGCGACGTGTAGTACTTTGGCTGCGAATGCTGATGCTGGCGATCGGCTTTCAGTGTGTACTCTTCTTCGTACTGGTACCAAAATCATTTTCTACGTTACATCAAGGTTCTTGCTGTGTTCTGTGTAGTTGAGACAGTTTGGTCTTTCCTGTAATTCTATGACTTTTCTAATTATCTTTTTGAATGTGTGAGTCATAATGGATATTGCTTTGTGTGTTGAAACTTATATAATGTCCTTTATAGAATTGTAAAAGAACCGACTTTTCAATCTTCTTTTTCACAGGTCGATGTGTCATTTTGGCTCTTCCGAATACTCGTGTTGAAATGGCTCACGTAGGTTAGTAGTCGCACGAGATTTCGTAGTTCGATAGTGGTTTTGTTTGAAATTTTCTCTTTTGATGTCCTGAACATATTGTACATGCTTCTGTCTATGTTGAAAATAGTACTATTGTTTTGTTTTTGGAGGGGTTTTCTGATTCTGTCGGTGGTTTTCCTAATGTATGGTAGTGTCAATATCTTTCTTGATATATCCTGTGCATAAATCCTGTGATGATTTTTCTGGTGGTTATTCGTTTTTTTGAGAAGTTTCCTTTAGTGTGACAGGTTCTATGTTGATAATGTGTGAGTCGGTGAGGGGACTGGTCTGTGAGTTAAGGTGTTAAAGTTGGATCCTAATGGGGTCAGTTAATAGTGTTAGAATGCATTAAGATAACGATGATATGAGTAGGTTTCTTATGAATAGTATGACGGAAACACTCTGAGTGATACATTTATTTTTTTTAGATAACTGTATCCACAAATGGCAGATTATTGGCCAAATAAACAACTATATTAGCAATTCCTTCAAAGTGGATACAAATGTACAGACAGGCTTTTTAAACACGGGGCAAAGACAAATTAACAGCGTTTTTTCTGTGAAATAATTCGTCTGCGCATTTGAATATACCGACTTCTTATTCTCGGGATCGAGATATTTGAGTCATTAGCATTGTTAAGAAACTTTTTAATAATTACTTTTTAAAGTAAACTCTAAGTTTCTGCAAGCTAAGAGGTAATAGCGAGTGCAGGTGTGTTGCAGCAGCACAGAGCTAAGCTTTCTGCGCTAATGTTACCGACATTTCTATGCCAGTAAGTTATTCACACACCGCACATTGCCATGTAGTAAAGTTGTCGCGTCTCAAGTGGGTCGCGGCGACGAATTGCTCAATTAATCTCAACTCTTATTGCTGTGCACCGTCAGCTGAAGAAATACTACTTCCGCAGTGTAATCGCAACTTCAGTACATTCTTATGAGCTATATAATTTAGCTATATACAGCGCATGGTTTAGCTTTCAACAGCAGCTGTAAGTGCTGACACCAATTTAATACAGATTTCCACAATAGTTAACCGGTAAAATACAGTTATTCGTTATTTGCATGATCTATGTATGCACAATTACCTTGTAAAAAATGATAGTTCACAATGTATTCGGTGTTTTCAAATCCTTATTGTATTTGGTTAACATATAAAAAGCCCTTTAACTTAAAACTTTAACAGTAACAAAGATAGTGTTTAAATTTAAAAACGGATGTTATCCATTACATTTGAAAATTTTTACGAAAAACCAAGGTAGGCCTATCTGTTGTAGTACAAATTGCCATACATCATCAGGTTTTAATTCTGAAACGTAAAATATGTATTACAAATTACATGGACACTAATCTGGTACTCCGATCACAGTCAGTTTACATCAGGATTCGACGTTGGGCCCGGATTTATAGAATGTGGGAAATGAGGTTATATTAAAACTGAACATGCCAAAGCACTGCTTTCTTGACGCCTATACAGATGATACTGCACGATACCTACAACGTCTGTTTTGGCTAATTTTAGCACACCAGAGTAGTTCTCATTACTGTGTTTGTTGAGCAAAGTAATGAATACTCAATGGATGCAGGACCACGGTCTACAGTTACCAAGGGAGAAAACTAAATTTATCGTAACCACCAGAAAACAGATTCCTGTTAACCCCCAAAATCTATGTGAAGCGGGTTGCCAGATACCTAGGTTTGACGATCGACAAGAAATTGACATACTGGAAACATATTAGAAAGGCAGCAAATTTCATCATCTCATTAAACTGTTTGGTGGCTAATATTGGAGGACAAAATTCCAGTAAACAACTTTTCTTTAAGTCTGTCACACAACCAGTCATGTTGTATGGAGCAGATATCTGATCTGACTTGTTCATGAACCAAGACACCTCAAAGAAGAGGTGCTTTTCCCGTTATGTGGGCTAACCGCACCGTCTCACATGATACAATCTCGATAATTGTAGGCATAATCCCCATTGACCTGCTTGGAGAAGAAAGGAAGTATGTACGAAATACAAGAAGCAGTTCACATAATAAAAAGAATGGAAAGCATTATAAAATACAGAAATCAGAAGATTAATGGTTACAGTGAACAAAGAAGAAGGACAAAGAGGATCATAAAGAATTTGGGCAACTGGATGAGGTAAAAACACGGTAAATTTAACTTTATTTTACATAGTTTCTTACAAAACCCGAATAATTATAGTCTTGTCTTCACAAGGTGCGTAAGGCTGCTAGATTCCATCGCCTGTTGCCTACACTGTAGACATGACAAGGAAGACGCTTACCATGTATTCTATGTAAGCAGCAATGGGCAAAGGAAAAAACCAAAACCTATAAGGGACAATTGGGCTAGGGGCATACCCATAACACTATTGTTGAAAAGATGCTAAGTAAGCAGGAAAACAGAACTGAAGGGGCACTTCACGTCGAGAAGTCCAAAAAAAAAAAAGAATAAACAAATTAAAACCGCCAGAGCTGTCTAACAGTACCGTAATCCAAGAAACATAAAGCGACATAGGCCGGAAATTGCAATACCGTGAAACACTGTAAAAACGTAGTGCTATGGTGATTGTTCTTAAGAAACAGAAGTTAGAGTTTTAGTGGATATAAGCCTCACACATCGGGAAGCACGCATTTCTTGATGGTACATATTGTAACGAAGTAGAAGACTCGGTCGTCTCTGTAAAATGTTTTTACACTCGTTTATTATGTGTATAAGTGTTAATGTGGTGTGTTCGCCTCACACCGGTCGTTACAATAATGGTTGTCACTACTGAAGTCCGTAGCGTGGTCTAAATTATCAGTACAACCTACCTGTTTATTCATAGGGGTTGCGAATCCCGGGTGGCGCCAAATTGTTTCTATTAAAACAATTAAATCTGTTAAATTACAAGTTACATAAGTGTTGTCAGCGTTGACGGCTGGAGCGTTCAAATGATTCCCGCCGCTGTACAGTTTGTCGTATTGTCCACTCGTGACGAGCGCTAGTTGGTTACTTATTAAGAATTTGCTAACACACTTATATTATACAACGTCCTACGAAATAAAACGATGGTAATACTCTGTACTGTAATTTTAATGCAAATTTGGTCATTAATTAATATGACAAAAGGATTATAAATGATTTTATAACAAATTGCTCCGGCTTAGAACATGAAACACATATATCTCAAAGTTGGCGAAATTGATTTTGAAATGAACTATTTTGATGCCGTCATGGCTTCTGTTTACATACAATATATTAATCTGTTCAAAATCTGGGGTTCTTTGGATTATAAAATAAAACATAAAAGCTGGTTATATTTAAAAAAGTACACTACCATACCTCATACGTACTTAAATAGTATAAAGTGTTTTTACAAATTGTTCGGTAGTGTCGTATTATTAACCACACTAATGCGAGGTTATATCTTAATTAACAATTGTTTTACGTAAGTTGATTATGATTCAAACCTTTGAAAGAAAATTAATTTTGTTTAATAGTGAGAAATTTTGATTGTTTTGAGAAATATTTAAAGTAATTTGGTTTCTGGGATAATTGAATTTAGTTGATACTTATCAGTTCAGACGGTGGTGATATGTTGTCGTCTGGGGTAGTGGAAATTCATCGATTTTGGGGCTGATTTAGGCTTCGGGCATCTTCTTCTATCTCGTCTTGGGACTTTCTGCTATTTAATTTCTTTTTATTTTGTTCCAGGACATCGTTTAATCTTAGAAGCTCTGCATCTACTCGTCATTGGTTCTTGTAGTCGACTTCTGAACGTCTTTTGAACTTTTTAATGTAAAATTTTAGTCATCACAATCTTGCGTACCGCTTACCCACGCGTCATTTTTTCAAGTCTCATAAATTTAACGGAAAATTAGTATTCAACGGCCCGTTTCTATGGTAACAGAAACCCTTTGATTGGTTAAGGCCTCTTTCAAAAGCATTGTTATTATATTTGAATTTTTATTCAAATTTATTATGTATTTTCTTAATGATTTTATTCCTCTATCTTCCTTTTGGGGTAATAAATAATATCACTATTTTCGTTATTTCCTTTCAAAGTTTAAAATGATACCTCATAAGGTCATATTCTATTATACATTAACTTTAGTCTAATTATTTGACATTTGATAAATTACATATCTCTTTTAAATTAACCTTTTATAATAACATTTCTCTTTTAAAATGATTTATACATAATTACTGGCTATTTACTTGCCTTAGATTTGTAAATTTCCTTGTGAATTTGTTACAATTGACATTTGTGTGTGTCTGACAGTTAGACGTTTTTATAGCCAAAAAGTAGCCATGATGGTATTTTACTTATTTCTTTTAAATTACATTTTAATTCAGCCTGTTGAGCTTCACTTTGTTATTATAATTGTTTGTGTTGCGTTCTGATTCTGTTTGTGTTCTGATTTCATGTCAATATAGTTTTCACTATCCATATTTAAAATATAACAATTAGGCTTGTGGACTGCAAGTCTCTTTCAGCCATATCCTATTCATAACATTAAAACAAACAGTTCTTTATAAGTTATTAGTTACTGTTGGTTTAACATTTATTTCATTCTTTTGCTATTACTTTGAGTGAGAAACATCATCACTTCCTTCAAACTTATTAAATTTATTTTCCCTTCTAACATGGGGTGTTTTTAATTGTATACTTAAATTCTTATTTCATTACTACTACTTTCCTCCATTCCATGTTAACACAAACTGTTTTTACATGGGCTTTCTCCCTGAATAATCTTACATCCTTTACTTATCTCTATTTTAAATACTATTTCTAACTATCCTTAATTATATAATTGTTTCATAATCTCACTTAAATCATTTATTGGTTTATCAATGATTTATTAAGTGTTTTCTTATCTATTAATACTTTTTATTACTGATAATATCTTTTTCCACATATCACTTTCACCTTTAATTAATTGGTGTTTATCACTGATACACTCACTATTTTGGGGTATTTACACATTCACTATTGCACTTTTTTCACTGTTTATATTAAGTGTTACTTAGTGGGTAATCCCTATACTTATTTCTCTTTTATTTCTCACTATTTCATTATAGCATGATACTTATTATTAATGACATTTTGTTATTTACATTTCATTAAATCTAACTTTAATAATTGGGTTAGTGTACTTTTCTTTACTAAGTTATTTTTTCACTGTTTTTTTTTTTAAACAGGTATATAAATTATCTCATTTACTACAATAACATTTGTCTTCATTAGTGGATAATTATTTGGGGTTTATTTACAGTATTCTATCTTTGAGTATACCATTTCTCCGTTTTATATGTGGCGTTTGTTATTTCTTAGCTTCACTTTGTCTCCTCTTCATTCTTCCTCTTCTTCTTCTTCTTCATCTTCTTCAATTCTTCTTGTCTTCATTTTTATTCGGTTCTCTTCTTCTCATCTGGTTTAATTTCTATTTAGTTGTAGGAATTTGTTCACTTCCTTTTATTCTTCTTTGGTTCTGGTTTCTTACCTTCATTTGTTAGTTATTACATGTTTGGTCAATCACCTTTTTCTCTGTGTATTTTTCGTGGTTCCCTTCTTCTTGGTTTTCTGTTGTTGGGTGAATCACTTTTTCTCTGTGTATTTTTCGTGGTTCCCTTCTTCCTTTGCTTTCTGTTGTTTGGTCAATCACTTGGGTTGGGTAATGTTATCGTTCATCGTGTCATAGATTTTATATTTTATTTATTTTTAAACATTTTATTTGATATGAAGTATTTTTACATTTAGAATTATCTTTTTTATCCCTGGTACTGGGGTGGCTTCTTTGTGTTGTAACAATATGCATTTTCCCTACTTAGTGGAAGGGGGTCTTTCGTTCCGGTAGCATACAGTCACATATGAACGACAATTTCATGACCTACAGTAAAACTCATAAGTAAGTGAAAAGTCTTACCTAACAAAATCCAGTTATAAAGTAAATGAGGTGGTTAATTTGATCGAAAGGCAACAAACATATAACCCTACACACTGTGTACAAGTGCAGAAAGAAAACCTTAACCGGCAAACAGGTTAATCAGTGTTGGCTAACCGCCGTACTTCAAATATGAACACAATAAAGAATCCATGCTGACATTTATAATATAGCAGTACAAAAGATACACTTCTGAGAACTGACGTACGCATAATAGATGTAGTTTTACAAGTAACAAAATTAATAAAGTTGTATCACAAAGGTTTGTATAAAACACGGTCACATGACTCAACTAAGATTTCTTTTTCATCAGAAAAGGAAACCGACGTTAATACGACCAGTATCGTTACAGTTCTTCTAAGAATCACAGCTAGTAATTTTAGTCACTTTGAAATCGACTGTAATGCCAATACTTTTTCCAAGTATTGTTCGGGCTTCTTGAAAACTACAAGTAAATAGATTCTCACTAAATTGTTATTCTACTAACTGCAATAATAACAGTAACTGGTATCACATAATTTATTTCAGTGAAGGCTTAAAGTCATGTTTGAAAGAAACGATTAAGCTACAAAATCATTTCTACGCGTACAATATACAATTTACATTTATTTTCTAAACACAACAACATTTAATTAAACAAATATTAAAAAAAACTCTTAATTTTTATTGTAAAATGTGAACTGCAATATTAATTTCGTGTCAATTATACAAACTAATAATGAAATATTAATTAATGTTGATAAAATTAAAATATTGGCTGCATTGTGGCAATATAATTAGTACTAAATAATTGCAATTAAGATATAATTGTATTTATTTAAAATTTAGTGTTAGCAATACACAGAATATAATTATTTGTGTATATTCAAACTATGCAGGGTATTGTTAATGATATCAAAAGATAATTTTTATATATATGTAATCACAAGTGGCTAGAAAACGTTTCACGATTACTTAAAAGAACTGGTCAATCATCACACTTAGCTTTTAGATCCACATAGATTACGCAGGATAGCGTAGGTTATTATCTTAAAAAAGTTGAGTAAAATACAAATGACCTTAGAAATTGGAAATGACAAGTTTTATTAATACTTTTTTAAAAACCTCTAAGATATTGCAATCATTCTCCTATGACGTCTAACAGCCACTACAGCTCCCGCCACTAGCCTATGCGCGCGGAGCTTAGGCGCCTGCAACGGGCGGGGGGCGGAGAGGGGCGCCTTTTCTACAAACATTGGATGACTCATGCGGTCGATTGTGCGAGAAATGGTCGCGACCGCTGGAGGGACTCGCCACGATTTATGTTTTCAGAGTGAGTAGTACTATTGTGGCCGCGCGCACAGGCTAGTGGCGGCAGCTGTACATGGCGTAAGACAGACATTAGTGATCGCTAAATTAGTAACTTTTACAAATTGACACCACTAACCGCACTACGAAAGTATTCAAGTATTCTTTAATGCTCTCTATCGCCAAAAAAAAAGAAAAAGAAAAACACTTCCAAACTGACTGAACTGTATAGCTCGAATAGTGAAGGTCACCTGTTACAGATTAGAAATAATAGACATTACTACATTATCTAAGGTTGTCATGTTTGTAGTATAAAAAATGTAATATTACTGATATTTAAATTCTGTCTGACGCTTTGTAATAAAACGGGAATTACAAATAAATAATGGTTGATTGATAATTTTACTACAAATCAATGATGTTAAAGTCTTGCTGTTGAGCTCGCCAATTTGTAATAAAACAAATAAATAGTTTAAATGTATTATGTTATATGGTATTATGTTGATAAGAAAAAATTTTGTAGATTCTATTAGTTTAATAAACAAACAAATTTTTTATTAATGTTTTATAGAGAATCTTTTTTTTCTATTTTTTGATTAATTAAATAATTAATTGTAAATTTTTAATTACTTTCAAGTGAGTAATTTAGTTATTGTGTTTTTAAACTATTTGTTCACTAGAGATAATCTTGTTATGTAGTCGGATCAAATATTCTCTTTTCTAACTTCGCTCCTCTTCTTCTTCTTCTTGGAATATTTCTCTAATAATTCTAAATTATTTTTAGAAGAAAGAAAAAGCTAATATCTATCATACAAATAATTATGAACACAAAGTAATTGAGTAATTCTGATGTTTATTTCTTAAAATATGAATTTGTTCGCCAATCTTACGAGCATCGCCTGTGGCATTGGTTGAGATTCGCTCAGGTCGATTGTGAAAAAAATGACAAAATATAATGTTACAAAGTTTATTATTTCGAGTTCTTTTAACTGTCGAAATGGTCAGAGAGAGCAAAGGAACAAGATACAATACTTACAATTATCTTAAAATAAATTATTATTCGCTAAAAAATAACAGGATTCTGAAAATTGTCAATTATTAAGTAAAGATTCGAACCAATTCGTAGAATGACGTCACTGGCTCGTGGAGGCTGTGCCTAAGCTGGTCGCTATGCAAATGAAAATGGCTGCCGCTCACCTCGGATTTCTGTCACACTCGCCGACTGCTATTTGGTCTGCTCCCTCAAATATAAATGTGTATTCCTTCCTCTGGGATGTTGTCGTTCCTCTGGAAAATTGTGTGAAGTGTTCTTCCCTCCTCGGAGATGTTGTTCTGTGATATTTTGTTGGTGCAGTGTTCTATGTTCAAAACTGTTGATTTCTTGTCCAGATAATATTTGTTGAACTTTGCTCAAAATGGCGGTTAATTTCTCGTGCTCGTATTGAATATTAGTGTTGCTGTTGTTCTGGTTCAGTCTTGGTGTTATTTATTATGTAGTGGTGTTCTTTTTCATTTGGTAACCTCTGTAACACTTTTTGAGGTTGTACGTCAGTGTTTTTTGCACTATTTAATTTTTTAGATCTTCCGTCCGTAAATTCTAATCTGTACACTTTCACGAGTAACAATAGACTGATGATTTAAAGTCGTCGTTTTGTGGTAATTTATAAAATGTCTTTTTCCTCTTGCAATTGTTTTTTACAAATTTACATGTCTTGGATTTGATTTCAACTCATAAACATACATGACAATTTTTCTATTTATTGCTGTAACTTAATTATTTATTAATTTTACGATAATCTAACTATTCAGCAATATTCTTAACCTAATTTTACATAATTTGATATATAACTGGGTCTGTTTTAAGTTTAAGATAAGCCTAAAATTTACAATTTTTGATATTTATTATAGGCCTTGTATTTTTTACAATTTTAGTTTTTAAATGGTTTACAAGTGACTTTATGTTAATATTTCCTTTAAATAATTTTACTCACTCCATGATTATTGCTTGTTGTTAATAATTTGTTGTTATAATACTCCAATATTGATTAATTTACTTTTTATCTGAGTTGAGTACCCCTTAGGCCTAGTATTACTTATTTCCAAAATAAAGTTAATTTTATTCTTTTGTCATTACATTTGTTAATATTTGTTTCTATACTGATTACCTTTTCATATCTTTGTTTTGTATGGACTAGTTTCTATTCATTATATAGAGTTTGATTGAATTTAGAAATTTAGAAAATTTAGTTTTCATCCTTTTATTTCCTTTTTCTTGTCCTTCCCTTTTTACTGCTTCCCCAATCTACTGGGTATACTGCTGGTTTATTGGGTTTTTACAAAGTAAGTTATTTTGACCAATAGTTTTCTTTGTTATTGTTTATTCTTATTAACATTTTATTGACTTAATGTACAGTTTCTTTAGTTTAATCTTTAACCAATTCATTCTTCTCACTCACTATGGACCTTTTCTTCTTTATTTATGTTGCATTAAGTTAAAATTGTAATGTGATAATTTAGTTATGCTACATATGCTCTCCTGTAAAAGTGATTATTTCAGATCATACTCTAAGTATGGATGAAATAATTACTACTAATTCCTTTTATTTACCATATTTTATTCGTGATTTCACTTTATATACCTTCTTTTTCCACCGTTGCTTTCTCTCAGATGATATGTATCTCCTTCCTTAGCTTCTTTTTTCATTAATAATTAATCATCAATCTTGTGTATAACCTTATCATTTTATATCCTTTTTTATTTGGTGCTTCCTGACCTGTATGTTTACTCCCTAACATTCCCTAACATGTGAGTTGCAACAGTTCAGAGTGGCACATTTGGCTTCAATCTCTGCTGGCCAATACTTCACTTAACTGAGCCCAGAGGAATTATCATCTCTGCTCAAAATATAAGACTGATGGAATTTTTCTACATGCAGTCATAAAAATAAATAATCATTGAAAGTAGTCTCTTTTGACTTATAATAAACATCCTTGGATTCTTCACTTCATAATATTTTATATCAATTAATACTTTTATACGCTTGACTCTTCTTCTCTATCAAAGCTCATTCCATATTATGTGGTTTAGGTATGTGGTGTAATATACATTTCATCGTTTCATCACTTCATCTGTTCACATTTGTTTACATAGTAATTAGCATTTATATAGATTTTTTTTTCATTTTTATTTGGTATCCAATGAGTCGTTTTATTGCTCATGGCATAACATTAATTCCTTCTTTATCAATTATCACTATAATAGTGGTTATTACAACAATATTATCATCATGGTACCAGGTTTTTTGGTTTCTGGTCTTAATACTTGGTTTTTACTTAGTTGGTCCTTCTTCATTGTTTCATCTTTATCAAGTTATTTTCTTTGTGAGTTTGGTTAAGTTATTTTGATTAAGTTATAAAATATTCTGGTTTCTTCTCTCTTTTTTCATTTAAAATTCTGTATCATTTTCGTCTTAAATTGTCTCATTTACATTGTTGATAATAGTGGCTATAGTTAGCATAGTCACTATTACAATACAAACTATAGTATAGTTTTTATAGCTGTGATAGTTTATTGAGGGTTTTTTCTTTATTAACACAGGTTTTTATGAAGATTTGTTAAGTTCCTTCTTATGACACTTTTAACATTTATTAATATATTTTTCTGGTAATATTAAATTATTCATTTGTTTAATATAGGTTGTTCTCTTTATTTACGGGAACATGTTCTTTTTGCTTTGTCTCTGTAGAGTTTGAGAAAGTTTACACTTTTGTACTCCATTTACTCTGAAATTCTTTTATGCAAGATTTCACTCGAATTATGAGTGTAATTTGTTCTTACGCTTTTAGAATTTTGTAGCTTTTTCTTACAAACATTCTTTTTATATTTAATAGCTATATCTCCTCATTCGTGTGAGTTGTACTTACTATTTTTTGACTTTAGATATTTTCTCCAAAATTCTTTTTATATATAAGTTTTTAATAGTTTCTCTCAAACAGTTCAAGTAATAACTACAACTTACAACTTTAGGTAACTTTTGGGGTGTGTCTTACAACTTTTTGAACTTGATTATTTTTCTCCATCTAAATTCGTTTTTATTCATAATAGTTTTTTCAAATGATTCCTGTAAGTTGGTCTTACAACTTTTTGAATTTTGTTATTTTATTCCATCTAAATTCGTTTTTATTCATAATAATTTTTTTTAAATGATTCCTGTAAGTTGGTCTTACAACTTTTTGAATTTTGTTATTTTCCATCTCCCCTCTATATATTTTTTGATTGATAACTGATTATAGGTTCCTTTTATTTTATTTGAATTAATATCTTTTAATACATAAGTATTGTTGTTATTACTTTTAATAATCAGTTATGGGCCGGTATACAGCAGTAACAACTTTTTGGTAATGCCTTCCAATGTGCTGGGTAGTTCCCTGTTTTTCAATAGTACCCTTTCTCCAACTTCGTAGTTTATTACCTTCTTAATCGCCTTTTGATACTTATTCTGGCGCCTTTCCTGGTCTTCTGCCAATTTATTTTAGAACCTTAGGCGATTAAATTTGTATTCTTGACTCATGGGAAATTGTATGATGTCTTGTATTTCTCTTGGAGGCGGTTTTTCATACATTGCCGTATATGGCGTGGTCCCTATGGCGGGGTGATATGCTAAATTAAGGAATTCTTCGGTAGCTGATAAATATTCTTGCCACTTCCTTTATTGATTATGACAATAAGTCCGTAATATTCTTCCGCCTTCTCGTAGCACCCTCTCCGCTGGATTACTGCTGGGGTGGTAGACAGATGTCTTGTACGTCTTGATGCCCAATATATTTAGCGTGTTTTTCCACCTCCTACCCTTAAATTGCGTTCCATGGTCTGTGATTATGGATGCTGGGCTCCCTATCTCTGGAATGTAATGATTTGTTATCACTCTCTTAAAGTCTTCAAAGTGGTGGCTCTGTTCACCGGGTACAGTTTTATAAATTTCGTGAAGTGATCCATTATTATAATAATGTATTTGTAACGATGGCGTCCGCCACTGCGGGGAAATGGACCACAGATGTCCAGAAAGACCTTTTCCAGTTTCGCATGTGATGTAATTGGTATCATCACACCCTCTTTTCTTTCATTGTTGGTTTTTACCAATTGACATATAAGACAGGTCTTTCGATTTATATTTTTTATATGGCAATTCTCTTCTATCACCTTGATCACCTTCACGGCCCCCATGTGACCGTATCGGAGATGATAATCCAGGATGATATCCTTCTCGACTGTAGCAGGGATTACGATCTTCCATATCTCTTCATCAACGGATGTTTTGATGAATAATATATCATTATGTATGCAATAAAACTTGGTGATGGTATCATCTTGGTTGGAGAGACGAAGTTTAATATTGTTTATCTTCGGGTCGGACTGCTGGTGTTTGCTGATGTCCTGCACTATTTTTTCTAAATCGGATCTGTCCTTAATAATATTATAGATCTTTAGGATGCTCTCCTTTTCGCCTTTGAACGTCTGTTCTTCCAAATTTACTCTTGACAATACGTCGGCTACTACATTCTTACTTCCAGGAACATACTCCCACTGTATATCGTATTCCTGCAGGGCAAGTACCCACCTGGTCAATCTACCGTGGCTTAACTTGCATCTTCTAAGAAATGATATTGATTTGTGATCTGTGCGAACGGTCACTGGATATCCTAGAATATACGTTCGAAACTTCCCACAGGCAAAGACTACACTTAGCAGTTCCTTTTCCGTCACGTTGTAGTTCTTTTCACACTGGTTAAGGGTTCTGCTAGCAAAGCTCGCTACTAGATGGTTTCCGCTTTCGTCTTCTTGGTACAACGTTGATCCAAAGCTAATATTACTAGCGTCACAGTTTAGGAAGAAGGGTCGGTTAAAATCTGGATGGTTAAGCATTACTGCTTCTAAGAACTTCCCCTTAATCGATTTGAATGTTTCGTCTTGTTCTTGACCCCATCGCCATTTATTCTTGGACTATAACTGATACTGAAATCGGGCCGTCAGCTCGGAATAATTATTTTGGAACTTCCTGTAGTAGTTACACAGGCCTAAAAATGATTGTAGTTGCCTTCTGTTTTTCGGTATAGGGAATCGCTGTATGGCGTCTACCTTTTCTGTTGACGGTGTTATTCCTTGACTGTTCAACTGGAAACCCAAAAATTGGACTTCTTTAGCTATAAGCTTGGACTTGTCTAGCTTAAGAGTAACGTTATTCTCAGCCAGCTTTTTCAAGACATGCTCCACACGGTAACAATGTTTTTCCCAATTGACTGATGTTATTAAGAGATCATCAACATAGACAGTCGTGAATTGGAACGCTTCTGGTAGGAGTGTTTGGTCCATACAGGCGAGAAAAACAGCTACTGAGTTCACTAACCCGAAGGGCAACCTCTTAAACTGATAGTTGCGTCCTTCGAAGATGAACGCCATGTATTGCCGGCTTGCTGGGTGCAACTCCACCTGCCAATACCCACACACGGTATCCCACGTAGTAATAAACTTGGTTCCATGGAATCTCTTCAATATTTCATCAATTTCGCCAGGTGAGGTACGATCGTTAATAATCATTTTATTTATCTCACGTGCATCAAGGCAAAGTCTTACCTTCCCATTCTTCTTTTGTATAGCCACAATCGGACTAGTGTATGGCGACTGACTGCTTTCGATAATATCCTTACTGATCATATTCTGGATCTCTGTGCGTACGGCTTCCTTCAAAGATTGTGCTATGGGATATGATTTTCGATTGAATTCTACCGGTTCTCTGAATCGTATTGAACATTGGTAGTTCCTGATCTTTCTAGGTTCGTCTGAAAATACAGCTCGATATTTTTCGTATATGCTGACTAATTGATTCAGCTGGTTTTCATCTAATCGCTCGGTGGTATTGTGGCACTGGAAGTCACGTATCTCCTGAATCTTTTGTGGCCATAGGACATCTTCCGTATTCTGACTTACTGGCTTGTTGTCTGACGAGTAGTTTGACAAGTCATTCACTTTATTTTTGTGGGCGAGATGTTGTCTGGACTCTAACATCTTGTTGTTAGTTAAATTGGCTACCCAGGTCGAACCTTCCGAAAAGAGTGATACCTTCCCTCGGCACAAGTCGATAACTGCTGAGTTCCTACGTAATATGTCACAACTTATCATGATGTTGAAGGGTAATCCGGCTGCAACAAGAAATATCATATCCAAACTTACGCCATGACTGTTGACACTTAGGGATACCTGTTTCCTTATTGTTTTGTTCTGTCGGCCGGTAGCTCCTACAAGCACGATATTATTAATAGGTAGTACTGGTAACTTTTTGTGGCATTCCTGCTGTATCCGGTCCAATTCATTATGGTTAGTTATAGAGACATTTGCTCCAGTGTCTATCATTATGGGAACAGAAATACTCTCGATTTCTGCAATTATGTAAATGATCTCGTTGTCATTATTATTAATGTTTACCTCGTTCTCTTCTAACAAATCCTTTCGGATATCTTTTAAGTAATTGTTATATATTATAGTAAAATTTTTCTTTTCTTCACGCGATTTTACCTCTTGTCCATACCCAGCAGATTGGAGCAGTAAAGTGTTATAGTGGTTTATTACTGCCTCCGTTCGTTTAATGCTCCGCATCATTACGGATTAGGCTGTTAGCAGCATCAACTTGGAGTCCTGAAACTGCTTCGTTTGGTTCAGCACGATCATCTTGTTGGGCCTCCGTTACAGGCAGTCTTCTTTGATTGTCCAGGGTTGAACTGCGTCTGGGTTCATACTCTCTGTAACGATTACCTCCCTGATTCCCTTGAAAGTTTTCATACTCGTAGTATCGGCTCCTTCGTTGAGGCTGGTATCTCCTCTGTCCACTGCCTTCCGCTCTGATGTAATTGATATGGGGTCGATATGTCATGTAATTATTACTATTACCTCCATTCGTGTAATTTCTGTTAGAGTTACCATAGTAATTGTTATTAGGTGGGTTGGGGTTTCTCTGACCATTCGGAACATAATTACGGTTATTATAATAACCGTTGTTGTTAGGCGGACGGTTATTATTATTATTACTATTACTACCCTCACTATTATTATTTCTGGGAATATTATTATTATTATTATATCTAGGAGCATTATTATTATTACGAGGGTTATTATTGTATTCGGCATTATTCCGGTTTGCGGAACTATAATTATTGTTGTTGTTGCCATTCTGCCGATTATTATTATTTGTTCTACTCGTGTTATTTCTTGTCTCCGGCCTTTCGTATCTTCTGCGACTTTGGCGGTAGTAATCCTCGTGCTCATACATTCCTAAAAGTTCGGTCATTGCTTGTACAGTTTTTATTTGACTGTTTCGTCTAGCTCTGATAATATCTTCCTCATAGTGGTAGGAGAGCTTGCTGACCAAGCATTCTTCCGGTATTCGGGGCTCTAAATGTTTGGCCACACACACCTTTCCCAAGAAATACGCTGTTAGAGTCTGGTTTCCATATGGGTTATATTTTCCGTTACAGATCCCATCTATGGCGATATTTTGTGTCGATTCAGACCAATATTTGGCCTTGAATAGCCTTTTGAATTGTTGGTAGTCTGTCACTACATCTCTGATCGCCATCCACCAATTATCTGCTATCTCCTTGAACGATTCGTCAAGCACTTCTTTATTCTCCCTCCAGCGATTGCCTCTGTGTTTGGTGAAGTACTCTTCGATTCTGGCTAGGAACTCCATCGGTTTATTTTTGTAAAACCTGAAGTTAATCCCTTCACGATTTTCGTTATTCGGACAACTGGTAATGCTGGTTGGTCGACTATGGAACAGATCTATATCTGTTTGATTCTGTCGCACCTGACTGTTGATACTGGTTACAGCAGCTTCAATGCCGTCACATTTTTCTGTGAATCGGTCCTGCACTCTCTCCCAGTCTTCACGTGCTTCCTTTAGTTTTTCCTCTAAATTCTTCCTATTCGTTTCTCCGATGTTGGTAACCTTAGTATTTATTTCAGTCTTGATACTCTGTACTTCTCGTTCGGTCTGACTTTATCTTTCGTCAGCCCTTGTAATCTTTTGTTCGATCACCGTTATTTCCTCTTCTACCTTTTTGCTGATTGTTTCATTGTTTTCAGTCATCTTCAGACTCAATTCTTCCTTTAAGGCTTCCATCTTCCCATCTAACCGGTTCATATTCTCTTGGTTAGTGTCCCTAAATTCTTCTCTTAATTGTTGATTATTGCTTCCCATTTTCTGACTTGTTTCTTCCATCCTCTGGTTGGTCTCTTCCAGTTTTTGGTTTATCTGAGTTAGTTCCTCCTTCGACTGTTTATTGTCAGTCTTTATTTCCTCCATTTTCTCCTCTATTTTCTGAATATTTCATCCATTTTCTCATCTATCTTCTAAATATGTTCCTCCATTAATAATTTATTTTCGTTTTTTATTTCGTCCATCTTCTCCTCCATCTTCTTACTGTTTTCTTCCATCTTCTCCTCCATCTTCTTACTATTTTCTTCGATTTTCTTATTGGTATCTCCAAATTTATTACCCAATTCTTCGTTCATTTCCTTACTGTTATTATCCATTTTCTCCTTCAATTATTGGTTATCATTTTCCAGCTTCTTACTATTTTCTTCCATTTTCTCCTCCATCTTCTTACTATTTTCTTCCGCCTTCTTATTGTGCTCATCCGACCTCTCAATCATTAACCTGAACATTTCTTTCATTTCCACTTTCTCTGTTCGTGTCGGCTTGTCGGGTTGTTTCCCTTGGGATTCTGGTTCGGTTGGTTCTGCTGGAGGTAATCTCTTCTCCATATCTTCCACGGGTGTCGCCTCCTTATCTTCCATATCAATTTCCTGTTCGGCCTCCACCGCCCTTTTCTTTGATGTCGCCCTCCTTTGCATCTTGTTTCTTTTTCTGACCTGTTGACAGCTGCCGAGGTAAATATAGGAAACTGGACGAATTCTCCTTATTTTATAGATCTACCGATTCCTATTTTCAGCCCCTTAGTTGGACGCCAATTTGTAATTAAACTGGGAATTACAAATAAATAATGATTGATTGATAATTTTACTACAAATCAATGATGTTGAAGTCTCGCTGTTGAGCTCGACAATTTGTAATAAAACAAATAAATAGTTTAAATGTATTATGTTATATGGTATTATGTTGATAAGAAAAAATTTTGTAGTTTCTATTAGTTTAATAAAAAAAACTTTTTCTATTAATGTTTTATAGAGAATCTTTTTTTTATATTTTTGATTAATTAAGTAATTAATTAATTAATTAAATGTAAATTTTTAATTACTTTCAAGTGAGTAATTTAGTTATTGTGTTTTTAAAATATTTGTTCACTAGAGATAATCTTGTTATGTAGTCGGATCAAATATTCTCTTTTCTAACTTCGCTCCTCTTCTTCTTCTTCTTGTTATATTTCTCTAATAATTCTAAATTATTTTTAGAAGAAAGAAAAAGCTAATATCTATCATACAAATAATTATGAACACAAAGTAATTGAGTAATTCTGATGTTTATTTCTTAAAATATGAATTTGTTCGCCAATCTTACGAGCATCGCCTGTGGCATTGGTTGAGATTCGCTCAGGTCGATTGTGAAAAAAATGACAAAATATAATGTTACAAAGTTTATTATTTCGAGTTCTTTTAACTGTCGAAATGGTCAGAGAGGGCAAGGAAAAAGATACAATACTTACAATTATCTTAAAATAAATTATTATTCCCTAAAAAATAACAGGATTCTGAAAATTGTCAATTATTAAGTAAAGATTCGAACCAATTCGTAGAATGACGTCACTGGCTCGTGGAGGCTATGCAAATGAAAATGGCTGCCGCT
Organism: Magicicada septendecula; assembly: GCA_034769895.1. Taxonomy (NCBI): domain Eukaryota; kingdom Metazoa; phylum Arthropoda; class Insecta; order Hemiptera; family Cicadidae; genus Magicicada; species Magicicada septendecula. The sequence continues at coordinate 430,766,600 of CM068371.1, forward strand.
CACCTCGGATTTCTGTCACACTCGCCGACTGCTATTTGGTCTGCTCCCTCAAATATAAATGTGTATTCCTTCCTCTGGGATGTTGTCGTTCCTCTGGAAAATTGTATGAAGTGTTCTTCCCTCCTCGGAGATGTTGTTCTGTGATATTTTGTTGGTGCAGTGTTCTATGTTCAAAACTGTTGATTTCTTGTCCAGATAATATTTGTTGAACTTTGCTCAAAATGGCGGTTAATTTCTCGTGCTCGTATTGAATATTAGTGTTGCTGTTGTTCTGGTTCAGTCTTGGTGTTATTTATTATGTAGTGGTGTTCTTTTTCATTTGGTAACCTCTGTAACACTTTTTGAGGTTGTACGTCAGTGTTTTTTGCACTATTTAATTTTTTAGATCTTCCGTCCGTAAATTCTAATCTGTACACTTTCACGAGTAACAATAGACTGATTACTTAAAGTCGTCGTTTTGTGGTAATTTATAAAATGTCTTTTTCCTTTTCCAATTGTTTTTTACAAATTTACATGTCTTGGATTTGATTTCAACTCATAAACATACATGACAAGTTTTCTATTTATTGCTGTAACTTAATTATTTATTAATTTTACGATAATCTAACTATTCAGCAATATTCTTAACCTAATTTTACATAATTTGATATATAACTGGGTCTGTTTTAAGTTTGAGATAAGCCTAAAATTTACAATTTTTGATATTTATTATAGGCCTTGTATTTTTTACAATTTTAGTTTTTAAATGGTTTACAAGTGACTTTATGTTAACATTTCCTTTAAATAATTTTACTCACTCCATGATTATTGCTTGTTGTTAATAATTTGTTGTTATAATACTCCAATATTGATTAATTTACTTTTTATCTGAGTTGAGTACCCCTTAGGCCTAGTATTACTTATTTCCAAAATAAAGTTAATTTTATTCTTTTGTCATTACATTTGCTAATATTTGTTTCTATACTGATTACCTTTTCATATCTTTGTTTTGTATGGACTAGTTTCTATTCATTATATACAGTTTGATTGAATTTATTTATTTGGGTTTGACTCTATGGTAGTTAATTTTGGTTTACAATGTTGTTTTGTTTTTCTATTGTGGTTTGTTAGTTAATTTGCCTTATTACTCTTTATATGTTGTACAGTTTCATAAAAATACAATATTCCTATTATCTACTTGCCTTCTCTGCCTTAACAAACTTGGAAATTATCGAACATTATTTCAAATAAAACAGAATATCTTATATCTACTAATTTTTTTTTTTTTTTATATCACTTAAACATAACAAAAATATCTTATGCCTATTATTATTTTTTTTTATATTATAGAATTATAATGGAAACATCTTATTATTAGCAATATTTTCAGTCATTGACTGTCCTTTGGTTTTGTTTCCTTTTATAACAAATTTAGTTATATTAAAACATCTTATTACTAATGACACTTTCAGTTATTAACTGTCTTTTGTACTTACTATACCTAATTTGATAAAACAATAAAATAAAAACATCTTATAACTATTAAATTCTTATATTACTTAATCTTTAAAGCACTTTTATTGTTAAAACTATTCTTAGTCATTAGACTGTCTGTTATTCTTAGGTTTTTTTATAGGGTATATCTCTACACTGATGGTATTCTTTTGAAATGACTTCTTACACTAGGGTAAGTTTTGGTTGGTTTCTACACTATTTGTAGTCTTTTTATATATGACTTCTTACACTAGGGTAAGTTTTGGTTCGTTTTTACACTATTGGTAGTCTTTTGGTTTGTTTTCACTCTGTTCTTAAATTAGGCTTACATTTTAGTTTACAATTTTATTTTCATTGCATTGTATCCTGTAACTTGAGTTATTTGGTCTGACATTTATCATTGGTTTCATTTGTGTAATAAATGGGGTATATTCATTCCTCATAATGTTTTAGTGGATATCCTTTCTTGTTGATATATTCCTTTTATGAACCTTGACATATTTTGTCTCTTCCTTCTTATTATATTAGTATTTCCTTATCTTGTGGTCATGTCCTTTTCTCATTTACAGCTCCTTATTAATTTGTTATTGGTTTTGTATCTTGGGGTTTTCTGCTTCTTAATTTAATAAATTTTCCCTTACTAATATTTTGTTTACTTTTTTACCTTTGTCTTTTCTTTTACTTTTCCCCAACCTACCGGGTATACTGCTGTTTTATTGGGGTTTTATTAGTTGGTTATTTTTATATATGGACCAAGAGTTTTCTTTGTTATTCAGTTTAATTTTATTAATATTTTATCGACTTAATGATCAGCTTCTTTAGTTTATTTTTTAACCATTTACTTTTTCTCACTCACTATTGACTTTTTCTTCTTTATTCATGTTGAATTAAGTTAAATTTTAAGGTGATAATTCTGTTAAGCTACAGCTTTCACGGCAGGTTTCAATGTTATTGGAACTTCGGCTTGCCGGGCCGTAACGCCGTGCTACACGGTTGTTGGATGCAAAAGTTTCTTTGCGTTTCGTTGCGTTGTTGTAGTAGTGAGGCGTCTTTGCGCCCATGCCTGAAATGCTTCCGGGACGTGCCCGAAGACTGCCAGATGAATACATTGCTGGACTTTCATTAGAAGGGGATTTAATACTTAGAAATGAGACACGTCAACACGGTTAACCGCAGATGGCGCCGAAATTTTGAACAAATTTTATGCTTAGTAGCACTGCCTCTGGTGGCGAGGCGGACGGCAGGTCCCGCCCGCATACGACGCAGTACGCAGTAGGAACGGAAGGTTCTGGATTAAAATTGTTCCAGCTTACACTTGTTGAACCAATAACAATTTGTCTCTCTTCTGATTGGCCGGTGGTGTCAGACATCATCTTCGTGCGGACTCCAGAAGTTTATAAATGTAGGTGTCTTACTCACAGCCACTCGCCTTAACTACAGTTAAGTGGTCACTGACTGCGAAAACTTGATCATTGTGTTGCAGCCTTCTACACTGAAGACGGCCGTCCAAGACATGACCGAAACGTTTGCACCCAACAACCTTGAACCACGGCAAGCCGAAATTCTGGTAACATTATTTCCACTTGTTCACGCATCGCTACTGGATGAGTAATCAATATGCTCAGAAGGTTGCATGCACACAGTCTTCTAAGTAATGCTGTAACACTATCAACAATATAAGGATATAATAAATCTAATTTCCAACGTAAAAATTGACACCTCGTTAACTCAAGCCACGACGTAAGAAAACATTTCATGGATCGCACATTTTTGGTCTTCATTTATATTTTCACATTTTCTCATCTCAAGAAATTCGTCATACCATTACAGTAGATCTGTAACAGAGTCTTTGTCACATGAGAGAATCATTCGCAAATCGTTTTTGTTTCGTCGGTGCTCACATCTCAGTCTCTTACCTCTCTGGAATCATTGGTACATTTCTTATCGTTTTTCCCCCAATATATTGGAAGATTTTATCTTGTTCCGACACACTTTAAATTCTTCAACTCCAGTCCGTTTTGGCGCAATGCTCATTGACGCCCGCCTGTATAGGTTCCCTGTTCCTTTTAGGTCGAACATAAAACTGTCCATAGCCTATTCCATTGGACCCCTGACCAGTCAGAACTAGAGTTTATAGGCTACATTACATGTCTGCAACTCCTAGTAGAATATTCCTTTTAGGTGTTATGTTTTTCTCCAAGTAAAAGGAGATATAACGAGTTTAAATAGGTCAATCGTCCGTTAGTATAAGTCATGTTTTTGATTTCGTAATATTGTGCATCCATGAGACAAATTTGTAGCCCGTCATGAAATTAAAATCGTTGGCCTAAGTCTCAGTAAAGTTAAAGTACCTCAATTCTAATATTTCGCTTCAAAAAAAGTAATGTTGTTTTTTCAAAATTTTTAATAAGAAGCTAGTATCTAAGTTAGTAAATACTATAATAGACCTGTCATTTTTTAAATACATTTCTTTTACTTTAATAACGTTAATAGCTTTGGTTGTTGCTTATTAAATTTTATTTTAATTATTACGTATATGTTTTTGTTTTGTTTACTTTATTTCAGTCCAGCATTTCTGTATTAAATGCGCAACTGAATCCCTCTCTATATGTTTTTTTTAATTGTTTTCATGAGGTTAAACGTGCTCGTATCAATAGCAGATAGCAGGAGAAACCAGATATCCTGTGTACGTGGACAACATTCAAATGTCGCAACAGCTTTGACCAATAATATTGCATTAATAATAAAAACTTTTACATTTTTAGAAGCAAACATTGATCCAATGTAAATGTTTTAGTATTTAAAATTAATGAACAAATTTTCGAAAAACACTAGTACACGTTATCGCTAAGATCAATAAAATCACAACAGTTAATTAGATTTATGTTTCACTAAAGACCGCAACAGAATAATCGTTTGACATTAGTGTATAATGAACGGCTTACAAGTCCTACACAAATATTACCCACAATTTTTCATTGACTTCTCAAAGTCAAAAAAAGAAAAAAAAACAACTGTTTCCATGGTACCCATATCATTGTAACCAAACAAGCAACCTAAGGCTAAGGCTAAAGGAGCATTTGCAATGCTGAGACCAATCTGGAAATCAAGGGAACTTAACACCAATACCAAACTACGCATCTTCAATACAAATGTCAAGTCGGTACTGCTCTATGGGTGTGAAACTAGGAATACTAACAAACAACTGATTAGCAGACTCCAAACATTCGTGAACAGAAGTTTGCGGAATATCCTGAGGATATGGTGGCCACAAGTTATCTCCAATGAACAGCTGTGGAGAAGAACCCATCAAACACCCATTGACATTGAGATGCGTCGTAGGAAATGGAAGTGGATTGGGCATACATTACGACGAGATAGAGACAACATAGCAAGACAAGCCCTGGAATGGAACCCACAAGGTAGCAGGAGAAGAGGCAGACCAAGGAACACATGGAGGAGAAGTGTAGTAGCGGAAGGGATGGAGAAAGGAGGGAAGACCTGGCCCGAGATCAAGACGATGGCGCGGAACAGAGTCCGGTGGCGGAAGTTCATTGATGCCCTATGCTCCACTTAGGAGATGCAGGAATAATGATGATGATGAAACAAGCAACCATAATTTTCCATCCGTCTTCCTTCCACCGGGTGTAATTTTATTTGATTTTTGTTGTTGTTATAATCAACTCTTTACATGCTCTAGTAATTAAAGTGATATTAAACTTGATAGGTTGCACACGTTTTACAGAAAATGGTAAAAGCTTATTTTATTTTACTTTTTTCTAAACTTTTATATCTTTATTGGCATTTCTACTTTCAACACAAGTGATATGACATTTTATTTATGAAAAACAATGTATGACAGCCATTTTAGAATTATAAAGTAACAAACGAACTAACACAAACACAGCATTTAATCATAATAGGCCTACCGTCCTGCTTATTCATTTAGATAAAAATTGAATAGGTTGCATTGTTACGTCATATTAAGTACTTTAGATATGCAAAAACAATCAGAAATTAATTTTTTTTCTGATATTTTTGCCATCGTGGTCACCGTAGTTTATAGGCTACACTCATTTTATTATCAGTTAATGTTGATTAAAGTCAATTATAACCGTAGATTTACTTCATATAATTTGAGTTAATTTTAAGTTGTTTTTTCTGATTTTTACTAGTTCAGACTTAACAAGGAAGGAAGCAAAGTTCTTATACTGAAAAATTATTAATGTTAGACAAAATTTATGGCACACTTAAAGACGTAAAGACGTCGCTGTTTTCTTGTTACGACCACTTAGTTGACCCAAAACCTACATTACAAACCTAAAGCGGGACACACTTAATGTACACAGTCGGAAGTAATTTACTTGCAAAGTGTTTTACTTCATCACACACAGAAAACGTCTTGTTTTTTCATCAGAGCAAAATTACGTTTTATTCCGTTACTTTTGATTGGTCAAATACATATTCTGCTGACAATTTAGTTTAATATCTTACGTCTAATGTCAATTACATATGAAAACTAAATTAGGTATGATTCGGTCAATGTAATTGTTTCATTTTTTCTATAACTAAAATTCCATCGACTTTTTTATAAATAAAAATGACATGTTACTTCTTGATTTTAGTCAACGCTTGTGTTCATCGAATGTGATCTTCAAGCGCGTTTGCTGATTTTGGCGATAATATGTGAGCTTTAAGAGAATAGCACTGGCAGCTGGCACGGTCTATACTCTTCTTTACGAGGCGGCTCTATGGATTACAGACGGAGATTAGCCATCACATAAAATTTATAAGGAGCCATGTTTCGGCCATTCAAACAATCGGCAGCCACGTCAGACTAACTGTAAACTACTGTAGAGTGAATTTAAGTAATAAATTGTAGGTCTAGTATAAAGTAGTATAAATTACTTTTGATTATTACTCTATCAAGGTGTAAAAGAGTTAAAAAAAATAACTCGGTTATATATTTAGTTTTTTATTATTTTAAGTATATTAAAAAACTAAATAATACAAATAGATAATTAAAACGACTATAATATACACGCAGAAGAAGCAATTGGATGAGAAGTTTTTCGGGCAAAAGTGTTAAAAATGGAGTGAGTCCAGGGTAGGAGACAGAAAAACGCAGGTTCAAAGTGGACTGAAGACAGGAAGAAGAGACACGGTGAGAAGATGAAAGAGTATTGGAAAAAAAGGAAAGAACAAAGAGTAAAGAAATGAAATTGGCATGTGGTCCTTAGATGGCTGATACGAAAAAAAATTAAAACGACTAACTAGAAAAAACACACAACACAACACAAGCCACAATGCGTGCGAACCTTTGCACACTACCAAGGTCAAGAAATCACTGCGGCCCCTGTTCAGCTCAGCATGTGCTAGTGAATACCCGCGGTAATAATGGAGTCTCATCTAATAGCCTTTAGTGAACTCTACTGTTTCACTGGAAGTTCTCACGCCGCAGTACGCCAAGACAAAACTGTTACTTTTCCTCTTAGATAAAGATACATGCTTCAGATAATTTCCAAGAAAAAAGTAGGCCTAACCTATTATTATTACGAAACCACACATGCAACAACATTCCACTCTCAAATGTTTGCCTGTTGAGAATTAGTTTGCTTGCGTTATATTAGTTAGCTTTGCTCATCTACTTTGAGAATACTCTGCGCGCAGTAATGCCTGCCGCACGGCTCAAGGAAGAGAGCTGAGCGGGACGAAGGGCATGCCCGTCGCCCGGTCGTATACTGCGTCCCGAGCTTCAAAGAGATCTCCTGCCGCAGGGACGATAGATGGGGCTGGATTAAGGGTATGGCCTGCTACAGGCCGAGTGTGGGAAGAGATTTCGAAGATACACAAGCCCTTTTATTACAATATTACAGAAGTAAATAAAAATTAAATAAGCTTTTATGTTTATTTTTTCAATTTTCTTTTTGTAAGCGAACAACATAATCAAATCCATGTAGTCATATTTCAATCCGTAGTTGAAATTATGCGTATATTGTATTTGTGTGTGTGTGTGTGTGTGTGTGTGTGTGTGTGTGTGTGTGTGTGTGTGTGTGTGTGTGTGTGTGTGTGTGTGTGTGTGACAATTCTCTATACCGCTAAGTTTCTTCCAGTCTGATACGATATTTTGTATATCACCTTTATCACACTAATAGTACATCCAGTTTACAAATACTATATAGTCCTATATACATTTCTATGACTTAGCTACATTTCGTGGGTTGATTCTGAATTATCATAGTCTAAGAAATAACCTACATTAATTTAAATGACAATTGCTTTACATAATAAACTTCGGAAAAAATAGAACATTCTAGGTTCTGAAATTAGATTTTTTCGTCTACACAAAGACGTCTTATAGATGAGAAAAAACAAATGAAAACGTTATCAGAAAACTGAAAGTCGAGAAAATAGAGATAATACGAGATTAGAGTAGGCATCTATTTGGACCACTCGCCTAACAATAGATTAGTAATAACGGCATTGACGTATGCGCCTAATGGAAAGGAAGATGTTGATGGTACGCCGACGAAAGGATATGATCGGGAACAGGGCCTAATCCTTGTTGTAGAGATGATAATAACTACAAAACGTAAATAAGGCATTCCAATATATAACAGCACAAGAAAAATGTTATTTCGTTCATAATAATAAATACACATACACATGTAGGCCTACATTTAATACATTATGTAAAATTTCGCGACCAGTTCGTATTTCCGTTTAGTTGAGTTATCTGTGTTAAGACTGTGTTGTTTTGAGAATATCCAAATATTATAACCATTAGCTGTCTTTTGTATTGTAGACGGATTTGAGTTCACTCTGCGTTTTAGATTTCCATAGTTCCTAAATAACCGAAGAACATAGGTTTTATACTGGGATGGTAATCGTACACTTTGTTATTAGCATGCGTACAGAACCTTTACACTAATTATTCGTATATAGTATTAGTAATCTGTGGGATATAAATAATAAACAGAAGTCGAAAAAATAAACTGAAAAAATAAGTTGAACAACTCAATATTAGATACTTAATTACAAATAATAAAAGGTTTACTAGAATTCTAGTCTTCAATTCAAAGTTTAGAATCTACATTTAATGGAAGTTTTATTTAAAATTTCGTTTATTTGCAACTTCGTCTGTGCTTACTTGCTAAACTGCTACCATGCTCAAACGAGGCCTTCCAGTGTCTCCATTATCAAGTCCTAAACCACGAGGTAGCAGTTTAGCAACCCCGACGAAGGCAATAATACGAATACTGTTAATTCAAATAACAAGATGAACAACGACTGCGTTTATTTGGATAAGAACAAATTACATATACAAAAAATTTCAATTTTTGGGTACATTCATTTCATTTTTCTAGGAAAGTATCCTTACTAAAAGGTACAAAATACGTAAAAATCCGGCTTATTCATCAAAACTGGAATTCGTAACGTTATCAACCATTATACCATATGTTTTTTTTTTGTATCGGCCATTTGAGGACCACATGCCAATTTCAATTCTTTATTCCTTGTTCTTTTCTTTTCCTTCAATATTCTTTCATCTTTTCACCATGTCTCTTCTTCCTGTCTTCAGTCCACTTTGAACTTGCATTTTTCTCTCACCCACCCTGGACTCCTTCCGTTTTTAACATTTTTTCCCGAAAAGCGTCTCTTTCAATTGCTTCTTCTGATTTTATATTATTTTTTCTAAATCTTTTTTGACTTTTTTCATCCAAAATCATCTAGGTGTTTTTTTAATAATTGTATAAATCAAAAGTGACCTTCATATCCATTGTGTATTTAAGCTTATAGAAAATAAAATGGTATTTTTTAAAAATACACTTTATGAAATTTTAATGAGTTAATGAGTGAACATTAATACGATAAGATGTGACCCAAAGTCACAAAGGTGGGAAGCTGTTCCTATGCAAATTGCCGTTGCAGAATTTGTACGTGTCTGTCCCGACTGAGCATTAATTCCCGGACATAAATTTACGAAACCAATTGTGCTGAACTGACTAATTTATTGGCACTTTACTATCGCACTGCAATTGCAGTTGATATGCGGTAGAACGCTATTGGCTACAGAGCAAGCACCCGATTAAATTACATTTGCATACAATCACCTGTTACCGGGTTACTGCATAAATTTACGACCAAATTTTTAAACGTAAAATTTTCTCCAGTTCACTTTTTATACCGATTCGTAGCTGCCAGAACACCTAGCACGCAGATATTGAAACGGTCGTGAATTTAATCCTACATTTTTCTTTGTTTTCACATACGTAACCTAATATGTAACTTAAAATTTTACAATTCTTTTGTACTAATTCATCTATGGTACTGAAAGTCGATAAGTCACGATAATTAAGAATCATTGAATACAAAAAGTTCTGATAAGACCTCAAATCATTACAAATCATTTAGCGAAAAATGAGAGTAGCCACATGACAAAACCTAACAACTGAGCGATGATAATAATATTTCCTTTACATTACTCTAGTGTTATTATATCAACAATTAAGGGTGACTTATTGCCTGTTTACACATATTTTACAATTACGAAAAATAAGAAAACGTGGTTTTAACTAGTACTTGTGTTGTATAATTTAATTTGGGTTACTTGAAATATGTACTCTGATATTTTTCAATTGTTTTTCAAGTTAGAAATTCATTGCCGTTTTTGGACGTATAACTTCTGTCTTCGCCTGATACAATAATATGTGCCTTCGTTTGCATAGCTCTCGCTAATTTTATTCACATTAACATCAGCCAGTCAAAATCATTTTTATTTATCTTATTCACCGTTCATCTACTCTGATTTTACGGTAAATAGATTACTGGTATCGTACTAATACTTAGTTGTATGGTCTACGTTTCTAGATGTTATTCCACTATGGTAAAACATTGTATGTTACACACGTAACTGTCTTCAGTCACACAATCATGGTCGCGACATTTTGTTTTGTTTAGTTTCAATAAACGCACAAATACAGTGACCGTGGTCATCATTGTGATATGGTCACAACTCGGAAAGTCAAGTCAAATTACGTAGACGTAATCTGACTGAAAAGCGTAGATTGCGTTACTGCTCAATAACTAGAATAAATCACAATAACAATGCTATGATTCACTCCAGCAGATGCAGCATAATACTCGTACATCAAAGATTCCATACTATGTACATTGGTCAAGCTTTGTCCATCTGACAAACTCTGATTGCAAATCGGTTTACTGTCAAAGCCGACTGTTGGTTACTGTATTGCTAATCTCATACCGTACGATAAGACCCACACACAAATTGCATAAAAGATTGTATACACGAAATCGTGTATCGTGCAATGTGTTAATTATATTATTGAAAATGGAGTTAACTTCAATCGGTAACTGTTTATTAACGGAAAGATATAGTATACGTTTTCGTACCCGTAAATACTAGATCACGAACAAAGGATATTGTTACAGAGATAAGTACTACAAAATATTGTCATGCAGATGGGTATGTGTCAATAATATTTGGAGGTTACAAAATAATAGAGTAAACGTTTTTAATTGTTTTTCGGTCATTATGTAGTCGTTAACCTGCTGGTATCAATGAGTTCTCCTATCCTTAATCCGAGAATTCGTGGATGGCCATGTTTTGAAGTCATCAGATATTCTCCTTCATGAAACATCTGTATTCTCTCAAGTACACCTCTCCAACCATTTCAACCATATAGTTTTTACATTGTTGGCTCTCAGCATTAATTTCCCAGATATCACAGACGTCATAATAGTTTAATTCCTATTCAAGTGCTCCAACAATCGTTGTTTTCTTTGTACAATGTTTTTTTCTAAACTTTATATTTTAATTAATAAGTTAAATGTATCATCATTGCTTACGCGATTCCTCCATATTTCTTTTGCAGACTTCTCCAACCACGTCTCAAGGTTCTTTATTTGATCTTTGCTTCTTTTCCGCATGGTCTATTCAGAACCACTTGCCTTTTTCAGTAAATTCAGAATCACTTCACTAACAGATCTTATAAGATTCTTCTGGTCTCGATACCAGCCTCACTAAAAGTTAGAATCGTCTCCTTTTTCATGAAGGACACTTTTGTTAAAGTCATTCTCGACTTATTATGAACAGTGGTCTTCCACTTTCTGAAATTGTATTAAAAAAGTGATTATTTATTATAATTCAAGTACCGTAAACGCACTGACTCGGTGTTATTATTCCAGTATAATGTGTGTAATGCACACTAGTGTTACAGGAGCATTATGATACTATATAAATGTGTCTAGCTATTACACAATACATCATTTCTATAATCTAAAAACATCGACTTTTCTAGTATTTAACAATAATTTTACTAATATAATATCACTGTTTGCATCATCCTCGTAACAGCGTGATAAATACAATACATGAAACGTATAAGATGCATTCTGCGTAGAAGACAACATAAGATATACGCCTAATTGAACGTATAACACTTGCTGTGTTAAGATAAAGGACAAATTACACCAGTATATGAAACCCTAAGTATCTGAAAGACACTGTTTACATGTCTTTCTAATTGATAATACAGCACAGAGTAATTAGTGTTGCACGTTAATAACTGGTGATTATCTCGACAGGACCTGTTGCTGGGAAAGCGTTGCAACGTCATTTTAACATGACACGTATGTCGGTCGTTACCGAGTACTACGGTAGATTTATTACCCTAATTATTAGATAAGTGTCCTGATAATGTCATTCGTTATTTCAAGGAAACCTATATAGCCTACGTATGTCATATAGAGCGCGTTATTTTGTTTTCCTAAAAGTCGACTTATGTCGTTGGTAACACTGTAGTCAATTCATTACTTATGCGTAAACAGTATACTGCCCCAAACTATTTATAAAATTCGATGTATTGTAGTATGTACAGATAAGTGGAACAGTGTATAGCTTTTTCACTAAATAAATATTAATTTTATTTGAAATATTTATAAATTGCATCCGGCCATTAAGATATTTGATTGTTTCCAATATGATAATTTCTTGGTTCTAATACCTCTACTCTAATTTCAAATAAGAATATTATGTAAATGTTGTGTAAAGACAATCATTACAACCTTTTATTTTTGTTTTAACAGTGATCTTGATTACTTTAGTTTGGTATTCCACCAGGCCTGGTGGAATTACGTTTCCGTCTCATAGTTCGTGAGCTGCGCCCTGGATGCAATATTTGTTTCTATTTGATTCCTAATATTTATACAGACAGTAAAAATCCTATGAATAGGAATAGGACAGTTAGCTGTGACAGAATATTCTTTAATTCTAACATGTAGAAGAAGAAAGTCTGAAACTTAAAACCGAAACTTATAAACGTCACTCGACCCCGAATGCCCCCCCAAGCCAAATTCAAGATACGCCACTGTGTGACCAGCAAGCTTTCGGGACATAAATTGCGTAAGAAATAGCATTTTTTGCAAGAATGTATAAAACTCTTTCTTCAGGTTACAAATGTGACCTTTCCAAGAGAGACTACTCAAGATATTTCATTATTAAACCAAGATATTTCATTTGTTCAGTTATTTTCAAGAAATTTGTACAAAATATTCAAGAAACTCAACCTTATTTCTCAAAAAGAAAATCATATATTTTGTTTGTCCACTTGAAACCACACAGTTTTTACTAAAACACTTTAATTTATCTAATTCGACAATCAGTTAACATTAAATGAATCAATTTTATTTATTAATCATATTCCATCAATTAATCATTGCTACAATTTCAATGTTTTCTGAGAAAGTGTAAAATAACAAAAAATACATACAATCGTTATTTATTTTTAATTTAATGTTTTAATAAACATCGTGTGATGGCTGACTACCTTGAAGAGTGCTTGGCGGGAAAAGTTGCGACAGCACTACATGCCCAGACTTACCGACTAGTGTAAACAGAGTTTCATACATCTGTTGGAATAAATTGCGACATTAGCTCTTGCCGAACACTTGCACTTCTCGCACTTCAGTAAAAATTTCATCTCAGTGTAAACACGTACTCGACCACTGCTTGCGCATTTAATGTCGAAATTTTCTCGCCAGTGAAAAACAGAAATCTGTACAAGATATTCAAGAAATTCAACCTTTCCTCTCAAAAAGAAAATCATATATTTTGTTTTCCCACTTAAAACGACACAGGTTTTACTAAAACCCTTTACAAAAAACTGAATTATCGTGACCCTTCAGAACCGTGACTGCAGCTGTCTGAACTACCTGTTTATCCCCGCATCAGTGTGCACAATCTTTAGGAACTAATAAAATGTGCATATATAATACCAAAATCGTTAATGAAATGACAAAAAATATTTCAACTTGTAAAATGTAAGTATTATTAGACTACAGTACTTATTGCAACGTGTAAAGTCATTACCGTTACGAGAATATCTATTATTATTATATAGAAATTTTTAATACATTAGAAATAAACATAATAAAAACTTCTATTAACTTAACTAAACATTTTCGTTTGTATTTAGTCAATTATAAGTATCTATTGCTGCTGTTCACAACTAATAATACACGGAGACCGTACTTTCGTCTCTTTATAAGTATCTATTGCTGCTGTTCACAACTAATAATACACGGAGACCGTACTTTCGTCTCTTTATAAGTATCTATTGCTGCTGTTCACAACTAATAATACACGGAGACCGTACTTTCGTCTCTTTATAAGTATCTATTGCTGCTGTTCACAACTAATAATACACGGAGACCGTACTTTCGTCTCTTTATAAGTATCTATTGCTGCTGTTCACAACTAATAATACACGGAGACCGTACTTTCGTCTCTTTATAAGTATCTATTGCTGCTGTTCACAACTAATAATACACGGAGACCGTACTTTCGTCTCTTTATAAGTATCTATTGCTGCTGTTCACAACTAATAATACACGGAGACCGTACTTTCGTCTCTTTATAAGTATCTATTGCTGCTGTTCACAACTAATAATACACGGAGACCGTACTTTCGTCTCTTTATAAGTATCTATTGCTGCTGTTCACAACTAATAATACACGGAGACCGTACTTTCGTCTCTTTATAAGTATCTATTGCTGCTGTTCACAACTAATAATACACGGAGACCGTACTTTCGTCTCTTTATAAGTATCTATTGCTGCTGTTCACAACTAATAATACACGGAGACCGTACTTTCGTCTCTTTATAAGTATCTATTGCTGCTGTTCACAACTAATAATACACGGAGACCGTACTTTCGTCTCTTTAAAAAAGTTTTTGTTTCGCCTTCTCGGTGGCTGGCGTTCACAAACTTATTGTACGGGGCAATTTCCCATCGCATTACAATTGCCGTCGGTTAAATAAAGCTCTATACGGTGCTTACAAACAATCGATTTTAATTTACAATCAATTCAATACATATTGAATAATTTTCAATCTTGATTTTTAAATGTTTTTAACATTTTGAATAACAACTAGTATACACCATGTATTATTTGCAGTATCATACTTTGGAATAAAAATTCTTTAATATTTTTATTGATATACTTTGTACATGCTACCAACATTTTTGCACGATGTAATCGTGTTCTCTCATAGCTATTACGAAAATGTTTATATCCCGTGCTGAAAAGCAAAAACACTTCTTCAATCTGGCTAAATACGAGTGTGAGTAATTAACATACACGCTAGTAGACTACTGTTTGCAAAGCAAACAAAATATTAGAGTATTAATTGAAGTCCCGTTGGTATTTAATATATGTATCAAGTCTTGTAAAATATATGAACTTAATAATATATTTAAAATCTTTTCGTTATTTTTCACCTAATTTCTATTAACAGTCTGTGACAACTGTTTTAACCTATTACGCTATAACCATAATCTTTTATTGTAGTGGACCGTATTCAATATCAAAATCGAACGAAGGATAGATAAGATGCTCTGAATGCCTTCAGTGGGCAGACGAAGAGTGTGCTGGCTGTGACGAAGAAGATGATGATTTTTTGTGTGAACGGTGTCGTCCCATTTTGTTGACCCATGTTGGGTAAAGTGGCCAGATACTGGCTACTTTCCCCGACTATGTAGGGTATGACATTTTGTAAAAATTTATTACAACGTATTCAGTTAATCTGGTGCAAAAATTATATTTTTACACGTTTTCGATTTGAATGTAGTGTAATTAAAAAAAATTGCATGATTTTTCCATATTACACACTAAGAGTAAAAAATAATTTTTGCTTAGGGTGGCCACTCCACCCTCCTCTCCGCTATATGATGGAGGTAAACATATGTTAAAGTAGATGATGGTAGAGGGTGGTCGTAGCAAGTGGAAGATTAGGCAACTGAAAACCTCATATGTAACAGGAATACAACAATTTTAAATAACAATTTTAAACTACTACTTTCAGCAGAAATGATTTGTTCCGTTTGTTTACTTATAATAATTTTACTACGTCTAACAGCTTTTGTTAATTTTTAATACTCCATCCTTTTATCTTTACCAATACATTAGAAAAGATAAATTAGTAAAGATTGGTAACCTTCTACATTAGTTTTATATCATTTGAATCTAAAAAGTGATTAATGATTAGGCAGTGTTTAATAAAACCGTAATATCTCGTGATATTACATATTCCAATATGTTGTATTTTCTTGAGGTTAGCATCATCATGATTTAATATTAGAAGTATATTCATAACAATAATTCCTGTGATAACGTGGATGATATCTTTTCAAGGTGAATGAGGATTCTAGTTAGTGACAATTCTAGAAATCTGGGGAGGGATAGTTTACGCCCCTCCCTGCCTACAGTTTAATTTAACGTAATTAACAAGAGTCTGATAAATAATGTTTATCGCGACAGGACCTGTTGCGGCAGAAGCACTGCAACGCCAGTTTAACATAACGCATATGTGTTCTCGTTACTGGTGACCGACTCGACTCACCGGGCTAGATTTATTGTTCTTGCTGTGAGATAAATGTTCCGCTCTCGTGTCATTTATACGCGACTGTAAAGTAGATCCATATCATACGCAACACGTTAATTGTGCCACTGTTAATTTAGCCTACAATGCCGGTTGAAAATATAGAAACGCTCTTGCACTGTATTTTCCTATACCAACCCAAAGCACTCATCACTATAAGTTATACTGTGGTCGGACAAGGAGGGCGTCTGTAGGATTAGCGCACACTTTCCCAACACAGGCAGAGGCACAGGCCTCCAGGCAATAGTTTGGGCCTGGCGCCAAGACCCAGTCAGTGAATCACCAAGTATGGGTGAGGTGGGGACAACTGCGTTTGTACGTTTGTGTTAGTGAGTCTACGCTGCCAGTCCAGCCGCCTTCGTTAATCGGCCAAACTATAGTAATTACATTTTTTTACAGTTAATAATGTTACAGTAAAGCTTCTGTGTTCTTCCTACCACTGACTGTATAAATTGTATGTTTTTCGCAATAAAGAAATATTCTTTAATAGTTTTATAGGTTCGCGCCTTTTAATGCCAACACTAATAAGCTATTTTCTCACAAAAATACTTTTTATACAAAATTTATTTTAAATGTGACTAATTGTCAAGTAGTTTTTATTCATTTATTTTTATTGTATAATGTATAGAAAACAAGCTTTAATAAGTGGTCGTTGTTTAATGTTTTTAAGTACTTTTTGGAATGAAGACTATACTTTGTGGAAAGGAGAAACAACATAGGTGGTAGTTTACTTAGTGAGCTTTGTTGGTTCACTAGCTTTCTTCAGAGACGATAGGTAATTATCACATTAAAAGAAGATCAAAATGAAAATGATGAGATTAGGGAGGTAGCAGGCAGCTTTGTGACTCAACAATAACATTACTTGGAATATGAGTGGGTTTTAAAGTTATGAAGTTCACCTTTGTTTGATTATAAATGCTAATATAGCTTTCCTTTTTCATTGAAAAAGAGAATTAGAATAAACTAAGATTAGTTTAACTAATGTTTTGTTAAACGTACTTTTGTAGTTTATATCCTATTTATTACATTACTGTATATACTATGTTCTGAAGTACTATATACATACACTTTGCTGTGACACCATGCATTTTGAACTCTGAACCGTAACGTGTACTCCTCCTCCCTTTACATTTAAATTATCTTCAGGAATTCTCCCTTTATTCTTCTACAACGCATATGTATCAACTCCTTTCACTCACCTCTCGGCTTTCTCTGAATTTCACTTTTATTTATCCATTGGTTGTTAGTAAGTTAGGAAGAGATAGGTGTTTTGGGTCCAAGATTCTAACCTGTACACAAAAAAAAATAAATAAATAAACCTGCGCTCAGCAGTCCGTAAATGATCAAGGCATAATGCACGGCTTTTGTGTTTAGTAGAACGGTTGCATGGCTAGTACAGCGTACTAGTCGCCAGCCGCTATTTGCGGTATTCACAGCCAGGAGGCGCCGCTGTTATCTTAGTCGGCTATTCAGTTGTCCTCACGACATTGAGTGCACGCCGTACGGAGCCTCCGCCGGGAATTGAACCCGGGACCACGGGCACATGAATCTCGCGTGTTAGCCACTAGACCAACTGGAGGCTCATTCTAACCTCTGTAAAAATTTAAAATTCCTGGCATGTAGAAATGCCCATGAGACCTTGTCTAAATACTGTTTCTGATGCAAGATTCTTATTACTTTTTCCGCTAATGTTATGTTTACAGAGTATGGCAGATCAAGTGTATTGGAACGTGTGTCGCGTTCCAGAAACAATTGTGTAGCCAGATGAGTAGCCTCAGGATGGTGTAGATCGACATAAAAATTATCTCAATATTTAGTTTTGAATTTTTTATTTTGAAAATGTTGAAACATGCACTTTGCCTAACGGTTATGGATTCACTAAGATGTAAACTTGAAATGGGACTGGAGAGTGTCACAGGAGTACTATTTCATTTATTATCGGAGAACTGTTATAAGTAGTTGAAAGTTTTGGGAAGTAGAAAGGCAAATATTCAAGGCTGCATAATCCGGCTACTTCAGAGATTTATTTTGGAAAACATATTCATGTTAGTGGAGAACAAAGTGAAAATGTGTAACTACGTAAAACGACTAATTACACCATATGAGATTAAGACTAGGGCTGACATTCCAAAACAAAGCATCTATTAAGAGCAACGGAAATGTCTATATTTGTAACACCCTGAGCAACATAATATAGGCCTATAATCTAGACATAAGAAGACATTTAACAAGTAACCACAAGTAAAAACAGAATAGAAGACGACTGCCAAAGAGATGGGTCAAGTTTTGTCAAACTCCATCATAAAACAATCAAAAATCTAACACGCTACACCCGTAGAAAGATAAATAAGGAAAAACGAAAGGGATACGAAGTTTTGAAATTATCGATATATATATATATCAGTTAATATATTTTTTCAACGTCTTTGCAAGGTAACAGAATATTCAATGCAAAACTACATTTATGAATATAGGAATATACAATCGTTTCTGACTGTGTTACGGTAGGTCTATATATATAATACTATGATCTAAATATTCTGGATAGCAGTCATTCATTCATTCATATCTTATATATTTTTGATGTGAACAAAGGTGATTTCCTTTGTTAAAATAACGTGTTAAAGATTCTGTAATCAAATAATAGTAATAAATTTGTGTAAGATTTATTATAAAAAATATATTGACTACAGGAACGAGAGCTACTATTATAATAAACGTTTACCATTAACGCCTGTAAACATTTACTGAAATCGAGCAGACATTTATCCGAGGTTTTAGTTCTTTAGTTGTTTAAGAACAATTTCTGGTCGGGTCGAACATTAATACCTTACCGCTTGCCAGGGAAAGTAAAGTTTCCTAAATTACGAAGAAGCAAAAGTTTACTTTCAAAAAATTTATTGTTAATAAACTTTAAATGCACTTACCTTGCTGTTTTAAGTACAGCTCATTACGAATGTTTAATAGTTTTATCTAATTCTCACTGTAGAGACGGATTTTGTTTCTTTGTTATAATTATACAAATAACCTTTCCAAATAATTATATTTACATTATTTTTGTCCCCATAATTCAAATCAAATAATATACGTTCAAAATAAAAGTAAAAGATAACTATGTATTATACTCCCTTTTCTACATAAAATGCAATTTCTTGTTCTACGTTGTAACGTATCAAAATAATGGTTACATAGAAAGGATATAATACGTCGAATTAAAAATGTACCACGACCATATTTCATCGAACATGAGAATAAATAGCAGAAGTATAAAAGTCAAATGTGTATCTATATATGAATAATGTTAAAGCAAGCCAACGAAGAAGAAAGAAGAGCCATAATAAATGTATCATCAAGTAGGAAGGAGGAAAAGAGAAGATAAAGGATCAATATAATACGTTAGTAATATAGGCCTAATAGATCATAATAGTGAGGGGATATACCAATAGATCATAATAGTAAGGGGATATACCAAATATGATCACCATAGTGAATACATATATTAAATGTTATCATCGTAGTGAGAGAATAAACTAATTTATCATGATAGTGAGACATATATAAAATAATGCTCATCATAGTAAGGGGACATGTTAAAAATTAAAACTATATTGAGTAAACATGATGAATAGACAAATAAATGTGAATTGTGACAAATAACGACGAATATAAAGTAAATAATTGTGTTATGAATATAACATGAGTTATCACAAATAGTGAGGAACCAAAAGATACCTTATAAGTGATAAGAAATTAAAAATGAAGAATAAGTTACCGAGTAACCAGAAGAGGAAGTATGAAGAAGAAGAAGAAGAAGAAGAAGAAGAAGAAGAAGAAGAAGAAGAAGAAGAAGAAGAAGAAGAAGAAGAAGAAGAAGAAGAAGAAGAAGAAGAAATGTACCTTGAAAAATGAAGAATATGTATAACTAGAACAAGACAACAACATTCCTAAAGTATGGAAGGCACCACGACCAGAAAAGTGACAAAATAAGGATAATGACTACCAGATTAATAGCTATGAAACTATCCATCAAGAAAGGACATAATGAAACCAATATGATAAAGAAACCAAGTGTTGAAAACTTAGTAAGTGATCACAGACAATAATAGTGAATACCTTATATGAGTGCAACGATAAATAATATAATGACACTACCCCAAATAAGCACCACAAACAATATGAGTGAAATGTTTATGACAAAGGAAGTAAAAAAGTGTTAACAAATAAAATCAATGATTATCAAGTGAAATACACAAACATTCAGTGTACAAATTGTAATCCAAGATTGTAACACAGACATACTTAGTAGACCACCAATTTAATGGAACTGAAAAGAGAAATAATTGCTCAAAAAGACCAATGATACAAACTATAAAATCCTTGATATGAAATGTGCCTGAATAACAGAGTAACACAGGATAAAATGTAAATAAATGTTATAGCTAATGTGTAGTAAACAAGACAATTTGTTGTAAAGAAACAAACCAATGTATACAAGCCAAGATGCAAACCCACCAAAATGTGTAACATAAATAAGTAAAAAATTGAGTATTGTTGTATAAACATATAGTATAAAATGTGTACAAAGTGTGTAAAACATGGTAATAAACAATAGTAATAACATGTCATAATGACATTGCAATATTTAAGCAGAATGTTGAACAAAATAAGAAGCATATTGTTGTCAAATCAGTAGCACATAACCTCATCTGAACAGAACCTACAACATAAAATCACACACAATAATTAGATAAAGTAATTACAAGTAATTGTTTAAAACAGAAACCAAATGAGAACAAATGTATAAGGCAGTGAATACCTTATAAGCTGAGGGACATAACTATATAAGTCAAATTATTGATACTAACAATAAACAAATCAGACAAAATCTCAAGTGATTACAGAGTTACACCAAAAACACTAATAAAACTTGTAAAGAGAAAGTAAAGAAGTTTACCAGTAGTAAGAGGGATATTCAATTCAACTATAAGTATACCTAACAATCATTATATAAGTAATTTAATAACAATAGAATAATAAACCAGTTAACTAAACCAATAGAACTAGGTGTAAATAACCATTCTACTGCAATTTAAAGAAGGTTCAACTAACAAAAAGTTAGTAAGTACATTAAACAGACAATGTACAATGTCTGTGTACACTTTAATTGCTAATAATACATGTAATATATACTAACAATAACTAAATAAGAGTGACAAAATAACGAAATTATAGCATGGTGCATTTAAACAATGCTATATAATTAAATAAGACACCATTTGCTGGAGTAAAGTATCAGCAAGGATATGAAAGGATGTTAAGTAACGTTTGAATACCAAAAGTATATAATAGTATAAGTCATAATGGTAATACAAGCAAATACAAATGCTAGGACATATATGGCTTGCACGCCATGAATGCATTTTGCTTAAACCATAAATATATTAATATTTTGTATTAAATAATGGGAGATATGAATTATAAACATTTAATTATTATTAAATACAATCTAATAATACAATCTAAGTATTAGAATAATATAACACCGAAATATAGTGGTAAAGACTTATTTTTTATTAAGAACCACTATAAGTGTATTGTGTAAAGTGAAGTAAATTGTAATTGGACGGATTTATAACTTGTTTGGACTTAAAAGAAAGACCCAAGTATCCGCAAAACAATGCGACTATTCATTGAACGATCAGACGAATAATAAGAAAATTATACAGGATATAAGATTTTCTATCATTTCCGAATCGGAATGAACGCGTCACAGACGAGCCTCCAACCCAAAGACAGACGCTAAAAAATTAAAAGTTTAATGTTACAAAGGCGTTTGGTGTAGAGAGTACAGACTTCTCCACCAATGGGATGATCTGATTTTACCAGACGCGAGAAGAAACTTCGACGAGGAGAGTTAATTGTTTTCCAACCTTCACGGCGAGCGGAGCATGCAGCAGTCGTCAAGAAATATTTCAAATTTGTGCGCGTTTCCTAGTAAACAGTTGTTAACTAACCTCAACTGAGGAACTATCCCTTTACGTGTGACAGTGCGACGAGTGATAGTGTGAATTATTTAACATTGCCAGTGTATAATAAGGGCAATGAAAAGTGATAATTACAGGGAGTACCATCCATTAACGATATTTAAAAATAAAATGAAATATAATTATCGCCAGTCGGTGAATATTATATCGAACTACTTTAGTCAAGTACGCACCGTACATGACTAACCTAGCGAATGATTGTACATTGACAGGCACAATGAGTAAAAGTTCTCGATTAATTAATTATGTTGTTTAATTAAAATATTTTAATATTTGTTCAAGAAAAATAATAATTGAAGTCAAAATAATATTGAATACAGTAAGCAACACATATAAATATAGACGCTTACTTGACTACCATTACAGTTGAATCGAATTAATAATAATATAACTTAAGAGAACTATCAGTGCCTTTAATTACCAATCTTATTATGCTAATTATGTTTGAATATAGTTTTAAGATTTAAATAATATGAAATAACTTGTTTTAATAACTTACTCTGAACTATAGGTAGAGTTAACCTATAAACAACCAATATTTCCATGTCGACAAAGAGTCATATCGTTAATTAATAATTCTTTTTGAATATACTCAATAATAAGAATTTTTCTATTTTTGTCAAATCCATTTCATTGATAATAATTAAACAAGTAATATTATTTTAATGTGTAGCGTTTATGAACACGTGTTACACATGCTTGAATGAATAATGACAGCACACCTGTTGTACAATAATACGATAGTTTTAATATCGTATTTGAGGTTAACTATTTTTAATTTTTTGTCTTTTGATTATTCTATACGAATTAATATTATTCATAATAAACATCTTCGTATCTTGTATCATGACAATTCAAAGAACTCATGAAATTTGGTAATAATAATAACCAAAATTAACCTAACAAGATTTACAATAATATTGTATATTGTATCAGAGTTACCAGCCCTGAGCTGAAGGATTTTCAGAAAATAATTAATTTTTTGTTGTTTTAAAAATTTATTCATTGTTTTTTAAAAGGAGTTCATTTCAATTTAACTGATGTTAATAAAATCCTAGATATCTTACCTGTGGACAAACGTATTTATTTCTTTTAAAATAGGCATAAGTAACTTTCATTTAAGGAGCAATTTTTTCCCAAGGTGGCAGCAATATCCTAGCGGCTAGTATTTAAATATTTAATTCAAGATTAAATATACTTATCATTTTATTTACTGTCTGTATGTTCATATCAAAGTGAAATATTTTGTGTGTTATGTTATGACTTTACAGTGATATAGAGCCTATTGAGAAGATTGAAAACGTTCACCGATGGTAAGTGGGGAGGTAAACACATCAAGAGAACAGTTTTTACAGTGTTTTTAAACAAGCACATAAACATTATTTTAATTAAAAATATTATTTAAACAACAACAACACCATTCATCGTCGATCAGTTACAACGTGACGAACCCAACGTAGAATTTGAAGAGTATACCATATTATACAGTAATTATAAATATAAAATCTACTATCGTTTGATTATAATACAACGTGGCGCTCCATCGCGGGGCTTGATCTAAACAGGAGAATACACAGCACCATTCACTATCGTTGTATTATTACAGCGTACATATTTTATTAATGGTTTTACTGTCAGTGGTTACCGTGTCGTCTATAACTATACGTTTACCATCTGATAATAGAAATGTGTGTTTTCTGTTCCGACTCTCTCTCTTAATGTTAAAGTTAAAACCTGGGCTGCCCTTTCCAGTAGCGATTCCTGACCCGATGGGTAGGGCAAGCACAATATAAGCACGTGTACATAAAATTCCAGTGTTAGAAGATCATTAAAAATTATTCAAGGTTGCAGTTTTTACTTCCATATTCCTTAAGGAATGGAAGTATGGTGATGGCAAAAAAAATCGTGTTCGAGATTATTGCAGATTCTGATTCTACTACACTCAAAACATGAAAAAATATCGGTATGGAGAACCATACATGACTTCCATATTCTAAGATTTATATTTAAAATCATTTTCAGCCAAACAGCCAGGCTGTGTCTTACCTGCCTTTTTATTGCTGTATTAAATGAAAAATATTATATTACATTAAAATGAAAAAATTATAATTTTATTGCCTGGCAACAAAATTATTTTATTTTTAACAATCACCATTGTTTCAAAAAGTTTAAATAAATTTTCAAGTACTTTACTCTTGTTAAAACGTAAAAGGTTGCAGGTAAACTACCCCTTCCCCTTAACCGATCTTCACCAAAATCGAAAGTCATTGAGACCTCTATAATTCAGGTACGTATGCAAAAAATTATTTGATTCTGTTTGAATTTGCGGCTGTTATCGTTTGCCATAGAAAATACGCTTGATAAAAAAACGTTGCAGGTAAACTACCCCTTTCCCTCAACCGATCTTCACCAAAAACAATAGGTCTTGAGAACTCTACAATTTAGGGCTGTATGCAAATAATCTTTTGATTCTGTTTGAATTTGCGGCTGTTATCGTTTGCCATAGGAAATACCCTTGTTAAAACATAAAACGTTACAGGTAAACTACCCCTTTCCCTTAACCGATCTTCACCAAAAATAATAGATCTTGAGTACTCTACAAATCAGGGCTGTATGCAAAACATTATTTGATTCTGTTTGAATTTGCGGCTGTTATCGTTTGCCATAGAAAATACCCTTGTTAAAAAAACGTTGCTGGTAAACTACCCCTTTCCCTAAACCGAACTTCACAAAAAACAATAGGTCTTGAGAACTCTACAATTTAGGGCTGTATGCAAATAATTTTTTGATTCTGTTTGAATTTGCGGCTGTTATCGTTTGCCATAGGAAATACCCTTGTTAAAACATAAAACGTTACAGGTAAACTACCCCTTTCCCTTAACCGATCTTCACCAAAATCAACAGATCTTGAGAACTCTACAATTCAGGGCTGTATGCGAAACATTATTTGATTCTGTTTGAATTTGCGGCTGTTATCGTTTGCCAAACAAACAAAATTACCCTTGCTAAAAAAAAACCGTTGCCGGTAAACTACCCCTTTCCCTCAACCGATCTTCACCAAAAACAAAAGGTCGCGAGTACTCTGCAAATCAGGGCTGCATGCAAAAAATTATTTGATTCTGTTTGAATTTGCGGCAGTTATCGTTTGCCATAGAAAAAAAAATCTACAGACAGACAGACAGACACACAGACAGACACACAGACAGACAGACACACACACAGACACTTTTCGGAAAACGACTTTTTTTCATGTTTTGAGTGTAGTAGAATCAGAATCTGCAATAATCTCGAACACGATTTTTTTTGCCATCACCATACTTCCATTCCTTAAGGAATATGGAAGTAAAATATCGGTATGGAGAACCATACATGACTTCCATATTCTAAGATTTATATTTAAATCTTAATATCGCCTGCCAAGCGCGATATATTTTCTCTTATACATGATTTACATTAAAATGAAAAAATTTTAATTTTATTGCCTGGCAACAAAATTATTTTATTTTTAACAATTACCATTGTTTGAAAAAGTTTAAATAAATTTCAAGTACTTTACTCTTGTTAAAACGTAAAAGGTTGCAGGTAAACTACCCCTTCCCCTTAACCGATCTTCACCAAAATCGAAAGTCCTTGAGACCTCTACAATTCAGGGACGTATGCAAAAAATTATTTGATTCTGTTTGAATTTGCGGCAGTTATCGTTTGCCATAGAAAATACGCTTGATAAAAAAACGTTGCTGGTAAACTACCCCTTCCCCTTAACCGATCTTCACCAAAAACAATAGGTCTTGAGTACTCTACAAATCAGGACTGTATGCAAAACATTATTTGATTCTGTTTGAATTTGCGGCTGTTATCGTTTGCCATAGAAAATACCCTTGTTAAAAAAACGTTGCAGGTAAACTACCCCTTTCCCTTAACCGATCTTCACCAAAAACAAAAGTTCTTGAGAACTCCACAATTTAGGGCTGTATGCAAATAATCTTTTGATTCTGTTTGAATTTGCGGCTGTTATCGTTTGCCATAGGAAATACCCTTATTAAAACATAAAACGTTACAGGTAAACTACCCCTTTCCCTTAACCGATCTTCACCAAAAACAATAGGTCTTGAGTACTCTACAAATCAGGGCTGTATGCAAATAATCTTTTGATTCTGTTTGAATTTGCGGCTGTTATCGTTTGCCATATAAAATACCCTTGTTAAAAAAACGTTGCAGGTAAACTACCCCTTTCCCCCAACCGATCTTCACCAAAAACAACAGGTCTTGAGAACTCTACAATTTAGGGCTGTATGCAAATAATCTTTTGATTCTGTTTGAATTTGCGGCTGTTATCGTTTGCCATAGGAAATACCCTTGTTAAAACATAAAACGTTACAGGTAAACTACCCCTTTCCCTTAACCGAACTTCACCAAAAACAATAGGTCTTGAGAACTCTACAATTTAGGGCTGTATACAAATAATCTTTTGATTCTGTTTGAATTTGCGGCTGTTATCGTTTGCCATAAGAAATACCCTTGTTAAAACATAAAACGTTACAGGTAAACTACCCCTTTCCCTTAACCGATCTTCACCAAAATCAGCAGATCTTGAGAACTCTACAATTCAGGGCTGTATACGAAACATTATTTGATTCTGTTTGAATTTGCGGCTGTTATCGTTTGCCAAACAAACAAAATTACCCTTGCTAAAAAAAAAACCGTTGCAGGTAAACTACCCCTTTCCCTCAACCGATCTTCACCAAAAACAATATGTCGCGAGTACTCTGCAAATCAGGGCTGCATGCAAAAAATTATTTGATTCTGTTTGAATTTGCGGCAGTTATCGTTTGCCATAGAAAAAAAATCTACAGACAGACACACAGACAGACAGACAGACAGACAGACAGACAGACACACACACACACAGACACTTTTCGGAAAACGACTTTTTTTCATGTTTTGAGTGTAGTAGAATCAGAATCTGCAATAATCTCGAACACGATTTTTTTTGCCATCACCATACTTCCATTCCTTAAGGAATATGGAAGTAAAAGTCGTTTTCCGGAAAGTGTCGGTGTGTGTGTGTGTGTGTCTGTAGATTTTTTTTCTATGGCAAACGATAACTGCCGCAAATTCAAACAGAATCAAATAATTTTTTGTATACACCCCTGATTTGTAGAGTACTCACGACCTATTGTTTTTGGTGAAGATCGGTTGAGGGAAAGGGGTAGTTTACCAGCAACGGTTTTTTTTATCAAGGGAAATTTTTTTTTTGGCAAACGATAACAGCCGCAAATTCAAACAGAATCAAATAATGTTTCGCATACAGCCCTGAATTGTAGAGTTCTCAAGACCTATTGTTTTTGGTGAAGATCGGTTAAGGGAAAGGGGTAGTTTACCAGCAACGTTTTTTATCAAGCGTATTTTCTATGGCAAACGATAACAGCCGCAAATTCAAACAGAATCAAATAATTTTTTGCATACGTCCCTGAATTGTAGAGGTCTCAAGGACTTCCGATTTTGGTAAAGATCGGTTAAGGGGAAGGGGTAGTTTACCTGCAATTTTTTACGTTTTAACAAGAGTAAAGTACTTGAAATTTATTTAAACTTTTTGAAACAATGGTAATTGTTAAAAATAAAATAATTTTGTTGCCAGGCAATACAATTAAAATTTTTTCATTTTAATGTAATATAATATTTTTCATTTAATACGGCAATAAAAAGGCAGGTAAGTCACACACACACACACACACACACAATTCACGTTATTTCTGGCCTCACTCATGTTTATTTTCTTACGTTTGCACGCTTTTTAAATGGAAAGTGCCGAAACCCACACCAACATAACGCGTGCAAGCCGAAAAAATGGACATCAATTTGCTTACTGGCGAAGCTAGTAGTTAATGAATGGGTAGGCAAAAATCTTATCTTAAATTTTTTTTAATGAATCACTAAGAGGACGGTGGGTCAAATCGGACGCTGAGGTAGAGTTTGCTGTAACCGAATGGTTCCACAAACAGCCGTAAGAATTTTACTAGCAGGGAATCTACAGGTTAGCGCAACAGTGGAACTCATGTCTTAATGTTATTGGAAACTTCTTTTAAAATCGTTGAATAAAAAATGCTTTACAGCTCTATACGTGTGTCTATTGAACAATCCTTGTATTAGTCATACACAATAATACAACTGATTGAACTTCAAATTTTTAAACTTGATTAGTTTCTATATATATGTTTAATGTTACAAATAATTCAAATAACAATCTTGATCATCTGTTAGTTCAGCGGAATAACAGTGACACTTTTAATAACCGCATAAAATAAACACTTAGAAACAACACAGGCGCTTTAACTTAACTGTTTGGACCACAGAAGTGAGGCATGCCTCAACGCTCTATGTGTACAGCGCGGGACAATCCCCCCTCCCTACACTTCCCTATCACACCACTACATTGCTTACATACGATGTATACAAAAAACGCTGAGGCAAGTTCAGGTTGCCTCATTCGCTTTAAACGAACTATGCCGAATCTCACCTGTCACCATCTAGCGGTCGCTCAATAAAGCACGTTTCTGTTTAATAAATTTGACAGTCGCAGTAACAATGTATAATCTTTACGTTATGTAGTTCATACGTATTTATAATTTTTATTCTACAGAATTTTTTAGGGTAGGCATTGCCTCAATTGCCTCCATGTAACTTCGCCACTGATATATATGTGTACAACGTTATCGGCAACAAAGAAGTAGTTTTTGTTAAAATTCCTTCCCGGGATATTTGGCCGTAGTCCAATGTTTTCTACAAAACCAGACATTTCGGCAATGCCATCGACTTCCATCATCAGTGAAAATCGAGTGCGATAACGTGAGGTGGTATACGTTAGTGACCACAGTACTGTGGTTAAGGCTGAAGCAGTAAGTAGAAAGAAGTAGTTTCTATGGTAATATTTCATTTCGAAAATGATTTTAAATATAAATCTTAGAATATGGAAGTCATGTATGGTTCTCCATACCGATATTTTTGTGCTGTTGTGAGAAAAATATCCTCAAATTGTAATTAGTATCAGGATTAAAAAGTAACGTTTAGGAAGCTGTGATTATACTTCTTATTATAAAAAATTATGATTTTAACAACCAGTGCCCAGCACACACCGCGGGCAGCTAACCTATAACAGCGACAACAAAAACAGTAAACAAGAGGAAAGATGGCCGCATTTTCATCGAGCCAGGACACTGCTAGCACTGCTAGAGGCTTAAAACACAAATAAAGGGTGCTTGCTTTTTGCATTTCTGAGATCCAGATGCTGTGCTGTTTAGCATTCAACGTAGGTCCGGCAAATCATCATACATTGTTATAAGTTTGTAACTATAGCCTAATGTAAAAAGAAGGCGAGTTATAAAATCCTAAGTAAACGCTAACAGATCTGAAGTTATGGCCAACTCGTAGTTGGTGCACCGAAACATTTTTCGAAGCAATTGCCTTGGGGGCGGAGCGGTTAGTCAGCTGTTACAACAGCGCATAGAACTGAAAGCGAAGTGATATTAATGACTTTGATCAAATATCAAATCATCAACATTAAACATTATTTTGACTGGAAAATAGGTGACAAATGCGCCGCCGATTTTCAAATGATAAGAGACATGAAGATATGTGTAGAGTTTGTAGTGACAACAATAAGGTTATTTACGTAATCGGTTCTATACTTTTGACCGATTTCCTTTGGGCAAGCATTGCTTGGGCTGAGGATTCGCGTCTGGTCCTATCCATACTTTCTTCTTTTTCTTCTGCTTTTGTTTGCCTACCATGTTGCTTCGTGTTTCACCCGCCTGGTTCTCCGCTGATTCCTTCGGAATGTGGAAAGGTCCGCATTATCTTTATTTATATTATATTTTATATATAATGTAAAGTCATATTGTTCAATTTTGAAGGCCTATTGTTTTCTTCATTCTTCTTTGTGTTCCTCCTTTCAAAATTTAGCCCTGTTACCTTTTCCGGCCGCAATTCAATCTCTTCGATGGTCTAACCCTTTCTTTTTAGATTTATAAATCAAAGCTATTTTTAGAATGCTTTGTTCTGGCCTGTTCAGAGGTAGTTATTACATCTTTGTTTGTGTTTCTGCATTCTTTGTAAAAAAGTAAAATTATATGAATTATTTTTAATTAATTTATTGAGAACTTATTGTATTCCATAATTGCTTTGATGCATTTCATTTCTACAGATTCTATAGGCTTGACTATTTTCCTTATACAAAACACTATTAAATCTACTGTAGGCTTATACATAAATTCACAACGTACCATGTTATATATAGAGGTACACGTAAAAGGTATCTACACTATATGTAACCGGGTTATATCTGCGGGTTTCATATAAGAAACAAATTCATATATACGAAGGCCCAAAAACGTCTCGTTTTTATGAGGCTGCCATTTTGTATTTTTAAGGAAAACTTTATATCTAAAGAAGAAATTATTTCATTATAATAAAATTATAAATTTATATAATACATTTGGTACACAAATATAAAATATAAAGCATTTGGTACACATGTTGACATGTTACATAATATTTTATAAATCCATTATATAAATCATAATAATATTATTTTGATAAATGCTTCCTACCCTTTTCCACTAAATTTTTTAAATGATTTTCTGTATTTCGAACTGATAAATTGTTTAACAAGTTAGTAAGTACAGTATCTTCTAGCTTACACAATTTTTATATCCTTCAATTACGCTTAGAATGTTATGAAAAACGAGAACATTATAAAATTTTGCATAACATTACGCATTTCTTTATGGTAAAATAATATTGCTTTCTGTGTTTTTGACACTGGTGAAAGAAACACTGCATTCCTATTACAAATATAGTTGTAATACAACGTCAGATTGTAATTTTATGTAACAATATTCTATATAACAAATATTAGTTTATCCTATGTAGAATACTATTATTTATATAAAATTTATGGAGTGTAGTTGGGCAAGTGACCGGTCTTGAATTTCGAACGATTGACAATTTCTTCGTTCTGAGAAAAAAGTCATAATACACCAAACACACGAACACGGAACTAAGTTGTAAGAAATAACTCATCTTAGTTGTTCAGAAAATAAAGCGAAATAAGAAATACAAGTTAAAAAACGTGGATAATAGAAGGGATAATGGATCAAAATATTTTTAAAAACTCTACGTTTGTTGCGTGCATTGTTAAACCTCTTTCGCGGGATTCATTAGGAAAATATGGTCTATTATAACGATTACTCCTCTGGTGACAACTCTTCTGTCTGGCCACTTTTGTGTTCTTCTAACAACAGTAATAATCTGAATAATTGCTATTATTAACTTAAATAGTGATTTTTATATGACTGTTTATAAAAATGGAACAAGAGACCTAGGCTTCATGATTTCCTCCTCTCGTGGCGTAATATTTTAGTCTCTGTACTCGATTATGGCAATTAAGTATGCAGCGTAACTGCCCTCAAATGCAAACGACATTTGGACGTACTGCAACTATTGCATCGTAACAAACACATGCAGCAAAGTAATTGGGTTGTTCGTTCTACTGTGCTTACGACATTAATATTCATGAAATATTAGCAGCGAATGAGGTCAGTTATTTAAGTACAAAGATTAAAAATAATTTTAGTATATATTAGTATCCTGTAATTAGTTTCTTATCTTACACACAAACTAATTTTTTGTCAAGAACATTATATCTACATCGATAATGATCAATATCTAGATATATCTATATCTATATTTATAGTTTTTAATTTATATCAGTAACATAGAAATAATGTGATTCCTTTGGCTTAAATGTTTATTTGTGTGTGTGTGTGTGTGTGTGTGTGTGTGTGTGTGTGTGTGTGTGTGTGTGTGTGTGTGTGTGTGTGTGTGTGTTTTTATTATTTTGACTCAAAAGCTGACTCGTTAAAATATGACACAGCAATATCAGAACTAAAAACCTTTTTAAAATAATTTTTTAGTTATTCTTTTTATTTAAAATTAATAATGAATTCTCGTGAAATTTTCAAATGCTAAAGTACACAAATAAATGTTTCTCAAATACCTACATCAGTAATAGAAAATTTCGTATATTTGTAACACAAGGAAAACAAGCATATGAGAAAAAGGAAAACAAGTCATCCGTGCGTAATACATGCCTGCCGGTATAAATACGGAGAGAGCAATAATTTTCGCTACACACCCTTTCCAGAGATAACTAAAAGAAGTCTAATTGAATGCTAAAATTAGATAATAAAGTTGTTCTATATGAATCATTTGTATGAATGTAACAAAGGAAAATATTTTTTTTTTACTCAAAGATTTTCAATACAGTTTCCGCAGAATACAGTTTTATCGCTTTCTTATCTGGTAATCTCAGGAATAGATTATTTTATCTGGTATAACTAATACAAGCACTTTCCAAGAAAGCAAATTTACTAGTTGATTGTACAGCCACGTAAAAATTGTTAGCTCTGAAAAGTTATGTCTGAAAAATTGTTATGTCTGAAAAATTTCCAGAAACAATGTACATGTTATACAAACAATATAAAAGAGCGCATTAATGTAATAAAAAATAAGAATAACAAAAGTCTAAATTACAAAAGCGCATAGTGTACGAAAAATGTGAATGGAGAACATTAAAAATATAAATAACAAATTTAAACATGAATAAACGCAACTTAATAAAGAGACATATATTAAATAGCTTTAAAATTATGTTAGTGCATGTTTAAAGCCGCAAAACAAAAAAGCGACTATCTTTTTATTGTGAAGAACAAGTAATTAATACAGTCAGTTGTTTTCAGAAAATAAAAAAATTGTAAGTGAAACTGCTCTATCATATGCTTGCAGCCCAAACGTTAAATTATTAAGTTGAGCAAGGATATTGAGAAAGGAAACTGTAAAGCGGAAACAGTAAAATCAAACGAAACGTCTTCTAACGTTTCGAGAACATTTCAACCCGCTAAGAATTTGTGGCTGATAGCGTAAGGAAAGAAATCTCCTTAGCCTTCTCACATTGAAGAACTTACGGTTAAAGTACTGGTGTTCCGCAAAACGCAACGCGGATAACTCAACGCTAATTTTACAGTTTTGGCATTTCTCATTTTATATTTTCTTTAGGTTTTAGGAAATTTTCCTGCATTTCTACAAGAGACCGTATCGTCGAGTTTATGTCAAACTGATAGCACAGATCTCAGCGCTGTCGGTGATTTTTTAGGTGGCTTCTATCCGACCACCCGATTCCTTTCAACAAAGTGTTGGACAACCCTACGGTTCTAAGTAATTCTGTAGGAATTTTATGGAACAAGAGAGTTGATTATTTTTATATTGTTGCGACGATCTCACAGTCGTCGTATTGTTCAGTGGAAACAAAATACAGATATCAATGAAGTCGCTAGTTACCAACTTTAATTAGTCACAACAACAGTTTGAAATTAACACAGGTACTTTCAACAATAACTCAAGTTAATTTCGACCACACGCTGTAATAATTGTCAACTATTAGAGATCCGCACTAATTTTAACACAATAATCACTTTCCACTAATCCGTAAAAAACACTTGATCCGCACTAACGAAACTAGATACGCATTCACTGTAACTAACTTCTAAGACGACCATAGACAGCTACATATACCCCGCTAAAGTTACACAGTAATTTTCCATTCTTTTGGGGGCGTGCCGGCATAATTTTGGTAGTTACAAATGTTCGAACAGTCTGGAGGCTATGTCAGTGCGCGGTCTTGACACAGACGTTGTACGCTGTACTAGTCGAGAAACGTGTCGAATGATGCTTTCGCCATTTCGAGAGCGTTACGTAATTGTAGCATATTCTCTCTAGGGGCTAGTAGCAAACTCGTAGGAAAGAGATCATTTGGGAGGAACTACACATCGTATTAATAACAGCGTCATAGCTGATTAAGAATCATATAACGGAGAGAAATCAATTAACTAATCTGATAATGTCATAACCAGGACAAGCCGAATGCAAAACAACATTTGTTTAGGCGTACACCAAGCCTAACGAGTTCATCAAGGTGTAAATCTAGTTCAAACGATGTTTATCCCCCCCCCCAAAAAAAAATAGACTAGGTTTTTGACCTAATTTAAGCCAAGTTTGATATCCAAACTAGGAGAGATTGATACACGGTTTTTGGTTCATCAAATGTCTTCTTTATGCAATCTTATATAGCCTAAAATTTATAGATTAACCATTATAAAATAATTATAAAGACGAGAAACTCTTTGCGTGTTTATACTATTTGCATAAGTTGTAAATATTTTATCGTTACTCTGTGTCTGACATGATTAATTGATACAGTTCAAGTTCACTATAATTCACAATATTGACAGGAAACAATTCGTATTAGAGAATAAACATTTCACTGTCTCCATTAGTTTTACTGTGATGTCATTGCAACTATCCGTTTTGACAATTTACACTACATCCGGTCTCGTACAACGCACAGTTACAATACAGTAGTAAAACTCACTACATAACGTGTGCTGTAAAACATCCCATGTGTAATAACCGCTGTACAGTACAGTCTCCGGATTGTATGACACGTTGACTACTATGACTATCCTCCTGCTAGTTAGCAAAACTCACTGTGTTTTATTAACCGCACTGCATGACCGATTTTGTTATCAACATTGTACATACATACATACATAGGCCTACGTTAATATTATTACTAATGTCGTACTAAAGTAAAAAGTGGGTGCAATGTAACAAGCAAAGTGGCGGTATGTGTCTCCAATGATATATTTACATAGACTTTATTGAAATTTTCAGTTACTATCCTCATCATCACTATTCTCCAGTTAAGACACTTCAAATGTTTTTGTTCTTTCCATCTGTTTAAAATCTTTCAGTGTTAGGAATGTATACATGTAATTAGTAAATGATACTTGAATGACACTAGGTTAAGGAATTTTACTTACTTACTTATACATTTTTAACAGAAATAGGTATTTCTCAATCATTTCCTATTGACAAATCCAATTTTCCTTGTGTTTGTCCTTTTGTAACTAGAGTAAAGACAAAAAGACTTACAAATAGTAGTCTGATAGCGTTAATATTCGCTAGTGTCCAAACCTGCATTGCAAATTGCAGCCGACACGGGCATGGATAATTGGTATTAGCTACACTATTAAGTTAATATTAACTCTTTCAAAACCTCTAAGGGATGGATGATTTTTACGGGTCCTGTATCCTCTATTCGGACTGCTTCCATCGTAATATTCTTCCTTGCTTGGCGTTTCGATCCCTAGAATATGGGATCGTTTTCAGAAGCTAAACAACATAAAACAATTTGCAATAAAACATTGCAAGACAAAATATTATCCAAATCTATATAATTACGTCCAAAAACATTTCATGACAGTATAAGTCTTACAAACATTAGGCACGACATACAAGAATAGAAATATAAGAGTAAATTACAAAATAATTTAAAATAAAATAAATAGTTTTATTTATAAGGAGGCGTGGTCTGTAGCTGGTAGGCGGGGTTATAAACACAAAAGGAGACTCCAGCCTTCATTAGGTCTTTCAACCCCCACTCACGGGTAAGAAAGATTAATTATATTACCTACTTGTGGAATATTACTACGAAAGCAATCCGAATAAAGGATGTACATGAATTATTAACTCTAGTTATGTCAACAACGCATTAAAAATCAGAAATACAAAGTCCGGTTTGCCCCCTGCAGAATTAAGCGCTGGGCAGATGACAAGAATCTGACACGTGGTCGTTACAAATACTTAATAAGAGGTGACATTTAGAGATATTACAGGTGTCAGGTGTCACTTGGTTATGAAAATCATCTTTTCTTTTGCTTTTTAGTGATAAGCTTAAACTGGAGTGTTCTCCAAACTCTTTTTCTATTTTTACTTACAGAACTAATATTAAGAAAAGTATATACAAATAGTATTCAACATTTAATAGTATAAAATAATATTAATAATAATTATTACTATATTTATTATTATAAACCATTTTGATATTGATCATCATGATCATTAATGCCGCTTCTCGTGTCCTAGCTTCTATCGACGCCGATCCAAACAGTTCTCCTGCATGAAACCTCTTGCACTCATGGCGTCTTCAGCATAAGTAATAGGTAATAGGTAATAAGAAATAAATAAAATATTTCTGCTCAACAGTCCGTAAAGGATCGAGGGATACCCCGCGGCCTTTTGTGTTTAGTGTGACGGTTGCATGGCCAGTACAACGTGCCACCAGCCGCTAGTTGCGGTATTCACAGACAGGAGGCGCCGCTGTTATCTCAAGAGGCTACTCAGTTCTGCCTCACGACACTGAGTGCACGCCGTACATAGCCTCCGCCGGGAATTGAACCAGGGACCACGAGCGCATTAATCGCCCGTGCTAGCGATTGTAATTTCATTGTTTGGTAATTAGTTATTATTCCTTTTACATATAAGTGTATACATATCTGGCACATATGTATTCGCGCAGCTTTTATACCAATAACTAATATGTCAGTGATGTTTTTACTTCCCTGTTCCGTAAGGAAATGGAAGTATGGTGATCGCGGAAAAAATTGTGTTCGAGATAAGGGCTGATTTTGATTGTTCTACCCTCAAAACACAAAGAAACTCCATTTTCCGAAATGTGTGTGTGTGTAGATTTTTTTCTATAGCGAACGATAACTGTTGCAAATTCAAACAGAATCAAATAACTTTTTGCATATGTGCCCGAGTTGTAGAGACCTCAAGGCCTGTTGATTTTGGTGAAGCTCGTTTAAGGAAGAGGGGTAGTTTACCTGTAAGGTATCCTAAAATGGAGGTCATAATAATCCACTGTAGAATAGGTAGATGAAATATCTACAAACAAAAGGGTAGTTGAACGGAGAGGGGATTATTTTTAATAAATGAGAATGATAGTCGAAGATGAGGGGGTAATTTTTAGCTAATTACCTTTTCGATGTCGAACAAACGACTTCATTTTGAAGGATAAGACACCTTAGTAATGGCAGCTTTAGTTATCGCATATCCTAAGCAGGTTTAGCTACGAAATTGCAGCACAGTCGTCCTTCTTCCCTTGTACCTTAGCTTTACACGCAGTCATACAGATATTATCGTACATATAAATGAACAGGTCAACGTTTAACAAAACTTTCAACACCTGATGGCCGGTGTCGTTATTAGAACTGTCTGTTTTAACTTATTTGGCTGTTTATATTCTCATAGAGTACATTTTTTATTATACTGTAGAATTATATTTTTTCTCTGTCATTTACTTTATAGAATCCATCCCGCGTAGAGAATTCCAAGAATCATAAAATATCTGGCCAAATTAATCCATTAACAATGAAAAGCCGTTGGTCGTAGTTGCTCATTCCTTTTCCAAAATTTTTAAAACAGTTACTGTTTCACCACAGAGAGTCGATACATATATACTGTTTACACCTATTGATTACTTAGACCTATTCCACAAGTGTCTTACTGTTCTCATGTTCTGTATACCGGTTTCCTACCTATATCCAAATCACATTATCATGTTTATTATCCATTATTTTTGTACCCAACTACTTTTTTTTTAACAAAAGGTAAAAAATGGATTTGTTAGAAATTTTAGAAATTAAAAAAGCAATAAAAATTAACAAAAATTTAACCAATGAACAGACTGAATTTTATGTCTCCCCTTTATTAAAATCTGTTATTTAGTTTAGTTTATTTTATATTATTTTGAATGTTCATCATTATTTTAAATTTTGCATTCAGTTTATATTTACTTCAGTTAATTTTATATTTTGCATTCATGATTGTATTTAGTTTTTAAAGACACCTGACCTTCCCTTGTCTCATGCTTACACTCCCCCCCCTAGCCTTCACAACACAGATGTGCCAGATACGCCCTAAACAGATGTTCACCACCTACACTCCACTAACATCCTGTGTTCAGTAATTTCATTCTCTCGCTCTTTGACAATGGCTTAGTTAGTCGAAACAGCTGTCAGAGTTAATTAAAAAATTTGTGAAACTTACCAAGTGTTTTTAAATATTTTATAAAACGTTTGTACTTTTTTTTGTCCTTTCCTCTCTGTTAACTTTGTTTATAAGAGGAGGTAAGTATATAATGAAATAAAATTTTATTTGTTTTGGATTTGGTTTGGTTTGTATGTTTTGTAACTTTAGTATTGAAACCTTTAGGCCTGTGTTATTTTCTTGTACCGGATGATAGTGGTTAGAAGTTATACTTTTTCTTATGCGTACTCGTAGGGACATTGATGTTTATGAATTATTTGCTAAGAAGTTGTTTTAGCACATTCAGTAGTATGTCAATTTTTCCTGATTTCTTCACCCGGCTCTTCGTTATTTATGTAATTTTTCGCACAACAGGTAAAAAACAAACTTAAAAGTAAACAGGTTAGGAAGCTTGGAGTTGGGCAGATATGATTACAGGGAAAATCGGCGTTGCCAACTGAACATTTAATAGTAGATGAAAGCGTAATTACTGGAAGTTATTGTTAGTGCATGTGTTGCATGATGACCCATGCGCATTGGCGACCTTCCAACTATGGCTTGTTTCTGTTACAGCTGATCTGTCGTTACCTACTTTACACTGTATTCAACTTTATTACTGTATGCACGGTTTTGCTTGCATCTTTTTTCACACTTATTTTATCTTTTAAAACTGATAAACTCACATTACTATGCAAATTACTTTCTAAAACAAATAGTGATTTAAAGCACCTTAAAATTGTTCTTTTTTTGTTTAAGCTAGGCTACTCAAAGTGACTAATTTATATAATTATTAAATTCTTAGTGCTGTATGATAACTCTATTTTTAATTTTTTTGCAGCTATAATATAATTTTTACTTTAATAATTGATTTCTTCTGCAAAGTTTTTATTTTGAATTACATATATTTTGCAAAAGAAACAATGTTATATATAAATCTAACATGTTTTTACATAGTTTTAGTATTTGTCATAAACTCACTGGTTTTATCTTAGTTTATTAAACATAGCCTACGCTATTCGTCAGAAGATCATATAATTATTTCTGTTTAGATAACGTATTTCCATAAAAATTTCCATTATTTCCATAACGTATTTCCATTAACTGTTAAATCATTTTTATTATGTATGTAGTTATTGAGATTGATCATAGTCTCTAATTTTATGCAGAAAAAATCTACAAAACTTACGTAAGTTAAAATAAAATATACAGGAAGAATAAACCAACTATTAGCACTATTGTAACAATTTTAATTTAAATAGATTTTTGTTATTTCAATATTTTGAAATTACATATATTACTATATTACATAAATTCTTTAACTACATCTACATTTATAGGATTAATTATTTTACTTAAAACTGACAACCCTACATAGGCTTATGAGACCTTTTAGTTATGCTTACCAAGTTATATGGCAATTTCTGAAAAGGAAAATTAAGGTAAACATATAACACGCTGCATGGGAAAAGATACGTTTGTCACAAATAATAACACTCCAGCTCCAAACTAAATCTGCCTAAAGTTACATGTCATTACATAGCAGGATTTCTAAAAAGTATCTAATTATAATAAAACTTGAAAATATATAAACTTTATATAACACTTTGACTACATTTACCAGACTTCTAGCTTACATTTATCTATTTCATGTTTCTTGGAACATTAGTGTTTAGTTACCTGTGACGTAAATAGTCTATATGATAAAATTCATCATCATTAACATTATCAAGCCTTTACATCTCTTGCAAAATTGTAGCCGCTGTTTTGATATCTTGTGATTTCTGAAGTCCAGCGGCAAAGCTTCACTCTTACTCTCTAAATTTCTAATTTTCTTGACCTGTTACATCAGCCTCCTCCAGTCATTCTTCCCTCTCACCCTCCCTTACGATAATTTTTTCCTGTCCTGTATTTCCTCATTTTTTGCCCTAACCTACGGTCTGTTTCTGTCTGTTCGCTATTTTCTTATTTCAGTATGCAGCTTTTAAATTTCAACATTTATCTAATAACAATTAACATATAACTAAAAAAATAACATTTACTTTATGAATATTTATTATTTCTAATGACACACACAAATTGTAAAATTGAACAGAAGAAAATTATTATTTTTAACAACAATTTACCACTACGTCTTTTACTTTAAATATTTACATTATTTACATTTAAGTCTTTAAATCTTTACTATCTCATACTTGGTTCTTTATGAGTTTTCTGCACAAAAATGTAATTGTTTATTTATCACCTGCGTATTGTCGAAGTTACCGTTGCGTGTGTACGTGTGTGTGCGTCCTGAATGATGGCAATGAT
Organism: Magicicada septendecula; assembly: GCA_034769895.1. Lineage (NCBI taxonomy): Eukaryota > Metazoa > Arthropoda > Insecta > Hemiptera > Cicadidae > Magicicada > Magicicada septendecula. The sequence continues at coordinate 430,807,372 of CM068371.1, forward strand.
GATGATGATGATGATGATGACGACGCTGATGCGTTCTCGGTACTCTATGGCTTGTGGATGATGATCCGGTGTTCCTTCATTAATCGTGGTATATTGTAATGAGTTCATACCGATCGGCAGATTGGCAGAGTGACGTCGTGTGAAGATATCTTGAGTCTGACTTCGCCCAAAATTGCCGGAGGTATTTATAGTAGATGGCAAACCGACATGTCAGATATTGTTTTGACATGTTAAAAATTGCCAATTCGAGTGTAGCGTCCTTTTGTTTACGGATCACTTTTTAGTTCGTTTTTGCAATCACGTAACTTAATCTTTTCCGCGTGTGGTTGCATTGTCTCGTAATTTTTTACTCGTCATTTACATATAACTCACTCGTTAATTACTAGCTAATTATGGCAGTAATTAAAATTAATTAAACAATTTGACATTAACATACGCGTTTAAATGTACTTAATCAAATGGTGTTCTTAGAATTGTGACATGTATTTGGTAACGGGTAAAAAACGTATTAATTAATAACATTTGATCCTGTCAATACCTGATTTAATGATAAAACCAACAATTCGTACGTTTCCCCCTTGTAGAACTATGCATGTCGGTGCTGGCATACACACACACACACACAAACGCTGCATTTACACTATCGGGACAAGTGTACACTTTCGACAGGCAACGGCCCTTCACTCTTGACACTTTTCAGAATCATTCGGATTTGAAACATTCCTTGTAGTATGACACTGCTGGATTTTCACTTATTTTTCAAATTTGTTTTCATCTCCTTTATAACCCTGGAGTCAAAAAAACATAACACAACACTCAAATATTAGTCAAATATTCTTTTGATAGCATACACGAATATTTGCAAATTGATTACAATTTTCACCCACTTTTTGAACCTTGTTGTCCAAAAATTTTGAAATTTTCAAAAATGTACATTTTATTCAGAATGGGGTTTAATTCTCTTTAATGTGTTAGCACATAAATTTTGCAATTTTTTGCAACTTTGACGACCTCATATTTTTGCCTCCCGTCTCCTGTTTCTGTTGGGGGGAGAACATTTTCAAAAAGTATAGGGCTCTATAGAAAAAAAAATTTGGGCACGCATCCCAGATATTTAAAAAATAGACTAATGCGTTTAAGAGTTATATTGCTACACCCTAAACAGATGGATAGACAAATAGACAGACAGATAAATGCCAAACGTTGAATTAAAACTGAGAACTCGCTTTGCTCTTTCTATTATTTTAGCAGCACAACAGAGGTGTCTCATTCCTTCGTCACATTTACAAGATAAAATGATATGCTTCTGTATTGTTAAACTGTCACGTTGTTAATTGTTACAGTTTTTAAATAAATAAAATAAAGTGTTAATAAACTAAGTATATTACTATATACTACAATATAGTAAATACAATATAACGTAAACGAACAACAATACCACAGTAAATAAATTTTTGTCTCACATTCAAACATCCTAATTTGAAATATAGCAAACTGTGTTTGTAGTGTAGAACAACAATAAGGAAGAATTATAAACACAATTGTTGTTTTACTAAGCGTTATTAGAAAACACTAAATACTACTGTATTTAAAACAATTTACACAACCATAATTATGAATAGGAAATAATTATACAATATACGCAAAATTGATATTTATGAATTCGGCAGTAAACGTATTATGCGAATAAGCGTAATTTATTATAAAATATATTATAATAAATATGAAGAAAACGATATTCTTCCTAAGACAATAGTACTACAAAGTATACGGAAACAAACAACTTGGAAAATATTCGGCAAAGAAACGAGTTGTTTACTTAACGTCTGTAACTTGTTCGATCAGCGGTCTCGTAATCCATTTCATTTTGGAGGGGAATGATCAAAGTTGACGTAACAGCTGCGTAGAACCTGCCATTTTGTAAGCAAGGGGACAGAACTGAAATATCACCTACAACAAACAACTTATAAATACTATCATTATTTATTAATATTAAAAATAGAAACAACTACAGATTTTAATCTACTAATTAACAAAATTTTAAAGTTTACACCATTTTTTTTCTAAATATTTGTTACAATATTAAATATATCTATCTATTAGTGGGGTATCGGATTAGGTTCTCGATATCAAGCGCTGATAACGTCAAAGGAAACTGACGCAATCGATATTTGAGCTGACTGGATATCGCAACTGAGTATTGTCATGCCATAATGGTTTTCCAATATTCAACTGGTGGTAGTATCAAAGAGATACGATCGTCAATATAAACGGTCCTACAATCTACAAGTGAGTAGCAACACTGTCCACACTCCCTTTATAAGGAGAACAAAACACAGCATTTCATTTTCAAAAGCTAAATCAATGTTCAAGTAATAACTATCAGTTATTATTGATATGTTTATTTACGAATTTATAAAAGGTCAAAAGAGTTGGCCTTTTGTAAATTTTACCAAAAATACTAGAAATATAAGAAAGAAGAGTCGTAACAACAGGAAAAAGATGCGAGCCGCAGATTACAATGTGTGAAGGAAGGAACCTTGAAACGTTTAAGCCGGAAAATTTTAACATCCGCAGTAATGAATACAGCTTAGGGAAAGAACAGCCTACAAACTTTTATGTGAATACAACTCGCTAAAATAATGGCTGTTACAAGTAGTATGAGTTAGATATACTTTGGTGTAAAATTTGTTATCGAATAATATTTTACGCTGTAGTTGTGGTATACGCTCTTAGGGAATAATCATAAACCTCTCAATTTATTTTGTTAAGAAGCAAACTTTTAATTATTAAATGCTTTTCTGTGAACACTTGGTTCTATTTCTGTTTTTCTGTCAAGACTTAGATTTGATAGTGGCATAGTCTAAACAGAACATAAAAGGCAACAAGAAAGTAGATACTCTTTTTGATGTAGGCGTCTCAGTAGAACACGTGTGTGGTTCCTGAAAACGTCTGTGTTGTGTGAAAACTTTGACTTAGGAAATAAACCCTACTCAAATGTGTAATGTAGAGTCACAGAACTAATGAAATATCCAACTAACAAATATTAAAAAATGTTAGTAAGTATATTAAGAAGATCCTGTCGTTCAAGCTACTTTAAGGTGATACTGTCATTCTTATTTAAGGTTTTAGACAAGAAACTTTAATCACACTACTATATAATAAGGGTACAAGCAACATTTTTGAGTAGGTTTGTAGAGACTGATCCGATCGTGAGTGATCTTAGAGAACTTAACTTGTGCCCCACTTTTTCTCTATCTTTGATCCGAGTTATAGGGTATACTGAAGCCCGTGGTAGCCAGTGGTAACTAGTCATAGTATTGTTTCTTTCGTTTTTAATCGTGTCGAATTCCACTGGCGACACATTTCCTTAAATTTTCTTATTTCTTTCGGATTTAGAAACGTAGACGAATATGGCCTCTTAAATATAGTATTTTGTAATCTGTTAAGACGATGTCATCCCTTTTTGATATTTTCATTCTTAAATAATTAAAAGCAATAACAAGCAAAAGAGTTTATAAAATTTTGTAATTTTTAACTGACCTGAAAATATTATTTTTATCTTTAATCTTTTGTTTTCCTTCTTGATCTTCTACACTTTCCTTACGCAAAGGACTAGCACTAAAAAAGCCTTGTTAACTTGATATCTCCTTAATTCCGAATTTTCCCTTAATGATTCGTTGCACACATAGCTTGAAATTTACGAAAATTTATTACCGGTGTAATTTCAATGGTTGTAGCTGACATAAAAGCCTTAGTTAACGAAACGTGAAACTTTGTACTCTGATTAAAACGAATGGTCTTAGATGTTTTGGGTATTTTACATAGAATGCTAACGACTTAGTTTTTTATTTGGCTTATTCTGTCTATGGTAATAATTTGTTGATGTACAGGTATAATTTGGTATAGAGCAGAGAAGCAGAAGTGCCAGATTATTCCAATTCTTACGTTCACAACGTCTATATTTTGTTAATACTACATAGCCTAAATTTTGTACACATGTATGGACATATGTCTTTACAGATTCATGTACTAAATATTTAGTTACGTTCTTGGTTACGCTTACATTACAGCAGTGTTAGGTCTATTTATCCTTGTAAACACTAATAATTCAAAATATTCGAATTTGGGTTAAAGTTCCTTTTAGCCTAACACTATGCTGGATTTCGTAATTTCTTCAAATTTTTTATCTCTTATTTGGGCCTTGGTCCACGATTTTAAAATTTCTGAAACTTAACGCTACATTCAGATGCTAGTTAAAATTATCTATAATTTTATACTCTACATGAATTTTTGCGATTTTATCAAATGTTTCACCCACTTTGAAGCCCTGACGTAGTAAACTTTAGAATTTCATTAAAAATTAATATTTCTTTCAGTTTGTGGGTTAAATTATCTTTAATTTGACCCCCTGCATGGGCTTTTACGATTTTGTTCACAATTTGACTCCATTGCATTTGTGCACCATAGTTCCGTCTGGCTTCCATGTCGTGTTCACACTTAAAAATGAAAGCGACCCCGTCTACTTCCATCTCAATGGTGAACCGGATGTGTTGGGGGAATACTGTTTAAGCACCCCAAAAACACGTTTCCGCTCGACTGGCCGTACTCCCTACAAATCATACACAAAAAACAAAACTTTTTGCATCTTTTCGTGTTATTGGAAGAGGATTATTTTTTGTAAATTATGGGTTGGTTTGTTACATTGTGAGCGGGGCTTACTGTGTAAATAGTGATTAATCAAGACTTAGTGTCTATGTCTCATTCGGGACAATGAGGATACCTCATTGAAGTGTGAACGAAACGCTTGGTTTAACAAACAAATAAAAGACGTGAGTAAAACAGTATTATTAATGATGAAAACCTCGAAAGTTTGCGAGCGAGAGAGAAAGACAAATGCCAAACAGTCGAGCTAAAACTGAAACTCGTTTAGCCCTTTTAGTAGTACTACAACAACAACAACAACAACAACTACTACTACTACTACTACTACTACTACTACTACTATTATTACTACTATTACTACTACAGCTACTACTACTACTATTACTATTACTATTACTACTACTACTACTACTACTACTACTACTACTACTACTACTACTACTATTACTACTACTATTACTAATACTACTACTATTACTAATACTACTACTATTATTACTATTCAAAACATGCTAACACGCACTCGTTGAGGTGCGGGGATACTCTACAAGGTGTGTAATAGTTTCTGTCTAGTGTTCACACAAACAAACTAAATGAGTACAAACTCTTGAATAATAAAGTTCCACACTCCAGCCCTGCGTTATTTACATAGAAACAGTATGTATGTGAAATGTATGCAGCCGTCTCTCGCTGGAGTGTTTCCAACAACACTTGTTCCTCATTTCCATTGCACTCCCGTTAAACAGTACTCCCATGAGTAGTGTGTATCGACGAAACGTTAGTAGACCAATACTATCTCAGAGAATGTAGCGAAAGTTAATATAAATACGTTACGCAATATTTATTACTACAACAGAAACAAAAGGAAATGTGGCAAATTATCTTTTTCATATCTTTCGTATATACTAAATAAAAATAACCCAGTGTATCATTTCAACGTAGAAAATACTGAGATAAAAAAATAATCTATTTCTGAGGCACTAAACGATGTGAAATATAAACATCGTACGATCGTTAACTACAAAAAGTATTTTTCTTATATCCCTATCAAGTTCAAAGGTGTTCTCTTCTTCCCTGGTGTATCCTCACATGTTATCTTTTGGTTCTGCACTAGCTTCTTAGTGGCATTATAACGATGGGGACAATGAGAACACAACAATTTGTGTTAGCTCGTGTTTGGTTTCTGTGGCAAAAATGAATAAACAGATAATTTTATGTTATCATATTTGTTAACATATTTTATGTTATTTATGTTCTCAACTAAGCTATGCCATTTCAGTAAACATGGTTCAGTGGCATGTTGAACATCGTGCGTTTCCTGCATAAACCCCTTTTTGAAAGCAATTATTCCTATAGAATAACACAAAGACAGTTCAGTAATAATTTCAACGTTTGGACACATGTAAGCGTTCGAGATCATCAACAATATTGAACTGGGTAAAGACATTTAGAATCACTACCTAAACACAGAAAACAATTGGAGGAAGTGTAAAAATAGTGCACATCCCCGAAAATGTGGAAACGGTAAGAGCTACTGTCCAAACAGCTCTGCTAGGATTCATGCTATGGTACTGCAGATTTCCAGTAGGTCTTTGTTATGGATTTTGCACAGACACCTGCTATTGGTGCTATTGTAGTGAGATTAACCCTCAAGAAATTCATGCTGCACATCTTCATAGCCATCGAGTAACTGTTTGGTGTAGAGTTTCCTCCGTTCATGTTTATGGACTGTATTTCTTTGAAGACAATAATGGAAATTCAGTCAGTGGAAACTAAGACCAATATGTGCAAATGCTGAACAATTTTTCCTGCCTTTATTAAATGATCTCAGTATTGCTACTGATTTGGTCTGGTTCCAGCAGATTAGAGCTACTACACACGCTGCACAAAAATGAATGTGTTGATGCCTGTGTTTGATGAGCGGTTGATCTCAACATACGTTGCAATTCCCTGACCAGTGCGACCTTGTCTGTGTGTGATTTATTTTTGTGAAGCTTAAGACTTTTCAGTCATTACCATTTAATTTAAATTAACTCAGGCAGCGGATCATCAAAGAAATTCAGGCTGCTGGTCTCGCCGAAGAGATGTCACGGATAGCTTTTCAACCAACTTGAAGAATGTATGCGTGTCCTTGGGCATCACTTGAGGAATGTTATTTTCGAACGATATACATGACTAAGTAAAATGACATCTTATTGCCTTTGTATTTATACCATATTTAACTTAAAAATATTAAAATATTTCTTGTTGTGATAGTTTTAAATTGCTGTGTTCTCATTGCCCCACACTTTGTTATCATTCAGCCTTAATCAAATTCACCTTCTGTACTACCCCTTCCTCTTTTCCTCACGCTATCCACCATTTTGTGTATCACATTATCACCTTTTCGCTGTTTCAGTTCTGTTTGCTTAAACGTGTTACAGTACTTTACGAAATAAAAATTATCTTTTCTATTAATTAAGGTATGAACGTATCATGTGATTACTGTAGTGTAGTGTAAGTACACTGTACGCGTAGTGTTGCCATTCAGAAACAAAGCATTTCTTTCAATTAAAAATTGTGTTCAAGTGATTTATAAATTTTTTGTCCTATTTTTTCTTTTTATTTACCTAGGTAGTAAAACTAGAATAACGAATTTAAAAAATAAAAAGTTGTCATGTATTTAAGGGATAAGCTATACTAATTAACACAGGCATGCTAAATATATATAATTAGTATATTTATCATTATTTTTTTAAATCGTATTACAAACATAACCATTAAATTTAAAATAAAGTAAATCATCATCATCACCATCATCATTAACACCTCTAGTATAATCGTCGCTACCACAATTTTCCTTAAGCATAACCGTAGTGTACATCACAGCTCACTACTGCCAGGAAGAAACCGATCAGCATTAAACCACGTGCAACGACAAGATGCACGGTAGAGAGGGGATGTTGCTTTCACATGTAGATATTGCGTTGTTACTGTTATTACTGGATATGTTTATAGTCGGACCTGAAATATACTTTAACTTGAATGTAACTGTATTGTTTTCCGTATCTTTTATAGCTAACCAGGCAGGTAGAAGCTGGCACAAGCTAAAGGCTTTGATGATACAATAACTGTACCAAAATCATAATGCTAAATCCGCCATTCGACTGGTTTTAGCTGAAAACGTTGTTCTATCCTATGCAGTCCTATGAACTCCTATGCTCTTCAGTTGTTTGTAAACTGCCAAATCATCATACTTTCTTTTTCCTTGCTCTCTCCTACCTTGACCTTCCTCTCGATTAGTAACTTCTGCAGACAGTCCCTTTCAAAATGTGACCAATCCAGTTTGCTTTTTTATTTTTTATGGCGCTTATGACACTTCTCTCTTTATGTATTCTCCTAAGCACTTCTTCGTTTGTTACGTTTTCTTACCAGCTAATGTTTTCCATTTCTTGCCACAACATTTCAAAGCTATCAAGATACTTCTGTTTCTAACCGTCCGTGTCTTTGATGAATACATTTCAATGCTCCAAATGTTGTCCGCAACTTTACAGCAATTCCTCTTGTAACCGTTGGTTTTCCTAGTCTACTAACCACTATTTTTCCAAGTCCAATTCTGCTTTGAATATCCTCTGTGTAACTTCCATTCCAAGTGATTACAGCCACTCCATTAAAGATCCAAATTGTATGTTTCGAGTCCTACTGGACGGTGTGCTTAACATTATCTCTGTGTGATCACTGTGTCAGGCAATCAAAGCTCGTCAAAACAGATAATAACTACGTCTACACTATGAAGAGACTAGTTATGAAACTATAGACAGCCTAACTATCTAACTCTGAAGAGATAATTCTATAGGACTGTGATTTTGGGGTTCATTCATACCCATATAAAATTTTAGCAATAGCTTCCTGCAACTTTGTTTTCTAACAGGGTAAGATTAGCTTGTCAGTTTTGTAGTACGTTAGCGAATTAGGTAAATTAGGAAAATGACTTGCCATTGCTGCTGCTTTAACGGAGGGTGATTTAAGCTTGTAGTAATGATCTTACCAATTTTACTGTCTTGAGCAATTACAAATCTAACATCTCCCTTCGAAAAGGAAATTTACATACCCGTTTGTCTTTTGTAGGAGTAAAATCTTTCCAAGGAATGGCAAAAGTTTACTTTTTAAACAGAATACCATCAGTCGGAGATGATAAAACTGCCACTTTATAGTCACTAGTGTAATTAATTAACTTTACAACCTGAGAATTTTTTAAAATTCTAAGTCACTATAAATTTTAAAAGAATCCGCAAACTCTCTTATCGTATGACGTCACGAGCGCGTCAACAAAGAAGGATCTTTGTTCTCAAGGGTTTGTTTTCCCAGTACTGTGGTTACGTTCTCTACGCACTACCTGTCTCTTACGCGCATGTACATTAAATACTTTGTTTCATTATTGTAGTGAAATATGTACTCAAATAAATAAATATAGAGGCTTTGTAATTTAGTATCTTATGCACAATTTTAATATCCATTTAAATTAATTACTGTAAATAAATTATACACGGTACTGAACAGTTGTCGTAAATTTTATAAAACATTCAACTTAACAATCGCTGCTGAATATAAAGGTATCGGGAATGACTGCAATCAATTAAATTAAAAGTGCTAATAAAATTTAATAATCATAACATAAAAGAATCGTTCATTGTGTAATAAAATTAATTAAATCGCGTGCAGCAAATCAAACGAACTCTTTGATTACGTATGCATGAAATTTCCATTTAATATTATATTTCCATCGGACAATAATTATTTCAACAAAACAATCTTCTGTTTTTTCCTACAAATAGTAGTTCTTTTGTTGTTAAATAAATGACGATTAACTTCATTTTCACGTTAGGTAAGTTAATACTACAGCAGACTGAAATGGTAGACTAGTAAAGGAAACCTTTAACTGTATCAAATGGTACATAGAAATCATATATGGATGAGTTCTATCTGGAAACTGCAGAACAACGAGTTTGAATTCGTCGAACTTGTCTTTCACATCCCACTTGTTTTCTCTGCATATACACTTAGTGTCTCTTGTTTGGTGTGTTTGCAACGATCCTTCTGTAATTAAAGTGTCAACTCCTCCAGCGTATAAGTCAGTAAAGGCACCGTTTGACTGTCGGAGGCACTTACTTGCCACATCACAGTGTCATCGCTTATGAGTTCTATGTGTCGTGATTTTGCCAGCAGTTAATCGTTAGCCACTTGCTTTCCCGCCTCGCCTGCGTATTCGGAGGCATGCCTTCTTTCGTGGCTGCTTTCTTGACCTTAAATTATGAACTTCTTCCTTTGTACTTCTCTGAAGTTAATAATTGCAGGCATATTTAATTACACACGGTGAATACTACAGAGTTTTATTTATACATCACAAGCCACATACATGTGTAACGTTTATATACAACCACATAAACGATTTGAAAAATTATTAGCTAAAATGTGAAGACGAAACTGCTCATTTAGTAAGTTGTTGAAGATTCCTCACAACTGATAATATCCACACTGGTTAAAAGCAAAGTCTACACCCGTTTTACCATCATAAATAAATTGTATTACTATCCCGGAAGCACAAGTGTTAATTGCATGTCATCAAGTGATTAACTGATTACGTTTCCAACACAGGAAACAGAAATGAATCCCTTAGTTTAAACAGTTTACAAATTATTGGCAAAGCTGGAAAATGGAGATGCTAAAAGACACGACGTAAAGTGAATGTCAGTGTTGCAAAACCTAAATAGTTACTACTCATATCTAGGTACCTGTAGTACTTAGGACTTTACTAAGTAAGCAAAGGACGCTAGGTAAACAAAATTATATGAAGAAATGCAGAAATAGTATGTGAAAATTTGACTAAGAGAGAAATTGGAATCGTTACAAGACCCGTAAATATAACTTCTGGTTTCCCAAGTTTGAAACTTCGTTGTCATTTATGTGAACTGTATTAAGTTTGTATTTCAGGCATAAAGTACCTTGTGTACTGGCTTAAACCATTAGATAATTATATATTTCAATTACTGGAAAACTTACAATTTTTACATCGACTTGATGTAAAGTACTAAACTCCAGCCCCAAGATAAACAAATATACACTATAAAACTAAAAAACAAGTACTTAAAATAACGTATATACTATAAAAAATGATATTGAAAAATTACAAACAAACACAAAGAATGGGACTCGATTTCCAAATTCAGGTATATCCACAATCAAATTTAAACTACAAAAACATGGAAAGATCACATTACGGTCTCTTACTTTTCGCGACATAATAGATAGCTATGCAAAAGCACTATTCAAATATTTGTCTAGAAATATACAAGTATTACTTATATTACGCCTATTAAAAGTAGCTTAAATTACATATTTAGAACGATAATGATTATGAAATGTGACTACTAACGGCATGAGAGTTGTAGATTTAAAGTTAACTGTTTTCGTCACCTCTTAAGATTTCAGAATTTACCTGATATATTGCAACAGTACAAACAGTAACGATACTGTGCATTGCCCAAATAAATAAAATAAATAATAAATATAAATTAATAAACATGATTCAGATTGCATAAGCTGAATCGTAGTAAGAATAAGGAGTACAAAGATTCATGCATGGACATGCAGTTTCGACACACCTGCCGCTAGCGTTGTGCACGCACGTAGGTTGTTGGTGTGTGTGAATCCTGTCCGCTCATGAAAAGTAACCAACCGTTTTCAAGTAGAATAGTTATATGTTTATTGTTAATTATAAGAAAACTATGTACGATGGGAGAAAACAAAAGACACCAAAGTGTGTAGAATTTATAAATAAATAAAATGTTAAAAAACTATACAGGTGACGAAAAGTGCAATTACTATACGTAAAAAATGAATAACTCTTTTTGTGAATACCATAAAGAAGTGCAATTTACCTATAGTAATCACATAAAAATTAGTGCTCGATTGAACATCGAGTGAGGTGAAACAAACTTCGTAATTCGCGAAAATAAGCGAAAATAGTGAATTGAACCAGAGTGGGGGGAGTGACGCCTCGACAGAATCTGACAAGTTGAAAAGTGTTCAGACAGGAATTTTTGCACGACCTGACTATAAATACCAGACCGCGTTAAGAAAGTTTTTTTCTTCTCGATTCAACCATTGCCGCAGGAGGCTAGGTCAGTCGACGACACAAGTTCATAGTTATCGTAAGTCACCAGATCAACTAGCTATACAGCCAAAGCTGCAAAATACATACGATGAAGTCTATGGACACACCGGCAGCATACGACATGAGACGAGACGACTGTTAATCTACACAAACGGAGGACACGACCAGAGGACCTGAAGCACATGCAGAGGACACGACCAGAGGACACGGAGGACGTACAGATGAATAACCACGTCAAACGAGGTGATAAGAAAAAAACATTTTAAAGATTAAAGTTTGAATGGAAGACATTCAACCAATATTAAAAATAATAAATGATACAAAAATGTAAAAGCAGTAAAAATTAGAATAGTATTTCTTGTATCAAATTTAGAAAGTAGTACGTAAATGATAAGAGAAATAAGTAATTTTTGAATTAACGTAATTAGTAAAGTCTTTGATGATAAAGAAACAAAATAATGCATATGCAGTAGAAAGTAAAACAAAGTGATATAAAGAAGTTTGAATAGATATAAATTCTTTTTTTTTTTAAGCTAATGAATCAGCAATTGCATAAATATGAACATACCATGAGTAAGCCGAGAGCAAAATAAACATTTTAAAGTAATTACAATTAGATAATAAGAGTTGTATATAACTTATGTATAAATTTGTTAGCAATAAGGTATGTACAAAAACTTCATACAAACGATTGAATAATGAGTTACTTTTTAATATCTGATATGATAGATGTTGTTTAAATAAATAAATAATGGAAAGATTTTAAACGTAAATAACGTATCACCTTCTTATTACGATTACACCTACCTATGTATTCAATACACAATATATAAATAAATACATCAATTTGTATTGTTGTAAATTGTCTCCAAAAAGCGTGGGGCCACATAAATTAAATTACACTACTTTGTTACGTTACATAAAATGGCGTCCCAAGAACGTAGGGCTCCACAAATTTAAATACAACAAATGTTGTTATGTAATGTTGTAATATTTATATGTGTATGAATCGCTACAATCAATTTAATGTGGGGACAAAAATCTCTTTTCTACGGGGTTTTCAGACTTACTCGTCGAGTCGAAATTTAGGCGTTTACTTACTTCTGACGTTATTCTCTGAATACTTGGCAGGGACAAAAGGACACACTGTTGCCATTGTTTCTTAGTGCCGGTATACTTCATTTACGGTAGCTTTTGGTAGATTCGTTGCAATGTTCTTAACATAACTTTACACACTAAAAACTAATTCTTTTACTGCCATCTAATACCCGTTATAGTAATTGTCATTTTAAACAATACACAATTATGAAGCATTAAAATTACAAAAATTATAACCAACCACAAGATTACACTTTTTGATGCATATTATTTTAATTTGTCACATGAAAATTTTGACGCGACCGGAAAAAAAGGTGCAGTCATGGATCACAATGTAGCAGCTTGGCGAGTAAGCATTGAGAGGAATGGGAGAAGCTGTGTTTGACCTTGGAGCGCCGATTAAATTCAGCGTGAGACTAATGTATTACCCACAAGTGTTTAACCGTTGTACGCTTTGTGGGCTACTTGTGTTGTAACTTGTGTACAGTGTGTATATAGCAGTTCACACTCTATACTATAAATAACTAGAACTTCTGTAACACGAGGGTATTTGATTAAAAAAAATTAATAACACGGACTTCCGACTTCAATGGCATTGAATAATTTATTATCTAGTTGTAAGGTAAAGATTCATACGATATATAGAAAAATATTAATCGTAATTAAAATAATTAAAATCACAATACGCAAGTAATAAGTTAGTGCACCCACATATATCTGCATGTCGTTTATGAGATTCATTAGTTTTATAATATTGTATTATAGTGTTACGACATTACAGAACTATCTACGTGTTTATGGAAGGTTCCAGAGGGATCCGGAATGTAATGCGTGTGGCGTACGTGACTCTCGACGCATTCGCGAGACTTTTCTGGAAGCCGCCAGCCGCGCGGACTGTGTCAAGGCCGCAATTAATTACGTCGTACACACTAGCGCTAACGTGCATTTTAGAATTTTCTTTTCTGTGAGCGTTGTATAAATCTAAGGCATCAGCAGCCTTAATGATTCAGTTATAGTCGCGATATATTATAGTGCGGTTCGAGTTTATTGTCGGGCGATACTGTGTGCGTTCAAGTGGTTATTAGAGAAGTTCTGTGTTTTATAACCTGGCGGTATATTGTAATACAATTGTGTTTTAATATTACTTGACATTTTGTTGCGTGTGAACAATTTTTATTTGCTTTTTTGTAGGAGATTGTGTTTTTAATTACGAACTGTTTAACTGTGAAAATTACAGTTGGTAATTAGTGACTTAATTCCTGTCTTGTAATTTTTTTTCCACTGTACCTACGACGATCAAGTAGACCGTCATAACAGTGGTGTCAGAAGTGGGATAGAAAGGTTAACAGTGGAAACAGTGGACATTTTGTACAAGACGAGGTAATTCGTAACTAATCGGTAAACAATGGATGCCAGTCAGATGATGGAAGCTTTCCAAGCGCTGTTGCAGCAGACAGGGGAACAGACAAAAGAAGAACGAAGACAAGAAAGAGAGGAAGCAGAGAAAAGACGCCGACAGGAAGCGGAAGAAGCAGAAACACGACAGGACGAGAAACGCGACAGGAAGCGGAAGAAGCAGAAAAACGACAGGATGAAAAACGCAGGCAGGAAAGAGAGGAAGCTGAGGAACGTCAGAAAGCACTAATGCGAGAAACAGAAGAAAGACAAAAAGAAAACGTAAGCAGGAGGCAGAGGAACGGAAGCGTGAAACAGAAGACATCAAGGAGTTAATACAGGAGCAAAAACAGAAACAAGAACAAAACCGCTGCAGAGTTGAATTTCCTACGAAGTGAGCTTAATAAACAAGTTACTAAAATATCGGAGGTACAAGAATCAATGACATTAAAAATAGCTGAAGTAGAAAAATTTGTCTTGACTGTGGAAGAAACTATGTTAACAAAAATATTTGCAGTAGAAAACTCAATGGCAAACAAGAGAACAACTTAAAAGCGAAATTGAGCACTTCATAAAGATACAACCAAAACAAATTTTTAACAGACTATACCAATGATAAAGACAGAAAAAGACGCAGAAAATAAGTTAACAGAGAAAATGTTTGCAGTAGGGACAGTTCATGTCAAAGCTTCAACCTTTGACGGAAGCAGTCACTGGGCAACGTACCTCCGCCAATTTTAATCTGCTGCATGCGCAAATAATTGTACAGAGAAAGACAAGGCTGTCTCACTCGTGCTCGCATTTAAAGGACCTGCGGCAGAATTACTACAGAAAGGGCTACCTTATAGCCAAAATACTTATGCCGAATTGATAAATGCTCTGGAATTATTACGTTATGGTGATAAATATTTGCGAGATGTGTACTGCACCCAGTTGAGAGCAAGGCGACAGCATTCCGGGGAGAGCCTTCAAGAGTTTGAAGCAAGTATCGACTGACTAATTAGACTGGCCTACCCTGAAGCGCCAGAAGATTTTCGAACGAGTTTTGCGATGCAGACATTTACTGCCGGTGTCCGAGGTAACGAACTATAGTAAGTGTTACGAATGGAAAGACACCAGAACCGTGCGGACGCCCTGGTACATGCTTTGCAATTTGAGGCCGCCAAATCGGCGTCTGGTTGGTCCAGTCATAAAGTGCGCGCTAAAAGATCGCGACGGCACAGACGATGAGGAAGAAGAACAAGGAACAGAGATTCGACGGCCGGTGCTACAGCATAAAGTAAGAAAGGATGGAAGACCGAAGTGTTATAGATGTGGGAAACCTGGACATCTACAATGGGATTGTCAGGTTAGGCTTCAGCAGCAGGAAAACGAGCAGTAGTCGGTAAAACGGGGCGTGTGCTGACTAACTGGAGGAACGAAGTCCCTAGGCAATACGCAATTTCTACACATCGGATAAACAGCGGGAGCTTGGTGGTTAGTGGATTGGTTCAAGAAAGGCCAACCTCGATTAAAGTTGACACAGGTGCAACAGTTCCATTGTGCGGCCTGAAGTGGTGAAAGATATCAAGCCAATCTGGTGCTCTTGCAGCTTGCGTATAGTTACTGGACGGCCTGTAAAAGTGTTTGGAAAAGTAGAGATACACCTACGCCTCGATCGACTTGTCTTTAATCATCAAGTACTTGTTGCAGACATTGTGGATGAAGCAATTCTTGGTGTGGACGTTATGAACGCATACGGTCGACTTCAAAAACAATGCCTTGAGAATCGGTGGCGAAGAGGTAATGCTCTCCAAAATGACTACATCAGAAAAATCGATGGACGTCATAAACAAAGTGGCCGTAACTGTTCCGCCAAACTCCGAAAAGATCATCATGGTTAGAACCGAGGTAGATACTAGGGGCAACCAGTGCTCTATATTCGAACCCCAGGTAGTCAGCACACCGGGGATACTAATTGCCAGAAGTTTAGTAAAACCTGACGAAATCGGAAATGTACCTACTAGATTGGCAAATATTTTGGATCAAGCTGTCACTTTACAAAGCAATACTCTCCTAGGCAAATTGACTCCTGTGGCCTGGGTAGCCGGAATGACGCAACGAAGGTCCAGCTGTGCTTCGAATACTTCCAAATTACCAGAGGAACTGCAGGAATTATTAAACAGATCTTGTAACGACCTGTCAAGGTGTGAGGTAAAAGAACTCGGACGGTTTTTACACGAATTCAAAGATTCTTTTGCAGTTCAGGACAGTCACTGGGAAGAACCTCTCTTGTACAACATCGCATCAATACCGGGGACACAACACCGATACGCCAACCTCCTCGAAGGCCTCCATTATCTAAGCACGAGGAAATGTTTCGGTTAGTACAGAACTTGTTGACAGAGAGAGTAATCGAACCTTCGTCAAGTGCTTGGTCTTTTCCTGTAGTGCTGGTAGCGAAGAAGGATGGTGGATTGCGTTTCTGCGTAGACTAGCGGAGGTTAAATGACGTTACAAAGAAAGACTTATCCATTACCTCGCGCTGACTATTCACTCGACACGTTGTCCGGAGCACAGTGGTTTTCCACATTGGACCTGAAAAGTGGATATTGGCAAGTGCGTCTTCATGAAGAAGACGAGGAAAAGACCGCATTCTTGACCCCAAAGGCTTATTCTAATTGAACATCATGCCATTTGGACTCTGCAATGCACCGGCAACATTTGAAAGGTTGATGGACCTGGTACTCCGAGGCCTGACATGGAAAACTTGCTTTGTTTATTTAGACGATGTCATAGTCATCGGGAAGACTTTCAAAGACCATTTGGAAAACCTTAAGGATGTTCTAACTAGAATTCACGGTGCCCAACTGAAGCTGAGCCCGCATAAGTGTTCTCCATTCCTGAAGGAAGTACAGTATCTGGGCTATCTGGTTTCGGCAGCGGGTGTCAGCATGGATTCTAATAATGTAGACACCGTAAGAGACTGGCCAGTGCCGAAGAGTAAACACGAAGTTCGGAGTTTCCTGGAGTTATGCTCATATTACAGACTTTTAGTGGCTTCACTACTATTGTTAAACCACTACATGAGCTAACGGAAAATAAACGAAACTTCCATTGGTCGAGAGAGTGTGATCAAGCATTTAGGACTTTGAAAATTGCATTATGTTCGCAGCCAATTCTCGCTTTCCCAGCTTCGGAAGGGAAGTACATTGTGGACTCAGACACATGCAATACTGGTCTAGGAGCAGTTTTGACTCAAGTGCAAAACGGTGAAGAACGAGTAATAGCGTATTACAGCAAGACACTTTCTAAACCGGAGAGAAATTATTGCGTTACAAGGAAAGAGTTGCTGGCAATCGTCCGAGCGTTGGAGCACTTCCACAAATACCTCTATGGAAGAGAGTTTTCACTACGTACCGACCATGCCGCGCTTGCATGGCTCTTGAAATTTAAAAATCCGGAAGGACAGTTGGCAAGGTGGCTTGAACGTCTGCAAGAGTACAACTTCAAGGTTCAACATCGACGGGGGCGCCTGCATGGTAATGCAGATGGCTTATCACGAAGACCATGCCCGGAAAACTGCCGACATTGCCACAGAAAGGAAGAACAAAACTCAAGTGAACATGTTCAAGCCATCACTGTAGATTTCCTGGCAGACTGTTGGACAACACAAAACTGTCGACAAGAATAGATGACTGATGAAGACATTGGACCGATCTTGACAGCAAAAGAGGAAGGTCGGAGCCCGGATTGGCAAGATATCTGCCATGTTTCCAAATTGCTGAAGGGCTACTGGGCACAATGGGAATCTCTTACCATAGAAAACGGATTGCTGAAAAGGCCTTGGGAAAGCGCAGATGGACGAGACGTGGTCATGCAGTTGATAGTTCCCCGAAGTAAAGTGCAGTCTGTTTTGAAAGAGATGCATGATGGAACATCTGGAGGCCATCTTCGCGTTAACAAAACCCTTCACAAAATACGGAAGCGATTCTATTGCCTTCATCTTTGCCACGACGTAAAGGAATGGGTTCGGACGTGTGAAATATGTGCTGCAAGCAAGGGCCCACAAACCAGAAGCAGGGGAAAAATGAGACAGTATAACGTTGGACTGCCTTTCGAGAGAATTGCCATAGACATTGCGGACCAGTCCCAGTTACTGACGATGGAAACCGGTACATCATTGTTGTAGGTGACTACTTTACTAAGTGGGCGGAAGTCTACGTAATTCCAAATCAGGAGGTTACCACTGTGGCAAAGCAGTTAGTTCGCAACTTCTGTTGCCGTTATGGAACCCCTATGGAAAACCAAACGGATCAAGGGAGAAATTTCGAATCGGGAGTGTTCAAAGAATTATGCCGTCTACGCGGAATTCGAAAGACCAGGACAACGCCTCTGCATCCTCAGTCGGACGGGATGGTTGAGAGATTCAATAGGACACTTGAGCAGCACCTTTCGAAGGTTGTTGACGAGAACCAAAGAGACTGGGACCAACGTATACCACTATTCCTCATGGCGTATAGATCATCAGTACACGACACAACCGGCATGACTGAAGCAAAATTGGTGTTTGGGCGGGAGAATACGTCTTCCTGGGGACTTAATGTTCGGATCACCTGAGACTGAGTCCCAAGAGCCACAGAACTATTCCTCGCAATTAGTAAACCAACTGCGAGAAATGAATAGCTTGGTAAGAAGACGGCTGAAGATTGCCATTGATAAAATGAAAACTCGGTATAACATTCGCAGCAATAGTGTGGGTTTCCAAGAAGGAGATCAGTTCTGGTTGTTCAACCCAAAGCGCCATCGTGGTCGCTCACCTAAGCTTCAGTCTAACTGGGAAGGACCCTACAATGTGAAAAAAAGAATCAACGACGTTGTTTATCGGATTCAACTGGAAGGACAGCGTAAGTTCAAGGTCGTCCACCTAGATCGCCTGGCTAAGTATTACTTCAGAGATGGTTTGCCAGTTCGGGACGAACGGGCTTAAGGAGGGGGAAGAACAATCTACGTGTTTATCGAACGTTCCAGAGGGATCCGGAATGTAATGCGTGTGGCGTACGTAACTCTCGACGCATTCGCGAGACTTTTCTGGAAGCCGCCAGCCGCGCGGACTGTGTCAAGGCCGGAAATAATTACGTCGTACACACTGGCGCTAATTTGCATTTTAGAATTTTCTTTTCTGTGAGCGTTGTATAAACACAAGGCGTCAGCGGCCTTAATGATTCAGTTATAGTCGCGATATATTACACTGTGGTTCGAGTTTATTGTCGGGCGATACTGTGTGCGTATAAGTGGTTATTAGTGAAGTTCTGTGTTTTATAATCTGGCGGTATAATTTAATACAATTGTGTTTTAATATTAGTTGACATTTTATTGCCTGTGAACAATTTTTATTTGATTTGTTGTAGGAGAATGTGTTGTTAATTACGAACTGTCTAACTGTGAAAATTAAATCTGGTAATTAGTGACTTAATTGGTGTCTTGTATCTTGTTTTCCACTGTACCTACGACGATCAAGTAGACCGTTGTAACAATATGTTACGTTTTCAAGACGAGACGCACAGTAATTATACACAGTACACAAGCATCTATTCAGTTCTCACCAATAGAACTCTCTATATTAAACCTGTTGGTAAAATTTATGTCGAATTAATTGATAAATCATGTCGCAATAAAGTTAATTAAATTGCGAATTATAGCATAAAATGCTATAACAGCATTGCAGCAAAACTATTAGAGAAATATCGAAGCTGTAACAATGGGGCGTTTGGTTACATACGCATTGCTGCAGATTATATTAAAACCAGCTGAAATTAAAATGAAAAACATTATTTTCAATTGGATTATGCGTATTTTGTTACACGACGGTAGATTGACGCATTAAATAGATTCATACAAAACTTTATTATCTAAAAGTATACGTAGTATATTGATTGATTTATTTCAGATTCTGTTTGTGTTGTCGTTAATGTTACATTTTTACGACTGTTGTGTTTTTTTTAACTTAAATGTAATGCAACGTAAGATGGGAACGTTACGCATTCTACAAGTAAATTCTACGCCTTTAACATATTTGTAAAATGAAGACCCGATATCACGACTTGCGTATAGAAACAGTAGTGATAAGGAAAATCGATTTGTTGCATTTCCAAAAATAAAGCTAAGACAAAAAAAGTAAAGTTTCTTAAGAAAAAGTGTTCAGGTACATTCATCTTATTCTGAGTTAACCGTTAATGGACCGTTTCTAGTGTATTTTTCAACGTTAGAAGCATTCCTCCCATTCAATTTGTGGAATACAGAGTTAAGTCTCATAGCGAGTTTTCTTAATCTCTTCTAATATATGAAAGGAGATTTTTTAAGGTCTATTTGAACTCTCCACACAATAAAACATCTGCAGGAAACAAGTCGGGGAACAAAAGTAATGATAATGAAATCTCTCTCTCTCTCTCTCTCTCTCTCTCTCTCTCTCTCTCTCTCTCTCTCTCTCTCTCCCCCTCTCTCCCTCTCTCTATTTATGCACCTAAGCATTCAAAGATCTTCGACGAAACAGAAACATGGAAGCATGATAATATTTTTAGGCTGTTTCAGGGAATCGAAAGTGTGGAAAAAAGTATAGTGTTAACATCACCTAAAGCGTTACATTTTTCGATGACGTTACACATTTTGCATCACGCATTTTGTGGAATGACCCCCAGCCTAAAAACATTATCATGTTAAAAAGGCTGACAAAGTAGAGTTGTTGCTAAGTATTGGTAGATTGTCGTGGTACAGCACTCATGAATTGTACGCCTATGCATGCAACGATTTTTTCGCACAGTTAATTTTCAGATTACCATTGAGTATGCTTTTAAAATTGCTTTGTTGACTGTTGTACTTGGTGTAAGTTAGCTAAGACTATTCATTAATATTTCTGACAGAGTTTCCGTCACTAGTTTCAAATTTCTTCAACTCGAAATGACCTCACATAGATGTCACACAGCCGTCTTCGACGTAATTATACGTCAATTTTTACATCAGCATATAACAACTGCAGAAAGGGAACACTTGCTGTAATAGTTACCTTCCTACAAAGTCTACAATTCTCTATCAAGTTTCTTATGTCACAATAATGTACAATAAAATATGCTGAGCAACAATAAAGTAGTTGGGGTACAGAAGTTTATTAGGTAATCATCTTAAACAACGTGTTTATTATTTATTTAAGATTATGACAATGATTAGATTTTTAATCCAATAAAATTGAAAGAGATATTATAAGTGTAAAGATAAATGTTTTATGTAAAAGACAATTATAGTATTAATATTCACTTTCGTAAAAATAGCGGCCACGATTTGCAAAGGTCAACAAATCAGTTCAAATTTTATTTTAGAGGCAACGAAAAAAATTGTAAAACATTTTATCAACTAAGCACAAAGATGAAAAAAATTTTATTTGGAAGACTTTATAGAATATTCAGAGTCAAAATGCACTCTAAATAATAAAAAATAAATCTAGTAGCAGTAAATTAATACGGTCATCTAGCACAGTGGAATAGAAAAAATGTTTTTTATTAGTTAATTATTTTTCAAAAAAATGGATTATAAGTCCTAATATTTTACTGAAACAAAGGAAGTCTGTCTGTTTATGAAAGGGAATACAAGTAGTGGACATTCCAATGTCGGTAGTGTTGTTATTGTCGTAAAAATGCATACTGAATCGTTTTTTAAAAACGAGTCACAGTACACCTAAAATAATACAAATATACTAGTTCACAATTATCATTTAAAGCTACGTATGAATTATTTTAAATAAAACATCTGTAGTATTTTGTGCTATTATAAGGTTCCATTACAAATGTTGCATAACCTTACAACGCAAACATGAACTCCATTTGCAAGTTTAGAAATACTTTTGAGAGAAGCTATTATGTGAGATGTATCATAATAAGCTTCGAGGTCACTGCGGTGTTGCCAGTGT
The DNA here is from genome assembly GCA_034769895.1 of Magicicada septendecula. Taxonomy (NCBI): domain Eukaryota; kingdom Metazoa; phylum Arthropoda; class Insecta; order Hemiptera; family Cicadidae; genus Magicicada; species Magicicada septendecula. The sequence goes on from CM068371.1 coordinate 430,829,622, forward strand.
TTGCAACAGACCTCCCCTCCCCCCCTTTGACTACGCATAACCAAGTGTAACATGCTACAACGGAGGGGAGAGGGGCGGGGAAGAGCTGTTACTATTGCGTAACCTCGAAGCTTATAATGGTAAGTCCCGTACTATAGTAGTGATAAAACACATTGAATAAAAACCCAATTTTGTAATTACGAGGTACAAATATTTCATCAACACTTTTGCGGGGAAAGTTGAATTAAATCACTGCGTACAATACAGGGCTTAAAAGTATAAGGGAGCTGGCATTTGTCACAAAATATTATGCCTGTTTGTACCGCGTTGTGGGCACACTTCAGTTGGTAGGTGTGAATGTTGAAGTGGACTGTTTTCAATTAATTCAAAGTTTTTAATGCCAATTTTGTCTTTAAAAGTTCTTAATGTGGACTAAAAACAGAAACAGTACTGTACCTTTTCACGTTTGTTTGTAAATTCACACTCGAAGACGATGAAAACGATTACTCTTCTCGGAATGTAAACGACACTTTTTTACATAGGGGATCGTAGTAACTGACCCGACGACGATGGTAGCAAACACAATATAACGATGAATAACCGAACACAAAGGTTTAGAAAAGGTTTGACGTAAGTTGTACGCAGACCGGCCGACGCGAATCCAAAATTGTTTATTTATTAAAAGAATTAATTTTATTTATTTGTATTTTAATTAAATAGAATTAACCACCCATTTAATTAAATAGTATTTTAAGCACACATTTCAATTAAGTAGAAAATTACTTTAAAACAAATATTAAAATTATATTTATTCAATTGTAATAAATATTCAAATCTTTGTATGTACATTATATACAATTATGTATTCAATTTTTTTCCTTTTGATTCTACGTTTCAATTTACTTACTGTTATTGTTTCAAAAATAATTGTTCATTTTTTACCTGCTTTCAGTGTTCCGTTCCTGTAGCAAAATTATTGTTTGTGTGTACACAAATTATTGTACGTGTGTGTTGGGCTCAGATGATGTAGTCACTCCGTAGTTATTAATGGAGTCTCTGCTTTGGCTCGAAAGTAATATTACTAATTTTTTTCGAGTGTGGTAAAGTAGAAAGGTCTGATTTTCCTAGGTGCCCATCCAGACTTGTAACAGTTTAGTCCTCCATCAACATCGGCTTTAAACAAATCATTTTAACGTCTATTTCTAGATTAATAACAGCGTTGATGTGCTAACCAGTATCTGCATAAGGTTTGTGATTTTCATTTGGTCAGTACATATAAATTAATTGTTTATAACTGATTAATCACCAGTGTAATTAATTTGTCTTTAATACTTCAGTTATTCACGCATAAGTTGCACTCAGTTTGTGTCTACATAAGCTTTTCTTTGCTCTTGGTCAAATAGGACTGATCGGTTAGAAAAATTTATTGTTAGTGTGCGAATCTGCATAAAAAACATATTTAATTATTAGCATTTATTGACATCCTAATCGGAGTTCACCCACACGTATAAAGAAAGTACGTCGTACACAGAGGCAAGTCTCGGATGGATAAATCACCCGTCGACAAGAAGAACACGAATATCCAAATAAACCGTATATACACACAGTTCGTCACCCTCTCGGCAGCATATTGACAAGTGTTTCAAAATAAGTCCATTCCTATTTAAAACAATTTACAACATTTCTAGCACTAATATTGTTATGGATAAATATGCAGACATGTATCGTTGCAATATGTATCCTGGATTCATAGGCCTATGAGCTGCAGGACCTGAAAATTAGAAAGCTACAATCGATATCCGTGCAAACAATATCTACTGTAATTTTTCGTTCATCACATTATAAAGTCATCATTCATTAGTCAACAGTTAACGCAGTAACTTTTTGAAGTTGTACTTCTTTAGGCGCGTTGAGGGTGAAATTTGTGGTACGTAACGAAATGCCCGCGCACCATGCAACGGAAACGGAAAGTTAACAGGATGAAGTTAGCGGTGGACAACGAGCCTGAGGCCAGAAAAGTGTACTGCAGGAATGTATAAATGTACAGTTCCGATACCGCTAAATAGCTTTTGTTTATTTACTTGTTACTATGGTAATTAATTCTGGTCTTGTTGACATCTTTAGTAGTAGTATTTAATATATTTCATTACTTATTCATTGCATCATCAAAATACGTATAAACATACACTTTATAATCGCTTAAGACAATTACAAAATATATAGACGTATCTGTATAAAAAATTACAAAATGAATCAATACAATGGCATAGTAAAACATTAAAAACTGCAGGAACGGATAAAGGTATAGTTCCGATGCCGCTAAATATCATTTGTTTATTTACTTGTTACTATGGTAATTAATTCTGGTCTCCATGGTGTTGCAACGGTATCACTTTAACAGCCACTATCTTTACGTCCATCTGGAACCACAGTCTGTCACAAACGTCACACGCGTGTCCAAATTCATTATTAAAGAATGTTTTGTGGATGTGCTTTGTAGCTAACTGCCACGTTTTGCTGAATTCGATCGGCTGATACACTTGCGAAGTCGGGCGCTCTTGCTCATCCAACTCGACTTCAGTATTTATTGAAGTTATACTTCTTTAGGCGCGTTGAGGGTGAAATTTTTAGTATGTAACGAAATGCGCGCGCACTTTCAACGGAAACGGAAAGTTAACAGGATGAATTTAGCCGTGGACAACGAGCCTGAGGCCAAAAAAATGTACTCCAGGAATGGATAAATGTACAGTTCCGATGCCGCTAAACAGCTTTTGTTTTTGTTTTTATAAAATATTTAAAGAACACATACGTTAAACGATAAAAACAATAAACATTAAATAAAGAATAGCACAAAACAAAGAATACTATTCATAAACAAAGGTCCTTACTGTAATCAGTTTTATGCGAAATAAACTCTTTGACATCTTTTAATGCAATATAGGCTAGTCATTTTACATCGGTTTCAAGTGGTTCTTCCAATTTCTTTTTTCCATTAACTTAGACCAACATAAAATTCCACAATAACCAATTACTATTATTTTAATTATTAATCATTTGCATACTGATAGAAACTTCCACATTGGTTTTTATTGCATTAGGTTGAAGTGAGGATTTTAATGTACTTCTTTCGTTATAAATTAGATTTACTTAAATTCGTCTTTGTAAGGTAATAATGTGCTAATGAATGGGAACTAGGTTATAATTTCGGTCCAATAAATTCAGAACAAGAAAGGAAACTGAATAACAATTTTGCTTTTAAAAGGTGAACAGGATAATCGCCATTGAACATATCAACTTTCTTTCTTACAAAAATGGAAACTGCATAAGAATTATACTGGAAGGGAATGGTAATAGGGAATCATCATTCAGCATGGTCTCAGGTTCAAAAGTACAGCCGTTTTTTTGTACACTAATTACGGAATTTTTTGTTAAAACGTAGGTTTCTTCTAGTACCAACTAATCATTTATTTTTTGTAAGTATTAATTTCAAAAGTCTTTTTTATATTAAATGAATAAAAGTTTCGATAAGTATTCTATCATTATGTTTGCTTTAATCCAATAATCTAATCTATATTTCTATATTTTAAATTATAGATCACACTTAATTATTCAGAAGTCTATCGAAAAGTAAATCCATTGCTGTAATACACTATTCGTAAGTATTTTGAGATATTTGATAAAAAATTAATTTTTCTCTACTAAAATATTATAATATTGAATTTACATTAATTCAATTGAATACAATTTTTATCTTTTAGTGTATAATAGTCATATTAATTTTATTTTATTCATATATATTATAACTGTGGTCGTTGTTTATTCGTTGTTATTTATTTATTGAACCACTTAAACACTATACAATAAGATATATATTATATTATATTATATTATATTATATTATATTATATTATATACAAAAAGAAGTATAACTTCTAACGCGCGTACATATGTACAAGCACCCACTTTTTTATACTGTTTTATTAATGAACTATCTGTCATCAAGGCAGTTACCACATTTCTAGATAGTTAATTATTACAGATGTTTGTATCGTTGTCGTAGAACATAGATTCAACCACTTTGTTATGTAAACCGTTATACAGAATATTTGGTAATAACCTAGCAGTCCCTTTATGCACATGTGTAACTGAGCCAGTACGTGTAGTAGTTTCTACATTAAGAATCGTTATATAAACACACTTCATGTTGATTTGAGCTACACCTTGCCACGCGAAAACAATGGCCATCACGTGATATTTAATTTGTTTCCATGAAACCCGCTTCTTTCATAGTAAGCGCTAGATGTTTTTTTATATCTGTTGTGCCAGTTTCAGTTCTAAAAACACAAAATAATTGCAAAGTGGTCGCTGATCACAAACAACTTATTCCGTTTATATATGCATAATAGTTTCGACTTTATCTACTTGTAATTCTAGAAAGTCTACTTGTAACATTAGATCCATTTGTTTGTGATAGATACTTAAAAAAGCTACCAGGAAACTATAATAAAATTACAAGGAAATAACAATGCATTATTTTCTAATATTGGAAGTTTGAAACGAGAACACTATCGAACAGCCGAATGCGTCCTCCGCCCCGCCCCGCCCCGCCCCCTCACTAGTCGAGCAGGTGTAGCCTCAGTAAAGTACGTTCCAGAGTGTTCAAGAATACTTCAGATACACATTAAGCTGGCATGCAATAAGGGTGGAAAATTATTCTCGAGAACCTGTCCTACCTTTACATGCGACAGAGGCTGGCTTTGTCAGACAGTTGCGTTGAGCGATTTTCCTTCGTGCGGATCGAATAGTGGTTGAAGTGGAAAGTGTTTACTGTGTTAAAATTAGTGTAGAATTCTATTACTTGACATTATAATTGGCGTGTGTACAACTTTACTTGAATTGTTGTAAAAGACTACCTTGTTGATTATAAATCATTAATTGTGATTAAGTAAAAGGGTAATTAGTGATTTCATTGGTGTCTGTATCTTGTTTTCCACTGTACCATACGACGATCAGTGAGACCGTCGTAAATAGTTAATATAAAGGTCCACACAGTAGTAATCTCAGAAGCAGGGTATCAAAAGTACTAGTAGTAATATAAGGTGTAAGGACAGATTTATGTAATAGATAGTTAACGACAGTATACATTGTTTCTGCTATCGGGTATTTTATTTATTACAAAATTAAATAAGTTTTTCAAAATTTAACATGCTTGTAAAGGAAAACATAAAAACAATTGTTAGATGTATTTATCGTTAAAGCTATATACTTAATTTAACGTAACACCTTGTATAATTAAACGTTTGCTGCATGAAAAATTTACCTCATCAGTTACAGCCATTGTTAATAATATTTAGCGCTTCCCTACGTATCAAACGCTCATTGTTACGGTTACGGCATTTCGCTAGCAATTGTACTCAACAGTTAAAGGCGTTTTGATCTAACCCGCCATTAATTAAATTTATTGCTCTACACAAGACCGTTTTATTTTGTAATGAATTGTTTCTCAAGTCGGATAAAATATTAGAAAATAAAATGTATGTAGACACTTGTGGTCAGTAACACTTCTGGTTAGTGACATTACTATGTGCAACATTGTAATTAGTCCAAAGGGACATTCAAAACTAACCTGTGCTTGTAAGGTGTAAATAATATACATCATTATATATAAATCTATACAATATTATACAATATTAGAATGTATAAACAACATTATTTATAGCAATGGCTTTCCACAGCCAGTGTTCTACATTTTCTGTTTAGCAACCGTCTTTGTTGAAATCCCATCTCGCTTTTCCCTCCCTTTGTTAGTATCATCTTTTGTAGTCTGCAATGTTCACCTTTTTACCTGTAAAGACTATTAGTGACAAAGCTGTTCCATCTTCCAACGACATCACGATCGTACTGAACACCTAAGTTCAAAGGAAATGTTTTAATTAAGCAGAAATATGTCATTCACTGTTGCTATCTTAAGAGTTCTCAAAAAAGGAAACCGATAATAATCCACATCATGTAAGAATTGTATATGTACAAAACCGAAATAGATTCTTAAAATTCCATTCTTGGAATTTAAAACATGAATACTCAGTGCTGTTCTGACAAATGCAATTTAACGTGCATGTATACGCATTGAATATGGATGTCTGTATGTACTTAAATGAAGCCTATTCATCAAAGATTCACCACGATGTTTGGAAAATAAATATTTTTAGCGTTATAATAAGAATGTTGTTTTCCATCTTTTAAGGTTTAGGCGTTGTCATTAATTTCTATTTTTTCTAAAACGCTATTTCTTCTCTCATGCCCTCCTTCCATATACAAAACACAATTTTTCCTATGCATTTTAGGTCTGCACGTTCAAATTCTGTACATTTACTGCTATCCATCTTCACTGAGGGTAACAGAGAAAGGTAAATTTTGTCTATCTGAGACTTATGTTTACTGCCTACAAGAACAGCAGCATATCTACTGTCTACAGCTATTGAATTCACTTACCTCATTTTCCAACATTCTGAGAAGTATAATAGAAACACGATAAATTAGATACAATGCAATGACGAGATCCGTCTAAGTCCATGACATTCCTATAATATTACAAAATAACTTAGAAGAAGAAAGTCCAGATTCTATATTATTTTTGAAAAATATGATATAATGTTTTATAAACTTTTGTCAAAACTTATTAATACTTTCTTTGGCAGGTCTTAAAGATGTACTAAAATCAGGTAATTAGACGTCAAGTTAATACGTTTGTTGTAAATATTATCATTTATTGGCATTAACAATAAACTGGTTATTACAAACCATAGAAGATTTATGACGCTGTATTTGAAGAGTGTCTATCTATTCAGTTTGTCAGTTGACAGTTAACAATTTCTGGCACAGTAAATCGTCCGTCTTTTTGATAATGAAAATAAATAAACATTCTTATGCGAATGGTTTTATCCATCTGATTCTGTACGCTTTAGTTTCTTCTAAAGTGATATTCAGAAATAACAATTTATGAAGAGATTGTATATCCCATACTTAAAATGATAAATATGACTTGTTCGTGTCCAATGTCTAATAGTTCTAAGATATAAAAGATACTCAATTATGCATTTTGTCAACATTAAGTGTATTAAGGGCATACTAACCCCTCCCCCCCAAGAAAACTTTGTAATGGCTACTTCAAATTTATTTTAATAATTGGTTAAAATTATACGGAATACGTTCAACATGCAAGAACACCTTTTGGTGAGTTATGATAATCGAGGACTGGTGAAACTGAAGTAACTCGAAAACGTGACTCGTTATGTTACCTAGCAAACCGAACCTCTTTTTAGAGCAGTGTAGATTTTCTTTGTATTAAAATTTAAAATTGAATATATGCGTTCAAGTGCATTATCCGTTTTTTGTGCATTTCTACCAGATTAATTTTGTTTTGCGATACGTTTACACAATTTCGGTGTAAATTTCTTTTGTTTATATACGCAGTCTGTTTAAACAATGCACTTATGAATACAAAGAAAGACGTTTTTGACGGATTTTATAATTTTAATGCTGATCTAAACTACAGATATTGTGGCAATGGAAACCATGTCGCGCCTGTACACAACTAGAACGTGAACATTTCAAATGAAATAATAGCAAAACGTGATGGTTCTATCTTGTGAATTAGCAAACTGAATCTAATTAAGATCATCTCCCCTAACAGAATAACCCTCTTCTCTGTGCTTGGAATACCATTTGTTTTCTTAAGGCGAGCTTTCAATTAATTCCATATGTAGGGGGCGCTTTACTGCAGTCGTATTTATTTATGCACGTATTTGTTAAGGAAATTCTACGTAAAAATAAATGTGACTACCGAGACCTCGTTTTATGTACTATATGAATTGCTAACTGTGGAAAATCGACACTCACACATTTTAATAATTTTAGCATAAAAATTGAGCAGATTCCGTTTCTCCAAAAATGAAAATATAAGCTCAATATTCTTAGTGTGTGAATTTATTTTGAAGCCTGTCAAGTAGAACATTAATAGATAATGTACAAATATTACTGAAAACAAACCCTTCACCCCCACCCTGCTCACACACAACAAGCTATAATTCAATGTCCCTTCCCTACCCTCAGCCATGTCAAAAGGGACCTTGAATTATAGCTTGTTGTGTGTGAGCAGGGTGGGGGTGAAGGGTTTGTTTTCAGGTTATTTGTTTCATATCCGATCTGACAATGAGCTGTGAAGCTTGAAAGCGCTAATCGGAATAATTTTTATATAGTGGTGTGCAACAGTGATAATTCTGTTTGTGATTTCAACCACTAACACAACTTTCTTCATTAATTACAGTACAGTTTAAGCGTCCACTAACACAACTTTCTTCATTAATTACAGTACAGTTTAAGCGTAGTATTATTCTGCTGTTTATAACACACAGGTCGACCACGTCGCGACGTGAAGTCCTGGAATAGTATCACACACACGTAGCATCATGTTTATAAAAGTATTTAAAACTATAACTCCCCTGTAATTAATAAATAATATTTCTCGAAAGAATACGATATATTGTCGCAAATAATTCGCCGTATTAAATTACGCACAACACTGTAGGTGACGCGGGGCAAAAAAATGTAGTCCATACGAAGAAAGACGTTGGAGACATCGTGGGAAAGAGAATTACTGGGCCAAAAGAATTTTTTCTTGTGTGACTTTATTAATGGGTGACAATAAACAAAACTGATAAATGATGCTAACAAAGTATATTGTTAAAAAAGTCACATCCTCAGAATTCAAACAAAATTAATAATAATCATAGGCCTTCCTAAAATGTATCAATAGAAAACTATAATATTTTATAACTCTTATGTGGAACAGGGACGCGTTATATAGACAAGGAACTATATATAAAGAACAGAAAACCGACGTATAAGAAAAGAACAGGAAACGACAATATAGGCCTATTGTTATAAACGAGAATGGGAACGACTACAACGTACAGATATTTAGTGCGCATGGAACAAAAAATATAACAAAAAATCCTTCTACTAGAGCTAGGCAGAGAAGAGCAAGAAGCTCATCACAGTGTAATGAGAATATACTGACAGATATCTGGCAAACCGTAGCGAGAAAAATGTCATGTCTTTCAAGCAAATAGCAAACAAATAAACGTCGATAGAAGACAGAAAGAACGCCCAACACGGTAGGAAAACCAAAAAAGAGAAAGGCGAAGAAATGCCATACATAAAACGTGTCAATACAAACAAATATAGCGTTCACTTAATACTGAGTTATTCAGACTTTTCTCACATTCAGCGTGTACAAAAGTAATGGGTTTCATAAATTATGTCCATCGGAAACACATCTCTGGAGCCAGAAGGAAGTTCAAGGGCATGGAAACACATATTAGACGATCTTAGTAGTTTGCTAATTCGCAAGAGAGACCCGTCACGTTTCGCTATTATTTCATGTTCAACTTTCACTATACGGCAGTTTACAGGCACCAGATGCTTTCTATTGCCACAACGTAACTTCTACTCTCCGCTGATACTCGGCAACCGACGGCAAGAAGTTGCAGCCTGTTAGTGTAACGTAACGTTTGAACCACAAGTTTAGACAATCGTTAACGTGCTTTCTCAAAAGATGTCACAGTATAGTATATTAAAATTATTTGATTATTATACTAAATATTATTTCTTACAATAATTACAAATAATTAAACCCACACGTACAAAATTCACGTCATTTTGCTTAAACACTTTATGCTTTTGTATATCACATTTTTATATATATTAATAATTTTAATTTATTTAATTTACTTAACGTTCCTAAAGTTTTCTATTATTTAAACAGAGCTGAGACGGTTCAGTGATATCCTTTCCAGTACTACAGGTTACCGTTTTTGGCCGCCAAATTAATTAGTACCTAGATTTCTAGTAGGTACCAATCAATTTGTATTCAATATCAAATAAATTCAATATTTATATCAATTTGTATTTATAGTAGATATAATAGTAAACTTGACAGACCATTGGACGCTCCTCATTAAGGTTTTAAATTGCAATACGTCTTTTACGGATAACGTAATTAGAACATTTGCTGCTTAGTTGTTTAAATACGAAAGGCATTTATTCTACTCGTTAAACATAATTGATTTCAAATTGTCGCAATACGTTATTAGTAAAATAAACGTCAATAAAAAGATATCGGCTTTCATTTAATGGCTATGAATGTGTTAAGTCTTTCTTCTCAAATATAAGAATTGCGCATTAAATTTTAGTTCAACATAAATGAGGCTTTTGTATGTTAAATAAAATTATACTACTTTAAATAAATGGAGAAGATAAACTATTTTGGCATAATCATCTTATGTAACATTCAGGATTAACGATATCGAGCTGGCAACAATTATTACTAAGTACAGTCAAGCACAATAAGTAACCCGTGCCAACTGGTTGTTAAAAATTTAATCACAACATAAAACGATACCGGTAGAGCATAATAAACTTAATTAAATTGCGGATTGCAACGAGAAAGGGGCATTTGACTGTAGACCAGTAAGTCGTAAAAATCGCGTTTATAATTCTGATTAAATATGCGCTGCAGATTACTGTTATTAAAAACTGAAATTAAATTGTACAATTTTATTTACAAGAGGACATAAAGTGTTTAATTATAACAAAGAGTTACGTTAAAGTAATTGCATTTGGATGAACAATTTTCTACACAATGCTTCATCCGTATTCCGATGAGTAGATGTAACTTATCACACATAACACCAGGAGGAAGTTTATTGTGTACATGCTGTATTAGGCTACACATTTTTCCAGATATGCCGTTAACCAAATAAAACCAATGTTATAACTGGGTTCTGGTTATAAATTTGATAAAGTCGAAAGAATATTTTCATCGTGTTCCGAAATACAATAAGTTGTTTCTGAACAGCATATACAGTATTTTGTTGAAGAACGTTCTGTGAGGCCAAAAGCACCGCTGCGGATGTGACCTACATCTGGCCCGCTTAAAGAAAACACGGGGTTTCAGAGTAAACAAACGAAATATCAAGAAAACGTGATCGCCATTGTACTGGCTTGGTTATTTAAAACTCTCACAGTCTTCAACATGTTTCTAAATTTCATCCTGAGTAGGTCTATACTTAAAGAAAAGCTGTGGAACAGAAACACTGTCAACTTGCTGCTAGTCTTTGTTTCTCTCTAAATTTATCTTCAATTATTGCATTTATGCAAAAAAATCTTTTGTAAAAGCATCAAAACCCCTACTTGAATTTTATAAACACGTGAATATTCGATTTAGTTATTATTTTCAATTGTCAACAGATTTGAAATTTATAACACTGGATCAATTTTATACAACAAAAATAGCTTAGCAGTCTGCAATAGGGTGGGTGCGCTGCTGTGAGTCGTCTAACAAGCACTACGCTTCAACTGTCCATTACCCATTTCCATCATCATCATCACTTCGCGGATAGAATTCCTCCTGTTCCAGCCTCATGACTCCTGTCATCTTGTGACTGGCCTGAAAACAGATCTTCTTCCAACCGGCTCATACTCATAAGCCAACTTCGGAAAGCGGGTACTGCCCAATCCCTTATTTCCAGTCCGGCTAATATCTTGCGGCTTATCAGTAATCAAAATGTTTTACCCTTTCCACGTTACGAGCGTTGTGCAAGGCTAGCTCAGTACTGGGGCTGCCACTTCTCTGCCTCTGACCATGTAGTGATGTTGTTCGGGACATCCTCCCTAGATGTGTTGCTTTCACCACGGCTACTGAGTTACATCTACCCAGGGCAGGGCTCTGCATACTCTGCAGTCGCAGTGTTACAGTCAACTAAAGTCACCTAGATGTTTGATTGTAATATTCCAAAGTGAAGCCGGTCCAAGATCATTTCCCTTACTCTTTAACTTGGTACTGGTGTTTACTGCTGCCCTCCACCAGAAATATTTACCAACCTTCCGGTCTAGATCCGTACTGGTCTGCCAAAACAGGGTCACCTCTTGTAGTATGTGGCTCTTTACCACGCAGTACGGTCTTGCTTGGAGAGAAGCTAGGGGCCCCACTGAAGCGCCATCTCCTCCCACACTGGGACTTGTGGGGACCAGTTCTCAGTCAATCCAAAGATAAGGTGCTATCTATCCAAGCTCCCTTCACCTATTTACACATTTTATGGAATTAAAATATGACGTCAGTGTACGACATAATATATGACAACAATGATGTCGTAATGTACAGATATCCGTTCCTTACCCATATTCAACGTAGTCTATATCACCATACAGAATGCATACAGCGAAGTGTTGTGTAACTAATCACAAGAAACGTTAAATGAATCCAATGTTGTAGTGCACACTTTATCCAGATTGACTTACCAGGATTCGCAATACAAATTAGTCAGTGAAAGTACTAAACCGGAGTAAAAAGATTATATTTCACTAATTAAAACGGTTTAGTGTATATAGATCACTCGCTAAACTGTCAGCGTGTTAATGAAAAAAGAAATCTAATTTTTCCTCAAATTTTATTGACCTCTTCCTGTACTTTGTTGGTACTGTGTCTGTGTTATAATAAAGTGTCTCTTATATTTGTAATAATGGATCCTTTTCACTGCCAAAGCAGTGTACGATCTAGGCAAGATAGCCTGGCTTATGTATTCCCATTGGCATAAAAGGAAGATAGTAAAAAGTGTAGTCTTGAGTGAAGAACGCATTAACACTTGTATTTGCATAATGCATTTTTAACTAACGCGGTTACCTTATGTGTGGATATTATAAGTCAGTGTAGAAGCTAACTCGTTACTGGACATAAAGTTACACAAAGAAAGTAAAACGAAAACACCGCTTACTTTAACAAGCGGTACTCACTTTAAGTAGGTTAGAAATTATAGAAACTGCTCCCATGACGATGCCGACTAGCTGTGAGAGGATATAAGTACAGCATAAGAAATAATTATGTGCTCCATTTAAGCACTCGTTCATAATCGTCTCTAAAACTATAATATAATTGATAAACATTTTTATCTGATATTGATATACATAATCGGACAACTAAACGGGCTATTATAGAGTACGAAGGTTACAAACAAAATAAAAATAGTACTCTACAAAGACAGAGTAGAAAGTCACACGTATAGTGGTGAGGCGTACGAGATTATTGCAAAAATAGATTCACATTCCAAGCTGTAGTTATCGGTTACTGGAGAACGCATTGTATATTTACAAGACAACGTACGCTTAGGAATACAGATATAACTAATATAATGGGAACTAACGTGAGTGTATTGTAATCACTCGACGTTATTGTCCAAAAGATGTTATATAGGAATAGGCTACTAGGGTAAATAACAGGCTACTTTTAAGTAAAAGAAGAAATGGCAGACAGAAAGTAGCTTGGAAAGAGCAAATGCGAGATAGAGACTTCACGGATAGACATTTGATTGATAAGCTACGTATAATCTGGAATGCGGGAGACTTTTCCGACAATAAAACAATTTGTTATAATAACGGAATGTTTCTGAACGTTTTTAATTTTTAGTATTGTTTTAAACCGTTACACTTTGCAAAAAGTATTTTATTCTAATACAGTTTGTTTGTTGATTTCCTAAGCCAATTTCTCTGACATAATACTCAAATATATAATACATTTATTATTACAGTGTATGTAGTAACAAACTTTATTCTTTCAAAAGGCTTGAAACATAAATTTTCTCACTTCACTCTGTGTTTATTTACGTGAAACACTAGTGTACGTTATGTTAAAGAATTCAAATTTATTTCTGGAGATCTTCCAGCAAACCTTGTTTCCCATTTTCTCTAATTTTTTGTATGGTTTGTTTTACTACAACCCAGAGCTCATTTACATCAACTCAAGTAGAGAAAGTATTAACACTTAAATACATGTTTTCTACACATAACGGACTCACTTAAATTCCACTCGATTATTATTTTAACCTTATTATATGTAATCCAATTGATTATATTTAAGCATATGACCAGTTTACATTACTTTTGAAATTGTAGCCTAAAGTACCTATTTTATCGCCTCTTCTGACTCATAACGACGGTAGGAGTTGCAGGTTGTTTACACTTACTTTTCTCTTCCCGTTAGGTGTTCTTGGGTTTTTAGTTACCTTAGTTCATCCATGTAGTTCTGGTGAACTCTGAAATCAGTTGTAATGTATTCATCCTTCGGAAATAAGTTTTTATTTTCTTGCTTTCATTTGAAATAACGTACTCACACCGGATCTGTAAACACTTATAGTGTTTATTTTATAAATTGTAAAATAATTTAGCAAAAAGTCGTGGAAAACTAACAATTTTGAAACTTAACTGTAAAGGTAATTGAAAACCATGCAAGGTTATAAAGGTTATAAAATTAGTTTTTCTGTTTAAAAATTTCTAAAAATATATTTCTGTCATAAAAATCAGGGATTACTATTATAAAAACAAAATTATTTGCCATATTTGAAAGTTACAGATTTCTAAACAGCTTTTTAAATATTTTTAAAACTCACAAAAGTTAAGGAAGGTGTCGCATTTTAATCTTCTTCAGACTTTTCTTATATGTAGAGGCATGATAATCGACGTAATAAGGTAATAAGATTTCAATATAGTTTTAAATTGTCCACAGAGGACAGAAATATTCACCCTTTAACCCACTGACTTTTACTTTTGAGAGAGATGAGACACGCGGTGTTTTCTACTGCAGTAAAGTAACTTTTGTTGCCAACAGTACTTACAGTTCACTAAGGTGCAGATTTTAAGCCAAATCTAAGGTAATAGATTTTAAACCACAGATACCTTTTCCATGGAAACTATTAAATAAACACATCTGTTTAATATAAGCTTACATTAATTTCATTATAACTGTTCAATATTTCTACTAGTAATTTTTTACAAACCACTAAGTTGTCTTTGGTATTGACGAGCGCTTTCGGCAGTCAAGCCATCTTCAGGTAATTTACCAAGGTTATCACGTTAATAGAATAAACAATAAAATAAACTGTTATAAATGATTATTCAATTTTTGGTTCGCAACGAGAATATACTTTTGAATTTTAAGCCCGCGTGATACCTTTACAGAATCAAATTTTATTAAAAATATTTATTTCTTCAGCGTTTTGAAGGTTAACAATGTTTTGTGGTGAACAAAAGTAACCTTAAAAGCAAATTCTCAAAAACAAATTCGGCATAGTTTGGAACTATGTGATTGGTCTGCTTCAAATATTGAGATTAGATTATCAGATAATATATTTATAAGACAATAAATATGTAGGAAATTATACAATAAAATGTGTTTAATGTAAAGTCAATTAATTGATACTGGAATAATAGTCAATGAAAAACAGATACAGTACTAAAGCTATGGTTATGTTAAAAAGTTACTGAGTTATTTTACAAGCATACATCAGCAAAACACCATAATATTCAGAATATTTTAATTTTTGAGAATGACTAATAAATGTAATGTGTCTGTTATCTAAGTAGGCCTATATATGAACGTGTATAACCTAAGCTATATATTTTATACACACGAATATGGCTTTATTACATCTGCATAATATATTAAATTTTCGATTAAAACTATGCACAAAGTATTCTTGGCCTCGTTGAGATTGAGATTCACAGTGACAAAATCTTAATAGAATTTTTGATAAGATTCCCTTTTTATCATTTAAAATGCTGATACCGTGTGTTGGCACAAGCCATAGCTACAACCCACGGTGGCTGCTTCCCACGTTTGACTAGCGCAGCATCGACAGGACATAAACAGCCCGATCCACCTTATCCTAGGGACGGGATACTGAGAGGTAAGCTGGTGCCTCCTTGTTGAAGCTGGTAGTAGCAGATCACAGATCCGACCTACGCCTTGCTACGACCTCGCCTATCATCTACGCCAGAGTGACAGTAAGTTCATGTTGGTGAATCCTTAGGGGAGCTACGGTTATACACTCCGGGCGTAGAATCAGGCAGGTGCAATCAACAAGGACTATCATGTAAAGAGGACCTACACATTAATTCCTTGTCCTGCTAACACATGACGGCGCTGCACTGCAAACAATTGGCGTTTATCAGCCTACGACCCCGAAAACGCACACTCACCGGGGCGCAAAGACGTACCACGCAAATTCTGTCTGTCCTCTTTTACATTTCGATGTAAAATACTGTAGAATAGAGTTCACCTCCTTCTAGTATCGATAAAAGCTAAGCGCACAATAAGGCTTGGGAAGTTCAGTGTTCATTTTCTATTTAGCGGCTAAATATGTGAAATGTATGTCAGTATCTCGCTGGAGAATATCCTACGAGAACGTTATTCACTTTTGTACTTTCGTCTGTTGTTCCTTAAGCTAGTGACCTCTATACAATACAACGTAGACTGAATTTAGTGTATCGCATTGTATACATTTATTTTTAAAATAAAATGTTATCCATTAATTAATTAATTAAAGAAGACCTAATGCTGTTCTATAGTTTTCAAGGTTAGTAAACGCTAGTTATTCTTTTTAAGAAGTCAATTTATTAGGAACACAAAAACTCTCCCAATAAGAGGTGAGCTAATTTGTACGGAAGACGAGTCAACAACGTGTGTAATTAACCTCATGCATTTTACAGTCAACAAAATTACATTAAAATACAGCAATGGTAAGCTAGCCAAAACTGTAGACCGTTTAAAAAATTGAAATTGAAACAGACCACTGGGAAGAAGAGTAGAGTTTCCACGATTAGATTTTGTATGGGTCGGGAGTGACAGAAAATAACGTGTGCGCCAAAGCAGACACTACTGAAATAGGTTTTATAACAAAACCTTATTTTACACAAATAATACAAACATTACATGAATCTACCGATAACTGGAAATTAATATTTACGTTTCCTAAGAAAATTATATGTTCAATACACTCTGCATTGCGTTTCCGACAGTAGGCCTATCCGTAACTTTCACGTACATTCTCGAACATGCCCCTAACGAGAGGTTGATTCAGCCTTCTTACCCATGTCACAAACTTTTCACGTAATTCATAAATGGCTGTCGGTGGGTTCTCTCAAAAAATGCGCCTTTAGCATACCAAATGTTAGCATCAGTTGGTGTTAAGATGAGTTGAATGAGAAGCATATCGAGAGTCCTTTCCACAGGAAATCACGCGGTGCATAAAAATAAAGCGGGTCGCTTGTTGTGTTGATAATTATTTCTCTATTCTACAGTACTTAGGATACATAAACTTGTCACCATAGTGTTATATGCTCGTAATAAGGGATTTCTATGTAATAATGTCTGCCCTTCAAAAACCAAGGAAATGGGTTGTCTGTAGCTTAATATTCATTTAACTGTATGACGCTTTCATCAGGAAACCATATATTTGACAGGGAGTCTGGATCATAGCACACCATTGCTAACATCGAAGCACTGTACAGGATTCTAGCATCCTCTTGGATAACATTAAACTTTAAAGATATTCGTCGGAGAAATATATATAGGGTTACAGAAGACACAATTTCTTTTCAAGCTGTTGTTCTTGAATTAGAGAGGCTGTGCAATCTATATCCTGGTTAATCTAATTTTAAATTTACATGGTAAACCAAGTACAGTACATTTAAATTATTTAAAAGCAATTGCAAATACCTAGCAGTTTTTGTGAAATTACAATTTCTGCTTGAATTTCAAATATACTTTTTAAAAAAAAATTCTCTCACTGCTTCAGGCGACAATCATATTAGAAATGTATCCAAAGTTTCTTAAAAAATTACAGAGTTGAATATAATGTTCTTTGTTGATAGTATACATTAGTAACTTAAGCACTTTGAGAATTTAGGACCTATTGTGTTAGTTGGTTCAAGTACAAAGTTGAAATTAAACGCTTGCCGCTAGAATCATTTTTTGTACCCAAATATATATAAATTAAAAAAAAGGCACGGTCCAGAACAGAGGAGGCGTGTCAGCAAATTAATTTGAAACATAAGAAGTATCGATATCTCGGATAATTTTGTCACGCTCTATGCGGCTGGCTTGCCGTGAGTCGACTGCCTGATTATGAATGACGAGAGTTAAAAAAGATGGCTACAAAGGGAAACCACAGACACTTAACATTCATGCAAACAGAAACTCTCAGACAAATTTTATAAAACACACACACACACACACACACACACACACAGAGCTGGTATTCATTCACACAAGCGCTGCCAATAGTTAGGAAGTGAGCGACAACCAGTAAGTTTCAATCGGTCACCGTTATACAGTTTATAAATATAGGAAAAATCATTAACGTGTTAACGTATGAACATCATTTAATTATATTTTTTTAGCTAAACAACAACAAATAAAGACATCCCCATAGATATCTACCCCAAACTGAAGATGTGTTTAAAGGCCAATATTAAATTATTGACATACTATTCAGGCGATTTAATTACATAGGTTTTATTGTTTTGATAACAACATATGGTAATTATAATTAAAAGTAATAATAAAAACTAGTCTCTCAAAAGATCGTTGTAAACCATTTCAGAACCGATTAAAGAAATAAATATATCTAACAAATATTTTCGCCGGTACAACAGAGACGCAAAGCCAGTTTGGGATGGGGACAAACTAATTAGCAACGAAGTACAATGTTGACATACAACACTACATTAAACACTGGTGTACTCACCAAAACCCTCAATTTGGAGAAGAGAGAGCAACAGTAAACGAACAAGCGTAGTTGGAAAATATCCAGTGGAAGGTACTTTGTCTGCGTTATAATATATTCATAGTTGTTTTCTTTTAATTACAGAGAAATGGAGCGTAGTTCTGTTCCGTCCACCGCTACAGCGTGTTTTAGTGGTTACAACAATGCTGTAATAAACGGAGCATACTTTTTTTGAGTACGAGTGGGAAACAATATTTTAACCCATTCGCATAGATATATTGGGTTCCTATATGAATTTAATCAGATAACCTCCTGTTTTCTACGTATCTTACTGATGAATAAATATTGAAATAAGAGAATAATAAATAATACTTAACATTTTTAAATTACGTACCAGTAATTTAAAAGTGCTGAAGCATTGTAAATAACAAATAAATAAATATTTTTTTTTTTTTTTTAATATTTGAATAACATCATTAATATGAGTTAATATGAAAATTAAAATATAATGTGTGATTAAAATTATAATATAATAAAAGGGGGTCTAGTAAAACCCACAATATAATTATTGTTAACAGCCAAACGCAGAACCAGGTAAATAACGGTAATACGAGGAGCTCTGTTATAATAAAGCATATAGACAATAAAATACATAAACATGAAATGAAAATTTGAGCCGTCAACAGAACACTTTACAAAGCAAACCAGATAGGCCTACTAAAAATTAAAGTTTAGGGAACGGTTTGGTTGCAATGAGATTTCATTTATGATAAAAAATTGTAAAAATAAAATATAGTCTTCTGAGATGAAGTTTCTACAAGGCGTAACACGATAAACTAGGGCTGAAAAAATTACAAATTAAATCGCACTAAGTACGAACTAAATATATAAACAACACCAGTAGAAAATAAAAGTTTACAAAAAAAAGTTAACAAAAAAGGCACATAGAAAGTATGGAATCATAATAGGCCTACTACCCAAAGAAACAAAGCAAAATCAGGAAGCAGTGTACGGTGTTCAAAGTTAAGATGGCGACGTATGTAGTACAAGACGGAATAGGTTAGTGCTTAGTCCACATTGTAAAGATGGAGTTACTGTTACTGATAATAATAATTTTTTTATACCTAAACAATTTAGAAGTTAAGATATGGAAGGCTGTCTTATACGAGCTGTTTGATATACTAGGAGGCACTGTAACCGCCAGCACGCTGAAGTCTAGAACTTCAGGTACTCATTTCTGTATGCTGAGTTAACCGAGAACTCAAAAAACACTCCTTTATTTTATGGCAAATCCTGGACTTCTAATTTAATAGCCAGGCGCCATACCCACTGGTCCACTGAACCCTTATTAAGTAAATGTATTTAAATTTACATGACTCAGTCCAATGTAATATTATTATTAATCAAGTTGTAGAAATATTTTTTTTTATATTTGGGGAACAATGGTTTATGCGCCTTCAGAGGAGACCGTGTTTACCACCGGTGTGTGGGACTCTGACCCACTAAACAATCCGTCTCTAATTCAGGCATTCATATCTATCCTAGAACCACTTAACGTATTACTTCACAATGGAGCCTATTGAGCCCTTATCGGACTCATTCTAGTTGTCCCTTATCTTCTACTGCCCGGTCACATTCCGCCTTGCCACGAATCGTATGTACGCGTGAACCCTCCGAGCTCCATTTCCAGTACTGTCATCTCTCTTGTGAATCTGCAGCACTAGAAGAAGGTGTGCAAGTCATCTTCATGGGGAGAGTCAACGTACTGGTATGCTGGGTTTTGCACCTTTTTCATTCTGTAGAGGTAGGCATTAAAATTGCCGTGGCCACTGAGGAACTGTGTCAGATGGTAGTTAACTTCACCGTGTCGGCGGTCAATTCATTCCGTCAAGTTTGATATGAGCATTACGATCCATCTTCCTCTACCTCTATATGCCATCAATCTTGCCAGTGCCGGAGAGCGAGTTGCTGGCTTCATGCTTTACCATATCCTTTCCAATTACGTCCCTTATTTCGAAGAAAGGCTTCCGCTCTGCAGCCAACAGGGCTATGGGAATCACTCCCGCTATCACCAGGACTGGATTACTGGCTCTGGCACTGTCCGGTAAGAGGCTACTACTCTGAGAACTCCTCTTCTCTGCACCGATGCCATACGCTTTTTGTAATTCTGTATCTTTATTGCATCGGCCCAGATTTGGCAACCATACAGAAAGACGGATTCTGTGACCGCCATCAACAATCGCCACTTGCTTTCAGTGGGGCCTTCTAAGTTGGAGAAATAATAATAATAACAACCCGGCCCTAATAACAAAACCACAATGCTATTTCTTTTATGAATTTGCTAACTGCTATAATTTTTTATTGTTCGACTACGCTTTTCGTCATTACTGACATCTTCCGGTCTTAAACACCTTCGTTGTTTAAGACCTGAAGATTTGGCAACCATACAGAAAGACGGATTCTGTGACCGCCATCAACAATCGCCACTTGCTTTCAGTGGGGCCTTCTAAGTTGGAGAAATAATAATAATAACAACCCGGCCCTAATAACAAAACCACAATGCTATTTCTTTTATGAATAGAAACGAAGGTGTTTAAGACCTGAAGATGTCAGTAATGACGAAAAGCTTAGTCGAACAATAAAAAATTATAGCAGTTAGCAAATTCATAAAAGAAATAGTAAGGATGGCTGCTAATTTAAACAATACGAAGAATAAAACCACAATGGTTCCCCTATAAAATAAAGCTAACATACTTGAACAGAAAAACTAATGAGTCGACAGACGATGACGGTTTGGTTCGAGGTAACAGTAAGAATAATATTTTATTGGATGTCACATAATCCTATTTTCTCGTTGGAAAGGAAGCTTGTAAGGTACGGACAGAAAACATTGTCTGCTGACATATCGTTGTTTGTAAATTGAATTAAATTACATCAGCTTTAAGTAAGTTGGCATATATCAAAATTTTTTATGATAAATCAGATGTATTATTTAAGACACATATTGTTTAAAATTGTTGTGAAATCGTATTATTCGTGATTATAAACTCCATGTTCCGAATCATTGATCTTCGCCTAACCTGACTTACCATCCGTTAAGTAGGCGTATCGTAAACTAGTTCCTTGATGTGTTATACATGTCTTTTAAAGCTTACTTATTGTTTTAGAATTATTATTTTTGTTGTTACTGACATTGTTCGTACTTATTTTTATTTGACATTTGCAGAATGTATACAAGATATAATGGCGTAATGACGTTATTGTTGGCTCACGAATGGAGCTAAATGTAAAATTTTGTATATGAGTGCATATAGATAGTTTGATAATGACAACTTGCATGCCGTTAGCATAAATGTTAAGTTTAGCTTCTTTTTTTTAATGTTATGTAAAATACGCCTTTTAGTGCTTACCTGATGTTTCCTTTCTACACCAAACGACGTTACCGCATAGAAAGTTAACCAATATTTTGTGTATGTCGATACCTACAAAATGGATATTAGACAGAGAGAGACCAATTTTTTAGATAGATTTTGTACGACCTACGTTCTTTGCTAACCGCTTTGTTCAAACGCTGCGCTTTAGACTAAACCCGCATACAATTCTGGAAGCAGAGCTGAAAACGTAGAGAAGATGAGTCAGGAGTACTGACAACAGGCACACACAAACTCGATATTGGACGGTAAAAAAATTCTCTTCAATCTCTGAACATACGAAGGATATCGAACATTGTACTGACATTAGCTAAAATTCCAGCTGTAACATTTTGTGTTATGAACACAACCGCACAAAGAAATTTGGATCCACGAAATAAACGCTGCGTTATTAACATTGCCAGTAACGGCAATATGTAATCAGTAATTACCATAGGAGTACGTTTAGTAAGGAATAGAGCAGAAGAATAAAATTTCTTGTTATAGTATCAAAATATTTATTTTTAAATCACTTATATTTATCAGTATAAAGGCTACATTTTGAAACAAAGGTTAGCCAGTCAACGTTCACAGTTTTAAACATTTAGATTTTTGGAAATAATTGCTTAACAGAGATAAATACAATTAAAGATATCACGGACAACGAGACGGCAGATATTTATTGTACATTTATGTTTTGTGACAGCAGCGGTATGCGAACATCTGCTCTCCGGTACCAGCGGTGGACACAGCGAGCCAATCAGGCATCAGCAGCCGCCGAGACGTGACCAACTACGTGTTCGGAGCTAGCCAATCAGCGATCCCGGTTAGTCAATAAAACCCGGGCCGGCAGAAAATTTTACGCACTCTTCATCGCCACGCCATCGGACGCACTTCATCTCCTCTCCTCTCTCGGACGACATCGGGGCGGAGTCAGCCGGAAGGAACAGCCGAAGAATAGAACCGCCGCCGTTCTTGCGTCTTCGCACTCCCGTTCCGCGCCAGCGATGGATTTCGCTGGGCCGGCAGCCGACTACAACCGGTGCCGAAAGAAGAGGAGGACTGCAGTACGCCACGATCAGCGGGCGCAGCCGCCGAACATCTCAGCGCGGCACGACCAACACCAGCTTTCTCGCCACTCGGTCCTTTTTAGGGCCACCAAAAAAGATAGTGTGTACGATTGGCGCCATTTGTCATGCGGCAAGCCTTTTGTCCGGTGACAGTTTATTAACGAAATGTAAAATAAAAAGACTGCAGTTCTTGTTATGCAAAAGCATGTGTAAAACATAAGGGCTACAAAAATCATAAATGAGAAGATCTATTGGAAGAAATAGTAGTGAGATTGCCTTGCCGATATTCAGTCAAATAAGTAGCACACCGATATTTTACTCACTGATCCTCCTAAAACATATAACCGGAGGCCATGGACCCCGAAGTGTTATTATGCCACTTGTGCAGGTAGTTCGTGTGGGAAGACGTTTAATAAATAAACTTAAATTGTGTAGTCATGTTAATTTATAAATAGTAAATTATAGATATTAAAATAATTTATTCATTTGTTTTTCACTTCTTACGTAAAAACTTGAATTTTCTACCTACAGCATAAGAACATACTTGCTTGGTGCTATATCTGTTTATCCATAAATAAGACAAATTAAAAAATGTATAACAATCTACAAAAATCGACATAATTAAATAATGTTTAATTGAATAATTAATCTAAACAATTCTCTGTATTCATATATGGCTCAAAGTACTGGAGATTAAAGACAACGGACCTCTGGACAACTGACAGTTTTATAATAACACTCTGGAGACAAATACTTAGAACACCTAGATGAAGTAGGAAGTATACATATTAGCAAAAAAGAACATTAATTACCGGTTGAAAACTACAATAAAGCTTCGAATGGTGGGATATGTTGGTCTCATCATATGAAAAGATGGGCTAATGATACAAGATAAACTGTCGAGGGAGAAAGGAAGTGCACCTACACAGTTATTTGACATAACAAAAATAACGCATCTGACAAAATTTATGAAGATGGCCGAAGTCAGGAACACATGGAGCAAGTATTTATGAAAATTTATAAAATCGCTTTAAACATGCCAAAACTCATTGACCGATGGTTCTATCACTCTGTGTCATAATTGGGACACCAGGAATCATCTTCTTATATTGGTGCCCCACTTTAAAGATAAAATATGATTTTAAATAATTTTAGGCTGCTCAAGTGTCACCATTTTGTACTACTGTCAGCTTGGTCTCTTGGCTGTGCCAATAATTGGGTACAAAACTGTTAATTTAGTTTTTGCATAAACTTGAAATAATCTGAAAATGACAAGGTGCAGTGTAATAGTCTAAGTAATCTGTATTGCTGATCGTAAAAAACGTATAATTTTCCTGAAACAAATCTGCGCTCTGATAGCTCTTAAGGCTTGAAAATTAATTATACCGCATTCTAATTGCTTGGTATTAAAATTAAATGAAACTGCCAAGTATAAGCCGCGTATTGAAATCTTGCTTTTGTAGATAATGGCGTCTTCAAGCGTTTACACTTTCAAGCAATTTACTGAATACTATCGGGGAAGCCAGCAAAATAATAATGTACCCAGACGATGCTATAACTCAAAAATTTAATCCTTTACAATCAAGCTGCTATAAAAGATTATAATACAATAATCATACTATAATTGTATAATTACATATAGCCCATAATGTTCTTGTGTGCTTTAATGTGTTTTTTCTTTTTGTTTTATGCATACTTAAGGCAAAAAAATTTAAGTTTAATAAGAAATTAATTTTTCTGAAATCATATATTTTACTGTTTCTTCAGTTACTTAAACGTTTTGATGATAGGGCTACTCTAATATGCATAAACTTCTCTTTGATATAGAAATTATTAAATGCCATAAACGTCAAAAAAGTATATTTTAACGTATTATTATTACTTAAAGTGTCTCCGTCTCCAGTGGCTTTAGATAAACAAGAATTACGGGCAAATTATGGCGTTTAGAATTCTTTTTGTGATAATTTAAATGCGTGCTCTTCGTCGCTTAAGTTTTAAGTTGTTACGGAAACGCCCAACAAAAGTCTGTTAGTAACGAAAATCTCTATTTGTTTGTCTGATGATTTATCTTTAATGTCAGTTGGCTCTATGCGTAGAACTTAAGTTTAAGCAATGGGAGAATTATCGTTTTCTAAATAAATATTTTGACTAATAATAATAACTTTAGATTGAGTTGATATGTCCATTATCCGTAATATTAATTTCAGCATTATCTGTATTCATATAATAATCCTCAAGATTACTGTGGAAACGTATACAGCTATAAACGAATCCTAGATGTCTACGGTGTTAACATTTATGTTCGAGAACACTCTGAAAGTTTGTATAAGTTTGAGTTAACAATGCAAATACAAAACACCTGCTTCAGGACATATGAAATACTAAAAGCGCAGAAAGAACATTAAATTTTATAATCCTTCAAATGGCAAATAAAATGCATTTTCATCGGCATTAAGTGTTAATTTTTGAACTGAAGTCTCGTAAGTTTATTGTCGTTACAATGGCCGCTATTATTTCCTGTGAACTCTTCCTGAGAATTTCTCTAACATACGAGAATTATGGTTTTACAAATGTATATTTTCTAATGTTATAATGTTATGATTGTATGTGTTAATGTTTCTGGTAATTAGTTGGTGCCATCAAAAGTAGCCGTCGAAAATATCTACGTAACAATGTACTATTTTACCCTTACATTCGTAGTGACCGTTAATCAATGAATTTCTCAGTGAAGGGTTAGTGAGGATCGGTCAAAAATAACACAAATTTTAACTTATTTGTATCGACGTTTCGACAGTGTTTATTGTTATCATCAGGACAATTGTTGCTGACTCCAAACACACAACACTGTCGAAACGTCGACACAAATAAGTTAAAATTTGTGTTATTTTTGACCTATCCTCACTAACCCTTCACTGAAAAATCATATTTTACCTAAATTCTAACTTTAACAGTAACAAAATTAGTATGTGAAAACATTTCAAAAATAGGTTGTTCATGACTCCAGTTTTTTGTTACCTTATATTGCTGAGACATGTGAGTGCCTCCCTGGATAGGTTCCAACAACCCTTGTACCTCGTTTGTTTGCGTTTGTGCTTGTTGTTTGTTGGCGCGTAAATACAGTGACCGCTCGTACGTTAACCATAACACTGACTAATATGAAATCGACTGTTACTATAGTAGGCTGTGTTTGTTACAATTAATCGCGCAGTCACAGACACTTTAAAATTAATTCGATAATTTTAAATAAATAATTTTATGGGACTACTATTACATTAAAAGGGGATCACACAGTTCATGTCAGAAACATAGGAAATACTTTACTTTACACATACACATAGTATGTGTTGTCACCATAAATTTAAAAAGAGTGAGTATTAATTTTACAAATTTTTACGAAAATAGTTTTTTGATATATTACGTTCTATTTTATGTTAGGTATTTACATCAATATGAATGAAACATGGTTTCCAGCTGATATAAGTTTGGTATTAATAGGTCCGACAACACAAGTCTACAAGTTACACTATTACTTTATGGTTTAGATACGTCGGTT
Organism: Magicicada septendecula; assembly: GCA_034769895.1. Classification (NCBI taxonomy): domain Eukaryota; kingdom Metazoa; phylum Arthropoda; class Insecta; order Hemiptera; family Cicadidae; genus Magicicada; species Magicicada septendecula. Next base: position 430,856,251 of record CM068371.1, read on the forward strand.
CTTTTACAACGAGTTTGAGTAGACTTAACTCCCAGGTGAGATGCGTTTTTTCGAGGTGTGATGCGGTGTTCCACAGAAGACAGCATGATACCTCGGAATATAAGAAATGAATGAGGAACGTACGTGGTGTTGGAATTAAAAATAAGTGGAAAGAGATGTGTTGAGGATGGAGAAAGGAAGGTTGCTAAGGGAGAGATTTCCCTAATAGAAGACCCCGACAAATAGGTATCGTTTGTTGGCCACTAAAACGGTGGAAGTGATGGAATAGATACATCCTACTTAATTGGAACATTCTTATAACCTAAACGTAATCCTGGAAATTGGAAGACAGAAAAACAATAATAAGAGACCTTCATTAACTATATAGGTATTATATTATAGGCACCTATATTGTAGGTACTGTATTATAGGTGGAAAATTGAAAAAGGCTGTTCCCTCTGATAAAAGAGCGGCTATGTGCAGCTTACTAATTCAAGAGCCTTTGTAAAATAATTTATAGCGTTAAAGTAAATATTTCCTAAGGTGTAAAGCCTCTATGTACGGTGTTTCGTATCTTAGGCCTATTTGGAAATTTCTCTAAATACCACAGCTCTGAAAGGAAAAGTTATACACATACTATCAAAGGAGAATGTAAACTTATCAGCCGGCTAGGAAAGTTTTATTCGACTAGCAAGATTGTTTCTTTAAGATAAGTCATGTATACAATTTAGCTATAAAGGAACTAACCTATTATCGTTTTTGGTTTTCTTTGTAGCCTCTTGCTGTATGATTTTGCAGAGCCTGTCTATTGTTTCCATTCCTGCGGCATTTCAAGTTTATTTCTCCATCTTCTAGATCTAGCTGAACGACTTCTTCCTACGTGTTCTGTCTTCTAATTCCACTACCTATGGTACTGGACCTATATAATAACAGTCTCTGTTCTTTTAGCGTGTATTGCTCTACTTCCTTTCAATTAAATAGCATCTGTTGGCGGTTCGTCTGCCTACCAATCTTAGTTATTTCTTCCGAGACAGTTTTTTATTTTTATCTAATCTGGTTTATATCCTTTTCAAAACTAAACAAAGGAAATATAATAAATAAAAATGAGAATTAACAATTAAAATAAAATGATAGTTCATAGTTATATTTAAAAATAAAAAATGGTGTATAATCCAGTGTGTCGATAACGACAAAAATCTTATTATATTTCCGCACTAATTAGCACAATAATCAGCCTCAGCCAATTATTAGCCGACTTCTAAGCCGGCCGTTATATATATTCCGAAGATGTTCCAGAATAGTCTTCCCGACGGCAGTGAGAACATAATGTGCGTAGTTCTGTAACTAGAGTCTGTCTCTGGAACAAGCTGGAGGCTAGGAATAAGCGCGACCTTGAATACAACGTCTGACCGCACGCGCTAGGCTAGACGCTGGTGTAGAATGCCGCTCTCGAATTTACCGTAGCAATTCCTATAAAATTATATGTATAAATAATGAAATAAGTATACACGTATTTTTATATAGGGCTATACTTATTATGGTATGTAATCATAATTTGGTATACACAAGCATACATTTAGGAAGTCTCTAAATGATATATTTACTTAGGCCTAAATATTATGCACCTGTATAAGTACAGTTTAGGTATGTAGGTATTTTAATTGCTTATAATATCTTCTCTAGCAGTAAGAGCTGGACAGTATCCATTAATTAGTTCAATGAACGTTCTAGGACTTTTGTTTAATGATTATAACTAATCTATAAAACCTCTATCGTAAAAATGGAATTTCCTTCAAATATGAAGATAAGAGAATAATTTAGAAAACAAAAACTGGCTACAGGAATTAGAGTGAATCACGAACAAAACATTAGTAAGAATAACTACAAAATAGATTAATGACAAAGATTATATTTATATGTTATATAAACATCGTACTGTTCAGTGATACTGTTCCACTGTTCAGATTAATAATTGCAGAGTGGCGCCGTAGCATATCACATCCTAATAAAACCTTAAAAGGTAGCCCCTGGGCTACTAAAAACACCATCGGAATTTCTATTCCGTTACTTGTAACGTCTAATATTACCTGTTGCTTAATTGTTTTATTTTGTTTCCCTGTCGCTCCTATTATGGTTACATTATGAATTGGCGAAGTTGGTATCCTTTCAGTATTTAATTCCTGGATTCTATTCAATTCTGTCTGATCGATTAATGATATATTTGCTCCCGTATTTTCTGAATGTAAACCTTGTAGTTCAGCCTGTATACATACAATTTCATTACTCTGTTTTGCCCCTTCAGCCGTTCTTTCTTCTAATAACTCTGATTGTATTTTTTTTAAATAATGGTTTCTTATAATGATGATTGATTCTTCCTTCTTGGTGATTGGTTTTGTCTGCCCTTTTATCGTTTGCAGTGACGGGTTGTCCTGGGTTTTCACTGCGGACACTCGTTTCCCCTATTACCGTCGGATGTTGACTGTCTACTTGGTTCATCCATATGCTGGTGTTCGGATGGGACCTCTCTTCTCCCTTCCCAGCTTATTGATCGTTGACTCTCCGTACTCCTACTTCTTTGTGGGCGTCTATTATCTTCATTTTGTATGTACTGACTTCTATATGAGTGGTCATTGTTAAAGCTTATTCGTCGGGCTCTGAATCTATTGTTTTGTGGACTCCTGTTATTACCGTTAGCTCGTATGTGATTTACTCTCTGTCTATTGTCTCTATTGAGTTCGTTCCTCCGTTCATTTTGTGGTTCTGGCCTCCGTCCATTCCTCCGATGATAGTCTTCGTGCTCATAACTTTCTAGTAGAGCCTCCATTGCCCCGATTGTTTTCACTTTTCCGCATAGTCTGGCGCGTATTATTCCCTCTTCAACATGATATGATAGTTTGGTCACAAAGCACTCTTCCGGTATGCTTGGCTCCAAGTTTCGGGCTAAACAAACTTTACCAAGGAAGTATGCAGTAGGTGATTGGCCTCGGGTAGGGTCATACTTTCCATTGCATAGGTTATCTCTGACAATGTTCTGAATCGATTCAGACCAATATTTGGTCTTGAATACCTGTTTAAACTCTTGATAGTTGTGAACTTCATTTCTAATAGCTGTCCACCAATTATCAGTTATATTTTTGAAACACTCATCCAGCAGATTTTTAATTATATACCACCTGTTTTCTTTGTTCCCGCTGATCTAGTGTTTTCTATCCTTTCCAGAAACTATAGTGGAATTATTCTATAGTCTTTGAAGTTAATAGTTACTTTAATCTCTCCCAGTGGTATATGGGTATAACTCATGGGTCTATTTCTTAGCAACTCCAACTCTTCTCGAATACTGATCAGCTCTCTTTTTTGTATGTCCTCTATTCGTTTTTTGTTGTTGGTTACTTGGTGTCGGACCTGTCCCAAGTCATTACCTATGTGGTCAATTTGTTCATCAAATTTGTCATTTAATTTCTCTATTTTTTCCTCTGTCTATTGTTGTAGTATTTCCACTCTAATTTTGTTATCTTCTACGTTAATAATTTGATTTAAGATATCTTCTCGGAATTTGCAACAATGTTTCATTGGTTCTCTCAATTCTCTCGTTAGTTTCTGTGATTTGTTGTTTTATCTCCTCCTTATATCCTTCCAATTGTTGTTTCAGTGTCTCCTTAAGAGCTTTGTTATTATTTTCGCCGTTCTTTTTCCATCTGTTTCATCTGTTGTTTTAATTCTTCTTTGTCTTGTTTTAAGGCTTCGAGGTTATTATACATTTGTTCATTCATTTGTTTTTATGTTTCATTGTTACTTTCAATTTTCTTGTTAAGGGTTTCATTTTCCTCCTTCATTTGTTTAAATGCTTTTTTCATAAATTCCATTAAGCTGTATGAGTTAATACTCTCTGCTGTTTTGTCCGTTTCTGCTGTAGGTAGTATCGTTTCGATCTCCATAACAGGCGTTGCCTCTTTTTCTTGCATGTCTATTTCGGTCTCTGTATTCGCGGTCCGTTTACATGATTTACTCTTTGTGGCATTTTCGTAGTTTATTGCAGTCGCCGCTAAAGTAGAAAACTGGTAAAAGAATACTATACAATAATGCAATATTATTTCCTACTTTTCGCCTCAGTATTTGGACGCCAAAGTATGTACATAAAACATTTTTAAATAAACTTTTATGTTTATTTTTATTCTTTTGTATTGGTTGCCCCACGTTGTGTGAGCCAAATATGTGAATAAATATTTTATCACTATTAAAAATTAATTAGTTAGGCCTCACATTGTTGCGCCTAATATGTAAATAAAATTATCAGTGTAATATTTTAGATATTCGTATTGAGGTATATAAATTCTTCTATAACGCCTCACGTTGTTAGCGCCAAATATGTAAATAAAAATCTGAGTGTTCTTAATTTATTTTTAATTATTTTATTTAAATTTGATTTGTTCTTATTAACAACTCTCGTTGGAGCGCCAAGTTTTGAATGCAATGATTTTTAATTGATGTAACTGGTGTAGAGATAATTACGTATTTTATCTTCAATATCAAAATAATTAGTTTGGTATTTGCTTCTTGAATATATAATTCAAAAGTTGATTCAAATTAATAATAATTTAAAATCAAAAATTTTCGTTGGCCACCTTGATACCCAAATTTTCGCCTCAATTTTCGTCAGCGTAAGCACTCGTATTTTATATAATGTGCTAATTATTTTAAATAATTACACCAGCTCTTATGCAGTTTATTTCAATATTCTTTTATTGGTTTCTTAAACCTTTACTTTAATATAAAACAAAGAAATATTTTTTGAACATTAGTTACCCTAGCTAATTAACTTCTCAGAAGTTGGTACTATTGAAAAATCTCAGGGAACAGTTATATATTTAGGTTAATTCTACTTAAATATTGAAATGTGTGTTCTTTTAACTACAATAAGTTTTTCCGAAAATGTCCTCAGTGAAGTACAAAACATCACAATTCTTCGATATATTGTATAAAATAAATAATTGCTTACAACTAAGGAACGAAAGTTTTGTTAGTGTCTATTAGCGTCAGTTACTTTCTGGGTTAACAACAAATTCACTTCATAATTCTATGTTCAAATAAATAATTATATTACAACTAATAAATCACAAGTGTTAGTGTTTAGTGTTTTCAGTGTTTGTTTAATAATTAAACAGTGTATATTTAGTGTCACAGGTGGATTATGTTGAAATAGTAATTTGGATTAATCTCACCGATTTCTTAATACACTTTCCTATTTCTGGTACGATATTTTCACAATTTAATATGTATACGTTACTATTCATAGTTCACTTGGTTGATTATTCACTGAATTAAAACCTGTCTTGCGTTCACTGAAGTAACCTAACCTGTCTCACGTTCGAGACTTACTAATAATTTATTGCCCACAAGTGTTACAGGGATCTCGTTCTTAACTCTTCGAGGTTCAACAATCAACTAACTCTCGTGTGTCAATTTTTCTGGCTTCTCGGTACAGAATTTGCAAAATTCCGATTGGTCGAAGCCTTAGGCATTGTCATTTGATGGCGTCGGTTTTTCTAGTTCAAATATACCTCCAAATACTAATTTCAAAACTCCCATCTTTTGCTAGATACAATGTTAATCATATTGTCATCAGTGGAATCCCCTTTTTTCACTGATCATTTTGATGCCTCACAAGATAGGTTTTTGTTCAGTATCTTTATATGTTACATTTTTGATTTTGGACCTAAATTTATGTTTTATGCTTAAAAGTACCCCTTCTGTTATGAAAAAATTTCTATTTACTTTAAATATAATATTAACAGTTAAATAAATTGTTATCAGTACTGGTCATGACAAATGTTATAACTTACCTCTTTCGTATTGTGTCTTCGTTTTTACGTGTTGTTATGTCGGGTGTCACACTCCGCGCACTTTTTTATACTTACTGATGGCTGGTTCCTCTGCGACGATGTTGTCCTGCAATCACAACTTAATCTACTATATGTATGTGGGCGCCACTTGGATATTTTGTTCCAAGAAATTATTATTATTATTATTATTGAAATTAAATTTTTGATTTCTTAAATTAATTATATTAAAAAAATGTGAACAAGACAGTTTGAATTGAAAATAACGTATGTTTAATGAACTTTAAAAATCGTCTGAAGGACTAACACTCGAATTAACAAAATTGTAGGGTTACAAAAATATTATTCTTCTTGACAAGTTTTTCAATTAAGTATCGGCTAATAAATATTTATTTACTCAGTTGAATAGCATGAGTTTAGTGTATGAAAAATCTTTTTACTCAGGACGTGACTCCTTTGAACTACCAAGACAAATCAATAGGATGCTTTACAAAAATTGTGTGATTTGAAGGTGTGTGACATGTGTAGTACAATTGTGTGACAAATGATACCAGGTAAAAATGATTTTAACTTTTGAACAACTCACGTTCCGGTGGGTAATTATTTCCTGCACTGGACACTTCTCTTGGGGACGTTTTCAATCTTGCTCTTCGTGTATACGTTCCTCGTGCACTGGTAATTATTTATAAGTCAAATAACGGTTCTTAAAACTCCGCACGATTGAAATAAGTTTCGCACTGTGTCTATGCTTTGAATTCTGGCGGTGGCGATCAGCTGTCTGCGTGGTTTCTCGATTCGGCCGTCATAGCGCTAGTTCCAGACTCATGTAGAAAGGCTCGTGTCAGTAAATCGTTTTGGGAATGTTGTCAAAGTCAGTTTTTCTTTAGCAAATACCAGCAGAATTGATTCTCTCTATTAAAATTCGGTCCTTTTCAGGGCGCTAGTATTCTGGCTGTGTGCGTTCTATTAAATATGGCGTGTTGCTGCTTTATTCAACAACACGTTGGCGTATACTCCTTGTAGAGGTTAAGTCAGTATTTTGTCATGTACGGGAAAAGCCTTTCTGTGTTCTCGTGTCGAATTCTCGTTCTTCGATTTCGCCTCGAATGTGATGATCAGTTTCGTGGGTGATGTGTCTCTTCTGGATTCAAAGGATAAAGTGTTTTTTGGTCAAATTTCGTCTTCCTTATATACTCTGTAAGGCTCATTGTTTTAATTTTTTGACATGAACTTCCGGTGCATTTGTGTAAAAATTTCTTCTAGAACGTTCGAGAATAATCAAATGGAACATCATAGAACAAATTGGACTTCCGTAGAAGCTTTAGAACAAAAACGTCTTATTCTTCACACTAAGGATATTACTAAAATTATTCTGGTATTTGTCAAACAATTTTACATAACTACTTACAATCTGCATGCCATTACTATTTTTGGATTCTCTGCTTTCAACTGAATATAATGATACTAATTACGATTGGTTTTGAACAAATTGAATCTAATAAAATAACATAAAATACAACTCTTACCTTGGAATGTTTTCACAAAATTCTAATTTTCTACTTACTAAAATGTTATGAAGTTGCTTGGTTCTTGCTATAACATTAATGCATATTATAATTATCTTTTCATAACAAAATAAACAAATATTAACACATATAACATATAAATAATTTCAGTTTTGTATAGGCATTACATATGGCCTAGGTTTTTTGTCACTGGTTCTTTACAATAATTTGTCTTTTTCGGTACCATATATTAGGGATTTTTTGGGTATTCACTGAGCGTTTGTTATATTGTTTATCTTTTGTAATACCTGGTTTATCCTGATACTTTTTTTTTTACTGTAAGATTCCTTAGCATCATATTGTTTTGCATAAATGATTTGTTTCCTTGGTGTGACAAATTTCACTCTTATATTCCAAATTCTCTAAGAATTAAGCTTGTTTTCAACTGAGCAAGTACGTTTCTAATGTACATTATAGGATTGTACCTTTTTCCTTTATTTTTTCTAATATTCTGCAATCATTCTGTCAAATATGACTATTTTTGTGATTGTTTTTTGGCCTCAGCCTGGTATGGTATAGGTAAATGGTTTCATAACATGACTGTTAAATTGTTTTAGGTGGTCATATATATAAGTATAGTTACATTATATTGTATTTCAACTTTAGAATACAATTTGGTTGCATTTTGACAACATTAAATTCATAAATATTACCATTTTATAGGTTCATCACATGTTTACAGTTAACACTGTTTTTGACTATTTTAATTGATTTCTAATCAATTTACAGCTCTCTCTATTATAATAATTTGTTCGTCTCTGTTCAAATGACATTTACATATAGTTTTTATATTAATTCTATAATAATTAATTTTCACATAAGATCTGAGTGATTGGTCCCAAATCCAACACATTAATATTTTTTGTCATAACATTTATATATTTTTTATTTTAACTTATATCCTTTTTAATGGCGTATTCAAATCATTTAATACATTTATTTTATTTATATTACAAAGTATAATAATGGATCTTGTCCATTAATTCACAATAAATAGTTTTTTATACCCTATTCAGAGTTACAAATTTCTTAATATGTAATGGCCTCATTTTGGTCATTTCTGAGATTATCTGGTTCTCTTATAGTATATTATTAGTTTTACACTGTTCTTCACTTAAATAATATATATGGGGTTTGAGTCTTAGTCATAGTCTTTGTCGTTTTTGACATGATAATGTCTTATGGCTGGCCATCATTTGGAAATTTCTGTAACGCATCACGCTGCATGACGTCATCATTTACCAGCCGGGAATCGTTAACTAAAACCGCGACCGCTAACGTGCTAACGTCCGTCGCAGATTAAAGACCTAACAAGCAAACAACACTGCATAGCTGTAGATAGGTATGTAACCAATCAGTCAGTCAGTAACCATAATAATGTTGCGTTTAGCTGGCGGCTGAAAGACATTATCATGCTCTTAAGCTTTTACCATTTGGTAAACGGTACTTTACATTTTTCATGTTGATGATATTAACTATCGGACAATATTACAAAATTTGTCGGATTACTTGGGTTCGATACTGTTCACCTCACTTTCCTCTTATGATAAATTACTATGCAAATAATTTCCTTTATGGAACGTTCTGTGACGTTACAATGTTAACATCATTGTCTTATAAAACCTACTGACTGTGGTACAAACATAATATTGTCTTATGTACACTTTAACATCATTAATTTTTCTTAATACACATTGCTTATTTATAAAATATAATCATATTATGGATCTACTCTCTACCTTAATACAGTTATTTTAAAACTTACCCTAATACAAATACAAGTTTTATAGTATAACATTTAACTAAACAATTTCTTAATTTATCTAATATAATAATCATCATGACATACTCTATAATATCCTGGTTAGTTCATGATTTATACTACTACTAACACAAATATTATACAACATGATTTAATTTAAACATTTTGGTATTAGTCTTCTTTCCACTGTAATTGGCATTATGTTCTTTTAGAATATGTAAACACAAATACCTAATCACGTCATAATTTCTAGTTACAGTTTTACACCTACTGATAGACAATTGTTGTTTCATATAACTGATTCCTGAATTAACACACTTTCCCTTCACAATATAATATTAATCAGTTATACCTAATGTGATATGGCTCTTACCTATTTTTAATACAATATGATATAAAGTATTTAATTGAAATAAATGTCACAATATTTTGATCTGACATGTATACTTTCCTTAATTATATATCAGTTTATAATCTTAACCAAACATATTAAGACATATAACTTACAAAATAAACTTAGTATTTTACTATTATTTTGTACTTCAACAGGCTTTAGTAACTTGGTTATGTTATGCACTTTGGCATATGTCTATTCTTCAACATGTATGAGTTTTAATATTTATTTTAAGGGAATCGTCACGTTATAACATTTACAGCCATAAATTACATATAAACTAGCAGTACTTATAGGCAAAAATTGTTAGTTGAAAAATGAGACTAGATCTAAGGAAAGTTGTAATTATCAAAATATATTAGGACATACTAGGAAATATCACGGTACTGCGAGCCTTGCAAGGCATAGAATTCACTATCATTAACTTCCAACTTCCAATCGTGGGGCAACTAAGCATGTCGTGACCCTCTGGTTGCAGTGTCCGGGTAAACCCGATGATTGCCTGATGCGTCTAGACTCATGAGTAGCCGTGTGAGTGGCTTGAGGATGGAGCCCTCCTACAAGGAGGGATGGAGGCTGTTAATGTGATGCTGAACCGCAGAGCTATTCACAACGGCTGAGGTTTTTTTCGTGGAAACGAAAGGGAGCGTAAAATCTGTTTTATTCACGGATAAGAAGGAGATTCACCTTCGTGGCTGGGATATGAAGTAATAGTGTGTCAAGCGTTTCAAGGGCGGCTGTGAGGGACAGATGAATGCTTACGGGGGGTGGGGGGTTATCGAGCATTTAAATTTTCTAGGAGATGGGCCGTCATCAGTACTTACGTCACTGTCATTAATGAAAAGTTTAGGTCTCCGTTTGGTTGCAACCCGTAACTTAAGCTATTAAATATAATCTATTTTCTAAATATAGTTACCAAGTTTTGTTGTCTATTATGTGTCCGTGTTACGTAACGCAGTTTTTGTTAATTTTAATTGAATTTTATCTAAAAGAATAGACTTTGGAAGTCGAAAAAGTTTGACTTGCTATCATATAAATTCAAGCAAAGCTAGGAAATTTCGTCAAAAGATTGAACACTTAATTTTTTCTTCTACCCATTAAAGTAAAAAAAAATAATGTGCGCCCCGTTTTACTTAATAAACTTTTGTTAAGGTTCATTTCTGTAGATAATGGAACTCACATGAGTTCAATTTTTTTTCTTAAATTCAAAAACAAGCCAAACATCCTGGTAGTATTTATAGAGATGTTCGCTTATTGCAAGCACTTTTTCTTGTCAGTTAATCGTTAGATTCATTTCTGTTTTTCGTGTGCGTTAGTTGTCTATCTTTTCTATGCGTAAAGGTAACTTTTGTTACCACCTTGATCAAGTTTTATGTTGCCTTTCTTACTACTAACCTTATTTTGAAAAGGTTTTTGTTTCGAAACATCAATAAAATCAGATACTTTAATTTAGATCTCTCAAATTTAGATCCGTCGTTTGTACTCAAATTTTTATTAAGTTGAATAAGTATACGGACATTAGAATATTTATAATTAATAGTAGGTTTTCAACTGCAACTACATATCAAATTAGTTATTATGTAGGTAACAAAATCGAAGAATATCTGTTAACTTCTATAACAGAATTTAATCACATGTCTTAATTTTTGAATTATCGCTTTATATTAAAATTTGTTTGGTATGCATACACCAACAAATTTATAATAACTTATTGAACTTGACAAAAGGGGTTATATCAAAAAATTTTCTCTCCAATCAACTTTAATTCAATTTTAAATTTGAATCTTTACCTACGGACGATTTTTATTAGTAACTACGTTAATAATATGCCGTTGGCCAACCAATAGCGACTGCACATTATATAAATAGGCTTAAGTATTCAAATTAAGCGATATTTAGCAGCACTAACAAAAATCGTATTACTATTGCCACGGGAGTCTATTCTTCCGGTGATTGAGTAAATATTTTTGTGCTTGAGTGTTTTATAATATTACATCCTTCTCTGTTAGAAAAAGAGAATAATGTGAACTGCACTTCAATAATTAAATTAAAAAGTAACTTTAAAAAGTAATTATTACAGCACTTTGAATTTTCATATAGAGCAAAAAGTTCATTTTTAGGAACTTACAGGGAACAAACGTAATTCTACCTTGTGGTTTAGATAAATAGACAAGCATACTGGCCTGCTTGCGTGGTATCACCGTGGGATGAGAGAACGATGTTGAAACACGAAACAGCTGGCGCCTTGGATTAAACGAAAAGCAAAAGCAACATATGTGGTCGATTCAAAACCGTCTCTTCAGTATCACATTTCTGTAAGTCGCACAAATGTGTTTTCAATTATTGGCAGAAAAAAGTCAGTTCTACCTAATGTCCGAACGTTAAATAAACTTGTACTGCGTTTAATTTCTGTTTGGTTTTCTTTACAATTCGATATATATATTGTAAAGTTACCAAATATGGTAGTTACATAAAATAAGCAAATATAACGTCAAGTGACAGGAAAGCATGAAAGTATTTCTAGATAAATAAAGCTATGTGAACAAAAGTGTGTATCTACAGATATATTAGTGTAAAGTTCCGACTATGAAGAAGAAAGTGTAACATAGCAGCAGCATACACGAAATGAAGAAAGAAAATGACCATGAGCCAAAATAAAATGTTAGTAACCAGGCCCAATAAATTCCAACAGTGAGGGGAATCAACCAAAATAACTACCAATAGATTCCAACAGTGAGGGGAATCAACAAAATAACTACCAATAAATTCCAACAGTGAGGGGAATCATCAAAATGACTACAAATAAATTCCATCAGTGAGGGGAATCAACAAAAATAACTATGCCAAATAAAAGGAAGAAACAACTCAAGAGCAACCACAATGATGGCAGACAAACCGATGTATTGACAAACATGAATATTATGAAACAACGACTACTACAATGAAAACACTGAAGAAGACGTTCAAACCTAAAGAAGAAGGGAAGAAGAAGGACAAGGAAACATAACATGAAGAGAAAGAAAATGGATAGACCACACAAGAAATAATCAGTCATCAAGTGTACTAGAGACAATACTAGTAACCAAAAGTATAGTGATTGTCAACTATGAAGAAACAGTGTTTAACATTTAAGAAATCACAAACAATTATAGTGAGTACTTAATATAAGTGTGAAAACCTGTGACCAGTTTACTAATTTTAACCTAATAAACCCCACAAACAATTCCAGTGATAAGGTTTATAGTGGAAGAAAATGTGTTACTTTCATAGTGGAAACATCAAGATTTAGATAGTCAAATATACACAGACAGTTAGTGTGACTAGTTTAATGAAGATTGTGATCCAAATAGATAATCATAAGACCACCAAATTAATGTAAAATAGGACAGTTCTATTATTGTTCATAGAGCATGACAATAAAAACCTTTATAAATTTCAAAAGAAATGTAACTGAATGCCACAGCAAAACAGAATACAATACAAAGAAAGGCCAGAGAAAGAATAATAACAAACAAAGTAGTTTGTTAAATATCAAACAAATGTGACAGAAATTATTTACAAACCATGACAAGAAAGGTATTAACATTAGTTCAAGAATATTTGTATTATTGTTTAAGAAGAAGTAGTGTAAACATGTGTATTAAAACAGTTAAAATATTGTAATAGAATACCATACTGAAGTCATGTTAGTAGTAACAAAATGCTGCATTAGAATATGTTGTACATTGTTACATAACCCCATAGGAAAGGCACCTATGAAACAAAAAATCATACATATTAGTCTAACCAAATAACCATCAACAATTGTATCAATCAAGGATTCATTATAAGTAATGATACACCCTAGTAAACAGTGTATTATATTGAAATACACTACAAATAAAGTAGACCAAATATGATAGCACAAAGCTATAAGAAATGGAACCTAATATGCCAAATTGGTTAAACAAAATACAGTGTTAAAACATGTACCAAGATTAATGAAAGTATTACCAGTAGTTAGATGAACATCTGGTACTACTATGAGAACAGATTATAGGTATAATGACAATAGTTTTGTGACCAAAATATTATAACTTAGCTGACTATGAATGCATAGCCAGGAGTGAGCAGAAGCAATGTAACCAACTAGTTAAGCAAGATACTTTATTAAAACTTGAACAAAGATTAATGAGAGTGTTACCAGTAGTAAGAGGGACACCTAACACTACTGTGAGAACAGACCATGACCACGAGAATAGTCATTTTATATATAAATTATTAAAAACTAAATTACCATGATGGTGGAATCAGAATGTAAACAAACAGTAGGTAGCAAGTTATTTATGCAAAATGCAACATACAAACTTGTTTAAAAGTAGATAAAAATGTTATCAATGATGAAAAGAATGTCTGATACTACTTTGAGAATCTATGTCAAGTATAACAATAACAATTTAGTTATTGATTATAAAAAATTAACTGACTACCATGCCATGACCTAATGTAAACAAACCCATTACTAGAAATTGAAGGGTTCCCAGATAGCTAAAAAATATATGAAATAAATTAGGTACTATAATTGTACACTAGTTGCATTTATAACAGAATATACCTTATATAGAAAAACCACAAATGAAGTGACAATTTCAAGAAAAGAGATAGGAGGGTACTGAAACAATGCTAATAGTATAGGAACACAGCCCTATACATATACTAAAGTACAAATTCATGTAAATAGACGTTTATATTATTGTTAGATTACGATATCAATGTTATTAGATAAGGAAAAATAGTTTTAAGGACAATTGTGAATAATCAAATATGGACGCTAAAGACGCCATGACCAGACATTGTTTGGGTAACAATTATTCCCAAATTTTGTATTAAACAAGTTGAGAAATAGACTCAGATCGTTTAATCAAACGTGTTTTAGTGTAATTAGTTAAGTTTGGTGTAATAAACTTATTAAATATAAGATGCACCATAAAAATCGATAAAATCGTTACAGTGATTTAAATAATGGACGGATTATAATCTTGTTTGGACTTTAATTAAAGCGCAGGATGTCCGCGATTTATTGACACTAACCGTTTAACGATAAGACAAATATTAAGAAAGTTATTACGATTTTAAACTTTTTAATTAATTTTTGCACCAGTGCTGACGTCATATTAGTCTCAAACCCAAACGCAAAATTGGTAAAAAATTAAAAATTTTAATAAGCCAGAGTACTTTGGGTCGGAGAGTTCAAACATTTCAGCCAATCGAATGAATGGAAATCGGCAGACAAGCCGGAGACGTTCCGAAGGAGCGTCACAGTCATCTATCAATCATCAACTAGACAGGACGTGTCACTCTGCGAACCAGATATATGAAGAAGTTTATTTTTGAATTGTGCGCGACATGTAAACATCAGTAATCAACACACATTTAACCTATATACAACACCAGCTTTAACGTGTGCACAGTGCGGAGTGAATAAGATTTAAATACGATCAGTGTACAATATCGACCGTATTTGCGAGTGTTGTGCGAAAAATAAACCAGGGAGTACAATATTTTTTATTAATTAACAATAAAACAGAAATAAAAAGTTCAGTAAATAGCGATTGTTTATATACTACGCTAATCAGTAATAGCGAAGTATAATAATGCTGATGGAATTTATCAGAATTGACTAAAGAATTATTTCGCAATTTTCAACATGATAAATAAATATTTTAATTATTTTTCATAATTAAAGGAATCACGATTAATGTACTTATTACAAAATACGAGCATAGTAAATAGTCGCTCAATTGACTAACGTAGTTTTTTTGATTTTTATTATTGAAGATAAAGATTTTAATTTTTATGCGAAAGAATATTCTATGCTACTGATAGTTATGCATCAGAACTATTATAAATAATATGTGTATGTTTAGATTAAGAAGGAATTAACACTTAATAATATAATTAACTCTAATAACAATTCACGTTATGAGATAACCTTAAAATCATAACCGTAATTTGCCACTTCTTTGTCATAAGTCTGTTCTCATATAATCCAAACCAGATGAAAACTATAACAAGAGTTTTTTTATTAATAACTTTTTCTCTTGTAAATAAATAATTCCCACTGTAAATTATTAAAATATAATAAAACATTTTAGCAGTGCAAACCAACGCACTCGGTTATTGTCAAAGCAACTACTGAATACTGTGTGCGAATTCCCGCGTACGATAATACCATAATTATCTATTATATGGTACCAATTTTCTATTTTAATATTTGTTTGTTTGTTTTTTATTAATTTTTCATTTAATCTCATTATAAAACGCCACATCTTGTACTGATGTAAGAGGACATAACCTCTCAAGATAAAAACTATTGTATAACCAACAGGGTTACCAGCCTTGAGGCTAAGGAGAGTTTCATTTTTATTTTGTTCATTGTAATTATTCACAGTAAAATTATTAGTAACTGATTGTCAATTTTTAAAAGATTTTATAGCATTATTAACTGTTAATAAACCTCTACATTTTGTTACCAGTGGAAAAAGAGTTCAATTTCAAGCTTAAAATAATTCATTTATTCATAGCTAGTTCTACCAAAAGGTGGCGGAAGAATTCAAATATTTATGATAACGCAGAACTTTATTTAGCTGTTATATTATTATTATTATTGTGCATTCTAGTCACGTTGGATATTCAAACAGAATATCTACTTGTATATGTAGCGTGTATGTTACAGCTGAGCAGTCACCTAACAGAACAACAATATCCACATATGGTAAGTGGGGGAGGTTACTAACGGAGTGCGAGAAATACTTTTAAATTAAAAGAGTTAACCATCGATACCCTCATATTTATCAATAACAATCAGACTGATAATAATAATAATTATAATTTGAACATTTTATCATACAACATTATTGTGGATACCGGTGCGTATCTGCAAGTAACACAAGCAACACAGTCACACACATCTATTATATATTATATATATATCATCTAAAAATATTATCGTTGTGTTAAAACGTGACGAACCCAACGTGGGGCTCGACTTAATAAGACCCCACTATATCTACACATCCAGCATCAAGAAAGTATACACATCCTGTATCGTTGTGATACAACGTGGCGCCCAACGTGGGGCTCGACTTAATAAGACCCCACTATATCTACACATCCAGCATCAAGAAAGTATACACATCCTGTATCGTTGTGATACAATATATATATATATATATATATATATATATATATATATATTATTCAAGTTTCGGATATTTTTATGTTAATAAAGTTTATTTTTTGCAACTTATTTTTGTTTTGTAGTTGACTTTATTTACATCAGTGTTCTCAGAATTAAATTTTCTATAAATCTGGTTCAAAAGAATTAGGTGTTTATTACCCATTTAACAATGTTATTTTACGTCAAACATAAAAAACGGAGTTTTCACCCCAATTTATTTCCGTTCTACACAAGATTTCTCAAAACCTATTGCAGATATGGTTCTGGGACCTATTTTGTTCGATTTTTCAGGTCAAATACCTTAAGAAACTACCACTTTAGCCCCTTACTTAACGTCCTAAAAAATTCAGGACGACCTCATTTCACCTAGGGAATTGAATTCCAGGCGAAATATTTCGCTAGCTGTAACTCGCTAACGAAGCATTTCCGGACCTATGTTTATATGAACTTTTTTTCTTAGTTTTCGATGTAGATTCATCTCCCGAAGTATTTCCGTTTCTTCGTGAATCATCCTGTATATATCCCAGCGTACTGTGCCTTCAGGCATGCACCCCAATGTATCCAGGCATGTGTATAAATTATTCGTGTACGGATCTAAAAATGTTTAAATTATGTTTTTGGAGTTATACAATGTGTTTTAAACATACAATGGAACCATCAAAATGTGATTCTGTTGTTCAAAATGAAACGAGAAAACAAAATTTAAAATGAGCGAGTTCTGGAAGAAGTAGTAAAAGAGACTCTTATGTAGGTTCTATTATTATTATTAGAGGACGGAAAAGGTAGGACAACATTGTTTGAGACACCAAGGATTAATGACTTTCGTGATGGAAGATTTATTAAGGAGAAGAACTGTAAGGACAGACGAAGATTGAATCTGCTGTGACGATTGAAACGTCCATCGGGTGGATGTGGATGGTTGAAGGTGTCGGGTGGTTTACGTATTTGGAGATAAAGACATTGGCTCGGGGTAAGCGGAGCTTGATGGCCACGCCGAGCCAGTCAGGCAGAGAAGCATTTTGCGCGATCGTGTCTTCTTAATTGATGTAGTGAGCCGTACAGTGCAAATGCAATTCAAATATTAACCAGTGACGACCTCCTACGAGGGATTGTTTTAATATCTGATGATGAAGCATATACTTTGAAACGCGTCATCAACTCTCTAAAAAAGAAGTCAGAAGACGGATTGAAAACGTTTAGTTTATCTATTTTTAGTTGACGTTTTCAGATAAAAAATATATCACAATTTGCGTCCACAGAACGTAATTTAAAAATATATCCAATAATTTTAGCTTCTGTAGTGCAAGAAAATTAACTAAAGTTTGTGTTTATACAACATATAACTTGAGTTAGCTGTTGAGCAGACTCAGAAAAGCAGCTAAGCCAAGCATGACGTGTCATAAATAACACAAATGCGCAGTCAGCAGCAATAAATACGTCTCTGCAATTTTTAACATTTTTCTATAGTTTCCGCCTAGCCTACGCAATCAACAGCTTCACTGGTAAACTTGTCGTTCGACTACATTTTCATCGACTTTTTACAGCGCCAAGAATTGAATGACACAAGCCTCCTGTTGCCTTCTGCCATCATTGTCCAGAAATTATCACGACTGTAAACAGCAATAACATCTGAAAATAAAGTGTGTTGTGTCATTTTTTTTTTTACTGACATTAATAAGTAATACGTAAGTAGGAGTTATATTGTATTAAAAATATCGTATATTTATGCGTTACGTTAAACGACGTTGGTTTTCTAACGTCAAACGACGCTATGAGCTATGGGTTCGGTCAAACTCGAATCAATTTAACCCCGACTATCCATCATTGGATCAAGACTACGGTGACTGAAATAAGCATACGCAAGTGAACACACAACGCCCCTTCCAACCGTACAATTATACAATTATCAACATTAAATGTTATATTTTAACGACATGCTCGTTGTTATATGTAGACTGATGTCTATTTAACGTACCCTTCCTAATAACAGAGGAACGCAGAAAGAGTGAGGATTTGCCTTTTTTGAACTGACCATTGCTTACTCATTTTAACACGTCCCTCTCATATCAACTGACAAATGCTATGAGTCCTTGTCGCCTGACAAATATTTCCGTTCTTAATCACTTAAACATGTAGCTTTTTAGATCTCATAGTGAACTGTTTGTTTCTGTGTAGTTTGTTTTAGTACCAAGTTATTGCATTTATAAGCATTATTGACCAAAAGTACCAATATAATACTGACATAAAATACTAAAGTCACATTTATTTGAATGGAAGAACGCGCAGTTATCGTTCCTAAAATGCGGACAACATATCATGAGCTCAATATATTTCCAATTATCAGTGTGTGTAGTTTACTTTATGAATACTAAATCGTTTGTTCGTTGTCTTTTATTATATTTCAAGTCCTAAACAATAACAATTCCTTCACTTCACTATTTTCAATATTACTTTTAATATAATGAAAACTATTCTGTTTAGAATCATAGAATGAACTGAGTACGTAGAAAATAATATCATCAGTAGAATAATGCCATTAGTAATATTGCAGACGGTGGAGGTGGTGCTGTTGTATAACTAACTCTAACAATATTACTATAAACGTACTTCATTATCATCATCTTATTCAAAAACTAAACCAAGGATAGTTTGTTCCGGTCTCAAATTGGCAAAGGTTAGAGCTGGTCACTCCAGCGCTTCCTCGGACGTCCCACACCTCTTCGTCCCTTCGGCTTATGGTTCCATAGTTGTTTGGGGATGCGGCAGTTATCCATTCGGCAAAGATGTTCTACAAATTCAGTCGATACTGGGCTATCCTGACGAGTATACTCATAATATTCAGTTCCTGACGTATATTTGTGTTTCTTCTATGGTCATCGAGAGTATATCCTGCCACGTGCCTGAGAAATCTAATTTCAGCTGCTTGGATTCGACTTGCCTGGGCTTTAGTTAAAGTCTATATTAATGTATTTATTAATAGAAATATTTCTAATAATAATAATTTTTAGTTCTAATAATAATATTATCTAAAACAACTTATTCATTTCTGGATTATATGATATTAAAATGACATTGAAGTTCGACAGTTTGGTGACATTAGTTAAAATGGGAACAAATATTTCAACCATTTCAGATATTTAAAACGTTTGCTGTACATAACAGTCGCCTTTAGAATGTGCAAGCTGCCAGCAACGGAACACCTATGTTTTGATGTTGACATACAAAGAAGCCTTGACTACGTATTCTTGTTAGTATTTTCGAATGAAGTCTTTCTATTTTGTTTAAATTTTATTATTTTAAGATGGGGCTTTGCATAAACCCGTAGTTGAACTCCGTATGTGAGTACTGGTTTTCTTATAATGTTGCATAAAATGAGTATCTTTTTTACATTATACTGTGAAAATATACGATGATCCAGCTCATTTAGCTTTGTTTTTAATTTGTCCAAAATTTCTTCGCTTCTTATTGAGTTCCCCTGACAATTTCTCATCAGCGCTATTCCTAGATATTTTACTTGAGTTTTAAATAGCAGCCGAGTTCTGTTTATTGTTACTATAGAACAATTCGCAATTTGGTTTGCAAGTGTAACTTCTGCTCATGTATACAACAAATTAACACATGAACATAGCTCATGTGTAACACTTTAGTAGCACATAATGCATGTTTTCTTAAAATTCTTCATAAAGGTAAAACTCTAAAAATAATAACAAAGTGTGAATGTGGCCAAAGGCAATGTGGAATCATATTCCGATGGCAGACACGCACTTAATAAATTTCAGTTTGCAGATTCTCAGGATCGAAGCGATCACGTTCTGGTTTTATTTGATTCACAACATTCTCTTTCCTTTTACTACATTACATGCGGCAGATGGTTTCCAGCGTCATAACACGAGTAGGTTCCTCTTCAATATTTGACAACCACGACTTAGAAGCGATAGCTCGTATATTACTGCTTTTCGCCTAGAATGGGACTGACTCATAAAACACTGCGTACGCATAATCGTGTTGTCACCAAATATTGTTCTAGTGATACGTCTCTGCGTAGCGGGAAAAGTACATAAGTCAAACAGTGCGTTTTCTGAATAAAGTATTTCTCTTATATATACAATCTTATAAACATGTACTGAAAAAACACTTAAGTCAAGGATGCAAATGGAAAGGTTTTTCAAGATGGTGCAAAATCATTTTCCCGGAATAAACACACAACTCATGTTATGGAATGAATAAGTTTTAATTCACTTTTTCAGTGTTAACGCAAAAACACATAAGTCACTTTACATTGGCTTATGTGGTGTTCTCCTATTGCTGATATTATATTTGAATCAAACTTGAAATTGTATTAATCTGTGTAATATTACAAGCAGCTGTTATAACTTAATTTCTCGTGAACATCTATTGAACACATAATTTTCCAATAACGATCTATACCAGGAGTGTTTCTCGCCGGGATGTTTCCTTCTCACCTACATTTTAGTTCACACTCAACGACAGTAAAAACTCGCACACATTAAGACGCAAAACATTTCCAAAGCCTATACAGTAATCTTGCTGCTTCTAGGAAGAACAGAGTTCTGTCTATTTTAGTTCACTCAACGACAGTAAAAACTCGCACACATTAAGACGCAAAACATTTCCAAAGCCTATGCAGTAATCTTGCTGCTTCTAGGAAGGACAGAGTTCTGTCTATTTTAGTTCACTCGACGACAGTAAAAACTCGCACACATTAAGACGCAAAACATTTCCAAAGCCTATACAGTAATCTTGCTGCTTCTAGGGAGGACAGAGTTCTGTCTATTTTAGTTCACTCAACGACAGTAAAAACTCGCACACATTAAGACGCAAAACATTTCCAAAGCCTATACAGTAATCTTGCTGCTTCTAGGAAGAACAGAGTTCTGTCTATTTTAGTTCACTCAACGACAGTAAAAACTCGCACACATTAAGACGCAAAACATTTCCAAAGCCTATACAGTAATCTTGCTGCTTCTAGGAAGAACAGAGTTCTGTCTATTTTAGTTCACTCAACGACAGTAAAAACTCGCACACATTAAGACGCAAAACATTTCCAAAGCCTATACAGTAATCTTGCTGCTTCTAGGAAGGACAGAGTTCTGTCTATTTTAGTTCACTCGACGACAGTAAAAACTCGCACACATTAAGACGCAAAACATTTCCAAAGCCTATACAGTAATCTTGCTGCTTCTAGGGAGGACAGAGTTCTGTCTATTTTAGTTCACTCAACGACAGTAAAAACTCGCACACATTAAGACGCAAAACATTTCCAAAGCCTATACAGTAATCTTGCTGCTTCTAGGAAGAACAGAGTTCTGTCTATTTTAGTTCACTCAACGACAGTAAAAACTCGCACACATTAAGACGCAAAACATTTCCAAAGCCTATACAGTAATCTTGCTGCTTCTAGGAAGGACAGAGTTCTGTCTATTTTAGTTCACTCAACGACAGTAAAAACTCGCACACATTAAGACGCAAAACATTTCCAAAGCCTATACAGTAATCTTGCTGCTTCTAGGAAGGACAGATTTCTGTCTATCGCTTGCTGTTCGTCTCCGAGTTCTTCTTTCAGGTCACCTTCCATTCTGTGTTTCTGCCTCAGTTCCGCAACAGCATGTCAGTCTTCTATGATGTGTTTCGCCGTAACTGCTCTGTCACAAATGCAGACGGGATGTTCTTCTCCTTGTAGGAGATACGAAGACGTCAAGTGCGTGTGCCCAGTGCGCAGTCTCGTGATGCAGACTTGTTCACGACGACTGCGATCACCTGCTATTTACCATTTACGGATGCTCTGCTTCACGGCAAAAAGTTTACTCTGCCGTCCGTTCCACGTCTGCTGGCACCCATTAATGATCTGCCACCTGCCAATGATGCTGCCATCCCAGGCTCTGTTAGAGTTGAAACGTCTATTTGGATCCTGCGTTAGCGTAGAGCTTTGCTGCCAGACCGGCAAAGTTTCTCAATGCTACCGATGTCAACTACTTGGCCGCAGTAGCATCGCTTCCCGCAACGCATCGCCCTGAGTTAGATCACTTGACTCAACCCTACACCCGAAAACCATTTATTCTGCATCAATTGGGATGGTCGTCTTGTTGCGAACAACAGGCGCTTTTCCATCTAACAAACAACACTTGCATGAGGTTGCTCAGCCGCTATGAATTAAAGCTAAACAGTTGCTCTCATCATGGGTCAAACCAAATGTTCCGGTGGTAGATTAACAAAAACCCATGCCTGCCCCGATTCCAGCTAAAGATGATCTGTAGACTTTATTACTAGATTAATTGAATAAAACTGTTTATGCGGTGCAACACATAAAACAATTTAGTTCAACAGGCTTTGCGGTTTTGGATTTATTTAATCTCTTGTATTGTTTTCACAACTTACATACATGCCTATGTCTTAACCATGAACAAGTCTAGTTACTTATAAAACTGAAAATCTAAACAACTGATAAGTAAAACTACAGTAAATTATTACACTTTCACTCAACATCTGTCTTAACAAATCCTCAAAATAAACTTTTAAATTATATTTTCCCCACATTTAACATTCTACGTGCGAAAATATGCGTAGGCATATGGCGAATATGCGTGTGCGAGAATATGTAACTATGTTATGGGATAATTATAAAAACATATTCAATTAAATAATTTTTGTGAAAATAACAATTCTGACATGAGACTTTCTCCAGAATATCCATAGTAAAAAAGGCCTATGGAGTGTAAATATTTGTTTGTGACTTAAAGAACGACATTTTAAAAGTTTTTTGTGATGAAAGTTTTATGACCCTGTAGAAAAGTAATAAAAAGAAACTATCTTTTTCCAAGCTCCACTTTGCTCTCAGACAGTAATATGCAGGAATAACTTTATGTTAACTTCAGACGCAGAGAAAGGGAAGCAGTTAATCAACGTTCGAGAAATTTGCTAAAATTTCAGTGGATTTCTTACTTGGTATAATACAATTCAGTCTTTCTCTGAACTTGAAAGCGTGTGATCGTGCTGCTCAAGTCTGGACGCTTGGTATACGAAAGCGTACGAACACAAGTCTAAAAGTTCTCGAGTTGATTATTTATTAAATACCGAATGCTAATCCGGTAAAGTACAAGATTGTCAAGATTGTCCGCATAGGCATTAAAAAAAGACACTTGCAGTTTGCTGCATCATTGTGTACATTTAATATACAAAATAAATTACAATTAAAATTAATTAACTACGATTTATAGAAGTGCTCAAGCCGTGAACGACCCTGAACGCTGAACAAAAGGAGGAAATCGCAACGGTATCCTAAACCTGTATCCAGATCTACACCTGTCTTCCAGACTGGATCATCGACATCTCATCATTCATCGTAAAGGGAAAATCATCGTAATAAAAATGTATGTATAAGAGAAAATTATTTTAAAAATTGTAAAAGGTCAACAGAGGCAGTATAATTAGTCTGATTTTGTTGTCATAAAGAATATTAGAGAAACGTACAGCAATTGGTAAGGTAATATCATTAATAAATCCGAAAAGCATTAGGCTGTGTGTATGTGTGTAATTTAAATATATCCTCGCTTTATACTACACATATAAATTATGTTTTTGAAGTCTTATTCCGGTGTGGACCGCGTCACAAATGTCTTGTATGATAGATTTCGCTTATATTACAATGAGTATCCTCATTAGACCTGCGGATACTCATTGTGATATGAGTGAAACTTTGTCATGCTAGACATTTTTGGCGCGGTCCATGTCAGAAGAAGACTTCAAAAACACAATGGAGACCGGCCGCGGAAGCCCACATGAGGATATACACATAAACATGTCCGTCATTCCGAGTTCACGTGTGTGTGTGTTACACATGTACTGCTCTCCAAATCGGTACACACTGAAAGGATTACTGTTATTATAACTACGGACAAATTATTTGGTAACACTTATTGAAGTGTAATATGTTGTTTTACATTTCAATTAAAATCGGTCACGGTATGCTGGAATAGTAGAGTAGAACTGCAGCAGAATAATCTGAGTTGTCGTAACAAGAGTAACCACTAATGAGAATAGCAGAACCGACTGTAGCCAGATTTCACCGTTAAGTCATAACCGATTCATTTTTAAATATCGTGTAATAATTTATCAATAACATGTCTATCCATTTGGTTTACATATTTTATTTAGTTTAAGAAACATATTAAGTAACATAAAAAAGGAATGCTATGAATTGATATAAATATAGAAATGAATAAGTAATACGTGGCTGCTTTTTTTATGAATTAGTTTTAAGTAGGGTTTAATTTACTTTGGAATTAGTTTATAATGTTAAAAAACGTTAATCTTCTGGCAACTTATTACATTTTGGCAATTGTATTCTTCTTCCGTTACTGTTTTTGATGCAAATTTTGTTTGTTAAATACTACGTTTATTCAGTATTCTATAGATTACTTGTAGGTGTTTTAGGGTAGACGAGGTACTTCTTGTTTTACCTCTTGGACTTATAGCTAATTATAGTAGCATAATTACTATACAGATACTTTATGTATCTGTCTTGTGGTCCAGTATGCTTGGAGAGGCTGGGTTTAGTCCATTATGACTCTACTACAGACGAGAAAAGTAAAAGAAATAGGTTATCAAAGTCATTGATATTTTTCAAATAAGCGAGAATGAGCGTCTAGGGAGTGTTCTTCGGAATGCAATGCAACCTTATCACTAAGCGAATATTTTCCACGTTTTGTTAAAAAACATTATTCAATAACATTTGTGATAAGATAGGAGTGTATAAAGAAAAGTGGTGACAATATCTAGGAAGAATAGCAGATGAACAACTCCTTAACAAGTACAGTATAAATATACAGATCGTTAGGAGACCGTGGGAAAATAGCTGGGGTAATGAAGACGGAACAGACAAATTTTCTAAAATCTATACTGAAGACGATACTACACTTGGTAACTTTGTACATTAATAAATTAAAATAAAATTATTACTGCATTCACAACTTATAAAAATATAGTACACATTAATTAATTCATAAATCGATATCGCACGATACCAATAAACCTCACATACAAGTAGTTAGTGTTATCGAAAAAGTGTGATTTATAACCTACATTTTTCAAATAGGTGTACGAAAGAAGAAATAGTGTTTCGTATATACTATACTACATCAAACAGGAAATTCGATAGCTTAAGAATATGCATAAAACTTGTAAGCCTAGCGGAGACACGTTTGATATGGTTCAGTTTGCGAATTCACAAGACGGACGCGATCACGTTTTCGTGTTATTTCATTTCCAAGTTTCGCTTTCCGCTTAGTGTTGTACGGGCGCCAGATGGTTTCTAGTGCCGTAATGTAACTCCTACTCCCCGATAATATTCACCAACCACCGACAAGAAGCGGCAACTCACATATTATATGAAACAAGAGTTTCAGCCACATGGGCACAAACTTATGGGCGGCTGCGTAACTAAAGTCGGATTGTCTCAAAACTAAGCTTCTGTAATATTCTGTTCATTGTATATGACTGTAAATTATTGTAATGTCTTTTAGTGTACAAAACTTAGAATATACTTGAGCGTTCATAGCTAGAAAAGAATCATATCTAGGAAAAATGTTTGCCTACTTAAGGGATTTAATTATTACTGTAAATTATTACTATATAAAGGTGTTTCTTTAAAGCTGATACTTTAAAAATTTGGTTACTTTAAAAGTTTAGTTTTATTTAGCATTAATATTACCGCAACTTTTTCAAGTAAACATAGATTCTGTTCAATCCTTTGAAACGTTATCAGAACATTTTTATTATATATCTGTGAAACTAGAAACACTACAATTGATTTAGAAACTTTTCAAGATAATACTTTAATTTAAATTTGTTTGGTCCTTTTATCTTTATCTTTTACAAAATTTGTCAGGATATTCATAGATTAAGAAAACGCTATATATTCGACTTTCTGATTTTATCAAATTATTTAACAAATTTTGAAAAAGTGCATATGCCTTTCGCAGATTATCATAGCTGCGCCAGTGTTTAGTCTGTATTATCTTAATTGTTTCTTGTTCAGCACTGTATGTGAGCATTGCTATTAGCTAAATTGTTTGAGACATGGCGATCAAGTGACCAGTGACATAACTGAGGATGACGATGGGTAGATGAGGATTTTAGGATCTTCAAATTTTTTATAAGAAAATAATTTTCTTGTACAACACCTTGCGTTTCAATAAAATATCATAAAGAAATTTGAAAACATATTAACACAGCTTACTATTACTGACTAATTTTTCCAATTTATTTAAAATCCAGTTAAATGACTCTATACATTTTAAGTAATGTCGCCTTTTTTAATTTTTCTGTTAAAAACTTTGATTACACAGTATATTTTTGGATAGATAGTTTAGTACTTACATGTTTTAATGTTTGGGTACCCGCTTTTACTTACATCATAGTGTAGTACACTTATACACAGTTAAGTATATTGCACTATTGAATATACTTAACTACGCTTAACAGACATTCAATCCCATATGTCAGAAACCACACATTTTTAAGTTTTCAGTTGTTATTGCTTTACTAAATCCCGTTTCACATTTTCTGATCAACATTTAGAGTTTTCCGTTTAAACTAATTAATTAGCTTCTTAACTTATTTTAATTTCTCTGGTTTAAAATTTTCTAGACAGATTTTATTTAAATATGTCAGTTTCGAGGCATTTTAGTATAATTTGCAAAAATGTTGTTCGTATAAGTTGATTTTTCACCGTCTACTGTATAGCTTCTAATAGACTGTCACAGTCTCTCTAGTAATTAGTAAATGTAAAATTCTAACGGATACACCACGTTGAAACTTTAAAGATAACATACAGATAATCTGTTATAGTACTATAGTTTTTTCTAAATCAGGTGACACCTGACCGCTAAGTTTTTATTTTAGGCTGCTAGAAAAATGCTATTTAAACCCTTATAAAAATTTGGCAGTAATTAAATTAAGGTAGGTTTAAATATGTATTATAAAATTGTGAAATTCTTGTGTTGGATTGATACATTAAGACGCAATTATTAATTTTCTGTCACGTGTATGTATCAAAGGATTTCGTAATCTTGAAGTACAAAATTTTTGAGTATGAATACTTAGATATAATAAAACATCAACTCTTTCTAAATGATACTGCAGACGTTAACTGAATAGGGTTATTAATTTTGTTTTGTGTGGTCAATTAGTTCCTTTTACAGACTTTTAGCAACTTCTAAAAGTGAGATCTAAAGCAGTAGATTTGCGTACGTTATAAGTATCGAGTAACAGAAGCAGATCAAAATAGTTTATTTTAGTAACATATTCAACACAGAATAATTTACAGACTCTTAAATGCGCCTGAATGAACAATAAACAACTAGAAACCTTCGTATAAAATCCAGAAGTTTTATTTTGAAATGAAAGAGAAATTTTTATATGGTTTAGTTTACATTTATAAATCTGTTAATTTCATATTTATAACTTCACATTAATTAGTTTTGTAAATTAGTTTTTCGGTATCTTCTAAAGAGGGATACTTTACATACCTAGTGTAACAATAAACAAAATGCTATTGATATCAATGCGCATATCCGGCATCCACACAATTTGATATCATGTTGGTTACAAATGGATCAATTAGTAACTCCAGGGGTGGTGATATGGACTCGCAGGGCCAGTAACTTTGTGGGGCCAGGGTTTCAGAGGCGCAATGTTATTGATAGTCTAAAGAATAGAAATCGGAAAGGATGGGAAAAATGATTGTTTTAAAGGAAATTAACAATAAAATAATAATAAATGACAGATTTTTAAATTCCCCTTTTCCGGATATTACTTTATATGAGACTTTGCCGGATATTATTAACTAAAAGAGTTACTATCAAAAATGCAGGTGAGTAAAATGTATAACCTACAAACGTTAGAATAGCGCGGGGGGGAAGGGTATAGTCTCTAAACGTCAGAAAGTCGGAGATTTAAAGGTATATTCTGGACACGTCAGAAAGCCGGAGCAGTAAAAGATATAATCTCCAAACGTCACAAAGGCGGGGGAGTAAAAAATATATTCTCCAAACGTCAGAAATGCGGGGGAGTGAAAGGCATATTCTCCAAACGTCAGAAAGGCGGGGCAGTAAAAGGCATATTTTCCAAACATCAGAAATGCGGGGCAGTAAATGTATAATCTCCAAACGTCAGTAAGGCGAAGGTTAAAATGTATATTCTTCAAAGGTCAGAAAGGCGGAGGTGTAAAAGGTATATTTTCGAAACGGCATAAAGGAGTGCAGTAAAAGCTATAATCTCCAAACATCATAAAGGCGGGGAAGTGAATGGTATATTTTTGAAACGTCAGAAAGGTGGGACAGTAAAGGTATACCCTCCAAACGTCAGAAAGGCGGGGCAGTGAAAGGTATATTCTCCAAACGTCAGAAGGACGGAGCAGTAAAACATATAATCTTCAAACTTCAGAAAAGCGGAGGGTAACAGGTATATTCTGCAAACATCAGAAAGGCTGGGGATAAAATGTATAATCTCCAAAAGTCAGAAAGGCGGGGAAGTAAAAGGTATATTCCCCAAACGTCAAAAAGGCGGGGCAGTAAGAGTTATAATCTCCAAACGTCAGGAAGGCGGGGGAGTAAAAGGTATATTCTCGAAACGTCAGAAAGATGGGGTAGAACAAGGTGTATTCTCAAAACGTCAAAAAGGCAGGGCAGTAAAAGGTATAGTCCCCAAAGGTCAGAAACACAGAGGAGTAAGTAAATGTTACTGCAGACCTTGTTTGTTGTTTGGCGATAGAAATAAATTAATTTCCTATGCTTGGGTGGATGACATTAATGATTGCAAGGGACTTAGTAGAAAAATTACTATACACAAATCAACCATACTGCACTAAGTACCACGCTGTGTGTATGACACTTGGCAAAAAGGGAACACGATGGACGAGTCATTAGAATTACAGATACGAAAAGAGGTTAATTTCTGGAGACAGATTCTTATCGATTTCTGAACTTGTCTCGTTTCTTAGCTCAACAAAATTTAGCATTTAGGTTTCACGTAGAAAACGTCGGGCAACAGAAATTTAAAGGAGGAGATTTTCTACATTTAATTGACTGCTTGCGATTATGATCCTGTATTTAAGGAACTTACTGAAAAACCAGAGGGGAAAGTAAAATACCTCAGTTATGACGTGCAGAATGAGCTCATTCAAATTATTTGTAGAAAAGTGAAAAGAACCATTCTGAAGCTTATGAGGAACACGTCATTTTCTCCATAATTCTTGACACCACGCCAGATATTTTGCGAGTTGATCAGTTAAGTGTAGTTTTACGTTACGTGAATATTATAATTGATGAAAATGGCAAACCACCAAACTTAAAATGTTGTAGAATTTTCCCGGTGCGCAACCACATAGTTTCCGGGCTAGAAACCTTATTTTAATTTGCCTTCAAGTAAATAACATTCACTTGAAAAAGTGTAGAAATCAAGATTACGATGGTGCGTTCAACGGTTTAAAAACAAAAATCAAGGAGCTGGAGGAGAATTCAAAATATGTCCACAGTGCTGAACACAATCCGAATCTCGTGTTGAATGACGCCGTCAAAGGGGTTAGTGAAGTGGCCGATTTTTTGAAGAGCTAAAGGAAAGGGTCTGAAAAATGAAACTTGAAGATATTTCATTCATTTTCCTCACCTTAATTTTCTCAAAATTATTTTCCGTTGTAACTCCTCTTAATAGTTACCCCCAGTCAAAATCAATCCACATGCTGCAAGCTGAAACTCTCGTACAAAGTGCTTATGATAATAGAGTTATGAGAGATAATTTTATAGAATTGTAAAGGTATTTCTCAAACTGGCTCAAAGGTGGGGAGTAGAGTCAAATTTTAAAAGGCTTCATCCTGTAAAGAAACATTTTCAACTGAGAACTGAGCCAAAATGAAAGAATTAAAGACGACGAAAAAAAATTTCAAATTTAGTTAAATTTATAACCTAAACAGTTATAGGGCATTTTATTTAGGCGATTAGGTGAGCATTTTGAAGCATTCGGTGCGGTCACTGAAAAATTTAATGTACTAATGTACTGAGACCCTCTGTACTGAATAAAGTGACGACTCATTATCTCTTCGTCTTAAAGATCAGTACAAGACGGATTTATCGGACTCTTTTCCACAACAGAGGATACGTTTCCGATCAGTTATGAAAGAAGTAATTAAAAACAAAGTATCAATCTTGGAGCTAGCTAAGACCACAATACAAGATCACATATATATAAGATCACATATGTGAATAAGCAACTCTTTCCTCCAATTTTCCAGAAATTTGTATTGCCTACATTCTTTTCGTGGATCTGCCTGTGATAACAGCAACAGTCAAAGATTTTTTTCTAAATTAAAAATCATCAAATCATATTTGAGAAGCACACTGTCATAAGAACGACTCTGTGGACTGTCACTTCTAAGCTTCGAAAATGAGACGGCAAAGGTTTCTTTGATTCATCAAAATTCCGGAGAAGACAGTTTGAAATGACAATTTGCTTCTGTACAATGTTTTAAATAATATATTAATTTTATTTAAGCCACATGTTCCATTTCTTTTAAGTAGGCTATGTGTAGAATAAGAACATTAAAATTTCAGTGTAATTCAGTAGATTTCCTGTACGTTTTGCGTGGTAATTTTGTACTTAATAAATTGTATTGTGATCATCAAGTTATATTTCGTCTGTTGTAACTTATTAAATTTGTAATTCAACAAGTAACGTTTACACATCGCAAAACTATATTTAATTAACGTCAAACTTTATTTTATTTCAGTAATGTTTGAAATCTCGTTTCCTCTACTAGGACTGATTCGCTTTGAAAGAATGTTGTACCAGCATTTATTAAAATAAAATATTTTTCCGTTTTATTACATTCTAACCGATTTTATTAGGACAGACGGTCGGTCTGATAAACGGACAAAATGATAATCTGATTTTTGTAACTCGTTTTCTTATTCTTTATTTTAAAATCTTTTAGGAAAAATTACCCAAATCCTTGTTATTAATGCGATGGAGATATCAAAACACCGATTCCAATATTAAATCATGACGGGAATAATCATACAATTGTATGTGCGGGCGTTATCTTCTAACTTGCGGGTTGCGCGGTTTACATAAGCGCCGCCGCTGGTCTGTCTCAAGTTTACAGATCATAATCTCAAACAGATTATTTACGAATCTAAGTGGAAATCCCATATAAGTCCTAAAGGAGTGTTAGTTTCTCTGACTAACGATTTTGATACGATTGCTACCACACAGTCACTTCAGATAGAGATCGACAGACAGACAGAAGCAACATTTATACATTTTCGCAAGCTACACAAAGCAGACTAATGATTCATTCTGGTATAAGCAACTGACAAATGAGAAGCTTTTGGACTGAAAGCTTTTACTTGTAAACATCTCTGACAAGATAATGGTAGTCAATTGCGACAAGCTGTAGTAAGAGAGATATTAGACGTTCAAATCCATTTGTTATTATTTAGTGCGTGAGAAATAGAAACTCTTCATCAGTATATGCTGGTATTACATTTTATATCAAAAATATAATAGTAGCGTGGCACAAGTAACAATATTAACGTTACGTAGTTAATGTAACGTTAAGGGAGACGGATGTAACTTGTAATATGCGTTACGGATTCCGGTATTATGTGTGCAGGTTTTGGGTACAAACTGTGTATAAAATTTTTATATTGCCGACATTTCGTTCCGTAATCCCGGAGCATTTTCAAGGTGTACTGATGTTGATTTAGCCACGGAACGCGTTTTATAACTTGCTTCCTCCGTGATTGTTGCCGAGGCTGTGAGTGTTCGAGTGTGGCTGTGAGTGTGTTGTGGCCATTTGTTGTCTTGTTGTCTGTTAATTTGAGAACTGTCAGTTAGGAATACCAAACGCGCGCGCAATCATGCGCGTGTGCGTGTGTGTACACGAGATTTTCTATTTTTTGGTAGAAAAACTTACTACCACCACGTAAAAAAAAATCAACACCACGTGTATCGCGAGGTTTTGCATTGTACCGAAGAGGTTTTACACAATTTGGATTATCGTGTACAATTTATTTGCAATTAATGTTGTTAAAATAGATTAAATTTACGATACAGACATTAACTCTGGAATGCGGAATCAGACAAATTTAAAAATAAAAATAATTATAATTGCAAAAGTACTTCATATGTCATATGGTGAAGAAAAACTGAAGTAGGCCTATTTTATACTACCCCACCAACTAGACCCCACTAACCAGACCCTATTTTAAAACACTAGTTCTTTGCACAAAATGTATGGTCTTCATTAAGTTTTGTATACGGGCAATATAGAAATGATATACATACCACTAACGGTTTGTGTGAATGTGTGTGTGTAAATGTTACGTGAAGGCTAATTATATTATTATTCTTTTGTCAATAATAGAAATTCCAACAACATATAAACATTAAATTTCATTACATAGACTATGTACTAATTATTTTGTACTGCCCGTATACAAGTCCTGATAGTGACAATGAATTTCAAACGTTGACAAAACGTATTGAAATGTCGACAAAAATGTTTTTAAATTCTGTCTAGTTAATGACAAAACCTTACATCATTTTTGTTAAGTGAATTGTTTGGTTAAATAGAGTGACTATTCTGTGTATTAATATAGTAAAAAACTATTTACTTCTCAAGAAAAGACCTGTACAAAAAATGTTTAAAATGTAAACACGCACGCACGCGCACGTACAGATATAGGGAGAGGGGAAGAGGGGGAAAGAGATAGACAGACAGAATGTAAACGGATAGACAGTTAGACAGATGCAGACAGGCACGTAGACAGGTAGACAGATAATATCTGCAAATATTCTGTTTCTAAATTAGTATAGTTCCCAAGTAATTAGTCCTTACTTTGAACAACAAGTATATGAAATGTGCTGTTACCTATAACCTTTTTCAGTTATAGCTTAATACCTAGAGCTATTTTATAGAGATTTTCAGACTCAAAATTAAAAAAAAATGTTTACACTACCCATCTCTACTTTCGACGCAAAGACAAATATGCGATAGTATTAGGACAGAAATGATAATTTCTGTCAAAATGTTCTTATGTTATTTTGATAATTTTTGAGATAAATCATTTTATATTGTTATTTATAGGTTCTTAGTTGAACAGCTAATAGAGTACGTATAAAAAATATCTGTCTTGTTTTCATCGGCACTGTTGTATTGTAAAACTACACGTTGAAATATAAAAAGTATAAGAAACACAAGAAAATAGAATACGTGATGAGATAAATTGACATTCGTGACCTTCACATCATCTAAATGCTTATTTAACAATGATAATAATCCTGTAGAATGTCATACGTACTGTTTGTTTAGCATGAATCTCGTAAAGAGTGCACACTCGTTATTACTCAAAAAACAAGTGTCGGTGTCGCGTGTACATTATTAGACGTAAGTGTCATCTGTTTAAATGTAAGTAAATTTATTTTTCTGAATAAAAATGACTTAATTAGTTTAATTTTTAAATCATGTCAGTCTGCTTGTAGGCCTGTGTATCATTAATAAATCAAAAGCTTCAGCGCCTCACGAAAAAAGCTTTCAAATCAATCAGTGAACCACGGTGCAAAGTTCTAAGTATCTGAAATAAAAAGCGGTCTGTTTATGTGGATTAACCAGAAACAAAACACAATAGGTGATTTTCTTACCAAGATAATTAGAGATAGCTGTAACAGATATAAATAAAAATTCTCAGAATTCATCTCACGGAAGAGGAATACATTTAGTACCTCCCATCAAGTTATAAGTAAATCTCTAATTCATCATTTATTAAATACTATATCCTTTTATGCGGAAAACACAGTAAAGGAAAAAGAATAAAACCAACTTTGTTCACTCAAAAATAAGCAGTGTTAAGTCAGCAATAATAAAACTTTATTTTACAAAAGGGATGTAAATATGATATACGATTTCGTTCATTTACACTGTAGGAAGAGAAGACATATATTGTGTTTTGTTTATAAATTTTACATAATTTTTAACTTGTTTAGCAGACTCATACAAGATGACCCTCTCAATTATTTTCTTTAGAATAACTAGCATGTTACAGAGTGAACAAAAAATTATTGGTCACTTTTCCTTTAGTCAGACTTGCTTAAAAAAAATGTATTTATTTTTTTGTCTATTTTATTACCCTCGCACCAAACGTTGATCTCACTAGTTCCGACATGTTCCTAAATTGACAGATATGGGCTTCTATTGTGAAAAATGAAGTAGGCGTTGTATACCTAAGCCCATCGAATACTATAATGGAAGGCAAAACGACATACCGTATTAGAGTTGATGGCGGTCATTTCGGTAAGCCCTGTCTCCTATCGTAGCATGGGTAAATCTCTTACCCAAAATATTCTCTGTCATGATTCATGTTTGAATGTGAAAATCAAAAAAGCAACTTATCTGCTGACGAGATGTCATTATACAAATAGCTTTATATACTTACTACATGTTAAACATAGTGAGACATAATATACAATAAAAACAAAAGAAAAGAAAAAAAGAAAGTAAAAATAAAATAAACGTTTTATATTTTATCTTTTATTTAAACTTAAAATTTTGTGTGGTTATTTCACTGTGTTTAAGGATAAATTAAAGCTAACGTGGATAATAAAATAAAGATAGAAGGTGGTACTTACCGCCCCACAAAACTTCAAGATAATCTACAGTTTGTAAGGCATCCGCTCTACAAGAGACACTAAAAATAAATCAATGGTTCGTACAGATCTAGTAATCAAATTATCAAATACATAATAATTGATCATCTACTATCAATACATCTTAAAAACAATACAATACAATATTTAAAGGTCCTTAATGTTCCTTTTTGCTACTCTGCCTAGTGACGCGATTTTTCTATCTCACTCCCACTTTCTCTTTAAATATACCAGCCTGTCTGTTCCGCGTTCTCTAATAAATCTACTGGGTTTCAATAATCGGACTGTGGCAAATTGTCGTGTGTCATCTACTTTATTTCAATGTATAATTCATCAGGCGGTAAGTCAACATGCTATCTTCTTTACCTGTGCTATGTTGAACTGTTCGCACATCTATAAACATTTTACAATTAATCCTTTAAAATATCACGACTTAACGTATATTCAAATACATATAGTTTGTTTACTGATTGTGAGTAGACGGTATTTTTACTCTCTTATTCTTTAAAGCATTTTAAAGTTACAATTAAATCCCTCTAAGCTTTCTAAGCTTTTTCCAACCTTGTTACCACTTCATCTCGTTGTTATGTTTAAACTGTATCATATAACAGTATGTAGAAATGTGTTTGAAATCATCCTTCTAAATCGCTAAAGTAGCTACATACACTTTACTTTATAGAAATGTGTACTAAATTACAACATATAAATAGAACACCAAAAAGTAAAAGGGCTGCATTAATGGCAACTTTAAGACAAAGAAAGGGTGTACAAAGGGTAGCTTTCTTCTATGTTTTACAAAGACTAAACTTCTGAGTAACATAATCCAACCGACCATAAACAATACTGTACATATTTACTTTAGATTTAAAATTATTTCTTAATGCTGGAAACTTTTATTTCACTTGTAAACAACATATGATTTTGTAAGTAAAATCAATAGTACTTTCTTAGTAATTAACCATGTCCATGATCACTTAGCAAAATTACGGATAATGTTGAACGGAGGAAAGGATAAGTTGAACAAAATGTTACAACACACAATTTAGATAAGTATGTCTGTTGACTCTTCGGAGGATACATTGTATTGTATTCAAGGGAGTAGTCAACACACAGACCTGGGCTACATTGTCTACATCATCTACAGATCGAGACCTAAAAATGGCACTTGAAAGGAAGCCGGAGAAAATAAGGAGCAGAGGACGATCGAGGAGGAGAGGAGGAGGATCTTTACACCAGTAAAGATGCGGAATGGGATTTGAGGGAGATGCGAGTGGCAGGTTGGAGGATTAAGGCTCTGGACTCAGATAAGAATGGAAGAGAATCACTGAGCAGACCAGGGTTCTACACAGACCGTAGTGCCAGAGAAGAGAGACAGGCTACATTGTACGTTGTAATATTTTGTTCAACTTATCTACAGAAGTGGCGAATGTTGCCATTAGTGCATGAGTCAGATAGTGCTGTACGGACTTCTTCCAAAGTGCGTTCCAGAAGATAGTGCAAATGTTTCAAGTGCAATAAAGTTTATTATGAATAGTGGCATTTTGCGCCAAAGGATCGGTATAAATTTGGGCGGGCTTCTAATTCCAGATTTTAGCTTCTGTTACTAAATAAATTATGACTCAACAGGTAGATGGAGTAAAATAGATACTGTTCAGTTGAGCTGAAGAGTACTTTCGAAGATACTCTTCACATTCCTTTGGTCATCTAGTAACAATATGCAAATTGCTGCTATAGCTGTCTCTGTCATTTTGTATGTGATGTCTGTAAGCGAAGGAGAAATGAGAGACAAACACTAGAGAGTACAGTCGGACAAATCACCTGACAATATCATCGGGTAATGTTACAAAGAGATATATTGTCGGAATCATGAGGCAGATTGCAAAGAAACGGTTCTACAACAAAACAAGATAATAGAAAATGATCTTGCCAGAGCCGCTGGCACATTATGAAACAGAATAGCAGATAGCAGGTGGACAGTAATGTGGGAATTTCATAATCAAAGGTTGGCTAATCTGTACGCTCAGGCCTTGCGCTCGCTAGCGATCAGGCTAAAACACAGTGCAACGTACGTCCGTGGGCAGCAGACGTAATCTCGTTTGTTGCTTCGGCCTGTCATTTTTTCATTTTTCTTGTTGTCGCGACAATTTATGTAGGCCTTAGGCCCTACAACATTTTCATGTAGTTTTGAGTGTTGCGTACTTGCGCCGCAATTTACGATGTAACATTTTTTAACCTGACGTGGTTTTTCAAAATTCAAAATGCGTACCAGACGTAGCTGATCTTAGCCCAATCACCTTTCTCACCTTCTAATGTGTCGTTTCCTGAATGCTCTGCTGAGGAGAAACAAACCCCCAAACGTTCTCTAATTATTTCTACCCTACCTATTGATCTTTCAAAGGACTTTTCTTCATTGCACCGTCTGACTCGCGTGTACGCTTATTGCTTTCGATTCATCAAAAATACTAGACCCTCTAGGGCTGAGAAATTCTCGGGTGTTCTTACACCCACCGAAATTCATTCTACTCTTAATTTCTTCATAAAGCAATCCCAGTCCATCCACTTCGCTGCTGAGCTTAATTGCCTTCGTAATGGGGCTTCTGTCTCTATTAGGAGTAAGCTGTCTTCTCTGGACCCGTTTCTTGATGAGTTTGGCATCATACGTGTCGGCGGACGCTTACAGCAGTCGCAACTACGCTATGACAATAAGCATCCTACTGTCTTGCATCCATCGGCTCACATCACTCGGCTTATAATCGAGTGCGAGCATATTCGTCTCCTCCACGCTGGTGCTCAACTTGTTCATCATTCACTTCGTCAACGCTGGTGGATCATTAACATCAAGATAGTCATTCGTTCCATATTCGTAGATGCGTCAAATGTCTCAGATTTAACACCAAATATCAGGTTCAAAGGCTTGGTATTTTGCCATCTCCTAGGGTTACTCCTTCGCGGCCGTTTCTATTCTGCGCAGTTGATTATGGTGGTCCCTTCATGATTCGTCATGGCGAGCAGAGATCTAGGACTCTGTCAAAATCATACGTGTCTTTATTCATTTGCTTAGCCACCAGGGCCATTCATATGGAATTGGTTTCCGACCTTACGGCCAATGCGTTTATAGCTGCCTTACGTCGCTTCATGGCCCGTAGGGGCATACCTAGCCAGTTATATTCTGATAATGGCACGAATTTTAGGAAGGCCCGCAACGTTTTCCATGACCTTTACAATCTTTGGCATAAAAGGGATGCCACCTCATCAATCCAATCCTTTACGACTTCTCATGGTATTAAGTGGTCATTTATTCCGCCCTCGTCACCTCATTTTGGTGGTCTTTGGGAGAGTGGTATAAAAAGTTTAAAGTATCATTTGCGCCGCGTTGTCGGCAAGTCCATACTCACTTTCGAGGAGTTTACTACAGTTTTGTCACAGGTAGAGGCCTGTCTAAACTCACGTCCATTATTTGCCGTTTCATCGGATGTAAACGATCCAGTGCCACTTACCCCTGGCCATTTTTTAATTTGTGCACCATTAACGGCAATACCCGATCCTGACCTATCTCACGTTCCCATCTCTCGTCTTGGACGTTGGCAACTTCTCCAGAAGTTTGTCCAAGTTATTTGGAAATCATGGTCTCGCGACTACCTACACCAACTGCAACAACGTCACAAATGGAAATTCGCAAAGGAAAACATTTCCATTGGTGACCTGGTTTTGCTGATCGAGGATAACTTGCCTCCATTAGCATGGAAATTTGGGGTAATTACAGCCACATTTCCCGGACCGGACAATTTAATCAGAGTAGTTGACGTTCGTACGCCTGTTAGCACCTTTCGCAGACCTATTCACAAGTTATGTTTGTTGCCAGCGCGGGACGAGCCTTAGACACGAGGTCAATATAATTACTTAGCACAATGCTATATTTTACCTGACCTCTAGCTTTCATTACTTAATTGTCTGACAATTTGGTCAACTTTAATTGGTGATATGTGTTATCACAAATATTTTTATGTTAATATCGCATTATTGCGTATCTCATACACTAAATTCGCATGTAGCTTGTAATTGTACAACCATGCACTATGTTATTATATTTATATTTATTATATTGTCATGGTGGTATGCTTTACTTATTCATGTATTTAGATATACTGATAATTTTGTGAGACATATACTATGTCCTTTGCATACTTATGTTTGATATTGGTAATGGGTTATGTGTCATGTCATTGGTGGTATTTATTCTTATGTCATAAATTTTGTTATATAATATTCACATGGATTTGAAGCTATACAAACCATGTATGCATTTTTCCCGCACATTTTTTGTTAATATGTGTGCATTGCTATTTTATTACTCTATGAATTTATGTGTTACTTGCAATTGTTCAACACATGAATTATATTTTGCATAAACATATTTGCTGTACTTGTCACTTATGCTATTATGCCTTGTATTCATGTATTTGTATTTATCCAAACATATTTCTATTGTATTTTATTATGTATAACTTTGTATCTATGTAAAACACATTATTCTACCCGCATTTACTGTCTATGATCATGCGCCACGCACATATTTTTATCTTTTGTATTTGTATTTTGCGATCACGTATTGCACAATTATTATTCATGCTTTCAATTATGACATACATGTCATTACTCTTATGTACTTGCAACTATTCAGCAATGTATAATCTGTTTTCACATGTCAATTTATTGTGCATTCCTGCAACTGTCAGGTATAGCATGCACCATTTAATTATTATATTACAGCGTTATGCTAAATCTATGTTTTTACATGCATAATTTTGTAATAATTTTTGTCTATTCATTTATACGCAATACTGTTATGTATAAGTCAACTAGCCTTGACTGGTTTAGGCTGTCAATCATGACTTGCATAAAATATTTGCAATTTGTATCGGGCCTATCATGTGATGAGTCACCGATTATTCATCAGAAAACATTGTCAAACTATTCATTATTCATGTTTTATATTGTATACATTTTGCTAATTCATGCATTTATACTCATGTATAAATCAGTTTGTAAGCCAACTGTGGCCTGTTCAACTGTTATCATCATATTGAGGTTTTATCTCTGAGCAGTTTAATCTTATAACTGTTATCTAACATTTCAATCTCAATGTTCAATACAATTTACTGAGGTTGATATCTATTATTAAGAACGTACATTGTGTTTTCTTATAATAAATTATTAAAATGTATTAAAAAATCTTTTGATTTTTTGCGGGCAGCTATGGACAGTAATGTGGGAATTTCATAATCAAAGGTTGGCTAATCTGTACGCTCAGGTCTTGCGCTCGCTAGTGATCAGGCTAAAACACAGTGCAACGTACGTCCGTGGGCAGCAGACGTAATCGCGTTTGCTGCCTCGGCCTGTCATTTTTTCATTTTTCTTGTTGTCGCGACAATTTATGTAGGCCTTAGGCCCTACAACATTTTCATGTAGTTTTGAGTGTTGCGTACTTGCGCCGCAATTTACGATGTAACATTTTTTAACCTGACGTGGTTTTTCAAAATTCAAAATGCGTACCAGACGTAGCTGATCTTATAATTCAAACTTAAATTGTACAAGTAAATATCAATAAATGTATTAAAATACAGTCCACAAGCTCATCATTATTCTCAGCATCCTGGCAAATACATTTACAGCATCAACTTCCTAACAGCAGGTGAACGGTCAAGAAAGAAAAAATGGCATCATACAGGAAAGGATGAATTGAATCATATACATATATAAACTGAGTTTTAGGATAGTTTATTTGTCACGTGGAAGGGTTTTCACTGGGTCACACTGGGGGAAAGCGGACACTCTTAATAAGTTCCTCGCTGTTTTATTCATGAAAAAGTACTATTCCTATGATGACGTTATCGTTAATAATCATTTAGCCCAACGACGTCTACCAGGAGCGTTGTTCGACGGGATGTTTTTTCTTCTCACCTACATGTTAGTTGACTCTACGACAGTGGAAACGTGCACACATTAAGACGCAAAACGACATTTTCAAACCTATACCTTGATACTCTCAGGAAATACAGAGTTATTTCCATCCTAACTGTTCATTTGCGAGGTCTTCTTTCAGGTCATCTTTTACTCTGTGCCTCTGCCTGAGTTCTGGAAAGAGCACTACCGACGATGTGTTTAACTGCAGCTAATAATGTTGCTTTGTTGTATTTGATATTCTTGTTGTTGTTACTATTATTATTGTTGTTGTTATTATTATTATTATTATTATTATTATTATTATTATTATTATTATTATTATTATTATTATTATTATTATTATTATTATTATTACTGTAGACATATATATCCTAAGGAATCCATATTAAAGTTTAGAGCAAAGCAATCACAATGTTTATTTAGATAAAAACATATCACGTGATTATGCCAATGACTTACAACACAAACTTAATAAAGTTTAGTTATGTGTATGTCAGTAAACGTAATTCTAAAAAATAAAGTTGCGAGCGAAACAAAGTTGAAAATATTTATCGTAAAATCTACATCCAGTGTACTTACAGAAATCAATATTAGACCACAACATATAACTAAAACACCATATGGGTAAAATGGCTGCGTTAGTGGCAACTTTAAGACAAACGAAAAGGTAGACAAGAATAGATTTAACAATAAATGAAAATGTAAGGCAAAATTAAAGGCATGTAAGATAAATTACCAAATATAATACACCAGAACAATTGTTACAAAAATATTTTGAAGTGTCAAACTACGTTCTACATTGCGAGCTGACACAAATGCCTTTTTTAAAGGAGCTATAATAATTGTCTGGCAGACGATGGGATGGGAATTAGATATTACGTCTTAATAATTAAACGTAATACAATTAATTCTAAAAAAAATGTTGTGGTTTTCAGCGTATTAGAAGTTTTTGTCAATCTGCAGAAGCAAAGTATCTATTTTCTGTCAATTAAAACTAAAAAGAAGGATATTATTCTCAGTAATTTGTCATTACAACGAGTTGTTTAATAATGTTGAAGCGTACACGAATCTGAACATTCATTCTTGTTCACTGCTTGAAAGTAATAATTACAGCACTTTTTTATTGTTTTTATTGTAATCTGCTTAACTTAACAAGCAATATCATCACCATAATACACATAGACACAACAATATGTATGTGTCAGTATTCACATACTCACTGTCTTGTAGGACATAGCCTACTTCCTATAAAGCTACGATTTTGTTATCAGCTTATTGTTAGACTACATCAATTTATTGGTCTCAATCTGGTTGCCAAGTTGCATTGTCTGAAGTTTTCCACTTGACGGAATTCAAGATGATTGCAGAATCGTTTTTGACACACTATAAGGGAACTAATGAATTCAAATCATCTGGAATACTAATTCATGTATTTGGTATTTGTTACTTGTACTAAGGTAACAAAGTGTGGTACGCATATATATTGTGTTGGCGACTTAACCATTTGTCTAATGTAATTAAATAAATCAACGTTACTTATTATTACTTAATATTTTACTTATTACTTATTACT
Organism: Magicicada septendecula; assembly: GCA_034769895.1. Lineage (NCBI taxonomy): Eukaryota > Metazoa > Arthropoda > Insecta > Hemiptera > Cicadidae > Magicicada > Magicicada septendecula. The sequence continues at coordinate 430,899,261 of CM068371.1, forward strand.
TAAATTACTTATTATTTTATTAGTCACGTAATCCATTGTTATTAATATTGTAATAAAACACAAAATTGCCTTATTACAATTAATGTGGATTATTTATTTAATTAAGTCAAAATTTTCCTCCTCAGTATTAATCTTCAGCCCCACTGTTGGGCTCGCCAATTTTGTAACAAAATCTAAAAGTTGGATTTTCGGAGTTACAAAAAATTGTAAAAAAAAAATTTGTTTGAAAAATTTTTATTTATTTAGTTATTTAATTATTTACTTGTATGCTTAATTATTTAATTATTTATTTTTAATTCTTTTAATTATTAATTTAATCAATTTAATATCTTAGAATAACAAGAATTTTTTTTCCGTGTTAATTAGATTATATCATGTAATAATCGATTAACAGTCTTCCGTTATTTACTGAGTGTACTCCTTTAATGATGTTATTTTCTTCTTTTCTTGGAGTCCAGGTGTCAAATATTATCTAAAATTCTTCTATCTATATTTTTACCAATAAATGAAACTCAAAAGTATAATATTCAAGGAATGTATTAACGTTATAGTGACTAATCGAGTTTGAATCGATTAGTTAATCGACAAAACACAAACTCATAACTCAGGGCGATTGATTTCAGTATATAAATTATTAATGTTAAATTACAGGTTCTTTGAGCTGTTATTATAATAGTCAGAGAAAAAGGGCAAAGCTGAAAAGTACAACACTTACAGAAAAAACTTCTTAATTACAAAAAGTAGAAATATTATTTTAAATATAAATGTTAATAAATTAGATTTCTCGAACCAGACTCATGATGCTGTTCTGCCGTCACCGCAGAGGATTCTGGGAATAGTCCAAAATGGCCGCCCCCGTGCTGAATGTATACGAGGCGTCTTCACTGCAGAATTCTTTCAAATAAATGTTGGTTATTGGTGTATTCCTCTTCCACGCAGTAGTGGTTAATTCCTCTTCATCACAGTGTAATTATTCGGGAGCAGTGGTCAGTTGTTCGGCACGGCAATCAGTGTTCAATGTGTTCTTGTTCCAATGGTTGTGAGATTTTACAATGTCCAATTTTGTGTCGATACAATTTTGAATTCACGTTTACATAGTTCTTTATCTGGATAACGACTTCTAATCTTCATAAATAGATCAATTTGGTTGATTCCAGGTTAACTCAGTGTTTATTAATCATATTTTTACACTTTCTGTTTTATGTTTTATAGGTTTAGTTATATTCAGAAATTATCTTCTTTCTTTTTTAATGAATTAATCGGCGTGAGCTCGTTCCGAAGTGTACGTCTCAACGTGTAACAATCAACTAACCCTCTTTCTTCTCCATACAATAGGTCCTGGCCGATTTAATATTAAATCTACATCGTTTTAACCAGATGGCATTACCGCCTAAATAATTGACTTTTACATTATATGATTAATTACATTTTTACTATTATTTAATTTTATTAAATACTAATTACTTATCCAATTTCCTTATTTAATTCTGCGTTATTTAATATCAATCATGATATACTTTATAGTATTTTTTACCTCAAAAAGTCATATTTACAGTATATTTGGATGTAGGCTTTAACTGTACTTCCTGTCACATTAAATGGTTTACAATTTCTGTTAGTATCTAATTAACATTGAACAAGATAATTGATTGTCCTATTATAGGTTGATTTCTCTGTAGTTTTATGATTTTGTTAACTAATTTAAATATTATCCTTAATTTAGGCTTTTCCTTTAGATTCCAGTGTTATTACATTTGCACCTTTTCTAATAATATTTTATACATTTCTTCAATACCTTTACAAACTATTGTTACAGTTATAATACACAGTAATTGATTTACTTTATATAATTTTCATCAATTTAATTGATTTCCTTACCTTATTCATTAATTATAAGGTTGTTGAGATTTACCATTTGGCCTAGATTTTACCTGTGTTCACATACAATGTTTATTATTATTACAGCTTGCTAATACCCTTTCTGACATATTATTCTTACAAAATCTTAATTAAAATTCCCTTACTTAATTACATTAACGTTTATTATTGATTAGTACTATTAAAACATAACAAATATTTTATAACAAAAAATTATACTCAATCTCAGACATTCAAGCCTTGCGTTCAATGAACTGTTAATATAAACAAAACACATCTGTTTTTTCATCAATTAAATTATTCCTTAAAATTAATTTTCATGCAGTCCTTGCTGTTTTTGTTTTATTTTAGGGATGTACCCTTGATCACTCCATTATTTATTACATACTTTTATATTATTTTTTGTCATCTTGTCTGGTATTGTATGATAAAGAATACCTCTTATATGAGATCATCAGGATTCGCTTTTCATTATAAAATTAAATTGCACTGGTACATTTTTACATTTATATCTAGAACCTTTACTTAAACATATTTTACATTTACTCTTATTTTATTGCATTGTACTTTTCTTATTTATTTTCATCATTTTTGGGGGTTTCTAATTTTATACGTGTGGTTGTTTTTCTAACAGTTGTTCTTTTATTATGGATGTTTGCCTATCCTGGGTATTTCCTGACCTGCTCCTATACTACCTGGGTATAATTACTTTATACACTGGCCTATCATTATTTTTCTATAATTTCTTATATATTGTATGGTTGGTTTTAATTTATTTTATCTCTTCGAACTATTATTTCACTACACTTTGGTCCTTGACTAATTTTTATAGTAGTTTTCATTGATGTCATTTTATTTTTATTTTATATATGATTATTTTTTAAATTAGAACAATGTGGATAATCTGTCATGCTACAATATTATAAATATAATACAGCATATATGCAACAGAACACAGGATGTAAGTTCATATAGGTTGAACACTAATGCTATAACACATTTTCTGACGGCCATAGACATGTTAAAAATTGATTTTGTCCTTTTCTTTGTAAAGTAGTCATAAGTTTTGAACAAAGGTATGTTTAAAAAAGTATGTTATGTCAAAATGGGCATACTTTTATACACTTTTATGTCATGTGAAGTAACTTGTGTAAGTGCGCGGTTCCGCTTGTGATTTACATTTTATTTATTAACTTAGATGAAAATTGACAATTCGTTCTGAAATTTGGACAGTGTGTTCTCATGGTTATAAGCTACATTTTCCATAATATACTCAATTCTCCACAATTATAACTTTTATATGGTTTTTTATGAAATCAGTTTTTTGTTTTATCTTCATTATCTACTGGAGAGTAATCAAATTTGTAGATTAAATCTAGACAGGCCATTACAAAATCGGACAGAGTTTTAACCTGATGTCTGTGTACCAGTATGCTCATCTATGACGTTGCTAGATTTTCCACCAATCAGAAGGTCTAAACATTATTTGAGACGGTCGCTTACAGCGTACGGATGGTTCAGTCGGTTTCGAAGTCTTGCCGTAGGAAGACTCGCTGTCACGAGATTTTTGTGACAAGACACGTCGATTTCCATAAAACTTAGTAGTTGGTTGACGGTACGAGTTATTCGTTTTACCATTGCCACATTAGAGAACTCAAATATCTGTAAGTAGGTCACATTCTAGTACTTTTTTGCGAAGACTGGAAGATTTCCGGATTAGGGCAGAATACCTACCGTGGTATTCTGATTATTAACGCGAGAACACTTGAAGAAGCCGGAGCTGTGTAAGCCTAATACACGATCTATTTTTAACCAGTTTTGATCCCTTAGATTAAGATTATTCAAGTTATAAACAATAACAGTCCCACATCGCAGTGCGTGTGTACCGAAACGTGAATATTCAACGGGGTGATCTTCGGTCGACGTGTAAAGTAGCAGCGGTGCAGACGAGGAGCGAGCGTAGCGCCTGGTGTCTACGTAACATTTGGAATTCTACGCACAAGTAACTTATATGTTAAAGAAGCCAATAGACTCATTTGTTGAAAGACAATTCTTTATTAATCAATTTTATATTATAAAGCCTTAAGACAAGAGTAAATTTAATGTGTTAATGAATACAATTTTTCTACATTGTAGGAATTTCAAAGTAACCTATCTATCCAGTTATAATTTGTATCGTTGCAATATAAGTGTGTGTGTGTGTGTGTGTGTGTGTGTGTGTGTGTGTGTGTGTGTGTGTGTGTGTGTGTGTGTGTGTGTGTGTGTGTGTGTGTGTGTGTGTGTGTGTGTGTGTGTGTGTGTGTAGTACTAATTTATATGTATAATATTTTTTACTTAATTGTTTTTAATTGTCAATACCTTTTTATGTTATCTGAATTTACCCAGAAAATGCTCATTGTAACTAAAACTGAAGAAAGTAAGAAACGTCCACAAATAAAATTAGGCCAACAAGAAAGAAAGAGATCTTGCCTTATTGCCAAAGAAAATTGCTTAATGAAGGCCGGAAGAAAAATAACCGTAGAAAAATGAGAATATAGCGTTCGTGGTCCCTTTAAACCACTGAGGAAAAAGGGCTAACCAAAACCCCGACAGAAGCAAATTACGCATGCTTTCTACCGATGGTATGCACCTCGAAATGACTGGAGAAATACCGCCACCACCACTTCTCAGTACGACACGAAAGTGCAGACCTAGTGAAGTAATATTTAATTCCTGCGCAGGTTTTTAGGTTTTTCAACAGGTTGTTTCATAATAACTAGGGCTATGTTAAAACTTTTAGCGCAACAACAAAAGACTTGACACCTTAAGGAGCACAGGGAAGCGGAATAGTCTGGGAACATGTGCAAGACTTCATTAGCTAAAGTTACAATAATCCACAACGACCACTGATTGTATACACGGTAGTTAAAAATCGCAGTTAAAAACAACAAACTCCTAATGTTTATCGTGACCAGAGTTATTTGTTGGGAAAAAATCCCGAGCTGCTCGTGTCCGGACCAGACTAAGAGGAATTAAAACGGCCGTTGAAGATAACTAGTGCGAATAAAGATAAAATGTCTAGTAAATTAGTGATTGGACCGATGGATCTAGAGGCCAGCAGTCATATCAACAAATAAAAATTAATATACACAACACTTACAAATTCTACAGTCATATTTGCAGCTTTTATAACCTATATTGCAACTGACATGTCGACGCTGACAAAGATCCTATTATAGATAGATTTTTTCAAATCACAATAAGCAGATATTAATGTCTCTACATAGCAAATGGGGATACCATAATGACGAGTAATGTATTATTTGTAGCCCATTAAGTGTCCTATTATTAGTTCAGGCACTGTGACATTAAACACATCATACTTAACGTTAATATTTTGTTAGGAAAAAGGTTTCTTTACTTTTATGGTACAATCATTTTATTACTACCATTACTCTGCATTCTTCTGGTTTTGTCTGTATTCTTGGTACTCTTGCATACATATAAAATTATCTTTCTCAGTGTTTACCAATTCAATGTTAGTTTCTTTTTATAATCGTTTAATTCCAAATGATTTTTGACCCATTATGTCAGAAGCAACAAAAACAGATGAGGCACAAAACAGAATCTTATCTCACAAAGAAAAGTAATTGCTTAATTAATTGGTTAATAGAAGTAAATTTCCTTACATTGAGACGCTTGAGCATATTTATACACTTCAAGAAATTCCCAGGTTAACCAAAAATGAATAACAATCTAGATAGAAGAATAACAATACAGAAGAAGTCAAGAACAAAACATTATAATTTCTATGTTTTTCTAATATTAATGATTAAACAATTCTAAATTAATATTGGAAATCTCCTCGAATAACTTTCAGTTGCAAAAATGCATATAAAAATCATTTTATTTTACCATTTTGAGTTGTTATTTTAAAAAAAAGTGTTAGAAATGTATGCACTAACTGATATTCATAATCCATTAATTAAAATCGTCGTATAACACAACAAAAAACACATTTGGAAGTAAGACTTGATACAAGTAACTTAATTAATTTAGTAAACCCTTTGTAGCTAAACATTTCAAAATGATACAAGACCTTGTATTTCTTGCTAATGCGCAGAGAATTTTCTATAACAGCACCTATAAAAAACTGGATTCTTATCTGCAACTGTGTTACTGCATTTCAAATCAGAAAATATCACATTAAAATATAAAGACGGAAAATATGAAACGTATTTTCTGTTGAGATAAAATTGACATTCGTGACCTTAATAGCTATGCGTCGTTGGAGAGCTTATTTGACGATGACATTCAACTTATAGAATGTCAGACTCATTGTTAGTGATATATTTGTTTGAAATAGTACACGTTTCAAATGAACAGACTTCTTTCAATAAGTGTATAAAAATACACGTTCGCCTACGCACTTACATAAACAAGAAAGATTTTATAAACGAATAACCTTATATTTTTCCTTATATACAATGTGTGTAATATTAGTTTTTTATATTTGTAATGTGTTCCGTACAAATAATTTTATATATTGTTACGACTGTTTACTCGATAGTCGTAGGTACAGTGGAAAACAACAAAATACAAGACACCAATTAAGTCACTAGTTACCAGCTTTAATTTCCACAGTTAACAGTTCGTAGTTAACAACACAGTTTCTAAAACAAATCAAATAAAATTTGTTCACACGTAATAAAATGTCCACTAACATTAAACACAATTGTATTACAATTACCGTCCAATTATAAAACACAACACTTAAACTTATAACCACTTGAACGCGCACAGTAATTTCGCCCGACAATAACTCTCGAACCGCGCTGTCAATATATCGCACTAATACTGACTTGAGCGTCCCTGAGTAATTGTATTTATAAACCCCAAAAATCTAGACGATTCCTAATTGCGTCTTAGCGTCCGTATGAACTACGAAATTAACTGCGGCCTTGACACAATCCGCACGGCTCACGGCATCGAGAAGACTCTCGTAAATACGTCTACAAGCACGTACGCCACACACAGTAGAGGGAGATTTTTCTGGCACATTCGACAAGCAAGTAGATTGTTCTGTGATGTCGTAAGACTTCCCCCTCCTTAATCATGTTCGTCCCGAACTGGCAAACCGTCACTGAAGTAGTACTTACCCAGGCGATCTAGGTAAACGACCTTGACTTTCGCTGTCCTTCCTGTTGAATCCGATAAACAATATCGTTAATTCTTTTTTTCACAGTGTAGGCTCCTCCCCAGTTAGACTGAAGCTTAGATGAGCGACCACGACGGCGCTTTGGATTGAACAACCAGACCTGATCTCCTTCTTGGAAACCCACACTATTGCTGCGAATGTCATACCGAGTTTTCATTTTATCACTGGCAATCTTCAGCCGTCCTCTTATCAAGCGATTCATTTCTCGCAGTTGGTTTCCTAATTGCCTGGAATAGGTCTGCGGCTCTTGGGGCTGAGTCTCAGGTGATCCGAACATTATGTCCCCAGGAAGTCGAATCTCCCGCCCAAACACCAATTTTGCTGGAGTCATGCCGGTTGTGTCGTGTACTGATGATCTATACGCCATGAGGAATAGTGGTATATGTTGATCCCAGTCTGTTTGGTTCTCGTCAACAACCTTCGAAAGATGCTGCTCAAGTGTCCTATTGAATCTCTCAACCATCCCTTCCGACTGAGGATGCAGAGGCGTTGTCCTGGTCTTTCGAGTTCCGAGTAGACGGCATAATTCTTTAAACACACCTGATTCGAAATTTCTCCCTTGATCCGTATGGATTTCCATGGGGGCTCCATAACGGCAACAGAAGTTGTGAACTAACTGCTTTGACACAGTGATAACCTCCTGATTTGGAATTGCGTAGGCTTCCACCCACTTAGTAAAGTAGTCACCTACAACCATGATGTACCGGTTTCCATCGTCAGTAACTGGGAACGATCCAGCAATGTCTATGGCAATTCTCTCGAAAGGCAGTCCAACGTTATACTGTCTCATTTTTCCCTGCTTCTGGTTTGTGGCCCCTTGCTTGCAGCACATATTTTTCACGTCTGAACCCATTCCTCTACGTCGTGGCGAAGATGAAGCCAATAGAATCGCTTCCGTATTTTGTCAAGGGTTTTTTAACGCCAAGATGTCCTCCAGATGTTCCATCCTGCATCTCTTTCAAAAGAGACTGCACTTTACTTCGTGGAACCATCCCATGACCACGTCTCATCCACCTGCACTTTCCCAAGCCCTTTTCAGCAATCCGTTTTCTAAGGTGAGAAATATCCCATTCTGCCCAGTAGCCCTCCAGCACTTCGGAACCATGGCAGATATCTTGCCAATCCGGGCGGCGACTTTCCTCTTTTGCTATCAAGATCGGTCCGATTTCTTCATCAGTCATTTGTTCTTGCCGACAGTCTTGTGTTGTCCAACCGTATGCCAAGAAATCTACCGTGATGGCTTGAACATGTTCGCTTGAGTTTTATTCTTCCTTTTTGTGGTAACGTCGGCAGTCTTCCGGGCACGTTCTTCGTGATAAGCCATCTGCATTACCATGCAGGCGCCCCCGTCGATGTTGTACCTTGAAGTTGTACTCTTGCAGACGTTCGAGCAACCTTGGCAACAGTCTTTCCGGATTTTTAAGTCAGAAGAGCCATGCAAGAACGGCATGGTCGGTATATAGTTAAAACTCTCTCCCATAGAGGTATTTATGGAAGTGCTCCAGAGCTCTGGCAATTGCCAAAAACACTCTCCTTGTAACACAATAATTTCTCTCTAGTTTAGAAAGCGTCTTGCTGTAATATGCTACTACTCGTTCTTCACCGTTCTGCACTTGAGACAAAAGTGCTCATACACCAGTATTGCTTGCGTCTGTGTCTACGATGTACTTCCCTTCGGATGCTGGGAAAGCGAGAATTGGTTGCAAACATAATGCAATCTTCAAAGTCCTAAACGCTTGGTCACACTCTCTCGACCACTGGAAGTTTCGTTTATTTTCCGTTAGCTCATGTAATGGTATAGCAATAGTAGCGAAGCCATTCACAAAACATCGGTAATATGAGCATAACACCAGGATACTCCGAACTTCGTGTTTACTGTTCGCAACTGGCCAGTCTCTTACGATGTCTACTTTATTAGGATCCATGCCAACACCCGATGCCGAAACCAGATGGCCCAGATACTGTACTACCTTCTGGAATGGAGAAAACTTTTCGGGCTCAGCTTCAGTTGTGCACCGTGAATTCTGGTTAGAACTCCCTTAATGTTTTCAGATAGTCTTCGAAAGTCTTACCGATCACTATGACATCGTCTAAGTAAACAAGTCCAGTTTTCCACGTCAGGCCCCGGACTACCAGGTCCATCAATCTCTCAAATGTTGCCGGTGCACTACAGAGTCCAAATTGCATGACGTTAAATTGGAATAAGCCATTTGGGGTCGAGAAAGCGGTATTTTCCTTGTCTTCTTGATGAAGACCCACTTGCCAATATCCACTCTTCAGGTCCAATGTGGAAAACCACCGTGCTCCGGACAACATGTCTAGTTAACTAGTCAACTAGTTACCAGCTTTAATTTCCACAGTTAACAGTTCGTAATTAACAACACAGTCTCTACAACAAACCAAATAAAAATTGTTCACACGTAATAAAATGTCCACTAAAATTAAACACAATTGTATTACAATTACCGTCCGATTATAAAACACAACACTTAAACTAATAACCACTTGAACGCGCAAAGTAATTTCGCCCGACAATAACTCTCGAACTGCGCTGTCAATATATCGCACTAATATTGACTTGAGCGTCCCTGAGTAATTATGTTTATAGCCGCCAAAAATGTAGACGATTCCTAATTGCGTCTTAGCGTCCGTATGAACTACGTAATTAACTGCGGCCTTGACACAGTCCGCATGGCTGGCGGCATTGAGAAGACTCGCAAATGCGTCTACAAGCACGTACGCTACACACAGTAGAGAGAGATTCTTCTGGCACATTCGACAAACACGTAGATTATTCTGTAATGTCGTAACAATATATATTGTAGTGTAACATAAGATTCCATATGAAAGCCTTTGTAAATTAAAAAGGAAATTCTTCTTCCTCAATTTAAGAGATTAATCATGTGTAGAACACTATATCGTAGATAACATGTTGATATACATTAATCATTATTAATGTAATATAATTTTGAAATATTATACAGTGTAGGAAGTACCAATATAACTAAAGAACTGTATTGGGTTTACTTAAGATATATCCCAAAATAATAACAGGGTTATGTCATAGTAAATCTACATAATAACACTGAGTCTTTTAAAAATGTGGACTATAAATAGTAAACTGTCACTGAGCAATACATTGGGTTTTAATGTTAAATAAATAAATTGTAAATCAAAATCTTTTAATACTAGACAACTAATTTCAATAGTTATGTAATATTGTTTTGTATTTTGTTGTACTAGATAGTAAAACTGTTAAAAAATAACGTAAAACTAAATAAGTTGTATAAAAATTAAGTAATAAGCAAGTATTTTGTAAATTAGTTAGAATGGTAAATGTAGCCCTATGCAAAGACTCTAACATGTAATATTAAATCAGATTCGAAAACCAATAATATTGTTACGACATCATAGAACAATCTACGTGTTTATCGAATGTTCCACAGTGATCCGGAATGTAACGTGTGTGGCGTACGTGCTTGTTGACGCATTTTCTAGACTGTGGCAGACTTCGCTCGGGCGCACGGACTGTGTCAAGGCTGCAAGTAATTACATCGTAAATATACTGGCGCTATCGCGCATATGGAATAATCTAGTAATTTGGGGAGGTATAAATACCAGTACTCAAAGACGTTCAGTTCAGTACAGCTGCGATATATTGACAGTGCGGTTCGAGAGTTATAGCAGTTGTATTATTGTGGGGGTTCAAATGGTTATTAGTTAAGAGTGGTGTTTTATAATTGGACGGTACAATTGTAATACAATTGTGTTTAATTTTAATGGACCTTTTATTGCGTGTGAACAATTTTCATTTGATTTCTTGTAGAGACTGTGTTGTTAATTACGAACTGTTTAACTGTAAAAGTTAAAGGTGTGATTAGTCACTTAATTGTTGTCTTGTAATTTGTTTTCCACTGTACCTACGACGATCGAGTAGACTGTAGTAACAATATGTAGGCTATAGGCTAAATAGAAACCATAAAAAGTGATGTAAAATATATTTTCAAAACATAATAAAAGTTATGTATTATACAAAAAATACAAAACGTTTAATATTAGGCCTCGAAATGTCATCAACTTTTTGTTTTAATCAAAATTTAATAGGAAATTCAGATCTGGACTTAGATTTTTGATTAAGGGGAGAAGTATAAGATATCTCGGAAGTTTGGAACAAAGTAAATTTTGATATGTTTATTGTTTTTGCATTAAACTTTTTTATGCAGACTTAAGTTTTAACTAATCACATTCGTAATAGAAAGATGAATTGACGCTTTTTGTAGGTTACGAGATTAATTTTTAATTGCTGTGTAACTCTTGTCCAGAGTAGACGTATCTGAATTTGCTCTGATGTAAAACCAAGAAATAATTAATAAATAAAAAAAGGTACATAAAATTGAAATAAATAATGAAGAACAATTAACGGTATCAACAAAATAAAGAATACGCACAATTAATTCTAAGTCAGAATTACCTTTCCTGCAGTAAATAAAGTGTCTACGAATTACTACAACCGAGATCATGTATTGGTGAGATCTAACCAGATCTTCAGTTTGAAACAACATTTAAATATTATAACAATGAAATAACTAACTAGTTAGCAGAACCAAATTAATACCATAACCTCAACACGTAAAACACTGAATCGCATAATACTTTGTGAAAAACTAAAAACAGTGACTATTAGTGTTGAACATAATGAAGTGAACACTTGATATTATTCAAAACAGATTATTTTCACTAAATATGAACTAAAGTGAAAACTTAATAAAAACGTAGATATTCAACAGTGCATACTAACGTGAACCCCGCTCCTGGTGGCTGTAAGTTGAACTAGCTTGAACCATATAGCTGGCAGTTAAAATTTTCTGTTTGGCGGAACATTTGAGATTGCTTTTGTGCATATAAAAAGATTTATTTAATAATTAAGATTTGTAATTTAATTTATGTTAGTGTTTAAGAAATGTTATGTGATTTTATTGCTGATTCCGGACATGATTCAAACCTGGATATATAAAAAATCGTTAGCCAGAGTAATTCAATTGTAATCATTATTTGTACTATACTAAATAAAATAAGTAAAACAATCAAGAAAATATTTATTTTATTTTATTTACAAAATATAATAATACATTACATATTTGACTTCAAAAAACATGGGGCATCGATGTCGATTGATAATAATTTTACAATATAATATTTATAAAATACCAGGAGTGTCCTGAATTCAATGATTGTTGGCTCATAATTTATTTGTTAACACAATGACACTAGGCAATATTATATACATGCGTACACTGAAACCTGGCGCGCCGAACGCCACTATTCAAATAAACGTCCATTTCACTCAACAGAATTACGCCACCTTTGCACCCACTTATGGAAAGCGCTTTCAAAAATCTGTGGAGCACTCTATAACCCACGCCCTAATGGCATAATTCACTTCTTCTGTAATCCTGATTTTGCCACTTCTAAGTGCATCTTTCAGTGCACCAAAGAGGCGAAAGTGTGGTGGCCCAAGTTCATCGCTGTAGGAAGTGTGGGTAACTGCCCCATTTGTGCAAGGCATTGGTTGTGGCTAGACACGCTTAAGGCCTAGCATTATTGTAATGCAGTTTAGTGGCACGGAGATTTTTTCCCTGTATTATTTCTTCTGGCGGTTTGTCTGAGTTTTATTAATGACGCAGTGAAATTATTGAGCCCACTGTTGACCCTAATCAATAAAATTCAGAAAAAGACTAGTCGTCTCGCATCCCAGAAAACACCCATCAGCTTGGCTGCGGACTTTAAACTTTTGACTTTCTTAAGCCTAGGTGAAGTACTGAATCGCCTCTCCGCCTACTGTCTCGGGATCGTATTGGCAGACCCAAGTCTCATCATCGGGTACAAAATTGATATAAGTTCTGTTCATTGGCTTCAAATGTAGATTGTATTTCTGAACAAACTTGCATCCTTCTGTCTTTCAAAGCAAAACTAATGAGGAATTCACTTGACGTACAACTTCCTGTAGCGTGGGTCAGCTGCAATGCTTTATAGCCTACAAAATAATGTCGACAATTCAAGCTCGAACAATTTTGTAATCTGCACGAATCATGTCATCAGCTCGCTGGTCCGGTGTCATTATTCACTTTCTGGCTTTCCACTATGTGGTTTACCATCTAAAACTCCTGCCTGAAACTTGATTACTCATCTTCGCACATATCTCTTATCCAGTACACATTTCTGACCCGACCTTGGATGTTTGCAGAACTTTGCTCTATAGTCAAGAATTCGACGACTTCCAACTTTCTATGCTTTATATCCATTGTTTGATTAACTTAAAGAGAAAACAATTATCAGGCATGCATGAAAACTGATAAAATGCAGTTTTCCGTAAAATGTCTTTATAAAATTTCAACACAATCAAGAAAAACCTCTTTAGCACTTATCTTGTTATTTGAATTAGCAGTCTTCTTAATTTCAACTTTATCCTCCTTACTTGCTGAACTACTAACTGCGATACTTCGGACGAGGCCTTTCAGTGTCTCCACCATTATCAAGTCCTGAACCATGACCTACGTCCTCGTGGTTAAGAACCTGATAATAGTGGAGGCACTGAAAGGCCTCGTCCAGAGCAAGACGGGTTGCAGTTCAGCAAGTAAGAACGACAAAGTTTAAAATTTACACATTATGTGTTGAATTTTAGGAAAATAACAAAAGTAAGAAATGAAGTTTATTTTTCTGAACCTTACACCTTTCTCTATAACAAAGTAATACAAACACACACACACACACACACACACACAAACTAGTACTAAAAAAATTTAATGAATGCTTAAAATATTTTATACTAAAACATATGCATAACGTATGAATGAATAAATTTGAATTTTGCTAAACCAAATTTAATTTGTAGAAACAGGTAACGAAATATACGTCCAGTCAAAAAACGTACTGAAATAATGTGTAAGGCATAATGAAATGCCCAGAAGCTTTTTTCGAATTACTTCCGATTCCCTACAATAGGCCTATACAAATGCCATTTTAATTTAATATTCATTTTTAAAGTATCCGAGTCACTTGTATTAAATAAATAATTGCTTACCGAATCCGCCGAGTGACTTACTTGTAATTTCGCTTAACTTGACGCGTTTCGAGGCATATGCCCCATCTTCAGAATAATTTCTTTTTAAAGAACGTCAGACATTAAGATCAGAATATAATAAATTAAAATTAAATCAATAGTTAAAACATTAAAGCATCAAAATATTAAAACACACTAAAAACACAGAGAAGCACGCACTGTCACACCGTGATGTGTTCGCGTTGCGTTTATAGCCGGTGTACACCATCGCGATGTTACTTGCGCACTGACTGTCCGAGTAAACTGTTATCTGTGCAACGCAACTTGTATCCCAATGGCCGTGTCGTACAACGGATTTGACTTGAAGTTGAGTTGATCATTTAATATGAATCCGCCGTCTTGTGAGTTGTTCGTCTTTTTAGACTGTTTGAAGGCCTTGTAAATTTCGAATTCTTCTAATGTATCCATATATCTGCATTGTTTGCAAATGTGTAATGGTTTAAAGTTGGTGTCAAAATCGGTGTAGTTATGATTGTTATTCACGAGGTGACGTGCAAAGTTGGATTTGATATTATGGATGTCGTTTTTTGGTAAATGTTCTTGGAAGCGTTTTTTGAACGCTCTGCCGGTTTGTCCGATATAAAAGCTGTTGCAATCGTCGCACTGGATTTTATAGACACCTGTCCTCTGTTTTATTGGTTTGGCAGATTTATGGTGAATAATTTTCTTAATGTTGTTATCAGTCCGGAAAGTTAAAGTTATGTTCATTTTTCTAAAATTGTTGGTTAATGTATGGGGTAAAGTTCGGCCGTCATTTTAATGTTACGTTATTTCCATACACCTTCTACCCTTTATAGGCCTAATCTAACTTTAGAATGCATTATGTTCATAAAATGTGACTACTCTAATTAAAGAATGTTTCATCTCTTCCTGCAGATAGATTAGCGAATCGTAAGGTATAAAACGTTACGATAACCAATAACTTCTGAGATTAACCACCTGGTATAACCAATAACTTCTGAGATTTTCTCGGTTTTAATAACGTCGTGTAATGTAACGTAATTCAGAGAGACCACTGTGTGACAGTAAATTTTATCAAACCCAGTTACCAGAAACCATTATAGACAACAATAAATAATTTGAATGTACACGCAGTCTATTCCTCCGTACGTCCGTTAAAATTAAAACAAATAAATTCTAACAACACGGGTAGAGAATGCTTCCATATAACGTATAATGTTCTGTCCTTTTAGACACTCAATTTTAAACACTGCGTCAAATAACGATAAGATAATTCATATTTGTGCACACGTTATTATTTGCACGAAACCGGAATTATCTTACACATCATGTCTTAGTAAAATAAAATTCTTAATCGTCAACTTCTTACTTTCTAAAATGTATACTTCGGTTACATTATGTGATGCATTCCTTACATAAGTTACAAACAAATTTGTGTATAACACTACAAATTTATTTAATAATGTCTGTCATGGGAAAAGATTTGGATAAAACCGACATACTTTGACAGATGTCATTAGGAACCCGAACGTTTAGTATGAGAATAATCGTTTACGAATTTATTTGTTTGCTTTGTAAAAAGACAATCATTGGTTAGAGCAATGAAAATCATGCCGTTGCAGATAACTTGAAACATTTTATTCACTAACAAAAAACAAATGAATATCTCAAATTGAAATGTAACAAAAACGCTTAAAAGTCATGAGTTTATTTACAATTTATTTACAGAACTGAAATTACAACCAACGTCCTCAAATCATTTTTAATATAAAAATTCCTTAAGCTTGCTTAACTTTTTAACAGTACCGGTACTGAATTCATTAAGTATATAGGATAACTTTGCTCTACTTACCGTGTTCAGTGCTACTTTATATACCCGAATTAAAACAACATGTGTAGTAAAAAATACTGTAACTTGAAAGAAGCAGAATTTAAAGATTAATGTGCTTACATAATCACGAATTGATAGTTATAACGTTTTAGAATACACTGGTTTAATTATTTAACTCTGTGCCATCTGAAGCCATGGAAGTAAGCGTTATGAGCACTATAACTTTATTTACAGCCAAGGTAGCTTAATAAATTTTTACGTTTCGAAATTCTGAAAGAATTAAATATGTAGTGTGCACGTTCAGGAAGACAATAATTAAACAAATTGCTTATAGGAAGACTTTGCGTAGGATATCTTGCATTTCTAACAGCTAATTACTACGTAAAATCGTTTAATTTATAAATATTACTGAATTTATAAATTAATAAATAATAAGGCACCGTAAACAATATTTTTGGTCATAGCGAAAAAAACTTTCCTGAGCATACAATTTTTATGAGAATTTGCTGCTCGATAAAATGAAAAATGGAACTACACCCTTAGATATATATTTTGGTTCACGTATTTTCATTCTTTTTCATTGACCATTCGTAATGATTTCATATTATGCAGATTCAACTTTATGTTTTTGCAGACCGCTTTCGGGGACGGCTAGTAAGCCTATCTTCCTTCTTCAGTGCTGAGCAAACTCTTATTTGCTTTCCTGGTTTAGATCTATTGTGTGTGTGTGTGTGTGTGTGTGTGTGTGTGTGTGTGTGTGTGTGTGTGTGTGTGTGTGTGTGTGTGTGTGTGTGTGTGTGTGTGTGTGTGTGTGTGTGTGTGTGTGTGTGTGTGTGTGTGTGTGTGTGTGTGTGTGTGTTAATCATATATTGATGATTAATTTATTGTTCCATCGAATATAACGTTGTGTCTGGTATTTATTTATATCCTTTCCGCCAATAGTCTATTGCTTTTAAGAGTTTTGTAGAAATAAAGATTTTATAACGTGTCCATTTTTTTATCTTTTGTTATGGATTTAATGGGTTCAACACAGTTTGTATGTGGAAACGGTTTTATTTGTAGATGCTCGTATATACGAAGGATATCAAGAAACACAGTTTCGTTTGTAAATATTGCCGGAGTATCGATACCAAAACGCTGTTGCGCAGACGCGGCGAGTTTGTTGTTTCGTTGGCAAGGCAACAACGCCATTTGTAAACAACTGTGCACTGAGTAAATTTTATTGGACGTGTTGTCTAAGAAAATCGAGACGCTGCGACGGTTGAAAGCAGATGTGCGAATCGTTCCTTGAATGAAAAAGACATTAAAACACTTGAAGTTCAACGTCAAATTTGCAATGTTTGTGGAGAAGAAGCAATGATTGATTCGGGAGTAAGGAGAGAGGTTTCGCTTTTTAACAAAGGACGCGAAAATGTTTACGACGATAAACAGAGAGGACGCCATGAGACGAATAACGACATGATGCGGGCCGTTAAAGAGACAATTACAAATAATAGACGATACACCATGACGTCGCTCTCCCTGCATTTTCCAAAATTTCACGTTCATTTTTCACGAAATTGTGTTTGGAAAAATAAACTACCGGAATTCTCTGCACTCTGGGTTCCAAAAATGCTTACAGAATAACACCAAATGAAACGGTGGTACAGTGCATTGGATCTGTTTTTTTGACACGATTCAGGCAGCAATTGGATGACTTTCTGAGCCGTATAGTCACCGCGGATGAGACATGCGTATCACACGCAACCTCTGAATGAATACAACAATCCATGGCGTGGAGACACACTTAATCGCTCGCAAAAACTAATTAAACTCAACGTTTTCGTGTCAGTGGACGGAAAGTTAGTGCACAGATTTCTGGGATAGAAAATGGGTTTTGCTTATGAACGTCTTGGCTCAAGGCTCGACAATCAACTCGAATGTCTATTGCTAGAGGCTTAAGAAATCTCGTCGTACGATCCATAATAAGCGACGTAGGATGCTTACCCGGGGGATTGTGCTGACTCATGAAAACACCTGCCCACACACTGCCACTGCAACGTAACATCTCCTCACAAGCTTTGATTTGGAACAATTTGATCATCCGCCGTACAATCCAGACCTGAAGCCAGGGAAACGTCGCCTTTTCTACCACTGCAAATCCTTCCTTGGTGGCCAGCGATTTCATAACGACAACAATATTAAATAGACTGCTAATGCGTGGTTCAAAGCATAAGCGGGAAATTTCTACGACGAAGGTGAACAACTCCTGGTGGTGCTATGAAAAATGCTTCAACAATGACGGAAACTATGTAGGAAAGTAGTTTAAGGTATGGTCTTTATGTATCAATAATAATATTTTGCAAGTATGTTCTTGATTTGTTTTAATAACTTATCGGAACTTACTTTCTCGATATCCCTCGTGCATACTTGTATATAATTTAAATTATTAAAGTTGTGTTAGTGGTTATAATCATAAACAGAAATAACACTGATGCACACCACTACAGAAAATGTTTCCGATTAGCGCTTCCAAAATTCACAAAACCATATTTCCGATCTGATTGATGAGCTGTGAAGTTTAAAAGCGCTATTTGGAACAATTTTTCTACAGTGGTAGAAACGGGTTCGTCGTCAAAACGGGATCCTAAGTACTACGTTGCTTTCTGACTCATAACTACTACCTGTGTTTCTCAGATATTATTTTTCTCGTAGTTCTATCTGTCTTGCGTTTCCATCTCAACTCCCCCCGTTCAGCTTCTCAGTCATATTTTTTCGTCTACGATCGCTGTGATACAATTACTTGGTTACTATATCCTCAATTATTGTGTTTTTTATTTTAATTTTTGTTTATATTCAATCATTACGGAGTTTTTAGTGTATTTTTGCCTGCAGATCGTCTGCAGAAGTTAATTTAAGCTATTAAGAATATTATTAAAGTTTTAGAGATGTCACTGTTTCAATTTTAAAACTTTTCATGAACATATTTTACTTTTGAGAATACTGTTACACATTTGGTGCTTAATGGCTTAGAAGATATTTTTATCTCACAACATTCCCATCAGTGTGTTTGAGGCTTTCTTATCTCTGTTTTCCGTGTACCCTGTAATTTATATGAATTATGTTTTTTCTTTTTAAATAATAAGGCAATATGCTATATGTCAGTAATGATGAATAACCTATATTTCATAGAGATCATAAGATAATGGGATGAACACTCACACAAACAAACTTTTAAATCCTCTCAAATATTTCCTTAAGTGAGTCTTATGGCTCATTCCAATGATTCGGCGGTTTGTTTTTTGCGCATATTTATCATAAACGGAAAATTCTTTAGAACCTGTACACAGACACACAACATGCGACAATGGATGGCAGCTGATACCATGCTTTCTATGAAAACATAAATGGCGTTTTTCCACTGCCAGAATCAGGATAAAAATTATAATTTATACACGTTTCAAAATTGTTAAACCGAAAGTTCTACGTTCTATAATTATTTTCCGTTACATTTACGTTGTCTTTAATAAACTCTCTGTTTTGTCTTAACAACTCTTTATATACATGGGAAATAATTTTAGTTTTTATAACGGAATATTTTACTTTTGTGATTTATTTTGCGACGAACTTTACGCTTCTGGATTTGTGTATTGTAATAAGACTTCCTGCTCACACTAACAGTAGCAGCAAAAAAAATGTGTTAAGTTTTGTGTCTTAAATATGTTAATGTTTTATTTTACGAAACAAAAATCTTAGCAATCTGTTCAAAGCTTGCTTTCCTTAGAGGCTGCATTATTCAAGTACTCCAGAGGTTGCAGAATTCCCAATTCTTTCAGTCATCTTTTCTTACATTCTATTTAAAAATTATCTTTGTTTTTAAATTATTTTAACTAACATTTCATTTTAAATTTATAATCATGGTTTATAATATTGTTACGACGGTCTCACTGATCGTCGTATGGTACAGTGGAACAAATACAGACACAAATGAAGTCACTAATCACCAGCTGCACTTCATCATAAATAACAGTTTGTAATCAACAAGTTATTCAACAGGATTATACTCTACAATAATTTAAATTAAATTTGTCCACACGCAATAATTGTGTCAACTAATAGAGTCCCGCACAATAATCACTTTTCACTAATAGCGACTTGAAACGCACTGAGTAATCGGAAGTAAACTGAAAACTAAGCAGCAGGTGTGGACTATTTATAGCCAGCAGAGTTCCATAATATGTGTGTCCTTAACAAGCACTCGAAAATTCTAGAGGATACTTCAGTGCGGCCTTGGCAGAAACATACACTGGCTGGGCTAGTTGAGAAGCGTTGAGAACGACACTATCGAAGGTACGAGAATGTTCCGTATTACGTAACAATACAATAAAACACAATAATTATATACGTGTTTAATAGAATAATTATATTTTATTTTAACTTGTTGTAAATATCGACAAGGTTGTAAGAGACTACGACAATGAAGACTGGTGTAATAAAAAATCTGTCTTTGAGAATAATGTTTCAATCTGGGCAATATTGGATTCTAAAAACTAATGCTTTTGTCTAAATCTTGCACGGCAGGTGTCAATATATTCAAAATTATATATAAAAACGGGGCTGTTAGGCCGTGGTCGGTTGCTGTGGAACGATATCTTGTCACCAATGTTTCGATTCCTCCTCGGGAATCTTCTTCAGGCCGCCAAAAAGCGACAGAGCGTACAAAAAACAATAGCTGCAGATGTTCGCCGAACAATACTCAAAACCTGTCTCAGGTACAAGTAACCTGAGTTTTTGAATATATAGGCCTACTACGTAATGACATTCTTTACAAGTGTATTAAGTGTAAGTGTAGTAAACAAATAGGTGTAAATTATCTTTGGTCCAAAACTCTTCTTCTTCTTCTTCTTCTTCTTCTTCTTCTTCTTCTTCTTCTTCTTCTTCTTCTTCTTCTTCTTCTTCTTCTTCTTCTTCTTCTTCTTCTTCTTCTTCTTCTTCTTCTTCTTCTTCTTCTTCTCCTTCTCCTTCTCCTTCTCCTTCTCCTTCTCCTTCTCCTTCTCCTTCTCCTTCTCCTTCTCCTTATCCTTCTCCTTCTCCTTCTCCTTCTCCTTCTCCTTCTCCTTCTCCTTCTCCTTCTCCTTCTCCTTCTTCTTCTTCTTCTTCTTCTTCTTCTTCTTCTTCTTCTTCTTCTTCTTCTTCTTCTTCTTCTTTTCTTCTTCTTCTTCTTCTTCTTCTTCTTCTTCTTCTTCTACACTAGGACCACAGCCTCTTTATTCTTATGATTCCTTGTTCTCGTTAGCGTGTCTCGCCATTCTACTTACGGACTCCTCTCCACATCATTGCACCACTCGCTCCCTAATGTCCTTGATTACATAGCCTCTGAGTTTTATGGGTACCCATACGATGTCTTCTACTTGCTTCCATTACTTTCCTCGCTAGTTTTAGAAAGAAGCACCCATAAACGTGCAAACGTGTTGTGGCAAACATTACGTATACATATGAACTATTTAGGATGCAATAAAATAATTACGTGAACATATAAAATGCTGGTGGGAACGTCTTTGCCGAATAGACGACTGCCGCATCCCTAAACAACTGTGGAACTATACGCCGAGTCGACGGAGAGGTGTGGGACGTCTGAGGAAGCGCTGGAGTGACCAGCTCTAATCTTTGCCTATTTGAGACCGGAACAAACCATCATTGGTTTAATCCTTGTAGATGATGATGATGATGATTATGATGATGATGATGATGATGATGATGATGACGACTACGACGACGACGACGACGACGACGACGACGACGACGGCGACGACGACGACGATGATGACGATGATGACGACGACGATGATGATGATGATGATGATGATATAAAGTATATCTTGTACAGCGCGCGCGTGAGTACGTATCTGAGTGTAAGCACAGCCAATGCTGGTACCTATGCTTGAGTAACAAAACTATGCAACAGAAATTTGTCCGTAAATTCTGCTTAGCAACGAATGAAGAATGAAACTCATTGGAGTTACGATTCGTTAGGTGTTAGTGTATTAATCATATTATTAAATTAATTGATTAAACAGTAATAACGGCAAGAAACATTAAAAGGCGAAGCTCTATTACATTAACAGTAAAAAAATTACATTTAATTCAATAAAAATTCTGTGATGCTTATAATATCTCAGACATTTTTTAACACTTCTGTGGCATCAGGTGTTCTTGTTATGACAGAAAAGTGTGATACAAGTAAAGACACGTTTTCTCCTTCTTAAGGTTTAGTTGTTAAGGTTAGGTTAGGTTTAACGTGAGAAACACATTAGGTCGTTAATTACGAATTTAGAATCGTTTTCAAAATACAGTAGTAAAAAGTAACTTGCCTATTCAATTTAAAATTCGCTATGCAAAAAATGAATATGTAAACAAAATTTGAAAAAATTTCTTTCTTTCTTAAGAAACAGAATCCAGAAGTATCCAGGCTTATTACTCGTTTCTTTAGCAGTAAGTTGTAATTCAGTCCAATGTTTAGATTTACAATGAGGCGACAAGAGTTTGGTTACTCTCCATCGTCAACTGTGTTGTGCGGTTTTTCACGCTACCGATAGTTAACTCACACCTTCAAGCACTAGTGTGAAACGGCATCAAACACGAAGCAAACTGGGTAGAAACCACAATCTCGGTAGCACATCTGTTTCGAGGTTAGACCTCACGTACTTTGAGCTCGGATAACAAAGTTAATTAAATATGAATACGTTGTGGTAAATGCGTAAAATCTAACTTATACAGTTGCATAATCTATTGTATACAATTATATAATGATTCGAAGTAAGTGAATTTCGTGTTAAGGTATGTGATGATGTGATCATCACTGTAAGCTTTTGGGATGCGATCAATATTTTTCTATTTCAAGAACAACATTGATATGAAGGTTGCTAATAACAGTAATAAATCTTAACTACCAATTAAGAAGAAAGCTTATCATTAGTCTTATCACATTTTTATTTCATAATAAAAACATCTGATACCACACAAGTGTTACAGAATGCATTTCTAATGCACTCCATGCATTGCTCATCGAACCAGAGATTCCTTCCTCTCTTTGGTCTCTCTCCCAGGACTTCCTTGGCAGTTTCTATTGTTTTGATCTTTATTTTCCAGAGGCATAATATTAAAAATACAGAATGTTTATGAAAATAAATGTAATTTTTTTTAGTTGTTAAAGTGACAGAGCTTCGAATATTAATATTGCTAGTCATTGTCACTGTTTAACAAATTCATTTCATAATATATTTATTACACTAACATCTAACGAATCGTAACTCCGATGTGTTTCATTCCTTATTCACTGCTATGCAGAAGTTGCTGACAAATTTTGGTTGTTAATAAAACCAGATCAATTTTATACAGTTTTTGCTTACTCAAGCACAGGCATGAACTTGTGACAGGGTAAGGGTAAGGGTAGTAGAGAGAGAGAGAGAGAAAGAGAGAGAAAGAGAGAGAGAGAGAGAGTGAGAGACAGAGACAGAGACAGAGACAGAGACAGAAACAGAGAGAGAGAGAGAGACACACACACAGACAGACATAGCCTACATGTTAACAGACAGACGAAGAATTTTTGTTACGAGTGGATTGTATTTTTATATTGTTATTGTTTTGAAATAAATATTAAAAGAAGCAAAATTATGTTAATATTTACTTTCAGACAATATTATACGTTTGTCAGTATAGTTACTATAAGTTTGTCAACATTTTGAGTTTGTCTCTAAACTTTTATTAAAAGACTAAAAAACCAGTCAACAAAGTATAATAAACAGCCTTATGTTTTCAATAGACATAATTATTAACCATAATACTGTATTAAATTTTGAGACAGACCTACTGGCAACCACTATTTTACTGCAGTATTTCATTAACATGCCATTTGCCATAATTCACTACCTTCTACAGTATATATAAAGATATAAAATGACTAGGTCTGCAAACTGCATTCTGGGTACTACGGCGCTTCAGGATTCAACATTATTGTCTTCTTTCAGTTGTCTATGATACACAACGTGTTGAAGCTGCTCCCCGTATCCCGGATTCATAAGTCTTTATCAATTTGCCTTATGACAGCTGTACGCCAGCCAATATAAAAGTTTACCTGAGCTTAGAAGTCAAACTGGTCAAACTAATTGGCATAACTGACGTTTCTTGCAGTAGTAGGCTGAAACTTATTAAGAGTTTTAAATTATATAAAAATGTCCATCCATGTGCCTAATACGTTCTGGTGGTAAAGCCGCTTAATTTGTGAACATCTTCTAAAGCTTTTTAGTAACATCGGGTAAGCTTTTAGGTAGAGGGTAAAGTTGTATGTAACGGAACTCTCCAATATAATATGGAAGGAAGAACGAGATTTTTGTCAGAAGAATATACAAATCTTATACACGAAATCAGTAAACTAGGTAACTTGAATACAAATTACAATTAAAAAAGTTACTTATAGATTTATCTTTTATTGCTACTGCAGCAATAGAACTGTGTTAATCATAGAAGATTATACAAAGAACTTGAGAAGCAGAAGCTTCTATGGAGAAACGTCAATGAGAGAAGAGACAGACTTACAGGGTATAGTTTAAGTCATACAGGATTGGTGCACGAAGTGAATGAAGTGAGCGTGGAAGGAAAATTGAAGTGAAAGACAAAGACTGGAAAGAATGAAACATATTGACCTAGATGTGTGGCGAGGAAACTAAGCGGAGATGCTAAGACTAGATGTGTGGCGTAGAAACTAACATGTTGGTGTAGAATATACAAGGATGCCATGGAAACGAAAAGATGGCATAGACATTAGAGACCAACGAAAAAGGCGTAAGACTAGAAAATACATAGAGCAGAGATAGAAAAACCAAGAGAACGAGAGCTAGTAAGCGGATAGAGTGACAAATTGCGTTCACTAGCTGCGAACAGATGTAAATATTACGCATTGCTCATTTTCTGAGTAAAACAATAAATATGGTAAATCGTACAAAACTTTTGCATCAGCATAAACTAAACGTAGCACCAAGTATTTGTGAGATTCGTACACATATTTGCGTCGTGCAACTTTTGAACTTAACTTTAAGATACGAATTTTCTTCGCAAATGTGTTTTTCTTCAGTATAACGATAATACATTCCAGTGGATGGTCGTACATTTGTGATTTTTAGAGTGACTCGTTTCTACGTCATTCAGAATACGTAGTGGTTGTGATTTATTATAATTTGAAATGTTCCGTTTTGCCCAACAAGTAATGATGTTATTGAAAGGTGGTGTAACAACTTACAGGCTTTAGTTCTACGTTATGTGTAACGAAATATATTGAAATTCGATTCGTTTTTTGGCTCCACCGTGCATAAACTCCACGTCGTAAGTTAGACTACCTATTATCATCTACAAAATCAGTTGCCGAATTACGGGTGTACGCCAGCAAGGTGTAATAGAAAATCTATACCCAGTGTAGTACACTTTCAAAGTAAAAAAAAATCAATTCTGTTCACTGTAATATTGAATCAAGGCCTACTGAATCTTACACATATATATTAGCTAATACAGCAGTATAATACATTACTAAACCTATCACAGACTACCATCCCTGTACATACACGCGCGCGCTTTTTATCAACTTGAACCATTGCAGCTCTTCAATTAAATATGCTGTACGTGCGCAACGACAGTAACAACAGTATGGATTTTAGCATATTAACAATATTGAACGATTAGTAGAAATGTATTTTGTATGATACTTAACGTAGTTAAATTTGAATCGTCAGATTATCTCTTCACCCTAAAGTGCGATTACACATTTCAATGCTATTTTTATGGCACCCCGTCATGTACCGCTGAGGCAAGAAGTCAGTAGTATAACCTGGCATCCCACTATTAATGTGGTAACTTGGATGGGCGCACAGTTAATTGGGTATTTAATAGAAGAGTGGAACCAGTTCATTTCGGCGAATCGTTTATGACAGCGACTAGAGAGCGGAATTGGATTAATGTAGTTGTTATGTATGTAATCGTTTTATCTCTGTTGCGATATTATATTTATTTTCTGTCTGTTTTTTATTAGTCTTATAGAGCTCTTGTTGATATTGGTAAAATCTAGGAGAGACTAATGCGTTTGAGATAATTTTATAAGCTTGTTAAAGTAGTATAATTTCTTATGTTCTTATCAAATTATTACGAAAAATCCAAAAGTTAGTGCTTCTTTGTAACACTTAAATGTGGACATACGATTACTGTAAACTTTGTAATTACATATTTCCTTCAGTTTTCATTACCCATCACTTGATAATGACTACAACTAGTAGAAATGTAGAAGTCTTTCGTATATAAGCTTTTAAACTTTTACGTCCGGCTTCTACATTGTTAAAATTGGTATTATTAGCGGGGCTGACAGACCGTGGTTCACAGAATGATGTTAGTGTTGACAAACGTATCGGCCCCACCATCAATGACTAAGTCGTAGTGTC
This sequence comes from Magicicada septendecula, assembly GCA_034769895.1. Taxonomy (NCBI): domain Eukaryota; kingdom Metazoa; phylum Arthropoda; class Insecta; order Hemiptera; family Cicadidae; genus Magicicada; species Magicicada septendecula. The sequence goes on from CM068371.1 coordinate 430,925,708, forward strand.
TACCTCATCTCTTTGGCGCACACCGTGCCAATCGGAGACACTGATGACGGCCTCCGATGGTGGGGCCGATACGTTTGTCAACAGTAACAACTGTGGACCGTGGCCTAACGGCCCCGCTAATATTACCAATTTCAACAATCTTTCGTATATATTTAAGTACAATTGTTAAAGTCAGCAGTGAGACACGATTCGTAAAAAGTAAAATTAAAATTTTTATTTTAAATTATTTAGTTTAATAGACACTAATGACTAAGTCCTAGTGTCTACCTCATCTCTTTGGCGCACACCGTGCCAATCGGAGACACTGATGACGGCCTCCGATGGTGGGGCCGATACGTTTGTCAACAGTAACAACTGTGGACCGTGGCCTAACGGCCCCGCTAATATTACCAATTTCAACAATCTTTCGTATATATTTAAGTAAAATTGTTAAAGTCAGCAGTGAGACACGATTCGTAAAAAGTAAAATTAAAATTTTTATTTTAAATTATTTAGTTTATAATAAATATAATTTTGTTTTGTACATAAAACCCATCTAACAAAAAAATGCAATTAAATGTTACACTATCAAAATATCAAAAGTACACCATAGTACAATAACTCGGAATTTACTTTTCTAGGCTTGTATATACACGCTTGTTTACAAGTCAAGGAAGGAAATGGTGGAATTATGTAGGAATTATGTATATAAAGAAAGTGTAATGTGTACGTGCGTGCGCGTGTGTGTGGAAGACCTCCGTCTACGTGTGTAAGGGACACGCTCATGCGCACTCACGTACGTCGTCGTTATTTTCTGAATTTGGGAGTGACATAAAATAATGCAACAAAAAAATAAAGCCGTGTCAACAGAGCTATTCTAAATTTAAAATGTAAGCAAAAGTTACAAAAAAGGATTTAAGAATTTGCAGCCGTATTAGTTTCTCGTGGAGTGTAACTTTTAATTCAGTCAGTTGTTTGGTTTACAATGAGACGACAACAGGTCGGTTACTCTCCATCGTCAACTGTGTTGTGCGGTTTCTCCCGTACACAACAGTTAACTCACACCTCCAAACACTAGTGTGAAACAATACTAAACAAGAAGCAACTCGCTTTAAACCACAGTCTCAGTACCACATCTGTTTCGAGGTTTCAACTCGTGTATTTTGCGATCAGGGAAAATAATTAATTAAATGCAATTAGCTTGTGGAGTGTACATAAAATGTTTACGGAACAAATTATATCATCTTTTATTCCAATGGTTAATTGCCTTCTTATAGTTCCTTTATCGAAAGAAAATTTTAATAACATAGTAGATATTATAAAAGCCACAGCATAAAATAACGGGTATGATGAAAAAATAATAGACTCCTTAATTTAAAAGAAAAGAAAATTATTTTAGAAGAATTTTATTCCATAGAGCCAGATCAGTGTAACAAAAAATTTCATTTAACAAATTACATTCCGTTTATAACAGATAGGGTTAAAGCATGGTCGTAACATAGTATCAGTAAAGAACCGTAATCTTTTTTCATTACTAGTCAACAATAAAGAAAAATCAAACACCCTAGAGAAAAATGGAGTTTATGAAATACACAGTGCAGAATGCGATGCTATTTATATCGGACAATATGGCCGTGTCTGAAACATCGCATTTCTGAACATAGGAAGGCGATTTTAACCAATTCAGCCAATACAGATTTTGCATATCACTGCTTAAAACACTATCGCTTCATAGATACAAAAAACATAACACTACTGCACAACATACAAAAAGGTAAAATGGATTTGTTAGAAATTCTAGAAATTAAAAAAGCAATAAAAAATAACAAAAATTTAACAAATGAACAAACTGAATTCTGTGTATCCCCTTTATTAAAAGCTGTCATTTAGTTTAGTTAATTTTATATTTTTCATTCAGAATATATTTAGTTTTTACAGACACTTGACCTTCCCTTAGCTCCCACAACCCCCCCCACATCTTCATACCCCACACATGTTCCGATACACGCCCTAAACAGATGTTAACCACCCTTACATCCTCTGTTTAGTTGTTCACTCATCTCTTTGACAATGGCTTAAGAAGTCGAAACAGCTGTCAGAGTTAAATAAAAATTGTGAAACGTTCCAAGTGTTTATATATTTTTAAAAAACCTTTGTATTAATATGCTTCACCAAGTGCCCAACGAGTCATCAATTAATATCGTTCCTAAACATTTACCCAGTAAAATTAAAAATTGTACCTACTTAAGAACAAAAATTACTGAGAGGTATGTATGGAATCAATATACATCAAGGAGTGATGTAAGGTGTAGAACATTTTATATTGTGAAGTTCCACAATAATTTGAGTGACACTTATTAAAAATACGGTAGATCAACAATGTCAGCAAAGGAGAAGATTTTGATAGAATAGTTTTATTAAAGTAGAGAACATCGTCATATGTCATCTTGCATCCTACCTTCCATCGACGCCGGTCCAAAGAGTTCTCTGGCTTGAGGTCTGCTGCACTCATGGCGTCTGCAATGTTTTTTCCCCAGGAATGTCTAGGCTTTCCAGTTTTCCTTCTATTAGATGGTATCCATTTCCATACGTTTTTTGTGTATCTATGTAGAGAAATATTGAATAATATTGTAGTACGGAAGACAACATTTCTGGCCAGTTTGTGAGAGGAAGTATAATAATTATCGACTCAGGTTTTGCAATTTCTTATGTAAACTGCATCCAAACGTCTTTATTGTGGTATCGTATGGTAAAGTAGGAAGGACGAGAGGTTTTGTGTGTCTATGCTATCAAGTAATTTTGTAGAAATTGTGGTGTTACAAAACTCAACTTTAAAACTTTAATAGACCTCTTGGTAAGGACGAACTTATTGAAGATAAACAACCTTTCAAGCAAACATTTTTGTCTCCATTTGTGGCTGGCAGTTTTATTTAGCAGTTATACACAAAAATTAATACAAATGTTTAATAATTTTTCTTTCCTTTCATTACATGTCTGAATGTTCGTCGAATTGTGGAACTAAGAAAAGAAGCAAAAACGACATTAAAAGAAAATATGTTGGTAAAATTTGTTTTACAATCGATTGCTATTTTAAAAGTTTACATTTGGAATTTAGGATAAAAACCTGTTACCGGATTTTGAACATCAGAATTGAATACCTAAAAATACCGTTGCTTGACTTCTCAGTCTCGTACTCTTTCTTATTTAACTTTATTCAACTTACTTAACAATTTTATTTACCTTTTACTTAATTATAGATTTACGATTCCTATTGCGTGATGGGAAACTTTATAATTAATAATTACATTGTTATTTATTTATTTATTCAGTACAATTAACTAAAATTAATTAATTAAAGTAACAAAGTAAGCTAATAATTAAGTTTAAGTGTTCTCTTATAGTAGAAGTAAAGAAAATGTTGAAAACATCTCTAATTGTAAATATTGTGACATCTATGTTGATCCAAAGAATAAATAAAGTGTCGTATTTCATTTAGAACGAGTAACATTTGAAATGTGACAACATTTCTGCCTAATATTAAGGTCATCTTAAAACTCCCTCAAAGAATGATTAGATATTATGTATGGTCTGTACTGTTTTATGGGACCGCAGTATGTTGGGTTTAAGCTACGGAATACTCTGGGCAGCTGTGATAAGCAGTGCGGTGGTCTTAAGAAGACCAAATTCAGTTCGAAAGTGTTGAAACTGTTAAAATTTGGGAACTAGCATATCTTTGGACCGAGAGGTGATCTACTTTACCCAGCTGATAATGAAGGGTAAACTACAAGTCCGTGGAGGAATTGGAGGGAAACAGACTGGACAGCATTTCACAGCGCTGAACAAACACTTGGACAACAAAATGAACATCAATCGCCAGTGCCACTGCCAGCATGAGGTGGACGTGATGTAGCATGAAAAGAAGTGGAACTGCGATAGGTAATATGGCTGTAGGTATATATGGGTAGGCATATATTGCGTAGGGTAAATAACGTTTAAGATAGCATGTAAGGCGAATGCAGTTGAGTTTTTCGCAAACTCATCTTTAATGGTAGCCCGTATTATTGTGTTCGTGTTATATTCATAATTTCCAGCTGATAGCAATCAAGTCACCTAATAATGGCTGAATTAATAAGTTAGACGGATAAGACATAATATTACACGTTTGCAATCTTACAGCTATCTCAATTCCAGTGAAATAGCATGTCAGTCCATTATGCTACATGTCTGCAGTTTTGTAACAAGTGCTCTGAACTCTATGCAAAAAATATAGTCGGTCTATTTGATATTTTTGTACGTATACAAACTCTTTAATTAAATGTGTATAAAAACTCAAAGGCGAAACACATTTCTGAGAAACAGCGCAATTAGGTTTCTAACGAAAAATTAATGTTTTTCATGTCTCTTTTTCCAAGAAAATATATCAACATGAATTCAACTTTTGCTTGACCGTTTGTCACTGTTCTAAAAGCTTGTGAAAATAAAGTCTCATCTAACTATGTGTTTTTGTGGTTTATGTTTTGTTTTCTGTAAGAAAAACCTTTGTTAGCTTTTTCTAGAACTGAGATAACTGTCTTTCATTTCTCAGTCAGTTGGTACTAGAAATAATTACCAGTTCTCGAGCGTATTGAAAACTTAGGTCAATTCATTATTGCAAGTATATTAATTAACCATAGCATTTTATTATTGTATAATTAAATCCTTATAATCGTAGTGACCGTCAATCAATGAAATTCACTCTTGAAGGTTTTGTTAGGATCGGTAAAAAAATATAACACAAACTTTTTAATTCATTTGTATCGATATTTCGGCAAAAAATATTTTATTTATTGTCATTATTAGGACCTGTGTATGAATACAAAAAAAATGCCAAACATAACGGAACAATTATTTGAGTGAACGTGTTTGTATATGTGAGTGTATGTGTGCGCGTGCGCGCGTGTGTGTTCATACGTGTGTATCTTTGTTATGTGAAGTAGTTGAGACAGTTTCTTTTACATCATCAAATGTTTTATTTAAATACAACGAGAAAATTATGATATCACAGAACTTAATTTATACAATATTACAATTTAAATCACTCCTAATGTAATGGTATCTGTAATCAATTATGAAAGCAGTATACAACAATTAAATATTAAACTACAAGTTTTATTAGTGGTTAAATAAATTTTAGCTACACTCACTTGTTGCACACACCACTAGTCACAGTGACTATCGGGGTCGGGGTCACAGTGACTAGTGGTGTGTGCAACAAGTGAGTGTAGCAAAAATTAAATATTAGAATTGGTACAGAAAACGTTTATACATATACCTGTCTACATATAGCATAGAAAAATATGTTATAGCTAAATACAGATTATAGGGATGTTAAATTATATAATTATGAAAAGTTATTTTTATCATGTTTCACTCACTGCTGATATTAAAAACACCGTCATTAATTTAGAGAATTCTAAATTACACAATAACTGTAGAATTTTATGAACTTAATCAGAGAATTTACATAATATTAAAAACACAAGTTTATGATAAACCTATCTATCAAGTTAAAACGGATAATACTTATAACCATATTGTTGTAAATTATTAAATACCGAGAACTAAGTATATACAGAGTACTACAGAATATTGTAAAATTATGTATATGTCAACAATCACACCCTCTCTCTCTCACCCATTCTCCCTCTACCTCTCATTCTCTCTCACTCGCTCTCTCTCACACACTCACACACACACACACACACACACACACTTCGTCTCTGTCTGCAATGGCACTGTAACACTCTCCCCATCTCTAGTAAGATAGCGTAAATAGAGATGGGTTTACTTCTGGGCATAGTAAACCTATAATCACTCCTCCAGCACCGTCACAACAGCAACTCTTTAACGATTACCATCTTTTATCACTTCATTATCGTCACTGGTATGCTGACTCTTAATACTTTACAGCTTGTTTTCGATAAGAATGAAAAATCCATTCGTGTATACCTTAAAAATATATGTCATTCTATTTGACAAGAGTTCAGAATATTTTCTATTTTAATTCTAGCTCAGCTTAACGTGTTGTGAAAAAAAGATACATGTTATCATACCTTTGTGTTTACGTTTTTGGTACAACGTGCATTAACTATTTGCTTCAGTTCTACACTCTAATGGACGCGCGTTAATTTCAAGAAAATTAAATTTTCCTAATTAAATGTTTAATAATTTCTGACCCCCTACTAAAGGTACAGTACTAATTTCATAAACAACGAAGGTATCAATACTAGACTGTAGAAGCAACATTTTTTAAGTTTTGTATCAGTAAAATGGAATAAACACCTAGTATGTGATTAGTGACAAGTCATCTTAAGATTAAAACGTAACGTGGTGACGTATCGTTGAACAGTGTTCGAAATCATTAAAACACGAACTTTTAATTCCATGCGGTATTCATTTTATTGTAAAGTTAAATTTTTAAATCGACGCTGAACATTCAGATTGTTCCTGTTTAGCTACCTATCCTTTCTATTGCACATTTAGTTAATGATTAGTAATAGTTTGTATTACTTTTTGTTATTATTAATAATATTTTCTTTAAGTTTAACATAATGTGATTTGTAGGGACGTAAGCTGTTATAAAACCACACATTATAGTTTTGTTTTTTTTACTAAAGTTACAAATTTATGTAATATATTAAACAGTTATTAAGTAACGAAACACATACCAGCCGTAATTCAAACGCTAAAGTACTGTAGTCAGGCCGGAAGGACTGAGCTATTGAAGAAATCTAAAAAACTGGAAAGAATAAAAAAAAATTAAAATAATTATGTGACCCAGAAAAATTTCAGCAAATGTATTAAAATTTTATTTTTATAACAAACCAAGAGTTGTATGAAAAGTTTCAGTAAGTGTCTACCACGACTAAGAAAATACGTATGGGTATCTATGGCCAAATTAGGCGAATGGAACCAGAAAGGTTAGCAAACAGGAGAACATAAAGACTAAAGTAACAAAGGTGAAAGAATTCTGTCGGGATCTAGAAAAATGTGGTATCAAGGAAGAAGATGTAGTTGGAAACTGAGAAATATTCAAAAAGGAACTTGAGGGATAATGGATCTGTCCGAAGAGTAGTCAAGAAGATCCAAGAAGTTGTTGTCGGAATAAAAACAAGCTAGGTTAAGCCAGAGGTTGAATCAATACTGGCGAAGGAAGAACGAACTTCGGAAAGCGAGAAAGTTGTGCCACAGCACCCTACTGGTGGTTGAAAACAAGAAGAAAGGAAAGAAGAAGGAAGGAAACAATTCATGACTTTAAAATAATTAATTAATTAAGGGCTTAATTAATTATTTATGATTATTATTACTATTATTACTAACAATTGCTGACAAACGTTCAAAATCAAGCTGAGGAACTTTTGTCCAGATTAGCTAAACGGCTGTAACGAAGAGACATGCTTACGCAGACCTATTCTCTGACTTTCGTACGAATGGACTATTAAAAGACGCACACATATAAACATTTCAGTTCTATTTAATAAAGGATATTTACTTGCAAAATAAAGACCCAGCAGCCATCCACACTGGCATTTGGTATTTATCTACAAATTTCGATAAATTCTAACGCTTGGGAGTTTCACAAAATTTATTTTTAAACTATGATAATTGTTTCAGCCGATGAGGCTATGCTGAAAGAGCTGGTAAGATTTTGGTAATAAATTTTGTTCTTATAGACGCCACGATTTCTTCCTCAACGGTTACTATTAGTTGTTACAATTATTACATTCGACTTGCTTTTCCATGCGTTTTTTAAAGTACAGAAATACTTTATAACTTTATGTGTAAAATGTTTTTATGTGTTTCCCAGACACTCCTTACGTTTTCAGTACATTTTTTACATCTGATCAATCGAGTTTTGTAATAATTCACCAGATTATGCACAAACGATTACAGACTAGGGTTACAAGTTCTAAATTTAGTATGAATTAATTCGTAATTCATATAGAATAATAGAATGGGGAATAAAATGAGACGACTAACTATCAAATTTCACTAATCAATGTACAAGTGTTGTAAGTTTACTTCATGTAAAATTGTTTATGATTAACAATCCGTTATATAGTTTGCTTACATAATTAGAACGAATTATCCAAAATTATTTCTGCTGAAGAAATTAATTATTCTGATTTTAAAAATTAGATTTTTTCTTAGGATATTTAATTTAATTCACGTTCAATTATTTAGTAAAACATTAATTTTAAGTGCGTGTTAAAAGAGTAATGTCTGTTACATTTAAAGATGTTTGCAAATAGAAGGTGGATTTTAACAGCAACGGAATAAACACTTGAGCGAATTAAAATGTAATTCTTATGATGCGTTATAAACATTTCAAGGCAAGAACAACTTACTTTACTTTCATTTTTCAAGTTACAATGTACTAAAATTACCCAAGGGTAGAATTAGCCAGGATTTACAGTTGTTCCTTACCCACAGCACCGTTGTTTATTGTAATTTGTTTCTCTAGTGGCACTAGTGGAAATAAGGATACAACGTAGGCATCTTAATGTACGGTACATTAATGTAAAATATTTGTGAAACAAAGTATAACGTGACTGTTGTTTACTTTTTCAAATGTGAATGGATTATTAATCGATGAGTATAATGCTGTAACGGAAACTGTCAAAAAATAACTTTTGTTTCCTCTCATATTTCATTTCGTTTACACCTAAAGTGTCATAAATAGCAAACTGTAATATACCTATTATTGCACACCTGCTTGGCACTGACATAAAGCGTAAGCTGCGACCTCTAACATCTTTATATCTCCACTGACAGTTTTCATTTATTTAACTTAATTTGCATGTTTGTTTATACAGTCTCTCAAAAAACAATAAACAAGATATTTAATGAAGAAATTTGTGTTAGTGGTTGAAATCACAATCAGAATGATCAATATTGCACACCACTATATAAAAATTATTCCGATTAGCGCTTTCAAGCTTCACAGCTCATCGTCAGATCAGGAATAGACTGAAAATATGTAATACCCAACCCTTCACCCCTCTCCCCCACCCTGCTCACCCACAACAAACTAAAAATTAATGACCCTTCCCCATCCCCTAAACTCTGTCTCACCATCTGTACAGTTACATATATTTCTAGTAAATTCCTGAAACACAAGGAATTTACTAGAAATATATGTAACTGTACAGATGGTGAGACAGAGTTTAGGGGGTGGGGAAGGGTCATTAATTTTTAGTTTGTTGTGGGTGAGCAGGGTGGGGGAGAGGGGTGAAGGGTTGGGTATTACATATTTTCAGTCTATTCCTGATCTGACGATGAGCTGTGAAGCTTGAAAGCGCTAATCGGAATAATTTTTATATAGTGGTGTGCAATATTGATCATTCTGATAATAAACAAGATAACTGAATACATGAGATGGAGAGAGTATTTAAAAACAACATGTTATGTACAATGCATTTAAAGTCTCAAAGTTTAAGTAAGTCCAGTGAAAAGGTTAATCTTAATCTTCTTTCCTGCAGACAGTTATCACTAGAGGATTTGTGTATGCTTAAGTCGTTCGTACATCACTCAATGAACCGCGCGGTTGGTTACGTAGGCATGTCTAGGTCGATAAGGATCTTTATTGCTGACGAACCAGAGGGATTCGTATTTTGATCTGAAGCCTTTTGATAATGGCGATTTTAGATTTTGAAGAAGTTCTCCAAAGTACGGTATTAATTATGTGTTGTGGAAAAACTCCTCCAAAAATGTTTCACATTTTTCTACTATTTCTAGAAACTGTGTTAATTTGTTACTGAAATCAGGGCTGTTTTAATTTTCTTATTTCATTATTGCTTCACAGTTCTAAGGTTTACATAAAACGATGTGTTGTCACCTTTAAAGAAAGCGGATTGTAAAATATGCTAATTAAGTTTGGCAACTTTTTTTTTTGTGTTGTATGAAAGAACATTGCTTAAATTATATTGTGTTAAGCGTATTTCGTATTAAAAATTCAAGTTTAAGTTATATTGTAGGATTCTCATATAAGTAAACACCTGATCATATTCAATGCAATGATATTGTAGAATTGTTTTACTTGCGATAATATATTAAACATTTTTAGTAGTTGTGATACAACTCTTAAAAGCGAAGTCCCGTTGCCAACAAGTACGGATAATTTGGTATTCTGTGTTTGGATCTCTATTACATCTAATTTTCTTCTCTCGTTCGGAACGGGTGTTTTGGTACTTTTGGTATATGGACTTGTCATTAACACATGGGAAAATCTGACGTTTGCCACAACAAAAGATATTTGTAAATACTGTTCAATACTCTTAGTACTAATGAATAATACAGTCCCTAAAAGAGTTTTCAATTCTGCTGCAGAACACATAAACTACGAGTGCTAACAGGACACACAGTACTAGTTTCATGTTTAGGTATATGTTAATTATTAAAATTACTTTAAAACGTTGTAATCTTAGTGACTTAGTGAAAATATTTTTACAGTGTTTATAATATATGAAAAGACAAAAATACGAATTTGTCTACAGCAGCTAGACAGCCACTGTTGTATGTAACCTTCAAATAAAAAAAAAATTATCATCAACTACAATAAATTCGTTTATTAAATCCTTGTAAACATGCATGTGACCTCAACAATGTTTCCTATTATTCACTAAAAGTAAATGCAGATATATCATAAACGGAAGTACATAAATGAAAACCAAATTAAACTGCACTACAGTTTGATTGCAACACATTTACCGGTTACAGCATCATACAGTATTAAATGTGAAACATTTTGGAAAGGCCGGGTATTAATGCCAGCAAATTTTTCAACAGACATTATAATTTACTACAGAAAATGCGGAAAAATGCTGTTCATTGCTTAATATATTTCGGAAATGTGTATGGACAAAAACGTTTAGGCGGTTGTATACTATAGAGCATAAAGGCGATTACTGAATATGTGTCTGAAGTACTTATTTTAGTTTATGTCGGATAGTATCACATTTATAGAATATTACATATATTGCACAATCACTTTTACCCAAAATTATACTACTTCATTACATTACTACTTCATTGTTACCAAATAATACCGTATATTATTAAGCATAGGGTAATTAAGCGTAAGCATAATTAAACGTTTCTCTTAAAACCCAAATCAAAGGAAAAGTCTGTTACAACTGCAATATTAGTAGGAACATATTATTACATATTATACAAGACACCAATGAAACCACTAATAACCAGCTTTGATTATCAAAATTAATCATTTGTAATCAACAAGATAGTCTCCTACAACAATTCAAGTAAAAATTTTCAACACACAATAATGTCAACTAATAGAGTCCCGCACAATTATATTACAATAACACTTCGCCACTATACTTGGAAACTCACTTGAATAAATCACCAATTAAACTTATTCTAAGCGGCAGCTGTCGTTGTTTAAATAGATAGCACAAGTATTCCAGAATAATCCATAATACGCGTCAACACTACTCGAAAACACTAGAGCGTAAACGATTGCGGGCTTGAACGCAGTGCATGACCGGTAAAGTCCGGAAAAGCCCCGACCGTTGACGGATGTTAAGTGTCACGAACGCGCACAAACATTACAGCCGGGTTCTAACGGGATACCCGAAAAACCTGTAGAATGTTGTGTAATGGCGTAACACTTCCCCCTCCTTAACCCTGTTCGTCCCGAACTGGCAAACCATCCCTGGAATAATACTTCGCCAGACGATCTACATAGCTGGTCTAGTTGAGAAAGATAATGTATCGGCTATTCGAATTTAGTCTCGTGTGATCAGAACATCAAGTTTCCAGGAATATGAGTCTTTCGCTTAATCACTAGTTCTGCAGGAATCACTCCCGTTGCGTCATGTACTGATGACCTATATGCCACTAGGTGGTCGAAGTCTGATTGGTTCTTGCCAGCAACCTCTTGCGTGAATTCATCTTTAGCAACGTGAAGATGAGTTAACTTCATTAACTCAGGAACAAACAAGAGTCTTTTCTCGACGCCCATAGTTAGCTTCCCATTCACTTCTGTTGTGTTGCACATTTGTACTCCATCTGCTCGCTCTTCTTGTATTTCCGTTTGCAATAGGAAGGGTTCCTCTTGATCACACCTGTTGACTTCTTTTTCGGCCCATGCCACTTGCTTAATCGAATGGTTGGCAGACCCTGTCATTTTAACCATGCTTTATCTTCTGTTAGCCAACATTCAGGACATTCTCTCTTAACTCCACAACGAATCCGTAGGAATTCTTAATGTCCGTGCCAAGAATCACTTCATCGACAACGTCTGCAATGAGCATTTGGTAGGTAATCTCGAAGAGACCCAGGCGTACACGTACGTCTACCTTTCTTAACATTTTGGCGGGGCTTCCAGTCACAGTCTGTATTTTAAAAGAGGCTGGCGGTTGCTAAGTCATGGCGCACAATAGACACTGTTGCGCCCGTGTCGACTGTGAATGATGTTGGTTTACCCTCCGCAAATCCATTAACGATCAAGTATCCACTGATCCTATGTAGCGTGGAAACTATGTGCTGTTCTGGGGCTTTACTTCTTCAATTGGTGCGATTTCTCTCTTCTCTAGGTATTTTCTTCTTCCAACAGTCTACCTGTAGATGACCAAGTTTCCTAAAGTTGTAACACTTCGGTCTTCTGTCTTTCTGTATAATGTTGTTTATTGTATGTATATTTCTCTCATTCGAATAAAAACCATAATCTGAGTAAATTTTATATAAGAACTGATCCACGTATTTGTATGATTAAAGTTATCCGGTCTGTTTGGCCGTGGTCCAAGGTTTATTTCCAAACCAAACGTTTCAACAGCTCCAATGGCTGCCATTATCAGTGGAATTATAACGAAATCCTGAACGTAGGGTGTTCACGTCAGGCCCACAGTACTGTGGTAAAGGCTACCACAGTACTGAGCCTTTACCACAGTACTGTGCGCCTGACGTGAACACCCTACGTTCAGGATTTATTTAAAATTCCACTGATGATGGCAGCCATTGGAGCTGTTGAAACGTTTGGTTTGGAAATAAACCTTGGACCACGGCCAAACAGGCCGGATAACTTTAATCATACAACTAACACCGGCCGTGAAAGCCTTAGGCTATGTTACGGTCCATGTATTATTGGCGCCTATTAGTTGGTTGTTAGTCAAAGGATAAAACCATTTAGTAGGCTTCACAAAGTGGGTCCACAAATCACTCAAGTCATTTAAATAGATGAGTCTTACAATTTTTTCGACTGCATTTATTTAAAACGCGATGGCAAATGCTTTTCTCGAATTGCAGTTAATCAAAGTTTATTAGATATTTTACCTCAAAAGTAAAAGTTTTGGATCCCCATTTTCTTCAGGACAAACGAGATATTTAAGATTGTTCCCACATAATTATGTATAGAACTAGTTATGTGCATTATTTAAAGACTGCAACTGGTTTAGGCGCAAGCCTACGTTAAGTGTTTACGGAATTTCAATGACATTCTGAATAGCTCTAGGAGGGATTGATTCACTTTATCCACCCCAGAGTTATGCCATTAATCTGCAAAATATAAAATCGAAATTGTAAAAAAAGAGAGTCAGAAATTGCGAAGGACAGACAAACAAAATGAAAGAAAAGAGAACAGAATAGAGAGAGAGAAAGTCAAGGCCGTAAACGTTAGTGAGCGAATATAGTGGGTAAATTGAGTTTCCTAGTAGTGAAAAAGTCTAAATCCTGCATCTTCCAGAATGTCTGAGAAGAAAATAAAAAATGGTAAGACGTACTAAACTTTTACATCAACATAAACAAAACCTGGAGCCATGTATTTATGAGTTTCTTACGTGTGTGGGGAAAATCAGAGAGAGTGAGAGAGAGAGAGTGAATGAGTGAGTGAGAGAGAGAGAGAGAGAGAGAGAGAGAGAGAGAGAGAGAGAGAGAGAGAGAGAGAGAGAGAGAGAGAGAGAGAGAGAGATTATACAACTTTGGAAGTTAACTATGTGTTGCTAACTTCCCCTTCAAAAGCACCGAAGTTTTTCTCCACCATCAGAATTTATGCAGACAATCTTTGATTGCATATTTGTGTGTTTTTAGAGAAACAGCAGAACGATATAAGGAAATGGTATGTGGAAACATACAGTGTGTAGCCTATGTTACGGCTATACAGAAAGTGATAGAAGAAATTGTGTGGAAATAGTATAAAGATCGTGTCCCCGGTGTGTGTGTGTGTGTGTGTGTGTGTGTGTGTGTGTGTGTGTGTGTGTGTGTGTGTGTGTGTGTGTGTGTGTGTGTGTGTGTGTGTGTGTGTGTGTGTGTGTGTGTGTGTGTGTGTGTGTGTGTGTGTGTGTGTGTGTGTGTGTGTGTGTGTGTGTGTGTGTGTGTGTGTGTGTGTGTGTGTGTGTGTGTGTGTGTGTGTGTGTGTGTGTGTGTGTGTGTGTGTGTGTGTGATTAGCACAGGAGCCATAAAGAGCCTCCACCACACACACACTGCCGTTACTTTATGAATTTCAAAGTGTTACAGAAATATAGTATTTAATTTAACGTCTAATCACTCTAAAATAAAACTATTAACCCCCCTTGACTAGAGAAGTTGCTCAGACTTCAAACATTGACATCCCAGTATGACCTCCGTATTTTTTGTTTAAATTTCAGTACATTTTTATAGAAAATTCCCCCAAAATTTTATATTTCTGAATCTTGACATTATATTTAAATTCTGGTTGCTATTCTCTTTAATTTGATACCCCAAATGTGCACGCTTGCAAGTTTTTTAAAATTTTTACCCCTTACATTTTTTCTCCCTCAACCATATTTTGAGATTAGATCAACATAAAAAACAACGCAGTTTTGTAGATTATATGCATGAGTTTGCAAATTAGTTTTACGTAAATTAGTTAGTGGATTCAAAAGGTACAGAGAGACATACCCAAAATACAACAATAGACAGAAGATTTCAAACGGTCGAGTTAAAAGTGAGAACTCGCTTGGCTCGTTCAATAACAAATGGATAAAAAAAAATGTTGTCAAATTCAAATTGGAGCAGTTTATTGAGAAACTGGAGTTAGAAGAATCCAGGCATACTCGCTTCTCTTGCGGTAAGTTGTAATTCAGTCCAATCTTTAGATTTACGATGAGGTGACAAGAGCTTGGTTGCTCCCCATCGTCACGTCAGCTGAGTTGTGCGGTTTCGTATGTACACAATAGTTAACTCACACCTCCATACACTTAACACCACAGTTAAACAGCACTAAACAGGAAGCAAAGTGGGTGGAAACCACAATCTCAGTGCCACATCTGTTTCGAGAATTTTCCCGAAACAGGTAATTTCTGTATATTCACAAACTTTCGAAAAGTAAAGAAGAGATAATTAAAAATAAATTACTTTTATAAAATACAGTGGATTGTTAAGAAAATACTTTTTTTTTAAGTAAATAAATTTATTGTTAATTGATGTTGTTGACAGAATTTTTAATTTATATTTTAATAAATCATTTCCATTTAAGATACATTGTATGGGTACAATTTTATTAATCAGTACATATCTTCAAGTATTTATACATAATTCATATCTTCAAACATTTATTACTTTTAGTAATTTTTACTTTTTAGTATTATGTAACAGCCAACACGATTGTTCCTTACCTCACAATGTTGTGTTTTATAAAGCATTGTTCCAATAGTAAGGAAATTGAGTTTAGCTTTTATTTGATAATAATATTCATTCGTAGACTTTAGAGTTACAGGTGTAGATGATGTCTGCAAAGAATTCTATAAATTTTGTCTTAAGATAGTTCAATTTATAAATTTTAGGACACTTTTATCGTCGACGATTACGAGGACTCCACTGTAATTCTAAAAACTTTTTTCTGTCTTTCTTATATGAGATGAATGTAAACACGAAGATAAAATCTGAAAAAATATTAGTTAAAGATAATGAATAAATTAGAAGTTATTTACTGATTTCCGTCGATTCATAGCTTGCACTTTGATAGCAGGCATACAATCAAAGGTTTATACAACTATTATGAAAGGGAATTTTAAATATTGAAATCAATTTATAACATAATTTATGTCGTGTATAATTTCAACAACATACTGTTGGAAACTGTCTTGAAAAGCTTCAACAACTTAAATTTAAAATAATAATAAGTAGTATTGTACCCGTAGTATTTTATTTCTCAAACGGAATAGATTAGTTACAATTATTAAATATAGCGGCCAATACATTAAAAATATTAAAGTAGTAGATTGTTAGTGTATTAAATTGTTGAATTATAGTTTATATTTATTTTGTCAAGAGTAGAATCTATTTTGTTAGCGACAAAAGATCATGATGTTTTTACATTTCACTGTGTAAGAGGCATTTTTTGTAGTGTTCTAACTGTACTTTCAAAATTAAAAATTAAAGGATACATGAAATAGGTTATCAGACGTACATTTACTATAAAAGGGAAATGTTGAACCATTATTGGACCATATAACTGTTTCTTTATTTTTTCTGAGCCGTACTTTTAACTTAAATTTACCATACAACAGGCACGTATTTTCTCTGTTCTTTTCTGAATATCCATGAGTATTTAATTTGTTCATATATTTTTCAATTATTGTAGGTCAAAAAAACTACATTTTAAAAAATGGGCCATTTATGGTAACTGTTTGTTATGACTGGACCACAAAGTTTCCATAGATGGACCAATTAACAAAGTAAGATAAAGTGTATCTGCGTATTACGTTTTACTACACTTATCCACAAGGTATAATAAAACAAATTTAAAAAGTAAAAATTAGGAAAACTATCTTAAAAAAGCAGTCAATCAAAATGTAAAAAAATACTTTAACTTTCTCGTGAACTGACCTGAACAGTCTATCATTTTTATCTATAAATATTTTCTACGGAACAATATTTAAAGAACTATTAAACTTATATTAAAATGGTTGTTAATTCTAATTAAAAGCTTATTTAAAATAAAAAAAATAAAAGTTTCAAAACCAATTTAAATATGAATTTGCTACTAGATCTCTTAATTAATTGATTTGTTTATTTACGTTTATTAAACTTAACATTACACCTAACTTTCAGATATAAATGTTTTTGTACATTTAAAATCTATTTTTTGATTGATTGCATCTTACACGGAAATACTGTTTCCACCTTTCCTTAACACTTAAATTCTTCAAGCACACACTTTTTATAAATAATACTCTGAATCATATCTTGTTCAGAATTTTATTTAGACAAATATCAGAACCGGCCAGGCACATTTGTTTTTCAATTTCTTCACTGTTTTATTAACGGCGAAGTGCCGTGTCTTCTGTTTACGTTTCCGGTAGATTCTTGGAGAAGTGGCCTTCGAGGTGAGGAAGTGATAATATTTGCAGTTTGACGAACAGAAATAGAAACTTTTCCTATTCTGAGCCATGGCTAGGTCTCGTGGTAAAGGAGAAATCTGAGACACAGCCACAGCGTTGAACCACAGTTTCTTTGCATAGTAATGGTTGCAGATTCATCCAGTTCTCGACTGGTCCCAGGTTCAGACTGCTGAGGTACATTTTTAAAGACTGGAATATTGTCCTGAATTAAGTCCTAATTGTCTGATATTGTAGAGTATAGATTACAAATGAAAGATGGTAAAAAATTACGATCTTAAAACAGGTCCGTATTCATCGGCAATAATCCCGACGTTTTAAAAGCACTTATGGCTGCCTCGGCTTGTCCTTTACCAAATAAGTCAGCAACTTTACGCATCGCAATTCCAACTCGTTCAAGATTAATCCTCAGATACTTTCCAATTTCTATCAAGCAAGTATATAGGAGCTTGGCGATAGCAATATTAGGTGGCTGGAGGCACTTCAACGTCATGTAAAACTTGTATGGCTAGGCAGAACCAACATACTGTTATTGCATTACAGAACAATCTACGTGTTTACCGAATGTTCCAGAGGAATCTAGCGGAATGTAGCGGCGTACGTGATTCTCAGCGCAGTTGCTAGACTGTCGCAGAATTCACGCGGCCACACGCATTGTGTCAAGCCCACAATCCATTACGTCGTAGTGTAGAGCAATACGTCCATTAAGTGTAGTGTAATAATCTAGATTTTTGGCGGGGTATAAATACAGGTACTTAGGTACGCTCAGTTCAGTTTATTGTTATTACATGTGATTACTGTGTGCGTTCAAGTGGTTATTAGTGAAGTGTTGTGTTTTATAATCGGGCGGTATAATTGTAATACAATGGTGTTTTATATTAGTTGATATTTTATTGCGTGTGAACAATTTTTATTTTATTTGTTGTAAGAGACTGTGTTGTTAATTACGAACTGTTTAACTGTGAAAATTAAAGCAGGTGATCAGTGACTTAACTGGTGTATTGTATTTTGTTTTCCACTGTACCTACGACGATCAAGTAGACCGTCGTAACAATATTTACTCAATTACCTCGAGCCATTTCGACAAATTCAAAACTTGTAGTGTGTCTGGAGTGGCCAAAAATGGTAATTAAGATCTTACCTGCAGTAAAAATATAGAAACAGATTATTTAACACAATGTACTTAATAAAAAATTATAATAATTCACAAAGTTTCTGCACGTTTCCATGAATGGACCACCAGACAAACTAGTCAGTTCGTAGAAACGATAAATGGTCTAATGATGGCCACTGGCCGAATTAGATTCTTTAGAAGAATCAACCGAAATGACAATTTAAATCGTCATCATCATCAACATTATTATCAACCTCAAGGATTAGGCTGATCCTGAACCTGTTCCAGGACCCATTTCGCTCTCGGCCGTCTTACCTCTCTCTTCCCCGCCGTTTGCATTCCATTGCTAGCACTGGAATCCTGTCACTCACCATTCTTCCCAAATGTTCATACCACCTTCTTTTGTTGCTCATTAGCTGTTCCAACAATAGGTCGACCCACTTAATTGGTCGACAATTTAAATTGAAACATAAAGTACATAGGACTTAGAACTTCCCTGGAAAGGAAAGGAAACGCTTAAACTACTTTAGCGCGTGCGATGGCTTTGGTATGAAAAATACGTAAAAGATCCATCCATTGAACTAGTCCATCAATGGCAACCTTCTACTTTTCTTACATGTACGGACAGTACAATCCTACCTTTGGATCACTTGTCAGCCACTCTAGTAGAAGAAAATCCATTTTTATTGTACTTTTATGTAGTTTTATAATGCACTGTAGGTAATAACAAATGTGTAATGCACTGTTTTTAAAAATTAACATTTTAATACCAATTTGAAGCGACCGCAGAGAGACATTTAGCTTGTATACCTCTTGTACTTCCAATCATATTTATTCTTGTATTAGTATAAAAAACAAGTGAAATATTATACTCTTTCCTTGTAGTGCACGGAACTTGTAAATAAGAAAACCTCCATCGTATAAAATGTATTGTGTTTTCCGTGTATCGGGTTACGTTACAAAGAAGGAAAAAAATGAACCAAGAAAATAGAGAACAACTGAGACATAGCAAAGAACAAACTATGTGTACATAGTTACAAACGACTCTTTGTATGCATTTGTACAAATGTAATCTATTATCATTCTGTCTGAAGTTGTTACTGTAAAACTTTCAGTTCATTTCTCAATGCAATATACTTTTAACTTAGTACAATGCGAATTAAATATACATATGCCATTCCTATCAAGCGCATATGGAGTACGTTTTACTACGACAAGGTAGTTCAGCTGTAATGAACTTGGTTTATTAGGCTGTGCTGTGGATTCAGCTCAAGATCGCCTCAGTATGTCGGGACAACTAGGATAGGCGTGCTTTAGTCAGTAATACGTGTGGCCACACAACAGCTCCTAACTGCACGTAGTTACATTTGGACTACCTCGTGGTAGTGTGTTATGACCTGTTCTCTGATATGGCTGCTGTCAAATGCTATAGGAAACATAACCATAATACTGAAGTTTTAACGTACCTTGTAGAAAGTTGTATGTAATTCTATTATAAACCATAGGGCTACATTTATGGAAGCTCATTTGATTGTATTAAGTTCATAAGTTACTAATTCAGCCGACAAAATTAATAGCACACGATATTGCAAGCCTTTGTTAAGACATAAATTGTATGGTCTATATTTGCTACGTCTCTCTCAGACCGTGAGACCTTCTCTGGCCTTGCGCTTTCTATTCAGGCAATCAGTAATATGAATAGTATGGTCTTTTTCTTGTATTAGCGTAAAATGTCTTGAAAAGAGCGTTAAAAGTTCAGTAGGTACATTTCTTACATTTGTGAATTTATAATTTTTGTAACTACAAAAATTAGGAGGCTAAACATTTCCGAGATACAGCGCAATTATAGTCGCAACATGCAATGTCTACTATGGGTTACATTTCAAAAACCTATATAAATAAAACTTCGTGCCCTTGTGTATTTCTCATGGTTCCAATTGTTTACTTACATAATATTGTTAATACATAACAGAACATGCTACCTGTTTCTCAGCTACTCCATCGGAGCCTGGCTATAATGTGTAAATAATGTTGTATAGTGTATGTGTATAATGTGTGCGTACATTTTCCTGTCACTTTGTGATGAAGGACAATTACGTAACACTGGTCACGCGTCCGTAGCCCAGACTCATCCAGATTTCACCAGTCCGCGCACACTGTTTTCAAGGCGGCAAGCAGTTACCGCCTAGACACCTAGCGGTATCTAAGTATGGACTATTCAGGAATATCAGCGGGGTACAAATACAAGCATTAGGCTACGATTAGTTCAGTTTTTTAGTAGCGATTTATTCCAGTGCGGTTCGAAGTATTGTGACACTGTGTTTTATAATGGTGTGGGACTCTATTAGTTGACATTTTTATTGCATGTGAACAAATTTTATTTCATTTGTTGTAACAGACTCTCTTGTTGTTTACAGACTATTTAATTGTGATAATTAAAGCTGGTGATTAGTGAATTAATTAGTGTCTTGTATTTTGTTTTCCACTGTACCATAAGACGATCAGTTAGACTGTCGTAACAGTGAGTCAGAAGTGCCACAGAACCGTTAACAGTGGAAACAGTGGATACTTTGTACAAGACTAGTGTAATTTTTAATTAATCGGTTAACAATGGAAGCTTTAAAAGCGATGTTACGGAAGAGGGACGACAAGAGGCAGAAGAGACAAAAAAAGAACGCCGATGGGAAAGAGAAGACGCAGAGGAATGACAAAAAACTAATGCTGGAAACACAAGAACGGCAGAAAGTACTGATGCTCGACTCGAATGTCGTACTGAGGACGACAGACAGAGGAACGGAAGCGCGAAACAGAAGACATCAAAGAGTTAATACTGGAGCAAAAGCAGACACAAGAAGAAACCGCTGCAGAGTGGGGTCTCCTAAGAGGTGAGCTTAATAAACAAGGTACTAAAATACCAGGGATACAAGAATCAATGACATTAAAAATAGCTGAATTAGAAAAATCTGTTTTGAGTGTTGAAGAATTGATGTCTACAAAAATATCTGTTATAGAAGAATCCATGTCAAATAAAAAATCTGCAGTAGAAAATCCAATGACAAACATAAGAGAACAAATTAAAAGTGAAATTGACCAGTTCATGAAGATACAATCAAAACAAGTCTGAACAGATTGTACTAATGATAAAGACAGAAAAGGCACCTTGCCTGCGGTTGGGAGAGTGCAAAACTTTGACGGAAGCACAGACTGGGCAACGTACCTCAGACAATTTGAAGCCGCCGCATTCGTAAATAATCGGACAGAGAAAGACAAGGCAGTTTCACTCGTTCTAGCTTTTAAAGGACCTGCCGCAGAGCTACTACAGAAAGTGCCACCTGACAGCCAGAACGTCTGTGACGAATTGATTAAAGCTCTAGAATTACGGTACGGTGATAAACATTTGCGAGATGTGTACTACGCTCAGTTAAGAACAAGACGACAACGTTCCGGGGAGAGTCTTCAAGAGTTGGAGGCAAGTATCCACAGACTGATTAGACTGGTCTATTCGGAAGCACCAGAAGATTTTAGAATGAGGATTATTGATGGCATCGGAGATTGTGAAATTCAGCAACTGTTACGAATGGCAAGACACCGAAATAGCTCAGAAGCTCTTGTTCACGCCCTAGAGTTTGAAGCTGCCAAGTCGGCGTCCCTCTACATTAATGGGTTTATAGCATTCACATTGTAGTCAGAAGAGCCCAGTATCACATTGCCGTTACGATGGGTACAGAAAAACAATGTTGTCGGATAAACAATTCAGAAGTTCAAGAGCGCCGCAACCATTTGAACGAAAGGACAAAGACAGAAGACCGATGTGTTACCACTGTGACAAACGTGGTCATCTACAGGTAGACTGTTGGGATAAAAAAATACCGAGAGAGAGAGAGAGAGAGAGAGAGAGAGAGAGAGAGAGAGAGAGAGAGAGAGAGAGAGAGAGAGAGAGAGAGAGAGAGATCGCATCAATTGGAGAAGTAAAGCCTCAGAACAGCACACAGTTTCTACGTTAAATAAAACCAGTGGAAACTTGATCGTTAACGGATTTTCCTAAGGAAACCAACATGTTTTACAGTTGATACGTGCGCGACAGTGTCCATTGTGCGTCCTGACTTAGTCAGCAACCGCCTGTGTCCAGTCTCAAATTAGCTCTTTTACAACACAGACTGGGACTGGAAGCCCCGTCAAAGTGTTAGAAAAAGGTAGACGTAGGTGCACGCCTAAGTCTTCTTGAGTTTAGCCAACAAATGCTCGTTGCAGACCTTGTCGAAGAAGTGATTCTTGGCACAGACATTTTGAATGCCTACGGATTTGTTGTAAACTTAAGAGAGAATGTCCTGATGGTTGGCTAAGAGAAGATAAAGCTTTGCGTGGCTAAAATGACAGGGTCTATTAACCATTCGATTAAGCATGTGGCATTGGCCGAAGAAAAGTCAACAGGTCTGGTCAAGATGAACCCTTCCTATTGCAAGCGAAAATGGAGGAAGAACTATCAGAGGAAGTACAAATAAGAGTAACGAAAAGAGAAGTGATTGGAAAGCCAACTATGGATGTCGAGACAAGACTCTTGCTTGTTCCTGAGCTAATGGAAGCACTCGGCGGAAACGGTGCTGAAGATGAGGACATGCAAGAGGTCGTTGACGAGAACTAATCAGACCTGGACAACCTAATAGCGTATAGGTCATCAGTACATTACGCAACGGGAGCGATTACCGCAAAACTAGTGGTTGAGCGGAAGATTTACATTCCTGGAATCTTCATATTCGAATCACACGAGACCGAATTAGAAGAGTCGGAGAATTATCTTTTGCAAGTACACCAGCTATGTAGATTGCCTGGCCAAGTATTACTTTATAGATGGTTTACCAGTTTGGGACGAACAGACTTAAGGAGGGGAAGGTTTTACGACATTATAAAACATGCTACGTGTTTCTCGACTATTCCAGTGGAGCTCAGCTATAACGTGTGTGTGGCGTACATATTGCTACTACTTTGAGATGAAGGACAATCACGTGACACTTGTCACGCGTCCGTAGGCGAGACTGATCCAGATTTCACCAGTCCGCGCACACTGTGTTCAAGGCGGCAACCAATTACGCTCTTGTATTTTCTAGTAGCGGTGTTGACGCGTAGTATGGACTATTCTGGAATATGAGCGGGGTATAAATACAAGCACTCAGCGACGATTAGTTCAGTTTTTTAGTGGCGAACGATTATTCCAGTGCGGTTCAAAGTATTGTGAAAAAGTGTATGTGTTTTATGATTGTGCGGGACTCTATTAGTTGACATTTTATTGCATATGAACAATTTTTATTTGATTTGTTTTAAGAGACTATCTTTTTGATTACAAACTACTGTATTTAATTGTGATAATTAACGTTGGTGATTAGTGACTTGTATTTTGTTTTACACTGTACCATAAGACGACCAGTTAGACCGTCGTAATAATACGTTCTCATTTTTACTATTTACTTATTTCCCTAGTTTATTCCCCAAATTTTCTATCTAGTAACAATTTTTCTACCTCTTAGCCAATTGGAAATTGTAAATATTTACCATCTTTCAATTCACCTTGTATTTCATGTGATTTAAAGACAGTTTTCATATTATGTGTTTATTAACGTATAACGTTTTGTATATCCGATGTGTAAACATGATTTTCATTACTTTTTTCTGTATGTAAACAGTTTATTTTATTTGTCACAAAGCGCTCCTGAATCTCTCCCAAGATTCATCATTTACGTATACAACATGAAAACCGTTTTACTATATCTGGTGTTAATTTTGTATTCACACTAGTGTAAACAAATCTAAGGTAAGATTATGTTATCAGCGTTGCTAATGTTTTATTTCTATAAATAATGTTGTTTTTTATAGTTCTGTTTATCGTATTCTAAAATAGAGGATACAGTTTTTTAAACATAAGCACAAGTGCACTTCAGCTTACTGAAAGTGTCTTAATTTCGGAAACAGCTTCCGAATAATATATCCTATTATTATTAAACCCTCCAACACTGGAGTAAACCAGAAGAGATGTAAAAAATAGATGTAAAAATTAAATTGTACAATCAAATATCCAACTTCATATATGAAAGTTTATTGTTAACATTATAAAATATGACCTACATATATTTCTTAGAATAGACAAGAAATATTTGCAATCTCTGTGAAAACATTTTCAATTAAATTTGAGTTTCACTTAGCATTGCTTTCTACACACTAATTTTATTATTTATGTAAAAACATTTTAAAACCAATCTTAAAAGTTACTAGAAATTTGCAAGATAGATATCTTCAGAAGATACAAATACACACAGACACAGAAGACACAGAAGATAGTTATTTTCCGTCTTATACATTATTTAGTAATTACTAACGTTCCTTAGTATTTTTTGGTTATTGATTTTTTAGTAAAGTTATTTACGTTATAATTTTTCAGCCCTTGAGTCTGTTGGTATAAGAACAGATATTAATTGTTGCTCTCTTCCTGAAGAAACAGAAGTGAATTACGCGTTAGTAGGGAAAAAGTGGAGTATAGTGTTCAGTAACTTAAGATTTATATTTGCAACACCATCCGTAAGTAATATGTTTTGTAAAAATTAAAAATTAAACTAATTTGAATGTTTTTCTCTAGTTTTGTACAGTGAGTAAAGAAAACGCCTTCACTATTCCGTTTGTTACAGATTAGTTAATATAAACTAAAAGTTAAAGCGTGTGCATAAAAAGTTCGTTTATATTAATAAATGAGCAAGGACCAGGTGCCATGCATCTCTACACAAAAAGTAAATATAACTAATATTATTGTTGTCAGGTAGAATATTGGCTGGCTTATATAGTTCCGTTTATCGTATTTCAAAATAGAGGACACAGAGTTTTAAACACGTATATTGCTTTCCAAACATTAATTTTATTATGTAGGCTATGTAAAAATAATTTATTGACTAGATGACTAGGTAATATTGACTCGTATTGAATCACCTTTCCTAATATAAACAGAATTATCACTGTTGCACGCCGCTATAGACAAATTATTCCGATTATCGCTTTCAAGCTTCTCAGCTTGAAATCCGACCTGACGATGAGCTGAGAAGCTTGAAAGCGCTAATCGGAATAATTTTTCTATAGTGGTGTGCAACAGTGATAATTCTGTTTGTGAATATAACCACTAACACAACTTTCTTAATTAAACTTTCCTAATATTGCTTATTATATTCGCGCGTGAGTTTTCTAGTTACTCATTTTTTAGCATACTCGCTGTCTTAAACAGTAGGATCCATTTTTTTACAAGGATAATATACTATATGTACATTTACATTCTTAACTTTTCCCGATACTTGTCTCAAATGCCGGCGAGCCTTGCATTCCAAAAGAACGGAACATAACTTCTAGTTTTTTCATTTGGAGATGATTTTAGGTTTACCATCAAATGGAAGGGTTGTTTATTCTTTATCCTTACGGTATACTGGACATAACCATTGTTTTGTGTATTTAGAAACAAGACACGCATGACATTTTGAAATAAAAAATTATTTTTCCGTTTGTTCGTACTAAATGTTTTGCAGAAATTTGAATGTAATTCAAATTATTTAGCTAAAACATCGTTATTCCATGTGTATATTAAAACATGAATGTTTGTTCCCTTCATTAGAAACGTATGAGAACATATTGTAGACATTTAACAGCAAAGATGAGAATTTTTTAAGCAACATAACATTATCTGCAAAATGTCATATAAAACATTTGAAGAAAAACAGAAATAGTTCATTTCCATTTTAGCAACTGTATACTGAAACGCCTCAAGGGTAGAATTAGCCAGCTTGTACAGTTGTTTCTTACTAACAGTCCAGCTGTGTAATGTAATTTGTACCTACAATCCTCTCGTAGTAATACCTTAACAGCTAAGATACTTTAAAATAAAAAAACATTAAATATTATAAAATTAAGGAGACCCCAATTTACTCTTCTAAAAGAGGTTATTGAGTAGACCTGTATACTAATATAATAAATCCATCAAATCAGAAGTGATGCTCGAAAGTTGTTTATTTCTTTCCTACCATTGCAATAACATTCTTCACCAGATTGTCTTAATATAATGTGTCATAATTAATAATATCTATCTGTACGTATGACAGATTTCTTTCCTGTTTGATAGCTTATTCGGAAAACCAAAACAAAATATGTTTAAAACACTAAACGTTTAATCAGTAATCTACTTGTATTCATACGTTTACATTACTGGAATCATATTACATAGATTTAGACAAAGCCTTACTCTCTTCTCATTTGATTTGCTTCTTAGTACAGCCATCATTGGTCGATGTAGCAACATATTGTGCTGGCATAGTCACAAACCTTTAAGTTTTCCAGGTTTTCATTTCTTCAACTTGTATTATTTCCAACACTTGGAGTTTCGGAGTTGTAGAAAATATTTAAATTGTTGTATTCTAATATTATTCCTTATTCTATGACAATACAATAACAATGTATGGGACAAATGCTTGCTAATATGTGGCAATATATATGCGACAAGTAAAACAAAATATAACAACAAATTTGATAGTTTAAATTATATTATTTCAGTAATAATTATTTAAAAGATATATAAAGTTTAATAACATTCCAGTATTGAAATTTGTATCTTTTATGAAATAAGCCCGCTTCAGGAAAGACAGATTTGGCATTAGAGATTCTTTGCCATTATGACAGTCGCTTAGTAATTAGAGAGTATTTAGCTAGGACATTCTCATACTATCATTAAAACCTAAAGGAAAGGTATGAAAAGATGATCACACAGACTGCTGTGTTAAAATGTAGGAATTTTAAAAATACTGAAGACCAGACACATTGCTAATTGTAGTTTTAATTACAGTTTAAATAAACAAAGACAGCCTTATACAAAAATACTTCAGTCTTACGATTGTCTAACACATTTTATTGTAACACACATTTCATGTCACTTATTTTACAGTGCCACATGAAATGACAGAAGTCACCAATTACAAAAGTCCGCAAACAGTAATTCTCAGTTAACACTTTACATTAAACACACTGAATCACTGTAATAATAACTGCCTAACGTCGCTTCTGAATACTTTATCTAGGCCTATACACAGCCCCGGAGGCTGCGAGATGAATTTACCGTTTTCTGGACGATGCGTCGAGAATAATCGTTGCTGGCGCCTATAAAATATTGAAAACTACGACATAGCCGACTTCTGAACATCCGTATGATACACCCGCCGAGTACGTAGGCTGTCTCATAGATATAGGGATATTTTATCTACACCAATATAAATTTATAGTAATTTGACAATACAAAAGAAACCACATGTGAATTTTTTATTACCATTCTAATTAAAATTTCAATGGTATGTGAATTAAAATTTTATTCTAATTTGTGAATTATTCTGAAAAAAACATCTTAATAACCATAGCTTTTATAAACATCTTCTACATAATTAATAAATTAAGAAATTTGTGTACCTGATGCTAGAACTAAGAGCGTTTCGGAAATGCTGATTACAGAACTGGAAAGTACATTGCTATATATATTTTAGCTATTGTAATTAAATAAGCTTTAGGGAATAAGGACACTCACGATAAGCTTTTATCCTTATAATACAAAATCCCCTGTATCACATTAATTAACTTCAATGTAATTTTTTAAATGATTTTATTGATTTATCGGGGACATAAGAATCAAAAAGTATTAAATAGCGCAATTTTACATGTACATGTCTAAATTTACTTTTATTAAAGTAATTAATAAATTAACACTTAAATCAAATTAAATTATTTGAGGCTGTGTAATAGACGAACGAAGTGAAAAATTATTTCATTGTTAGCTATTTGATTCAAGTGAGATATTTTTTTATATTACAAATTAAACCGAATGTTATCTTTATAGAATAAAATACATTAGTTAAACAAAATAGAGAAGATTACTACAGAATTATTGATTCATATTCTATTTTATTGTCATTACATATTTGGGATCCAATAAAGTGAGACTATAATTAACCAACAGTAATTACAACATTACATTAACCATAGAAGAAATTAAACAAATAATTAATTCAGTTCATTCAGTTACATTTAATTTTTATATTGCAACACAAACCATGAAAATACATTGTATTAAGTACTCAAGTTACTAAATTCATTAATCAATTCCCGTATTCTTATTAGCTTCTCTATAACCACTACTTCGTACGTGCATTTGATTTTTTTCCTTATCCAATCCTCACCTTATAAAAACACGTATTTCTATAACTAGCCATTTCGCTACAGGATAGTCTAGCCATCTGTAAACATGTCAGATTTATTACCCAGAGATGTCCTATCCTCCAAGTTATGAATGACAGTGATATTGACAGAGTGCTAATAACCAGGCTGCTGACAATGGTATTGACTCCACTTCACCAGATACAGGCAGCAAGTTATATAAAGTGTAAACATAACATCTATTACGTGATTTCTATATTCATGCATACTAAGATTAATTACATATATTGTTACGACTTTTGCACATATCGTCGTTTTGTACAGTGGAAACAGAATAACTGAAACATGATGACATCATAATTACAATTTTTATTAGAAACAAGTAAGTGTTAGAAATCAACAGAGGTACTCTTACAGAGCAACTGAAGTTACGTTTGTCCTACACGCAACAACAATGTCACCTTAATACTGTTTTTGGCACTCTAAAGTAGTTACACTAATTGACGTCATAAGTAGGTCTGAATCTGGCTTAAAGGAAGCCTTTCGGGAACTGGAGTTGTCCGCTAAGGCTATGGGCTTGGTTATAAACCAAAGCAAAACCAAATATATGGTTGTAGCTGCCAACACTCGTGCCCTGTCCCTGCGCATTAACGATTATGAATTTGAAAAGGTTCAGGGTTTCCATATCTCGGGTCATATGTGGACTCTGGAAATGACTCCTCTAGAGATATTGAAAGACGGATATTATCTGCTAATAGGTGTTACTACGGACTGGTGAAACATTTTAAGTCTAAATTAATAAGTAAAGATACAAAAGCCACCCTATACAAGACCTTGATTAGACCAGTCCTGATGTATGGCTCGGAATGCTGGGTGGTAAAAAAACTAGATGAGCAGAAACTATCCGTTTTTGAGAGGAGGGTACTGAGGAGAATCTATGGCCCTGTGAGGGAAAACGACATTTGGAGGCGATTGCATAATCGAGAGTTGTACGAAAGGTTTAAAGATCTTCCGATCGTGCAACTCATACAAATTAACAGATTGCGTTGGGCTGGTCATGTGCAGAGAATGGCGGAGGATAGAATCCCAAAAAGAGTGATGAATTATTTGCCGATGGGAAGGAGAAGGAAGGGAAGACCGCGTACAAGATGGCTGGACCAGGTTGGTAAGGAGGCAGTGAGGCTGGGTGCAGCAAACTGGTGGACATTGGCCGGGAGTAGAGACCAGTGGGGAAGATTTCTTTTGGAGGCCAGGGCCCGGGCTGGGCTGTAGCGCCGAGGATGTATGTATGTATGTAAAGTAAAACCGCACACTAAAACCGCAGGTCACAGTCACAATCACACCAAACCGCACAGTAATGCTAAAGTGAACTACATATCCGGCCGCTGGCGCTCATGTTTACACCACGCTGAAGTTCGAGAATCTCGCACATTCCGGATTAGCGCCTGGAATTCGCTCGAAAGAATGTCAATTTCCGACCTTGATAACGCAGCGTAGAATGATCTCCAGACGTTTGGAACAACTTCATACGTTGCTGCGTCTTAGTAGTCACTTAGGCACTTTTGTTATTTGTTTAGATAAATGTAAGAATATATTATTAAATAATAATAATTATTATATAATATAATTCTATTAGTTAAGATGTTAGAATGTATTTCCTATGGGACAGGCGATTCGCCTATTCCCTGATGGAAGAATAATTTTTGTTTCTAAAATTAATGGACCAGCATATTTTTTTATGAAGTTACCTAGAAAGTGAGACTGCCAATCAATGTAACAAAAAGAGCAGGAGAATAACAAAAGAATTTCTAGCAAATTTGAGAAAACTTTCAGAAGGAAAACAAAAATTTGTTGAAATTTTATAATTTTTTAGTAGGCCTTACTCTTTTATAGAGTAGTTTCTTTGTATGGCCTTACTCTAATATCGTGCCCTACTTTATATCTCCTCCAAAGTTCGTAAGGCACGTAGGAGAACGTAAACAATCGGGAAATACAAAAAATATGTAATAAAAATTGAATTAGATATATTCTTTGGAAACGCGAGAATCAAAGAGAGTTTATTCAATGTTATAAATGTACGTATAAATGGCTTCGTAGAGAACAGGTTACCGTAACAAATCATAAAATAAGAACTTTAGACGGTAAGACGTAACGTGGACACACTGGAAAATGGTGTTAGAACAGAGCCGGAATGGGTGATTTCTGCTACCTCTGTCGCAGAGAAGGAGAAGGAGGTGAAAGAGACGTAACTAATTTTTTATATATTTTGATAAATACTGTACTGTCATAAAATAAATTATACAATTTTTGGATACACGAAACGTTGGTACATATTAAAAACAATCTTTCTACTACATATGGGCATACCTACTGTACGAACAAAACACTTTTATTATTTTGAATGAGATAATATATTATAAAAATTAATTAAGTCATATGAACACTAGGACAAAGCTATGCCTCTTGAATTCTTTAACTTAGATTTAGGATTCTTCTCATACTTCTCAAATCATGCACGCCTGACAAACTGTACATATAAAGGCACGTACGCCAAACATCCGATAAAGGCAATGCTCAGAGAGGTAGAAAGCAATATTCTGATGTTTGACAGAGGAAAAGGGATTTGCGGATACCGCATTGTACTCGTAATATCAGTAAATAATAATACCGTGCTCTGAGGAAGTTTGGAATTTTATATAACGCAGAGCACACTGTAAAACATTGCTAGTCTCATGTTTGGTTTCACGGTTCCCCGGAACAATGAGTTCATTCCCTCAAACCAAATTTATTATTTTATTAATGATCAGCCTTTACCACAGTACTGTGAGCTTGACGTTAAAAACCCGAGTTCAGGTAGTCTCGAATTCTTTGAATTCCACTGATGATGGCAGCCAGTGGTGCTGTAGAAACGTTTGGTTTGTCTGTAAACCGTAGACCACGGCCAAACAGCCCGGTAAACACTTTTAACACAACTGACACCGCCCGTGAAAGCCTTAGAACAATTTTACAAATTTATTAAATCTGTTATCGTATAAAAACGTATTTTTCATATTCGTCTGGGTATTGTCGTTCATTCTGCCACATTGAGATTAAGAAATTTTCTTACTTTATATATTAGTTTTCTACGATCCACTTCTAACGCATATGGAATTAAATCCAATGTCACTTTGAATAAATAACAAAAGTGTTCTAGATGTCCAAAGTCAAACCCACTTTTAGTTCTAGTAGACACACGCATGTTTAGTATATAGTAGAATTGCTACATTAGACTTCCTGGCAATTTGTATTACTGACTTTATGATTAGGCAATACTATAAAAAGCAGTTTTATTTCTACTGAACGTATGTAACACGCTAGGTCTACCGTCTTGTACACAACCTAGTCGCAGATAAATGACTGTAATATTGGACCTGTTATAATCGTAGAATCAGTTCATGTTGGTTATATTCAATTTTAACCTGATACATACTACATTACCTTTTGGAAGCGGTCTGTAGTTTGAGCATGCTCGTGCAGAACATCAGAGCGAGACAACACAAAATGCCAGAGGGACACCACAAAATTACACAATTTAAATATACCAAGACAGCAAAGCAGAAAGAGCAGAATGTTAGATCATCAACATGCCAGACCACAGAAATGGGGAACGTCAAAATGCTAATACTTTAAACATGAAGACGGCCAAAGTATTATATAAATTTCCATACACAGGGAAGTTTACGTTTTACAAATTGCATATTAACACTTTTCATAATTGCAACATATTATTACATAAAAGGTTGTTAGTCTAACAATATCTACTACAGTCTATGATATTTTGTCTTATAATGAAAAAGCTTTCATGTGAATAGTTACTGCGAAAAATAAATAGCAAATGGTTATTAAACATGTGAAACAAAATTACACTAAAACTGTACCAAATAATTCAAATGTCTAAAACTTAGAGACAGGTATATTATACAAAGAAAAATTAGATGTTTTAATACTTTCATGATCTTAGAAAGTTTAATAAACTTGGGACAATGATTACTGAAATTACCTTGTTTCGAATAGAGACTTTAGAAATAACAGGACCAAAGGTACAGCAGTTTCTAATGCCTAAGTATTTGCTTTACTTCCAGGTATCAGTGTCCTATAATATTACAATCTTATTTGTTGAAACACGCTTAGACGATGTTTAGGAAGACACTTAGGTTTAATCTT
This sequence comes from Magicicada septendecula, assembly GCA_034769895.1. NCBI lineage: Eukaryota > Metazoa > Arthropoda > Insecta > Hemiptera > Cicadidae > Magicicada > Magicicada septendecula. Next base: position 430,958,577 of record CM068371.1, read on the forward strand.
TGTCCTTGTAGCAGTAAATATATTATAAAAATTGATAGTAGTATAGTAAATTATATTTACAAAGCAGGAATTTAAAAGTTGCTTTTATTTTTTTACCTTCTTCAAATCGTTACTGAAAAATTTCTACTGTATTTTACTTAATATGTGCTACAATACTAATGGTCGTTCCACGGACGCAATAAAGAAGTATATAGTGAGACAGGAAGATACACTTCTTTACCATGAGAATTGTCGGTAACAGCCCGATCAACATACATCAAATGAGTAACTATAATGGGTACATTAGTTGACAATTCAAATACGTACTTAAAAAAGTTAATGAACTGTAAAATTCAATTGTAATATTCTAAGTAAATAAATAAGGGACAAGTTTATTACGTGACAGTGAGTAGTGGTATGGATCATAAGACCTCCGTGGTTACTTAGTTTATTACGTGACAGTGAGTAGTGGTATGGATCATAAGACCTCCGTGGTTACTTCGTTCATTACGTGACAGTGAGTAGTGGTATGGATCATAAGACCTCCGTGGTTACTTCGTTCATTACGTGACAGTGAGTAGTGGTATGGATCATAAGACCTCCGTGGTTACTTCGTTCATTACGTGACAGTGAGTAGTGGTATGGATCATAAGACCTCCGTGGTTACTTCGTTCATTACGTGACAGTGAGTATGGTATGGATCATAAGACCTCCGTGGTTACTTCGTTTCCCACCTACCGTTTTAGATTAAAAAATATCTACGAATATTATTTTTATTTAGTTACAATGGCATCATAACTGACAAGATATTGTGCAATGTGTTTCACAGGTACAATACGTAAATGGAAATTTAATTTTACGGAATTGAAGAATGACTGCGCATCGTCGTCATCGTTGTCTCCCTTTCCAGATGTCGGTAACGACGGCTGTTAGGAACTCCAAATCGTGGCCTCAAGATTAACATTCTTTTCATAAATCCGGCGGCCGTAAGCAGCACTATTTTTTCTGCAGAACTATAACTGTATTTACAGAAAACTGTCTTGATATTGGATGAAAAGCTTGTATTCCGTCTTGGCCAAAGTTTGCAAAGTGACGTACAATGAATTCGCGATTAATCTTATATTTAGATATAAGTTTCAAGTAGGCATAGAATGCAGAGAAACGGAGTGCCCTGTATTTAGTCACACAAGTTATATGGTACTTATACAGTTTATTTTATCACTATAATATAACTTAAATAAGTCAGTCATTTATCAGTTTTTTCTTTATGGTCTTCATATAATCACCATTCTTCCTTGCCTGGACACATTTCACACTTTAAAAAGAAATGTCTGTAGTTTTAAATGTTCTTACAGTTTTAACTTTTTTCTTCTTTGTTGTTCATTGTTAGAAACAAAAGATGAATGCAGCTTTGTGTCTATGCAATTGTTCTTCCTCTCACGTCTTCTTCTTCATACTACTTCATTTTTGTTATGTACTCTGATATACATTTAAAAAATTTTTTATTTAAACATATAAATTTGATTTACCTTTTAAAATATAAATATATTACTAATTTTATGTTTTATCAATAGGCTATATTGATATTGTTTAAATATAATAAAGAATTAATGCATATGAATATACATTAATAAATGCGATATAACTCTATATAATGACCACGTATTTTTGCATTTATGACTGTCATTAATACTCGTATCAGAAACACTGTACAGAAAAAGTTAGAGCCTTTACCACACTAATAATCCAAATGAGACAGCACATTGGTCCCAATTTTTCAGAGAATTCGTCGTTCCTACAAATTGGAGAGTTATAATGCAGAACACATCCAGGTTACAACTATTGCCTTGCACGAACATTTTGGTCAACTCAACATTTCAGTCATACACTGCCCAAGAAAAACATAATAATAACGAAAGAACAGTTAATGTTCTTTTTTTAATGTCTCAACGAAAGGCATTTTTTAATGTCTTAACGAAAGGCATTTTTTAATGTCTTAAGCAATAGATTTTTTGCTGGCGGTGAACACCAAAAATAAAATCTGGAGATCTGAACTAACGACTCCCCAGGGAAGATAATTTTATGCAGCTATACATGTAAGCAGTTTACTGCCATCTATAACTGTTGCCATCTGTAACAGCGCAACTAACTTATTGGCCAACGGCTAAAAGAAGAATGTAGGATGTGGTAACTTCTTCAGAGAGAAAATCATTAAAAAAAAGATTCCGGAAAAATGACAAACAACCAGAGACGACTAAGATAATAGGAATCTTAACAGAGCAACCGAAGGACTAAAAGAATTGTTATTAAACATAAAAACGAAACAACTAAGGGATTCTTAGAGTCGTTCACTGCATTCGAAGCTACCGAATGTTCTCTCAGGAGTGCGACCAGAAGAGTCACATGGAGCTTGTCAAATTCATTCACCCGTAAAAAATACCAATGGTAAGCAGGCTAGGAGTAAGCAAGAGAAGGTTGATGCCTCGCTAACTATCTGAATCATGTATTTCAACCCCATCCAACAGACGCTTAACAAAGGAAGCGTCAACAATCAATGTTTTCAAATTTCAACATTCATCAATAGCTTAAACGCTCATCGGTAGCGATATTTTTTTCTTATGTCATTCTCGATGGTCCCAACAGTATTATTCGAGAAAATCCCTCAGCCTTGAAAACAGTCTTTGGATGGGTTATTTTTTTAAACTGTACAACATTCATAACCGCTCTAGGAGCAAATCGTATGACAGCCGTCAATGATTTTTTAGCTCTCGTATGTTGTCTATCCGTCGATGAAGAACTCCGTCAAATTATCACAATTTTATGAAGGAATATTTGGAATTAGGTAACATTTCTCCTGCCGCACGTCTGTCCTGTTATGGCATACCAAATCATCGTTCTTTTTAGAAACACGGATTTTATAAAAAAAAATACGCCAAGTTTTCAATTCTATGCCACCGACAACGACGGACTCTCAATCAACGATTGCTCACCAGTCCTAAACTTTAAAGTGATCTGCCAAGTTTCTTACCTCATTACAAGTTTCAGTTACAAGTATGTAATTACAGCCGATTGTCGCCGAATGTTTAGACAAATTTTCATTCGTCCTGAAGACCGTCACTATCAGCTTATCTTCTGGAGCAGTAGTCCTTCTGTTTATATCCAAGTGTATGAACTCAACACAGTTATCTACTGTATGAATCCGTGCGCCTACATAGCGCAAAGAGCTCTTAAGCATTGAGGAAGGTCACTCCTTTCCTCGCGCAGCATTCGCCTTAGGACACCACACCTGCGTCGTCGACTTGACAACTAGAACCAACTCATCTGAAGACGCTGTTAAGCTGATTACTGAACTGACATCATTAGTTTCACATAACGAACTGACACAACTTCAGTTAGTTTCAGTTTCGTACTGAACGCGCTCGAGTGTGACCGACACGAGATGCATGTTTGACGGTCGCCAAGGATACTTATTTTTTTTAATTTTCCTTTCAGTAAATAAATGAAATATCCTACTACTAATCAAAACGTAAGGAGAAATAAAAGCCCGTGTTACTGTACTATTCCACACAATACAATAACACATCGTCCTGCGAATACTAATAAATAATAAAGTAGTGTTGTAAATTAATTATGTATTAGTTAAATATTGCAATAAATAGAAACATATTACGGTAGAGAGGGGATTCCCCACTTTCTGGATATGTAATACGGGTTAAATTAATATTCAACATGTGAATTAAAATATCGGACAACCAGTCACTCGTGAAAACGAAGTATAATTGACCTATTCATTATATGTCTAACATACGCCTGGATGAAAGGATGAATCTGACACGATTCTACGAACACATATTTTATATAATCCATCACTAAATTAAATAGTATTAATTATTAGTATTAGTAGTAATTATTTTAACTGTCAGGCACAGTATTATCTGTTATCATCTGTTTAATTTAATTACGAAATAATTACTTTATTTACTTTAAATCCTTAAATTTTTTTAGTGACCGTCAATCTGTGAATGTTTTAGTGGATAGTTAGTGAGGATCGGTCAATAATACAACTTTTAGATATTTTGCGTCGACGTTTCGACAATATTTATTGTCATCTTCAGGACCTGTGTATGAAATACAATAGAAATATCAAACATAACGAAACAATTAAATATTTGGGTGAACGTGTTGGTGATGTGAGTGTGTGCGTGTGTATGTATGTATCATTTTTTATGTGAAGACTTATGATAGTTTGTTTACATCTTCAAATTATCTTTAAGAAAGCGAGCAAATTATAGTATGGGAGAACTTAATTTATACAGTATTACAAATTATAAATTACTAAATATAATGTTTTTTTTTTTTTTGTTTAATTAATTAAGCAATAAATATTGTCGAAACGTCGACGCAAAATATCTAAAAGTTGTATTATTGACCGATCCTCACTAACTATCCACTAAAACATTTATTTACTTTATTACCAAAAATGAAGACTTAAATAAATCTTTAAAAAACGCACAAAACCATGTAATATTTAAGTATTCTTTTTTAATTTAACAGATGATTACTTTTACGCGTTAATGCACATTTACGATTTTTAATTAGCTATCATTAATTAATTATATAACTCCATACACAGGTATATTCTTCATTGTACACAAGGCAGAATGACTACTTTAATATTCTTTAATAAATGTTATACTCAAACACCGGGTTTGGCCAATGACCGAAATTTTTGCCCACGACGCGATGTGGACAGACCAAAATACCCATAACGCGACGTGAGCATTTTTATTCGGTCATTGTCCGAAACTAAATGCACAACGCGTTGTGGGTAAACGCAGTTGCTCAATAGCCGATGTAGATTGTTCCTTCGGACTTTGCGCAAAATGGTATTACCCACAACGCATCGTGAGTATGAGCGTTTGTCCGCAACGCATTGTGTGTATTTGGTATTTACGCAAAGACCGAAAATATGGCCACGGGCAACGTGCACCACTGCGTAATTTGTTTTAGTCTTTCATTTTTTAATATTTTTGGTTCGTTTTTGTTTTTGGGGTTCTGTTTTTGTTTTTTTTAATTTTTTTTATTTTTAAGGAAGTTTACATATTTTATTTAAATTTTTATTTCCAAAAAATACAAATGTCAGGTAATGTATAACACACAATACATAAAATTAAATGACGAACTTAGTGCCTACTTAACAATACTTAAATTTTACATTGATGTTTTACTTTTTAATTAATTTTTTTGACTATGAGCCCCACTTATTAGCACAAGCAGTGTTGCTGTGGCATTTGGAATTGCATTTTAAGTTGTTTTTGAAACACTTGCACGATTTTCCTGCACAACGTTTTCACGAAACCTTGTCTTGACCCAGACGTCACCATTGCTTCATGTCTTACATTAATTGGATCTTCGGGTATCTCGTCAGTTTTTATAAATTTATTTTTAATTATTGAAATTGATTTCTGACAAACTGTTTGTCCAACGTTCCATGTTTTGAACCAAGGGTGTGAAGATCTTCAGTTATATTCATCACGACTGCCATTACATTTCGAGGAGCTAATCGCCCACGATCAACCTCAGATATGTTCACCAAGACATTGTCCCCTACCGACACGGGTGTTAGCATCTTTTCAGTATTTCTCAACATTCGCTCAGCCTGCTGGTTTAAGCCAATTTTACACTTTTTTCGAGCAGTTTCAATAGCAGTTTTCTTTGAGCAAAGTGAACACAAAGGCAAGTCAAAATGTATACCTGGTTCACTGTAACATCCTGGATGGAAATGTCGAGCACATTCAAAGCATGCTCTGCCTTCATCTAATGTTTCATTGCACACTGTCAGTTTCATCAGTGTCAGCTGTAGGTCGATCGAGCTGATCGTTGCCTACATCAACAGGACTGTTGTCTTCAGTACGGTCATCCCCTTTCTCCTGGTCTAGGCTTCTTTGAATCGATGGTAGCTCCTCCTCAAAGTCTTCCTTGCTGCTAATCCTATTAACAACATATCAGCTGTCAGAATAGAGTCTAATAATCCATTTTTTTGCGGTGCACCGAATATGGCTTTGTAAGGTGTCATTTTGATACCAGTATGATAACTGTTGTTTTTAGTGTTTTGAACAATCCTTAGACCGTTTACCCATCCAGAAGTTTTGTTGTCAGCCATCCATGCTACCACAGTGTCTCTCACATCTTGATTGGCAAGTTCGACAGACCCCTGACTGTCCCAATAACGTGGTTTCCCATGTACAAATTTCAATGCATTCCATTTATTTGCCAAATTTTTGATGACCTAAAACATAAGAAAAATAATCCAGAATTACGCACACAAGCCACTTATCAATTATAAGCAGGTAAAATAAAATAGCCTTTAAAGTTGAAGCCATTTAAATAGGCCTGATTACGAAACTATACCATTGTCACTATGGAGGATGTTTGGAGCCCCAAACAAACAAAATATGTCTAAAAGAGTATCAGCTGTTTTAGTTTTCAATGGACGAAGAACGATGAACTTCGTGATTTATATAAATAAATTGATATTCTCCATCGGGCTCCGGCTGCATGTCATTAAGGTCCACCTAAAAATCTCATTCTTACTATAATAATCTCATTTAAAATACCAATCAGCTAAACATTCCTTTTGGATATTTTGTTTTGCACTGAAAAGACCAAGGAGAAAAAAGAGACGTACTTTTTGTTTTGAAACGTGACATAAAATTCTCTGAAAATCGTAATTATTAAAACTGCAGCCAAAGAAAGTTTAAGCAGTAATTTTTTAAAGTGCCAGTCTTTGTTTAACAGGGCACAAGAACACGCTGAGCTTATCTTTAGCCGCCTCCATCCCACGGAAACGTAGATCAAAATAGACGACTTTTATGAAATTACTAAAAAAAGATTAGGAAACGGTAGTTATTTTTATTCTAATTACTTAATAATAATAATAACTAATATTTCGCCGAAAAATAATGACAGTAAAATACATTAAAAGTTTTGAATTGTATTATTTTTACCTAGTCTCTAGTCCCCCCTAATTATTGTTATTCATTTTCTTTAGACATTGAAACCTTACTGAATGAGATTGCTCTTAATTCATATAAAAACATTTTTCTTTGTAATGTCAGATGTATAAGCCCTTATTATCTCTTCATCGTCAGTAATGTTCATAGCATCGTAATTGCTACGCATCTGACTAACCCTTTTGATGCCTCTACCATTTCCAATTTCCAGTATACCTGGCACAGTGAATAGATAGTAACGATTCAGTAGCAACTTCCTCAGTGTTACACTTGCTTCTCTGTTCTAAATGAGATGACGAAACCAATAATACTTTGGAGTAGGCAAACCAAGACAGGTAGTTTTGCATAAGTAAACTTCAGTGTAATTCAGTAAAAATACAATGAGTCAGTCAGTAAAATTCAATGTTCATGGATCGACAAGAATTTTTCAGATATTACACAATTAGGAACCTACGAATACATAGTTGCTAAACCCGTTGGTATCATTGTGAATTTCGGCTCACAACGACCTGAATGTGTAAAACAATTTTTTATTGGCACCAATTTTATAATTAATTTTAAAACGTTTTATAAAATTTATTTTAGGCAATTATTAATTATAGCCTTTTTATAACTAAAATCTGAAATAATTTTTATGAACACGTAAATTGTTACCTAAAAGTTACATGAAGTACTGGTACTTTTATTAAGCGTATATTGTTCGTCATATTCTTTGTTAACTTTATAACTAAATACATTATATATTTATTGCAGTTTCATAGCTAATAATTTATTTTGCACAATTTTATTTATTAATAATGATACTGAAGAAAATAACAGAATTTTGGCGTAATTAATTCATTGTAAAAGTGGAAGGAGAATCTATTTTTAGATTCTCTCTTCTGTGAATTAAAGATGTATTGAATACCTATGTGTCTATTAAAGAACATATTAATAAAGAGAAATGGCTCTATCTCGAGGCCTCCATAACACAAATGAAGGCCAAACAAAGGTCACGCATAAATAAAAGCATTCTGGAAGTTAATTTTAACTATATAAAGATGGCCCACAATGATTAATAATTGAAGAAACCCATCAGTACGTGACCAGAGTTATTTATTAAAAACGTTTTTAAATGCTGTAGCATGAGTAATAAGGTACAGCCCTCTTTCCACCTCTCTCTAAAAAACACACATCCTAAGCGCTACACCCCATGAAGGGCCTGGGCTTCTTTCACATGATGCTGTAACGTAACACTACCGGTTACAGCTAGTTGTATAACAAAACACACATATATCAATTACATATTTCGATGTAGACTATTAATATTAATTTTAGTAATGTTAGTAAGTAGATATACAGATGACCATAGTACCGAGTAGTTATTATATAAGTAAGAGGTGTGTTAGCGAGGCGACACGTCAGCGCCTAGCCAGTGTAAAATTGTATTGTATGTACAACTTTCTAAGTCGTGAAGATATAAAACGCTTTGTTTGCAAAAAAACGGCAAAAAATATGCAGTACCGTTAGATTTAGGGTGTTTTCGGCCTTCAAAATAAATAGAGTGATACGTCATAAACGGGGGTGGTGGAGAAAGCAGATTTCTCTTTTTAACGAGATAACGGTTTCGCGGCAAATAGTGTGCGTTTATAAGACTTCGCCAATCACAAAAAGCGTCACCTCTGCGCGCAAAGTTATTTCGAGTGTTTACTGGACAATTTCAAACTTACCGCCAACACGTTCGAATTTTAGCCAATGATGGTAATCTTAAGAGTAGCGGCAGTAAGGGAAGTTTAGGTGAAACTATAAAAGTTCCTGCAACTTAGACGTCAGTCAGTTAGTTAGTTAGTTAGTTAGTTAGTTAGTTAGTTAGTTAGTTAGTTACTCAGTCGCTCAGTAAATTAGTCAATCGTCAATCGGCAGTCAGAAATCAAAAAGTCAGAGAATCAGTCAGTCCGTGGAAATTTGTTAGTGGCAATTTTGCTAGTTGTTATTAAAGAGAGACAGAAGTTATATCTTAAACACCATTAAGGAAGCTAAGACAGTCTATATCATTCAGTCAAGTAGTATTATTTATCCTGTGCGCGGCATCTAGAGCAAAGAAGTATTACTTATTATGTGCGCGACCATATGAAAAGTCAAAGTTTCGGAGAACGTGGAGATGAATGGTTATCGCGATAGTGTGTGAATAAAACAAAAGCAGAGTAATATCAAGTGTGTTGTGATGTGTAAAGTGTGGAACGAGCAAGACGGAGCAATGGATAATCAAATTCAAGTAACTGTATCAAATTAAATGTTGTAATCAGATAATTGCATGTAATATATTTGTCTACCCAACTTTAACCCGTTTCATTCTAAAAGAACCTACGAATTGTTCAGATGCTGAAAAGTATTTTATATCTTACGACATAGAATAAGAGTACAAAGTATAAATATTTAATTTAAATTTTGAATGATAGTTTGATATTTCTGAAATGTTAGATCTTAAGTCATGTCGTTGATCAAAGTTAATTTATGTTGAGAAAGAAGTAGATTTCTAGTTTCATGAGTAACTTGTTAATGATAAATAATATTTAATATGTTCATCAATCTCTTATTAATGATGAATAATATTCAATGTGTAATTAATCTCATAAATTTTAGAGAATAGTCAGTGGACTAATTAAGCATTCATAAATGGTAAATGATATTCAATGTATTCATGAATTTCTTGTAATGATTAAATAGGGATAAGAAGTTAGTAGCGATTGAGAAGTAATTAATCTATCAAATTGAATTGATGATAATATTATGTTATATATTTAAATGTATTCAAATGGTAAATATAGTATTGTTTAATTAGCATCTGAACATAAGAGTTGTTATTAACAACACCCTGAGATTCCTAATTATCTCTGGCGCCCAGCATTTTATACTTAAGATTTAAATAATAGTCACAATTGACACCCGAACACGAGGGGCATCAAGAAAAAAGTTATAATTGTCGCCAACAACGTGGTGCAATTGCAAATAAGTAATATTTGGCCCACAAAAACGTGGAGTTATAAACCCAAATTTTATACTTGTCGCCAACAACGTGGTGCAATTCCAAATATTATATAATGCTCAGATGTAACCCGTAATTGGAGACTAGTGGCGGAGAGCAGAAGGAGGTATACGATTGTAAACGATAACAGACTTTTCCATAATTATAATTGTTCGTGTATGTACGAAGTCTGTATTAAAAAGCTGAGATATAAAAACCCTTTAATTTTTATTACGACCATATTTAAATAATGGCTACAAATTACGTTATTTATAAATGGATAAATTCTGTTTATACCTTTAAAGAATAGACCAGGCTAATTCCGCATGAAATATCTTTGAAACTTAACTTTACCAAGTATTTAAATCCTATAATTTATCGAGCGGCTTTCCATAAATATATTCCAGTGTTTTACCTTTCTTTAATTACAGGACCAGTACTTTTATATAGTGCTAGATTTAAGATATTAAGTTAAAACATACTTTTAAAAGATCCGGCAAATAAAATTTTGTACATTTTATTATATGTTTTTTTTAAAAATTGTTATTGTTTGATGCAGAGAATCCGGTAAGCGTGATAGTCGAAAATATGATTTGATACAGCTTTATATATTTTCCTGTAAAAATTACGGTGTCCTGTTGTAATTAAAGAGTTCTTGTAATTGAAATAAATTGCCTTAAACGGTCAAACTTACTCTTTATTAAGACACAAGATACGTTTGGAAAAACACATGGTAAACAGCATGAATCAATAAAACTTCTGTGGAAAGAAGATGTCTAAGACAGAATGGATAAAGAGACAACAAAGAGGATGTTGAATTATGAAGACAGCCATGAGAATTATCTGTCAAGTAGGATGCGAGAGGCGACAGTAACTGTGCAGTGTACTCGTGCAAGGATGAATGGAAAAAATACACAACAATAATTTTATGGTTTCTTAAGACACAATCCTTATGAATAAGACTTATCTAATAGACGTTATTAAATCTATGTATCGCATCGTGTATAGACAATACTTTGCAACACGTGTAAATCCATAGCAATGAATGTTGTAACTTTATATTTTCGTTTTCTTATAATTTTTATTAGTTGTTTGTATTTTGTTTATTTAAATTATTTATTTTATATAAATTAAAAGTATTAACCTCGATGAGTTAGCGAGTTATAGGGTTCACTTCGATCAACGATTTTAATTACCGTAGCGTAATAATGCGATTGTAAGCCTGAATTCCTCCTTCTTATTTTGATTTTATTAAAGAAAAAAAGTAATTATTATTTGTCTAATGGTTTAGTAAAAAAAAAGTTAATAATTATTTCGTTTATATGGCTGGACTAGGCTTGTCAATGTTGGCATTCGATTTTAGTATCGAGTTGCCTATTAGAGATTATCTTCGTGATCTTTTATTTATGATGAAGTTCCAATCGCCTAAAATTTTTACTCTTCTTTTGTTAAACAATAACCCTGTAATTATATTTTACTCTATAAATAAAACACATTTACCAGTAATTAGGAATAATTATTAACATTTATTTTCATGAATTCAGTTTAATGACTCTAAGGTCGAAGTTGTTAATTGCCCGTATCGACTCTTCTTATCAATTCGATTTCTTTCTTTCCTTTGGTTATTATATTAATCTGTCGGGTTCTTTAGACTGCTATTAAAAAGTTCGAAAATGTCCACAAGAAGTACAATACATTACAATTATATAATTCTTATTGATTAATACAAACAAAATTAATTTTAATAAAGTGTGACAAAATAATAATTCAAGTTAAATTGGCAATGCAATGCATTATGGTTCTTCCCAGCATTCAAAGTAACATTCAAGATGGCGGCTTGTTGTCCAATTAATTCTGTGTGAAATGTATTCACCACCAGTTTTTTTTAAATAAAATAAATTACACAAAATGTTCACTGTGTTTAAATTAGTTTTCTTTCCCTTTCCACTAGTGTTCTGTTGAAAAAAGTGTTAGTTGAGTTAATCTTGTTGTCGTGTAGTTGTAAAAGTGGTATTATAAAAACGTTTAAGTCTAACAAACTTGTAGATATATTTATTCAATTTTTGTTTTCTTTTTTAATATATTATTTTTTTACATGTTCTTTATTTATTTATTATTATTTTATATTATCTTCATTTCTTCCTTCTGATTTTGTTTCTATATTATATAACATTTTTACTTTTCTCTTCCACTTAGATTTGATTCTTCGTTATACTTTGTGGCTCATACCTGCACAGTGGTGTTCTGAATACTTTCGTGTCTAACAATAGAATGTTGAGTTTTTCTTTTTCTTTCAACTGGCTTGACCAAAATTAACAAAATTCTTATTGGTCAATACCGTTGGGTTCAGGGGTCATGTGACCCTGATTATTTAAAATACATAGTTTTTACATTTTATACTCCAAATTACTCCCTATTTAATACTTAACTAGACTTAAATTGATTTACAAAGTGATCTTCCTGATAGAAAGACAAGCATTCTAATACCTCACTTGATATGTGTGAGTGTCCTAATAGATATGTTTTCATCTTTACAAAATTCTGTTTTATAGGTCTTCAAGCAGTTTGACATTTACAAAATTATATTACAATTCATTAATCTATTTAAAATGTTGTTACCACTATAAGAATAGGGCCTATCTTAGTAATTTTACTATTTTTTACCGATTTACAGTAATTTGATAATTTGATAGTTTGCCAATAATATTATGTTGATATTGGCCTATATCTTGGTACTTCCTTTGTACAATGTTCCAATTTATAAATGTTATGTACCCTGTTGGCTTAATACATTTTGATTAATTATAATTATTCCATGAAATAGAAAATAAAAACATAAACATGAAACAAACATATTAAAACAATATTATGCCCTTATGGCTAAAACTCTAATTAACATTATACAACAAAATTAGACTTCCAACAATTGTCTAATACTTAATACTAATATTTTTTCTAGTGTCAGTCTATTATAAACTGTCCTTTACTATGATTACACATTAATAATAGGATTCTTATTCCTTTGAATAAGTTATTATCCATTCTGTGTCTTAGCACAACTGATAGTCCTTTCACTTAGGTACATTGACAGATAGTACTTTGTTCATTAGTTACATACATTAATTATGATTGTACTTTGCATGGTACTTCTTTATTAGACATTGTGGTCATTTTATATTTTATTTATTTTAGAAATAGGTGAATTATGTTATTAATGGTAACTTTATATTGGGCTTATTCGCTTTTTTTCCTTCCTCCTTCTGTCACAGTACAATGTAAATAATTTAAATTCTAATTGAGCCTAGCCTTGTAATAGGGTATTTAAGTAACACGCATTACAACTATTGTTTACATATAATGTGAATGTTTACCTAATATCTACCTATATAGGTACTAATATTTACCTACATAAATACAAAAAAGTAACTTTTAAAATTTAAAAATATTTTCAAATTAAGTAATTACAAACAACTGTGGAAAGAACACTTACAAATAATTTCAGATTCCAGTCTGGCCAAACAAGTCTGGAAATACAATCCTATAGGCACAGGTGTGTGGATAGACCCAGGAAGAGATGGCTGGACGATTTTTGAAGGCGGAAAAGGCAGCAACTTGCCTATGCCACGTTGTGAATATGATAATGACGATAATGTAACTTTTCCTTTATTATGACGTGAGAATTGCGCAGGTTGCTTTATAATCCCCGAATAGCCAAGCATTTACGAAATACTCTGTGCGGAGAGCAGCATTTCTCCGCATATGGCAGGGACATAGAGAGGAAGAAGGAACACATGAGATCCGTGAAGCATGCAGACTACCTACAGCGAGAGCTAGCTAATCGCACAGAAACCGGACATGTCATTGGATTTACAGACGACAAAACACTACCCATTTCACCAACGCACCAGCAAAAGCCTAGAGGTCCACAATCGACTACGTGACCTGACTATTAAAGACGGCACGCGAAACATACCCCCAGTTTGGAGAAATCTATGGCGGTACCTTCCTACTCATCGACAGGCAATAGCAAGAGTGCTGGGAGCGACCAATCGAAAGAACCAATTTTTCCCATTTTTTGCCGGGAAAAATAAAAAGCAGGGAATCCGAACAAACAACACACTCCTGAAGAAGGCATCGCAGAAGAAGTTTCTAGAAACGCAAGAAGATCATAAAACACAGTAAGAACCAACGCATGCGGAAAAATAAAAACACTAGGCTAGGAAACCTTGTCAAAATAAATAAGTTATAGACTATCCAACAGACTATGTAAAATATAAAATACAGACTACATACATGTGTGTGTTCTGTTTTATTACTATCCACATAACCATTAGAGAGCGTGAGGGGTTTTTAATTTGTCGCAGTCACTAACTTGAATCATGCGAAATGCCTAGAATTGAGAACACATGTTAATATGTGCGGTTATATAAATTGTATATACGGTCTTTAGTTAGGAGATTAACGCAGGCCATTAAGGTAAACCGTTAATGGGTTGCTTACACTGTAAGTTATGGGATAGTTCATTGGAAAGATAAATGGAACCTCGTGCCACTAGTGGTAAAAACTATTTATTCTCCCGTATTGTTGGTTAGAACCATTATTCAATGCACACGTTTTGTAAAAATAAAAAGTGAAGAAGTGTTTAATAATAATTGCTAAGTATTCTCAAAGTAAATTTTATTTGACAGCATTTATTATGTATTAGTATTAATTTCAATGTTCAAGGTTAGTCTCAGGAGTCTCGTGTTTCACAATATCACCACAGACACTTGAACATCAATAAATACACTTGTTGAAGGAGAGAAGCAAGAAATCAGTTTTAGTTAGACTCTTTGGCATTTGTCTGTCTGTCTATCCGTCCATCTACTTCCGGTATGGCTTTTAAATATATCAATTTCTGAATGTATCAACAGATTTTTGGTTAAACGCAGCTCGCGTTTCATACCTTTAACCCACAGATACATTTTTTTTTAAATCGTTCCCCCTAAAAATAGAGGGCAAGATAGGATAATTATATGAAATAAACCTAGGTAAGCTTACAAGCTAAAACTAAATTATTTAACACATAGATATTTTGGTTACAAATTTAACTAAAAACAAGCAATGAAATTTACGAGATTGTTAGTATTTATTATTTTTATAAAAACATAATAATTATGAGAGCTTTACAATTGTAATTTTACTGGAAAAAATTGTATTTCGTTACTTTTGTGGTATTACTGGTATTTCGTTTCTTTTTTGCCTTTTTACTTTATAAGAAACAGTGTAACCATATTAAAGATGCATGGTGACCTCCTCGTAATGGTTCTCGGCTAACGCCACGGATCGTACATTCCAAGGATCTTACTAACAGCAATAAAATATGTATTTTTTGTATTGTATAAATACTATTTATATATTTGGATGTAGGCCTGTATAAATATAATACTACTTATATTTTCATATAACATATATGTACTATTAAGTTCAAATAAATACATATTTATATACGCGCGCGCGCGCGCGCGTGTGTGTGTGTGTGTGTGAGTATATTATACTTTATTAATTTAGACTTGTTTAATAATAAATATATTTTGTTCTAAACAGTGAATGAGTTCTATAAGCTCAAGGACTCGCTTATATAATACACAACTGTGACTCTGACCCTATTCCTATCTCTAAAATTGTGGTTCCAACTGGTGAAGTTTAAACTAGTCCTTGCAGCTACCAATATAAGAGTACAACAAAATATATTCATGTCGTAGTTTGATGTAGTAACAACAAACAGCACGCACGAAAGTAAAAGAACCGAATGTTGAATATTAGCAAAAACAAAATCGGTAAAAAAAAGAAATAAGCAAGCGACGACATACTTGGGTTGAACAGTATTACGAATTCAATTTCTACAGCTGTGAAGCAAATGGAAGAAAAATAATTATAATAATTAATCTGAAGTCAGGTCGTGACAAATATTCAGTTAGTTTTTATTATTTAAGTTGTATTAAAAAATATTATTTAAATTAAATTTAATACAATTAATTTTAATTAGAAGTATGCCTACAAAATCAACAAAGTCAACTGGAGCTCCGCCAGCGACCTGTTTTAACATGCAACGCGTGGACGTCATTTTTTGTTATGTCGAAAGCATCCGCGAAAATATTGATTCTTGTTATTGAGGCCTTAATAACGGCCCATTGCGTTACGAGCTGTTTGCTTTCGACCATATTGAGCGTACTAAGACGTGGAACAAAAGTAGAACAGGCAACTCAGTTCTCAGCAATATAACTACGTATTAATAGTTAAATAGAATAATTTCAAACAAAAAATACAACATAACATAATGAGTACATAATAGTTTAAAACATACCATGGCAAAAACGTCTTACTTGAATTTCCACTGATTCGAGATGATAAGTTACATACGGTTGTAGAGATTATCAGCAGATGGCGGACAAGAGTTAACCAGGATGACGTAGTTACCGTTAAGTAGAACGAGTTGTTATCTCTTGAGATAGCGGCAGGCTCGTGACGTCGGATTTCTGCAATGCGGTGAGATAAGATGCGTCTGTCTGCCTCTGCGTAGATGCGTCGTACCTGTCCAATTCTGTCTGCACTGCATGCAATAGATTGTCCGGAAGACACTTGCGAACTTATTGCAAACCGCAATTTTACGTAGATATTTGATTTGCAAGTTAATGATTTTGCGGAACTTACGCATAACAGTTTCAATGCCCGAATAATACTCGGACGCATACAGCTGTCACACTAATATCCGAAAACAAGCACGCACTAACTCCCCTACAACGCTTAAAGTCCGTCACTCCGAACTGCTCGTAAGTTTTTTACGCACCTTGAGATCGAAATTAAATCCGGCCCTGGTGGACCATATGTTGCGTTGAACTTGCTGTCCTCTTGCGTAGCTTGGGGTTAACGGCTGTTCACACTTTAAACAATTAGGCTGGGTTTAAACAAAATATAAAACGATAAAGTGGACTGTATAAACGGCTTATTATAAAAGACAGATTAAATCATATTCATGCGATTCTGTGAATCCGCGCGTGACCGTACGACTGCATATCTAATAATTTAAGCTCATTAAAATTGAACTAATTGAATCGTTCATACATTGACGGCCGTAAATTGAATTTTGCGTAACACACGCGCGGTATAAGCTCTTGCCTGTTGGAGCTCCGTGAGTCGACTGCTAGATTGTAAAGGGGGCGCGGACCGAACTTAGCTCGTCCGGCTATAACGTGTTATGCAGCCGACGTCACAGGCGAATCATGGTTTGAATACATTTTAAATATGAACAAGTGTCAAGTGGTAAAAAGCTCATGTTCTTCACGTAACAATGGCAAGAAAACTTTTTTTCCCTCAACAAACCCCTGCATAAACTCAAGGTGTGCCATGAATTTCTCTTTTTAAACACCCGTTATTGTTTACGTATGGCACCCATCTTCAACGCAACTTTTGTAGTCACAAAGCTCTTGTTGCACGCTCTTGTTGGCAATTACGTTCTTTGTCCTGTACGTTCTGCTTTCTCCAATAACCCACATCCTCATCATACCTTCACTGATCAGATCCCGTATCTAAATTTTCAAAATTTAACGGTAAACATTCCACGTGTTGAATATTTCTCGCTTTAGAAAAAACCCATTACCCTTCGTATTTCGTAACCAGTAACTCGATCAACCGGTTTAATGTTAACACATATGTTAATAAACGCGTAGTGATCCTCAGTGTGTAGACATAACTAAGCAATATGAATGGAACAGTTACTGCCTGCCTGGAAGGAAGTAACATTCCGTGGACGTTCCTGACGTTACCATTTGCGCAGAAGACGTGTAAATTGTACTTACTTTATGGGCGCGCCTTGTTTGTGTGTAGCCAGAGTAATAGTGAGAGAGAGAGAGAGAGAGAGAGAGAGAGAGTGAGAGAGAGTGAGAGAGAGAGACAAAAAGCCAGAATATGGGGGAGGAATAGAAGGTAGAAAAAGATATAGGGAGAGGGAGAGAACAAGATGTATCAAAGAAGGGGTCTAATATTTTGTAGCAACTCTCACGGTACAATTATAAATATTTTCCGATTTTTAACACAATTTTATAATTTCAAAGAAATTTAATGTTCATTAAGTCTTAAAAATTTCATTTCGTTGTTCATTCTCATGTCTAATCCATTTTGTGTTGTTTTGTTTCAGGTAAGAGTGATGGTGACACAATTCCCTTATAGGATCAGGGTATTTTCTCGCGGAATCATGGAATACGAAAGGAGTAACTGATTATTCACAAGGAGTGGGTATTGAATGGACTTAATCCTTGGTAACTCTGTATTCGAAGGAAATACGTTCTAACCGGTGATCGAAATTTTGGTTTACAGAGTTTCGCAATAGGTGAAACACCATTGTCCCATAAGCCCGGTTACTAAGACAACAGGGTTTGTAGTACAGCACGTAAAATATTACATTATTATTCATATTTACGCTTAGTTGTTACTTGGTGAGAGAATACATTCAGATATCATCTTCTTCTTTAGTTAGCAATTCGCAGATTCGCTTGTACTAGCACTTCTCCACACCGATCTTCTCTGTGCTTTGCGTTCCATCTCCTCATAGGAATTACAACTTATATCATAATCTGTATCTGTATGAGTTACAACTCATAGGAATAATCTGTTTTATATATTAGAGTATCCGTCTTCTTCTTCCTCTTTTTCCTTCAATGTAACCTTCTATTATTGTTTTTGTCAGATTCTCGTGACCTATAATTTGGCAAATATGTTACAGAGATATCTTATTTCCCCAACTCTAGTTAGAATCTCAACTGTACTAACCTTTCCGATCCATCTCACTTTCATGGCTGCACCACGCGGAATGCAATTTGTATTCTATTCATAAACACAGATGTAGAAATACATTATAGAAATTACGTGCATTAAGCTTGAAAATATGTATATAGAATATTGTACTACATACAGTTTTCTATTGTTGATTATGTTGTCTTAAGTCCAATTTTGTAAAAGTTAATTGAACCTACTCTACTACACACTACAGATAAACCTTGCTACTAAGCGACAGTATAGTGTAGTAAATAAAGTACAGTTTACTTACGTTTATTTTTGCATGTTTGTCAATGACTAGACACTGCAGAGATTTTTTTTTTTTAATAATTGCAACGAATCATAAATTTTAACAGTCAGTAGGTAATGCTCACTATTTTCAAACTTATAAGTCACTTTCTTCCTCGCTTACTTGCTAGAAATTTAACAGTTTAGGGATGGATCTATTTATTTTTAAAGAATTAATCAAGTTTAATTACACATAAGAACGGGCGGAAAAATGTATTTCATAGCTTAATTAACTTCGAATTATCACCTTCCGTTTAATGTCGTCATCAACCTCAAGGATTAGGCTTATCCTGAATCTGTTCCGGGACCCTCATTGCTCTCGGCCGTTCTACATCTCTCTTCCCCACCGGTCTGTATTCCATTGCCAGCACCTGAATCCTGTCATTCGCCAATCTTCCCAAATGTTTACACTAACTTCTTTTGTTGTACCTTAGCTGTTCCGACAATTGGTCGACCCCTAGCTCCGTCCTTATATCCGCGTTCTTCTTTCTATCAAGAACGGTACAGCTAGAGTACTCCCCATAAACTTCATCTCCGGTGCCTGAATCTTTGCTTTTCTCTTTGCGTCATAACTCTGGCTTCATCTCCATACATCAAAACTGGTACGCTACCGTGTTAAAAAAACCTTATCCTTGTTTCCTTCTTTAATTTATTTTTAAGATATCTGTGAATTGTTCCACAGATATTCCTAAACTTGTTTAGTTTTTGATCCAGATCAATTTCTGTCCCATCAATATGTAACGTAACATCCCAAGTAATTGAAATGCTGCATTTGCTCCATAATCTTTCCATCTATAATTATCTTACTTCTTACCGGTTGCTTCCTTTAGAATGGCATTGTTTTAGTCTTGTCCGTTGATATCTTAAAGATTTATCTAATTCATCTGCTATTCGATTTAGTACAAACATTGATTTTTGTAGTTTATCCTCTCTGTCCTGAGTTGTTACCATATCATCTCCTTACGAAATAGAGTTTAAAAACATTCCTTTCAGAAAAAATCGTTGGCTCAACATAAGATTTCCACGTTTTAAACATGTCGTCTATATATATTGCAACGATAAACGTTCCCGAACAGCCGAGAGCGTCCTCCATCCGTCCATCTTCAAGTCGAGTAGGTGTAGCCTCAGTCAAGGCCGCGCACAAGTACGTTCCAGAGTTCTCTGAAGAACACTTGAAGTACACTTGCCATTATTACTGCGTGTGGACAAGTTAACTGGAATTCTTGTAAGAGTTGATTACAAATTGTTATTTGTGATTAATTAAAGCTGGTGTCTGATTAATTAACTGACTTCATTGGTGTCTGAAATTTGTTTCATCCGTACCATACAACAATCAGTTAGACCGTCGTAACAATATATTGGAAAGCGTCGGCGATACACAGCAGGCTTGTCTAACCCCTTTATTAGTGGGAACTTTGTCAGTCTTCCTTCCTCCTATAACCAGGGGAGACTAACATAATTTCTTGGGAGAGAACATCATACTTTACTCTCTATGAGCCTTCTTTGACAGTGCCGTGGGTTTATATCTGGCTTGTATATATTCTTCCTTGTTTTCCTTCACTAATCTCCAACAATCACTTGATCCGCATTGTACAATATCACCTGGTTATCCAACTTTTAAGCCGGCCATAGACCCTTACATATACCCCCCAGAAGTTTCAGAATCACTTTCCATTCTCTTGGTGGCGTGCCGGCGTAATTTACGTCACAAGTGTTCGAAAAGTTTTGAGGCTACGTGAGTGCACGGCCTTAACCGAGACACTGCACCTGCTCGGCTAGCCGAGAAACGAGTACAACGATGCTCTAGAGCGTTACGTATTTGTCGTAGCAGTATAATTCCTTCTCGGTTGCTTGCCATGCCGCATACTTACCAGGGTGCAATTGTCAGTCTTACCACAGGCGTGCGCAGGTTTGTGTTCAATTCGAAGACGATACTCGGATGGATGAACAAGAAACAGTTATTAAAACATGTATGAATTTTACATATAACGTAATATAATAAATACTATCATTGTTGATAATTGGCAGCAGTAAGTCACTTGTGTTATAGAATCGACAATTCTAGAGATAAAGAATAAAACAGGAGAATGAAATAGAAAAGGTGAAAGTAATTATAAGAATGCATAAAATATAAAAATTCCAGTACACAAAATGCTAGATAAAATAAGAATTATGTAGGATGGATATCATACATAAGATAAGACATGAATAAATTGAAGAAGGTTTCCAAGAAACACAATATTTAAATATCGGTTAAAAATTCAAAACGGTAATGGATACGATTAAAAATACGAACACTGAAGAGAACGAAGTATTGAAGAAAGAGGAGGGGGTATATGCTTAGTTGTGGGGGAATGTTGTAGAATATACCTTAGAGAGATGATCTGTCAGTTTTTCAAACGTTTAAAGAATATAAGAGGCGTCAAGGTAATATAACCACGTACTCGTTATACGCATGA
This sequence comes from Magicicada septendecula, assembly GCA_034769895.1. Classification (NCBI taxonomy): domain Eukaryota; kingdom Metazoa; phylum Arthropoda; class Insecta; order Hemiptera; family Cicadidae; genus Magicicada; species Magicicada septendecula. Next base: position 430,980,134 of record CM068371.1, read on the forward strand.
CATTTCATAAAAGATTGTCACAAATTTGTAGACTCGGCAAAAATTGTAAGATAATAAATGCTACAGGCAAATAAAAAAGAAAGTTAAGAGAATATAGGCAGATATTAAATGTAACGAATGCAAACGAAAAAAAAATTAGTGATTATATGAACATTGTCGAAAATGAAAAACATCTCACGAACTATTTGAAAAGCCAAACTATTTTAAAACAAGAAAGGGGCGATACAAGATAAGCTATCAAGCACATTATTACTTGCCCCGTAGAAATAATTGTCCCTTGGAAAGTGTTTAGCCTAATGTAAGTTCATTAACTATTGTTCTGTGTCGGTGAAATATGTAAAGGGAAGGAAGTTAATATTTTTCTGTTCATCTTGGCCTAACAATTGACTAAGTGCCGACGGCGCCAGTCTTTTTTACACTGCTTTTATAATGGCTTGTACATTAGAATTTTTCAGTAATATAACACAACACACAATGTGATCAGGTCGCTGGAGGCGAGTAGGCACCGTGGTTCGAGGTTCGAAGGACAACAGTGGTTTAAGTTGTAGAAGATGTAAAGTATTGGACGTTCCCTAGAATAATATACTGTTTCTGCTGTGTGTTATGTTTAGCTAGCAATTCCAACTTTACCCGCTTGTACAGTCTTAGATCCTTTACATTACTGGTTGCTCACATCATGATGAATAACGTTATTTGTGCTCAACATTCTGACTCCAATTCCAAATTTACCCGCTTGTACAGTCTTAGATCCTTTACATTACTGGTTGCTCACATCATGGATGAATAACGTTATTTGTGCTCAACATTCTGACTCCGGTTGAGAGATACGGAGGTATAAAGTCTTCTGTTCTTTTCTCTAACTGAAAGATCAATCCGTATTTATTTATTGTCCGTAAGTGTTTGTTCCAATTTTAAACATCAATATTACATTTTTCATTTCTCATTTTCTTCTGTTTAAACACTACTTACACAGAGACCCTTTAATCGCATACGTTTATCACGGTGAATATATTAAAAACGTGTGTGAAGCAAATCGATAAAATAAATTCTTGAAGAAGAACTGTATAGTATGAAACTACGTTTTTAGGAATGTACGTTACTTAAGGGGGAAATTCGTTTTCGAAGATCAGACTGAACCTCTTAATCAGTGCTACCATATTACTTGTGTAGGTGTCATGATTGTGATACCATCCTTGTCGTCGTCCTCATACTCATAATGAGGATCCTTGTCGTCGTCCTCATACTCATAATCATCGTCATAACTGTAAGAAAATCCAAATTACAAATGGTAATAAATAGGAATCATATAAAATGCCCGTGAAGACTAAATGTAAAGTATTTGTTCCAGATGTAACGTTAGAATTTTTTACAACAAAAAAGTCTTAACACTTATAGCAAATAAGTCGTCGTCTATAAGTTACGTGTAGTATACTTTTGTACTTCCATATATTTACAATATGTAGGCCTACTCTAGCAAGTAACAAGTAAATTGCAGAGAGTGTAGTCATTAATGAATTTTCATTTGAACAACTCTTTATTTTACTTGGTTGAAGAATTCCTTCTTGTCGTTCGGTTGTAGGCGGCTACGTTAAAGTTGACAGCTGGCATCGCCGTCGCGCTGTCACTCGCGATTCACTCACGCACGCCGTTTATCTGCCCGATATGTTTTTTATTTATAAATCTCAGGTTCGATAAAGTGGGATAATTAATTACTATTTAATGCGGTGTGTTTACCGTACACCTTCCGTCAATCTTCATACAGGTGTATGCCTATGAGTACAACTGTCCCTATGAGAAAATCTTAACTAACGCAGGTTAGCACTATTAGATCTTCAATTCAACTTAGTTCTGCGTTCTATCAACCCATTATTTCTTATTTCATGTTTTTTTATGTACATAATAAATGTAAAGAGTTCTGATTCTTCCAATTTAAAAATTGGTTCAGAAAATGAAGTTACTTAAGCAGCTCGCTCACCAGACGAGTTACGCTACTGCTCATTTTGCAGGCTTTTAGTGAATTAGCTTTGTTAGTTTGTAGGCTGTATCATGATTTAAATGATAAACTATTAGCATTGTGTTTGATATCAAAAATTATTTAAAAAACAAACTGACGATAGTGTTTAAAGTATATGCCATGGCATTATTTAAGAGATATTTAAACAGCGGTCTGCTCTGTGAGGCCAACGGCTCGCCTCCTAGGCTACCATATATATATATATATATATTTTTTTTTTTTTTAATATAATATAACATGATACATATATAATACAATACATTTTTGTTGTTGAAAAGCAATTTCTGTTTATTTAATTCTTTTTTAAATTATCTAAACACAGAATAACGAAACGTTTGTTTATTTTTTCTATTATATTTAGCTTTTACAGTCATTTGACCTTCCCTATGCTAGCTCCTCCACCCCTCCAACACACACCCCCCACACACATGCCGATATACACATGTTCACCAATATTCACACTTTTAACACATTTTCACCATGCTACACATTCTATGTATTTAGTTGTTCTTAGCAGCTGTTTGAGAATAGCCTAATAGGCTGAAACAATTGTCAGAGGTTAGGAATAAATTGTGAAACTACCAAGTGTTTGTGAGTTTTCTAAACGTTTAAATAACTATTAACTACTAACCGTAACTGTGATATTAAGAGTTAACCATGTCATATAATACCTAAGCAGAACGTTGCTGGTTATAAAATAAGTTCAACATCAAATCTATTTAACTTTCTTTGTGTAAATGTTAATTTTATTTCTTTTTAGGATTCATTTAATTTTCTGAAAATTTATTTGTTGTAATAACAGTACAGAAGTATAACAGTGGAAGAATAATATTCATTTTAAATCAACTTTGAAGCCACATTTTTGTGTATGTCCAAAATTTTTTAAATTTCTGATGTTGCAGAATATTTCTAGAATTGTAGTAGGAAGTAGCACGTTAATTTAAGTATAGAATGTGGCGAATAATAAACTGTTTACAGTGTAACAACAAGCAGCAACGTTTTGGTTATACAAACCTTGCCTAGTCATTTCTGAAGTTATAACCTAGATTAAGTAAGTAAACTATTTTATTTTATTAATCATGTTGTTTATGAGAAAAAATCATTCTATTTTTAAACAGTAATTGTCTTGTTTCTGTCACTCTGTGTTTATGAAAGTAAAACATCCCAGTAAACAATGCCTTAGAATAAAGAAAATATACGGATGAACCATAAGTGCCTTGACAAAAATTCTTTTGTTTATAACCAATAATGTCAAGCGACTATTGGCCCACTCTGTATATTAAATTTTGTAAAGTTATTGCTTCAGTTTTGCTAATTATCATTTTGCACAAATCGTGCTTGTCAGTTTTACAAATTCAAGTTTATAATTATACATGCTCTATAAAATAAATTGCAACACTAGTCACGAGAACTATTGTATCAGTACAAATTACAAATTTAATTTGTGTTTGAGGAGCCCCACGCTTTTGGAGCGTCAATTATTTTGTAACACAACACAAATTGTTTAATATAAATTTATTTTAAATTGTGGACCCGAAAATTTATATAACATTACTGGGAAAGTGTATCAATTAATGGATTTGGGTGTAATGGTAATAAGAGTAGTCATTGATTGAATTGTAACGAGTTTTCATACTTTTTATTTATAAACCACAAGCGTGTTTAAAAATCTCACTTACTTCGCCATAAATATTCATTATTGTTCGCTTGAAACGTTCAAATGTTGCAGTACATTTACCATTAAATAAATCATATATTCTACACTAACAAAATTTATTAAGTATATTACTTATTTGTTAATATTAAAATTCGACTGCTCAGTCTGACAGTGTGCTTTACTGCAGTTTTTTTTTTTTATATAACTTTCAACTACGTTTTATGTATTGCATACATAGTAATCATTGATTGCTCTACAAACTTTAAAATAAAATTGAAATTGACTAAATTAATCGTTAAACATCAAAGAAAATATTTTATTAAATTTAAATCAGATTCTCTGAACCTCTTTATCTACATTTTACATAAACTCTTATTCATGTTTAAATTTCAAAATGTCTTTTAAATGTCTTTAGTCTCTCATTTAAAATTTATAAATGGATTATCTGTCACCTCGATTTTGTAAGCTCATACTCATGTCCTCCGTTGATCCGTAGGTCCTCTTCTGATGGAGTTCCCTGCACGTCCCCAGGTTCCACTTGTCGTCCTCCAGTTACTCGTCTATCATGGTCCCATCTGGTTGATGTAGTATAGTGTGAGAGGTTGCTCTCCACCTGCTGCTGTAGTTCTAGCAGACGCCTCTGTTGTTCAGCATAGCGTTCCTCTGCATGATGTAACATAGTAGCTTGTCTTGACTGACGGACGTTTGTGTGCGTAGACATCGTAAAGTATGTTCTATATTCGTATTCGGAAACAGATTAAGAGTTACTATTTTGCACTTATGACGAACATAGTGTCCGCCCGCACCTACTGTTCAATTAACAAAATTTAAAAATTCGCGTCGTCAATAGACAGAGCGTCCCGCCGCTACTGAAGACTGATTGAGAAGAAGGCTGGCTTCTCTCGTGCCCTATTTATAATCGAGCATCGTACAGCTCCTGTTGGGACAGAATTCTGAATGTTTGAAATTGTTCAGTGGCGTCAGTTCTCCCACTCTCGTCCAATTTCATATTTTCGCACATTTCTACCGATGGCAAAGTCTAATGTGAACTACAGGATGCTCTAACGATGGATGATTTAATTACACATGTCCAACGTAATTAACATCGTAATAGAATAATCCGTGTAATTGCTACGCACTTAAAATCGCACTGAATTCGCACTGCGCATCCTTTTCACGCCGTTTTCTCACTTCACATGCGTATTAATTTTATACATATTAGGAGTCTTTGAATTTTTTTCTACCATTAATGGTTTTCTTATAATTAAATAAAAACTGTAATTTGACAATTATTCAGGGTGAGATTGCAAACTTTCATGCTCGAACTGGCCTCACTCACACACATCACTTACTACTGTACACATTCTCAGCGACAGTCGCGTGAGTGTTCAGATCAGTTCCTGTGTGTCTACATTCCGTCTTTTTAACATAAACTCAGCTTTCAATCTCATAACTGCTTATTTATTACATATTTATAAATTTAATTTAAATATTTATTTTATCTATTAAATGCACAGTACAGCATATGATTGTACTGTCGCACTATGTTGTATTTCCATAATGCTGTTATACATTTATACATTATATACATACTGGTATATTAAAATAGGGAGTTTCCTCTGCGTGAAAACTGGCAGTCAAATAAACACAGCGTTAAAATAAACAAAGTTACAACAAATTTAGAATGTAGTTTAAAACGTAAGATCTAATAAAATGTTAAATCTAAATAAGTAAAATTTGCTCCCCGCCCAAAAATTATTACATAAAGAAAATATTAATTACGTTTATTATAATATGCAGTTCAAAGACAGAAGGAGAATACAACACAGTAATATGAAGCCAAAATTTTGTAATCTGAAAATACTTTTAGGAAACTTCTTAAATTATGGATACTACGGCGTCGGAAAGTTGCCGCAGATAGTAATCTCCATGAGAAAGGGTGGATTCTATTTGACCCTACGGATGAATTTATACAATTCACTTCTACTTTCGGTATCTACTTTTTACTAAAACCCTGAATGAAACTAAAACAAACTTTTCAAATTATTATTCTATTTAATTTAAAATATTAAATATTGTGTACAGGTTGTGAGTTTTTACTTTAAAAGTAATATATAAATTATTTATTTAATTGAATACAAATTTATTTAATTTCGCAGTTTTCCAATCTGTTTTACTAGAGATTCATTATTGTTGTCTTTACACACACACACACACACAGCCATTGAAAATATGTGTTAAGTTACGCAATCAATTATTTATAGACGGAAATAAATGGAAGTAAAGAAATTTGAATCAGAAGTTACAAACTGAAAGTTACAAGAAAAGATTAAAATTTCCATGTAACAAATACCTTGTGTATAAATATTCGAATGTTTGTCATGAAATACTTAAAATTCAAAATAACAACATTCAGAAACATTATTTTAAAGAGTTAAAGATCTAACAATATACTTAATGTGCTTTTTATGAGTAATTAAGTACAAACAGGGTGCAACCATTTAATACGGCTTTACGTTGTCTATTAAAATTTTTTGTGACCCCTACAATGCATAATTCAGAAGGCTAAAAACTATAGGTTCTAGCTAAAGCTTAAAAGTTTAGCTAATAGAGGTCATAATTGTAAATATGAGGATTGTACATCCAACGTTGGATTCAACCCTCGTTTATTATAACAGTATAATTAACCATGTATACATTGATAACAGTAATAATGTAAAACATAAAAGAGCATGTATACTGTATACAGAACACAGTAAGATAATGCTTCTCATAGGTAGATGCTACTTTTTTGATTAGTGGACGACCTATAATTATTGTATAACTTACCTAATACATTTTTTTGAAAGTTGTACACAAATTATTTTTTTATTTTTAAAAATTGTAAAATTCAATGTTGTATATACAAATGTAACTATAATCATTACGTACATTCAAATACAACTTTAGAGATATAATTTGTCAACGTGTATCATGAATATTTAACGATAGCACATAACGTGTGTCATTTAGAATAAACAATGTGTTGTGGATTCAGTTCACTGTATCTGAAAGCTGACCCTGTAACGTTTACAAAATGAAACAAAAGCCGTGACATTACACAAGGGCAATAATTACAACTGCTAGTATTATTAATACGTTCCGGAAATCATAGTACGCCCCAGAGATAAATCTGTTATTTCCCAACTATTACACCCGTAAACCTGGCACAGTACTTACACCGTCAGTCACTACCATGCAATAAACCTCGGTCGGCCTGACTCGTTAGATAGAAACAAAGGCTACGCTGTTTCAAATCCATCAAGATTCTATTATAGATTCCTGCTCCTACTTTCATACTGAATGCTCTTAATTGTACTTAACATAATATGACCTTATTATATTAAATTATGCTCTTAACTACACTTACTTGTTAATCACATAACTGCTGCATCATCCATTATTATGTCCTGTACAACACATATGATTTGTATTTGCACAACTGTTATAGCCTATATAAAAGAGTATAAACTTTTTATCACTGATAATATAATACCACGAATACTATAAATTAGTATATTAACTAAGCAATATACCTACAAGTAGTTGTCTGCTTTCGCCATTGATTGGCGAAATCTTGGATAACTCACGTGCATTGCGAAGTTATGGATAAGCATAGATAGTTAATATTGCCGGGACAAGTACATACGAAATGATACTTTCGTCAATATTAATTATTTGAACTGTAGCGGTACAAAAACCTGTCAGGTTTAAAACCTGACAACGCGTTGTACTAGCCATACAACCATCTGACTAAACACAAAAGCCGCGCGGTGTGCCTTGGTCCTTAACGGACTGTTGAGCAGAGGCATTTTTTTTAGTAAAAATTAAAAAGTCCTCACTACTCTTTTACTTTACAAATTAGTCTGTACACTAATACAAAATTTACTAAAATTAACGGTCTTTTAACTGGTTTTTAAAAGGCTACAGTTTTTAGTCTTTAAAGCTTGTCTTTAAAGTTTATGATTTGAGTGATAATTTTAATGTACTTGAGCTTTCCTTTCGGCAAAAGAACGATGTCCATAGCTGGAGTGTGTAAACCTGACTATCTACAGTTGATATCCCCAACATCGTCATTACACCAAATCTAATACACTTTAAGTATCTTTCCAAATCTATGCGCACAATCTTCCATCAACCCGGAAGGCACTCGGTTTTGTCTGCAGTCAAAACTACACTTGTTGATAATACTAAGGTAGGCCAGACATTATCTCTCCGTCCGTTCAATGCGGTGAATTCACAGACGTATCGTTTATAGAAGAGACCACGTGCGTCACGATTGAACCCATATAAACTGAATTATACCGAGCTGTACTAAACGTAAGGTTTTTTGAAGTCTTCTTCAGGTATGGATCACGTCAAAAGTAACTTGTATAACTTGTTTCACTCATGTCACTATGAGTATCGTCGGGTGTATGAGACGATGAGGCTGCCAAGCAAACTCAGATGTATAGTGTAGACCTGGCGGTGGGTGGTCCAGTATGTGGACCCTGCCCTGTAGGTGTTACGCCTTCTTGCATTATTTGTTCGCTCCCGTACAGTCAAGCCAGAAAGCTTACCAATTCGTGCTGAGTGTGACTGTTTCCCTGTTGATGTTATCCTTGTATACATTAATTTCTATTGCTTCTAGGACCACTCACTCATAATACCTACTGCACGACCTTATAACATATGCGTTTTCAATTACTAAACAATTACTAAAATTTACTAAACCTTGACGGCAGTTTTTAAGCACTAATTGGTCAATAGCTTACTCCTTCTCTACAAAAATATGTTTCACGTGGGGAATTACAATCACGTAGTGTAAATTTTAGTTTATAATGGTCAAGAATTGTTCTCAATCTGCAGAGACATTGTCTAAAACTTTATGATTTCTTTTGGCTTATCAAGTATGAGTTATACATAGAATTATTTAAAAAATGTATTCATATCTAGTTAATAGCACATTTAACTACGGCAATTTGTTTGGTACAATATAAAAAATATTCTTGACAAACTCCCATTTTAACAGCTTATTAAATAAAGGCGTTCTATTATTTTTTCTAATTAGCATCTGTGAGACACTCGCCGACGCGCCCAACTATCGTAAGAGAAAATGACAATAATTACCCATATTTTCATGTGTTGCATAACGTATTTGCACTTACAATAACTTGTTTCTAAGTCCTTACGAGCTAAAATACAGAATCTCACATACAACTGAACATATTTCATACGCTCTGTGATTACCATCATACGGATTATTATGAACACATATACATCTTTATTGCAACAGAAAATCCTATTGCGTGTGTGTTACTTGGTTCCAGATATACTTATTAAGCCGTATAGTATACTATTACGAGCATAAGGACGTAACATTGTAAACATCATATTGAGTAGGACTTGAATGCCATAAAATTGTAAATATCTGATACGAAAACTTAGAAAACTACTAAATTTTATACAGTGAGGAGACCCAGAATAGTGCGTTGTGTGAATACAGTAACTATCTGAATAAAGAAGTTTTAAAATTCCCAGTATTAGAATACTATACACCAATATAAGCTTACTATACACAGCCTGTACACCAAAGTATAGGTAGGCCTACTTTGGAGACATATAATGTGACAACATTCTGTTCGAGACTTCACAACCGTTAAAATAAATTTTAATATACAAAGGTATTATGCGCCCTAAAATTGTCTTAAAATTTTTGTAGTTTAACAGACAGAAAAACTTTTATTCAGAACCATTTAATACTTTTGAAATTCATGTGCAAGGATAAGGTCATTTTTGAAAAGCATCACTGCACTGAAGAACTTCAGTCGAAAGTAGGCAAGAGACAAACTAGAATAGTCTTACTTGAGACTTGACCTCCCTGGTACAAATAATTAGTTTGCCACGACGACTAATTACGAATTGAAATCGAACAACAAAGTGCACAAGGAGTTATATTTTCTTTAACTTGAACGATCGCTTGATAAGTTTTCGTTCAGCGGAAGAAAAAATTTGTTTTCGTTAGTTTTTGTGTGGATTTATCGGGGAACGTTGCAACTAACATAAATTAAAAATTTCATTGCTGCTAAGTTAAAAGGAATAGTGCTATTTTTGTTAATACATATGCACGTAGTAATAGAGACAAATGGAAATAAGGGGAGGAGTTAGAATAATACACTAAGGACAACAGGCATGTATAATTTACAGCATTAATCATAAATTCATTAATCATAACTAATCACAATTAAGACCCACATGTTTCAAATCTAATTGTGCAGAAGCACATCCTGCTAGCTACAGGGGTTGTTTGGTTGTACGTGAACTTCAAATAAGACGCAATAATTTAATAAGTGAGAGACGACCTAAAAAACCTCAACCAAGAACTTTCACAGCTAATGAAATCAATAGTGAAATGTCCTTTGCTCAAGCAGTTAAAGCTAACAAGACTTTAGTTCAAAATGATGATTCATCAATGGTGCAAATGATGCAGAATATGATGGACATGATGAAAATAGTCATGGGTAGACTAGATAGATTAGAAGACAGAAATCCGGGCACAATCCCACAGAGAACTAATCAATGGACCAGAAAGACCTAAGGATAGCTACCTGGAATGCCAACGGTATCCAGAACAGAAAGCAAGAAATAGAATTATTCCTCAAGGCACAAGACATTGGTATATGTCTAGTATCAGAGATACACTTAACAAATCAGTCATGCTTAAAAATAAATGAATACCAGGTATATCAAACAATTCATCCGGATAATAAAGCCAAAGGAGGAAGTGCTATTATTATTAAGAATAGGATTAACCACTATGAGGAGTGTCACCTTCAGACTGCAGAAATCCAACTCACTGTAGTTGGAATCAAATTCACCAAGCAAATCTAATCGTTGGTGCGATATACTGTCCTCCAAGACACAACCTAAAGAGTTAGATTACAAGAAATTTATATTACACCTAGGTGAGAGATTCATTGTAGGCGGAGACTACAATGCCAAAACATGTAGATTGGGGATCCAGATCAACAACAACTAAAGGTAGCGAGCTTAATAAAGCAATACAAGAAACAGGTTGTAGCTTCCACAGTACAGGCAAACCTACTTATTGGCCTACAGATCCTAATAAAATTCCAGATCTATTAGATTTCTTCATATCAAGGAGGGTCTCGCAGAACTTTATTGATATCGAGGAGAATTTTGATCTTGACTCTGATCATTCAGCAGTAATCCTGACGCTGAGTGAAAGGATAATAAAAAAAGTAAACAAACCAAGCCTAGTTAACAAAACTACTGATTGGGAAAGCTTCAAATTAGAACTTGAAGGCAAGATACAACTAAATGTCCAATTGAGAACTAAACAGCAATTAGAAATAGAAGCCGAGAAGTTTAATTATAATATTCAAACTACAGCCTGGAACAATACGAGTGAAATCACCCATGGAATTGTTGGTAACAACTATCCTAGAGAGATCAGAGAACTTGTCAAAGAAAAGAGGCGAGCTAGAAGAAAATGGCAACAGACTCGTGACCCAAATGATAAAACTGTACTTAACAACAAATCGCAACAACTAAAGCGTGTAATACAGAAGTTAAAAGAAGCATCAATAGCTTCCTATTTGGAAAATCTAACAGCAGATGCAGATACAGAGTACTCGTTGTGGAAATCAACGAGGAAGCTTAAAAGGTCGATCACTCAAGTACCACCTATTAGAAAAAGCGACGGTACATGGGCTAGAGATAATAAAGAAAAAGCTGAAGCGTTTGCTGAACATCTAGCTGACATTTTTAAGCCAAATAATACCCAGTCTGATACAGAGTTAGATAAAGATACAAATCATGAAGAGGAGGACATTCAACTGGTCACCCCAAAAGAGGTAGCTAAGGAGATCAAGATAAACTTGAACCCCCGAAAATCGCCTGGCTTTGACCTCATTACAGGTGAGATCTTAAAGCAGTTACCTAAGAAAGGGATTGTTATGCTTACATATTTATTCAATGCGGCACTTAGGCTAAAGCATGTTCCTAGTGTCTGGAAGGTGGCAGAAGTATTATGCTACGTAAACCAGGCAAACCGCCAAATGAGGCCAAATCATATCGGCCCATATCACTGTTGCCAACTATATCAAAGCTTTTTGAAAAACTTCTGTTGCAAAGGCTAAATCCAGTAATAGAGAGAAAAAAGCTGATACCAAATCATCAATTCGGGTTCAGACAAAAACATTCCACAATAGACCAAGTACATAGAATAACAGACACAATAGAGAAAGCACTAGAAAAAAAGCTAATCTGCTCGACAATCTTCCTCGATGTGGCTCAGGCCTTTGATTAAGTTTGGCATAAAGGTTTAATACATAAACTTAATAAAATGCTACCAAAACAATATGCTGACGTGTTAAAATCATTTATATCGGAAAAATTATTTAGAGTCAAACAGGAAGATGACTATTCTGAGCTAAGAGAAGTGAGGGCAGGTGTGCCCCAAGGGAGTGTTTTGGGGCCCGTCCTCTACTTGTTGTTTACATGTGATCTGCCACAGCCAGAGAATGTGACTGTTGCTACTTTCGCTGATGACACAGCTATAATGGCGATTGGTTCGACCTTAGGTGAAGCTACCAACATGCTTCAAGATGCTAGTGATCAGATACAGCAGTGGACTAGGAGATGGAAAATTAAGCTTAATGAACTGAAATCTGTCCATATCAATTTTACAAACAAAAGAATAGAGAACAATCTTCCAGTTACCTTAAATGGTGTTGTGGTACCATATGCAAACACTGCCAAATATTTGGGGATGACCCTAGATACAAAGCTACGATGGAAGGAGCACATCAGAAAAAAAAGGACGGAGCTTGGTCTCAAATATAGACAACTGTATTGGCTCTTGGGACGAAATTCTCAGTTGTCAATACATAACAAAATTCTGATATATAACCAAATTCTGAAACCAATTTGGCTTTATGGAATTCAACTGTGGGGTTGTGCGAAAGAAACGAACATTAGATGTATTCAAACCTTCCAGAATAGAGTGCTACGGAACATGGTAAGTGCTCCATGGTACATCAGAAATAGTGATCTACATCGAGACCTTAGGATCCCTGATGTCGCCAGTGAAATTAAAAGGTTTGCTGCAAAGCACGAATCTAGACTACACCAGCATATCAGTGCAGAAGCTATTCAACTGCTTGACAACACCAATACAGTGAGAAGGCTGAAGAGAACTAAAACTTTTGAATTAGTGTAGTGCAGTGTGTGCAGAAATCTAGAAAGTAATATATAGTACACCAGTGGGCGACTGTATAAGTAACTTAAATTATAAACATTAGATGTAAATTGATGGTTGGTCTTTTAGACCAGTTTCAAAAAAAAAAAAAAAAAAAAAAAAAAGTTTCAAATCTGAAATTAAAACTCAATACATTTTCTGACCTACACGTTGTCAGTAAGCCTACGTCATTACAACATTATTCAGTAGCGACATCCAGATTGCAGATCATCAGGCATTAATCTTCAAACCTTAAGAGTTTTGTTTATTATTGTAGTAATAAAATCATTAAATGACATTTAAAAAGAACAATTTTCGTAGAAAGAGTTTTAAATATATAAACAAAGTCATAAATGTTTTATGAATTTATTTAAACTTTCAACTGTGGGTAAATTGCAAGAAACATTTTTTAATTTAGTTAGTTTTATTTTCTTTTCTTATTCTTTTTCGTCACGGCTTAGGCTGTTTAGTCTGTTAAGGCTCCAAACTGGTCGGACCATCTCTTCTGGGTCTTCCCAGGCTTCTCTTCTCTTTCGGCTGATACTGTAAGGCTGCCATGGGGAATCTGTCACTGCCCATTCTACTAATGTGTTGTTTCCAGATTTCTCTATACTTATTGATGATTCCGTTTACGTCTTCAACTTTCAGTTCCTCTCTTATCTCATTGTTTCTTTTCATATCTAATTTTGAACGGAAAAAATTATATTTCCGTGAATTCTTGATATTTGCCTAGCAGACATGTCCATGTTTCTGAACTATAAGTAAGGGTAGGAACTGCCGTAAATTTATATAATTTTACTATGCACTCTTTTCTTGACTTTTATTTTAGGGCAAAGGTCGGAGAGTTCCTGTGATCTGGTTAAATTTATTATTATTTCCATTAATATCTTCTTAGTTTTATTTTAATTTCATTTAGTTTTTGTAGAGGTCAGAAAACTAATTATTTTGTGTTAAAATAACTATACGAACAAAAGAATTTGGTTAAATCAGTACAAATTCTATTAGATAACACCATTAATAGATATAGCTTTCGAGGCTAAATATCCCGTGCGAATTATAAGATGATATAATGAAAGTATAGAACAGATGTCGGATATCCGTCACTTGGTGACACATCAATTATTCCGTAGACTATGATTGTAATTATAATTTGGCCAAATTTAAATCAACAGATAAAACAATTCCTCACTCATTGTCAAGGAAATGTAGAAAAAAGACACGGTAAAAATTGTAGCTGGTTGATTATGCCGGTGCATATTGGACTCCGATTAAAAAAAACGTCTAAGTAAAATACACGCATCAGGTATGAAATTCACGCAATCTGCGGAAGGTCACATAGAGGTATAGCACAATGGAAAATTGGCAAAAAATGGATAATTTTTAATATTTAAGATTGCATTACGGAAAATAAAAAGAGGTGGATATAGGATATTATATCTCTTATAATATGCGCCTATATAGGATGACAGGTTGCGCAAGGACGTTTGGTAATAAAAGACTATTGGACGAAGTATCGGAAGTATAGGAGTATGGGAGTATAGGAAGACCTAGGAACCATTGATGACGTGGATATAATCGTTAGGACAGAAACAGGCATTTCTATGTTCCTTAATGGAAGAAGGAGAAGAAGAATGTAAGTAGAATAATTGCACACACGCGCTCGCAAGTGTGTGTGTGTGCGTATCTAAAAATCGGTTTATAGATACTTCTCTGTATTCATTAAGCATTAGTCAGTTAAACTGCATTAAAAATATTTAAAAAGTAAAAATTATTATGGAGGCCTCGGAAATCAATTACACGTAGTCTATCATATATAATGTTTCTAACTGTTTCTTTATCTCTGACACAATCGCACAAAGTAAATATTTTTAATAGATAAAAATATTTAGAAAGTTAATTTACACAGTTTTAATATATTTAATTTACAATATAAATTTTACGCTTATAGAAAAAACATTATTTCAGAAAGGCAACAAATTTCAGCAACACGGAGAACTCTAAATCTTTATGAATAAAACAGCAATTATAAGTTTTAATGAATGTTAGTTGGCAAAATATTTTCTCTTTACACAGTTCTAATTTATATTCTTAATTCTCTTTTCTCACTGGTCCGTGCAAGGTAAATGCTGGGGAAAGTAAAGTTTTAAAGATTTCTCATGTGGAATTAACTTGTTTTATTCACGAATGTACTGAAAGGAGGTTTTTTCTAGTTATTGTAGTATTTTGAAAAAATCTGTTGAATAGTTTAGTCTAAACATTACTGTAAAGTTACTTTGTATTGTAAAAGTTTGATTTAAAAGTTACAAGATTTTGACAATGTCAGTGTCAGGACTTTTTCATGTTACATTTTTATTTTAAAAACTATAAAGTCACTGCCAACAAAAACACTAATTCTTAAATAATAAACTTTTGTTATTAGTTATATTCAGAAATTGAAAATAAAACTATTGCACACCACGATATGTAGACAAGTCCTGAACTCCATCATTGCAGTTGCAGTTCTGTTCTTAAGATGAGCTGGAAGGCTAGAAAGCGCTAATTGGTGGTTGTCTAGATAGTGGTGTGCAAGTTTATTTTCTGTTTGAAAACAAACATACTGTTACGATGGTCTACTGATCGTCGTATGGTACAGTGGAAAAAAAATACAAGACACCAATGAAGTCGCTAAAAACCAGCTTTAATTATTACAAATAACAGTTTATAATCAACTCGTACAACAATTCCAGTTAGATTTGTCCACACGCAGTAATAATGTCAAATATAAAGAATTTCGCGCCATAATCACTTTTCATTAATACACCACTTGCGACGCACTGTGTAAAAAACCCGACATAACACTGAACTCTAAGCGGAAGGTATGGGCTATTTATAGTTTGCAGGGTTCCGTAATATGCGTCTTTAACAAACACGTGAAAATCTAGAGAATACTTCAGCGCGGCCATGGCAGAAACACACACCGTTGGACTAGTCAAGAAGCTACTAGAACGACACCATCGAACCCACGAGACGTTCCGCATTACGTAATACTGCCTCGCATGTCAAGCGTCACGTACGCATTACAGCTGCGGGAAT
The DNA here is from genome assembly GCA_034769895.1 of Magicicada septendecula. NCBI lineage: Eukaryota > Metazoa > Arthropoda > Insecta > Hemiptera > Cicadidae > Magicicada > Magicicada septendecula. The sequence goes on from CM068371.1 coordinate 430,996,157, forward strand.
AGCCGAGAAAAGAGCAGAACAACGTTCTCCAATGTACCACAACGTTCCGTAACGGCGTAACGCTTTTTCCACATTACGTTACAATACGTTTAAACTTTTTGTTAACTTGACATACGGAAAACATGACAGACGGAACAAAAATTTATTGAAGACAAATGAATAGAAGAAAATTTAGATCGATTGTCAAATTTAAGACTTTGTAGTTCTATTGTGTACTTAATGAAAACAAAACAGTATTCTCGTCGAGTCCATACAGTGTTAATAGTTCAGTTCAAGTACTAAAAAACCTACCGAGTTAGGTAAATAAAATATAATTTTGTTTAGAACAACATATTAACACAACACACTAGTACTCCGGTAATAACAAACGTTTCATGACGAATTATCAACAAATTTTATCTCTAAAATCCAAGTAAAAATCTACTACATATAGGCTATACAACATAGTGAAAGATATACGCAGAGGAGTTGTAAGAATTGCAGAATAGGCCAGCTGAAGGGTTGATGGAGGTGAGGGAAGAGTGTAAGTGGACTGATGCCGATAAGGTTGTAACGCTGGTTTCATGTTGCAGCCGCTATGTACGTATGTGGCCCATACAAGTTACGTGAGAAATAATTAACGAAAAACTACCAGATGTTTCGACGTCAATAGGGGCTTTACAGAAATGTGTACGTGTATGCTACATTCACTAGTCAATACCCGTATTTCTTAACCTATCCGTATCTTTTTCTTTTTTTATCTCCTATTAATTTAGATTCTCCTTTATTGTAAATAACTGTAAGGAATTGTGTACAAGAAAAAGAAGAAACAAAACTGAACTAAAAATTCTATAAACTAATGGCTTACTGGTGAATTGCATGTGCTCAAACAAAGGTAAAAGAATTTCATTTGAAAAACTGTTCAAAAACTCCGATCAACATCTTGCAAAGAATAACCAGCGCGGGTTTCTATGACTCCAGCTATTCCACTCCTTAATGACCTACGTCTTTCACTTATTTCCGAAGAAATACGCAGACTTCCAGCACACTACTTCCAGCTGGCACACAACCATACTAGCACATGAAAACATAGTACTGGTTACAGAAACAAAAACTTCGCCAGACTTACAGAAAAGGCTATAGAGACTGGTTACATGATCTCTTCTACGGCCTACGAATGAAGAAGATTGAAGCTATCTCATTGACCCGCAGTTTCTGTAAGAGTATCGTCGTAGATTTGTCAATTCATGACACCACTTCCAGCAAATTTGATTACTGCTGCACATGTAACCAAATAAAACAGTAATAGTGCTAAGTAATAAATAATTAAGTCATATTCACGGAGTGGAGATGATATATTAAGATCTGGTAAAAGGCGGATATAATAGAAATGGCGGAAACGAAAGAAAGTTGTAATAACAATTGACTAACACAGGGTCGAAGAAAGTAAATTGAAATGAATTGCGACTATCCTCGGAGTTCTACGATTGAAATAGGATGACGACGCGAAGTATCTATCACATATTTATGTTATTATACAGTATTGTTTACATTAATTAAATATAGTAAAACATCTTTAAATATTGTTTTTTTTAAGTTACACTTTACACCTTACACGTTTAAATGACCTATACTAATAACTAAAATGCCGTCAAAACTACACGTATATCTTTCCGTACCATTAACGCAGTTCAATAAAAGTGTTTCCAAATAGCAGGTCACATTATTTTCTCTGTACTTTATATAACATTGCTCTATGTAAACATGCCGGTAAAGTTGTGTATGTTTCGAAAGAAGTTACCGGTTGCTGACTTGAACTCACTAACATTGTCTTGAGCACGGCCCACGTTATAATCCGTGCGGTCGCAGAAAGTATATATATGGTATAGCCTTTAGCTAGGAGATTAACGCAGGCCATTAAGGTAAACCGTTAATGGTTACTTGGGCTGTAAATTGTTGGGTACTTCATTGCAAAGATAAATGGAACCTTGTCTCGCACTAAACTTCGCTAGCGCTGCTGGTGGCAAAACAATTTACGCTCTTCTATTATCTGTTGATTAAGATCGTGCTACAAAATACACGTTTTTTTAATTAAAAATAATCTTTTTCTAACATATAAGAAAACAAATGTTTAACTTGGATTATGAATGCAAATATAGGCTTATACTTTTACATTTTCTTATTAGAACAATAAAAATAATCTCCTTGCATATCGAAATTTGTCACATTATAAAGCCTCCGCAGGCAGAGTAACGTTTCCAGTCTGATAGTAAACCAATAAATGTAATAGCATAGTCTATATGAAAACTAGATTAACGTATCAATAATTTCGCGATAGGTGACAGGGAATTTCTCGGATAAACTGGTGCAATAATGCTACAATTTTATGTACGATCCTCGAATGTACCATTTATGATTCACACGCACATTACTGATTGTTATCATGTTTTCCAGTCATAAACCATTCTGTAACTTATTGAGTGCTTGTCTGCTTACACCGTGAGACTGCATCAAAACAAGATAGCCAGACAGTCTTTGCTGTTGAAGTAAAGTAATAGCAGTCGAAATACCTGACACTGATTGTTATAACGCCATGATAACTATTGCTTATATCATTATTGGTATATCATATGCCAACTTTCATTCTACTATCACCAAAATTTGCTACTGACATTGCACATAACACGTTAAATTATAAATTAAATAAACTGGATTTTACCCAAAGCAGATGACTTAGAGATGTCTGAGTATACTATCTAAGGCGTCGAAAGAAAAGGAAGCGCTTGAAGAAATTGTGTCAACTTTATAAATTTGTATACTGTTTTTATCAGCGTTGCCATAAGCAAAAATTAGGTTTTCCTCAATCAGCGTTGACCTCGTATTGTAAAAAAAATGACAAAATTACTGGTATGGAATCTGGGTTACACCATCGAGATATAGACGAAGAATACGCACATAGAATTCTGTATCAAATAACACAGCCGTTATCGTTGCTTCCATTATTGCATGCGCTGTGGTTCCAACAGGTTTTATACAAATTTTGTTATTCCATAAGGAGTTTCTCTTTAGTATGACTCATCGATCCGTTTCATATTAGACGGATGAAAAGATAATTAACTTCAAAAATGTTATATTTTTGTTTAAAAAATAAGAAGGCTCCAAAGAAATATGTCCTATTTATAGTTCATCGATAGTTAATTTATTCTATAATTACACAATAATAGTTATATTTAAGATAAATCTATTTGTACCGGTACGTTCTTTCCTCTTCTCTTGTGTGCATCACTGTGGTAATAAAAATGTAATCACGTTAAGCATAATAAATTGCATCGTAGTTTCATATATATTCGTAATATATTCTTCTGCTTTGTTGGTGATGCGGGACACGTTATCATGTGTTGTGTTATTCTTATTATTTGATTTCAGTAGAAATCATGATTGCGTGAATAGCGGTGTGATAAACAACTTATGTAATAAAGTTTTAAAACCACCTGAATATGCTTACACTAATAAACAAACTCGAAATAAATAGAATTAGTTTTAGTGAGCACAAATTTACTGCGGAAGAAACGTTTAATTTGACCCGCAACAAGCAGAATAAGGCAGTCCACACTTTATATATACCCAATTAATCTATGATCTTTCAAAATAATATTCTTTCACCAACTTTGTCACTAGTTATTGCCACACTGCTAAATACTTCGTTCTTGACGAGGTTTTTCGGTGTCTCCACCAACTTCAGGTCTTAAACGACCTGAGACCTGTCGTTAAGACTCAGGTCATTGTCGTTTAAGACCTGAAGATGGTGGAGACAGCGAAAGGCTTCGTCAAGAACGAATTATTTAGTAGTGTGGCAATAACTAGTGATAAAGTTGGTGTTAAGATGGCTGCTAATAAAACTAACAAAACTGGGAATATTCCCTCAAATTCTTACAGAAAATAAGCACTCGTACGGGCATCCGAAACTAAACATTCATAAATTGCGCTTCAGTTTAAAAAAGAAGCACATAGAAGTGGCATAAAATTTCTGTCACATTTTAGCATCGTTCTGCTTGAGTTCCGTACACATAAGGTCGTAATTTAAAAAACATAAAGTACAGCTAATTAACAAATTATAGTAAAAATTATATACTATAGTACAAACTCAGCAAAATCGGTTATTACAAGTAAATATGGTATCTACAGTACATAGCTTTAACACACATTTTGTGACAGTTTAATCAAATAGTATAAACCTGAACACCGTGAACAAAATTTCATACGTCACTAAATGCCCAACAATATTAGTGTCATATGTCACTAATAGGGTCCCCAACAAACATGTTACTTGCTATTGGGCTTTTAAACTTTAAATGTGAGAAAGGTTTTCCTCGTTAAACTGCTTTCCAGTTTAACCTGGCTGAAACCTAGTTGAACCTAGTCGGAATGCTAAAAATTGATATCAGTGTGTAAAGTGAAATGTACGGTTAACTGGAACACCCCTAGTCTTAATCCTGGTTAAGAATTTGATGCATGCTCAAGTAGTTTGCATGATGTATCAGTTTATTTCTAACGATTATAATGCTATGTGACTTTCAGAGACCTAACGCTAATTTATTACAGCTCACGTCAAATTCTTATCACATTTCTTCTAGACTCATACAACGATTTACACAATTAATTATGTACCTGATTATTGTAATACAAATGTTAAAGTGATATTTAAAAGTACATGGGTAGGTGGACGTATGAATATATAGCAACAATACAATTTCCAAAGATATTTACGTGTTAATACCGAACGCAACTGTAGTATATTCATTACCGAGGCGACGTTATCTTGTTTGTGTGTGTATGTGTGTGTGTGTTCCTCTCTGCATGATGGTGATGATAATGTTTCCGGCACTTTCACGTCAATAATCAGAATGACATAGTCACACCGTTGTTATTGCCAGAGTCTCTCTGACTTGATCAAAACTGTCCGTGGTATTAACAGTGTGGAGAAAGTCCACAGGCCTGATTTTACTGGACGCCATTGCTGACTTGTCAAATTTTATTACCTCCTGCATAAGCATTTGTTTTTAACAAATCACTTTTACGTTTGTTTTTGCACTAAAAATTTTGCTGACGTGCAAACCAGTAGTTGCATACGATTCGTGATTTTTCACTCGCTCAGTGAATATAAATTAATAATTTAAGATTTGTTAATAACAAAGTAATTAATTTACTTTTAAATAATTCAATTAATATTGCGTAATTTGCATGTAATGTGTATATACACGCATTTATTTGCTTGCGCGTCCTCTAATTGTTACACTGCTTGGTTCACAAAATGTATTTTAAATATGCAAATTTTTATTAAAAAACGTAAACATTTATTATTATTTACTCATATCTTCACAGGAGGTACTAACACATTCAAAAACAATACACACAGGTGCATGATTTTCTGTCTTACACACATCAGGTCTCAGCTGGCAATAAGCACACAAACAAAATACACTGTCCACATACCCAGCCTCGCCACCGTCGTTATCGATGTCGACAAATATTTCACCTACACATATACATTTCTGTTTTTCACTATTTAAATATGTTTACAATAATTTCTATCAATCCAATAAGTATGTGTACAAATATATTGTTACTAGCGTATACGGAAATATGTACTGTTGCAATATAAAGGGTCATAAAATAAAAATTGAAATTGTTGCTGTGCTTTAAACTTTGTACCGTTTTTGACAATCCCATTGTTAATAAAGTTCATTGAGTTTATTCACAGCACTAAATAATAACGAAATTTATTTATCTTTCTATTGAATTAAAATTTGATTGTATAGAAAAGTACGTAATGAACATAACCCTTTAATAAATTTAAACTGAAAATACCCAAAGTTTTCCTCAGGATTTAATATAAACTTGTTCTATTCTACAACATGCTTTGTATATTTAATCTGTATATAGTATGAATTTAAGAACTGATGTTTACTTATTCAATTCATGTTTATTAAGTTTGTTTCTTAATTCAGAAGACGTGGATGTTGTCCATTTCACTAAACCTGGGTCAGAAATAATTTTCCAACATCCAATATACAGTAAACCAATTACAGAGGATTTTTTTACTTTGAGACTGCACCTATCTTATTAATTGAATGTAATTGTGATATGACTATATATATATTTCAATCACTTTCTGCTACAGTCCGTTTCTTGATGTATATAATACTTTAATATTTATACTAAATTTACCTCAAGATGTTTTTTCTATTTGGGACATGTTTCGAGAGTTCCTGTTCTCTCATCTTCAGCCTTCGTCATCTTGTTTCTGGTGAAGTATTTGTGTGTTGGCTGCTGGATGTTATTAAGGTTGTTTGTTGGTCTTTGGTCTTTTAAAGTTGTATTATTGTGTGTGGTTGTGGTATATGTTTTTGTATTTTGTGTATTTTCGATGTTGAGTGCTTTGAATGCAGAGAACATATTGAAACAAATCAATAACATACATCCCAAAATACAATTCACAGAAGAAAAAGAAAAACATAACAAAATCAACTATTTAGACATAACCATCACAAGATACAACAAACACATACAATATGCAATATATAGAAAACCAACTTCCACTAACATCATTATACCTAACCATTCTGACCACCCACCACAACATAAAATGGCAGCATTTTATTCGTTATTTAACAGAATGTACAAAATACCCCTAAACAAACAAGAAACTGACAAAGAAAGAAATATAATATACCAAATTGGTTATGAAAATGGATACAATAAAAATACTCTGATCAAAATAGAAAATAAAATCAAATACAAAATAAAAACTGAACAATTAAGAATTAATCAAAATGAACAACACAAAAATAATAACAACAACAAAAAATGGGCCAAATTCACATACATAAATAATAAAATAACAAAACTATTTAAAAACACAGATATAAAAATAGCATACAAAACTAATAAAAATAAATTAAAAATTCTAAATAGCTCACACAACAAAGATAATACAACAACTAATGGTATATAAAATTTGAATGCCAAGATTGCAAAAAATGTTACATAGGACAAACAAAAAACAGCTGAAAAACGTTATTTTGAACACCTAAACGCATACAAAAAACCAGAAATATATAAATCCAATTTAGCCACACATGCAATAAACACAGAACACGAATTCCCAAACATAACCAATGTATCACTAATAAAACATATACCACACAAAGGCACCATAATGAACATTTGGGAAAATCTACAAATATACAAACATAAAACACAAAACAAACTAATACCAGAACAAATACAAATCAATACAAAACATGACACAATATTCAAAGCACTCAACATCGAAAATACACAAAATACAAAAACATATACCACAACCACACACAATAATACAACTTTAAAAGACCAAAGACCAACAAACAACCTTAATAACATCCAGCAGCCAACACACAAATACTTCACCAGAAACAAGATGGCGAAGGCTGAAGATGAGAGAACAGGAACTCTCGAAACATGTCCCAAATAGAAAAAACATCTTGAGGTAAATTTAGTATAAATATTAAAGTACTATATATATATGAAAATAAACCTGTTTATATTAATCTACTTATTACAGCGTTTGCTTCATCCCTGTTTGACACAAGTAAAACTAATTTCATTGTGTACTCTGTTACTGAAATGCTTCCACAATAAGTCCAGACTGCTCTACGTTACAGGATCATGCTAGTTAGAAACAGATTTGTCTCAGGGGTGTACTGTAATTTCTAGAACATGTTAGTGTAACCAGCAGTTATAGTCGTGCCCTCTTGTGTTTAATACAATAGGTTACAATTCACTTGACCTATTTTGAATCCATTGTATTGAATCTGAAACAACACAACAGATATAGTAATGTGTGTGTGTGAGTTCTACAGCATTTATGTCTATGCCAGATTCCAAGGAGAAAAACATTTACTGCAGAAAATTCAAGTTAATTACACTCTTTAAGTGGTAATAATGTTTGCGTTTTTAATTAAATTTTTATAGTTATCAAAAGATGATTTTAAATTCAATTTTTTTAACCAATTCTTTCTAAGTGTCGTAAAAATCTTATACCTCATATGATATCTACTTAATTTCTACACAATTTATTAGTGACGTTCGAATAAACTTGGTTGTATCACAACGTTCTTCATATACAAGGAAACAAATTCCAAGTACTGTACAGTTAAAAATAAGTTTTATTTTTGTTGCTTGCTTTTATATCTACAGCTCCATTCTGTGCTATGGAGTGATAAAATAACACTGAAAAATTATTTACTCTACGATCATATTAGTACAGTCGCTAAAGCCAAAAAATAGCGAAAATATCAAATTAAGTGGCACTTTTGAGACTTTTGGGAAAAACCTAGACAAAAGGATGAAAATGAGACTAAAAAAATTTGCCAGAATTCCGTAGCGGGATTTCGAAAAAGGGGAGGGGGAGGTACAAATAATGCATTTCCAGTAATTATTTCAGAAAATAACAAAGTTAAAAAACAACACAAAACACCAAAATGAAAGAGCATAAAACTCTCTACATTTTTTGTTCCTCTTTAATGTGTAAAGAATATTTTCATACAATTTTATTTAAAAATATTTACTTTTAAAAATTCTACAGAAGTGTATATTTCAAAAAATGATGAAAATTTTAGAACTCAAAAAAACATAAATTTTAAAGTTAGCACATTTTATGCTAATAAAACAGTAGAAATTTCCATTATTATACCTATATAGTTTATATTGTTAACCTTTTTTAATTTACATGCTTTTTTAACAAAATATTACTATGTACGCACATAGTATATATGAATAATCAGTACATAGTATAGCAATATATCACTTGCGTAAAACAAGAAACTTATTACATTATTTTGTGTATTTAAAATAAATTTTAACAATATGTGTTTTTATGATATAAATGTCGATAAATTTACCTTTAAAATGCTTTTTAATTTTTCCTTTACGACGATTTTTATGGTTTTTATGATAATTTACATGTTGCAGCGTCTGGTAACTAGAGCCTTCTTGCACGACCGCGCGGGCCGCGTCTATCAATTTTTTTACGTTGATATCTCGGAAACTGTTGATCTGAAAGAAAAAGTTTAAAAACTTTAGAGAATTTTGTGCGTTTTCTTTTTGGTGTCTTATGATATTTTTGTAACTTTGTTATTTTCCGATATCATTACAAAAAATGCTTTTTTGTACCTCCCTCTCGCTTTTTTCGAAATCCCGCTACGGAATTCTGGCAAGCAATCTTTGTTTAATTCACTCTCATTCTTTTATCTAGCTCTATCCCAAAAATCCAAATAAAGGCGCCACTTAATTTGAGTTTTTCCTTTGGCGACTCTACTATAGGAATTATAGACATTTGTGATTATGAAATTTAGGAGATAAGTCAAAGAAACACCCGAAAACCCTAAGCGATAGAGATGCTCTTCTGAACAAGGTCTTGTGAGTATTCAGTCCCTATCCCATTGAAAATTAAGACATTAAAGAGATAAATACATGTAGACAGAACAATATTCGACACCATGGACTTAAATCTCCTCAGAAGCTGTGGGTACGTGGAGAAAATGCTTGATATAATCGTTGACCCAAAAACTTGTCAATTTGGTCTACAAATAGAAAACTGAAAAGACGTGAACTCATAAGGTTATGTTGACAATATATCTACCAAAAAATATATAATAAATTTACAACAAAGAGAGAAGGGCTCTGGCAACCATGCGCGAGAAACGGCATTAGTACAGACACACATGGACGGACGGATGGTTATACATCAATTCGAAACAAAATAAACGTTTCATTGTACATGGTAGTGACATTATAATAAGGCAATCTGTAGAAATATCTACTGTAAGTTGCTTATTCATATTGTAAAGTTAGTATACATATAGGCTTTTTTTCTGCAACAAAACGTTAAGAATTGGTTTCTATGAATATCACATCTATAGCATAAATGAAATATTTATTATCATCGTTCAATTTTTCCTATTAAAATACGAATTAAATTAAGGTAAATTATAAATTAAATTATAAGATATGAATACATATGAATTAAATTATATTAAGATAAAATTAGAATTATCATACGTTTAGTACTGGTTTTCATTATTTATAGGAAAATATTGTGAAAGTTTAATGATCTCTCTGTGCCCATTGAAACCTTTATCTTATTTCCCCGAAATAGTTAAAAGTAAATAAACGTGTGGTGTTTGAAGGCATTAGATGTAGAAAGAAATGTACGCGCGTGCGCGCACTCACTCGCGCACACATACCCACGCCTACACCCCCCACACACACACACACACAACGAGCGCAGAATATACTAGAAAGGTTAAAGTTCCGACACGAGTGACTGAACTCGCCATTTGGGTTAAGAAAAAGAAGTTAAGGGCTTTTTACCTCAGAGCTTCTTATCTTTATGAAAATATGTACGCCCCGTAAAGGCAGGTATAGGTATAAAGGAATTGTCTCGTTCCATTATTGTATATTTCTAATCTGTTGATAAGCTTTGAAGCTTAAAAGCGCTAATCCGAAATGTTTTCTATAGTAATGTGAAACAGTGTAATTTCTGTTTGTGATTAAAACCATTAACACAATCTTATTAATTTAACATTACGGAACGATATACCCACGAACACAAAAGTAACATGCAAGAGCATGTTAACTTGCTTCATTGCTATTATAATAACAAATTCCGAGAATTTTACTCGAGTTAACGAGCACTTCAGTTTTTTATAGTTTTCTTAAGTAATTTCTGCAGTTACATATTTGAAGGTTTGCATGACTTCTGATAGTATTTACAAAATATACTCTTACAAGTATGTTCATATGCTTGTAATTCATACTGAAGAGTAAACAAGCTACATTTATTATTTTATCAACATATCATCGTATTAAACAAAAACAAGATTTTAATAATTTCTTACCCGCATTCATAAATTTGAGAATTATAGGACTCCATAAATCATATGCAAATGTTTTTCTTTCATTAAATTGCAACGTCTTAATTCACTAGTGTGTGAATTCCCAACAGTATCACAAAAGAAGTGTTCGATGATTCGTACAAGTTGTTTGAATATGATAATTTAGCAACTAATATCGTAGAAGATAGTAATTCTGTAGAATATCACGAAACAACCGTGATCATGTTTCACTTTTAAAAATAATACCTTTCCAGTTGGTCTCTGCGAAAACGAGTGAAAACATAACCTGTGGAAAATATCTAAATTGTAGTGTATAAATGGTAGTTTTCTGCTGGAACAATCTGGCAGACGTTTAACTGGAATCAATAGAGCGTGAAATTAACACACAATTCTACGATTAATGCAATGTAAAATTATATTTCACTGTAATATCATTGGAACTTTGTAAAGGGTGAAGTGTCATCCTTTGCAATTCAAAGGACCATTAATCTGAAAAAATTCGACCTTAGTACGGTGCGCAGGTTTTTTAGTAGAAATGTAAGAGGGAACGTTGAAGCGAATTTTATGAATTCATTCCTGGGTCAAACAGAATCCTCACTCTCTCATAAAGATTATTATCTGCGGTAACTTTCCTTCGCTGTTATATTCATAAATTTCAGAGAATTCCTTAATAATATTTTTAGAACACAGGCTCATGGTATTATATTATCTTATTATACTCTCTCTGTGCTCTATCTTTAAAAATGCATTCTAATAAACTTTATTACTTTAAACATACGTTTCTGCTTCCGTGTTTATTTTTATTGTGTGTTATTTTTCCGGGAGTGTGGCTGTAATTATTATTTTCTTTTCAGTTTTATTCAGACTAGACTACATAGAATTGTGTAGGAGCTTATCTGCCTGAAAATGTAAACGACGATATTAGTTAGGTGATTATAAAGAGAACTTGCATCCTATACAAGAATATAGGGAACTAAGCATTCTACCGTCTAAGTATATAATTAGCTTCAAACTATATCAGCCGATCTACAAACACATAACCATGTAAAAAAAAATATGTGGAAGCTATCACATGTAGAACAAAATATAGACGATAATCGAAGGAGGGGGAGTAATGCAGTAAGGTGCTGAGTTAGGTGTGTGGCTGTAACGCTATTGACTGTCTTCTCGTTTGGTATTTGTGAACCGTCTTGTAACAAATTTTTAAAATAATAATATCTCCATTTCACTTAACTGGTTGACTAACATCAAGCCAAGTTCAAAAATCACGTAGTAATAATTTGTATGAACATAGCATGACAATTAAATTTATGTAAGAGACAGCATTACTTTAATCAAGATATTAACAACGATTGACAAAATCTGTTACTCTAATGAACCAGAGACATTAATTTTAGAAATTGTGATTTGTCTATAGACGCATAAGTCTTTGTACTTTTACGGTTTACTAGAAGTGAATACTATAGTAAATAGTAACGTTACATAACATATTCTAATAAAATTTCACTAATCACGTTATACACAATGTCCAGTGAACACAATATGAAATTATAAGCCTTGGATAAACAATAACACATCGAATAAAACTCAGTTCACTAAAACTATAATCGGAAAACATTTTGTGGAAGTACAAAGCATTTGAGATTGAAAAGGAAAGCTATAAACTTAAAGAACTCACGTTGCACTGTGAACTTGGTTATACCGCGTCTAGCCCTGTTTCTATACAAAGAACTATAAACAGAAATCTTGATTCTTTTTGCTGAAAGCCTTTCAACAAAAAGAGAAGTTCCAAAAACAACAAAAAGGTTGAGTCGGCTCTCACTCTGCATTACAGTGCAGAGTTTGTTTTGTATTAGGATAGTAAATCTGCTTCAAATACAAAATAAAATATCGGTATGGAGAACCATACATGACTTCCATGTTCTAAAATCATTTATGAAATGAAATGTTTCCATAGAAACTACTTCTTTCCACTTATTGCTTCAGCCTTAACCGCAGTACTGTGGTCACTAACGTATACCACCACACGTTATCGCACTCGATTTTCACTGATTATGGCAGTCGACGGCACTGCCGAAACGTCTGGTTTTGCAGAAAACATTGGACTACGGCCAAACAGCCCGGGAAGGAATTTTAACAACAAACTACTACTTTGTTGCCGATAACATAGTACACATATAAAAATTATCCCCTCCCCGTTCAACTAGTCTTTTCATTTATAGATATTTCATCTACGTTTCTACAGTGGATTATTAACATCTTCTTATCAGGATATTTTATTTCTCAAAATGAAGTACTTTACTCTTGTTACAACAAAAAATGTCTCTGGTAAACTGGCCTTTCGCCGTAACCGATCTTCACCAAACTCAATAGGCCTTGAGCCTTCTACAACTCAGGCACATATGTAAAAAATTATTTGATTATGTTTGAACTTACGGCAGTTATCGTTCGTCATGAAAATATTTCTCTTGTTACAATATAAAATGTTGCAGGTAAACTAAACCTTTCCCTTAACTGATCTTCACCAAAATCAACAGACCTTCAGCTCTCTACAATTTAGGGACGTATACAAAAACTTATTTGATTATGTTTGAATTTACGGCAGTTATCGTTCGTCATAGAAAAAATTAACCTTGTTATCACATAAAATGTTGCAGGTAAACTACCCCTTTCTCTTAACTGATCTTCACCAAAATCAATAGGTCTTCAGTCCTCTATAATTTAGGGATGCATGCAAAACATTATTTGATTCCTGTTTGAATGTGCGGCAGTTTCGTTCGTCATAGGAATAATTACTCTTGTTAAAACATTAAAGGTGGCTGGGAAACTACCCCTTTCCCTTAACCGATCTTCACTAAAATCAACAGGCCTTCAGGTCATTATAATTCAGGAAAGCATGCAGAAAATTATTTGATTCTATTTGAATTTACGGCAGTTATCGTTCATCATAATAAAAATTACCGTTGTTAAAACATAAAATGTTGCAGGTAAACTACCCCTTTTCCTTAACCGATCTTCACCAAAATCAACAGACCTAGAGTACTTAAAACGTCAGGAAAGTATGCAAAAAATTATTTGATTCTCTTCGAATATGCGGCAGTTATCATTCTTCATAAAAATAAAATTACCCTTTTAAAACATAAAACGTTGCAGGTAAACTACCCCTTTCCCTTAACCGATCTTCACCAACATCAATATGCCTTCAGCCCTCTACAATTAAAGGATGCATGCAAAACATTATTTGATTCTATTTGAATGTGCGGCAGTTATCGTTCGTCATAGAAAAAATTACCCTTGTTAAAACATAAAATGAGGCGGGTAAACTACCCCTTTCCCTCAACCGATCTTTACCAGAAACAATAGATCTTGCGAACTCTACAATTCAGGGCTGCATACGAAACATTGTTTGATTCTGTTAGAAGTTGCGGCTGTTATCGTTTGCCAAAAAAAATTACCCCTGATAAAACATAAAACGTTGCAGGTAAACTACCCCTTTACCTTAACCGATCTTCACCAAAAACAATAGGTCTTGAGTACTCTACAATTCAGGGCTGTATACAAACAAATTATATGATTCTGTTCGAATTTGCGGCTGTTATCGTTTGCCATAAAAAAAATCTATAGACAGACACACACACACACTTTTGGAAAAATTACTTATTTTCATGTTTTTAGGGTAGTACAATCAGAATCTGCAATAATCTCGACCACGATTTTTTTTTGCCATCACCATACTTCCATTTCCTTATGGAACGTGGAAGTAAATATCGGTATGGAGAACCATACATGACTTCCATATTCTAAGACTTATATTTAAAATCATTTTCGAAATGAAATATTACCTAAATATTCCCTAAAGACGAAAAGTCTGTCTATGAATCGTTCCTCTGTAAACACGTGCAGTTACACTGCCCAGCGATCCACAGGAAGGAAATCGCTATCCACGCTGGACACTTTTTCGGCTTGCATGCGTTATGTTGGTATGGGTTCGGCACTTTCCATTTAAAAACCGTGCAAATGTAAGAAAATAAACATGAATGAGGCCAAAAATAACGCGAACTGTGTGTGTGTGTGTGTGTGTGTGTGTGTGTGTGTGTGTGTGTGTGTGTGTGTGTGTGTGTGTGTGTGTGTGTGTGTGTGTGTGTGTGTGTGTGTGTGTGTGTGTGTGTGTGTGTGCGTGCGTGTGTGTGTGTGTGTGTGTGTGTGTGTGTGTGTGTGTCTTCCCTGCCTTTTCATTGCGGTAGTCATAATAATAAAATGGAAACGTAAACAGTACATAACTGAGAAAAAAATACATAAATGAAAAAACTATAATTTTATTGCCTGGCAACAAAATTATTTTATTTTTAACAATTACCATTGTTTGAAAAAGTTTAAATGAATTTTCAAGTACTTTACTCTTGTTAAAACGTAAAAGGTTGCAGGTAAACTACGCCTTCCCCTTAACCGATCTTCACCAAAATCAAAATTCCTAGAGTCCTCTACAATTCACTGGCGTATGCAAAAAATTATTTGATTATGTTTGAATTTGCGGCTGTTATCGTTTGCCATAGAAAATACGCTTGATAAAAAAACGTTGCAGGTAAACTACCCCTTCCCCTCAACCGATCTTCACCAAAAACAACAGGTCTTGAGTACTCTACAAATTAGGGATGTATGCAGAAAATTATTTGATTCTGTTTGAATTTACGGCTGTTATCGTTTGCCATATAAAATACCCTTGTTAAAAAAACGTTGTAGGTAAACTACCCCTTTCCCTTAACCGATCTTCACCAAAAACAACAGGTCTTGAGAACTCTACAATTTAGGGCTGTATGCAAATACTCTTTTGATTCTGTTTGAATTTGCGGCTGTTATCGTTTGCCATAGGAAATACCCTTGTTAAAACATAAAACGTTACAGGTAAACTACCCCTTTCCCTTAACCGATCTTCACCAAAAACAATAGGTCTTGAGAACTCTACAATTCAGGGCTGTATGCGAAACATTATATGATTCTGTTTGAATTTACGGCTGTTATCGTTTGCCAAAAAAAAAAAATTTCCCTTGATAAAAAAAAACCGTTGCAGGTAAACTACCCCTTTCCCTCAACCGATCTTCACCAAAAACAATAGGTCGTGAGTACTCTACAAATCAGGGCTGTATGCAAAAAATTATTTGATTCTGTTTGGATATGCGGCAGTTATCGTTTGCCATAGAAAATAAAGTACGTAAACGATAAAAGTGTGTTAAATAGTATAAATAAGTCTTTTTATTTTATCACTTTCAAACTAATATATTATTCTTTACGTCACTATACTGAACTTTGATAAAAAAAACAACATGGCGCGTAACCGAAAATCGTGACTTTTTTTTTTTACATTGCTATAAAATTTCTCTCATACGTCGATAAAGAAGTTTCACTTCAAAAAATCTACAGACAGACACACAGACAGACAGACACACACACACACACACACACACACACACACACACTTTTCGGAAAACGACTTTTTTTCATGTTTTGAGTGTAGTAGAATCAGAATCTGCAATAATCTCGAACACGATTTTTTTTGCCATCACCATACTTCCATTCCTTAAGGAATATGGAAGTAAAAAGTGATAAGTACTTTTGTATATTTATTTTTTTATAAGCGATTTTTACTTCCACGTACCGTAAGCAGATAGAAGTAAGGTGATCACGAAAAAATTCGTGTTCGAGATAAGGGCTGATTCTGATTATACTGCCCTCAAAACATGAATAAAAGTCGTTTTCCAAAAAGTGTGTGTGTGTGTGTGTGTGAGTGTGTGTGTGTGTGTGTGTGTGTGTGTGTGTGTGTGTGTGTGTGTGTGTGTGTGTGTGTGTGTGTGTGTGTGTGTGTGTGTGTGTGTGTGTGTGTGTGTGTGTGTGTGTGTGTGTGTGTGTGTGTGTGTGTGTGTGTGTGTGTGTGTGTGTGTGTGTGTGTGTGTGTGTGTGTGTGTGTGTGTGTGTGTGTGTGTGTGTGTGTGTGTGTGTGTGTGTGTGTGTGTGTGTGGGGGGGGGGGGGGGAATTTTTTCTATGGCGAAAGGTAATTGCTGCAAATTCAAACATAATTAAATACTTTTTTGCATATGTGCCCGAGTTGTAGAGGACTCAAGACCTATTGATTTTGGTGAAGATCGGTAACGGGAGAGGGTAGTTTACCTGCAACGTTTTACGTTTTAACAATAATAAAGTACTTAATTTTGGTAAACAAAGTATCCTGAAAAGAAAGTCATAATGTTTATCTATAGGTGAATTATCTATAAATGAAAAGGTTAGTTGATGGTGGAGGGATTAATTTTTTGAAAATTACCTTTCTGATGTCGAATAGACTACATCATTTTGAAGGATAATATAATTTAGTCATTACATATAATGAAACTATTACTCAATAAAAGTGTAAGTATCAAAAATGAAGTTGTTCGGTTAAGGGGGAGGGATAGTTTGTCTGCATATTTTTTGTGTTTTAACGAGAGTAAAATACTTGATTTTAATAAATAAGTATCCCGAAAATAAAGTCATATTAATCCATTGTAAAATGATAAATGAGATATTTATAAATAGAGCGGTAGTTGATTTGGGAATGAATAGCCGAAAGATAAAATATATGCTGATGAACAAGAATGTCCGAGAAGAAATTGTCATAAAAAATAAAGTTAATGGGACTGAATTTCAAATAGTTTTAGATATCTTGGGTCCCGCTTGACGTCAAACAATCAGATGGCAATGGAAATTCAAGACAAACTAGCCCATGGAAAATAGGTGCAAAATTTCTTTGCTGCCTATTCTAAAGTCCATACAAATTTCTTTAACCTCCAAGGTCCAGATTTACAAAACTGTATTGCGGTCAGTAGTATTGTATGCTTCAGAAGCACGGACCATGACCTCAGTCCAAGAAGATATGATCAGAAAATGGGAAAGAAAAATTCTGAGTAAGATATATGGAGGTGTACTACATACTGGAATCTGGCGTAAGAGGACAAATACCGTATTGTACAATCTGTACAAGAAACTGGACATCGTCACAACAATAAAACAAGGCAGATTAAGGGGGCAGATCACGTACAAAGATAGAAAAGGAAATGGCAGTGAATTGGAGGAGCAGGAGGAAGAAGAGCAAGTGAGAGACCAAGAAGGAGATGGGTAGACGATGTAAATGAAGATTTGAGAAGACTGGGGGCAGAAGGTGGCGAAGAGTCGCACAGGATTCAGAGGAGTGCAGGCACGTCGTTCTTGAGATCAGAGGGCTCTTCATGAGCTGTAGTGCCGTGGAGTAGTAGTAGTGATGGTAGTAGCAGTAGTAGTAGTAGTAGTAGTAGTAGTTGTTGTTGTTGTTGTAGTTGAATGGGGAGGGGTGATCTTTTGAAAATTATTTTCCTGATATCAAGTAAAGTACGAGTATATAATTTTGAAGGATAAGATACCTTAGTAAATATATTATGATAAACCTATTACTCTATGGAAGTATAAATATCATTAATGGTGGTGACAGGTTGAGGAGGAGGAATGCTACTTTTTATAGGGTATGTGACTCGAAAATAACATTATATTAAACGACTACCCCAAAATAACAAAAATATCTATAAATAGCGAAAATAGTTTGAGGGTGAGTCTAAATAACGTTTTTTAGGAATTATCTAGCCGAATTCAAATAAATGATTTTAAATATAAATCTTAGAACATAGAAGTCCATGTACGGTTCTCCATACCGACTTTATACTTCTGTTTAAATTGACTTTTATATACAAGTTTAAAACGAGAAAGTTACATGTGTTTTAAATTCGATTCTCATTTCCTGCTTAGTGTTTTATCGTTGGAAGGGGTCCGATTTCCTGATAAACGAACCTCTGCAATAACAGCAAAAAAAACAATATTACTACGAAGCTAGTATAATTAGCAATGTTCCGAACGGTGTAGAAAATTATTAAACATCACATTAATCAATAATCACGAGCTTTAATTAAAATATTTGCAAAAATTCACATGCCTGAAACAATATTCCTCGCAGTACATATAACTATTGAAGAAAAGTTACAAGTCAATTATTACAAAGTTACAACTCTACTTATTAATATTACAAAATAGTAGAGTAATAGTTTTGCCCCTATTGTTGGGGCAAAACAACAAACACACTCACACAGCTCGTCAGCGACTGTGGTTAAACGTAAGCTAGTTTTATTTCGTGTTGATGACGTCTGAAATCAATCATGATTAGAGGGGACAAAAGAACATGGGCCTAGTGATTAAAGAAAGCTGAGGGTGGATGATGATGATAATGATATTGAAGATAGTCGTGACGGTGATGGTGATGATGATGATGATGATGATGATGATGATGATGATAACGATCTAGTTGACTGTGCCTAGCTCGCTTACGTATAGGCTGCATATCATAACTGGTAACGTACTTTTATTCGGTAGCGGCGGATCGGAAATAAAATGATTGGTTGTTCTTCACAAACCAAATTATTAATATAAAATTCTACAAATTTCAAAATTAGGTTTTACTTTATTCAGTGCTTATTCGTTTTGTTTTGGCACTTTCACCCGTTTTTGTACAATATTACCTTTAAAATAATTACACATTTTACGTTTGAATACTTTTATAACATTTTAACAATTTTATAACGCACAGTCACAATGGAATGTTTACGTCCACTTGGAAGTAACGTTAGCGATAAGACGCCGCTTGTCCCTTTCCCTTCATCGCCATTCATTTTGCGGAAATGAGGTAGTTACAAGCACCACACGCTGCAGGTCTAATGCTACCTTATATGACTAGAGAAACATCTGGTTTGCTGTTATCTAACGACCGTATAGTAACGACAGGCGAAGAGTCATGCACAGATCGGAATGGGTACTACTGTTAACATGCTGGTTTGTACTGACCGTGGAAGTATTCTCGTTAAGTTAATACACGTTTAGTCTACTTTGATTAATATAAAATCACTCAAGAAAATTAATTGCGTGAATAATAAACATACAAATACAGCAACTAATATTTTCTGATGTGACTGGTTGTTCCGCAACTGTGCAGTATTTATTGTGAGACCGTCAGTGCAACTACAGACAAGTCTGTAGACCGTTTCATAATTTCTGGCATATGGTGTTGACTCACACAGACGACCAAAGCCTCCAGAACTCTTTCAGTTTGCATTTCCCCATAACAGGAAAAATACTCAACTTTCGTTAGCCCATCCAAAAGTGACCATTGTGTACACACATTTTCTTCTATTTCAATGTATTTTTCTTTTTAGTCAATCCGATTAATTGTGTCTACAGTTTTTGTTATTCCAAAGTTTGTAAGATTGCTTTGAACAATCTGAGGCGTTTCGGTGTGACCACTGTTGTTGTGTTACTAAGTATTTTGTTACCAGAAAAGTAATTAGCGCTTTGACAAGCAATGAGACTTGTTCTTTTGCCTTTTTTTCCACTTGCCCTGTAATGTTCTTTCGTAACTAACTTGATTTCGTAAAAAGAAATAATTAAACGAATCATTATGTACTTAGACCATTTTTATACTGTAATACGATCCTACAGGTTCACGTATTCTAAGAGTTACACCAGAGGATATCAAAAACGTTAATTACAGTTTTAATAAATTAAAGCAAACAAGTCAGCAATTTTGAATACTTGGGCTACATTCTGTCTTATAATACAAGTAACGACTTTGTGAATATATTGCATATTTTCAACCTTAGGATGTGCGAGACCATCAGGCAAACTCGTAAGTCAGCAAGTAAAGATACACCCCTTAAATTATACAAGTTGTTGACCCTTCCCACACTTCTTTATGGGTCTGAGAATTAGACTTTAACAAAAGGCCAGGACAGTCGTATTCAAAAGGATAAAATTTGATTTTTGAAGCACGTGGTTAGGTATACTCACCTTGATCATAGAAGAAACATAGATATACGACAAGAACTGAATATTATGAGTATATTCGACAGGATTTCCCAGTATCGGCTGGATTGGTGAAAACATCTTGCGAATGGATGACTGCCGCATCCACAAACAACTATGGAACCATAGGCCGAAGAGACGGAGAAGTGTGGTATGTCCGTGGAAGCGCTGGAGTGACCAGCTGAAACATTTGCCTGTTTGACATCGAACAAACTATCCCTGGTTTAATCGTTGCAGATGATGGTAATGAATAAACTAAAGAAACAATAAACCCTCATATACGACAATTGTTCATGTATACGATTATATAACACACACTGTTGCAACAAAACAATAAACAATACCTAAACAACGTTGTCGCAATAAGTAATAGAAGTCACCAATTCCGTTAGTCCGCATACCGCAATTCACAATAACCGCTATGTATTCGCATTGACTGACTGGCCTCTCCCGAACGCTGTAACTATACACCGCCGTATTGATGATTCTTCGCTTTGCGGGTTTTGCGTCAAGAATAACTGCAAAGGCGAAGACGCCTAGGAAACACACGCACACTTCACGCAGGTTGCCATTTTACAGATGCGTTTGTAGGAATATGTTTTGTATTACGTTTCTACTAACACAAGACAAAGCTGTTTTTAAGTAAATAAGTTTTGGTTTTTACCAAACGTAATGTTTTCTGACGGCTCACAACTCTACACCACACTCTACAGTAAACTAGTCTCGTACTGCACGTGCTTAATAAACTTCAAGGAATTCTACTACGTGTTTACGGCAGGCTTGAAGCGTGCTCCACATCATATCCTTATCGTGTACACTTAAACCTTTTTATTGTAACACTCCAGCTAGCGACGAGTTTGTGTAAATTATACAGATATTAAAGTAGATATAAACACAAGATAAACATAAACGTAATATAGACAAAAACAAAAGTAGGCTTAGTAGTAACTATTTTTTTTAAGCTGACATTTGTCATAACTACAATTAAATGTAGACATATAATTAATTTCTGTTCTCTTAAACTTTAATAAAAGTTAGTTTTTCCTTGAATTTTAAGCAATATACCTTTTCAAATATGCGTTGAATATCAAAGTTCAAAATTCTTTTATAAAATTAACTTGATTAAAACAACCTTGTTTACAGAAGTACTGTTGAACCAACTTATAAAATGAAGAACATAAGCTTTCAGTAAACTTACAAGGACTATATAATGTGGACTATATTAAAAGTATAGTTCAGGACAAATCTCGATACTAGAAAATCTCACTCCTTGTCCTCCGTTCCTCTTTGTTTCTGTGTCATTGGGGTACCATTCCGTCAGATTGGAGTACTGCACCCATGATCGCAATAAAGTTCTTGTAGTTCTGCTAGTGCTGTGTAACCGTACTATAATTTGACGAGCTTAAATGAAGAGCTTAAATCAACGACTTTGTTCAACGACGTCTGAATCTGAACTAAACATATACGACTTAAGCATGAATGACGCTGTACTGATCTAACAATGTCATGTTGCATCGGATAAAATTTAAATTCTGTAATATGATTGCCCAAAAGGATGCAACAAATACTAATGATTCCAATATTTTTCAAAATGTCTTCTAACATGCAGACCACGTGCTAATAATATCGAACTTTCAGTTTCTCGCACACTTGGAAACACGTAGCTTGAAATATATTTTGTTCTATATTGATCCATGATTACAATTGATAACATTCCGTTTTATTAAAGTTTAAATTATTTACCATCATAATGTTCTTTACAATTCTCTACACTAATGTGACTGACCACTTATTTTATTATTGCACACGTGGTTAAACAATATGGGATTAACATTATACTAATTCCCTGACACACTTTTTCGACAGACAATACACTTACGTTATAAATGTTCTAATACTATATTCAATCTATATTCATAACGTATTTAAAATAAATTCATATTCATTTGGGCCTTCGTCATATATCACATATGATTTTGTCTCGATATAAATAGGTCCTTATTTCTTTCGTATTTTTCAGAATGCTTGTCACATTTCAAAACACACACGTGCGCGCGCGCGTGTCAGGAGGATCAGCACGTGTGCAGTGTTAAGATCAGTTAGCTTAATGCATTTCATTTACTTGTTACAGATTATCTGGTCGTTATCTGATAAATAGCCAGACTGCAAATCTACCCACGCTTAAGAACTGAAATCTGAAGGCAAAAAATAAGAAAAATTAGTGTCTCTTTGCATTAAGCAAATTACCTTCGTAGTTTAATAAAAGCCACACAAACAACAATAAATAATGTATACCATATAATACAAATTAACAATAAATCGAGATCGAGTGTAGAAGAACATCGTTACCCCAAGAGGTAGGCAACATGGTTAACCATCGCTGCGTTGGTAGCAAGGTCGGCTGAACGTTATGGTTTTGAATGCACTAGTGGTTTCTGCTCTCTGTTGAGACCAGACGTGTATTCTACCTGTAACTGTGACCGTCTAGCAAACATTTTTAACGCTCCATAATTCGACCCTGTGATATCTAAGCGAATTACACGTGAGTAGGTAGTTAGCTAAGTTCTGCGAATTCGAAGAATAAACATTTTGCGATTCAATGCATAAGAATTATTAGTTCGTATTATTATACGTATTGTTACTATTATTGGAAGCGATAGATGTTAATTTTTAGTATTTATGTCCACTGTAGTAATGTGGCGAATCGTATTAACGCTGTGTTACTGTGTATTGGAAAACTGAATAATTCAAAGTACTGTAATCGAATGTGTTGAATTCATTAAAGCGTATTAAGTTTCCTGGTATTGGTTTCTCTGGCGCTACATTATTTCACTTTTATAAGGTTGCAGTACATACAATTGTTGTAACAGTATTTTTAAATAATCAACTGAAATACTGTATTTTTGAACAGTCAAGCGAAACATTCCCGACTTACCTGCATAACCGGAGGAGACATACATGCCTATACCATGCAACTAACAATATGTCACGGCGTTAACGATAGAAAGGCTCAAGAATTTTCCACACAAGCATTTACTATGCCAAGAGCACGTAAAATTAAATAATTTGTTTAATTAAGTAATGTTAAAGAAATAACATTTTCATGCATCGTTCACAATTGTAAATTTCATGGTTGTACATATCAACTGTAGTTTTTATTGTTCACATTTACATTAACAGTTCTTGTGGTTATTAACATTTTTTTTAATCATTCAACATCTTCATAATAATAATAATGAAAATATAATTCATGTGTGCGTCTCCTTCGATGCACTTTATCACTGAACTCTGTCGTTGATAAAGCGGCAGCGTGCTATATACCGCATACAAATACAAATACATTACTTTTATTTCAACTGATGAAGTATTTATTTCCTTTGCGTGTACTATCTTCTCCATCTATATAACGCTGTGGACTTCTGATAAAGCTGAGGGACACTTCCTCCTTATACCATCGATGAAATGCCAGTTGGAAACTATTAAATTGTCGATATACTGTTAAATTGTTGGTTTAGATTGTCGATATGACGCATAATTCTTGTTCGAAATAGTCAACTAAGTCTGTGCTTCCCGCGTTTCGTTTTTTTTTTCGAAGATACACTGTTTTCGACTAACTTTACAAACATAGGACTACGTAATCCTGAAGACTTATTTATCCTTCAACCTAATTTATCATCAACACATTGTTATACGGCGCTTGTCGATTCTAAATGAGCAAATAGTTCTTAAAGTCTTAAAGCTTTCGGAAATTTCCAATGTTTAATTATAATTAACGTGTGTGGATATAATCCTTTACCAGTATCCGAGCTTCTACAAGCTTTACGTAGTTTGATTTTTAAACGTTTGTTTATTTACACGTTATATGATACAAACACTATAAAAATCTGGTTGCAAATTTTGTTTAACGTACAAGAATATACTTGTCTTAATTCACATTTTCGTATGTACTCAGAACATCGTAGCACTGTTAGCAGATAATAAACACAATAATAGGCTCATTAATAATTATAAACACAATAATAATAGATTTGTTCTATAAGTGTGTACCTATTTTGTTTACTTACGCACGTATTTCAGACACAGTCCTCATCAACACAGGGTTATAATTAAGTTAACTTAACTGTAAGTTAATTATTTAATTTAAATTTATTTAATTATTACACTATGTTGACGAGCATAATGTTCACAAAACGTACGTGGGATCAAAGTAAGTATCCACTTGTAAAAAACTCAATTTGTATTTTAATTATACGAAATAAAGTATAACATGTATAAAAACGTTAAGAGTTACAAGAAAATCTCTCTCTCTCTCTCTCTCTCTCTCTCTCTCTCTCTCTCTCTTCTCTCTCTCTCTCTCTCTCTCTCTCTCTCTCTCTCTCTCTATCTCTCTCTCTTTCTCTCTCTCCCTCTCTCTCTCCCTCTCTTTCACGCACACACTCCCTCTACACACACAAGCGCTTGCGTGCCCCTACGTGTGATTTTAATATATATAGGCTATATCAACATTTGAAAGTTTGAAATGCAACATTGTTGTTAATTTTATTTCAGGGAAAGAAATATTAAATACTATTCTAGTTTTATGAAACTTTGTTACTGAAGAATCCAATAAACTTAAATAAGCATATTGGTATTTGGTATATGGGTGCTTTTATAAAATTGCTGCCTACACGGTTTAAAGAGGAATAGCTCTCCTACTACGTTATTGCTATCTGTCTGACTCAACTGGAAATACTTTTGTACGCATTCCGCTTCCCTACAGGATATTAAAACTAGTTTAAATTTGAAATTCAATTTGACTACACTGTGTAGACAATTAACGTGTTCAGGAATCCCACTCGAAATTTTCTGAGGTTTCCGCTAAAAAAAAATACGATTTTACAGTAACACAAGTTTCATTGTTAAAGGTTTCTAAGGTGGATCCTCTTTAGTAGCTCTAGTAAGATAAAAAGTTGTGTTTTCCTTGAAAACCTGATCGTGACTTAATAATTTGGCAAAACCGAATGGACGCTGTGAAGGAAACTCTACATTCCGCTTGCTCTTATCATGCTAATGCTGTTTCTGTTTTTTCGGTAACATAGGCAATATAGATGTTTTGGCTTTCAGAAGTGCTGGTGATTATTGTTTGTAGGGTCAGAACGTCTACCGGCTGTACCTATTATACACTAAAACTGTACCACGCTTGCCATGTTCCACCTGTAGGTAAGGTATTGGAATCAACAACTCAGCGTGAATTCTTAGATATTATGTTATTCGGCGACGACCAAGGAATACACCAGGATAGATAAAAAATATAACTGGCTGTATGAGGATTGAATCATCTTTGTGTAACTTGCAATTTAAAAGTCTCAGTACAGAAGTCTAACACTGTGGCCTTTATAGAGAAAGTTTAATACACACAAAAATTATAATTGACGATCAAACATTAGAACAAACAGCACGCTTTAATTATCTGTGGTGTGATAAAATATACTTTAAATAAAAAGGAAAATATATATACATAGGGATATATGACATTGTACGACGATTTCTGGAACGTAAGACGATAAGAGCAACTCGTATGACGTTTTATAGTGCGCTGGTCCCCACGTTTTTTATGGACCTGAATCGTGGACTAGGCTATTGTAGGCTTATGGAGTCCTCAAAAATAAATTGTTTTGGCCAGTAAAAGGTTGAAGAAGTTTAGGGCGTATACGGAAGGACAATATCAAACAAGAATTAGGAACGAAAGCAAAGCACTAACAAAACATGGAGGGACAGTGCTTATGTACTACGCAGACAAAACACGAAGGAACCCCCCCCCCCGTTTTATGATGTGCCTTTTGTAAGTCGAAGTATTCAGAGACTGATGGGGAATCCGGAACAGGCAACAGTGCCTAATTCTCGGAAGTTAGAATTAGATAAAGATTTAAATAAACTTATATTCAGGAGCTCTCTAGTCTGATATTATGTGTGGGCGGGATATGTACTCTTTATTCAGTCCACAGCTGCGACTCTGACCTTCCTTACCAGGAAAGTTTCTTACACTGTGATACTCAGTTGGTCTCACGATGTTGAGGGATACTTTACAGACATCGCGTGGGGCTCGAAACCCCAACCACCCGCACAAAATAAAACAACTTGAGGTGCAACATGACGGAGAAGGTCGGCATCTAGTGAGTGATTAAGCTTGAACTGTACTTTATATTTAATATAAATTGCAATTATATCTCGGTAGTGTTTCATAACATCTTACTTAAGACTTAAAATTGTTTACAATAAAATAATGTGATTCGTTTATATTACATTTATTAAATACTTCTAATGCCGCACCAATACGACATAACATAAGTAATCTACATAGTACGTTAATTGTCACACAAAGTGCGCAATTAGCAGGAGATCGCAACATTAACATTCTGGACCCCCGTAGAGATGTCTTTGACAAATAGACCCCCGATAGCGTGGTGGTCCTTGATGTTGCCCAATTGTCGTCCATTTACTTAGATATTCCCTAGAATTTGTATATCTAGACGTCGTCTCCATATTTTCCTTAACAACATTACGACAAAAGGCGACGTTGGCTACCGTATTTAAACGAAAATCGAGACTAGAAAACTTCTGTTCTGTGAATATCAGTAACTGTTTGCTCAAAGTAGTTGCACATGTGGTTATGCTAAGGGATACACTTCTTATTTTAGTGAAAGTGTCGAGTATTTAACTGTTTGATTCTGTTACGGGTCTACCGTAATTATTTAGTTTGGCGACTTTTATTCTGTATAGTGCGTATTATAGAAAAATCGTATAATTAAGGGAACTACTGTAATACGATTTTGTATGTTTCGGAATATATTAATAAAATTGTGTTTATCGATTTTCTTGAAGTTTAATCATTGAAGAGCGAAGCGAGTTCTCAGTTTTAGCCCAACCGTTTGCCATTTGTCTATCTGTCCATTTGTTCTGTCCCGTGATATCGTTTAAACGCACCAAAACATTTTACGCACAAAATAACAAAAATTTAACCAATGACCAGACTGAATTTTGTGTACCCCTTTATTAAAATCTGTTATTTAGTTTAGTTTATTTTATATTATTTTGAATGTTCATCATTATTTTTAATTTTGCATTCAGTTTATATTTAGTTCAGTTAATTTTATATTTTACATTCAGATTATATTTAGTTTAGTTAATTTTATATTTTGCATTCATGATTGTATTTAGTTTTTAAAGACACCTGACCTTCCCTTGTCTCTTGCACCCCCCTCGCCATCTCAACACAGATGTTCCAGATACGCCCTAAACAGATGTTCACCACTTACACTCCACTCACATCCTGTTGTTTAGTAATTTTCTTTCATTCGCCTCTTTGACAATGGCTTAGTTAGTCGAAACAGCTGTCAGAGTTAATAAAAAATTTTGTGAAAATTACCAAGTGTTTTTATATATTTTACAAAACCTTTGCACCAAAACATTTTCTGTACATTACAGCAAGCGTTGTACAATTTTTACTTTACAGGCTATTGTTTTTTAGATTGGGCCCCACGCAGAAGATAAGAGAAGAAAGGCAAATTTATGAAAGGTAAATTTTTTTTTAAATCGCAAAATCTCATGTAGCGTACTAAATGAAACAGAATTTTAACTAAAATCTAAACATTGTCAAGACATTTCTAAATGCAAATTTAAAAAAATTTTAAATTTAAAAACGCCATAACACAAAAAAATAATCAAAATTTTGAAAAACACTGTAAACGTTCGTACAGTCATTAGATTGAAAACAATTGTAGTGTTTAAACGCATTCCTGTAGTAATTTTTTAACTTTAAGAATACCGTGGGAATATAAAATAAAAGTCAAAATATAAAAAAGTAATAGCCTCTGCAACCCATTTATACGATGATTGTAGTCCGTTACAACACCATAAGACTCTTACTATGTCAGAATAATTAATTTTAATACTTAACATATTATAGTGTACATGCAGCAAAACTGTAATTTCTTCATTGGTAACTTTATGTAAAAAAACGACAATAATTTGGGCATCTAAAAAAACTTTCTTAATTTGATTCTGTGTAATAAGATGCATACTTTGATAAAAATATGGAGAGAGTTTTGCAGCTAAGAGAGGTTAATAATTCTACTCCACTACTTTCCTATACAAACAAAACTACTTTATGTTTAATTCGTTACTTTAATACTGTAAGTTAGGGCGAAGTAAATTAGTATCGTGTCAATAACTGCAGTAAAGCAAACGACTAAATTGATCGTGAAACCTCAAGGCAAAGAGATTAACTCAAACAACAAAGAAAACCATTACAAACGATTTAATCTAAATAAACCACACCTATTACGTACGATCCTGCCTTTCATTTTCACCCTTAACTTTACCTCTCTCTTCGCTCTTCTCACTTGCTTCCTCTCTTCTCCTGTCAAAAGCTTCTGCCAGTATCTCACATTAAGAACATTTACATAGATTTGCATTCGAGTATTTAGGTATACATTATTGTGTCAGTGACTGCTCCTTTTAAAATTACTTTTTGAATAGCTCTTCGTTCCTTCCCACTCATTTCTTTATCATTATGTACCACATATACTTTTAAACATCAAAGTATATTTAGAACAATAAGTGTCTTATAAGAAAGTAGTCCTTAACCTTTTAAGACCTACGTCTCCCTTTAAAAGGTTTTGTGTGAGTGTGGGGGGCGAGTGCGTATGTACATGTAAAAATTAGTATTAGGTATTGGCCAAACATATTATTTAAATGTTGTCTTATAAGTTTGTATATATACACATAATAATATAAAGTTTAATATAAATTTTAGATATTTTAAAATTATATTTGAAAGAAATTAATGTTTTAACATTTTTATGTATTTTAAATAAAAGTATTGAAACTGAAATCGTATGATCTCAGAAACTAAACTGTAAAATCTAAATAAAAACGTTTTGTCTTTGCATATTAAATATTTTTATTCATCTTGCTTATTCAACAAGTTTACTATGAGTGATACGCCCATCCTGAGAATGATGGGAACTACTGCGATAGAGCATCAAAAATTAGAAACAGATAATTGATTAATATTTTTAAATTTACTATTTTGTGTTGGTCATAAAATGTAGGATACAAGTGTGCCCGTACTAAAAAAATACATTTTATATTATTAGAGCTAACCGTTCACGTATGAAATATAAAGTCACGTTCTATTTAAAGTTTACCAACTGGACTCTACGTACGTACCTGTAATTTAAGATTATAAATTATGTATCCAAAGGTATGCTGTTGTTACTATTCTATACCAATCTGTAGGACATCTGGCGTTAATCAAGCCCATTACGTCATTCAGCTTCCAGCTTTCGTGTACTCTTCTCACGTTTGCCTGCTTGCAGCAACAGTCTTTGTCGATTTGCTTTACAGACTAACTGGTTTCTTTCTTTTTTAGTAAATCGAGTAACTCTCTTGCTGTTGTAAATATATTGTAGGCCTACTATTATGATCGTTGGTATTACTATTCTTATTCGACTGTAAACATTTCTAGTACACCTTTTCCCACCTTCTGTAATAATTTTGAGTAAATTTATAACGAGAATTTACTATAAACATCGATTTTACATACTATAGTGGGCGAAACCAGTCCATGAAATCGAATAATAAGTAAAAATCAGGTAAAAAAGTGTTGCCTGTTTTAATAAACTTATCAGCGTATTTTTTAATTTGAAAATATTTTACTTTGTTATACCAAATCTGGGTAAGATACTGAATACACATGTATTTGTGAAATTCAAACGTCCAAAACATTTCTGAAATTAATGAAGAAAGTTGGGAATTGTTTAGTTACAAACGTGTTTAAACTCCATTAACTACAACCAAGATACGTGAAATGATCAGAGTAACATTCGGTATCGCGTAGACATCAATGTGTAGGGTCTGCTTGCATAATGTAGACGTAACGTAACAAGTACAAATATACTAGTTTTTTGTAATTGCTCTCCTCTTACAAGGTACACGTAAAACATCTGTGACTACCGATACATCTCCTCTCCTTTTTAAACTTCAGTTAAATCTGAATACGCCATTCACGTGTTCCCAAAGTTTGAGCATCCGGAATGTGTGTGTATCCACAGAACTCCAACTCGATTTTAGCTTGTAACTAATTGTAGTAACACCAGTATCTCTTGAATCTTTATTTAATTTGTTTCTGTTGTATCATATAATATGATATATAATATAATATAATACAAATTAACCTAACATTGTGTAGTCTATTTGAAAGTTGTTATTATAATTGTCGCTTCTTTTATTTACATTTATAAAATTTAGTTTTATTGTTTTTATTAAAAAATTTCATGTTAAGTAAAAATAAAGTACTATTTGTACTACTGTACGCATGATGTTTAGAATTTTGCAAATAAAAGTTATACAATGCTTGTTTAAAATGTAATGAGACTGACAGATTTCCCATGAAGTGGCGACACTGTGAGACTGAATGCAGCAGCTGCTGGCTATAACATTTGACATCTTAACAACAATTTTTTACTTTTTACTTTAAAATAGATTTTGTTGTGTCATAGTTTTCGAAAGCTCGTTTTTTGTCTCATGTGACAAAAATTGAGGGCAGTACTGTGGAGAAGCGCTATATCCACTGTACTAGTACTGTTATGCATTGTGAGTTTAAGACAGTGGAACAAGCTTAGCAAGTTAAACACATAGAAAACAAGTCAACACAGATAAAAACATCACATTAACGTAGGTTTTCAGGCGACAAAAAGCATTTATGAGCGGCTATAATAGTGGAATATATCTTTAATATGGAACCAAGCACAATACAAACTGATGAAAATGTGATAAAACTGGAGCATCAAGTCTGATCGTTTATGGTGGTTAACAATTATTGTTTATGAATACAATTTATATCACCAGACTGTTCAGGCAATGTTGGTACCTAATCTAACTCCAACATTCCATACTTGACGTTGACTCCTAATGACAGAGATGGTTACTCCTAATTACATGCTTCATAACGATAACGCTCAATGTCACATCGCATTTTCTATGAACGAGTGTTTGGCTAAAAAGGGGGCAGCCTGACGTTGTGGGCGTCAAATATAACGATATTTGCCCCGTGATGGGACGCCAAATATAACGAGTTTTAAAAGCCCCAACTGTTGTGGTGCCAAATATAACAATTTATCTTAACTAATTATGTGATATTACTTGATTAATTATGATTTTACTGAAGTTGTTTTAATTTCTTTATGTTCTGAAATGAGTAATCTTTAATAATAAGAATCACTGATATCCTATCTTAGGTGATTTCAAATAAGTAAAAAACGTACACCAAAATTTACGGTACTAAAATTGTTTATTCATATCTTTTTCCTATGATAGCTCTTCCATGAGATCTAAAAAACACAACATTTATCTTGTAATATTAAACAACACATTACAATATAAATTATTATTTACTTCAATAATTATTTATTCTATTATGAGCTCTTTCTCAGGGTTATTTACTTAAACATTAATAATCATAATTATAATTTCGTACTCTATACAAAATTTATCTCAACAAATGGATTCATAATCTTATAGATAACCGAGTTTATCGTTTTAAAGGTTGTTCATACAAATTCAACATGAATACGTTAGATATGAATTCTCTTTAAATATCATACGTTTGTTCTTTTAGAGCGACTGGCAGTGTTTTACTTAACATTAATTATGCATGAATTCGTTACTGTGGGTACGTAATCCTTAAAACTGCGGCGTTAATCTGCGATGATCTCCACTCTCTCACTCCAGGATCGACGCTGCTCTTGTTGAGGCACTAATCATCTTGTGAATGACACTTTTTACACTTCACCTTGTATCTCTCACTCCGATATTCTTTTGTTAACTCTCGTTATTTGAAATTAGATTTTAACACATGTTAGTTGATAACATCACTTTAGCTCCGTATTATTTATTGTTATGTCTCATTTGCAAATTATTAGTACTTTAACAATTTGTTGATTAATACAGATTGTTTGTTACTTTAATTAGCCATCACAGTTCCTTCGCGGACTAACTTTATTACCACGACATCTGACTTTGCTTACTTAGTGTTAACAGTTATATTAGTGTTTCACTCAATCACCATAATTAGTTCATAATTCCGTCTCTCTCTCTCTCTCTCTCTCTCTCTCTCTCTCTCTCTCTCTCTCTCGATTTCAACACTATGTCTTTAATTAAACACTCCATCAAAACTTCCGAGTCTTTACGTAATTTGTTATTATACAAGCTCGCGAAAAAGACTAAGTCTCTTTTTAAAGTTATACTCCGACATGTTCAATACCAATCACGACTCTCGACCGTTCGCACGTATATTAAGATTAAGACTCAGACTCAAACTCTGACTAAGATTAAGGCTCCCGATCGCGGTCAACACTTATTTTTATAACTCGAATCCCTCCAAATTTTCTGCTTAAGACTCTCTTATTCCCACCTTCTTTGTTTCCATTGGTTTTCATCTATTTTCCTAAGAAAACTCCTCCCCGAAACCATGGCTTGTCTTCTGACATCGTTTTTCATTAGTTCTTCATCATTAGTTTCTCCTTAGCAACCTCTTCTTGAGAACCGCCTTCACTAAATTCCGGATTCTGATAGGCTTCTTTAGTTTACTACCCTTATGTCTTCTTGTTGGCTCCACCCATAGTCTGAAGCGGAAGACCAAATTTTACGCCTGTCCACTACTCGATTGTCTTTCGTACCCTCTTTTCAGACAAACTTTTCCTAATTGCTGTCATGTTTCACAGCTGCTTTTAAGTTTAACATGTGTATCTCTCCCTAATCGTGACCAATTCTCGTATTGTCTTCGTACATCCTCTTTTCATTCCCACGCCGGTGTGGTCTCGTTTCTTGGTATCCCTTACGACTGGCACATCTGCTCTGCAGTTTTTCTACTTAGCTGTAACACTCTCTGGTAAACATGCTTCCCGCTGCTTGATAATTGCTCACCGGGTTAGGTCCCTATTCATACATCTCTGTACGAGCCCTTCCGTCCATTGTGAACAATGTACACTTGCGTTTTGGTGTTAAATTTACACACGTGGCTTGTTATTTCTCGCGGCGCCTCCTTCCGTCTTTCGGTCAGCTTTTCTTAGTAATACATGTGTGATACATACTCCCTTGTTTTTCTGGTAGTTCGGCTCGCCACACGCAATTCCCTTAAGCGAACAGCTGTTATTACAGACATATTGTCTTTCTAATAAAATTCCTTCCCGTTGCTAATGGATTTCAAGTGCCATTGTCCGAACTACATATGGTACAGCTCCTACGTATGTCATTGTAAAGTTGACAGCGCAGACCCTTGCTACTGTTCCCTTACATAAAAATTTCTTTGAAATTTGCGTTACAACGCATTTATTTATTTTAATCCCCTGTTTCTAAAAATCAATAGGCAACTTTGTAGATGCTATTTAGAAAGTGTAGGAAACATACCAAAAAGTGTTACGGGCCAGCTAAAGGATTTTACCATTGTTTCGTCTAATGCAGTGGTTCCGAAAGTAGGGTCTGCGAACACTTTTAAGAAAAAATAGAATAGACCGTGATTTTCTCAGATTTTGTATGCTCTAAAATTTAAATTTTAGGATCTTAAAATAATTAGTGGAAGATCCCAGTACTTTGTTTTTGTTCAAAACTAATTCAAATTGTAAAAGTAATTTCAAACTAATGGCTTTAATAATGTCTTTAAATCATGTTGTGTAGCAGATCTGTTTGTCAGCCCAACTGACTAGAGCGCCGCATCAACGCACAACTGATCGCGCTGTTTTAGTCCACGTATAAGCACTGTATCTAAGGAAAACGTTTTTCCGTGTAGCTCGTTTTACGCCTAAGTAGCTGGATTTCGACACGTGTGGCTGGAAAGATAGAGCCGAGGTTGCCAAAGTTAAGAAATAAACTTGATGTCCAGAGTGACTTAACATTAAAATTATCAGACATAAAATCTAATATTGCATAGCTAATTGTTCAAAAGCAGCTTCATCGTTTACATTAAACTATGTTTGATATAATTAATATTATAATTTTGCAAGTTAAGTGAATTTTGATTTTAATACATTTTAATTAAAATATAAGAGTGTGTCACATTTACTGTTTGTTTTCTTTCATAACTCAGAGGAGGTCCGTGAAATTTTTAGTTTTTTGGCGGGGATCCGCGGACTGAAAAGTTTGGGAACCACAGGTCTAATGGGAACAACGCCCCTCCAACGAATACTGTTGTTTATGTTTGTGGTGTGATCTGTACCAGGGGTAGTAGCCTAACAGGCTACGGGATTATTGTTTGAAGGAAAATAATGATGATGGTGACTATTATTATTATGCCTGATATTATTTTCTTTATTGTACAAACCTTTAATAACATGATGTACGTATGTATATCCGGAGCACAATAAAATCTGCCACATTTCTATTGACCAGAAATCTTTATACATTGATCTCCTTCCTCCTTAGGGCATGGTTTATCGTTAATTAATTTCGTATTTCCCCATTGGAAAAAGTTTACAATTAGAAACGAAGTGTTATGAAGATGCCTTTATAGTAAATAATTAATTTTGTAAACATAAAAGTCTACGCGATCGAGTCCTCAGAAGCCTCAAATTCAAGACTTTCCCTCGAGAATATAGGGACGTAAATTAATACTGTTATCAAGGCGAAACACACCCCAGAGGCAATTGTTTACTTAATATCTCGCCGCGTCCAAGACGCTTGTGCTGTATCGTGTATACTGTTTAGTAGGCCTACACGTTGTCAATTTCGGGTGCCAATTACTGGTTTGGCTTAAAGAGAATCTTGTAATTATAACCCTACTTCAATTTTGATTAGCATTTAAAATTGACGTTAAATACAAAAACTAAAAACGTTTTATTAAAATAACAACAATAAAATTATAAATCTAACGTTATACTTGTTAGATTATAAATCATTCCAATTATATGATGCAGAATTGAAAATTTATAGTGAATCCTAAAGTTTAAATTCAAATATGACTCATTTATATTAATTTACATTTAAATTAATATAAAGTATATGTCTCATTTACACTATACGATGCGTCTAAACCCAATTTAATTACGAACGCGCGCGCGTGCACACACAAACAGAAAATTTTATGTAGCTGTTGGATGCCTCCCATTTTACATCTACTCTTATGTCTTTTAGCCTCGTCCGTCAGACCTCTACTCGTCATTACACTAACGCCGTCCCTCCAAGATCTTTGCCTGCATCGTTTTTTCTTTTGCTCGGCGTCCAAATCCATAGTCGGACAGACCATACCTTACTATCTGCCTTCTGATATTCGGCACAAATATCAGTCGATCGGATTCTATGTCATCCATAATATAATTATTTCTCATTTCGTCTGTTATAGTGTCATTGCATATTCTACTGTATCTTGTTTTCTGCAGCACTTTCCTGTTGCTTATATTCTGTATTTGCATTACTTTTATGTATCCGTATGGTCGGAAGATTGATAAGTGTTCTTAGTGGAGGGGAACAGTATTCACCAGTACTCAGTTACAAATTAGATGAAATAATAATGGATTTCCTTAACTTTTATGCTGTAGCAGGTAGTAATCAAATATGATTAGTGTGACTGCGATGCTGGGACTTAAGGGGCAGATAGGACTCTGAAGCTGCAGTGGAGGCAGTCGATCTAAGAGAATAAAGCTTGATTAAAATTCAAGTCCATCACATGAGGAGTCCAGACTAGATCTAATACGCTTGTAAGAAGTACAGAATGTTAAAAATCGTAATGTAAATACCTGTTCTAACCCCTTGGTAAATGACACACAAACAACACTGCGATAGTTACTCTAACAGTGTAGAAACTTCTAAATTTATTTACTATAATCTATTACTAGTAGATTTATTCTTATTAGTAAACCCGACAGCTGGAAAATTACGTTTCGTGGTTGATCATTCCAATTCCTACAGTTAGTTACTCTAAAAAGATGAAAAAGATAACTGGGTATAAACGTAACTTGCAATTGTTTCTCCTTACAGAATGTTTAAACGCGTTCATAGGAAACGATTTTACTTAAAGCACGTTACAAATGACTCGCATAACCACGTTACCTCCAAATCTCAATATTTCTCGTTTACTCTATCTAAGTATCGTCTATTACAGACTTTTTACATACTTACTTCGATTTTTGCTTCTATTTGTTATTTCCAGGACATTCCTTTCTACGATTTGCTGCGCCCTCTATAGACATCACAGTGCAGTTTAATAGAGGCCTATATTGTAATAAACTCGCGCGCATATGTGTGTGTTTTGTTAAATAACTTTTGTATAAAAATTAAAATGCCGATGACTTGTGATAGTAACTTAATATATGGTAATTTTCCGTTTGTCAAAAATCCAATGTCATTGTTATACTCCAGAAACCCTTTTCCAGGTTACTTACGAATCAAAAGTAGTCTAGTAGTTTTACTCTTGACGCACAAAACAATAAATTTCAACTTGCTTTTAATTAAATAATCTGTGGACTGGAATAACTGAAGTACGTTTTGAAACGCCCCTTGTTAATATGTAAATATAATATGAAGACAAGTTGCTGTTGTTATTAGGCAGTCCAATAATAGAAACACCCCATAATTCATTTAATTGCTAATCTAATTTCTCTTCCTTTGACTACTTTAGGCTTTGAATCAGCAATTCTTCCTAGAATTGTTACCGCCACGTAATAATATTAATAAATTATACCCAAACGATATTAGTATAGAAAATTATTCTGCAATCTCTCTCTCTCTCTCTCTCTCTCTCTCTCTCTCTCTCTCTCTCTCTCTCTCTCTCTCTCTCTCTCTCTCTCTCTCCCTATATTACCCTGGCCACTCTAACTTTATACATTGGTATAGTTTTCTTTCTCTCTCTTTCCCTCTCTCCCTCGACTTTTTGTCTCTATCTTTCTGTATGTCTGTCTGTTCCCCGTCTTTCATTTAAGCAAGCACACGTAAAAATGTACATGTCATTCATTTTTTTCCTCTTCTGAAAATATTCTTATGAATATATTTCAAATAAGTATTTCAAAAAGATTAAAGCCATTTATCGACAAATATCAGAAAATAATAGCAAAGGAAAAAATATATGTGAACCAGTTAGGCCTATTAACATCTTGAATAATTTTCGCCTAAAGATCTAAAAACGCAACACTTTAGTACATACCATCTAATGTTAATCTGTGAAGTTGTGAAACGTCCCCCAATTTGTGTACATTTTTTTGTGGGGCGTTACTTAAAAATTTTATAACTAGCCACTTGGACTAGACGGAAGCAAAAAAATTGCTGGACCCATCTTGACAGGACTTGCAAATAAAACAATCAGTTAACAGTAACAAACCTTTTTTTTATTGATGCTTACTCATCTTACAATCAAAACATATTATACTCAATCACTAATATGAGGAATATAATATAAGGAATATGAACAGTCAATATAATCAATAAGTAAAAGTTTCATGCTACTGGCAATAACTAATTATTCAGTATTCAAAAACAGTGTTTAACAATTGACTTCTTGTGTACTTCATAGCAGTTCTTAGTTTTCATTTTATGAACAAAGATGTATACATATATACATACAGTACATATGAATCACAATCGCCAATGCTGATAACAATAAAATAATCCAAGCGTAACAGGTGGATCCTTTTAGCACCATTTATATATATATATATATATATATATATATATACTCTTAATGATTTCGAGGTTCGGTCATTAATTATGAAAACTCAGTTTTGCGACGTTTCGAGATTTATTCTTCTCATAATCATGCCTACAACATTAAAATATAGTCTTACTACAATTATATTATTTGTAAGTGTGTATAGGTGTGTGTAAAGTCATACATTACTATAACTATTTACTTACATTAACTGTGAGATGAGCTACAGCAACCACATTACACTAAACACTTATCACTGTTCCATACTTATACACATATAACACATTACATTTGTATAGTGTTAGCGTTATGTAGTTATCTGACAGACTGCCAGCGATATAAAATTTTAATAGTACCTAACTAGAAAGTTGTTCAGTATTCCTATACCTGTAAACTATTGTCTATTTTAAAAAGAGTGAATAAGATTAGAATAACACTTGCTAAGACTTTGTACGTCCGTTTTCTTGTTAACTGAAAGGTGTTTATTCTTCTCTATTATTAGCATTTCTAAGAATTGCCGTTTAAAGTGATTACTTTCTGCATGAATTACTTTAGCTTTGTGAAACTGAAACGAGTGACCGTGTGTACGGGCGTGTTGTGTTAGGGCCGTGGGATCAGGTCTGTTAGTATTTACTTTCTGGCAGCTATATTTATGTTGATAAATACGTCTTTTAAAATACTGTTCAGAACAACCGTAATATTTTTTTCCACAGTTTTCTTCACACGGTATTTCATATATTATGTTGGATCTTAGTTCTATTTCATCCCTGTCTTTAGTACGCGTAAAACATTTATTATTGATAGTGTTAACGTTTTTGAAAGCTATTTTTGTATTGTGATTAGCATTAGTGAGGATCTTGGAAAGTCTTTCTGATAATGATTTGACATATGGAAGGGAAAAATATTTTTTAGTTGTAACTACTAAGTTAGTTGTAACAACTAAAAAATATTTTTCCCTTCCATATGTCAAATCATTATCAGAAAGACTTTCCAAGATCCTCACTAATGCTGATCACAATACAAAAATAGCTTTCAAAAACGTTAACACTATCAATAATAAATGTTTTACGCGTACTAAAGACAGGGATGAAATAGAACTAAGATCCAACATAATATATGAAATACCGTGTGAAGAAAACTGTGGAAAAAAATATTACGGTTGTTCTGAACAGTATTTTAAAAGACGTATTTATCAACATAAATATAGCTGCCAGAAAGTAAATACTAACAGACCTGATCCCACGGCCCTAACACAACACGCCCGTACACACGGTCACTCGTTTCAGTTTCACAAAGCTAAAGTAATTCATGCAGAAAGTAATCACTTTAAACGGCAATTCTTAGAAATGCTAACAATAGAGAAGAATAAATACCTTTCAGTTAACAAGAAAACGGACGTACAAAGTCTTAGCAAGTGTTATTCTAATCTTATTCACTCTTTTTAAAATAGACAATAGTTTACAGGTATAGGAATACTGAACAACTTTCTAGTTAGGTACTATTAAAATTTTATATCGCTGGCAGTCTGTCAGATAACTACATAACGCTAACACTATACAAATGTAATGTGTTATATGTGTATAAGTATGGAACAGTGATAAGTGTTTAGTGTAATGTGGTTGCTGTAGCTCATCTCACAGTTAATGTAAGTAAATAGTTATAGTAATGTATGACTTTACACACACCTATACACACTTACAAATAATATAATTGTAGTAAGACTATATTTTAATGTTGTAGGCAGATTATGAGAAGAATAAATCTCGAAACGTCGCAAAACTGAGTTTTCATAATTAATGACCGAACCTCGAAATCATTAACAGTATAATAATACGGTCGATAATTAACATTCTTATATATATATATATATATATATCCCATTTCTGTTAATACGTAGACAATACTAATAACAATAGTAATTAATTGAGCAATATAGAAGGTAGGTCCTTTAACACAGTCAATCTAAATGACAAATATATATCTATCCACAGGATTTGTTCTAATTTTAATTCATCAGAATATGCAAATACTGTTCAGATGTATACTTTCCTTGTGAAATGAAAACCGGTGTGGTGTTGAGGTCGAGATTTTATAAACGGAATCGCCCCACCTGCACACTTGGAGACTTGGCAATACCCGTTAGATCCTGTGAAGAAAGGTGGGTGAGGTTGGTGGTTAGTTCCGGACTCCTTCCTTCTATCCAGCTGTCTTTTTAAGTTGAGGAGCATCACTAAGCCTGACGGCGATGGGGGAGTGTTCCAGTGTCCAGCTCTGACGATGTGACGGTCGTAGTTGTCATCATTAGGTCATTCACCCCTCTCTTGGCCTATGCGGGAACCCTAAGACACTTCATAAATTACGAATTCATATTAGTAGTAGAATACCTTGTTTGCCACGCCGCCAGACTTCGAAGTGCTCCGTAGAAAGATGTAGAGGAAAATAAGAGAAAGACATGGTTTCTTTCAAACACGAGGCCACGGAAAAATAGCCTGTAGCAATCGGTCAATCAGCTGATTAACTGCCCACTCTATAACATCGCCGCGAGACAATAGCAGCGCCCTGAATCTCGTTACCGTTCGTCAGCGGGTCATTTAGATAATGACGACTTTGGCTGTCTTTTGCTACGACGTCACGGCACGATATTTTAAACTCGCCGGGGCAATACCTTTGCAACAGCACAGTTGTCAATGTCCTTTTTCGTTCATGCGACGTGAAAAGTATAATCTGTGTAAGGATAAGTATTGACCAAATTATTAGGCTTGTATGTTCGATATACACGATTCAACTTCAAATTCAACAAACCGATAACAAAGCTAGACTCTTATTTTTCTTACTTGTTTCTTATTTTACTTCCATGTTCCTTAAGGAAATGGAAGTATGGTGATGGCAAAAAAAATCGTGTTCGAGATTATTGCAGATTCTGATTGTACTACACTCAAAACATGAAAAAAGTCGTTTTTCGAAAAGTGTCTGTGTGTGTGTCTGTCTGTAGATTTTTTTTATGGCAAACAATAACTACCGCAAATTCAAACAGAATCAAATAATTTTTTGCGTACAGCCCTGATTTGTAGAGTACTCACGACCTATTGTTTTTGGTGAAGATCGGTTGAGGCAAAAGTGTAGTTTACCAGCAACGGTTTTTTTTATGAAGGGTAATTTTTTTTTTGGCAAACGAAGCCGCAAATTCAAACAGAATCAAATAATGTTTCGCATACAGCCTTGAATTGTACAGTTCTCAAGACCTATTGTTTTTGGTGAAGATCGGTAAAGGGAAAGGGGTAGTTTACCTGCAACGTTTTATGTTTTAACAAGGGTATTATTTTAGCAAACGATAACAGCCGCAAATTCAAACAGAATCAAAAGATTATTTGCATACAGCCCTAAATTGTAGAGTTCTCAAGATCTATTGTTTTTGGTGAAGATCGGTTAAGGGGAAGGGGTAGGTAATTTTCTATGGCAAACGATAACATCCGAAAAAACAAACAGAATCAAATAATATTTTGCATACTTCCCTGAATTGTAGAGATCTCAAGGACTTTTGATTTTGGTGAAGATCGGTTAA
The DNA here is from genome assembly GCA_034769895.1 of Magicicada septendecula. Lineage (NCBI taxonomy): Eukaryota > Metazoa > Arthropoda > Insecta > Hemiptera > Cicadidae > Magicicada > Magicicada septendecula. Next base: position 431,038,216 of record CM068371.1, read on the forward strand.
GGGGAAGGGGTAGTTTACCCGCAACCTTTTACGTTTTAACAACAGTAAAGTACTTGAAAATTCATTTAAACTTTTTCAAACAATGGTAATTGTTAAAAATAAAATAATTTTGTTGCCTGGCAATAAAATTATAATTTTTTCATTTTAGTGTAAATCATGTATGAGTTTTCCGTTCGTGGCAAGCAAGCATATCTCAATTATGTAACGTTTACGTTTCCATTTTATTATTATGACTGCTGCAATAAAAAGGCAGGGAAGACACACACACACACACACACACAAAATTCGCGTTATTTTTGGCCTCACTCATGTTTATTTTGTTACATTTGCACGCTTTTTAAATGGAAAGTGCCGAAACCCACACAAACATAACGCGTGCAAGCCGAAAAAGTGTCCAGCGTGGATAGCGATTTGCTTCCTGTGGATCGCTGGGCAGTGTAACTGGACGTGTTTACAGAGGAACGATTCATAGACAGACTTTTCGTCTTTAGGGAATGAACGCTCTACAAGATGCTGAGGCTCCATGAGTGACTTCGGAGTGCTCCTTCTTTTCCGCGAGTTTGTTCTGTGAAACGTAGACTGTAGATTCGCAGCTTTACTCTAAGCAACGCTCAATAGGAAATGTTGAAAATTTTTGTCCACGGTGTACCCTCATACACACTAAACCTGCTCTGTGTTTTAATTACGGACATCAAATATTAAAACTTTGGAAACTTGAGCACTACTTAATGGAGATCAAACATTAACTTATACAAGCCATTAATTGTATGCATATTTTTTATATATGTGTGTACAACGTTATCGGCAACAAAGAAGTAGTTTTTGTTAAAATTCCTTCCCGGGATGTTTGGCCGTAGTCCAATGTTTTCTACAAAATCAGACGTTTCGCCAATGCCATCGACTTCCATCATCAGTGAAAATCGAGTGCGATAACGTGAGGTGGTATACGTTAGTGACCACAGTACTGTGGTTAAGGCTGAAGCAGTAAGTAGAAAGAAGTAGTATCTTTGGAAATATTTCATTTCGAATATGATTTTAAATATAAATCTTAGAACATGGAAGTCATGTATGGTTCTCCATACCGATATTTTTGTTACTTGTTTCTTAATTGTCAAGTTGTTCGCATGCCACAATTACATTATTATAGCAACTGAGTAATATGCAGAAGTATGTTTACCTTCACTACAAAAGCAGTGTTTATTGTATTAGTAGAGTTAATTTTTTAATAAATAATAAATGCTTTTTGTCAACCGTAATTATCGCAACAACATTCTCACCCGATGTAGACGGCAAGTGTTCTGATTGCTTTTGCTGTTTTCATATTATAAAACTTTACCTCTTAATACCTTATTATGTCAGATGTATCTTTTGCTATTGCTTTAGAAAGCTGTGGCCATATACTTTACTTCTTCGCTTTACGAGCTAACCTTTATTTAAGAGTTTTAAAGAAAACAAAAGTTTGACGAAGTGTCACGGATTCTTCAAAATGTCTATCGATGAATGTAATTGGATTTGGAAGGGCAGTAAGTCGATAATATTAAAACATATTGTACTTTCCTATTAGACACTGAATGATTCAAAAGTAAAATAAAAATAATGTTTATGAGTGTCACAAGATTCTTCCAAATGTTGAAAGGAGCACTGAACGTTTCATTCTTATTATTATACTCGTACATAATTACAGTATACACTGCCCGTAGCTATTCCACAAACACATTGTTCAATCAGAGTACTGAATTTAATTTATTTGATCTGAAACAATATCACAGTGTTTGCAAACTTTTTTCAACACAATAACCACGCTTACTGTTTTCAGAAAAAGCGCTTGTGAATTAACACACACATAGGCACGTTTGCCTATGGTAGTGGATAATAATGCAATTATCAAAGCCGAAAGTCCGAGCATATATTCAATGTATATTTGTCTTGATATAATTTACTAGCTTTTCTTGTATTCCATTTGTTATTTTCTTACGTATAAAGTTTTCCTCTATAAAAATAACTCTTTCAAGTCGATACCGTTCGTATCGGTTTTTATAATAGTGTAATCGTTATTTATACACACTGAATGTAAATTTATTCTAAAGAAATTATAGTAGTATAAACATTTACTTTTTGTGTGAACATTTCGCATTATTTAAATTTATAAAGTTTCCACACATTGCACCCGTCCAGCACGTACTTAATATAGCTGAGCGGAAGGCAATAAGACTCTCCGTGGGTACAGCATCTCGTTATGTCTATGATTTGAAATGATCTGTAATGTTCTTAAGACACGGAGTTACATGATCACCACTGCACACGTCACTCGTGTATGTGTGTTTGTGTGTGCACGTTTATAATTCTGCGTCAAGAGCGCTATTCATACTATGCTAGTTGCAACTACGTCATGGTTAGGCAAACATCGTGCAAATACAATATTGTAAAAATGTAAAGATATCTATCATATACAAAGCTTATGACTGAGTGAGAATATGAGATTAAATAATATTTATAATTAGAACACCGGTTACAAACGTATTACATTAGTCACGATTGTCAGGTGTAATATATTAATAAGATTATCTGCTACTGTAATGTATGTAGTTTATTATGATAACTGTTGCTGGTGTTACGTGAAGACTCCATATTTTTGCCCTCAATAAATTGGAAGTCACATTTTACAGTTTACTAAGTTCGCGTAGGCTAAGGTATATGAGCATTTCTTTTTGTAGTTATTTCTGTAATTGTGAGAGTCTCAAAATTCTTTCTGTAAAGTATAAAAGTGAATAGAAGAACGTGATACACATTGTGAGATGAGATGGCGATGTGACCAGCTACGATTCAATACGATAAGCTTTACTCTTCGTAACTATAACACCACTATCCAAATATCCTGTACCAAAGATATTTTAGGTAAGTACATGAATAATAAGACAGGAAAATTGTCTAGCATGAATTAATAATTACTTTGTAAATTTGATTTTATTTACAGACACTGCTTTTGTAAATATAAGTAGAACTCTGTGCGGTGTTTAACGGACGCAAGTTTACATTTTTCAGTTAATGAGTAGGTGCGTTGTTGTTTTTAAAATGAATGGAAGTTGGATGTGTATAGTAAGTGTATGAATAAAACGATGCATGTATTTAACATAAATTGAGCCACTAAGTTTGCAAACGCATATCAAAGTAAACGTGTCGAGTATCCACGCAAAGTTTTAATGAAATATGTAAACGTACATTAGAAAGCAACAAAGCTCTCTTTCACTTTAGTAATAAAAGTTTCGAAACAGAATTCCATTAGTAAATCGACTTCATTATATAATAATAACAGGATAAAGGAATTTATAAGCCTATGACACTGTATATTACAATTGTTATAAAGTCGATATAAACGCAATTAATAGATACACTGTAAGCTCTGTAAAATCCGTAGTTACCTATCTGTAATATAATCAGTAAACTTGCTATAAATCTACAGTCTAAAATGTGACTATATTATCTAACTGTACATCGTAACATCGCAACATAATATTTCTATATGATACTCGTTCTACGTTCACGATTGTTGCTTTGATGGACCTTTATGAAAGATCTCTTGGCAACTCCAACGTATTGTCTTCAGGTGGAAGCCAATTGGCTTAATCCCACTTTAAATAGGGACACTTACCTTATCCCAACAAAAACCTCCTTGCAATTCTTATTGTTATTTTTAATATTTTTCTACTATTTTTAAGTCTTTGTCTCCCAATTAGTGATGAAATCACTTTGTCATAACAATGAACGCCATTACAAAAGAAAAACTATATACAGAAAATGTTTAATTTTAAAACGTCAACAAGTGTTCTCTTAAGAAATATTCTTAATACCTTTTTATGTGCTATAAAAAGTAAATTTTTGTAATTTTTGTTTAAGGCAAATAACGAAGAAAATAAATAACTAATTTCTGTGATTCCCAGAAGTATTTTTACTGGTTTTGTAGTTTCCACTAACATAAATGTAGTGCTCAACATTAGAAATATAACGTTGCATAAGTATCTAGAAACAGAGATAGTAAAGAAAACAGATAACAATGTATATTTCTTCTTTCGTTTCTGAGCTTTATATCCCAAAAACGTTTAATTCTTTCCTCCACTTATACTGAAGTGTCTTTAATCGTAAATAAAAATGTGGGACATACAAATAAATAACGAGATGGCACTAGAGTAATATTTTTCTTCTAAGTAGAATCGAAATGAGTAATTTAGAAGCATATTGACGGTTGTTAATGCCGATTTCTATTTTAGTAAGTTTGTTGTCAAAACCTTTGGCTCTGAAAGTCAGACTCTTTTGCAGAAAACAAATCAAAGCAATTTATATTTTATGATTACCGCTCTACTAAAAAGAATTAAATAAAGATGATAGTCTTTAATATCAGAAATATTAGTTTAATATTGTCAATAAAAAATTGTTGAAGGGTTATTTGAAAATAAAACAATAGATACATGATGATATTGTAGGACACAAAATAAAATTTGGGAAAGTATAAGTACCAAATTTGCAGGAAAGATAATGGCCACTTACAATTTTTTTTCTTTTTCGTTTCTTCTGGAATCACGTAATAAGACGACGATAATATTACTTTAACGATTCGTTTGTTTGGAAACAAAATAAGAAAGCGGAAAAGATTTATCTGTAATCTCTAGCCTCTCAAGCGGGTTGTGGAGAGCCTTTGAGTGTGTATGAAAATTTGTTCGATCAGCAGTTTATCCCTTTATGTTTACATTCGTACGAAAAAAAAAATCATTAAAGCATTTAGAGGGGTAGACTGGCCCGGATTTCCCACTAGGCACTCTAGGCACGTGCCTAGGGGCGGCAGGCTCAGGGGGCCGCACGAGGTGAAAAATGATTTGTTAAAATTTAATGTTTTCGGTTTTTTAATTATAGTGTTTGTATTAAGTACTTGCATTATGGCCAAATTGAAGAAAATGGTTTTGAAATAACCTTTAATTATATCATTGAATAACACGGTATTGACACTGGGCCTATCAGTAGCGGTGGTCGGAGCGGAGCACGGTCGTATATACAGGTATGGACACTCCGTTGACATTCTTGTCCGCTTTTTTGCCGATTAAAATAGTTTTTTTCGATATCGCTTGGGGCTCCTCGATCTAGAAGTCAATCCCTACTGCGCATGATCGTATATTTAAAGCATAATTGAGAATGTTGTTTAAATGAAGGGAAGAACTTGATACATTTAATTTAGTTTTATATTAACTATATTAAATGTATCAACTTCTTCCCTTCAAAAGGGTAGAACCGTTGTGCAGAGAACCAAATACTTCATTATCTCCTCGAAAGGGACGTCCTCGACTTGCCAACATTTTTACAGCAGAAAATACTTTTCAGTACATTTCTCCAGTACTTTCTTTTGCTATCCACATACGATTAATAGTGCTTTTCTAGAGTTCCTAGGCCTTTTCTCCGGGTTAACAATGTCAGTTCAGAATTCAAATGTTCTTGAGAATTTTCATGAAGAATTAATATTCTCCCAATACTTTTCCAGTCCGATACCCCTTTAGTGGCTAACTTAGAAGCTGTGTTTGATTTTCCAAATAACCTGCACGAAGCACAATATACTGAACCTGTACTCTTTGAATAAACTAGATAGTCTCTTGAAGTCGATTCCCCATTTAACAATTTTCGGTTAAAGATTCCTTTATGTAAATATTTGGTTTTACTGCCAACAACCCTTTTGGAATTTTGAAAGTCACATTCCTTGTTCTGATTAATACCTTTGCATAAAAGTATTTCGTTTGTCGTATCATCAACTGTCCACTCAACAGGATCATCACTAACAGTGTCATTAGTGTTTAAGATATCTGAGCAGTGTTTAAAATCAAAGCAAGAGAAAAGCCAATGTAAAATCAAGCCATTAGTGTAACTTGGGATTTTATTCAATCACTGTTAAATTATTTGTTCTACTTATCCAATTTACATTACTTTCATTGATTTTACCATGTTTGATGATAAAACTAAACCATGTAGGTCTATAAATAAACTTATAAAAAGAAAGTAGGCCTACGTAAATTACTTGTTATAAAACTAATCTATGTGTTACTAAAATGTACAAGTAAATAAATATTAATAAAAGTTAAAAAAATTTAGTCTTTTTCACAATTCCCTCACATTCCACTTTTAGATTTAAGAACAAATGAGATATTTGCAATAGAAATAGTTAAAATGACTATTTACAGCAACTTTTTTTCAGCAGTCAATGAGAATTGAATATATAGAAGTTATTTGTTGGGGGGGCGCTAAAAAACGTGGCTGGGGGCGGCAAGACACATAAATACGGACCAGGAGGTAGAACACTTAAAAGTGTTTACACAGCGCAGGAAATGTTTTGTAAAAAACCGGTACGTGAAGGTTGTCGTCTATTTGCTGATACACAACACAGTTGGCTTTGTGTAGCCTTGTCGCCGACGTTAACCGGTACGTGAAGGTTGTCGTATATTTTCTCATACACAACACAGTAGGCTTTGTGTAGCCTTGTCGTCGACGTTAACCGGTACGTGAAGGTTGTCGTGTATTTGCTGGTACACAACACAGTTGGCTTTGTGTAGCCTTGTCGTCGACGTTAACCGGTACTTGAAGGTTGTCGTGTATTTGCTGGTACACAAAACAGTTGGCTTTGTGTAGCCTTGTCGTCGACGTTAACCGGTACGTGAAGGTTGTCGTGTATTTCCCGGTACACAACACAGTTGGCTTTGTGTAGCCTTGTCGCCGACGTTAACCGGTACGTGAAGGTTGTCGTGTATTTGCCGGTACACAACACAGTTGGCTTTGTGTAGCCTTGTCGTCGACGTTAACCGGTACGTGAAGGTTGTCGTGTATTTGCTGGTACACAACACAGTTGGCTTTGTGTAGCCTTGTCGTCGACGTTAACCGGTACGTGAAAGTTGTCGTGTATTTGCTGGTACACAAAACAGTTGGCTTTGTGTAGCCTTGTCGTCGACGTTAACCGGTACGTGAAGGTTGTCGTGTATTTGCCGGTACACAACACAGTTGGCTTTGTGTAGCCTTGTCGTCGACGTTAACCGGTACGTGAAGGTTGTCGTGTATTTCCCGGTACACAACACAGTTGGCTTTGTGTAGCCTTGTCGCCGACGTTAACCGGTACGTGAAGGTTGTCGTGTATTTGCCGGTACACAACACAGTTGGCTTTGTGTAGCCTTGTCGTCGACGTTAACCGGTACGTGAAGGTTGTCGTATATTTCCTCATATACAACACAGTAGGCTTTGTGTAGCCTTGTCGCCGGCGTTAACCGGTACGTGAAGCTTGTCGTGTATTTGCTGATACACAACACAGTTGGATTTGTGTAGCCTTGTCGTCGACGTTAACCGGTACGTGAAGGTTGTCGTATATTTGCTGGTACACAACACAGTTGGCATTGTGTAGCCTTGTCGTCGACGTTAACAGCGGCAATTGACCATGTTACTTGTACATAAACACCAAGTGACCCAAACGGTTTCAGTTAGAGGCAAAACATCAGTGATCACATTGAGTTTTTTCAACATAGTTTTCCAATCATTATATCCTGCAATACACACAACATAATTTTATCAAAACAAAATCAAGTAATATCGAGTCGGCTAGTGAATTTTGTTTAAGCTAATAATGTTCAGTGCAGTGAGTTTTGGGTACATGTATATCCGGTACAACTGTTGTAAAACCAGTGTCTTTGTTTCGTAAGCATGTTACGATTACAATATTATATTAATATCTATAAAAATTATTAATACCTATTTCTCTGGTATTCCATAATTTCTTCCACAGTCCAAGTCACGATCAATGCGATCCTCGTGTACTTTTACTCGAAGACTAAAGTGATCTTCGATCTAGTACATATTAATTCTTGTCAAGCGCAAATCAATTAACCGCCATTTCAGCGACTTGTTTAACTACTAAACACAGACGTCGCAAAATTTTCAGATCTATGTAAACATATAAATTGATAGGCGTATAAGTATATGAACGCTTTTAATAATTATATTTAGAAATTCCTCAATTTATTAATGGAATCGCTGAAATACAATTCTACATTTGGAGATATTTACTGTTTGCAATTGTACGTTCAGGTACAGGCGCAGGCAGCGTAACCCATACAAGGTCACAGGCCAGTCTACTTCTTCTTCTGATAGTTACTATCCGTTTCGGATGTTGGATATCATACAGACTATTTTAACTTTCTGTACTGTTGCACGATATAAGGCAGTTGTATTCAAATAAGTGAATTGTTTGAAATATTTGCGGCGACAAAAATCTTTGAAATTTAACAAATAACGAATAGACTAGATAAAAATTAAAATTTGCCTCTAGCAAATTCAAAACATTTGTACAGATTAAATCCAGTTACAATACGGTCTTAAAAATGTATATCTAGGTCACCAAAGAATTTACCTAAACCAAAGAAATATTAAGCCATTTTCGTTAACAATACAGTGGCTCAAATGTAGGCCTACAGATGATTTAAACAAAAATTTAACGAGCGCCTTTTGTATGATTATCATTGTTTTGTTTTGTTTCCTAAAATAACACTGAAAATAAATTTTAAAAATGTTTTAAACACACAATGAACGGCTTAGGAAGAAAGTATTCCTTAATATTGTCGGTTAGAGACCTTTTCGTTCACTTCTTTGTTTTCTTATAAAAAAGATTTCGTTGCAACGCTAATTATATTTTCTGCAGTAATAATATGGGAAGAACACATTATTTTTAGCAACTGCTTTGAATTTTAGAAGATTTTTTTATGCTTTGGGTTAAATTGTTAGAAACTAACTGTCTGATTGACTGAATAACTGTGGGTTACAAAATCGCTCTTAAGTTGAGGAGTAACGATGTTCAAGGCGAATTCCCAACCCCCGAATTTTTTTTCAAGGAAGGATTGCTTCTTATTAATGCGTCCTACTACCGGCATAAACAATTTAACCAGTGACGTTTATATTTATCACCTGAACGTATTTTAATCACCTGCTTACTTAAGGTGGTTGTAACTAGATTGCCGAGAACTCTCGAACATTGAACAAACGTACAAAACACTGCATGGAGTTAAAAGGTAAAAAACGAAAAGCGAGATTTGTATCGGCTTAACCTTTCGCCACGCCTAATCCTTGTTTCGAGTAGGTTACGCCTTCCAGCTTGCATAACATGTGTAGTGATCATGTTGCCTCGCTCCCGTGTTTTAACCAGGCTACGAAGGAGATGAAGCAGTTGTTCCTGTGTCTTAGTAACCGTCTGGGATTGTACACATCAAGGTGCTGAACAAGCAGTTTCTTTACCAGTAGGTAATAAGTAACACAGTCGTGAAACGTCACCAATTTCTTGATTCGCTGGCTGGAATAATATTTTCATAAACTAGCTAGTGTTGGTAGACTGATTAATTGATTAGAGGATAACTGAACCCACTATCCCAATTAAAACGTATTAGTACTTCTCACGTAAATTGCTACCTAGCACAGGACCCCTATTTAAGACTCACAATTCTTAGCTAGAATATCGATAAAACGATTACTACGGGAGACTACAATTAGAGGCGACATCTGTTGAAAATATATCAACAAAACGTTTGTCCAAGAAGATAACAAATTATGGACCACGGTCTTGACCTCTCCCCATGAAACAAAACTAAAATAATAGAGACTAAACCCTTGTTGAAAATATGTAAGACATGTATTCCATGAAAAACTTGTTTATCGACAGTAATTTCATTCTTTGAATGGAAACAATGATGAGCTATTATTTTATGGAGCGGTATTCCGATGTCTAACCATAATTAACGTTTCTAATGGAAACAACTTTTGGTTCCTCAGATGAGCAATTGTTTTCAGGGGAATTACAAATTACACAAAAAACTACACAGTACACTACTGTTAACTGAATTACAGTGTTACAATATTATCATCGACCTGCGGTAGTGAGTCCTGCAAACACTATTACATGAAAGTCTTCTTATCATATTTGTAGTTACAAATGGGTACACAAACTAAAAACTGTAGTAATCAATTTATAAAGAAGACGAAACAATAACTTAATATTCCAATATCGATAAAACAAAAAACAACATCTAAAAAATAAATAATATCTACCATAAACATATCCAATATAGTGATAGACTTGGTAGATGCGGTGGTGGAAACTACTGTCGGATCCGAACCCACCGATAGTCTAACACACCTACAGCAAATACAACAACCTAAAAAATAAAATAGAGAATAACTTTATTTTGTGTAATTTGTTGTTTTATAAATATCTCTTTAAAACAATAACAAAAATTTTATCTATTTAGTTTAAATTATTATTTAATTTTATTCTATTTCTAACACAGTATACGGAAAAAATAAAACAATACTGCACAATTTGCAATTTACGTACAGTTTTACAATTTAAGTACAATTTGCAATTTTGTTTTACTAGTTTGTATCATTTGATGGTCATTTATTAGTGTCGGTACTATCTAATTTAAAAAGGTCATTACCCATTTCCTGATTTACGTATTTCCTCAGTTTATAGGCTGTATTAACATTACCGCTATATTTTACACTTCCAATGTTCTTACTTTATAATTATCAAAGTCAACATAATAATTCCTTCTTATGTAAAAACGTCAAATAAAGAATAATATTTTTTAATTGAAGAAAACCTCTGTTTACAAAAATACATTTGTTTGCTTACCACTAGTGTATATTAATTATAAATTACTCTAAAAAACCCAACAACCTTTTAATGAAAACCATTTTAAACTGCCTGCTGATAGACACTACAAACGGGCAATAAAACAATAATTAAAAGTTTAAATAACTATTATTAAATAAATAATTATTAATACTTTTAACAAACATAACGTGTACTAAGGTAGCGGACAACTGGTTTCAAGTACAGCTTCCACACATTATTACCACACTTATCTAATTTATAATCAAGTGAACGCTCTAACGTTAATGTTTATTCAAACGATGTGTACAATCTCGACAGTAACCTTGCAATATCAGGAAACTTTAGAAACTATGCTGACCTCTCCTATTACACATATTATGTGGTCTGTTTCCTAGAAGCCATTACTAAAACACGCTTAAATTCCTAATCTCCAGTGAGAGTTATATATTAGGTCTACTATGGGCTTGCGTAGGTTTGTCTGATACATTGATCTGTATAGGTTTCTGATTGAATTCTTAATACACTCAGATAAGGATCTTAACAACGACAATGTAAACTTTACTGAATTAGAGTTACAAATGCTAGTGGTACATATGTACTGGGAATTATTCCTGTAAATCCGTGTTAAGTTCCCGTGTAATCAATTGAAGGGTCACTTTGAGTAGTACTTGAAATAGTTGTGTGTAGTTTGTGTAAACACCATTAAAGAAAACTATTTACAGTTTTTTCGAAATGGAATAATCTTTGACAATAATAACTAGAAAATAATACGGTCTTATAAATAAAATATTGAACTTGTCACAAGTGTTGGGACAATTTTTCCATCCTTGATAACAGGTTTTGGCTTTCTCGCTCTGAAGATGGCTCCCGTGCGAGCTGCCAAAGGGCCAGCAAGTAGTAACAACAAAACGTTTAATGCGGATTACGGTCAATAAGCCCGAGAATTTAATATAAGGACCAAATAACTTGGCGTTTATACTTCCATTATAAAATAAATTATACTCTAAAGTTCTTTTAACATAATATAAATATGTAAAGCCTAAAGTATAATCGGAACCCACAAGTGTAAAAAGCGATGGATTTAAAGTCAGAAATATACATTTATGGGGAAAAGGAGCTATTCATTTAAACAACGGCTTCAAGACAGGTTACAAACATTCCTAAAATCTGTACGTCATTTGAGAATCTGAACGCTACTCATCAGTGACAGATTTTCTAACGTTGAAGTAACTTACGCATACTGCTTGCTCATTACTCGTAAATACTACTTGATTTTGTGTTTTATTAAATCACAAGGTGTTTTACTAAAAAAAAAGGTGTTTTCGCCAACTTAATGTATAGGTCATATAAAGGAATGTAGAGGTTGATGCGGAATACTGATGCTGATTCACAAGCACACTTTCATTGTATAAAAACTTCTATGAATAAGCTTTGTTAGGTAAGCAATATTTTTGATAAGAAAATAAAACGATTCAGCCTATGAAAGTAAATATAGTATGATACAGCACTATCAATCTTATTTCATTGAAAACCAATATTGTCGAACGAATGGATGAATAGAAGAAGGGATAGTGTGGTAAGGCAAGCAATAAATATTTGTATAGGTATAGTAGTTATTGTGGTGAAATGAAAAAGATAACAAAAAAGAAAAATATATCGATTATAAAGCACGAAATGGATATAAGTAACAGTAAAACGCTACAAAATTTATTAATTATTAGTCTATAAATGGAGGTGCACGTAAATCAAATTACATTACGTAAAGCTAATAATTTTGTTGTAACCTATCGAGTGGCTGCTAGGCTACAACTGTTTGCTGACGTGGTTCCAGAGGTGAATTTGAATCATTGCTATGAACCGTTCTTCTCTGAAGACAATTTATTGACGATTAGCAAAATACAAAACTTCTACAATTTCCTTTATACAATTCTTCTTGAAATTAATATAATTCAATTAACTCGATTACTTTTAAACTCTAAGTACCTTCACTTACTAGTACTTAGTTCAACAAAATAATGCAACTACTTTTAGTTACTCTTTAAAAAGTTACAAACACCATCTCCAGTTATTATCTCCAGTAAAAAATAACCATCTCCAGTTATTAGGCTCTCTTAGAACACCTTCTAACACATATCAAAGTCAAAGTGAGACAGAAAGTAAGGTCTTTCAGAACTCTTACGACCAAATTTGGCTTCTCCAGCAAATGCTTGAGTTTTTATAGTACACCATTATGGGTGTAACCCTTATTTTTAGTGGTGGGACTGTTCCCTCCTCTTATTTCGAAAACCTTAACTATGATAGGCTAATATTATTAGAAGTGAGGGTAGTTTCTTACAATTTTTATAAGACTTCGTATTATTCGTCAAAGACTGTATCATGTGACCCTATGTCACTATTTGGTGGAGTTTCACTACTTTAGATTAACAGTTCTCACGGAGTAAAACACCTGGTTTCACCGATGTTCACACGGAGTACACCTGCCTTCACACTTGTGACCCATTACTTGACTCACCCCGAAAGGATATCAACTTTATGGTGACATTTATGTGTTCTGTCTGGACCATGTCACCATTAATTCTTATTTGATGTGTCTCGCCAGATTTCCAGACTTCCTTCAGTCACGCTTATTAAGAAAGAGTGTGAAATCTTTACCAATCGTGGGAAAGCTTCTAAAACTATCTTTATGTTCAAAACATCTGCTTGTCTGGTATATAGTCTGGTATTGCCAAATGTCAACTAAAAATTTATATAGCCTCACTTATAAATAACAATTATGATATAAGTACATTCATTGTAATTGATAGTTACAACATTTTATTAAATAAGAATGTATACGTTTCGTAAAAATAATTTAATTTAAAATGATTATGTTACTCAGTAAATAATAGTTACATTTTTTTAAGATTCCCTTGAATAATATATATCAACATTTTTACTAAACTTGTATTGCAACCACTAACACCAATACCTCGTTAAAAAGACAGCCTTGTATTCGGAAGATGCTAACTCTATTGTCTACCATTTACTACCAACAAAAATATAGACATTCTCTTTATCACTTTATTAAATTCCATTTTGCTTTATAACATTCCTTTACAGACAGCTTTTATAAAACAGTCTTTATGAAGACACAAGTTATCTACCAGCGAATATGTAAATATAATTAATTCACTACCGACTCGGAACACAAAGTTTTTTATGGGTAAAAACGTAAAAGTTTTACCTTATAGCCTGAACCGATTTTCGCTTTTAAAAAGCTTCTTCAGAGGCTGCCGCTGGGAGCACTGCCCGTCTTGTTGTTGTCGACGGTATCGACTTTTGAAAGATCGATAGTATGTGTCTGGTGTGTGATATGTTCGAAAAATGCGTGTGATTTGAATTGTGTCTGTTCGTTTAGGATGTCGTTTTTATGTGTTTTCGTGTGTTTGTTACAATCACATAAAAACGACATCTTAAACGAACAGACACAATTCAAATCACACGCACGCACTCACGCACTGGAGAAGCACATATATAGGCTATAGAGACAAGTTATGAACAATTTGAGTTGTCTCACTTCACAAACACTCAATACAATACTCATGCCTAATTAATAAAACTTGCACAATCGCATTTTCTACCGGCATATGCATTGAAAAAGGAATCTGACAATACATCTTACACATTAATAAAAATCTTATTTACATAAAAACAAATTTTTTCATCATTCCATCAAGAAACAAAACAAAATAACTAAATCCAAACAAAACTGTACACACACACACACACACACACACACACACACACACTCACACACACAGTGTGTGTATATAAATATATTACATTTAATATTTATATTACATTTAACAAATACAAATCAATACAAAACATGACACAATATTCAAAGCACTCAACATTGAAAATGCACAAAAAACTAACACATACACCACAATCACACACAATAAAACCAATTTGAAATACCAGAAGCCAACAGGAAGCCACAATAATAATATTCAAACCAACAACACATATGTACTTCACCAGACAAAAAAACCGGAAGGCTGAGGATGGGTACAAGATAGTACCCGAAACATGTTCCAAAAAAGGAGAAAAATAATAACATCTTGAGGTAAATTTAATTATAAATATTAAATGTATTATATACATCAAGAAACGGACTGTAGCAGAAAGTGACTAAATTAATATAACCATACAAGGTAAATAAGCCTACAGTGAAAAAAAAAACGAAAAGTGAGGTTATAAAACAAATGCAAAAACAAAAGTGTATAGTGGAAAAAAAATAGTGAAGTGAACATCAAATTAAGTGAAATCAACTACCAAATAACGGAAACTAAATATAAAACAAATTATCTCTCACATAAATATACATTAACATGTACACAAACAACATAACCACAATTCCATATAACCACATTACCAAATTATTAAACAAATTTCAAACACGAAAAAACAACTAATGAACACAAACATGAACATATACTTCAATAGACAATGCCAAAAACATAAATTAACACCTAAATACATCAACATAAACACAAACAACAAAAATATGTCTGCACAAAAAACTATAAAACAAGCACAAAGGCTATAGATACAAAACGAAATTAATCAATTATACAGTGAGAAAAATAGCATAACAGTAGACATATACAAACTACACTTAGAGCTAACAAGTTTATTACATCCAATCACTTGGAATAATAAATACAATAACATAGAACATAAAATAAGATTTGAAAAAACAAAAAGACTTATACAATCAACAAAAAACTTAACACATTAAAACAACAAAACAAAAAGCGAAAAAAAAAACAAAAATAAACACACATTTTACCCTCGAACCATTAACCTTAGCAATACAGAATTTAACAAAAAAGAAACAGAATATTTAAACAATATGTCAAAAACTAACATAACTCAAAATGCAAACAAAAATCTACAAAATTTAATAGTAGAAACAGAATTTGCCATTAACCTAATAAAAGACAATATACAAGAAGAAAAAAGAACAGAAGTAACACATATAATTAAAAAAAATAATCACTAGCGAAATGAAAAACAAAGATAAACAAAAGAAAAACAATAAAACAATAAAAGAAATTAAAAATAAAGTAAAGAACAATAATTTAATAATAACTAAAGCAGACAAAAGTCAAGCAACAGTAATCATTGATAAAGCAGACCACATAAAAAAAACCGAAGACTTCATCAACAATAATAAATGCGTACAACTAAATAAAAACCCAACAGAAAACTATCTTAAACAAACAATAAAACTAATAAAAACAACTAAAAAAATTTTCAACAATAAAAACACAGACATATATATAAATAATATCCAGAACCACCTAAAATGAATAGCCTAATAAAAATACACAAATTAAACAACCCAATACGTCCATTAATCAATTTCAGAAAAGCTCCTACATACAAAATAGCAAAAATAATAGCACAAAAACTAAAAAATAACCATCTAACAAATAACCATCATAACATAAAAAATACATACGAATTAATAGACAAACTAAAAATAATAAATGTAAATGAAATAAATTTTTCACATCATATGACATAACAAACATGTACACCAACATCCCAGTAGAAGAAACAATTGACATAATAATAAACAAACTTAAAGAACAAAATGAAAACAAACAATATATAACAGAAATAAAAAATAGCCTCCAACTAATACTAAAACAAAATTACTTTGAATTTAATAGCAAAATTTATCAACAGAAAGAAGGTTTAGCAATGGGATCACCATTATCAAGCATAATAGCAGAAATATTCCTACAACACGTAGACACCAAAACACAAAATATCATAAAATCACATGACCCAAATGGCATATGGATAAGATATGTAGATGATGGGCTATATGTATCAAATAACAAAAACACAAATGCAGAGAACATACTGGAACAAATCAATAACATACATCCCAAAATACAATTCACAGAAGAAAAAGAAAAACATAACAAAATCAACTATTTAGACATAACCAACACAAGATACAACAACCACATACAATATGCAATATATAGAAAACCAACTTCCACTAACATCATTATACCTAACCATTCTGACCACCCACCACAACATAAAATGGCAGCATTTTATTCGCTATTTAACAGAATGTACAAAATTCCCCTAAACAAACAAGAAACTGACAAAGAAAGAAATATAATATACCAAATTGGTTATGAAAATGGATACAATAAAAACACTGTGATCAAAATAGAAAATAAAATCAAATCTAAAATAAAAACTGAACAACTAAGAATTAATCAAACTGAACAACACATAAATAATAACAACAACACAAAATGGGCCACATTCACATACATAAATAATAAAATGACAAAACTAACAAAACTATTTAAAAACACAGATATAAAAATAGCATACAAAACTAATAAAAATAAATTACAAAATCTAAATAGCTCACACAACAAAGATAATACAACAACTAACGGGGTATATAAAATTGAATGCCAAGATTGCAATAAATGTTACATAGGACAAACAAAAAAAAAAGCTGAAAAAACGTTATTTTGAACACCTAAATGCATACAAAAAACCAGAAATATTAAATCCAATTTAGCCACACATGCAATAAACACAGGACATGAATTCCCAGACATAACCAATGTAACACTAATAAAACATATACCACACAAAGGCACCATAATGAACATTTGGGAAAATTTACAAATATACAAACATAAAACAGAAAACAAACTAATATCTGAACAAATACAAATCAATACAAAACATGACACAATATTCAAAGCACTCAACATTGAAAATGCACAAAAAACTAACACATACACCACAATCACACACAATAAAACCAATTTGAAATACCAGAAGCCAACAGGAAGCCACAATAATAATAGTCAACCAACAACACATATGTACTTCACCGGACAAAAAAAAACCGGAAGGTTGAGGATGGGTACAAGATAGTACCCGAAACATGTTCCAAAAAAGGAGAAAAAAATAACATCTTGAGGTGAATTTAATTATAAATATTAAATGTATTATATACATCAAGAAACGGACTGTAGCAGAAAGTGACTAAATATATATATATATTGTAATATAACGGTGATTGAGTGGGTATAATAAATGATCAATAAGATTTCTGTTGTGTTATTCTGTCCCACGTTGGATACGTCAAGTTATGTAATAACTCTTTGAGTGGTGGAATAATAAAATAAATACCGATGTATGTAGATTGTGCTCTCCTGTAAGTCCCACTGGTTGTGCTAGCTGATTTTGTAATAAAACGATATTGCAAAATATAGCTTAATTTATAATATGTGTAGTACGTAGCTAATATCTTCTTGTCTTCTAAGCTCTCACTGCTGGTCTTCACTTTGGTAATAAATAATTGTAATTGTAATGGTGTTCTGGTATAATATTACCCAGATTGACTTTTATGGTGCGTAGGTGTAGTAATGACGTTCCGCTCCGGGAGACGTCGATTTGGTAATGTTCCTAAATAATGCTGTTATCAAATGTTCTTGGTGTATGTTGTTGTTGTAGCAATTTGAAATGTGATATAATTTTATAATTCTGAAATAATTGTTTTCGAGGTGTTTATATTCTTAAAATTTAGTAATAAATTGAGATTATTGATTGTAATTATAAATAGTATGGTATGGTGTGTCTTCTAGTAATGATCTTCCCTTCGTTAAATTTATTAAAAAGACAATCCACTTTGAATTAGGCGCGAACAGCTCTCTTCTTCTTCCTCTTGAAAGGTTGTAATTCGCATATATTGCCTTTAAAGGTTGTCGAGTTTTCTTTATTAATTAATGGTTATATTCCTTTATTAAAGAAATCAAATTCAATTCACTAGATAACAAGCGTTTATTCAACAAAATAATGAATTTGCTTAATTGAAAACAATGTTATAATGCCGTATCGACTCACTCAGGTCCGGTCGATCTATGACTTTTATATTGGTATTATACACATATAGGTTCTTTTAACGGTTATTTATAAAAAAGCCAGAGAAGGTCAGGGTCAGAAAGTATAACACTTACAATGCTGAAAATGTATTAAAATTAAACAATAGAATGGTAATTAGTAATAATAAAAGTTTATATATAATTTTTATTCACCACAGTACAGCAAACAGTCGACTGGTTGTGTTGATGAGATCAGTCAAAATGGTCGTCTGGCGCATGCGTGGATTTCACCTTCTAACATTGACAAAGTACTTGTGGAATAAATATGTTCCTTCTGCGATTAAATCCTCTTCGTAATCGTTTAATCTCTTCTTGGGTATAGCTTAATGTCACTGGAGTAAGATGGAAAAGTCACTGGGTGTAAAAATGTTGTTAAATAAGTAGATCAATTGGTGTTTATGTGTGTCCGTTTAACCTCGAATATTCACTTGGTATTTGGTGTGATTCCAGTGTTATTTCGTTTAAATAGTGATATGTGATGCTGTTTATAGGTGTTATGTAGTTCATAGGGCAACTTCACCACTTCACAATGATTAGAATAGTTTAAAATTTAATTTTTACACAAAAACTGATTCCGAACTTTAGTTATACGTAATCGCCATTAAGGATGGGTTTTATAAAATATTCACGTAAAGTGTGCTCTTCAATGTATAATAATGAACTGCCTGGATTTCCTTCGTCATCCGAAACGTCTTAGCCAATTTAATATTAAAAAGACATTGTTTAAAATTGCCATAACTTCCGACACACTTTAATTTCGTGCACTATGCTTATAAAGTAAATTCGTTATTACTTAACTGTTTGAAATATAAAATACATATTCGTTTTCACTATTCTATTCTACTTATTTTGATAGTAATTAAGTTAGTATTACAAAGTTTTATCTGAAAATTATTTCTTATAATTTTTTAGGAGGTAGGCCTAAAATTATACTTCCCTGTCTTCTATGTAAATAATAGCCATTTTAACTAATATAATTATTATTCTATGAAATCTGAAATTTGTATAATTATCAATTCTCACTTATTTTATTGCAATTTAGTATATTAATGATGGTTTTTTCATATAATTCAGTTGTATATGATTCCCCTTCTGATAAAGTTAGTGAACCTATTTCAGTTTCAAATGGTATTTCATTATACAAATAAATAATTTTACTCATAGAATGACCATATCTTTAGAAAGCCTTATTTAAATAGTATTTAATATGTTGGGTGTATCTTGCCTAAATATTGTCAGTTTGACTGGTTTATAAGATTAGGTTTATTAATTATTCTGCATTTTAACTTTATTATATTGCCTAGATTTGAATTGTGGCTATTTGCAGAATGTTTTACTAATGTAATTATTTTATTTCCTTCTCTGACTTCTGACTCTGATATATTTGATTAAAAATTAGTTCTCTGATCTGGCATAACAGTAATTATAGATTATACAATTAAAATATAACACCCAGATATATAAAACTGGTGTTCTTAATAACATTGTTTTGGTATATCACCTAATAACATAATAAAAAGTATTTCTACCACATTGGAATGTTATCTACTTTTAGATAATGCATTCCTAAATTAACATGAACAATAAAATAACAATTATAATACTAGTATTTCTTATGACTAACCCTTACTTATCTAAATGCTATATTTAATTAGAACCCCACATTTGGATCCATATATAATTGTTAATACCTTCTACTACTCCATCATAAACAGTTAGTTCTGTAATTCCCCATTTTATAATATTTATGCCCCCTCTTAAAGTATAACCCTGGCTATCTAAGTTATATTCCATTCTATGGAATGTTCATACAGTTTTAGTAGCTTTTTATTAGTAAAATTACTACTTCATTATCAAAGTAGGCACTGTTCACAAAACTTAAAGTTTGTTACTTTGTACTGCTACTCATGCACCTTTCTTAAAGTTTATTAGTTATAATTTGATCACTTACACCTTTCCATGGTAAATTATTACTATATTTACTAGTCTTTTTCTAGTTTTTAATATGAAATATTCAACCATGGGGGAACTGTGAAGATTTGTTTATGCACATTACACAATAACTTTTTGAATGCACTAATATTTACTACAGCTAACACTTTTAGTTTTTTGTCAGTTTTACAGTGATATGGTTTTTTATTGTGTTATACTTTCTTTTTTGGGCATTCATTGATTTTGGGGTTTTTTGGGGGTTCTTTCCCTATGGAGTTTTTGTTTTATATGGGTCGTCTTAATTATTCTTCTTTCTTCTTGAGTTTGGTTATTCTTCCTTCTTCTGTAGTTTTGGATTATCCTTCCTTCTTCCTTCTTCTGTAGTTCTTATTTTTATTATTCTTCCTTCTTCTTTGAGTTTGGTTCTTCTTTATTCTTCCTTCTTCCTTCTTCAGTAGTAGTAGTTTTAATTAGTCTTCCTTCTTCTTTCTTCAGTAGATTTAGTTTGTTCTTCTTTCTTCAGTAATAGTAGTTTTAATTATTCTTCTTTCTTCTGTCTTCTGTATCTTTGATTGTTCTTCTTTCTTCAGTAATAGTAGTTTTAATTATTCTTCTTTCTTCTGTCTTCTGTATCTTTGATCGTTCTTCTGTCTTCATTCTTCAGTAGTAGTAGTTTTAATTAGTCTTCTTTCTTCTGTCTTCTGTAGTGGTAGTTTTGACTATTCTTCCTTCTTCTGTAGTTTTTCGCCGTGTATGCCTTCGTTTCTTCTGGTCTGGTTTCTTTGACGGGGTATATTAATTGCCTGCTTCTATCTTACCTGGGTAATTTTGTTATTATTAATTTTAGTCTTCTGGGTTTTTAAATTTGTATTATATTATATTATTTGCAGAATTTTTCTTTATTTAACCTTTCTTGTGAATATATTATTAAACAGTGCATTTTAATTAATTCTCATCTGGATATTCCATATATTAGAGCTTTATTAATGATCATTGAGTAATGCATTTGTGTGGATTATCTGTCACGCTACAGATTGCTCTCTTCCAGAAGTGATTAGTTCAGATCATACTTAGTTTGTCTGAAATAATTGCTTATGACATTATATTATAAATTATATTTCTTTACTTCCTTCACATTTCTAAAAAATTTTTTCTCCCATATTTTTGAGCTTATCTATATTTCATTATTAACTGGATTCTTACTGATAGTAATAGTCATCTGAGGTTCGTTATTTTTTATTTTTCCATTTTCTTCTTAACTCGTTTCTTTATCCTTGGGATATTTATTCCCTAAAATTCCCTAATACGTTAGCTGGGGCAGTGTCCAGAGGGGCTCTGTAGGCATCTCACTCTGCTGGCCATACTACGTCATTTATTGATTACAGAGGTAAATCATCTCTGACCAATACATAATAATACTGCTGGACTTATCTCAGACAGTCATTAATAAAATTATATAAGAATAGTCCACCTTATGACTATTAAAAAAAAAAATTAAATATCTTTGGATATTTCACTTCGTATACGAACAGATCTATTTATATATCTATCTTAGTGAATCTCTATCTCAGTTATTTTTCTCAATTGTTAGCTCTGCTGGCATTTTATTTCTCCTTGTGATTGGAAGCTGGTATAATATAATCATCACTTATTATTCAGTGTAAAGTTTTTAATTCTCTGTCATTTTTTGACTGTTATCACAATCTCCTTCTGGTCATTGGTAGCATATATTTTGTATTATATTTTTGTTCCTTTATTAATTCTTGTGAATCGTTCCACTAGTATTATGTTTTTTCAATTACTCTTTTAATTGTCTTTCTTATAACTGACATTTATATATGATCATCTTTTTCTTATGGACTTATTTATATATGGTTTTTTCTTTCTTTTTTAAAATTTTATTCTGCTCTTGCTTTTTATCCAAATGCACTCTTTATTATTAATGTCATATGTTTAATATCTCTGTTTATTTGACATAAAATTCTCATTAATTTCACTTCACAATAAGTTTATTCATTTAAATGGTATCAGTGGTTTGTATTGCCATTTCTTTATTCTGGAAAGTTTTTCAGAATTGGTCCCATATATAATTGTTTGTAATGTGTTATCCAAATTCTTTTTCTCCTTGTTCATTTCTAAAAGTTGTTTTTAAAATAAGGTAGTAAATTGTTTTTACTTGGGTTTTTGAATTTTGATGATTTAATTCAAAATTCATTTTCTCTTTGATTCATAAATTGTTTCCTAAATGGTAGGCAGTAAGTAGTCATTACTTCATTTTTGAATTTTGAGATTTAATTCAAAATTCATTTTCTTCTTGATTCATAAATGGTTTTCTAAATAATAGGTAGTAAGTAGTCATTACTTCATTTTTGAATTTTTACTTTAATTCTTTCTTCCATACATTCAATTATTCATAATATTTTTTCATAAATATGGTTAACATATCATATTATTACCCTAAATATGGTATTAGCTCTCTTCTTTTCTTTATTTCAAATGTACTTCTTATAATTATTTTTCAACAAAATTACCCAGGTTGAAGATTTTTATTAGGTTGGACAATTGCTCATAATTTCTTTTTCTTTGACATAGTTTTTTGCCGTTGCCGGTTATCATAACATCAGTCCCTTTTTGTGGAGGTGTATGGTATTAGACTTAACCGTAGTCTGTCACTTCATTTGCTCTCATTGTCCGGATGACCATAGTCTTCATCATCGTTCCGGTACTAGTGATATCTCTGGCCTTTGTCTTGTATTTCATTTTCCTAGCTGCTATTCCTTTGTTGGCTGCTAAGCTTATTCGGCTCCCTCTATCATAGTGTTTTATATACCAGTACGTCTCTGGTCCATCAATGATCAATGATACCATTGACAATCTACCATATATCTCCATCCCTGTTGTATTCCATTTACCTCTGATCACTTCCCCGTGGTAAACTACTGTCTGCTGGTAAACCATTTCTGAGATTACCATCAATCTATTTCCATAATTTCTGGAACTCACGATTTCTTCATTGTTGGTAATAGGGATATTATCATTATCAAATAAACCATGGTTCATCATTTCCATTTCTTCCCTTGTTTTCATTAATTTCTTTGGATGCCTTCTTTTCATTCTCTTTTGTTTCACTTCCATATCCTTAGTATTTTCTTTCTTCCCGTTCGTTTTCTTTTCAGGTAACACTATCACTGGCTCCATTGTTTTATTGTTTGGTATTTCCTTTCGTTCTGGTTTGCTGTTGTCCAGTGTCTTATCCAATTCTTCAACCAAGGATGTGACGTTTTTATCTATTTCACTCAAACCTTCCTTCAAGATTTGTCTGTATTCTTTTCTATCCCTTCTTTCCTCTTCCCTGTCTTCTTTCATTTCCTTATGCCATCGTCGGTTATCCTCCCTTATTTCTTCTCTTAACCGTTGGTAGTCCTCTCTTAACTCTTTCCTTAACTGTTGATGATCACTTTCGATTTTCTTATTGGTTTCTTCCATCTTTTCTTCCAAATTCTTCTTATTTTCTTCCATTTTCTTTTCCACCTTTTTACTGGTTTCCTCAATTCTCTTATTGGTCCTTTCTATTTTACGGCCCAATTCTTCTTTTGTTTCTTGGTTGTCCTTCTTCAATTCTTCCTTTAAAGATTGGTTATCATTCTTCAACTCTTCTAACCTTTTATTATTTTCTTCTGTAGTAGAATCCATTTTCTTACTTAATTCTTCCTTGGTTGCTTGGTTGTCCTTCTTCAAGTTTTCTTCCATCTTCTTGCTGTTTTCTTCCATCTTCTTATTTAAATCTTGACTCAACTTCTCACTGGTTGATTTGAATTCCCGGAGGATCATTTCCATCATTTTGTTCGTTGTACCTTCTTCTGTAGTCCTAGACTTATCCACTTCCTTGTCTTGGACATGTACGTCCCCTGTTTGAGTGGGTACTTCTGGTTGTTTCTCTGGTGGTGTTGGTTGTTTATGTTCCACCCGTCCTAATATTCTTTCCACGTCCTCCACTGGGGTCGCCTCCTTATCCTCCATATCGAGTTCTTTCTCGGCCTCCGCCGCTCTCTTCTTTGATGTGGCACGACGCATTATTTTCCCTGATTCCCTGGCTGGGTAACCGCTGCCAAGCTGAATTAGGAATTGGGTAACTAATTACAGTAATTTCAACCCCTAATTACAGCCCCACGTTGGGCGCCAATTTTGTAATATAACGGTGATTGAGTGGGTATAATAAATGATCAATAAGATTTCTGTTGTGTTATTCTGTCCCACGTTGGATACGTCAAGTTATGTAATAACTCTTTGAGTGGTGGAATAATAAAATAAATACCGATGTATGTAGATTGTGCTCTCCTGTAAGTCCCACTGGTTGTGCTAGCTGATTTTGTAATAAAACGATATTGCAAAATATAGCTTAATTTATAATATGTGTAGTACGTAGCTAATATCTTCTTGTCTTCTAAGCTCTCACTGCTGGTCTTCACTTTGGTAATATATAATTGTAATTGTAATGGTGTTCTGGTATAATATTACCCAGATTGACTTTTATGGTGCGTAGGTGTAGTAATGACGTTCCGCTCCGGGAGACGTCGATTTGGTAATGTTCCTAAATAATGCTGTTATCAAATGTTCTTGGTGTATGTTGTTGTTGTAGCAATTTGAAATGTGATATAATTTTATAATTCTGAAATAATTGTTTTCGAGGTGTTTATATTCTTAAAATTTAGTAATAAATTGAGATTATTGATTGTAATTATAAATAGTATGGTATGGTGTGTCTTCTAGTAATGATCTTCCCTTCGTTAAATTTATTAAAAAGACAATCCACTTTGAATTAGGCGCGAACAGCTCTCTTCTTCTTCCTCTTGAAAGGTTGTAATTCGCATATATTGCCTTTAAAGGTTGTCGAGTTTTCTTTATTAATTAATGGTTATATTCCTTTATTAAAGAAATCAAATTCAATTCACTAGATAACAAGCGTTTATTCAACAAAATAATGAATTTGCTTAATTGAAAACAATGTTATAATGCCGTATCGACTCACTCAGGTCCGGTCGATCT
This sequence comes from Magicicada septendecula, assembly GCA_034769895.1. NCBI lineage: Eukaryota > Metazoa > Arthropoda > Insecta > Hemiptera > Cicadidae > Magicicada > Magicicada septendecula. The sequence goes on from CM068371.1 coordinate 431,063,851, forward strand.
ATGACTTTTATATTGGTATTATACACATATAGGTTCTTTTAACGGTTATTTATAAAAAAGCCAGAGAAGGTCAGGGTCAGAAAGTATAACACTTACAATGCTGAAAATGTATTAAAATTAAACAATAGAATGGTAATTAGTAATAATAAAAGTTTATATATAATTTTTATTCACCACAGTACAGCAAACAGTCGACTGGTTGTGTTGATGAGATCAGTCAAAATGGTCGTCTGGCGCATGCGTGGATTTCACCTTCTAACATTGACAAAGTACTTGTGGAATAAATATGTTCCTTCTGCGATTAAATCCTCTTCGTAATCGTTTAATCTCTTCTTGGGTATAGCTTAATGTCACTGGAGTAAGATGGAAAAGTCACTGGGTGTAAAAATGTTGTTAAATAAGTAGATCAATTGGTGTTTATGTGTGTCCGTTTAACCTCGAATATTCACTTGGTATTTGGTGTGATTCCAGTGTTATTTCGTTTAAATAGTGATATGTGATGCTGTTTATAGGTGTTATGTAGTTCATAGGGCAACTTCACCACTTCACAATGATTAGAATAGTTTAAAATTTAATTTTTACACAAAAACTGATTCCGAACTTTAGTTATACGTAATCGCCATTAAGGTTGGGTTTTATAAAATATTCACGTAAAGTGTGCTCTTCAATGTATAATAATGAACTGCCTGGATTTCCTTCGTCATCCGAAACGTCTTAGCCAATTTAATATTAAAAAGACATTGTTTAAAATTGCCATAACTTCCGACACACTTTAATTTCGTGCACTATGCTTATAAAGTAAATTCGTTATTACTTAACTGTTTGAAATATAAAATACATATTCGTTTTCACTATTCTATTCTACTTATTGTGATAGTAATTAAGTTAGTATTACAAAGTTTTATCTGAAAATTATTTCTTATAATTTTTTAGGAGGTAGGCCTAAAATTATACTTCCCTGTCTTCTATGTAAATAATAGCCATTTTAACTAATATAATTATTATTCTATGAAATCTGAAATTTGTATAATTATCAATTCTCACTTATTTTATTGCAATTTAGTATATTAATGATGGTTTTTTCATATAATTCAGTTGTATATGATTCCCCTTCTGATAAAGTTAGTGAACCTATTTCAGTTTCAAATGGTATTTCATTATACAAATAAATAATTTTACTCATAGAATGACCATATCTTTAGAAAGCCTTATTTAAATAGTATTTAATATGTTGGGTGTATCTTGCCTAAATATTGTCAGTTTGACTGGTTTATAAGATTAGGTTTATTAATTATTCTGCATTTTAACTTTATTATATTGCCTAGATTTGAATTTTGGCTATTTGCAGAATGTTTTACTAATGTAATTATTTTATTTCCTTCTCTGACTTCTGACTCTGATATATTTGATTAAAAATTAGTTCTCTGATCTGGCATAACAGTAATTATAGATTATACAATTAAAATATAACACCCAGATATATAAAACTGGTGTTCTTAATAACATTGTTTTGGTATATCACCTAATAACATAATAAAAAGTATTTCTACCACATTGGAATGTTATCTAATTTTAGATAATGCATTCCTAAATTAACATGAACAATAAAATAACAATTATAATACTAGTATTTCTTATGACTAACCCTTACTTATCTAAATGCTATATTTAATTAGAACCCCACATTTGGATCCATATATAATTGTTAATACCTTCTACTACTCCATCATAAACAGTTAGTTCTGTAATTCCCCATTTTATAATATTTATGCCCCCTCTTAAAGTATAACCCTGGCTATCTAAGTTATATTCCATTCTATGGAATGTTCATACAGTTTTAGTAGCTTTTTATTAGTAAAATTACTACTTCATTATCAAAGTAGGCACTGTTCACAAAACTTAAAGTTTGTTACTTTGTACTGCTACTCATGCACCTTTCTTAAAGTTTATTAGTTATAATTTGATCACTTACACCTTTCCATGGTAAATTATTACTATATTTACTAGTCTTTTTCTAGTTTTTAATATGAAATATTCAACCATGGGGGAACTGTGAAGATTTGTTTATGCACATTACACAATAACTTTTTGAATGCACTAATATTTACTACAGCTAACAATTTTAGTTTTTTGTCAGTTTTACAGTGATATGGTTTTTTATTGTGTTATACTTTCTTTTTTGGGCATTCATTGATTTTGGGGTTTTTTGGGGGTTCTTTCCCTATGGAGTTTTTGTTTTATATGGGTCGTCTTAATTATTCTTCTTTCTTCTTGAGTTTGGTTATTCTTCCTTCTTCTGTAGTTTTGGATTATCCTTCCTTCTTCCTTCTTCTGTAGTTCTTATTTTTATTATTCTTCCTTCTTCTTTGAGTTTGGTTCTTCTTTATTCTTCCTTCTTCCTTCTTCAGTAGTAGTAGTTTTAATTAGTCTTCCTTCTTCTTTCGTCAGTAGATTTAGTTTGTTCTTCTTTCTTCAGTAATAGTAGTTTTAATTATTCTTCTTTCTTCTGTCTTCTGTATCTTTGATTGTTCTTCTTTCTTCAGTAATAGTAGTTTTAATTATTCTTCTTTCTTCTGTCTTCTGTATCTTTGATCGTTCTTCTGTCTTCATTCTTCAGTAGTAGTAGTTTTAATTAGTCTTCTTTCTTCTGTCTTCTGTAGTGGTAGTTTTGACTATTCTTCCTTCTTCTGTAGTTTTTCGCCGTGTATGCCTTCGTTTCTTCTGGTCTGGTTTCTTTGACGGGGTATATTAATTGCCTGCTTCTATCTTACCTGGGTAATTTTGTTATTATTAATTTTAGTCTTCTGGGTTTTTAAATTTGTATTATATTATATTATTTGCAGAATTTTTCTTTATTTAACCTTTCTTGTGAATATATTATTAAACAGTGCATTTTAATTAATTCTCATCTGGATATTCCATATATTAGAGCTTTATTAATGATCATTGAGTAATGCATTTGTGTGGATTATCTGTCACGCTACAGATTGCTCTCTTCCAGAAGTGATTAGTTCAGATCATACTTAGTTTGTCTGAAATAATTGCTTATGACATTATATTATAAATTATATTTCTTTACTTCCTTCACATTTCTAAAAAATTTTTTCTCCCATATTTTTGAGCTTATCTATATTTCATTATTAACTGGATTCTTACTGATAGTAATAGTCATCTGAGGTTCGTTATTTTTTATTTTTCCATTTTCTTCTTAACTCGTTTCTTTATCCTTGGGATATTTATTCCCTAAAATTCCCTAATACGTTAGCTGGGGCAGTGTCCAGAGGGGCTCTGTAGGCATCTCACTCTGCTGGCCATACTACGTCATTTATTGATTACAGAGGTAAATCATCTCTGACCAATACATAATAATACTGCTGGACTTATCTCAGACAGTCATTAATAAAATTATATAAGAATAGTCCACCTTATGACTATTAAAAAAAAAAATTAAATATCTTTGGATATTTCACTTCGTATACGAACAGATCTATTTATATATCTATCTTAGTGAATCTCTATCTCAGTTATTTTTCTCAATGGTTAGCTCTGCTGGCATTTTATTTCTCCTTGTGATTGGAAGCTGGTATAATATAATCATCACTTATTATTCAGTGTAAAGTTTTTAATTCTCTGTCATTTTTTGACTGTTATCACAATCTCCTTCTGGTCATTGGTAGCATATATTTTGTATTATATTTTTGTTCCTTTATTAATTCTTGTGAATCGTTCCACTAGTATTATGTTTTTTCAATTACTCTTTTAATTGTCTTTCTTATAACTGACATTTATATATGATCATCTTTTTCTTATGGACTTATTTATATATGGTTTTTTCTTTCTTTTTTAAAATTTTATTCTGCTCTTGCTTTTTATCCAAATGCACTCTTTATTATTAATGTCATATGTTTAATATCTCTGTTTATTTGACATAAAATTCTCATTAATTTCACTTCACAATAAGTTTATTCATTTAAATGGTATCAGTGGTTTGTATTGCCATTTCTTTATTCTGGAAAGTTTTTCAGAATTGGTCCCATATATAATTGTTTGTAATGTGTTATCCAAATTCTTTTTCTCCTTGTTCATTTCTAAAAGTTGTTTTTAAAATAAGGTAGTAAATTGTTTTTACTTGGGTTTTTGAATTTTGATGATTTAATTCAAAATTCATTTTCTCTTTGATTCATAAATTGTTTCCTAAATGGTAGGCAGTAAGTAGTCATTACTTCATTTTTGAATTTTGAGATTTAATTCAAAATTCATTTTCTTCTTGATTCATAAATGGTTTTCTAAATAATAGGTAGTAAGTAGTCATTACTTCATTTTTGAATTTTTACTTTAATTCTTTCTTCCATACATTCAATTATTCATAATATTTTTTCATAAATATGGTTAACATATCATATTATTACCCTAAATATGGTATTAGCTCTCTTCTTTTCTTTATTTCAAATGTACTTCTTATAATTATTTTTCAACAAAATTACCCAGGTTGAAGATTTTTATTAGGTTGGACAATTGCTCATAATTTCTTTTTCTTTGACATAGTTTTTTGCCGTTGCCGGTTATCATAACATCAGTCCCTTTTTGTGGAGGTGTATGGTATTAGACTTAACCGTAGTCTGTCACTTCATTTGCTCTCATTGTCCGGATGACCATAGTCTTCATCATCGTTCCGGTACTAGTGATATCTCTGGCCTTTGTCTTGTATTTCATTTTCCTAGCTGCTATTCCTTTGTTGGCTGCTAAGCTTATTCGGCTCCCTCTATCATAGTGTTATATATACCAGTACGTCTCTGGTCCATCAATGATCAATGATACCATTGACAATCTACCATATATCTCCATCCCTGTTGTATTCCATTTACCTCTGATCACTTCCCCGTGGTAAACTACTGTCTGCTGGTAAACCATTTCTGAGATTACCATCAATCTATTTCCATAATTTCTGGAACTCACGATTTCTTCATTGTTGGTAATAGGGATATTATCATTATCAAATAAACCATGGTTCATCATTTCCATTTCTTCCCTTGTTTTCATTAATTTCTTTGGATGCCTTCTTTTCATTCTCTTTTGTTTCACTTCCATATCCTTAGTATTTTCTTTCTTCCCGTTCGTTTTCTTTTCAGGTAACACTATCACTGGCTCCATTGTTTTATTGTTTGGTATTTCCTTTCGTTCTGGTTTGCTGTTGTCCAGTGTCTTATCCAATTCTTCATCCAAGGATGTGACGTTTTTATCTATTTCACTCAAACCTTCCTTCAAGATTTGTCTGTATTCTTTTCTATCCCTTCTTTCCTCTTCCCTGTCTTCTTTCATTTCCTTATGCCATCGTCGGTTATCCTCCCTTATTTCTTCTCTTAACCGTTGGTAGTCCTCTCTTAACTCTTTCCTTAACTGTTGATGATCACTTTCGATTTTCTTATTGGTTTCTTCCATCTTTTCTTCCAAATTCTTCTTATTTTCTTCCATTTTCTTTTCCACCTTTTTACTGGTTTCCTCAATTCTCTTATTGGTCCTTTCTATTTTACGGCCCAATTCTTCTTTTGTTTCTTGGTTGTCCTTCTTCAATTCTTCCTTTAAAGATTGGTTATCATTCTTCAACTCTTCTAACCTTTTATTATTTTCTTCTGTAGTAGAATCCATTTTCTTACTTAATTCTTCCTTGGTTGCTTGGTTGTCCTTCTTCAAGTTTTCTTCCATCTTCTTGCTGTTTTCTTCCATCTTCTTATTTAAATCTTGACTCAACTTCTCACTGGTTGATTTGAATTCCCGGAGGATCTTTTCCATCATTTTGTTCGTTGTACCTTCTTCTGTAGTCCTAGACTTATCCACTTCCTTGTCTTGGACATGTACGTCCCCTGTTTGAGTGGGTACTTCTGGTTGTTTCTCTGGTGGTGTTGGTTGTTTATGTTCCACCCGTCCTAATATTCTTTCCACGTCCTCCACTGGGGTTGCCTCCTTATCCTCCATATCGAGTTCTTTCTCGGCTTCCGCCGCTCTCTTCTTTGATGTGGCACGACGCATTATTTTCCCTGATTCCCTGGCTGGGTAACCGCTGCCAAGCTGAATTAGGAATTGGGTAAGTAATTACAGTAATTTCAACCCCTAATTACAGCCCCACGTTGGGCGCCAATTTTGTAATATAACGGTGATTGAGTGGGTATAATAAATGATCAATAAGATTTCTGTTGTGTTATTCTGTCCCACGTTGGATACGTCAAGTTATGTAATAACTCTTTGAGTGGTGGAATAATAAAATAAATACCGATGTATGTAGATTGTGCTCTCCTGTAAGTCCCACTGGTTGTGCTAGCTGATTTTGTAATAAAACGATATTGCAAAATATAGCTTAATTTATAATATGTGTAGTACGTAGCTAATATCTTCTTGTCTTCTAAGCTCTCACTGCTGGTCTTCACTTTGGTAATATATAATTGTAATTGTAATGGTGTTCTGGTATAATATTACCCAGATTGACTTTTATGGTGCGTAGGTGTAGTAATGACGTTCCGCTCCGGGAGACGTCGATTTGGTAATGTTCCTAAATAATGCTGTTATCAAATGTTCTTGGTGTATGTTGTTGTTGTAGCAATTTGAAATGTGATATAATTTTATAATTCTGAAATAATTGTTTTCGAGGTGTTTATATTCTTAAAATTTAGTAATAAATTGAGATTATTGATTGTAATTATAAATAGTATGGTATGGTGTGTCTTCTAGTAATGATCTTCCCTTCGTTAAATTTATTAAAAAGACAATCCATTTTGAATTAGGCGCGAACAGCTCTCTTCTTCTTCCTCTTGAAAGGTTGTAATTCGCATATATTGCCTTTAAAGGTTGTCGAGTTTTCTTTATTAATTAATGGTTATATTCCTTTATTAAAGAAATCAAATTCAATTCACTAGATAACAAGCGTTTATTCAACAAAATAATGAATTTGCTTAATTGAAAACAATGTTATAATGCCGTATCGACTCACTCAGGTCCGGTCGATCTATGACTTTTATATTGGTATTATACACATATAGGTTCTTTTAACGGTTATTTATAAAAAAGCCAGAGAAGGTCAGGGTCAGAAAGTATAACACTTACAATGCTGAAAATGTATTAAAATTAAACAATAGAATGGTAATTAGTAATAATAAAAGTTTATATATAATTTTTATTCACCACAGTACAGCAAACAGTCGACTGGTTGTGTTGATGAGATCAGTCAAAATGGTCGTCTGGCGCATGCGTGGATTTCACCTTCTAACATTGACAAAGTACTTGTGGAATAAATATGTTCCTTCTGCGATTAAATCCTCTTCGTAATCGTTTAATCTCTTCTTGGGTATAGCTTAATGTCACTGGAGTAAGATGGAAAAGTCACTGGGTGTAAAAATGTTGTTAAATAAGTAGATCAATTGGTGTTTATGTGTGTCCGTTTAACCTCGAATATTCACTTGGTATTTGGTGTGATTCCAGTGTTATTTCGTTTAAATAGTGATATGTGATGCTGTTTATAGGTGTTATGTAGTTCATAGGGCAACTTCACCACTTCACAATGATTAGAATAGTTTAAAATTTAATTTTTACACAAAAACTGATTCCGAACTTTAGTTATACGTAATCGCCATTAAGGTTGGGTTTTATAAAATATTCACGTAAAGTGTGCTCTTCAATGTATAATAATGAACTGCCTGGATTTCCTTCGTCATCCGAAACGTCTTAGCCAATTTAATATTAAAAAGACATTGTTTAAAATTGCCATAACTTCCGACACACTTTAATTTCGTGCACTATGCTTATAAAGTAAATTCGTTATTACTTAACTGTTTGAAATATAAAATACATATTCGTTTTCACTATTCTATTCTACTTATTGTGATAGTAATTAAGTTAGTATTACAAAGTTTTATCTGAAAATTATTTCTTATAATTTTTTAGGAGGTAGGCCTAAAATTATACTTCCCTGTCTTCTATGTAAATAATAGCCATTTTAACTAATATAATTATTATTCTATGAAATCTGAAATTTGTATAATTATCAATTCTCACTTATTTTATTGCAATTTAGTATATTAATGATGGTTTTTTCATATAATTCAGTTGTATATGATTCCCCTTCTGATAAAGTTAGTGAACCTATTTCAGTTTCAAATGGTATTTCATTATACAAATAAATAATTTTACTCATAGAATGACCATATCTTTAGAAAGCCTTATTTAAATAGTATTTAATATGTTGGGTGTATCTTGCCTAAATATTGTCAGTTTGACTGGTTTATAAGATTAGGTTTATTAATTATTCTGCATTTTAACTTTATTATATTGCCTAGATTTGAATTGTGGCTATTTGCAGAATGTTTTACTAATGTAATTATTTTATTTCCTTCTCTGACTTCTGACTCTGATATATTTGATTAAAAATTAGTTCTCTGATCTGGCATAACAGTAATTATAGATTATACAATTAAAATATAACACCCAGATATATAAAACTGGTGTTCTTAATAACATTGTTTTGGTATATCACCTAATAACATAATAAAAAGTATTTCTACCACATTGGAATGTTATCTAATTTTAGATAATGCATTCCTAAATTAACATGAACAATAAAATAACAATTATAATACTAGTATTTCTTATGACTAACCCTTACTTATCTAAATGCTATATTTAATTAGAACCCCACATTTGGATCCATATATAATTGTTAATACCTTCTACTACTCCATCATAAACAGTTAGTTCTGTAATTCCCCATTTTATAATATTTATGCCCCCTCTTAAAGTATAACCCTGGCTATCTAAGTTATATTCCATTCTATGGAATGTTCATACAGTTTTAGTAGCTTTTTATTAGTAAAATTACTACTTCATTATCAAAGTAGGCACTGTTCACAAAACTTAAAGTTTGTTACTTTGTACTGCTACTCATGCACCTTTCTTAAAGTTTATTAGTTATAATTTGATCACTTACACCTTTCCATGGTAAATTATTACTATATTTACTAGTCTTTTTCTAGTTTTTAATATGAAATATTCAACCATGGGGGAACTGTGAAGATTTGTTTATGCACATTACACAATAACTTTTTGAATGCACTAATATTTACTACAGCTAACACTTTTAGTTTTTTGTCAGTTTTACAGTGATATGGTTTTTTATTGTGTTATACTTTCTTTTTTGGGCATTCATTGATTTTGGGGTTTTTTGGGGGTTCTTTCCCTATGGAGTTTTTGTTTTATATGGGTCGTCTTAATTATTCTTCTTTCTTCTTGAGTTTGGTTATTCTTCCTTCTTCTGTAGTTTTGGATTATCCTTCCTTCTTCCTTCTTCTGTAGTTCTTATTTTTATTATTCTTCCTTCTTCTTTGAGTTTGGTTCTTCTTTATTCTTCCTTCTTCCTTCTTCAGTAGTAGTAGTTTTAATTAGTCTTCCTTCTTCTTTCTTCAGTAGATTTAGTTTGTTCTTCTTTCTTCAGTAATAGTAGTTTTAATTATTCTTCTTTCTTCTGTCTTCTGTATCTTTGATTGTTCTTCTTTCTTCAGTAATAGTAGTTTTAATTATTCTTCTTTCTTCTGTCTTCTGTATCTTTGATCGTTCTTCTGTCTTCATTCTTCAGTAGTAGTAGTTTTAATTAGTCTTCTTTCTTCTGTCTTCTGTAGTGGTAGTTTTGACTATTCTTCCTTCTTCTGTAGTTTTTCGCCGTGTATGCCTTCGTTTCTTCTGGTCTGGTTTCTTTGACGGGGTATATTAATTGCCTGCTTCTATCTTACCTGGGTAATTTTGTTATTATTAATTTTAGTCTTCTGGGTTTTTAAATTTGTATTATATTATATTATTTGCAGAATTTTTCTTTATTTAACCTTTCTTGTGAATATATTATTAAACAGTGCATTTTAATTAATTCTCATCTGGATATTCCATATATTAGAGCTTTATTAATGATCATTGAGTAATGCATTTGTGTGGATTATCTGTCACGCTACAGATTGCTCTCTTCCAGAAGTGATTAGTTCAGATCATACTTAGTTTGTCTGAAATAATTGCTTATGACATTATATTATAAATTATATTTCTTTACTTCCTTCACATATCTAAAAAATTTTTTCTCCCATATTTTTGAGCTTATCTATATTTCATTATTAACTGGATTCTTACTGATAGTAATAGTCATCTGAGGTTCGTTATTTTTTATTTTTCCATTTTCTTCTTAACTCGTTTCTTTATCCTTGGGATATTTATTCCCTAAAATTCCCTAATACGTTAGCTGGGGCAGTGTCCAGAGGGGCTCTGTAGGCATCTCACTCTGCTGGCCATACTACGTCATTTATTGATTACAGAGGTAAATCATCTCTGACCAATACATAATAATACTGCTGGACTTATCTCAGACAGTCATTAATAAAATTATATAAGAATAGTCCACCTTATGACTATTAAAAAAAAAAATTAAATATCTTTGGATATTTCACTTCGTATACGAACAGATCTATTTATATATCTATCTTAGTGAATCTCTATCTCAGTTATTTTTCTCAATGGTTAGCTCTGCTGGCATTTTATTTCTCCTTGTGATTGGAAGCTGGTATAATATAATCATCACTTATTATTCAGTGTAAAGTTTTTAATTCTCTGTCATTTTTTGACTGTTATCACAATCTCCTTCTGGTCATTGGTAGCATATATTTTGTATTATATTTTTGTTCCTTTATTAATTCTTGTGAATCGTTCCACTAGTATTATGTTTTTTCAATTACTCTTTTAATTGTCTTTCTTATAACTGACATTTATATATGATCATCTTTTTCTTATGGACTTATTTATATATGGTTTTTTCTTTCTTTTTTAAAATTTTATTCTGCTCTTGCTTTTTATCCAAATGCACTCTTTATTATTAATGTCATATGTTTAATATCTCTGTTTATTTGACATAAAATTCTCATTAATTTCACTTCACAATAAGTTTATTCACTTAAATGGTATCAGTGGTTTGTATTGCCATTTCTTTATTCTGGAAAGTTTTTCAGAATTGGTCCCATATATAATTGTTTGTAATGTGTTATCCAAATTCTTTTTCTCCTTGTTCATTTCTAAAAGTTGTTTTTAAAATAAGGTAGTAAATTGTTTTTACTTGGGTTTTTGAATTTTGATGATTTAATTCAAAATTCATTTTCTCTTTGATTCATAAATTGTTTCCTAAATGGTAGGCAGTAAGTAGTCATTACTTCATTTTTGAATTTTGAGATTTAATTCAAAATTCATTTTCTTCTTGATTCATAAATGGTTTTCTAAATAATAGGTAGTAAGTAGTCATTACTTCATTTTTGAATTTTTACTTTAATTCTTTCTTCCATACATTCAATTATTCATAATATTTTTTCATAAATATGGTTAACATATCATATTATTACCCTAAATATGGTATTAGCTCTCTTCTTTTCTTTATTTCAAATGTACTTCTTATAATTATTTTTCAACAAAATTACCCAGGTTGAAGATTTTTATTAGGTTGGACAATTGCTCATAATTTCTTTTTCTTTGACATAGTTTTTTGCCGTTGCCGGTTATCATAACATCAGTCCCTTTTTGTGGAGGTGTATGGTATTAGACTTAACCGTAGTCTGTCACTTCATTTGCTCTCATTGTCCGGATGACCATAGTCTTCATCATCGTTCCGGTACTAGTGATATCTCTGGCCTTTGTCTTGTATTTCATTTTCCTAGCTGCTATTCCTTTGTTGGCTGCTAAGCTTATTCGGCTCCCTCTATCATAGTGTTTTATATACCAGTACGTCTCTGGTCCATCAATGATCAATGATACCATTGACAATCTACCATATATCTCCATCCCTGTTGTATTCCATTTACCTCTGATCACTTCCCCGTGGTAAACTACTGTCTGCTGGTAAACCATTTCTGAGATTACCATCAATCTATTTCCATAATTTCTGGAACTCACGATTTCTTCATTGTTGGTAATAGGGATATTATCATTATCAAATAAACCATGGTTCATCATTTCCATTTCTTCCCTTGTTTTCATTAATTTCTTTGGATGCCTTCTTTTCATTCTCTTTTGTTTCACTTCCATATCCTTAGTATTTTCTTTCTTCCCGTTCGTTTTCTTTTCAGGTAACACTATCACTGGCTCCATTGTTTTATTGTTTGGTATTTCCTTTCGTTCTGGTTTGCTGTTGTCCAGTGTCTTATCCAATTCTTCATCCAAGGATGTGACGTTTTTATCTATTTCACTCAAACCTTCCTTCAAGATTTGTCTGTATTCTTTTCTATCCCTTCTTTCCTCTTCCCTGTCTTCTTTCATTTCCTTATGCCATCGTCGGTTATCCTCCCTTATTTCTTCTCTTAACCGTTGGTAGTCCTCTCTTAACTCTTTCCTTAACTGTTGATGATCACTTTCGATTTTCTTATTGGTTTCTTCCATCTTTTCTTCCAAATTCTTCTTATTTTCTTCCATTTTCTTTTCCACCTTTTTACTGGTTTCCTCAATTCTCTTATTGGTCCTTTCTATTTTACGGCCCAATTCTTCTTTTGTTTCTTGGTTGTCCTTCTTCAATTCTTCCTTTAAAGATTGGTTATCATTCTTCAACTCTTCTAACCTTTTATTATTTTCTTCTGTAGTAGAATCCATTTTCTTACTTAATTCTTCCTTGGTTGCTTGGTTGTCCTTCTTCAAGTTTTCTTCCATCTTCTTGCTGTTTTCTTCCATCTTCTTATTTAAATCTTGACTCAACTTCTCACTGGTTGATTTGAATTCCCGGAGGATCTTTTCCATCATTTTGTTCGTTGTACCTTCTTCTGTAGTCCTAGACTTATCCACTTCCTTGTCTTGGACATGTACGTCCCCTGTTTGAGTGGGTACTTCTGGTTGTTTCTCTGGTGGTGTTGGTTGTTTATGTTCCACCCGTCCTAATATTCTTTCCACGTCCTCCACTGGGGTTGCCTCCTTATCCTCCATATCGAGTTCTTTCTCGGCCTCCGCCGCTCTCTTCTTTGATGTGGCACGACGCATTATTTTCCCTGATTCCCTGGCTGGGTAACCGCTGCCAAGCTGAATTAGGAATTGGGTAAGTAATTACAGTAATTTCAACCCCTAATTACAGCCCCACGTTGGGCGCCAATTTTGTAATATAACGGTGATTGAGTGGGTATAATAAATGATCAATAAGATTTCTGTTGTGTTATTCTGTCCCACGTTGGATACGTCAAGTTATGTAATAACTCTTTGAGTGGTGGAATAATAAAATAAATACCGATGTATGTAGATTGTGCTCTCCTGTAAGTCCCACTGGTTGTGCTAGCTGATTTTGTAATAAAACGATATTGCAAAATATAGCTTAATTTATAATATGTGTAGTACGTAGCTAATATCTTCTTGTCTTCTAAGCTCTCACTGCTGGTCTTCACTTTGGTAATATATAGTTGTAATTGTAATGGTGTTCTGGTATAATATTACCCAGATTGACTTTTATGGTGCGTAGGTGTAGTAATGACGTTCCGCTCCGGGAGACGTCGATTTGGTAATGTTCCTAAATAATGCTGTTATCAAATGTTCTTGGTGTATGTTGTTGTTGTAGCAATTTGAAATGTGATATAATTTTATAATTCTGAAATAATTGTTTTCGAGGTGTTTATATTCTTAAAATTTAGTAATAAATTGAGATTATTGATTGTAATTATAAATAGTATGGTATGGTGTGTCTTCTAGTAATGATCTTCCCTTCGTTAAATTTATTAAAAAGACAATCCACTTTGAATTAGGCGCGAACAGCTCTCTTCTTCTTCCTCTTGAAAGGTTGTAATTCGCATATATTGCCTTTAAAGGTTGTCGAGTTTTCTTTATTAATTAATGGTTATATTCCTTTATTAAAGAAATCAAATTCAATTCACTAGATAACAAGCGTTTATTCAACAAAATAATGAATTTGCTTAATTGAAAACAATGTTATAATGCCGTATCGACTCACTCAGGTCCGGTCGATCTATGACTTTTATATTGGTATTATACACATATAGGTTCTTTTAACGGTTATTTATAAAAAAGCCAGAGAAGGTCAGGGTCAGAAAGTATAACACTTACAATGCTGAAAATGTATTAAAATTAAACAATAGAATGGTAATTAGTAATAATAAAAGTTTATATATAATTTTTATTCACCACAGTACAGCAAACAGTCGACTGGTTGTGTTGATGAGATCAGTCAAAATGGTCGTCTGGCGCATGCGTGGATTTCACCTTCTAACATTGACAAAGTACTTGTGGAATAAATATGTTCCTTCTGCGATTAAATCCTCTTCGTAATCGTTTAATCTCTTCTTGGGTATAGCTTAATGTCACTGGAGTAAGATGGAAAAGTCACTGGGTGTAAAAATGTTGTTAAATAAGTAGATCAATTGGTGTTTATGTGTGTCCGTTTAACCTCGAATATTCACTTGGTATTTGGTGTGATTCCAGTGTTATTTCGTTTAAATAGTGATATGTGATGCTGTTTATAGGTGTTATGTAGTTCATAGGGCAACTTCACCACTTCACAATGATTAGAATAGTTTAAAATTTAATTTTTACACAAAAACTGATTCCGAACTTTAGTTATACGTAATCGCCATTAAGGTTGGGTTTTATAAAATATTCACGTAAAGTGTGCTCTTCAATGTATAATAATGAACTGCCTGGATTTCCTTCGTCATCCGAAACGTCTTAGCCAATTTAATATTAAAAAGACATTGTTTAAAATTGCCATAACTTCCGACACACTTTAATTTCGTGCACTATGCTTATAAAGTAAATTCGTTATTACTTAACTGTTTGAAATATAAAATACATATTCGTTTTCACTATTCTATTCTACTTATTGTGATAGTAATTAAGTTAGTATTACAAAGTTTTATCTGAAAATTATTTCTTATAATTTTTTAGGAGGTAGGCCTAAAATTATACTTCCCTGTCTTCTATGTAAATAATAGCCATTTTAACTAATATAATTATTATTCTATGAAATCTGAAATTTGTATAATTATCAATTCTCACTTATTTTATTGCAATTTAGTATATTAATGATGGTTTTTTCATATAATTCAGTTGTATATGATTCCCCTTCTGATAAAGTTAGTGAACCTATTTCAGTTTCAAATGGTATTTCATTATACAAATAAATAATTTTACTCATAGAATGACCATATCTTTAGAAAGCCTTATTTAAATAGTATTTAATATGTTGGGTGTATCTTGCCTAAATATTGTCAGTTTGACTGGTTTATAAGATTAGGTTTATTAATTATTCTGCATTTTAACTTTATTATATTGCCTAGATTTGAATTGTGGCTATTTGCAGAATGTTTTACTAATGTAATTATTTTATTTCCTTCTCTGACTTCTGACTCTGATATATTTGATTAAAAATTAGTTCTCTGATCTGGCATAACAGTAATTATAGATTATACAATTAAAATATAACACCCAGATATATAAAACTGGTGTTCTTAATAACATTGTTTTGGTATATCACCTAATAACATAATAAAAAGTATTTCTACCACATTGGAATGTTATCTAATTTTAGATAATGCATTCCTAAATTAACATGAACAATAAAATAACAATTATAATACTAGTATTTCTTATGACTAACCCTTACTTATCTAAATGCTATATTTAATTAGAACCCCACATTTGGATCCATATATAATTGTTAATACCTTCTACTACTCCATCATAAACAGTTAGTTCTGTAATTCCCCATTTTATAATATTTATGCCCCCTCTTAAAGTATAACCCTGGCTATCTAAGTTATATTCCATTCTATGGAATGTTCATACAGTTTTAGTAGCTTTTTATTAGTAAAATTACTACTTCATTATCAAAGTAGGCACTGTTCACAAAACTTAAAGTTTGTTACTTTGTACTGCTACTCATGCACCTTTCTTAAAGTTTATTAGTTATAATTTGATCACTTACACCTTTCCATGGTAAATTATTACTATATTTACTAGTCTTTTTCTAGTTTTTAATATGAAATATTCAACCATGGGGGAACTGTGAAGATTTGTTTATGCACATTACACAATAACTTTTTGAATGCACTAATATTTACTACAGCTAACACTTTTAGTTTTTTGTCAGTTTTACAGTGATATGGTTTTTTATTGTGTTATACTTTCTTTTTTGGGCATTCATTGATTTTGGGGTTTTTTGGGGGTTCTTTCCCTATGGAGTTTTTGTTTTATATGGGTCGTCTTAATTATTCTTCTTTCTTCTTGAGTTTGGTTATTCTTCCTTCTTCTGTAGTTTTGGATTATCCTTCCTTCTTCCTTCTTCTGTAGTTCTTATTTTTATTATTCTTCCTTCTTCTTTGAGTTTGGTTCTTCTTTATTCTTCCTTCTTCCTTCTTCAGTAGTAGTAGTTTTAATTAGTCTTCCTTCTTCTTTCTTCAGTAGATTTAGTTTGTTCTTCTTTCTTCAGTAATAGTAGTTTTAATTATTCTTCTTTCTTCTGTCTTCTGTATCTTTGATTGTTCTTCTTTCTTCAGTAATAGTAGTTTTAATTATTCTTCTTTCTTCTGTCTTCTGTATCTTTGATCGTTCTTCTGTCTTCATTCTTCAGTAGTAGTAGTTTTAATTAGTCTTCTTTCTTCTGTCTTCTGTAGTGGTAGTTTTGACTATTCTTCCTTCTTCTGTAGTTTTTCGCCGTGTATGCCTTCGTTTCTTCTGGTCTGGTTTCTTTGACGGGGTATATTAATTGCCTGCTTCTATCTTACCTGGGTAATTTTGTTATTATTAATTTTAGTCTTCTGGGTTTTTAAATTTGTATTATATTATATTATTTGCAGAATTTTTCTTTATTTAACCTTTCTTGTGAATATATTATTAAACAGTGCATTTTAATTAATTCTCATCTGGATATTCCATATATTAGAGCTTTATTAATGATCATTGAGTAATGCATTTGTGTGGATTATCTGTCACGCTACAATATATATATATATATATATATATATATATATATATATATATATATATATATATGTATAACCTCTAAATAATTAAATAATTTCTTAAAACAAAATAAAACATTCCCGGAAAAAGTAAACAAATTTTACATTTCAGTATAAATAAACATAAACACGTTGCGATTATAACATATTTTATTGCAGTATGTAAACTCAAGTATACGAGTAAATACTCGAGAATACAATAAATATGATGCTTATTTCTACACAGAAAAAAGACAACAGAAAAGAAGGGGAAATTAAAGTTTTTAAAAAAGAGAAAAGAAAGGAGAAAGGGGAAAAGACCACTGTATTCCCAAGTGAAGTGGACGTTCTTTGCTTTTCATAAATCTTTGCTTTAACCACACACTGTAGTCCTTTCAGCACGTACTTAATAAAGTCGAGGAAATAAGACTGTGTGTTTATGGCAGCACTGCGGCGTGCTAAGGCAGAATCTTGTTACCATGGTGATTTAAAATTATCAGAAACATTTACCGAGTCACAAGTATATATTTTTATTAAGACAGTTTTAACCTTTTTTGAATGTGTGAAACTAGAATTTAGAATATTTACTGTAGTTCTTAAATTTATTAACAAGTATTACCACTCGATGGGTCTTTTATTTATGCATATTCTGGTGTAATTGTCATGTCAGAAATTTTATTTTCACAAAAGTTATTTAATTTAATATGTTTTATATTATTATCCCGTAACATAGTTATACACACCCACACACGCCCACTCGTCATATGCCTACGCATATGTTCGCAATACTTACTTAATTATTTATATTGTCAAAAATCAGCTTAGACTAACAAATTTGACATGTATCTTGATGTCTATTATACAATGTCTCAACATGCAGTCTTTACTTAAACAAATTTTCATTGTTAACATGCTATCATACGCTAAGAGTTAAATTAATACTTTATATGTGAATTCCACCTATTGCAATATATTATGGTGTTCATTGTGAATATTCTAATCCGTTTATAAATGCATAAATCCACCACGGGGCCAGATGCAAACTTATTCATATTTGTTATCGTCACAACTTTTTCAACTGCATAACGAGTTTATTTTATTTATTTTTCTTTTTTGCTGTGTCTTACCTAGTATACAGTTCGCAACAATATGTAAAAAAATACAAAATAGTGCAAATTAATAACGTAATAGGGAATGTGTCTATAGTTACTTATCATGTATGTTTCAATAAAGTTGTCTGTAATGTACTCAGATTACAAAATACCAAGATTCATAAGTCTGTAAAATTGGTATGTACCAACCCAATGAAATAACAAACCCAATAAAGAATGAAATCCCTTGTTTGAAACATCGCACTGCCGACCAGCAGATAAACTTCTTGTAATTTGAATATATATCTTCTAATGCATAGCATATGTTGAGCAAACCGTATATTGTGTAGCAGACGTGATTAGGCAATAGGTTTCAACAGAACTAACATGTTATCTAAAGGCGGCCATATACGTTGCGGTATATCTGTCAGGTTTACCTGCACAGGTGTGGTGCACACACACGTAGACCTAGAGGATTTCAGTTTGGTATAGTCACAGGACGACGCGCTGGCGGTGATAGGCGTTTTGCTCGCAATAGAATGCCGTAACCAGAAAATAAAAAAGCGCGAAAAATGTTGTAAAGATGGCTTTTGAAAAGAAAGCAATACAGTCACGTAATCTGGTAACTACCCTAATTTTTTGCGTATGAACGAATCAGTTTATTTGAAAATACTTTCAATGGTCACAACCTTAATTCAGAAAAAAGACACTATAATGAGAACGTCTGTTTCTGCTCATGAGAGACTGACAGCAACTCTAAGATTTCTTGCAATAGGATTTTCATACGGATGCCTCAAATTTTCTTACATAGTATCACCTCAAGCTCTTGGTAAACTTATTCCTGAGACATATCATATGAAGCTCGACGAAAGGAGTATTTACAAGTAAGTAATATTAATTATTTAATGTATTTGTTTATTGTTATTAGTAAAACAGTACAAAGTTTAAGGATTGCAAAAAATGTTTACAAAATTTGTAGGACATTATTCAAAAATATCTGTTCTGATGTAATTACAACATCCAGCCAAAGTTGAAAGTAAATACATTAAAAAATTCCACACGTTAAAATCAAATTTTTAAAACTACATCTTTAAAATAAAACAAAAATTTAAAAAAAAACCTACATTAAACTGAAATTTTCTAATCTTCACTCTTTAATGTTTCTCTTAAATTGAAATTGAATTTAAATATAAAATCAGAAACACAAAATCAGATATCAGTATAATTAGATACGTAACTCGCTGCAGTTTCATCTGTCTCCGTCGAACCAACTTGTCCGGGATATCCAAATAATTGTTGAATGGACTGTTGTTGTACCGCGGTCGAATGAGGGCCACGAGGGGATGGTACAGTTAATGCAGGTGGTTGAACCCAATTTGTAGTGTATTCATGTGAGAATCGGGGTCGGGGAAGGTGAGTTACTTTGTGAAGAAATGTACGTGGGACTTGGGGGATATATTTTATATGGCTTGAATACGGGGAATATGGGGAGTGGCCTGATGTTGTTGCAAGTAGTGAAAAGACTGAGTGGTGAGGGAGCCCATTTAACCTTCAAATAATACGTCATTTATTAATTTTTCAGCCAGTGGGCGCTGACGTTTCTCCAAACCTCTCAATTTAAGCGCAATGGTTTTCCTAGGAGATCATAGCGATCATCTTGTATCTTGGTGTTTTAAAATGATCCCTCACAGTAAGCAACACATCAGTGGTCAATTCTTTAGTCTTGTTTTAACCTGGTCTTGATGGTTGTTTGGCTTTTTTGTGGTCAATACTTTGTTCTGTTGATCGTTGCTCTGTAGCTAGAGTAGACTGTTGGTTTTCACCTTGCAGTTCGTTATTTGCATTTGTTGATGTTTCTACACTTGTATTTGGCAATGATTCACTATCATTTGCGCAATCCTAAAACAAAGATTTGTTTCATATGTAAAAAATCATAAACATAATGTTTATTATAAACATTTTGAATAAACAGTGTTTGTGGAACTATGGAATTTCTCGCATTGTTTGGGCTCTATGGATGGGAAACATATCGAAATAATCCCGCTTGCTGACAGTGGCTCCCAATTCTACAATTATAAACACCGATATAGCATGGCACTTCTAGGTATAGTAGATGCGAGATACCGATTTATTTTAGTAGATTTTGGTATTAATGGTAGGACTTCTGACGGATGTCTACTTCTACAAAATACAATTTTTTTTTAAACTGCAAAGTAAAAAAATTAAAAATTCCAAACGCTGAAAACGTCACAGGAATTTCTAGAAATCTACCTTACGTTTTCGTTGCACATGGTGCGCTTTCTCTGAGAGCCGATAGGCCTATATTAAAACCGTTCCGACAAGCAGATTTAGATTCTCGTTATAAAGCGATTTTTAACTATCGATTGTCCCGAGAAGACGCATTGTAGAAAATGCTTTCGGCATACTGTCTTCGCGATTTCGTATATACCATACGCAAATCAATTTGGAACCAAATAGCATACACAAAGTTGTCATAGCCACGTATGGTTTACATAATTTTTTGAGTGAACACGTCATCGTCATTTTGACTGAACATTAGGAAAATATTGAAAACGGGAATATTGTTTCTGTAGGTGAGGACATTTCACGATCAAACATGGAAGTTTTACAACGCCGAAACCATGGAAACATAATGAATAACGTTAAAACGGTCTGAGACGAATTCGAAAATTATTTTGTAAATTAAGATAAAATACAATTGCAATATAATTTTGTTATTAGAAACAGAAATACCTAGTTCTTCATTTTACCTATGCTGTGATTAAAAAACTTTTTTCTTACTTCTACCGATAATGTGAAAAACACCTAATTTTTTTAATGTTTACATGCTGCATCTCATTTTTTTGTAAATTTGCTGATTACAGTTAACACTTTATTTTACTTAGGTAGGTATATTTTTCGTTCACTGAATTTTTGTAAGTACGAAAAAATATAAACATGTGCAAAAGGAAAATTGTTTTACTTACTTCATAAACACTTTCTTCATCATCCAAATTTGAGGTTGATGCTGTGCGAACCTCTTGATCGCCCAGAAAATCAAACAGATTGTTATATCACAACGTTGGCATATAAATGTCATCTGCGGACGCTCCCGATTTAATAGAAGCTTCGTGTTTCTTTTTCTCTTCACGGACGTTACTTCTTTAATTATTTATTTTCTTCACTATTTTCTCCTTATTGGTGTTTGGTTCCGACTCTTTCAGTCTCTGTACCAATTTCGCGTTGCGGCATCTCTCTTGGCGCGTCGTGGTACTCCCTGCTTTTTATCCGCCAAAGATACGATTCTGATTTGTAAATTTCTACAAATTCTTCTATGACCACGTATCGTTTACAATTAGCCATAATAATTAAAAAAACTTAAACAAACTACATTGACTAACTAAGTAACTAACTGAAATAGCGGGCGAAAATTGGAAAAAAACTTGCCACCTTTCTCGCTTGCAGGTGTGGAACAACTGAGACCTGCACAGGCGAGTGGCACACACGCTCCGGTCTGCACTCTGACGCAGGTACAAAGAATCAAATTTTGATACTTCGGAGATCACTCGTACAGGTCAGGTTATCTGTATAGTTGTGATTCCACACACGCTCCGGCTTACCTGTACAGGTTACTGGTGCAGGTAAACCTGACAGGTATACCGCAACGTGTGCCTTAAGTAACTGAAAGTAAGTTTATATAAGTAAGTGGTGTTTCGATCAACTACAGATCCTCATATATAAAACTTATTAGTTAAACAATATGTATTTTCAATTGAAATGTATGTCTATTTTGTTGCAAATGTGTCTTATTTGGTAAAAGGAAATGAAAACCAAAAGGAAGTATTTTTCCTGTATACAAGGAAAGAAAGTATTTCACAGTAGTAAGAATACTACAAGGAAGCTAACTGTAGTACAGATATGTCAGAAATTGCAGCTTGCAACAACACAAAAATAAAAATTACTTATCCCCCCCCCACCAGTAAGGTTTCAATATGCAGATTAAATAGATTAAAACCTTTGTAATTATCTACTTTATATGCCATATCATTCTCATATTTAGCTTGTTCACGTTCTCTTCTCCACGTCACAGTATATCCTGAGTCTTTTATTTTGCTTTGTATAGTATCCAAGTCACTATTTTCAAAATAATAATTTACCTTGTATCCGTCAGTGACGTCGTTTTTGCGTTATTCATATAGACGCGTTTCGTGACATGTGTCACATCATCAGTATCCTTCGTCAAGCGTTAAAATTCACATAAAAACATTTGCACATATTTACTATATTAAGTCACAATAACAGCACACACATAATATGATATAACTTCGGCTCCGTTGGACCGGTCCGACCGCGCGTGTAGCTGACGAGCCACTAATTAGTTCCGTGAGGAACATAAGCACACTGACACAAGCACGCTACTTCTCTCACCGTGAGGATCACAAACCGCACGTGATTACTATAGAGCTGATTTCTCTTTGACAGAAGTGAAACATGCGCTGTACCATTTCCGGGGGAGGGGTAACAGGTCGCAGGCCTAATATGTTAAATAAAAAGACAAAATTTTTACATATAGATGGAGGATTTTTAGTTTTGTAAATGGTAACTTTTAGTTAGCAGTATTCACGTCAGGTTTAACAATCATATTTTCTAGTTGTACTCTCACAGTCACTGAATAATTGGAAAAGAAACATTCTATTAACTTGCACTGCATTTGAGGAAATTATTTTGCATTACTGCGATTTACACATCGAATACCTTGCCACAAATCAACCAACTGCATGTTTGTCACTACACTGTCTCACGTTGCACAAGCATTTTATAGTTTAATGTGTTGTTAAGACGGTCTACTGATCGTGGTATGGTACAGTGAAAAACAAAATACAAGACACCAATTAAGTCACTAATCACCAGCTTCAATTATCACAATTAAACAGTTTGTAATCAGCAAGATAGTCTCTTACAACACATCAATTAAAAATTGTTCACACACAACAAAAATGTCAACTAATATAAAGCACATAACACTTCGCCACAATACTCCGAACCGCACTGGAGTCGCCACTAAAACTGAACTAAGCGCCGCTGAAGTCTTGTATTTATACCTCGCTGAGATATCTAGAACAATCCATACTACCCATCAAGAACGCTACTAGAAAACACCAGAACGTAATTGATTGCGACCTTGACACAGTGCGCGAGGCCGGCGGATCTGGAACAGTCTGGCTAACCCGTGTTGAGTGAGATCATGTACGCACACAACATTACAGCCGGATTTCACTGGAATAGCCGAGAATGTTCTGTAATGGTGTAACACGTTTTCCGCATTACGTAATAATATTTAAATTTATGCATATATTTCTACCAGACAGTGGACACATCCCCCACGTTTATACCTGCTCTTATGAGGAAAATACAATTACGATTAAATCCTCGTTGTCTGTAAACAATGCAACGGTTTATTTCCCACAAATATGAAAATAATTTGATGTGAAAATAAATTTTAGTAACATTCATAAAATGGTATAGTTTAATTCCTATCATTTAGGTTAAAATTGTTAACATTAATAACGTAATAAATACGTCGTAAAGGGCTTAATAGCTTCGTAAAGCATAACAGTAGGACATATTCCCACTTTACATATTCATTAATAAATAAGGAATTCATTAAATGGAAGCCTTATAGTTACTTACAAAGCACAGCTAAATTGAGTTATATATATATATATATATATATATATATATTGTAGCGTGACAGATAAGCACATAAAAATGAATGGCGAATTGATCATTAAAGTAATATAATAAAATCTTTAAATCCGAAGGAAGCAAAATAATAAAGAATTAATTCAGAGCAACCGTGCAGTACAATCATTGATTAAAAGTTTAAGTTCGTATAAAAGAAATGTTACTAGTGATGAATCATCAAAACCCAGTTTAATAACTCAAGGTGAAAAAATATAACCCAGGAAGGTAAGGAGTAGATAAGGAAGCAACCCAGAACATTACTAAACCCACAACGAAGGTAAGGAGTAGATAAGGAAGCAACCCAGAACATTACTAAACCCACAACGAAGGTAAGGAATAAATAAAAAAGAAACCCAGAACAAGGCAAGATCCACCATAAAAGGTGATGCATTTAAAGAAACAAGAAGAGTAGATGAAGAAGGAATCCCAAAAAACCCGATGACATCCAGAAGAAGATGAAGAAAATACAATTCTAACAAGCCAGAAGAAAAGAAGACATCGTTGAAGAAACAAGAAGAAGACAACATCCACAAGAAGAAGGAATGCTCTTGTAAAAAAACACCCATATCCCAAAATAAATAAAAACAATAATAATAAAAAGTATAACAAAATATTCGTGAAAAAAAACCACATGTACAATAGAAATAAGACGAAAAGTGTATAGAGTAAGAGTTGCAAGTGGACCAAGGTGAAACAATAATATAATACCCAAAGAACAAATCTTCATTGTAACCCACAAATAGATCTCTTGATTGTAATAAGACTAAATAACATTTAGAAATAGAATCAAGAGTGTAAAGTGAACCAGTGCTAGTTTGTGTATAATAAAAAATAAACCTTATGTTTCATTATTGGCATTCACAAACTATGTAGATAATGGAAAAATACAACTTTTGAGTGACTTATTATTTGTACAGAGGGAATATAATACATGTGTTAACATAGAGCTGTCAATCTGTTTAAAATGATATTTATTTAAATGATGAATAAAAACAGAAGCAGACACAGCATAAAAAGTAAAGTGACAGGGTACAATTACCCAAAACCATATTAAAAACAGTTAAAAACTGAATAATTAAACTTAGTATAAGGAATAGAGAATAAGAATGTAGAAAATAAGGTTTTGTTTATATAGAATAAGATATTTTAAAAATGTATTAGGAATAAGAACATTTAAACAGTTTAGAACCACTAACATCCTTTAATTGTAAAAATATTTATTACATGTATTCATGTTAATAATTAAATAAGATGTTAGCAGGGAAAAAAACATTCTTTTTTAAATAATATTTGTTATGTATTAGTATTAAGCTTTAAGTATAAAAAAAAATGTCTAATTAGTTGAAGACAATTATTATTTAGAATTATTTCCTGTATGTTAATAATATTGAAACAGATACTAATTGTTATTTTGTTTAATAGAAAAAAATGTTTAATTTATATTGCAATGTTAAAAAGTCAGAGAGTGTATAACTCAATGCGTATTGTTTATATAAAAATTTGTATAGAAAAATTGATAGGAATCTAGGCAAAATGATAAAAACTAAACATCATCAAAACTGAGAAGCTAAGTACTTAAATACATTTAAACTGAAGGGATTTAGATAAGGTAAACCAGAAACAAAGCCACATAATTAGAAATATAACTTAGAAAGATTTTGTAAAATTATAGCCAGGATTATTAATAAAAATGGAAATGACAGAACTCAAAAATTTGGAGTGGGGAGTCATATATTCCAACATAATATTTTAAAACTTAACCAATTCATATAATTGCAAGAAATTAAGGGAATATAAACCTTTTATTACAATATGAGATTTAATAATAATAAATATAACTTGATAATGGCAGAATTTGGATAATAACAGGAAGCTGGACTTTAAAATTTACAATATACAAAATGAAGGTAAAATTACCAATTTTAGATCAAAAACTTAATAAAACGGCATTATTTGATATCAAAATACGCCGAATGAACTGAAGGATAAAATTAAGTAACAACTAGCTAATACATTTGAATAATAACCAAAGAATAAGCAGTTATATAATGTAACTTTATTACATGCACAGGATGCAAAATAAAATTCGAACAATGTAAGGAATAATATTGCTTTGGCTAAGGTTTTAGTCGGAGATGAAGGAAGTTAAAAAGAGTGAATTATTGAACGTTGTACGGGACACTTGACACGAGCATTTAAAACGTATTAACCTAGTTTCGAATACCGTAATGGCGAGTAATAGTATGATCCGAGAGTGAAAATCGCGAGTGGCGGCAAAAAACATTTTACAACCTCAACACAGTGACATAAACACCTACCAACACCGAACAAACATGATATAGCACAAAACTACAGTGAACTAACATTTTAAACTCAATAAAACAGTAATATAACTTAACCAGCAAAAGTGCCCGATCGACAAAAGTGAACCAGACTTATAAATACACTAATTTTCGAAATACAACACTGAAACTTCACCAAAGACACTAAACCAACATCAGAAGGAAGATTTGCAGACACCAAGACGTAAATTCGACAGAAAAACATTTTTATTGGGACATCAAAACCTTCGAGGTGACGATCTACAACTTCGGCGGCGGCCATTGCTGTTTCATCAACGCTCAACTGAACACAGCCATCTACTGTTTGTCTGCGAGACGGTTCGCAACCTATTTATTTATTTTTACACTTTCAATTGAATATATGTACTTTTAGTTTTAAAAATTTATCTTGTAATGCTATACTTTTTAATCTTTGTCCCATTTCTCTGACTTTTCCCATAAATAGCTGTTCAAAGAACCTTTGTACTTTTTATAAAAATCTGTAATAACATATCGATACCCTGAGAATCGATTTAAAAATCGACAAGAGTCCGAATAATCAATTGTTAATAAAATAATTAATACCTTTCAATTAAAATAGTTTTTTCTTCATTTCTAAATATAACTATTTAACAATAGATTAATTTAGACATAATTTGCTACAAGAATTTCACCACCAGAAGGAAGATAACCTCCAAACCGAAAGTAAACAAGAATCGATTGCAATTGGAGACAATCCTATAAGAGGCTGGAATTCTTTAACAAATACACAAAGGCTTATAAAATCTTCTAAATAAATGATAAATGTTTCGGAACGTCACGAAACTCAATTAATTAACTGTTTTTAATTAATTGATTAATAAAAGAGAATTAAAATTTTTTTTTTATTTAAAAAAAAATTTTTTTGCAAACAATTTTATTTCTTACACGAACACATATTTATATATTTTGTAACACAACAACAACAACACACTTAAACCCTATTACCACGTTTAGTTACAAATTGGCTAGCCCAAGAGTGGGGCTTAAAAGAAAAGGAAACAGACCAAAGTTAGGATTGGTAAGCGGTTTAGTTACAATATATATATATATATATATATATATATATAGAGAGAGAGAGAGAGAGAGAGAGAGAGAGAAAGTACTCCTATAAACTGTTTAACTAGTTGAAAATTGTATTGAAAATTATAAGTTATGTATAAAGTTTAGTTCAGCGAGCAAGAAAGCAAGAAGCCTTTCAACCCCATTGGGTTTAATGTTAAATTATAGTAGAACTAGAAAGTATCCTAAATGATTTAAAATAAAAATAATAATATAATATTAGAAATGTAAGGAAACATCCGGAAATAGTTAATATAAAATTATGTATGTAATTGTAAAGAAAAGCAAACCTCAATTAATTAATCATAACGTTTAAAATGTTGAAATAGTCTGTAAGAAACAGCTATTAAAATAATACATATACACGATCAAGGAAACAAATCATTATGAAAAACTAAGTACTATAATAGATTTTATCAATTATAAAATTATAAGTGAGTGTTAAATTTTAACAAAGTGTAAGTTGGATAAAGATAAGTTTAATTAAAGTATATTGTGAACATAAAAAGCTGTGTAACAGACAAAAAATTTAAAAACATTATAGTATAAAACTAAACCATAGCCATAAGAAGAATGTGGTTTCCTAATAATGACATATTCTAGAAAAAGTCTTCAATTCACTCTTGTTTAAGAGTCTGAGCAGATAACATCGAAGCGGAAGAGCGCTGTGTTTTAGTGAAAGAAATATTCAATAGTTAATAATCTTTTAAATTTGATAGTTCAAGGTAAAGAAAAACAGTTGTATTCAACAATAGTAGTATTGAAAAGGTCATAATAAAATAAATTATAAGAAAATATAATAAACAACCTACCAAAACAAATTATCTGCAAGACGAAATGTAACTAATAACGTCCTAAAAACAAAAGTCTTGGAAGAAATATTTAACCAAGTAATACTACGAAGAATACGTATTAGGTAAAGATTAATATTATATTTCATACATAGTCATGAGAGAATATCTTCACTACATAGTAAACTCAACACTTGAACACTGATATTTCGTCTGTATAGCTAAGTGATATAACTGAACATTTATAGTATACGTTATTGAGTGATATTAACAGCGGTCATTTCTCAGTAGTACACATTGAAACACGAAACTATTGACAATAAGCATTATGATTAAACTTTACGCTAAACATTTTTGTTGATTTTAAAGGGTAGTAGCTATATACACACACATACACACACGTGTGTGTAACTTGTTTGGCATATGGCTTCTTAGTGTTTCTGCGAGTTAAATTAAATATATAAATACAAAAGGTTGTATTACGTCTTTTGTAGTTGAAAAGGTACCCAAAAATATTTTTTTGAACTCATACGACTTTTTGAACGGAAACATTTTTTTATATTCACCTTTGAACAATTTCCATTTAGTTTGCCTCTCTATCAATAAATAATATTATAGTACAATTAACAGAAAACCTGTACGTTACCTCGTTTCTCTCTGAAATTTGTTTACTATATGAAAAATCAAAACAAATGAAAACAAATTCAGAACAACATTTTACCAAGTGAGAAACAAAGTAAACAAAACAAGTAAAATATTTTCCACCAAACGTATTATTTGCCCTAAAATTTAGGATCAAATGTGTTCAAACATCCGGGACATAATACAGAAACCAAAAATTAGCATGTCAGGAAAAACGTCTGCAACTAAACTTCAAGCTACGAAAAATGTCAGGGTTCCTGAATCAAACACCAAATGTATCCAGATAAAACAAAATAATTCTGACTCTTCTACGCAATTAAATTGAAATCAATATTGATCTACTGTTTAAATATGTACGTTACATTTATGTAACACATACTGCATCCAAAGATTGTAATCGGCAATTTTTCGATAAAAACTTAAGCGCCTTTCTATGTCTCTGATTTCACAATCTACAATAATATAAATTTCACTGAGCCGTATGTTCTGCAAGAATATCGTCGTTAGATGAGCTTACTTATGATTTCTCCATATACGTGTGTAATAGCAGGAGACTGTCAGACCTATTGTAATATTTTACTTTTGGTGATAGTGTTTGTTTAGTCGCCCGTTGAATGCGTCACTGTTGTATAAACGCTTCGTGTGATCTGTTAGTCCTTACCTGTCCTTACTCACTAGTTTTTCTTCCCGATTGGCGCCAAATTGTTTTGCAGAAAAACAATTAAAAGATTCTATCTCAGTTGTTTACGGTACTGTAGTGAATGATTCGAAGTATTCGCCGACTGGCGGGAACTCGAATCTCGCTTGTGTGGGGGGACGTGTTGGCAACATAAAATGTTGTTGGCTAATTCTATTCACTGCTACAGAACACAACATACATAATACACTTGAAATAATTACAGGACAGCTAGTAACGATTCACACTTATTTATTTAGCTTTATAGCTTGTTAATTTTCAATAATGGTTGTACAAATGATATTAATATAATAGTTTTTTAGACTCGGCAATAAATTAATTGTTCACTCAGCAGAAAGCAGGGTGGCAGCGTAAGTTAATCTGACGCCATGATGGACGCCGTCTTCTTATTTATACAAAATAAAATTGCCAATGAATTCTTTTAAGTACAATAAAAAGTTTAGAATAAGATATTTAAATAAAGTAAACCACCTTACAATTGTGGTAATTAATTATGAAATAGGTTTACATTAAATTCAACTCTGTGGTGTTAAAAGTGTGTGCCAGTGTTATTCGTTTAATACCTAGGTTATAATTCAGTTACTTGATATTCATAAATATTTTTTATTAATTAATCTTTGAAAGAAATAATATCGTCAGTTTATAGTGAGAGTTCAAAGTGTTATGAGAAAATTTTTAAAGAGAATTTATAATTTGAATTCGTGTAATTCAGCAATACTTATCAATCAGTTGACTTAAGGTGTAGTGTCATACAGTTGAATTAGGTTGAATCATCGTTTGTCTTCAATCTTCAATCATCTTGGGATTCAATCACGCCTTGCGTCTTTTTCGCCTATGTTGGTCGAATTTAATTAATTTGGAATTAATTAATCTTGTATTTGGCCTCAATTGGATGTCCTAGTTCTTCATCATCTTCTTACTCGTTCATATCATCAAATTTTAATTACTTTTAATCGTTTTCACATTAAAATTGGAGTCATTACGGCTTGGCGTCTCTTCGTCTTGAGCGTCACTATGGAATTAATAGTTTCTAACGGAATATTCATACATAATGTTCAGTTGTCATGGTAACTGATTGATTCTGATTGGCTGTGTAGACTTAGCCCATTGTTAGAATATTTGAATTTTTTTCAAAATGATTAAATATCTTCTGATTGCTATTATTCTTTGATCTTCTTATTTATGTATGAGATATTATCACAGCTGTTCGTAATTTCTTTCAAAGATCATTTTGACATCCCACAAAACTGGGTTTGCTTATTTATTAATGTTAGAACAATCATGTTGATATTATTTAATTACATTTCTTTCTTATTTTATGTCCTTAATTTAACATTTATCTCTTAATATGATCCGCTAATTATCATTGACTAGTTACTTGCCTTTGATTTGCTAATGTTATAGTTAATTTCTTACAATTTGTTGTTATTGGTTTTATACAGTTAGGCATTTCATAGGCCTAGGTAGTAATTGGCTATATTTCCTCATTTGATACAAATTACATATTATTTTACCTTTGTACATGTTTTGCTTTGTGTTATAAATGATTTGTCTACTTGTTGAATTGTTATGGGTCTGTTTTATAATGATTGTATGTTTTTATTAGTTTCCATATTATGGTTTGTCTATTATTTTCTAACTGCCTTTCCAGTATTATTAGATTTATATTAATTTATCTTTTTTCTTATTTCTATTGCCATTGTTTATAATTTGGCTATTATTTACTTTCTCTATGAAATATAACATAACATTTAGGTTTATGGTCTGTATAACTCTTCAGCCATATTCCTATACATAAACTTAATCAAACAATTCTTTAACAGTTATTATACTACTCTTGTTTACCTTTGGTTTGTTCTTAATTATTTTTTGGTGATAAACATCATCACACCATTTAACTTTACTTAACTAACTATTCCTTAGAACATAGGATATCTATTGTTTTTGTCTTTACATTCTTTATCATATTCTTTCTAAAATAAACTTTACCCTCTAACCATGGTAACACCAACATTTTGACACTCCATGGGATTCCTTCCCTGAATACTATTGTATTCTTCATCTATAATTAATCCTAACACTAAAAATAACAAACTTCTTATTTAAGAACACTTTTCACCAATAAACCTTTAGTGTGTATCACTGATTATTAGGTGTTTATTCCTATCAATAGGGTTTCTATTTAATTTAGGGGTTTACACTGTCACTTTGCACTTTTTATATTTTATTTAAGTGCTACTAGTGGGTATTACCTAACATTAAATTCTCTTTCTCACATACTAATGTTCACTATCTCTCTATCTCTCACTTTACAATGGTTAATTAGACTGTTAACAAGTTCATGTCATAATAGAGTTATTTATAATATTTATTCTCTATTTATTTGGTTAGTGTACTTTGTTTATCTCTAAGTTATTGAATTCTAACAATTATCATTTACATTGCTTATTTGGTTGATACTAATAATTATCATTTACATTTATCATTCATTGGTTTCTTTTTCCACTACTTTATTTGAATGTAACATTTCTCCTTTTTTGTTCTATATTATTTGTTTGTGTCTTTTCATTTCTTTTCATTTTATTTCATTTATATTTTAGTCTTCACCTTCTCATTTGGTTTCATTTTATTTGGTCAGTCACTGGTGTTGTGGCTGGTTCTACTTATTCACTTATTTTATTTCTTTTTATATATCCTTTCACTGGTGTTGGGGCTTGTTCTACCTTCTCACTTGTTTTATTCCTTTTTATATATCCCTTTCACTGGAGTTGGGGCTGGTTCTACCTTCTCACTTACCATCTATTGGGTTGTTATGGTTAAATCGCATTGTACTATAGTTTTCAACGTTTGCTTCGTTGCTTGCTACATTTCTCTTATCAGAGGTTACTTTTACTATTACTTTTATTTGTTTGATCGCATAATTATGTTAATTACCCATTCCTTTATCTCCGATTCATCCCTTTTTAATTCATAGTGTTAATCATTTAGTGTATTATTCTTATCATGTTGCTTCATTAATGCATGTTGAAGATATGTACCCTTACAATAATCATTTTTTTTTAATTCAGTTTATTGCTGAGATGATCTATGCAGTGTGCGTCTACGCAGAAAGGTTTAAATTATTGCTGCGCATAATCATTAATCGACAATGCATCTCAGTTATTACAAAAAAAAACTGAAACTAAAGTGTTCTAGCTGCGTTATTGAATAATTTTAAATATCAATAGACAAAAGAATTCTACGAAATAAAGTTATTAGGCTTTCTCCTATTGACTCGGCATCTCAATTTTTGATGATAATGAACAACGTAACTGCTGAACTAGAATAAGAGCGGCGTACAATTACATTGTAAACCTTGAACTCCTGCGAGTTAATAATCTGTAAGCCTTTTAGTGCAACGTGCTGAGGCAGTTAACCTTTCAGATAGTCCAAATTGAAACACCTTTTGTGTTTGAATAAAAATAATGATAAGTAAGAGCCGTGTTTGTACGTGTCACACTCCTGAAAACGATTAAATTTTAAACAGACGTATGGGTAAATGTTTTTCGGATTTATATTATAAATCGGAGATTACGTATATAAACTGCCAGGCGTCACAATTACTTTTATTTTTGATGAGTCTCGTAATAAATAGGGCTGATTTATATAGGCCCAACTGTAAAAGACCAACCACAAACGACGAATTAACCTACACCATTTAACCTATGCTCACAGAATAAATTAATGTAATTCCAAGACTTCCTGATTAGAATTTTTTATCTTCATATTTGAAGTGCGCCTCTATCTTGTACCCTACATAAAGTCGGTGTGCTCTAAAGTTTACGTTATCACAAGACATGTTTCTTCTTTTCCATCTTTTCTCTTCACAGTCTTGTCGCTGTTGTTGTTGTTGTTGTTGTTGTTGTTGTTGTTGTTGTCGTCGTCGTCGTCGTCGTCGTCGTCGTCGTCGTCGTTGTTGTTGTTGTTGTTCTTCGTCTTCTTCTTCTTCTTCTTCTTCTTCTTCTTCTTCTTCTTCTTCTTCTTCTTCTTCTTCTTCTTCTTTTTCTTCTTCTTCTACTTCCACAAGCATTAGAACTTTTGGTCCATTGAGACTCATTGATCGGTTCACCTTCTTTCGGTCTGTGAACATTTATTGTTCCTCTGGACCAAAACAAGGTTTGTTTTGGAAGGCGTTCGCCCTTCTTGTAAACACGTGTGGACCAATCACCACCTTCTACCATCTTCCACTTTGTACCATATTCGTTGATATTTTTATTTAAATTATTCATTTCAAAGGTCTCACTGATTGATTCATTTTCAAGTCAGTCTATTTTTGTTACCCCCCCCCAAATTTAGACATTAGAAACTCACTGGATTCTACTACACGCTCTAGCACTTAAAGTCATCTTGAACACAGGGTACTATCATAACTAATACATCGTGTTCTTTGATTGTGCTGTACTTGATGTTAAATTTTCGACATCCAATTTGCCATGGTAAGATACGTCTCAGCTAAGGAGTCTAAAGGTACTGACTTGTTTTACAATTTTCATTCACCTATTATTCGTTCTAAGGCTGAAAATACTATTTAAAGATGAACTATTCGTTAAGTACTTTAACTGGAACTTTCAAGGAACCGTTACGTTGTGTAAAATACATGTGTTATTTTCAATCTAGTAGCTTGATATTAAAATAACATAGTACAGCCCTATTAAAAATTTCCTTTACAACAAAGAAGAGAGTCATTGCCCCAGACACTGGACTCGGAAGGACATGAAGCTAAGCTGCGTTACGCTCAGAGTGTCAGACGAAATTTTCTCTAATTATTCATTGGCCTGTGTAGATTTTGCATATTTGTGAAACATTTCAAAATATTGTGAAAGGCAGTTCTGAATATGCAGTTGCAATACTTAAATTCCCTATTACAGCAGAGGCTTAGTTCTTTCTGACATCGATACATTTTGGGACGAGTGGAGTAATTATTGGAATGGCGCATTAATTTATAGTAAAAGTAAATCATGTTACTCCCTTACGTTACAGGAGCTTAAACTTTTAATAAAATACAGGTTTCTTACCATCTGGGAAGTGATTGAAGTGGTTGATAAAAATGTTAAATCCTAGATTTCTATTCTACTTCAGAATATTTAATTGGTCACAGCCAACCTAAAACAATGCTTGTAATTTTTGACCACAGCGGCAATTGAGGTAAAGTTACGTAGGGTTTTTAGCAACAGACGATTAAAAGTTAGGAAATACCTATGCAATTCCTTCCAGTCGCTAGGCGAATTTACTGCTACTGACATGCAAAAATTGATAATCCCTCAGTTGTTTGCATTTTTCACAGCAAGATATCTCACAATTTGTTTGTTTTTAAAATTACTCGTTTGTATAAGCTGAAGGAAATATATTTGATTAAATTTATTCATTGTATTCAATAAGTATATTCAGTTTATTTTCAAATTCGTATTACACCACAAGTAACAAATAAACGGGTATTTATTTCGTATTTACTATTTCTGTATATCCTCGGACGAAACTGAGCTTCTCATGTTTATTTGTTATGTTCAGAGTAAAGAAAAACTTAACTAACCGTATGAAATTTATTTGGGATTTAGTATCATCAAAAAGTAATTGGATGAGCGTAAAGTACTCTAATCGTAAAAAGCGCCTTTCTATTCCATTAATATTTATCACAACCTTTTAGTAATTTTTTGGGGGACGAACAAAGCAGGTACTTATACTCGACACTTTCATTACCATCATTGGGGAGGATGTCACGATAATTTTTAAACGCATCAAGCGACTTTCGTAAAACTTACTCACCACATACTTTCATTTTCATAATTTCAACCACAAACCTTAATTTTTTTATACTGATCGCACCCCCCCCCCCAAAAAAAATAGGACACAGAAGGAAAAATGTCAGAAAGCAAATTGTTGAAAATCGCAAAAATCCCAGTGCAGCAATAAATAAAAATAGAATTTTGCCCACAGTCTAAGTATAGTGTTCAGTTTCGGAAATTTCAAAAGTTTAGGATACCAGGACTTTAAACTAGAATCAAAATTTTCAAAAGATTGTGACATCTATGCCTGGTATAAAAAAAGAAAGAATTTAACCTACATCCGAATCTCGTGTTTTGTTTTCAAAATTGTTTAACTATACGGGCACTACATAGAAAAATGGAGATACAATTTTGAAAAAACTGTCAAAGTACAAACTTGGTATCTGTCGACAGAAATGTCAAAATAATATCAAACTATTTTGATTTTATCTAATAATAAACATATTTAATTCAAAATAGTGAGCAAGTATTACAGCTTACTAGTACATTTAAATATCCCTCCTTCCCCTGTTCCTAAAATGCCTCATTATCATGCATTGCAGGCCGCCATTTTTGTAAAAACGAAGATAAGGTAATTTCATAACATATTTCTTCTCATCAAATCGTTTTCTTATTAGTACATTGTTATAGTAAAGACATAATAATAAACACATTAGAACGTTCGCGTTATATGCACCACACTGCATACATAACGCCGCGGTAGCATTGTAAACACTAGAACACTAGGTGTGTGTGCCCATTATAGTGTAGAGTATACCGCTAACATTAAAATTGTATTCTTTAGTAATTTTAAGTTTTAAAAAGTATATTATTAAACTTTGCTATGAACCGTCGTTCTGAACTCTAGATGCGACACTATTATATCGCATCGAAGACCAACCACGACATGGCATAAAAACTGAACATGATTTGAAAATGTGGAAATGTTATCTTTGGAGTTAATATGAATATAAAATGAGTATAAATATAAATATAAATATAAATATAAATATAAATATAAATATAAATATAAATGTGTTAATAAATATAAATATAAAAGGAGTATAGTGTTAACAGTGTATAATGAGTCCAGTGTTAAACCAGAGCAGTAATGTGAAGTTCACAATGTAAAGACAGATTTCACTTTACATATGCAATCAGGAGACACAAGTGAAAGACTTTCAGATTTTTAGTTATACTCGTAGTTCAAGTTAAATAGAAATAGTTAGAATTTAATGGTTTCACCTCAAAAAGCATTTAAAAAAATAATAAATACATTACCGTTGCTTAAATTGTGTGTAATTTTTGACGCAGAGCACTTAAAGAAAAATATTTTAGTCACTTTCTACTAGAAACAAGTACAAAACGATTTCATTTGGTCCTCAAATCATCAGTGTTTGCCAGTACTACGTATTTATGTTTGTATTTGTATGCAGTAAATAAGGAAGTGAAGGAAGGTGAACATAATCTTTACTTATCAAAGCTCAGTGGCAATTTGTTACCGAATCTTTAGTTTCCTTAAGGTAATGCTATCCAATCACATTTTCTCTGCTTTAAATCACTATTCAAGAAACAACAGTAATTAGAATTAAATCTAAATACACTTTTTTTACACTTTGTGTGTTTGGAAAAAGTAGTGTTTTTGATGAAATATACCTCTTGACGTTTCACTTAAGCATTTCAAAGAAATTTCTTTACTCTTAAGTAAGCCTTTATACATATAGGCTAGTTATTTATTTCTCTATCAGAAATTGTCGTAATACAGAAAGTTTCCTGGAAAGACGATGCTCAATTTCTAAGAAGAATATATCAGTTATATCAAACTATTTTTACTTAAAAATTACAAGAATTAATAAATGTTTTCTTGTGTTTTAGCACAATACTAATATGTCACACAAGCTGAAATGTATTAAAAATATTTTAAAATTTGGCAGATTATATTTCCTACTCATAGCGAGTGTATTTGTAATGAAAATATTGTAAAATACAAACAGAAACAAATCCAATTAGGTACATAAATATAAATCTCGAATAGCTTGTCATTCACTTGAGAATACGTTTGTAGTAGTTAATTATTCATAAAATTTATTTTCACCCCAACGTTCCCACAGATTGTGTGGTTTAATTTATCCAGAAATACCACATGTATAACTATATTGTCCGCGAAGCGAAAATAATTCCACTCGCTTTCCCCCTACAGCAGTTCATTAAATTTAGTTCCACTAGATGCGTCAAAATAAGGTTATAAGTGACAATTATAGGGAATTAGAGCAAATTATATAGATATTTAAGCCAGTTCGGACAAAACTGGGCAGCTGACAAAACAAAGCCATAAATCTCCCGTGTGACGAAGTTAAACATCGTATTTAATATGAAGAGAGCTCAAAAAAAAACTTCGTGTTCTTTCCAAGTCTGTAAATGTGTAGGAAGTATTTTGCTAATTATGTTATATATTATAGACAATGTGGAAATTGCTAACAAAACTTAGCGCTTTCAATCTGACAAAAACCGACAGTATTTTCTTCCGGATATTTTCGTTGGATTCGCGTATAAGTACAGCGATCATAATCGTAAACCCGTATTCTTGGGCACAACGTAACTTGCCGTTAAAGATTCCCATTATAAGTTTTGTTTAGTTGTACAGAAAACTTATTAATTTCTTTAGTACACAAAATAATTATAATCTATTTATGATTATTGTTTTTTCTGATACTCGTCATTAATTATAAAAATTTATATGTATTTAAATATTTCGCCTTTCAGTTGTATAACAACTAATAAAAAATATTCATTAAAAAGTTTTAAAACTCTCCCTTGGTACCAGTTACACTAAACAGCACAGTAGGCAGGTGAAGACAATAAATATCAGTTTATAATAAAAAGATATCAGTTCGTATTAGTAATAAATTAGCCAGGTAAAATACAGGAAACGAAATAATCAACTTGGATTAAAATAACATGTTTCAAAACTTTATTATAAACTGAACTCTTGGTACTTTGAGATATTTGAGAGAGTATGTGGACGTTACTGCGTGTAGTGGTCAGTAGTTTACAATAAATATAAGATACGGTAGTCAGAAGAGTAATGACATTTCTCGTACTCTTGTATGAATTCTGTTGTTTCT
Source organism: Magicicada septendecula (assembly GCA_034769895.1). Taxonomy (NCBI): domain Eukaryota; kingdom Metazoa; phylum Arthropoda; class Insecta; order Hemiptera; family Cicadidae; genus Magicicada; species Magicicada septendecula. The sequence goes on from CM068371.1 coordinate 431,102,150, forward strand.
TTTTTCTGCGCTAACGTAAGGTAAGTTTGAAAGGAAAATCCTCAAACCTACTATAGGCCCAATACAAGTCATGGAGACTGAGATACAACAATGAAGTGTATCAAATATATAAAGAGATACCAGTCTCAAAAATTTATAAGAATACAAAGATTGCGTTGGGCCGGACATGTTATGAGAATGGAGGATGGCAGGAACCCCAAAATGACTTTGCTGGGTACATGGGAGGGAACGAGACCTACAGGCAGACCAAGGAAGAGGTGGAAAGATGGCGTTGCAGAGGACGCGAGGGACATGGGGATAAGAAACTGTAGGAGGGTTGCAACGGATAGAGTAGATTGGAGGCGGAGATTGGTGGAGGCCAGGGCCCGACTTGGGCTCTGGTACCATAGGAGGAGTAACTTAAGGTACGATCGTACCGTAGATCCGTAGGTTCTAATCAAATTTATTTAAAGTGATGAGTTGAGTGAGGATTTCAGTATCATGATATTAACATGCTGCAGTTCTCAGTAAACAATGTTTCATTTGATTTCGACTGTAATCATGCAATAAACGTGCAGCGTCAATGTAATCGACAGAAATTTTCCGTATAATTATTGTTGATTGTTCTGCAATGTACATTAATTACTGCTACAACTAACGAATCGTTACGTTAACTGCGGCCAGAATATAGAGAAACAAATCAATTACACTAGTTACCGTATCCCGCAAATTACATGGTAACAGGCACCAGTTATTTCATCATATTACTGTTATTACGTTATTACCATTACGGTTAGTTGTTAAGTTTTGTCCACTTGCCGTTGAAATATTAAGGTACATTGTTTACTAAATACCTTATTACTCTCAGTAACGGTAATGTTTATGTAAAGGATTTTTCAGCCTATATTTGTATTAATGGAAATTAAATTTTGGTTTATTTGAATAGCTTGTACGTTCGACTAAATCTGGAGTAGCGTCCGACGTCCAGGAACTTGTGTGCGGCAATCCACACAAACATAGGCCTGCGCAAAGAACTTAAACCGGCAAAGGCTTTGGAATTTCCGACCAGACACAAATAAGTCCGCACTTGTCATTTCCACCAAACATGAATTCATTCACTCACAAAGGGACAGATATAATCCCTAATCATTATTAGTAGAGTGTTAGTAAACAGGTGCCGACTAATGGCTTTCAAAGCTAACTGAATAAGTGAGCAAAGCAAACAAACCTAAGTCACATTATTTGTGTGAGCAAACCTAAAACAAACCTAGTCAAAGTCACATTTTAGTTAGTTTGTTTTCCAAGTAATGGAACTGACAAAGTCTGCATAATACAAAGTGTGTAATAAACCAGAGCAACGAACCAGCAGCAGATTCAGCGGAACAGATGAATTTAAAAAGATGAGTTTAACATTTAAAAAGATGGTCATCTATATGTTAATACATAATTTTGATAGCTTTTGCTTTTTCCGCATCAGTTAAAAATTTCATAGCACTAAAAATTTTATTATATTTGCACAAGCATTACGCCGACGGTTTGTAACCCCACCTAGCCGTGAGACACAGATCTGCAGACCCGTGGGTTGCTGAGAAATATTAACCATGATATTTAACTATGCATTTAACCATGTGCGATCACGAACTGCACGTTGGAAACTTGTGTTTGTTTGCGAGTATGTCGTGATTGTTACTGGCCGAGCTTAACCACACTCTTATATCAACCACGCTGCTGTTCTGCCCTAGTAGGTGGACTGAATTAAAACCCACAGCGCAGCATGACAGATGAACTCAATGCGAAGCAGACATCTTTCACTAAGCTACTAATAATTTCATCACCAATATTGTCTACCACACATAAACTTATGTGAATCATAAGTAGACAGAAACGACACAGGGAGCAAATATCATCTTCTAATACTGCCTTCTACGCTACACTTTCAATTTGGTCTACGCTAATGGCCTACCACTTTAGCACATGCCAGTAAGTAAATTGTGTAAAATTTTTTATATAATTTTTAGTACTTCATTCTACGTTACTAGTTACACCTAAATAAATCTATATTTTTATGAACGCAGTGTCGATCCATCAGACAGTAAACGCAGCAGCTCGAGGGCTGTGCAAAGGATGGGCCTTGAATCCGCGTCCCGAGCTTCTTCTAAAGATTCCGCCGCAGGCCTGCGGTATATGGAAGCTTCCAGATGTAGCCTGCTACCGGCAGTGATGAGACAGTAAATGGAGACTCTTTGGATTATTTCCCACCTTAGCAAAAGTTCCCAATTATTACTTCATTGTAATGAGTTCCATGACAAGTAATGTCCGTTTACGCTTCAGTTGAAATTGTCTTCATAAATTTAGTTATTCAAGCCGCCTATAAATTATACGGATATTTGTTAAAACCTATTTTATATTTTATACTGTTAATTAATCTGGGATGAAATAATTAAGACAATTCATAAAAATCAATGAATAGGTCTCATTTGTATACATTACGACGCAAATAACATTTAGAATAATGTATGAAACGACGTGAATAACTTGCGTGGTTATTGGAAGGTGTATATTAATTCGAAGATAAGTAAAAAGGTATTATAAACGATTTAATTATTTGTTGTTATTTTTCTATTTAAAAAAACACTGAAGAACAGCGGAGAAGGATAACGATCATAAGAAGAACGAAAGGGACGCAGGAAAAAATTTAATGAGTCCTTACGTGAATAAGAGAATCATTATAATAGGGTCGGCTAACAGTGTTCTGCGATGTTTCTCAATTACCAGTATTCACCTCCCTGAGTCGCCTCATAAGTAACACTCAGGTTACCTCTCCCTCTCTGAGATTGATTCTTACTGACTTTGGATTGTCAATTAAATACTCGTTTGGGATTCGACGTTTATTTATTTATTACTGATAAGATAATATATTAAAATACAATAAAAATAAATAAAATTATATAACCAATATGAATTGTAGAATATTTTGCCATAATTATGAAAGAGAAGCTGGAGAACGATAGCAGAAAATAGAGTGGCTCAAATAAGCCGAATGGTAAGAATAAAATGAGAACAATAGGTTAGACGTTATATATCTATAAAATAGTTTAAATATCGGTATGGAGAACCATACATGACTTCCATATTCTAAGATTTATATTTAAAATCATTTTCAGCCAAACAGCCAGGGAAGGAATTTTAACAAAAAAATACTTCTTTCTTGCCAATAACGTAGTACACATATAAAAAATATTATCCCCTCCCCCTTCAACTATAATTTTGATTTATAGAAAATTACCCCCAGCCCGTTCAACTAGCCTCTTCATTTATAGATATTTCATCTACGTTTCTACAGTGGATTATTAAGATCTTATCAGGATACTTTATCAAAATTAAGTACTTTACTCATGTTACAACAAAAAATGTTTCAGGTAAACTGCCCTTTCCCCGTAACCGATCTTCACCAAAATCAACAGACATTGAGTTCTCTATAGCTCAGGCACATATGTAAAACATTATTTGATTCTGTTTGAATTTACGGCAGTTATGGTTCGTCATATAAAAAATTACCCATGTTAAAACATAAAACATGAGATTTATAAAACATATCTAAGATTTATATTTAAAATCATTTTTGAAATAAAATATTTTCATAGAACCTACTAACGCTGGGGAAATCTGAGGAGCCAATCAGAGTTGGGCCTACCTGTCACTCTGCTGAATTTGGTGGAAAGCCCTGTCACTGTCGTCAAAGTATCAGCCTTGACAGGGTCCTCTTTTTCTGCAAAATGGGAGAGGAGGCTTGAGATGGAGTGAGTGACATGGTCCCCACCTCAATGAAGAACCCATTGTTTTATAAAAATATATTTAAATTTTGAAAACTGAAAATTCTTTTCTTGTAAATATTTATATTTTATAATCAAAATGACTTTATCAAAAAACAAACATTATTTTTTTATAATAAGTACTTACATATGTTTCTTAATATGCTTACTTTTTCTTCAATGTTGATGATCATTTCCAAACATTCTGACAAAATTGTATCTACAGAACAGTTAACATTCCCCAGGTTTCCATTTCTGCTAATTTCTCATTACACCTTCCACTGACGTATTATTAACCATTTCATAAACTATCGTATAAGCTTTTCAGATTTTGTGGTACAAAATCTGAAATTTTCAGATTGCCTGGCAACAAAATTATTTTATTTTCAACAATTACCATTGTTTGAAAAAGTTTAAATGAATTTTCAAGTACTTTACTCTTGTTAAAACGTAAAAGGTTGCAGGTAAACTACCCCTTCCCCTTAACTGATCTTCACCAAAATCTAAAGGCCTTGAGTCCTCTACAATTCACTGATGTATGCAAAAAATTATTTGATTCTGTTTGAATTTGCGGCTGTTATCGTTTGCCGTAGAAAATACGCTTGATAAAAAATGTTGCAGGTAAACTACCCCTTCCCCTCAACCGATCTTCACCAAAAACAATAGGTCTTGAGTACTCTACAAATCAGGACTGTATGCAGAAAATTATTTGATTCTGTTTGAATTTGCGGCTGTTATCGTTTGCCATAGAAAATACCCTTGTTAAAAAAACGTTGTAGGTAAACTACCCTTTTCGCTTAACCGAGCTTCACCAAAAACAATAGGTCTTGAGAACTCTACAATTTAGGGCTGTATGCGAAACATTATTTGATTCTGTTTGAATTTGCGGCTGTTATCGTTTGCCAAAAAAAAATTTCCCTTGATAAAAAAAACCGTTGCAGGTAAACTACCCCTTCCCCTCAACCGATCTTCACCAAAAACAACAGGTCGCGAGTACTCTACAATTTAGGGCTGTATGCAGAAAATTATTTGATTCTGTTTGAATGTGCGGCTGTTATCGTTTGCCATAGAAAATACCCTTGTTAAAAAAACGTTGTAGGTAAACTACCCCTTTCCCTTAACCGATCTTCACCAAAAACAATACGTCTTGAGAACTTTACAATTTAGGGCTGTATGCAAATAATCTTTTGATTCTGTTTGAATTTGCGGCTGTTATCGTTTGCCATAAAATACCCTTGTTAAAACATAAAACGTTACAGGTAAACTACCCCTTTCCCTTAACCGATCTTCACCAAAAACAATAGGTCTTGAGAACTCTACAATTCAGGGCTGTATGCGAAACATTATTTGATTCTGTTTGAATTTGCGGCTGTTATCGTTTGCCAAAAAAAAAAATTTTCCCTTGATAAAAAAAAACCGTTGCAGGTAAACTACCCCTTTCCCTCAACCGATCTTCACCAAAAACAATAGGTCGCGAGTCCTCTACAAATCAGGGCTGTATGCAAAAAATTATTTGATTCTGTTTGAATTTGCGGCAGTTATCGTTTGCCATAGAAAAAATCTACAGACACACAGACAGACACACACACAGACACTTTTCGGAAAACGACTTTTTTTCATGTTTTGAGTGTAGTAGAATCAGAATCTGCAATAATCTCGAACACGATTTTTTTTGCCATCACCATACTTCTATTCCTTAAGGAATATGGAAGTAAAAATAAATAGTTGGATTTTGTATCTGTTATAAATTCTAGGCACAGGAAAAACAAGGTTACGGCAAGAGGCGTTGTACGCTTTGCAGTCAAATTGCGACATCAATCTTCTAAGGAATCTATTCAGTTTGCCAAAGAATATCCCTCGGCACAGCATTCACAATTTTAAACTCATGTTCTCTGGTATCCAAGTCACGATTCAATACAGATTAAAATTAATTTACCTTTTTTTTCATTCGTCGTGTGACTTCTTATTGTATTTAATTAAATAACGCGTTTCGAGGCTCAAGGCCTCATCTTCAGATTTCAGTCCCGTGTGGACGTCGTTAACACATTAAAACTAAACTACCACACATTAAAATAAAACACACTACACAAGTTAACCGATGTCTGGGTGCGCACCCTTTGCCGGTTCGCGACGCACTGCCTGCAACTCCTCTACGGTCTCGTCACACCGCCCCACCATCGATTGCTGTCTATTCCTGCTTAATATGAATTTGTCCACAACCATATCGTATAGCTGATGTGATTTAAAATTCAGCTGGTCATTTAACATGTTACTAGGATTGCACTTAAACGCCCGGCATATTTCAAATTCTTCGGTTGCGTTCATGTATCGTCCCTTATTGCAGAGATGTAATGGCTTTCAGTTGGTGTCAAAGTCAGTATAATTATGGTTATGCACCATTAAGTGTTCGTCATATTTTGATTTACAGGCTTTTAAGTTATTTTTAGGTAGATGTTCTTTAAAGCTCTGTCTAAATGCCCTGCCTGTCAGACCGATATACACCATATCGCAATCATTACAAACCATTTTGTAAACACCTGTCCTTTTTTTTTTAAACTGTTGTATTTTAGGCCGTAATAATTTTTGAACATTATTTGTGGTACGGAACGATACTAGGATGTTATGGTTTCCGCAATTCGTTTTTTAAAACCATAGATATATTATTGGTGTACTCAGCTGAAATAAACTTAACTTTATTATTTTTGTTACGTGTACTGATGACGTTCTTCTTTTTATGTTTACGTAATAACCGTTCGACCATTGAGCTTCGGTACCCATTCACTTCCGCTATATATTTAATTGTATTTAATTCATCTATATAATCATCATGCTCAGGAGGTATACTTGTCAACCGGTGTAAGAGGCTATTGAAAGCGGCCATTTTTTGAGTATACGGGTGATAAGATTTGGCGTGTATAACGGAATCAGTTGCTGTAGGTTTTCTGTATATCTTGTAACGAAGTCTATTGTTATGTTTTATTAAAGTTAAATCTAAGAAATTTATTTCATTATTTGTTTTTACTTCTGCTGTGAATTGTAGTTTTGTATTGATACTATTCATAAATGACTTTAGATTATCTATTTGTCTCATTGTCCCATTGAAAATAACAAAGGTATCATCTACATATTTGTAAAAAATAATATGGTTATTGAATTTATTGGTTACCAAAAGCAAATAAGTATTTTCAAAATGATTAAGGTATATGTCAGACAAGAGTCCAGATAAAGGTGAACCCATAGCGAGTCCCTCTTCTTGAATAAAAAATCGATTATCAAATGAAAAATAGTTCTGTTTTAAAATGACACAAAGAATATATAGTAATTCATTTACTTCTTGATGACCTAAACTGCCAGATTACACGGGTTGACAAGTATACCTCCTGAGCACGATGATTATATAGATGAAATAAATACAACTAAATATATAGCGGAAGTGAATGGGTACCGAAGCTCAAAGATCGAACGGTTATCACGTAAACATAAAAAGAAGAACGTCATCAGTACACGTAACAAAAATAATAAAGTTAAGTTTATTTCAACTGAGTACACCAATAATATATCTATGGTTTTAAAAAACGAATTGCGGAAACATAACATCCTAGTATCGTTCCGTACCACAAATAATGTTCAAAAATTATTACGGTCTAAAACACAACAGTTTAAAGACAAAAGGACAGGTGTTTACAAAATGGTTTGTAATGATTGCTATATGGTGTATATCGGTCAGACAGGCAGGGCATTTAGACAGAGGTTCAAAGAACATCTACCTAAAAATAACTTAAAAGTCTGTAAATCAAAATATGCCGAACACTTAATGGTGCATAACCATAATTATACTGACTTTGACACCAACTGCAAACCATTACATCTCTGCAATAAGAGACGATACATGAACGCAGCCGAAGAATTTGAAATATACCGGGCGTTTAAGTGCAATCCTAGTAACATGTTAAATGACCAGCTGAATTTTAAATTACATCAGCTATACGATAAGGTTGTGGACAAATTCATATTAAGCAGGAATAGACAGCAATCGATGGTGTGGCGGTGTGACGAGACTGTAGAGGAGTTGCAGGCAGTGCGTCGCGAGCCGGCAAAGGGTGCGCACCCAGACATCGGTTAACTTGTGTAGTGTGTTTTATTTTAATGTGTAGTAGTTTAGTTTTAATGTGTTAACGACGTCCACACGGGACTGAAATCTGAAGATGAGGCCTTGAGCCTCGAAACGCGTTATTTAATTAAATACAATAAGAAGTCACACGACGAATGAAAAAAAAAGTAAATTAATTTTAATCTGTACATTCACAATGTCAACAAAAGATGCTTTGCCGGGGGGGTTAATACCGCGTATAGCCTATTATGAGCTATAGTCTTATTATAGTCTTTAAAAATGTCTGTTGGTTACCTTTCTCTGAGTTTATTGTTTGATATGTTTATTGTTCATCGGGTCTAACAAAGGTTTTTAACGTTTTGATACCTCTTTTTGGCACAGCTGACCAAACCTTTTTGAAATTTCCAGAACTGTACACTGTATTATATTCATTTTTTATTTAAATGCTCTTTAATTTGACACCCTACAAGGATTTTTGCAAATTTGTCAAAACGTCGAAGACACTATTTGGCCCCTGAAGTCCCAAAATTTTTTAAATATCAATAGTAAAAACTACATTCTAATCTTGATTTAAATTTCCTTTAGTTCGATATTTCACGCCGGTTTTTGCGATTTTATCCATATTTTATTTGCTTTTTAAGCCTCGGTGTCTAAAAATGTTTTATGTCTTCAGATTTGGGATAAAATTACCGTTAAGTTGATATCTACATACATCTTTTATTTTTTCACAATTTTGAAACCTAATTTCTTTCTTACCGCTATTTTTGGGCGAATCAATATCAAAGACAATAGGGAGTCAGTAGGGTAAAAGAATGCACACGGACGCCATGCATTACGAAAATCTTTTCAAGCATTCAAAAATTATTATGATACATACTGTTCCTAACAGACAGAGAGACAGGTAAGTAGGTAGATAGGCATTCAGACTGTGCAATCACCCACACACATACACCTACCTATATAATTATTTATTTTTAAGAAAAATTAATATATTAACTCTCGCTAATTAATACGTGCACATTAAAAATGTACGTTTACTGTTTTAATTTTGTTCATAACAGGAAAGTAAGACAACATTCCACTTTGTTTATGTTTTACTTAGTACGTAGAACAAACTCCATTTAATTTCATTGGCAGCTGAAACAGACTGTACGTTTGTTTATACAAAACGTACAGCGTACTACAGTTACCTGGTTCAGTAACCCTAGAAATTAATATTCCTTCAGTCACTTTGGTTATTCAAAACAAGGTTTTTAAATGCTTTCCTCGAATTCTATATCTTTTTAATATCTCATTTATCAAGAATAAAATGTATTCACGATTTTAATAAATTTACAATTGATTACATTTATAATTTTTCATATTATTCATGTGTAATTATTTTTTATAATAAATAAACAATTTTCTTTTTCTTTTTTTTTAGAAAAATATGCTTATATGTATTTTTATATGTCAACACTGTTTCAACAAAAATTGTATATTGAATAATAATTTACAATTCAATACATTTATTCCAAATAATTATTGATTTTCACGTAAATGTGAAAAATTAATTTTATCCTGTTAGTAAACAACTTGTAGCAATTAATATTTGTTTTCAGATGGAATCGAAAGGTCTGAGTTTTTAAGGAATGCCCCACAGCTCAGTAGGCCGAAAAACTGTTTATCTAACTGTAACACCGGCTATAAAACCGGCGATGTATGTATGAAATAACGAGGGTCTGATTGTTGTTTTCTGTGTTCTTTTAATTTCTCAATGAATTTTACGAAATATAAAGTTTAGTATTTGAACATCTTACTACTTTAAAGTTATTCTACACATTATATATTGCCGTAATCCTGACTTGCACAATGAATGTAGAATGTTTCATTTTTGTCAGTACCACAAATGATTTCACAATAAAGTTTCGTATATAAGATATTCATATATAGCAACTTTACTGCGCAGACCAAATGAAAAAAGAAACTCTAAAGGTCCATTAATAGCAACAAATTATTTTTCACGTTTCCTGCTGTACACCTTCTTCAAGTGTACAGTTTATTTGACCTCAAAAAAAGATATCGTCTGCAGCCAATGAGTTAGGACTAAAACAGATTACTGAAAAGAGGATTACGTTTAACTTAGGATTCACTTCGTTTTCGTGGTTCTGAAAAGATCATAGTTTACTACTGAAGACATTGCTTAAAAGAGGAATACCAAAACATCTATTGGAAGAAACATGGACGCGACATACACAAAGACCAAAATCAACATAAATATGACCAAATCATTGAGAATGAAATGGAAGAATTACACAAGCACGCAGCCGGTCTCCGACAATGTATAATTTAACTTTGATGAGTTAATTAGTGATGAAAAGAGAACCATCTGCCTCTTAGGGTATATTATACAATGGTGTAAACAACAGAGATTTCTTGGAGACCAGGATGTAATCTGAAAATTGGAATTAATTCTAAGGGGCTGTAGAAATTTTCAAAATGAAAAACAAACATTTTAATGGACTGGAGTTATCAGAAGTAAGTTAGCTATAAATGATAAACCTCTTAAACAACTTTTGCACTCTTTAGTGTCTGGAATTGAAGTAAATTATGGAAAAATAACGACGGTAGAAATAAAGTGGTCACCAAATGGTTTCCAATTGGTCACACATGATAAATCGCCAAAAGTACGTATAATAAGGAAAGATACGCTAAAACGGTTTTACAAGATTACTGCAATTCCGGAGATGCTTTATGCTTAAAAAAATAGTAAAAACAGTACTTTCAAAACAAGGATAACTACATCACTACATCAGTCAGGCGATTTCTCACATATGTGATTTGTGTGCAGCGTAGAGGACAGGGCAACATATAAGACATAATAGATAAATTAGAAACAAGTTTAATAATAAGTATAATAGAGAAAAATAATAATAAATGGAGAGAACACGTAGAAAGGGTGGATAAACAGAAAAGGAAGTGAGCGAGAGCGTTGATAGGAAAAGGTGAAAGTAACAAAACGGAAACCGGAAGAGAAACTTTCAGAACCGAACAGTTTTGTAACCTAATCCCGGATGGGAAAAAAAGAACAGAGGTGACTGCATGTCGCCTAGATAATTCAGACTTCGTCTACATATTGTAACAAACAGGTCAAATGTTACTGACCGACCTGTGTAATTTTTGACACCGGCTTCTACTAAAAATTTAAATATTATATTAATAACATTAATATTGTTACAACATTGCAGGACAGTCTACGTGTTTGTGGAATGTGCCAGAAGAATCTCGCTCTAATGTATGTGGCATACGTGAATGTCAACGCATCCGCGAGAGTTTTCTCGAAACCGCCAGCGCGCTGACTGTATCAAGGCCGCAGCTAATTACGTAGTTCACCGGACGCTAAGACGCAATTTCGAACGTTCTGGTCTGTGAGCGCAGGTATAAATACATGGCGGCAGCGGCTTAGTTTTCAGTATAGTGGCGATATATTTACAGAGCGGTTCGAGTTATTATCGGGCGAGATTACTCTGTACGTTCAAGTAGTTATTAGTGAAGTGTTGCGTTTTATAATCGGGCGGTATATTGTAATACAATTGTGTTTTAGTATTAGTTGACATTTATTTGCGTGTGGACAATTTTTATTTGATTTGTTACAAAAGACTGTGTTGTTAAGTAGGAACTGTTTAACTGTGAACATTAGAGCTAGTGATTAGTGACTTAATTGGTGTCTAGTACTTTTGTTTCCACTGCACCTACGACGGTCAAGTAGACCGTCGTAACAATATGAATAACTGAATAAATATTGCTGCGCCCGCTTTGCCACTGTGTTTCAATTATTAATTATGCAATGTTATTTTAATCAGCAGTAATTCTCGTGCCGATTGTCGGTCGCTTTATATTGCACTCAACAAAATAATGTTCGTTTTAATTACGACACCCATGTCATAATAAACGATAAATTCATATCCTAGTTACTGTACGCCGCTTTGTCATAAAGTATTATGTTATTGTTACCTTTCATCTGACAAATTTGTACATATTATGCATGAAATTAAACGCACACTGAACTATATAGGAACCATCGCAAATCTACCATTAGCAAGCAGTGATGTTTAAACAAACAGTCAACCCGTTACATACTTAGTAGTGTTTGTAATGAAATAGAATGTCATACATGTTTAGGTAACACATGTCATTTAAGCTTCTTTTACGCTTGAATGACTGATTAAAATACTTTTCACCATTTAACAAAAGTAAATATAGGCCTATATGGAATACAGATAGTTAACGGTAAAACAGTTTGATTTGTATTTCGCTTTAACCGTCTGTTAAATTTTCCTTAGTGCCTTTATAATTTATGTGTTGTTTTGCCTTTATAGGCTACAATGTTTGAAATTAAAAGGAGTTTCGGTGTATTTATTGCTCCGATCTTTACAATGTCATTATATCCAAACTAGGTATTGTGCAATGTTTTCGCGTAATATATTACTTTTTAAAAACAATAAAACTTTGATAAAAAGTGTATTACGGACCATCTATAACTAACACTGTTAACACTTGCTACATAATGTGTATCATGTAAGGCATGTGAATATATTTCTTTTTATACGTAATGCACTTTGGCAAAAGTCCCCGTTACACCATTACACATTTCAAAATTAAAAAATGTCTGCTACATAACAACACTTCCCTATCATTATTAAGCCACTTGTTCAGTTTAATGTACGGAAGTTAATTGTGTCACTCATGCCTGTATGACTACATACATCATTCACTTGTAGCTTTGAATCTTATAATCCATCCATGGAAACTGCATGTCCCGTAATTCTTCTTGCTACTGTACATTGTTACGACTGTCACACCGGATTGTCGTGACTACAGTGGAAACAGAATAATAGTCACCAATGAAGTCATTAATTAAAAAGTTTAATTAGAAACAACCAGCTGATGTAACTTAACAAAAGGCACTTTTACACAATAATTCAAGTTACATTTGTCCAGAAACTACAATAAGTGTCACCTTATTGCAAATTGGCACTAATTAACACAATGATCACTTCGCACTAAATGCCACAATAACACCAAACTGCACTTACAAAATCGCCAGGTGTAACTGAAACGGGCCGCTTCGAATTCCAATATTTATACATCACCCCCTTGTACTGTGTTGAGATAGCGGGTCTAGATGCTAGTATAGTAGTTGAGTAAGCGTCTGGAAGAGGCATGGACAGCCTAAAATAATCCAGAACGTTAATTTCTCTGCCGCGCAGAATGATCTCCAAACGACTTGAACAGCCTCGCGTGCCCTGGCATGCCAAGGGTCACGTAGACAGTCAGGGATGCGGTACTATTGATTTCCTCAGGTTAGTACTGCCCCCTCCTTAAGCCTATTTTTTCTGAACTGGCAAACCCTCTTAGTAGTAATAGCCTACTCTGGCTAAGTGGTCTAGGTGAACGACCTCGAACAACATCATTGATATTCCCTTTTCCACAGTGTAAGTACTTTAACAGTCAGTTTGGTTCTCGTTTACTACCTTTTGCGTAACGTCCGCTTTAACGAATTCTTCCCCGGGCGATTCTTTTAACTCATGAACAAGGAAGAGCCTTTCCTTGGCGACCATAGTAGATTTTCCAATCACCTCTTCTGTCGCCGTACAAATTGATCCCTACATCTACTAGTTCTTTCTTTTTCCGTTTCCGCATCCAAACTAAACGGTTCCTTTTCTCCGAGCCTGTTGCTCCCCTTCCCGGCCGTCGTCAGATGCTTGATCGAATGGTTGGTTGATCCTATAATTTCAACCGTGGAAAAATTCTCTTGGCCAACTCTCAGGACATTTTCTCTATAGTCCATAACAAATCCATAGGCATTTATATTGTCCGTACCAAGAATCACTTCGTCGTGAATATCTGCAACGAGTATTTGGTGGCTATACTCGAAAAGACCCAGACGTACACGTACCTTTCCTAACACTTTGACGGGGCTTCCAGACACAGTCTGTATTGTGCAGGAGTTAAATTGACACTGGGGATGGCTGACTGAGCCAGGGTGCACGATCGACGCTGTAGCGCCCTTATCAACTACAAAATGATGTTGGTTTACCTTCAGTAAATCCATTAACAATCCATTAACTGGTCTTATGAAGCGCGAAAACTGTGCTGTTCTGGATCTTTAATTCTCCAATTTGTACAGTCACGCCCTTCTTTCTGTATTTTATTCTCCCAACAATTTCCCTGAGGATGTCACATTGTATCTGCAGACACTTCAGTCTTCTTCCTCTCCCCATCGTTCAAATCGTTGTGGCGCTCTTGACCCTTTAAATTGTTTGTCTTGTAAAATTTATTTTCTCCCACTATTGTAACAGCAATGTTATATTGGAATATTTTGCCTATAGTGTGATGACATAAACTCACTGCTGTAGCAGGGTTGCTGACTAGGCAGCTTTAAACTCCAGAGCGTGAAGAAGAGCGTCTGAACTATTTAGGTGTGTCGCCATTCGAAACACTTGTTGAAGCTCACAATCTCTGACACCATCATATGCACTGGAAAGTTCAATCGAAAATCTTCTGTTGCTTCAGGATAGGTCAGTCTAATTAGTATGTAGATGCTTGTTTTAAACTTTTGTAGTCTCTCTCCTGAGTGATGTCGCCTCTCTTTGAACTGCGCGTAGGACACATCGCGCAAATGTTTATCACAATACCTAATTCTAGAGCTTTTATAAAGTCGGCATAGGAAATCTGGCTATCAGGTGACACTTTCTGTAGTAACTTTGCCGCAGATCCTTTTAAGGCGAGAAAGAGTGAAACTGCTTTGTCATTCTTCGTTCAATGCCTTACGCATGCAGCGGCTTCAAAGTACGCATGCAGCGGTGAGCGCTACCATCAAATTTGTATGCCTATCTTTTTCCGTGCAACATTTATACGTACACACAATACAGCGTAGCAATATTTATGTAAGGCTAGTACTTGTTTGTGTGTGTTCTTTGTGCTGTGTAACAAGACTATCTACAGGGCATCGTTTGATTGGTTGGTCGGTTATCATTTGGTTACTGTCTTTTTCAATTGTTCAGCATATCTTTACAATTTAACAACCACTACATCGTCTCTATTTTAGACCAATCAATACATTATCTTAAATTAATAAAGTTGTGTTAGTTGTTATAATCACAAACATAATTAGCACTGTTGCACACCACTATAGAAAAAAATTATTCCCATTAGCGCTTTCAAGCTTCACAGCTCATCATTTCCGATCTGATGATGAGCTGTAAAGCTTGAAAGAGTTAATCGGAATAATTTTTCTATAGTGGTGTGCAACAGTGTTAATTCTGTTTGCAATACATAACCATTAAAGAATTTATTGAATGATGTGATAAACCTCTTTCTGATGGTTCAACAGTTGCTAACGGAAACTAGGTGCCTTCGGATTTGTTTGAATTCTTCATTATCATCTTCAACAACGATAAACCCAAAAATAGGCTAAGGGTGGTCACTCTGTCGCTTCTTCGGACTTCCGCCACACTTCTCAGTATAATTCCACATTTGTTTGGGGATACATCAGTTATCCATTCGGTTAATCTAGCGAGTATACTCATAATTTTAAGTTCCTCCCGTATATCTGCATTTCATCTGCAATACGTCTGCCTTTCTACGTGACTGAGAAATCTCACTTCTGCTGATTGAATAGAACTGGTCTGGGGTTCTTTAAAGTCCAATTCTCAGACCCGTATGGAACCGTCGAGAATGCCATCCTCTTGTTGAACTCAGTCGTGTTTTTTTAACTCGTCGATTTTAGAGTTCTCATAACTATCCCGTAGCGGTTATTGTACTTATTCACCAAGTCTTTGTTAGTAATGTAAGACACTTTATAGCCTAGGTATTCTAAATTACTGACCTACTCCAGAAGAGTTACAACTTTAGCAATTTTTTCTCGAACGTAATCAACTTCATGAAAAGCCATGACCTTGTCTTCTATGTAGATATATATAATTGGAAATCCTTGCATGTTCGATCTAAGTATCAGTCATTCGCAAACCGCTTTCTGAGTTTCATAGGTCAACAGGAGGAAACAACGTCCAGACTACAGAGTTACCAATGATAAAATGCTCCGTAAAGTTCATCTGCCAAATGTGTATGGTATCGTCTATATATAAGTTAATAAGAGAGGGTAATAATACATACCGTTAACGTATTCCACATTTGATCATGCGTAAACTAGGATTTGTGCTAGGTCTTCCTGGCTCAATTAAGATTTTGTCTTCCACATAAAGACTTCGTGGGCTCCAATGAGGTGCTGCGAGATCCCTTTCTTTCACATTATTGGTCACAGCCTGCCGCTATTCACTTTATCAAATGCCTTTCCACGAAAGTCAATAAAAGGTAAGTATGTGAACAAGTGAGAGTCTCTCTGGTTTTCAATAACCTAGGTTATTGTGAAGATGCGATCTAATCATGACCTGCCCTTTCTGAAACTATGCTGACCCTCCGATAGAATAGTTTCCGTTACTGCATTTTGCAGTTTTGCTAGGATAGATGCATTCAATTTGTTATACTTCTTAAGCTGGCTGCCTCAACTATATTTACTACAATTATTACTATCTCCTTTCTTGAATATGGGGACTGACTTTGTCTCCTACCAAACTTTGAGACCAGTGGTTCAGCAGAGATTGATAAAGTTTAATGAACTATTATGAAGCAATACTGGCATATGTATAAGCTCAAAATTCAGCTCATAAATGCCCAAATATTTTCTACTTTTCCAGCATTGTAGAGCAGCTAAAAATGCATCCATTTCTATTAGATCCATATGTTTATAGCCTACATGTCTGCTGATTCTGTTTCTTCCAGTTACTCCTGGGTCCACAGCCGCGTACAGTATCTGATACATTCCTTCTCTGTGATATTACTGATCTTGAAGTTTTATCTTACTGTTTGATATAAATACCATAATATTTTTTCTGTACAAATACCTTAAACTTTTTTTTTAAGCAGACCGCAGTATCTTCCGGCTTCAGGTGTTCAACTGGTTCTTGGACAGTTTAACTCTTGTCTCCGTCTGCAATACTTTTCCCGCCTCTGGAAGGCTTCTAATATCTGTGTAATTCCAAAACCCCGAAAGCCTCGAATGCTTGCAGACAGCTGTCGTCCTATTTCGTTATTGTCAGTCATCTCTGAAGTGTTTGAGCGTCTCTTACTGGCCCGTATCTCGTCGCTGTAGGATAATTTCATGCGCAGCGAACAATCTAAGTTCCGCAGAGAGCACTCGACAACAATACAGCTTGTACGCGTTGTTACCGATTTCTCTGACTCCCCCAACAACAAAGAGTTGGGGGCTGCTGTCTTGTTGGATGTGAGCAAGGCCTTCGAAAGAGTCTGCCACGAAGACCATCTCCTCAAATTCGCCCATTACTTTCTTCTTCTACAACTGTGCATTTCCTGCGATCCTAATCATTCACCGCACTTTAAAGGTTAGTGTCGATGGGTCCTGTTCTTCATTTCGACAGATTGTTGCCGGCGTTATGCAAAGTTCTGCCCTTGGCCCCGTTCTGAACCTATCGGTTTTACCCGGAGTCACGTTGTGTCTCTTCGCCTGCGACGCTATGTATCATTGCAGCTCCCTGTCCTCGCAATTTGCGAGCACAAAGCTGCAGCGTCAGTTGGACCTGTTTCCGAACTACCTAAGGTAGTGGCTGGTGGCGATTAATACGGGGAAATCCGAGGCAATCTGCTTTACTCGTAAGTTTGTTTCCTTACGCCAATCCCTCTCCCTAGAAGGGAAGCCTGTAAGAAGTCGGTGAAGTATTTAGGCGTCCGGCTTGACCGGCGTCATAGCTTCAACGCCTACATGACTGACACCTGAAGACGACTCGCGGCGTCAGACCCAAACTGTTTCCCATGCTCTCATGTCGCAACCGCCTTGCTTTGCGCATTAAAGTTATTATACACCTTTTGTTTCTTCGGTCAGTACTGACCTATGCTGCATCCGCCTGGTGATTACTCTTGTCGACCACCAACAAGTGTAAGTTAGAATAGTTCCAATCCAAAACCCCTACGTTCCTTGTCGGGATCTCCATTGTTTGTTAGAAATGATGTAACTCATGGAAGCCTTCGAGTTCCTACTCTTCCTCCCTTTGTCCGGTCACTCGACGAAACTATGTTTGCCTCGGCACAAACTACCAAAGGTCATCTTAGACCGTCCTGTGTGATAGGTTATCTTTCCCTTACCTAAGAACAATTAGTACGTCTGAACCTGCACCCCCAATCAGAGTCAAACGCCCTCAGGCGATTCATGATGGCCCCCGTAATGTCAGCGTCACTAAGCTATTTCTGAATAACCTCGATTAATTTCCTTTTCTCTCTGTTTAACCCTCTCTCCTCAGGGGATTAATTCCCCAAGCATGTCTCTACCACAATATTTGGCACTGGTACCTTGGCACGCAGGTTCTCTGCCTAGCGAAGAGCAACCAACTCCACAAGGCACCTGGCTGCTATGTCCGAGACGGGTGATATCTGCTGTCCGAATCTCTACCAGAGCCAGTGCCATAACAGCACTAAACACTGATCATGCAAACAAAATTTTGGCGCCACCTAGCAGACAACCGCGTTGGCGAGTACCTTCCAATTTTAACTACCCATTCAGAAAGTCAAAACTATTTTTGTGTGGTAGTCATCGAGCACGTCTCGGAAGCTGCTATGAAACCACGGGTGCAAAGACATCCCACTATTTAAATCAAAGCAAAGAAAATACAATCATCTTTACTTTGGACGACGTGAAGGGAACCAGACCGGAGCAGGAAGAAGGAAAGACCGAAATGGACAAGAAAGAAGACAAAACGAAGCCCATCTACTGGGACAGCAGCGGGCTTTACATCCCGCTGCAGCGCAGAATCAACAGTGAGGGAAGACGTTGAACATCCCACCACAGCTCGCGCGGTACACTCCCCGTCGCAACAGCAGAAACTAGCGTTCTTCTCCAACGGTCCACAAAAATATTACGGTGTGCGACTGACGCGATTTGTCTAGCGATTATGTGTTGTGTATATGTATGTGTGTGCGTGTGTGCGTGTGTGTGTGTTTGTGTTTGTAGCCCAGCCGATAAGATACACACCGTGTGTTTTAAAGATAAATAATGGCTTACCATACGTGGGTCATATACGCCTGGCATACCATTCTTGTCGAAGATTGATTAAACAATCTTCGGCATATAAAGGATTGTTACAACAGGCTTGGCGTAACTTTAAACAATATAAAAAGTATTTGCTTAGCTTGGCGATTTTCATCGTCTGTAAAAGACTCTGGCAAATACAAAACCTGTTTTCTTTCGCGACATTTTGCACTTTATGAGAGTTTTAATAATTAATGGCTAATCGTTTGTATAAGGGAGTAATAGAGAAATAATTACCCTGTCACTGTACACCTCCACACACACGCACACTCGTGCGCGTAATTGCACTAGCGCGAGACCTCGGGCCCGAACATTATGCACAACCCGTTGATGCACACCGTTCTCGCGTGCCGGTAACAAGCTACTCAAAAATCGGCAAAAAATGTATAGTTTGCGTGCGTCTAATTTTCAAGTCTGTAACGGTTTCACAAACACTATTTTACTCTGAACATCGATAATGTGAAACGTTTATGTAAATCGATATTTAACAGTAAACGATTAGGCACACCCATACTATCGTTTAACAAAATACACAGAGATCTCACCATTCATGACATCACATCAAGTAACGCGCTCGTCTGAGATTGTTAATTTTCAAACCGCACAGAGTATTCAATAAGTTTATTTCTATTTTTTAGTTGTTATAATTTACATGCTTATTGAAGTACATTATTCATACAATATGGACCGTTCCATTATATTAAATAACTAATTGTTTTTATCATTTTGGAAAAAGATCTCCAGTTAGCAGTTCTCAACTTGACCCAAATATGCAAAAAATATAATCTTACAATATCTACCCATCAAACAAAAGTTAGGGCCTTTAGGGGAAAGAATCCGATATGTTCCAAGATAATTATACACAATCAGGCTATAGAGCAGGTATTTCATTTCAATTTTCTAGGGTGCGATGTAACTTATGAGTATGACAGCGATGTCGATATACAAATAAATAGATTTCAAATGATATGTGATACTATACATAGAGCACTTGGAAATAAAACAAGGAAAGACACCAAGGTAAACATTCTGTAAAATAATGGCAACACCTGTTTTAACGAGAAATGATGAACAAAGAATACAAACAAGTGAAATGAAGTTCTTGAAAAGAACCCAGAGGTTGCACAATTAAAGATAAAATACAAAATTAAAATATAAGAACCGAATTAAGAGTATATTCTACAGCCAGCAGAATAAGGAAAGGACAAATAAAATGTAGGCAGCATATCGAAAGAATGGAAGATATTAGACTACCTAAACAAGTAATAAGATATAGACCTCAAGGAAGACGAGATATAAGTTAAACAAGGTAGACCAAGGAAGAAATGGCTTCAGTGAAAGCGCAACATGCCGTAAGCCTATACCTTGACGTGGAGAAGAAGAATTTTATCATTTTAGTCTAGCAATATATCCAGGGATTATTGTAACACAGATTTTTCTTGTATTTGTTTTTAATGAAATACACATATTCAGCAACCGTTTGATATATCTGAGGACTTCACTTTTATTGCATCATATAAGACCCAAAAGTAAGCAAAGGAACTACACGGTTGCTGTTTTTCTTAAACTCCTCCAAGGTTGTTTAGTTAATATGGTGATAAGACCATGAGGTGAAAAGTAATAGGGTGATGGATAAGGGATGAGGTGATAAGGTGAATTAAGAGGTAACATTTCTCAATTCTCAACGAATGTTATTTTCCACATCACTGTGTAGAATTTAATCTAAACGAGACTAGATTCAGACAGTATTTCCCTGGTTTCCTTTGAGTAAACATAACAAAAATCGTGAAAACCTGAGACGAGTGTGTCAGGTATAGCCATTATTTATACAGTTCATCACTGCCACTTTTTCGACACAACAAATATTTTCCTCTGAGCATAGTTTATGTGAATGGAAATTTAACAGTTACGGATTATGTCTACTACAAACGCTATCATGAGCCTATTATCTGTTATTCAATTACAGCTTGTCAGTGTTACGGGGGAAGGGTAAATGAAAATTAGTAACAACAGTGTTATGTATTAATTCACATACTGTACGTCTTAGTCAGTAGAGGTATAATTCATAGCGTCTAGCGCACAGCGTACAGGGAAAACCTCAGGTAATAATATATTCATACGTTGTTTCAATGGAAACGGATTATAAGAAGTAATCCGAGGCTTTGGCTAAACAACCCCTTAGTAGTTAGCTAGTGTCTACACACATTTGATAAGATGAGTCAAGAGAAAATGTCCTCAATTCAGTGTAAACCTTACGCTTCGCGATACGGTGTAAAGTGTTATAAAAAGTAAGTTTAATACAGGTTAAAAGATAAATTAAATTTTTATAATCATTTACCTTTTACAGATGGAACCGTATTACAGTATTTATTATTTGTAAATATTAACTTGATGATACTAACCTTTACTATACAAATAATGTTTTGTATTTCAGACACGTCTATGGGACAATCGTCCTTTAATTAATGGCTTAGGTAAATTGAATTTCAGAAAACTACTTTAACGGTATTAGCCGATGTTTAAAAGTTGCCATTGAAACAGAGATGAACAACCGACGTATTACCTAGATCTCGCCACAATAAAAGGTTTTAGGTTCTCTGAATATGGTTTCTACGTTTGAAAGAAGTACGAATATATTAAACGGGCTATAATAAAAAACAAAGTTAAACAGTCACATGAAGTACAGTAACTGCAAAGTCGGCATTCGTTTTGCGCAAAGTCTTTGCGTGCCAAGATCTTGAGTTATGTACGTATAATACCCACACTCATGTGACGCGCCTCACATCCCAGCAATGTTATGCACTCTCAGTCGCCAATTTTCAAAAATTGTCTATGAATTTATTTAGCGATATGTGGAGTTGTTGCACGTTTTGGGCGTCCACTGCGGGGATCCGTTCAAAGCTTGTATGACCACGTTTAAAGTCAAGTGTCTACTTACAACCACTGTTTTAAAGTCGCAGCATCTCCTAACACATTAAACATTTTGTTGTCAGTGTCCATGGCGCTAGGTATTTTTCAACAAAGAATTCGATCACAGCACGATGTCAGTTTTTGTCCATGTCTCAAAACATACGAACACGTAAATTTCGGACAGTTGGTAAACAATGATTGAGTTGACGAGACATATTTGGATATATATTTCGTGTACAGGTGTTTACAAAAAACGTAAATCTTACAAAGCACTAACAATTTTAGTTTTAAGACTAAGGTCTAGATTTTCCCACAGCCCCGTCTCTCTTTTACATCGTCATTCGTTTTCATATCAAATTTTAATTTCAATTTTAACTTTCGATTCCAACATAGACAATTCAAAAGTGATAAATATGTCGAGAAAGGAAGAACGAATCGTCGTGGAAAACCTAGGAAACGTTGATATGTTAAAATACTTGAGAAACATGCTGACAACAAAAGTCTACTACATCAAGGAAATTAAATCTCGAATGGCCAAGCCTGCAGCCACAAAAAAACGATTACTGTTGACCAGCAATTTAAGCTTAAATTTTTGGAAGGAACTGATAAACTATTATATTCCTGTAAAAACTGGAAAAGGGACTCTAAGTAAATTAGAAAAAAAAACACCTTAAAAGCTTTAAAATAGCTTGCTAAACAATAATGTGAGGTAGCTAGTTAAGGCGAGAAATGAAGAGGTCCTTAGACGAAGGACGAGGAAGGTCAAACCTGAATATTGTTCGTCATAGAAAAGCAAATTGGATAAGACATCTTGAGGAGGATTTTTCTTCTGCATGGTATAATCGAGGAATCGTTGAATTTGGGAAAGAAGAGTTTAATTTGGCTGACGATTTAAAGGAGATAACAATACACTAATATTAAAATAATAATATAAATTTTTGATCCATTTATAATAGTACCTTTAAATTTACCTTTATTTTTACTCCGTCTTGTTTCAAAATTGTTCAAATGAATAGAAATGGATGTAAACATTACACTTGTCTACCACATTTATAGGTGGAAATAGCCTAGTAGTCTACTGTTTCCTTTAGAAGGTGTCAGCTGCCTAACCTTTCGTGGACATCAAATAATCTATTTTTTTAATTTATTGGCATTAATAATATTCCTTGTACGTAAATGATTCATGTAAGTTTATTGCAGCGTTCTTATTCTTTTAAAAGCCTATGTTTTAAGCTCTGAATAATCTGAGGGTAAACGTTGCAATAAGAAACATTTACTTTCCTCTAGTAATTTTGTATGCGACCAAGTCATAAGAGGACTAGATGAAGGTAACATTCTTCATATGTTTTGGAATTTAAAAAACTGTATTATATATAGGATTTGCACGATATTGCTAACACATAGTTGTAAGTGAGAGAGCAACAGATCTTCGTCTATTAGACAACAAATTGATGAGAGCCATACAAATGTGGAAATAAGGCTGTCTGGAAGCTGAAATACAGATAGAAAAAACTGCAAAACAGAGATAGAACACTAATAGAAAAGGAAGTATAGTGGCAAAGTGACTGTTTCCGGTTACCTTGGATTAAGAAATATCTAAGAATAAATAGTTCTATTTTACGGACTTGAGATATAGAACTTATCCGAGAGAAACAGAGAATATTGAAGGCTATAGAAGGGGATTAGTGCAGTAAATTTTTTGCTCTAAGGACATGGAATGAAGGGGTCAGAAACGAGGAAGCAAATAGAAGATAGGGTCCAGTAGATATCGTAGAAACTACTAAAGGTAGTGACTAAACTGGTTTGTTCTCCTATAAAAAATGTTACAAGTAAGATTATCTACGATAATGTGGAGATGGGTAGCGGTAAAACATACAAATGAGACAGCTGAAACTATGCCGGAGGGATCGTACAGAAAATGTGTCGGATAGCAGAGATCTCCAAGAACAGACTCTGAGGACAGACGAAGATGGATGCTTCAATGCGGAAGACGGTGACATGTACAGAATACCGTCACATGTGCACTACTTTAATACTCGGAAGCAAGTAAATACAAACATCTATACTCCTATAGTAGTCCTCATTCTGAAGCTAATTTTAGTGAGATATTATGTACAATCATCCCACTACGACTACATGCAACTATTATACGATGCGTAAGCCTACCTCTACTTGTAAATAATAATTATATTATATAGGAGATTAGTAATTTAAACTAGACAACATACCAATCAGTTAATACTAAAGTCCAATCAGTTAGTACTACATAAACATGTAAGTAAAAGACTATAGACGTAAAATAATATTATATATACTGGAAATAATGTACATATGTCTCTAAGTAAAGCTTAATAGAACTTTAGTGTTTAAACACATTTGTGGTTTTTTAAGCTCTTGCGTTTTACGGAGAAAGCTTTTTAGAGTTCGATGGTTGAACGAAGTAAATTGTTAGAAGTCAGTTGCCAGTTATTGTAATCGTTTTTCCAAACCATCATTGTATATGTTTTAGGAATGAAAAAATATTTAATAAGAGAAGTGCATCGTACAAAAAGTACTTTAAACTTATACTTAAAGACGTGCTGTCATCGCAGGTGAAGGACGCAGTTTTTGTTTTCTAGAAAGCCAATTACTGTTAATATTTTTTACAAACGCTTTCTTATTTACGGTTAAATATTGCTAATCCAGATTAACGACAGTCATTTTATTAAATTCATTAATTTTTTCTTTCGTTTTTATTGAGATTGATATGTCTCTTGTTTTACCGGTATTCAAGAATCAGTGTATGACAATATGCACTATTAACTTATACGGACAAATCAAAACAAATTCCGGACTGAAAGGTTACAACTCTGCACTAGTGGCAAATAATGAGTCCACAACAATTGCATATCGCAGACCACAATTAAAATATTACATATTTGGCTAGTAGCACGTTTGACATTATATTGACATGAAAATTATTCTAACTTTATCATTCACTATTGTTCATTCCGTGTAGCAAAATATCACATAATTGCAGCAGCAAGGAAATATAATAATTGTTCAGCTGTTTTATGGAATTTTGTTAATCATTAAATACTTCTTTTCTTTCGTAGGTTATCATATAACATCACTTCTTTTTAAAATTGGTAATGCTTCTGTTATAACAAAAATACATGTGAAAGCATTTAAGGATACGAAAATTCTTCGTCTAAAGACTAAATTAATATTATAAAGTAATAATATTTTTAAAAACGTTAACGCAGTTAACAAATATCTGAATAAAGTTATAATAAAACCATTATTTGCTTTGATTTATTGATTTAATATTTACATTACATTTTAGAATTAATTGATGACTAACATAAAGTAGTGATGAAGATTTATCTAGTTAAATATCTGCACAAAGATTGTGCCGATACTTCTATACAAATAACTGTCAAATTCTAAAACAAGTATACAAACATATCGTTGGACATTGCATCTAAGATAAGACTTCTCTAAATCTTTACTTTGTCACAAATCACCTTCCATAACTCGTCATGCATTCGAATGTGTGACGCAAACCGTTTGAAGAAGGAGAGAGTGCGCTAACGTAATTGGTGGTAATCAGAATCGGATATCAATAAGTCTTTAATAAATCAAACCTTAATAAATTGAAGATTAACAGAAATTGCTAATTATCATGTTACCTGAGATAAGAAATGGCTGAATCGTAGACATTCAGATTATTCGCCCAGCAATTTTCTTAAACCTTTCATTAAAAATCTGTCAGTATATGTCTGCGACAGAAAACGAAAAAAATACCACTTAATATAATGAACGCCAATGACGTGGATACAGTGTTTCAAGATAAATGAAATCGGAATAAACGACTTACGCTTTCTACACAACAAGCCGTCGGATTTTACATAATACACTGAAATATTTATAAGGATCCTTTGCAGAACACTGAATACGAAAGAGTCTGCTAACATTTTGTCGAGGGTTAACTGTAGTCCAACCACAAATAAATCTTTCACGCACTCTTACTTTCTGAATAAGAAATTCCCATCGGGTGTTAGTAATGGGATGCGATAAAATCAGGCATCGTAAACAGTTTAAACGAACTGTAAAATTAATTAATATAACTCGTAAAGGATTCAACAAATACACGCGAGAGAAGTCACTTTTCTATAAATATTATTACCTAAGTGTGCATTGTATTGTTCCATGCAAGACGATGCGAGTATAACTAAAGAGAGAAAAAACTGCAGAAGGCAAACATCAGTAGTTTTATTTTATCTGAATGTGTGGATTCAACTACTTACAGTTCATAATAATAAGTACAATATTCTATTTATTGATAGTAATACAATATTGTTAATAAAAATCATTTTAGTAACAAGTTGTTGAACTGCTGTTACTTAATCTGTGGTACTTAATCTAAGTTAATTAAGTTAATATAATTTATTCAAGTTATACGTTACATACGTTATCAGCTGATACCAAAAATTACTCATCACATGTGTTTTCAAATATTATTCAGTTTAGTGTGATGAATTTATTATTATTATTATTAGCGGGGGTCCTACAGTCTATACCGCATCCCGCATTTCGATCGCCATTTCTTCCTATCTTTCCAGTCATCGTCTTCAATAGCTGGATCTCTCAAGGTTTTCCTAATTCCTGTTCTCCATTGTGTTGTCAGTCTTCCTTTTCTTCTCCTGTTTTGTGTGTGTGTGTGTGTGTGTGTGTGTGTGTGTGTGTGTGTGTGTGTGTGTGTGTGTGTGTGTGTGTGTGTGTGTGTGTGTGTGTGTGTGTGTGTGTGTGTGTGTGTGTGTGTGTGTGTGTGTGTGTGTGTGTGTGTGTGTGTGTGTGTGTGTGTGTGTGTGTGTGTGTGTGTGTGTGTGTGTGTGTGTGTGTGTGTGTGTGTGTGTGTGTGTGTGTGTGTGTGTGTGTGTGTGTGTGAATCCTTTCTTTTGCCATCGCTTCTCCTCTATCCTCATTGCGTGACCATACCATAGCAACTGTCTGGATTCTATTCTTTCTGCTGTTGTAAATATGCGCCCTGTTTTCCTTCTTATGTCTTCGTTTCTAACATGTTGCATTCTAGAAATATTACACGCTCTTCTTAAGAAGTCCATTTCCACAGTTCCTACCATCTTTTTCTCTTTATCTGAAAGTTGCCAGCATTCACAGCTATAAGTTAAAATGGGCTCCACAATAGTTGTGTAGATTGTCAGTTCAGTTTAAAGTTTCATTTTGTTCGACCAAAGTAACGAGTTTAGCAAACGATGTATCCTATTTTTAATGTCATTCTTTGTTGTTGTGTGATGAATTTCCCTATTATTAAAATCAGTAAAATAAATAACATAAGTCTATTATAAAATGGATAAATTTTACTGACGATTATAAAAATTAAACTATAATTTCACCTTTTCTTTCCATCAGAGAGTAGGCAAATCGCATGTTTTGGTCCCGAGGAATTACATCCAAATTATCTACGCTTTGTAGATCTTCTAGATTTTTTGTTCAACAGGTTTTTATTGCAAATCTACCTTTGGCACGTACTTAGATGTACGGCACCGTATTTAGATGATAAATTCACCTCTGCTTGGTAAGCGCAATGCAATCTTGAATATATTTTCTACTCCTTACTCGTGGCATCGTTGTAGCCTGTACTTTCGTGTGCAGCCTTTTGAAAGGGTATCATTCCGCTGTCTGTATAGTACTAAGTTGTTTTCTAACAGGAACACATGTTTCAGAAACATACCGCGACACTTTATAAATCTTATAAAAGTTTATAAGATTCACTTTCCTCTTTTTCCTCGTTAACGCTTGACGAATTGACCGACATATGATCTACATCATGCTCTCACGTTGTGAATTATGTCGCAACCAAGATGGCAGAAATATCGCAGCTCCTTTACACTTCTAAAACATATACGTTATTTTAGTTTGTATAGGGTATTTTCCCATAAAATCCATAGATAATGTCTTCTGCACAACAATTTTTGTGTTATATTTTGATTAGACATGTTAAAACTGATATAGCAATCTCTGGATCTTGCATTCATTCCCGTAGATGACTACCTGATCATTCTCAATCAGCACTGTGTTCTATTATTTATTTGAAATCCTGGGTTGCCATATTTTTTCTATTATGTAGGCCTACATATAAAACTTTAAAACAATAACGGGGAAAGGAACATTATTGTTGTACTCCTTTATAAATGTAAATCTTCTGTCCATAATCATTTCCTATAGAAAATAAAAACCTTGTACAATTGTATGAACTCCTTGTAACATATCTGAGATATCTAGAATAACTCGGCTTACGTATAATGCCGCGTAGAATGGATTCGATAAGTCTATCAGAGGTTTCTCGCAGTCAGTGAAAACAATGCGCGTCTTCAAATTGAATTCTTACTTTTTATCAAGCAATAATTTCAAAAAGAATTCATTATCCATGCCAGACTGACTCCTTTAAACCCCTGCCTGTTCTTCAAAAACTAAAGGATCTGAGAGGAAACGAAGTGTTTATGTAATAAATTTTCACGTATTTAAGGTTAGACTTTTCTTTTTAATTTTGGTTTCCAATTTTAATGTTGAAACAACGAAAGACGTTATTTATGATATTGTGATACAGGCTGTAAACGGAAATATTTTACTAAGGAAAGTTAACATAGGCATTTATTGATCACAGCTTGCCACTCTCCAGTTTGGTGACACGGTTTGTAATATTTGTTACATTTTGTAACAACAGGATTATATGTTAAGACAAATACATCTTAGTCAGTAGAGGTATAATTAGTTACAAAGTTGCGTACCGCATTGCATAGGGAAGCATTAAGACGACAGGTATTAATACGGTACGTTCCCCTGATGTAACAAAGGAAAGGGATCAGGTGAAGTAAATGCTATAGCTGGAAGTTCTGGCAAATTGCTGAACCAAAAACTCTATTGTTATTAATTCACAAAATCGTTATTTCATCTTATCCTGGAAGAAATAATAAAGTTAGTATTATTTATAGAAAACTATGCTACTGAATTGACATTAGAAAAACTTCTGTATAATTTATACGCGAACATTCACCTATTAATTAACAACCATTCTCTAACTTATTTAGCAATTTTCAATTAGTCGTTCCGCAATGCAATTAAAAACAGATACTTTTCTTTTATAAAATTGCTAAACTGCTATAATTGTTATTATTTAGACAAAGCTTTTCGTCATCACTGACATCTTCAGGTCTTAAACAATCTTCAGGTTTAAACCTTCGTTGTTTAAGACCTGAAGATGTCAGTGATGACGAAAAGCTTTGTCTAAATAATAACAATTATAGCAGTTTAGCAATTTTATAAAAGAAAAGTAAGGATGGCTGCTAATTTAAACAATACGAAGAATAAAAACAGATAGTAAATTGAAAACAATCTTATTTTCTCGTCATTATTTTCTTATGTATTTCTATGTTTATTATAAAACAAAATGAAATAAAAAATATATTTAGCACTCGTTTACTAATAAAATTAAAAACATACAGACATAGGTATACGTATATTACACTCTAACATGAAGACATGTATTTATGTAAATCCAGCAAATGTATCACTACATCAATTGAGGTATATCACAGCATACCTCCGTATGTTTGAGACGATAGAGGTAAATTACCTGAATAGTACATTAGTGATCATTTTTATGTTTATTATGAATTTTAATTGAGTTTTTCATTAAAATATGATATTTTCTAGACGCATTTATTAAATGTCTTAATTTGCTTGATATTCTTATTTTATTTAACAAACTTTTAGTAATAACAATAAAAATCCATTAATTTGACATTGTCTGTTGTATAAATAATACTCGTTCTTTTCTGTATGTTATAACAGGGTGACAACAGAATATTTTTACGAGCCCGTTTGTTAGAAAAGAAATAAGGAAGTGAAAGAGGATTGTCGCTAATTTCTGCCCGTCCAGCTGGTTTGTTTTGTTGTGTACGAAAAATGTTTCGCTCTACAGTGAATCCTTTTTAAGTAAGAATTTACGAAAACGGACAAACGAAACATTAATACATCGAAGTACTTTTTGCGTTCTTTACACGACAAAGGAGTTTACTGAACTAAACGGCGTGAAAACTAACTAACTAACTACTAACTAACTAACTAACTAACTAAGTAAAACATTAGTTAGTTTTATAAAACAACACACACACAAAGCACTAGAAACACACTTACACAGGTACTCTGGTTTCTAAATAATATCTACAGTTTAATCTCTACAGTTAATAACATTTTTAAATTTTCCCATATGTTAAATAATATCTAGTCATAAGGATATAAGACAAAACCCACACTATTCAGATTCCTTCAATGCTTTCTTCATAGTGAATCAATTTCCACATTCAAATTACTCTATTGTTGACTAGTTTTCCTGCCAATAATAAATAACAACAAGAAGAAAAAATGCACTTAAAAGCATCCAAAAATTTAACTATTATTGATTCTTTCAAATAAAGAAATTGAGAATGGTTTGATAAAAATGAAGGACACTAAATTAGAATCTGTTAATCTCCAAACGTGAAGATAAAACCGCACAGGCAGTCGAACAAAATTGCAATGTTTTATACAAGACACAATTTAAAGCAACAATACAATTTCGGACGGATGAAAGAAATACTAGAAATAAAATTTTCCAAATCTGATGTAGGCTTATTGTTAAGGGAAAACAGGAAAATCGCTTAATACAATACTTTTGGTTACCAGAACGCTGATACGTCTGCTTTTGTCGTGTTTATAATGGAACCACTCACTGCTCAGCTTCACTTTTCATTTGCTCTTTTATATTTGCAATTGACTCTTTTACTGCAACGGATATTTTTATCGACCTTCACATTTTTGCATACTCGAAGCAATTTTTTTTTTTAGATAATTTTATCTCTTGCTCACTCTGATCACCGCGCACTTGACCCAAGTCACCACGTAGGTGATTCAATTCTGCAGTAGTTTGCCTCTGTATCTATTTTTATTCCTGTATAATTGTTGTTCTCTGTTTCACGCTTCCGCAGCTCAGCTTTTTGGTTTCGTTCTTCTTTTTGTCGTTCATCCGATTCGAGGAGCATCGTTTTCTGTCGGTCTCCCGTGTCAAGCAATAGCGCTTTCTGTCGTCCTTCTGATTGTAGTAATAGCTTTTGGAAAGCTTTCATCACCTGACTAGTATCCAGTTTTACAAATCAATTATAACGTACACTAAAATCTTCTACGTACTGTTCTCTGCTCCCCTTGTTAAATGTCTTATTCCCCGATTCAGACTACCAGTGTTACACGGATCGTCTTGTTTGAACAGTGGAAACATACCAGAGAGATCGCTACTTGTAACTTCAATTACAGCTTACGTAAATAGAAGACGGCAAACACTCGTCTGCAAAAATTCGTCGAGTTTACGATTGTCCAATACACAGTTATGTAACGCAAAATGATCGTCACTTATTTAACAGTGTCTCACTACATAGTAAATCGCACCAATTACAGAGATGTCCCCACACAATAATCCAAAACTCACCGCAACAGGAACTCCGATAACACACACTAAATCGCAAATCCACACTGACTAACTACGCTTTCGAATCCTGTATTTATACCCGGCTGTATGGCGGAGTACGTGATAAAAATTATGTGCATTCGAATTTAATAATCGACTATAATTTGAAAGGCACGTCTGAACGAGTCGCGAGCGTTGCGTAATACTACCGCTCACACAAAACGTGCAAAACGTTACTCAGCTACACATGTATCGACTAAGTGTGGCAATATGTTTAAAGCATTATGCTACAGGATACATATAAGAACTTGCAGCCAATTTCTTAAATTCTCCCTAGTCTTCCGCTATGACAGTTTTTCCCTTTTAAAACGTACGATATCTCGCAAAAGCGTAAAAAATCAGTGCTAAAGGTTCCTCTTTTTCTAAAAGCAATTTATCACCTAAACTCTTTCTCAGCTGTTAATGAACAGTTTGTTATGACAATAATAGAGTGTGTTCTAATCAGACAAGTCCAGTTACTTACACAATTCCGAGACAATTACAGTTCATTGATCAAGGAGAAATCAATAGTTATCAACTTATTTATCAGTCATTAATACAAACTGATGGCAGCGGAAATGGACTTCTTCAGGAGGAGTTTCAGAAGATCAAAATTAGACAGGGTTAGAAATGAGACTATTAGAGCCGAGATGAATATTGAAAGGACAATAATAGATGAAATAGAAAGGAGACAATTGACTTGGTTTGGGCATGTGAAGAGATTAGAAGATGACAGATGGCCCCGCAAAATACTGGAATTGATACCACCGGTGAGGAGGAAAAGAGGACGTCCACGAAGGAGTTGGCGAAATGACGTAGCGGAAGCACCGGTTGCATGAAATTTAGAAGAACTTACATTCTACGATAGGTTACAATGGAAGTTGGGGACGGAGAAACGGCGACAGCTGTAAAGATATATATAATACAAAGTTAATCCTAAATCATAAGTCGCTAGGAATTTGTAATTGTACTTGAAATGAGCGGTGATTTTGTACCAGAAGTGGCTGCTCCACATCCTTTACCGTCTACTCATAATAATGGCTCCTATGTAACTTCTCCTGGTCCTACGAATCTACAAGTTACTTTCTAATAATGTTGTTTGGCATTTAGTTGAAATTGCGAACGGATACGTTACGGTAAAAGTCTTTATACATTACAGTAAAATTCTTACGGTGAAGCCATAGAACGTCTTTATCATTGTCTTAATACAGATCTACACTGTAGTTGTAACAGTGTATGGTAGATACACGGCTACACGGCTGTAAGCAAAGTATACATACTAAAATTGAATTCGTTATGTTTTAGAAACGATTTCAGATCTATTCGAATTCCAAGTTTACAAACAGAAAATTTTTTATGAAATTTAATAAATTTTTAAAATATTTGTTAGATATATACGAGTTTATTGCAAATTTAGGAGGTACTGTTTAAGTAGACTATGATAAGACACGAAAAGACTGTAGTGAAGCGTTACTCCATTATTTTCTGATTATGACGGAAACGTGTTTACTTAGAGTCGAGAAGACAGGTTGTCATAACAGTGACGGGAAATAACTTTCTCGCCTACCGTGGAGACTGCTTAATATTTTCTGCTTAATATTTAGTTTTATGGCGCAATTTCCTCCTTTAAGAATCATAGCTTGTCTACTTCACTTTCATTGTCTCTCTCCGTATTTCTCTTTCCTACCTTCTTTGACTTTCATTTCCTTTTTATTTTGCTTTGCCGTCAAAGTCGTCTACATATTTTGCGTATATATGCTTCTTATTAATAGTGTGCACATGAAGTTTAAGCAAGTGGGGGTGCATTATTCCTCACCTCGGTTTAAGCAGCCTGTACAGTTTTACGTCTTTAATTCCTCGTGTACGACATCATTTAAGAAACTTTGACGTGTGGCCCCGAGTAGTTTGGCTGGCTTTCGTGTTGGCCATTTTACCACTAATCAGTTCATCAGCTGAGATCGGTGAGATATGGCCTACATCACGGACGCGGGGTATAGGAATAAAAAGACCGTAGGCTGTTTCTTGGATGTAGATAAAGTAGATAAAGCCTTTGACAGCGTGCATGATTGGGTTTTACACAACTCCGGGAAGTCCAGCTCCCTGTCTGCTACCTTCACCTGATTGCTAACTTCCTGACGGAGAGAACCTTCTGCGTGAGCCGCATTCTTCTCTGATTACACGTAGGAAAAGGTTGGGTTGTGTTTCTATGTGCTCTGTTTTCACATTACTTCTAAAACTGTTTTATTTCACCTCGGTGCAGTATTTTTTAATTTGTGTGCTATCTACACGTATACATTAGTGCAGTGTGGTGCGCGGTCGTTTTTGTGCTTGTGTGCTGTGCGGTTTCTGGTGTGTACGTGTGTTTGGTTAATCAGTGCTGGTGAGTTCTTTTTTCCTCTAACCACCCTTGGCGTCCATTTCGGGTTTCCGGAATGCCGTCAAACGACTCCCTTATATCTTTACCGGAGCCGTTAAGCTCCCTCTTGCGTGCTTGAGGCTCTGGTCCTAAATCTACGCCTCTCCCTCGCAAAACTATTAGTGACAGTGGCAGTGATAGTGATTGTGCGGATGTTCTCATGGAATGTGCTGGGTCGGGAGACGACCAGTTTTCGCTTGTGAGTGGCAAGCGAAAACTCGCTGCCACCAGTCAGTCTCCCGTCTAACCCAAACATGGCGCTAATCATGGTAACAGCGGCATGCAGTCTGTTAATTCTACAGTGCCTTCTTTTACAAGTGCACCCTCTAAACCTAAATTTCCTCCGATTATCATCCCCGATAATCAGAATTCCTCAGAAATTCTTTCTTCCCCACCCTTCCTTCGACGTCCGTGGAAGCAAATGCTCCGGCAAATCGCTGAAGCTAGGCGTCAAATCCATTGCTGACTTCCGCGCTGTGCACCAATGTCTGTCAGCGCGGAACATTTATTTCCACACTTTCGCTCTCCCTGAGGTGAGTCAAGTGAAAGTTTGTGATTCAGGGCATCTTTCATCATACCTCCTCCGAAACTATCGTGCAGGAACTGACCGCTCATGGTTATTCGCCGACTGCTGTGTCAGTTTTGCACGCTGGCAAGGGGAAAAACAAGTACCCAGTTAACTCCTTTCTTGTCAAGTTGCTCAAGACTGGAAAATTCGAAGAGGCCTATGCACTCCAAACACTTCTTCACCTCCGGGTAACTGTTAGGTCTTTTGACCCGCGCCCAGGCCCTGCATAATTGTCAAGGCTTTGGACACTCGTCTCTTTTCTTCCACGCGCCCCCACGTTGCGTGCGGTGCGGAGGTCCTCACCGCGGCTGTGATAAGCCACGTGTGCCGGGCTTCACTCCGTATTGCTGCAACTGCAAGGGTGACCATCCGGCTAACTACTGGGGTTGTACCAAGTACATCGAAGCAGAAAGGCAGCTGCGAACTGCGTGCCCTGGTGCGCAGCGTCATGTAGCAGGCCTTACCCCAAATTGGCGAGAGGCTTTCCCCCCTCTCTCCGGTACATCTGTCAAGGCCCCGGCAGCGACTCCTGTCCCTCCGGTGGTGCCTGTGACGACTCCACTCCCGGCGACTACCGGAGCGCCCGGTCCTTACTATGCAGCTGTTGCTGCCAAGTCATCACCGTCTTCTTCCGACCGCAAGAGTAACAACGTGCGCACTCGTCGCTGCCGGAAACCCGGCCGAAGTCTTCAGCAGGCTCGACCTGCCCAGCATCAGCGGGAATATCCCGCCTCAGTCATCACCCAACCTCCACGTGAGCAGACTACAGCCGCAAGCTCTGCGCCATCTGTAGTCCTGGCCGAAGTTCCTGGGGAACGCCCGCGCGAGTCCCGGGAATTTTCTCGGGCTCCTGCGGATCCCCTGACGGCTTGGGCCAATGCTCTTGTCGAAACCATCAGGTCCCCTCCTGATACCTCAACTGTACTAATGCTAGTCTTGCAATCTCTATTTGCTCTCTTCCCTCTCCTCCCCCTGAATGGGTAGATCCCTGCGGATCGTCGCTTGGAACGCCGATGGCGTTTCCTCTCGTCGATCTGAGCTGGCGGCTTTCGGCGTGGAGCACGACGCTGATGTCGAACTTCTCTCCAAAAGCCATCTAGTCCCCTACCATCGTTTCTCCCTACCTGCCTACACTTGTTATCGTTAGGATCGTCCCCTACAGCCGCGCCATCCCCAGTCTGGGGGTACGGCGATTCTGGTCCACAGGCGGATATCCCATAGGCCTCACTACTACTCTCATCGAAGGTTATGCGCTGGCGGTGGACGCCGGCGACTCGGATTTGCCCATTGTTTCCGCATATCTCCGACCTCGCCTGCACCCGGCGCCTCCGCCTGAGGAATGGAATGCCCTCCTTGACCACCCACTCTCAACGATTGCAATCGGCGACTTCAGCGCTAAACATCCTTCTTGGAACAGTAGAACTGCCAACGCCTACGGCAATTCACTCCGCCGGTTCGTCCTAGACGACCCGGAAACGCATGTCATCGGCCCTGACGATCCTACCCATTACCCCTATACCGGTCGTCGACCGAACGTTCGTGACGTAGTTATTGTCAGGAACGTGGCCCATCACATCCAGGTCTCGTCTGTGTCAGACCTCTCCTCTGATCACAATCCCCTACTAGTAACTGTTCGAGACGTGTCGGCTTCACCCCGACCTCTCGCTGGTCCTGCTAGGAGGGTCAATTGGCGCTCCTATCATGACGAGCTATCTCGAAGGTTACCATCAGTCCCATCGGACCCGATCGCCACTTGTGACGATCTGGATCTCCGTCGCACGCATCTTCAGGAGTTGGTCCAAGGTGTCATGGATCGATACACATACGAAGTAGAGGTGAACCAGCGAAAATCGTCCTTACCTCTGGAAGCTATCCACGCCATCTGGCTACGGTGCATGCTCCGCCGCAGATGCCAACGTACCCGAGATCCCGCCCAGTCTCTTTACGTCCACCAGCTTCTGCGGGACGTAAACTCTGATCAGTGGGATCTTGAGTCTCTTGATGTCAACCCCGCCTCCACCTGGAGAGACGACGTTCATTACAAAGAGAAGTACGGAATCCGATGTTTGGCTCATAATTGTCACAAACCAGAAATAATATAATATTTTACTGCTGCGGTGTTACGAGGTTATTTTAAATATATAACTTACTATATGCACATTATAACTAATGTTTATGTAATATAACATTCGTTCAAAAATTTATTGTAAGTAAAATGATTAATTTACTTTTACTTTTAAAAGCACTAACGGTATTCAGTTTGTAGTTGACTTGGTTTGACCTTACATTGTATTGTACTTAGAGTGTGGGCTAAAACTTTCGATTCCTAAAAATACTTTTCCATATGTCAAGCAGGAGTTGTTTGGTTTTTTTCGAACAGTCTTTTAAATACCTCTAGACATCTGCAAAAATAGTCTAATAATGTCATTAATTATTGTTTTTAATTTTATAAAATATTTGAGCTAAGAAAGAGTAACAGATATTTAAGGAAAACCAAACATACCACTTAGGAATAAAATGTATAAAAATGTAGGCGTTGGTTACAAAAATCAGGTTTATTTCAATTTGTAGAATAATAACATAAAAAACATAATATAACAAACATAATACTTTATCAGTAATTTTGTTTTATATCAAACAGCAATATTTTAATGATTACAACAAAATTCCTTGGTGAAAAATGCTACGTTTGTTTTGTATCGTAAAGTAAGAAATTAAATTTGTTTTGTTTATTTCCTTATCATTACACGATGGTAACGCAACAGTGTGCAGATACTTGTACAGTATGATAACAACTTCATGGGATCCCATCAAGATACCTTACTCTTGATATAATAAGCAAATTTTGTAAATAGTAGTTATAATTATAATCAATATTTAGGCAAAATTTAATAGAAAACCCTGTATGTATTGATATAAAATTTTATACATCTGCTTCTTGTAATATGTTAGAAATTGCATATTGAAAACATCTACATTAGCTTATGTTAGCTTTCTATGTATGTGGGAACATGAACGATAAAATGTGTCCTCTGAAGATGTTTCAGTGTTATTCGTAAAAACTAAAATTGCGTGTTTATTTCTTTATCATAATTTTTCTAAATACATCGAAGGGACAAGGAACAAGCTGCTCCTGTTGCTTTCTCGGTGCCGGTAAGCACTTCACTTATGGTAGCGTTTGGTCTGTTCTCATGGTAAGTGTGTAACTGTTTTTTAAATTGGGCTCTAATATCAGGGATAGCAGTTTTAAACTAAGAATTAAAAACGGTAATATAAACAAATATAACAGAACACAAAACTACTATTTGCGATGTTCAGTGTATAAGTTAGTGTCACAAATATCTTCACACGAGAGGAACAATATATACGTTTATGAATGAGAAATGCTTGGTGGGGTTAGTGGTGTGTCCTTGACGCTGGAGCGCTGATTAAACTTTGTGTACGAATAGTTGATGATTCACACCTTAGTAGTACAGAAACTTAATATTTTCTTATCTTCCCGGGATCTTTCAAGTAGGGATGTGACATTTAAGTAGTTAAATTAATAATAAATAAATAATTTGTAGGACCACTAGTTGCTGTTGTTCTTAGTACGTTTCCTCGATTATGAAGCTCAAATGTGGTAATACTAAGAAAAATACATTCTTTTGTTACGTTCACTTCACTTTGCACTACTGATTTAATCAATTTTTTTGCTTGAGTTAACTGTTAACCTTGTATTAATTTACATTAACCTTGTTATTAGTGTTGGGACTGGTTTTCCATCGTTGGTACTAGTGGTGCAACAATTTCCACTTGTTTCCCCACTCTGAAGATGGTTGCCGTGCGAAGTGCCTAAACGCCGGATAGGAATAACAAAAAATTGTTATCGTAGACCACGCCCACTAAACCCAGAAAATGTTTACAGTAGTAAAAATCTTAATCTTTAACCTTTATACTCGATTTATAAATGCAATTTTAATCTACACTTTTTTAAAATGATATAAATAATTAATGTAACAGTTCTAAAATACTAAGTTAATGTATCCGGTAAGTATATGCACAAAAGTGATGGAATCACAGTTCACAAATATACAGTTATAGCTAAAGAGCCCTATTAATTTAAATACAGGTTTCAAAACAGGTTATACAAATTTGTAATTAAAAAACAACAGTGGTATGGGCACGTGAGGAGTATGGGAGAAGAAAGACTGCCAAAGTCGGTGATGGTCTGGGAACTAGATGAAATAAGAAGAGATGACTAAGAAGACTAATGTAGTGAGACAAAATATGGAATTAAGAGAATGGCACAGTCAAGTCGTAATGGGCAGACGTGAGTGGAAGTAGAACTAGTTAGTTAAAGACAGAAGTAGCCCAATGTAATGTAGTTTTTATTATGTGGCTCTTTTCGTCGAAGAAAAAACAAATTGCAGAAATTCCTAAACATTATTTTTGTAATGTGCTTTCACATGATCATATTAATATTTTTTCTAATTTTAATTCCGCCTGTAGCCATTGGACTCTACTGAACTCTGAATTTTGACATATGCTGATGAGCGGCTATAAAGGATGTTCATTCTAAGCGAACATTTTTAGAAAAATAAATGGGCTCGTTTGAGAAGTAATTGGTTTTTGCAGTATAATGATGACCTTCAAGTTGAGATAGATTACAGGAAATGAAGACATGATACAATAGATCATGACAAAGACTTATGTGCTTAAGTCGTATTAAAAGAATACACCAGTCACGCATGATAAAAAACTCGAAACCATTTGGAAAGAGAAGAAGAGAGAGCCTACGGAAAAGGTTAATCGACGACGTGGAGTGACTAAAGAGTGATGAGGGTGAGGGTTTGGAAGAGATTTTTATTGGAGAGAACGAAATAGAAACAAATGGTAATGAAAGCTGAAAACCTTCTTAGTGTTGTGATGTTAAAACGGAATGGTATCGAATGTGTAGTTTAAACCGTAACATTATCACTGAAATGATAACACTTGCAAATTAGCCCTAGAAATAAAAATGTAATTTACCAACTTGTTGAGTGTGTTATAGTGTACCATTTTGTAACTCTGTGTAATATTATTAGTTGCATATTTGTAGGAACTTTGATGTTCATTGACGAGTGTCAAGTAGAACTAATGACAGTAAAACATAACAAAATTATATTAATTATTTTAAACAACGTGCATTTAAATTAAAGTTGTCTTATATAAATCTAATAATCTAATTATGATTTATACAGTTAAAAATAAATAATTGATTTTAAAACGATTATGTTACTCAATAAACCTTAGGCAAAATCTCAGTTGCTTTTCTTGTTTAGTAGGCCTAATAAATCAACAATTTAAGGACTAAATGTTTCCGAGTTTATTAACTACAAATACGCAGAAAAAGCACACTAGAAAGTAGAGTTTAGACAAGAAAACGTAATTTATTCAGATAAAATAATAACAGTTCTGCCTATGACGTGATAGCGGTGTAGCCTACTGTCATAAACAAGTATTTATATTAACTAATCTTTAATTCTGAATTTTACGTTAATAAAACATTAAATTCTATAACGTCTCCCCAATCGTTTTTATTTTACTAATGGTTTATGTCTCTAACTGGTTTATTGGACTGCTCGTTTCTTTTGCAGTTTTCTTAGTATTGTTTTACAGTTTCTCCTTCTGTTTTCTTCAGTTTTTTTGTCAGCTCTTATTGTAATACCATTCAGGTATATTACACTTCATCATCTTTCATTACTTATGCATTATACTAAACGTCTTAATATCAAATGTTTAGTATAAATTATTAAACATTTGGCCTAAAATTTTAAGTGTTATATTTTGAATTATTATCTGTTTATCTTTTGAATTATTAACAAAATTAGCCTTTTTCTATTTGAAAATATATAGATATTTATATATTACTGTATAAACAAACAGAAATTTAAATTATGGATTTTGAACGGACAATGTTCAACACATCTGAGTCAGTTATTTATGTTAGTAAGGAAATAACACACTAACAGTGAAAAAATGTTTGAATAAAATAAAAAATATGTAGGACTATGTAGTTAGCCACAATATCGTGGGATTAGGGATAAGTTGTTACCCAAGTCTACTTAAGTGAATTTACGGAAAACTGAATTTAAAGGCTATCAAGTGCAATTACAAATCATAAAATTATTAAACTGATTTTCAAGGTTAGAGTTTATTATTGATTACATATGTTTTTGAAAAATAAAAATAAAAAAAGACGTTTATTAAAAAATGAAATGTGTTTTTTGAAACACCATTGCACTTGGGTCGTTTTACCACTAACCCCTCTATATATGCCTTTTATAATTTAATTCAACACGCGATTAAAATTTAAACTGTATTTTGTAATAATCACTTTGAATTTCAGTATCATTTTGTATATAAAATTGGATTACTTTATGAGTTGGGAAAATAGTAAAAGAATTCTAAAAAAAGCTTTTGTTCCTCAAGTAAAGTAACAAATTCTTTGTATTACAAAATCCGTCCTTCAACAACATACTGTAGTCAGTCTGCATGTACTTAATAAATACGATTGTGTGTTTATATTGGGTCGTGCTAGATGGTAATTTTCAGTTATTTACATTTCTAAAAATACAACCGCGTTTACCGGATTGAATATGTTAATAAAAGCGTGTGATTGATTGCTATTATTGCTTATTATTGTGACCAATAGTATTATGGGATAGTTGAAATAAAACTAGTTTTAACAAAATATAAATTAATTGATTGCAAATATTTTAATTGACTGTTGAAACGTAATTATTTTCAAAGCCAGTAATTACTTTCTGTAATGAAAATTCAACACAACTTTGGATGTAAATATTTTACACAGTTACAATTATGAGACATCCGATTCTTAACCTCTATTAACAAATATCTGTTATTAGTCTACATAAGCCGTTATTTTAATTACATTTTTCATGGTTTTTATCATTAGTTTTTTATCATTTTTATATAGCTATGGATAATGTTTATTACTACTTTTATCGAGTATCATCACTTGTTACAAAAATCAATTGTTGATCTTGAAAGATCACGGGTAGCATATTAATTGTATGCACTAGATTACTTTCTCTAGTCTCGTGTAACAGATTTCATCAATGCAGATACTGAGACGTTAAACAAACACAGTCTAGTATTCGAAATTCACAAACTACATTGTCCATCACTGCTAATAACAAAAAAAAAATTATTCAATGGTCATTTACAGACAGTTTTTATTAAAACAGTCTATCCACACGTATTATCCACACGCAAATATTGTTCTGTTTTTTGATATCTACCATAGAATTACTGCTATAATGTACTTATTTCCCTAATTCATACTCTACTTAAAAAGTAAAAGAAATTGATTCTGTGTATTTTTTTATACAAAGTGTTCTACGTCTTCAAAACATTACTTCCTACGTGTATAATACAAAAGTTAATATATGCCTTTTATAATTGCCGGTATATAATAAGTAATAAAATTATTAAATAATGTTTACTTGCCAGTATACACTTCTAAATGTTATATTAGAGGAATACTTTACAAACAAACAAAATATAGTAAAATCGTTATGTGAGTAATGGCCATTGTGCTCGTAACACGCTTGTGTTATTTTAAATGCCAAATTAATGAGGCTATATTTAAAGACGTTTGCCTACTAATACTGCATTTGAAAACCGTATTTACTTTTTTCTGAAACTGCCAAAAAAACTGAGACGGTGCAGACCAAAGATAAACTGGACGGAAGGTATTCCTAAAGAGACGTAAGAACTACTGCTTGAATAAGCAAAAACGTTGAAAAGGCACCTAAAGCGAGGAAGGATGCTATGAACTAATAACTGATAAGATACCAAGGTTCTAAGTTTGACACTTTACAACTCCTTGTGTGTTTGTGTGTGTGTGTGTGTGTGTGTGTGTGTGTGTGTGTGTGTGTGTGTGTGTGTGTGTGTGTGTGTGTGTGTGTGTGTGTGTGTGTGCGTGCGTGTGTGTGCGTGCGTGCGTGCGTGCGTGTGTGAGCTCCATAGTGTGTCTGTTCAAAAGAGCAAAGAGCATACAATTCATTCTGCCACACAATATCAAGCTGTGTTGAACTGAGATACATTATGTTGACATAGAAATTCGCCCTATGCCCGGTTACAAACTGATTAACGGACGCTTTAGAGGAAAACGCTACGTTATTACTTACACTGTAAATTATGATGCGCTTTAGCGAAGCGGTTAGCGTACACCACAGAAATAAATCTATGGTGACGTGAATATATAACGTGTAGCGAGACTGGGTAAGGCATTAACGTATTAAGAGAACACGATATGCTGTGGATGTGCCTGTTGTAGGCTAGCTTAGTGAATTAACCAAACTATTCCCGGATAACAAAAGTCTTATACAAGTTAAAAACATCCAGCTTTTCTCCTAAACTGTGACTAGTTCGTCCTCTCACGTCTGTGGCAGATCCACTTTTTGAAGACTTGAGACCTTGCAGGTACCTAAACAGACCTTGTCAGCTGCTTCTCTCTTTGTACAGGTGGTCGTAGCACTTTCACCACCACAATATTCTAACGAGAACATTACCGAACAGCCTAGAACGTCTTCCACCAGTCCCTCCACTAGCCAAGCAGGTGTACCTCAGTCAAGGCCGCGCAAAAGTACGTTCCAGAATACTCTGGAGAACACTTTAAATACGCAATAGCTGACGTGCAGTAAGTAGGGACAGCTATTCTGGACCTCTGCGCGACCTATAAAAGCGTCTGGCTTAGTTAGTTCAGTTTGTTTGATCGATTTTCCTTAGTGTGGATCAAGTCTTTCCAAAGTATTGTGAGAAGTATTATTGTGTTGTAATTAGTGTGGAACTCTATTATTTGACATTATTATTGCGTGTGGACAAAATGTAACTGAAAGCATTGTACGAGTCGATTGCAAGTCGTTATTTGTGAGTGATTAAAGCTCATTATTAGTGACTTTAACGGTGTCTGCATTTTGTTTCCACTGTACCATACGATGATCACTAAGACCGTCGTGATAATATTTATCTCCGGTAATGTGTCTGCGTATGTCTTAAATGTTATTACACGGAGCTAAATAAACATAAAATATACATGACCATGTAAATATATACAGTATACGGTAGAGGTTTGATTAAATCCATTTATCGGTCGAAAGAGAGTCAAGAAACGATAGTGTAATGTCAGGGCGTATAATAATAACAACACGATAATGTAATATCAGGGCGTATAATAATAACAACACGATAATGTAATGTCAGGCCGTATAATAATACAACATAATATCAACAACGGTTCCTTAAGGAAAACATTTCAACCAAGTTTCCAGTTTGCATACGTTCTACTAAACTGTCACTTTCTCATTAGCCTGACATAATGTCCAATGATGTTTATATAATTTTATTACAGTTTTTAACAGCGACTTTATAGTGTGCATTATGGTAAGACCAGATATTAGCTCAAAATCTGTACTTCAACATCGTGGTCTGTACGTGAAAATTTTAACGATTGTGGTCATGCAAATATTTTTTCATGCATTCATTAGACATTAGCTATTACGTGTTTAAGAACATGCAAACGATTGTAGTCATTACTAAGGACGAAACATTTTAAAATATCAACGACTGTCAAAAATATTTAAAATATCAAACATGTGCAGAAAACGTGAATAGTTACAAATATTAACCATAATAAAAACAGAAAATAAAATTTTATAAAGGAAACATTACACATTAAACATGAACATTACACATGTCTTTTTAAAACAAACATATGTGTGTGTGTGTGTGTGTGTGTGTGTGTGTATGCATGTGTGTGTAAATGCATTTGCTTAAATATAAATTTGTGTGTTTAGATAAATACATATATAATTTTATAATTAACATATTTTTTATTAAATAATTATTTTATTTGAAACTGAAATAACACTTTTTTAAAAGAACAAATACTTTTCTCTCATTCTAACTCCTTTCTTTTATTTTCTTCTACAAGTTTATGTTTATGTTTTTGATATTCTCCGATTTCCTTAAGCTCCAAAGAAACTAAGTTTAGTTAGCAACATGTATATAATTAGTGTAGTAAAAATACTTTTTTTATTTTCACATAAATGTAGAAGAAAAGATGTGTTTTATCAAGGAC
Source organism: Magicicada septendecula (assembly GCA_034769895.1). NCBI lineage: Eukaryota > Metazoa > Arthropoda > Insecta > Hemiptera > Cicadidae > Magicicada > Magicicada septendecula. The sequence continues at coordinate 431,146,756 of CM068371.1, forward strand.
CAGTGTTTTATCAAGTGAACTGAATGCACTTTACATAAATTTGTGCTCTACCCACTCACTGCAGTCTTTTCAGCACGTACTTGGTAACACTGGGTTGTGTCAAAGTAAAATATTGTTACGATTGTGATTTAAAATTATCAGCAATGTTAACTGAGTCACAAATGTATATTTTTATTAAGAAGGTCTCAACAGTTTTGAATTTGTGAGACTAGAAGCTAGTATTCCATCATAATCTGTTAGTTCTGTTAAAATTATATTGAACTCAGAAGTTGGATGAGGAATTGAATATCAGGATATGATAGTGCCAACAGTTGTCAATAAATTTTGCTTTATTTGCTTTCCACTATAGTCACACAATAAACGTGAAGTGTCAATGTAATCGCCAGAAATTATCAGTCAATTTGTATTATGTGTACAATTGGTGGTTTTGTAATATACATTCATCACTTCTGTCGACTCGTTACATTTACTGCGGCCACATTTTACTGATTACAGAATGCGATTACACTAGTTAGCTCGCTCTGTAAATTACATGGCAACTCACACCTGTTTCAGCTCATATTATGGTTATTGACGTTACTGTTATTAATTATTATATTTTGTTCGACTTGTCGTTGTATTATTAAGGTACTTCGTTTCTCAAAGTAAATCAACACATACAGTACATTACTATAATGTCAGTTATGATAATATGAATATGCGGACGATTTTATCTATGTAGATTCATTAAAACCGAATAATTCAATTGAATTCAAATAACTTCTGTGGTTTATCTAAATAGTTTGTATGCTCGACTAAAATTATGTAATGTCAACACAATCAAACCGACTTCCAGGAACTTGACTGCGGCTATCCACACACACAAAGAACTCACACCCGCAAAGACTTTTGGAATTTCCGGCCGGATACAAATAACTCTGCAATTGTCGTTTTCCACCAAACATGCGCTAATTCATACACAAAGGGAGCAGGCATAATCCCATAACACAGGTGCCGGCTGATGACTTTCTAAGGAAACTTCTCGAAGTTTACTGAAGTGGATTAACACAACAAACCTAGAGTATTCTAAGTTAAAATCATGTTGTGTCTTTATTCCCAAAGAGTTCTAGACTCTTCCTTCATCTGGCCACCAGTATAAATACGACCAAGCTACACACGTCCAATATACTCTATTCTGGTACAGTGTTTCAACTCACTCAGAGGTTACAGTTACTCTGATACAGTTACAGCCACAGCCACAGTCATAGAGTAGTCAATTTATTTTCTACGCATTACGACTGATAAAGTCTGTATTAACACAAAGAGTTGAAATGAAGCAGTCCCAAGTAACACTGTGTGAATTTCGTCTGTCTAAACCAACAGCGGGCGTTTGTGGACATACCCACTGTGATAACGCTCGAACAATATGCACAGTTTAACATTTAAAAAGATAGCATCTATACTTTCATTCATCGTTTTGACGGCTATTCCGATGCTTCTTTTTTTTCTATTTGTATCGGCGTATTTTATAAATATTTCATCTTTTTATTATTATAAATATTTCATAATACTGCAAAATGTTTCATCTTTCCTCGAGCAATACGCCGACTGTTTGTGACATCATCTACCCGTGGGACAGCTCACACCAGATTATCCCCAGGGAAATATCAACCTGCATTTAACCACGTGCGTGACGGCCCGCACGGTGAGGTGTGGTGTTCTTGTGTGTGTTGCGATTTTTACTGACCGAGTTTCTCTTATCTCAATCATACTGCTGTTTTGCACCAACGCTAGGTAGACTGAGTCGATTTTGAGGCAAACCCACACCACTGCACAACAAATCAATTCCACGCGAAACAAACATATTTCACTGTATTACTAATGGTTCCATCATCCATATTACCTGCCTCTCGTAAATAAAAAATCATACACATTGTGATGCAGGGACAGGTGACAGACACAAAAGGCACAGAGAAATGAGGATTGGGTATGAAACAGAGAAGAAGTATTACCTTTAAATAATGAAGGCAAAAACAAAAAATCGTGGAAAGGAGACGAACGCGTTTTACTGTTAGACCCCACAGAAGTTGGTCTATTTTCAAGTTTACGTTATTCTACCATAAATGAATTGTGAATAAGTTTCCTCTTATAAGTATTTCAATATACGTCAGTAGTTAAGCGTTTAAGCCTACAAAAATCTATGTCTTCACGAACTCAGTGCCGAGCCAGCTGACAGTTAATCATAAGTTTATTAGTGTACGGATCAAAATTATACGGTGATGAAACTGTACTCGCTTACATTATTTCCAATTTATTACTTCATTTTAATTGTTCCATTGCGATTAGTATCCCTTAATACTCCATTAAAAGTGTCTCCACGAATGTATGTTACTCACGGCGACTGTAAATTATAGGGATATCCATTAATAACTGAATATCTGTATTTTTTACTAATAATTTATTTGGTGCACAAAACAGGAGATAATTTGTTTAATACAACAAAACGCCGTATTTTTTAATTAATTTATTAAGTCACAAATTACATTTACAATAATGTATGAAACGAAGTGAGCCACCTTCCGTAGTTGTGGAAGTTGCGATATTAATTCAATGGCAAGTTCAAATCTATTAAAAGCTATTTACGTATCTGTTATTATTTTTCCATTTAGAAAGGGCTGAAGCATGGATAGTAACAAGAAAAGATAGGGGGTAATTTGGCATAAATATAATAATTATGGTAAGTTTTGGCATGAACAAGAGGATCGTCATAACATTTTCAATATTTATCATCCTCAGTCGTTCCGTAAGTGAGCCTCAGTCGATACCCGGGAGCTGATTTGCAATCGGATCACAACCCTCTGGTTGCAACATCTAAATTTAGAATAAGAAAAACAATAAAGAAGAATATTATACATCACGACATCCGTAAACTAAAAGATCCACAAATATGAAGTCAAGTTAGCACTGCTATTAACGAGAAATGTCAATCACTGTCGAATACATTGGATTATTAAGAACAACTAAGGAAATTTAATAGTAAAATTGAGAGCGTCAAAGAAGAATTGATGAAAACGGATAAAACCAAAACGAAATCCTGGATAACGGATGAAATACTCCAACTGATGGAAGAATAGTTAAGGAGAATAGTTAAAAACAAAGAACATGGATACAAACTGATAAATAACATCATTAAAAAGAAGATGAGAGAAGCTAAAGATAAAGAGGCAAAAGAGAAATGTATAGAGATCGAGGCATTACAGAATAAACACTATAGTTTTAATAAACATAGGAAAGTGAAAGAAATGGCTAGGAAAACAGTAAAAAAGTGAACAAACTAGTTAACAATAATGGTGAAATTATTATCGATCTAGCAGAAAAGAAAAATATATAGAGAGGTTACATAAAAAAACTATTTCATGATATCAGGCCAGAATCCTCAGTTTGGTAATACCACCGGACCAGAAATAATCACAGATGAAGTAAAATCAGCAACAAATACAATGAAAGATGGTAAAGCCTCCGTTCCGGATAATGTGCAGATAGAGTTTCTTAACCTTCTTGATGACGACGGTGTAAAATGGTTGAATGCGGTATTCAATTATAGGCCTATGTACGACACAGGAAGCATCCCACTTGATTGGCCTAAATCTGAATTCTTGCATTATCCCCAAAACCAGGAGCAAAACAATGTAATGAATATAGAAATATTAGCTTAATGAGTCACTTTCTTAAACTCTTCCTCAACATCATCCACAAGGGAATATAAAAATAACGGTATGTAGAACCATACATGACTTCCTTGTTCTAAGATGTGTATTTAAAATCATTTTAGAAATGAAATGTTTCCATAGAAACTACTTCTTTCTACTTACTGCTTCAGCCTTCACCACAGTACTGTGGTCACTAACGTATACCACCTCACGTTATCGCTCTCGATTTTCACTGATGGTGGAAGTCGATGGCAATGCCGAAACGTCTGGTTTTGCAGAAAACATTGGACTATGACGAAACAGCTTGGGAAGGAATTTTAATAATAAACTACTTCTTTGTTGCCGATAACGTAGTACACATATAAAAAATTAACCCCTCCCATTTCAACTATAATTTTCATTTATAGGAAATTACCCCCACCCCGTTCAACTAACCTCTTCATTTATAGATATTTCATCCACGTTTCCACAGTGGATTATTATGATCTTCTTATCAGGATACTTTATTTATCAAAATTAATTAGGCCTACTTTACTCTTGTTAAAACATAAAATGTTGCAGATAAACTACCCTTTCCCCGTAACCGATCTTCACCAAAATCAACAGGCCTTGAGTACTCTACAATTCAGGGCTGTATACAAAAAATTGTTTGAGTCTGTTTGAATGTGCGGCAGTTATCGTTCGTCATAGAAAAAATTACCCTTGTTAAAACATAAACGTTGCCGGTAAGCTACCCCTTCCCCTTAACCTATTTTCACCAAAAACAACAGACCTTGAGTATTTTACAATTCAGGACTACATACAAAAAATTATTTGATTCTGTTTGAATTTGCGACTGTTATCGTTTGCCATAGAAAAAATTCTACACACAGATAGTCAGATAGACACACAGACACTTTTCGAAAAATGACTTTTCTTCATGTTTTGAGGGTAGTACAATCAGAATCAGCCGTTATCTCGAACACGATTTGTTTCGCCATGACCATACTTTCATTTCCTTATGGAACATGGAAGTAAAATCTGTGAAGAACAAGTATCAGCCCCACAGTTTGGTTTCAGAGATACAGTAGGTACACGATAGGCTCTATTCAGTATTCAGGTGCTATTCCAACGATGTATAGATGTAAACTGTGATGTTTTTGCATGTTTCATCGATTACCAGAAGGCCTTTGATCGAGTCTAGCATCAGAAAATGATGGATATCCTGAAAAATATTGGATTAGATGGAAAAGACCTAACGATAATAGCTACACTGTATTGGAACCAATCTGCAGTGATTACAGTAGATTGGACCTAACTGAAAACTGAAGAGGTACAGATTCTGCGTGTAGTAAGACAAGTATGTATACTATCTCCGCTTTTTTTAACATCTACCCGGAAGGTATTTTTAGAGAAGCTTTGGATGAATGTGATGCGGGAATCTCTCTGAACGGTGAAGGAATAAGTATCATACGTCATGTGGATGATACCGTCATATTCGCAGATAGCTTAGAGGGGCTGCAACAACTTATGAAGAGAGTGACAGAAGGCAGCAGTAGATATGATCTCGACATCAATGTTAATTAAACAAAGCTAATGATTATATCTAAGAACAAGTTCACAAACTGCACCCTTAATATAAACCAAAGGCCAGTTGAACGTATAAGCTAATTTACATATCTTGGTACTATAGTCAATGAATAATGGGACCACTCTCAAAAATAAAGAGCAGAATTAAAAAGGCAAGAGCTGTGTACACTAGAATGAGCAGTTTGTTCAAAAGTCACGATTTTAACAATAAACATAATGATGAGACTTTTACGCTGCTACGTATTCTCGGTCCTCTTCTGCGGTGTAGAATCTTGGACTTTGACTGAAGCCGCAACTAAAAAATTTGAATGTTTCGAATTGTGGCTTTACCGTAGAATACTGAGCATTTCATGGACAGCATATATAATTAATTTTAAAGTTCTTAGAAAGATGAAGAAAGATAGGGAAGTTATTAACATAGTTAATATAAGGTAATCTTTAGTATCTTGGACATCTCGTGAGAAATGAACAGAGCTTTTACTTATTGCAGTTCATATTACAGGGAAAAGTACTTGGAAAGAGAGGAGTTGGGCGACCGAGAATATCATGGCTGAGAAATTTAAGGACCTGGTTTGGCATGAATTCAACTGACTTATTCCGTGCAGCAGTACAGAAAGTTGAAATAATCTATGATATCCAACATCCGAAAAGTATAGGAACTATCAGAAGGAGAAGAACATGAAAGAAAAGCTAGAAAACGATAGCCGACAGTAACAAATGATTGATTCAAATTAGCCGTATAGTAACGAAAAATGAGAACAATGAGAAAAAAAAGTTGTGGAAGAAATACTTGGATTTTCTACCTGTTATAAATTCTAGGTACACAAAAGAAGAAGGTTACGGCAAGATGCGATGTCTGCTCTGGAGCCACCCCGTTGCATCAATCTTCCAAAGAAACCTATTCAGTTTGCCAAAGTACCACCCTCGCTTCAACGTTAACAAAGGATAACCTGCAGTTGCCGCAGGTTAATACCGTCTAGGTTACAAGCAAGTATTTTTTGAAACTGACCGTTTGTTACCTTTTGCTGGATTTATTGTTCTAACAGTTTATTGTTCGTCGAAACTAAAGGATAGAAATGAGTGCTGTTAAGTATTTGTTTTACTAACTTGCCATTTTTAAAAATTAAATCTGTTTCGAAACGCGCTCGTTTAGTTATTAAACACGCGTATACACGATCACTCCTACGTGTTGTTTCTTGATTACACATGTTATGACAAGTGCACTTATCGTATTCGTAATTTACAATGTCTGACATAAGAGCTAAAAATATACGTAATTAAAGTTAATATATATAATATTCGCTTTATAATTCTAAAATATGAGATATATTGTAAATAATAGTTGTATTCATATATTATATACTAAAATCGAATATACTCATGTTAGCCTAAATAGATAGATTTTAACAAACAGTGCCATAACAGTTTTAGTGTCATCACATCTCTAAAAACCTGTGAACTATATCGTTAGGTCTGAAACGTTTCTATCTTCGCACTACTTTGCTGCCAGAATGAAGCTCCTCGGCGAGTACATTGCGGTCAGTCTGTCCCTGCGTTGCTTTATTTTTTCTACGACGGAAAGCACGTACCATATGGGTTCAGTATTTTATTATCGAAGCGCTGCAGTATATCTAAGCTAGAGTTTCTAGCGCTTCCTCACATCTGTATGCGACAAGTCAAGAAAGGTTTCGTGATGGGTTTGAAAATTATCAGTTTGTTTCTTATGTCATCTTAAAGATCCTGTCAGTCAGCCAGTACTTTATACAACTGAAGACCAAGGGATTTTCTCTTTATAAATATATGATTTTGGTCATGTACTTTATTTCGTTTACCTGCGGCAGAGAAAGCGTTGGAGACTCGTTTTTTCATAGTAAAAGTTGTTTTAATTTCCTTTTTTTGTCAGAGATATAATGTATTCTGATGTCGCTGTAAATTGAATCACTCTGTCCTGAGACTGTAGGGAAGTAGTTCTCTCTTCCAACTACTGGCCAGTTGCCGTATCCTCGCCGTCTTTCCTGTCGATTCCATCAACTCCCTGGATGGCAGTCAAGTACGGAGGAGAGCGTAAGCGGGTCAGGCCTCGAGGCAAGAGCTACTAGGGTTCACATGGGCTTCCATAGAACACCACGGAAGTGGCGTGAGAGGAAGTACTTCCCAGTGATAGCTAGGCGTGGGCCATCGAGACCCCTACCCACTCATCCAGTGGACATTGACTACGATACCCATGCCGGAGTACCTCGAGCCACGCTTGCGTATTTTCCAGATAACAATGTTTATGTTAGACGGGTGCTTGGCTTGGTTCATCACTCGGTCTGATTACTTACACACTGTCTACACTCGCTACGGTTTTGTTTTCTTTATTTGTAATAAGGTTATTCAATCGATGCTCCCTGGTTACACACCATTATAATCGAAACTCGCTCACTATTTTGAACTAAATTCGTTTACTATTTGTTAAATTTCAATAATTGGGCACAATTTAACTTAGCATAAAAATTACAAAAACCGATTACTCTACTATGATTTCAGTAAGGTAATAATTGTACGGCACACTATGTAATAACCATAGGGGCGTACAATAAAAACAATACATAACGATGAAAGCCAGACAATAAATATCTTAAGTTTCCCGAGCTACAGAACTCACTCACTGTTTGAAAGCAATACATTTAATATTTCTCAAATTTCAATAACTAGATAATTTTTAACATAGCAGAAAAATTACGAAAACACCGATTACCTTAGGTTTTTTAAGTGCCGGTACGATAAAATAAAGTCATACAATAAAAACTAAAAATTCTAAACTACTGCATTGGTTCTTTTAGTTAAAATTATATTCGTAAATTCAAGTAAACTGTATGTACTAACTCACACTATTACGTACGTAGGCCTACACATTAAAAATTTTGTACGTTTACTGTTTCCATTTTGTTCGTGAAACTGATGTAACATACCACTATGTTTGTTTTACTTAGGTACGTAGACCATATTTCATTTAATCCGATGCCCGCAGAAATAGACTGTACGTTTGTTTATACACAGCGTACTAAATTTCCGTGGTCCAATGACTCCAACAGAAATTAATATTCCTTCAGTGACTTGAGTTGTTCAGAAACAAAATATTATTATGGCTTTCCGCGAATTATATTGGTTTTTAGGAGGTCATTTATCAAATGTACAATATTTTTATTGTACATATATACTGCAATATGTTTATAATTGAATATATTTGTCCAAATAATCATTGATATAAAAACTTTATTTTAAAGCTGTTATTAAACATATCGTAGTAATTTGTACTTGTTTATAGCTACACTATTTTTGTATTTGTTTATCTATACATATATGGGTTGGAAAGTAATACAGCTGACAGGCTTGTTTCGTTAATAAGGAAAAACGTATTCACGAGTTGTCTATTTAAAACGTCAAGCCATCAAAGTATAACCTTCGTGTCAACATCGATATCGGAAAATGAAAAAATTACTTTTCCTTCATTGTTTAAATGAAAATAAGAAAATTATTTATTTTCCTCAATATTTAATCTCTCTGATATTGAACATTTATTCCATCTCTTCTGAGCTTCTGGTTTTTATAATTTTCTTTTATTTTTATTTTTTAACTTTTGTTATCGTACTTTGAGAGGTTAAATATTTAGTAAAAATTATTTTTTTAAATTGGGTACAGTTAGATAAAATTGCCGGGATATCGAGCTGTAGTCTAGGTTTTAAATCCCCTGCTGACGTTCAGCTCCGTCTGCGGAAGTCATGTCCGTGTCTCATTGGATTAAAATGTTTAATTCTTAGTTTTACAAAAATGAAAACTTGTAACAAAAAATGTGCTATTTTATAAAAAATTAGCACTCATATTTGTAATCTAATGGTACCTTGTTTATGAAATTTGGTTAAAAAATAACGGGGATATTACAGTCATTTATAACAAAACATTTGACCCATTTAGCTTAAAGTTATTCTTTGGACTGCTCCCTTTGGTACAAATTATCCTAAGTAATGTGCCGTACTGGGTTCGGCAGCGTATTATAAGTATTTTAAAACGAGCGGCGGTGACGTCATGCACTGCCATACGGTTGTCGTTGTCGTCCGTTTATACACACAGATGTAGTGCTACTACGCAATTCGGTTGGCGCGTCCAGCTGTTTCTGTACATTCCTGCATCCAGAGTTTACTTGGGTTGACCGACACATTGAATCGGTCTCATTTCTGTTCTATCCTCCAACCTGGTCATCTGCTCTCGACTGGCGGCAACCTTCTGTTCTGGACTTCCTCGGCTATCGCTATGGTTGGCTAGATAAAGTATAGCTCCAGGTGCTCGAACAAAGGCGAGATGGGTGTCGGGTGTGACGAACATCTGTCCACCCTACTGGCAGAGACGATCTTCTAGCCACGATTGCCGTCAGTCGAGGACAACTGTTGGGAAACTCCTCCAAAGCTACGCTGCCCCAGGACTTGTGATACGACCGTTACATTACTGATCAGCGCCAATATTGACTAAGTGCACCGGACAATCCAGGTGGGAACATTCTAATTATCTATTTCTCTCTCCACAACATGGTGAATGCACAGAAGCCGCCAGAAGCTCACTCGTGAAGTTCTGACCGTTATACTCTAGCACAAACTCTCATGTTCAATTACGTTATTGCATGTGTGAACATTACAGCAGTAGACCTAATGAAATATCTTATAACTGTTCATAATGTGTAAGAAATTACACACATACACACATATCCGCAGTTGCTGTAAGATCTAACTTTTCATCTAATTAAGACCATTAGGGAGTTAATTATCTTGTGCTATCATGTCATCTGGTCATGGCCGAGTTTTAATCACGTAACGGGGGCTGTCTGATGCTTTAGATGAGAAACTATTTTCTTTCTCACATATACTTAGCGCTTTAACGATTAAAGTCAGGGTCGTTTAGCAGGTTGAGTCTGGGGGCGGTCACTTACATTCTCTGGTGTTAATTACCAAGGCAAATCTATACTTAGGAGCTGTGATTATCAGTTTACGCTGTCATTTATATTTGTACATATCTATACATATTATGGTGCATTCATTTACTGTAGTTGGAATGGGTTTAGGAGGAAGTTAGTACTGAAATGAGGGATGTTTTGTTATTTATGTCGTGTATGTGTTTGTGTGTGTAATTTTACTATATTTTGCTGGGGGAATATGTAATGAATTTAAAAAAGGAAAAACCATAAATGTGCTTACTAAGACAAAAGGCTAGCCTATTTGAAACTATACAACACTTATGGATTGGTGAATTGCTTTATGAATGAGATTATTGTTATCATTGACTCATACATAATCAGGCAGAAATTTTGCAATTATGTTAATATCAAATTCACTTATTTTTTTTGACATTCTGAATATTAATTGATATACATATATATAAATAATCCTGCCATTAATTGTGTGCTTACACAATCGAGAACTTGTCATTTTATGTAACATCTTGCAGGTTTAATAAAGCACACGCTTGTTGGTTAAAAGACTTTTTTTTCATTTGCAAGTCCTGTCATTCACCTGGGGGGACATGTCTGTAATTGTAATTGGGCCTTGCACACTTTTGCTTCCTCTAGGTTTTCCACCTAGTTCTAAATATGATGTCTCTCCCCTTTACAAATAAAATTAAATAAAATAAAAATTTACAAAAAAGAAAACTTAGAAAATTAAAAGGGAGCTCTGTAAATGTAAGATCAGAGCGTAGAAGATATTATAAAGGGGGGTTTCAAATGTTAGTTCAGAGCGTGGTTATGATTCTAGGTAGGTAGTAGGTATTATTTCTGCCTTATTTTTTTCTTTTGAACTTGAAAAATTTTAGAATCTGGGGACTTACATTTATTTCCTTAAATGAAACTTGGTGTGGCTACAGACATGTCAGCTGGTGTTAGGACTTGCAAGTTATCTCAAATTATTTTAATTGGAATCCAAGTGTTGCAAGAAAACTTAATGGTAGTGTAACGAATTAATAGAAGGAATAACCAGAAAAATAGCACATTTTATAAAATGAATAAGGGGTTGATGAAGTTTAAAATAATTTAATATGTGTTAGTGTTTAAGTGATTATGTTGTGATGTTGAGTGTGAGATGAATTTTGAAGAGGGGTTATAAGAATGTCATTGATTTTTTTTTATGAATGTGTGCTGATTGATTTCACTTGCACATATCCTGGAGCTCAAACAGATTCTGGACGTGATGAGGGCCGTCAGTACTTGTCGACTTGATTGTGATTTGTCTCATGGATTAGACAACGTGTTTTATTGCACCCCGTTATATGGTAATTGTTTATTGAGGGCGTTGCGTTGCGGTATCACGTATTCTGAATGCGGCCATGGTCCGACCAAGGGCATGGATGTGATGGTTTTATATTTTCGATTACATACATTTTATGTGTACTTTGTGGATTGTATTTAGTGAGTCAGTTTTGTGGTTTTGTGTCGTGTTCTCTTCTGGAAATTTTACATGGCTGTTCTCTGCTTTTATGACACCCATCTCGTCGCATCGCTAGAGCACTGTGGAGCGGCTCAAAGGAAGAAGAGTACTTGAGTTTTTTCCGGATTCTTTGTCATTATGTTTTGTAGGGTAAGTTGTGTTATGTGTTTTATGGGGATTTAAGTTATTGTGTTGTGTTTGAGTATTGTGCAACTCTGGCGACGGTATGTTACTAGGAATTGTCCCGCCCCATTTCAGGGATTCTCCAGAAACTTTCGGTGTTGGATGGAGTAGATGAGGACAGGTTGTTGGTCTTCTCGGACCTGGTCCTGTAGATTATCAGTTTCGCCTGTTCTAAAAATAAGATGGAGAAGTTATGTGCTGTTGTTTCCTGGTTCATAGAGGTTGAATTTGGTTGTCGATCATTGTAGCGTCGGTCCATGCCGCATTCATCGTTTGATTTCTCTGGTGTGTCAGTTTTGGATTAAGTGTGGTTTGTTTAGACGGTGGAAGAGAAAACCCCCCCTCTTGCTAGTTAAGCTGCTTTGAAAAGTTAAGAAATAGGATTGATGTTCGCGTGCCCTCTGCACGGTCTTCTCTGCCTTGTGAAACGGGTCCGCCCACCCTAGTGTGGGGAGGTGGGCCAGTCATGTGTCAAGGATGGAGGATGCCTTGTTTGCTTCACATGGCTGGTCGGTCCACGACGGTGGACGGTTCTCGAAGGGTACTCGCATGTCAAGGTTTGTAACACCTTGTTAGCCTTCGGGCGTGAATATGTGAGTGCCAGGAGAGTTAGGTGGTGGTCACCGGAGATGGTGACGTGTTGGGGCGGTCCTGAGAGTTAGCATGGAGGAGAGTACTCGCGTGGGGGATGGTCGCAGTGTGGTAGAGATTTTCAGTCCTGGGAAGGGAGGAATAGTGTTAATGGTCCTGGGTCTCAGTTATTAGATTTGGGAGGCCTTGGTGGTCGGTACTCAGAGCTGGCGCAGCAATTCTTGTCTTTCTCCTGTTCTATTCTGTCCCTTATATCTGCATGCGGACCAGGGCCCGGCGAGCATGCAGGACTCACACTTACATCTTCTCTTTCAGACACACATTCACTGACTCACACATCTTCCTTCTGCTTTTTCGTTTTCCTGCGTTACTGCACCCACCAAGAGCGATTTAGAATCTGAGATTTTCCAGGTTTCCCGCAGCCGTCGTGTTTGAGGACTGGTTTGTTTTGGGTCAACCATGTTGCCCTTTTGGGGTGAGGGTGTGCCGTACTGGGTTCGGCAGCGTATTATAAGTACTTTAAAACGAGCGGCGGTGACGTCATGAACTGCCATACGGTTGTCGTTGTCGTCCGTTTATACACACAGATGTAGTGCTACTACGCAATTCGGTTGGCGCGTCCAGCTGTTTCTGTACATTCCTGCATCCAGAGTTTACTTGGGTTGACCGACACATTGAATCGGTCTCATTTCTGTTCTATCCTCCAACCTGGTCATCTGCTCTCGACTGGCGGCAACCTTCTGTTCTGGACTTCCTCGGCTATCGCTATGGTTGGCTAGATAAAGTATAGCTCCAGGTGCTCGAACAAAGGCGAGATGGGTGTCGGGTGTGACGAAAATCTGTCCACCCTACTGGCAGAGACGATCTTCTAGCCACGATTGCCGTCAGTCGAGGACAACTGTTGGGAAACTCCTCCAAAGCTACGCTGCCCCAGGACTTGTGATACGACCGTTACATTACTGATCAGCGCCAATATTGACTAAGTGCACCGGACAATCCAGGTGGAAACATTCTAATTATCTATTTCTCTCTCCACAACATGGTGAATGCACAGAAGCCGCCAGAAGCTCACTCGTGAAGTTCTGACCGTTATACTCTAGCACAAACTCTCATGTTCAATTACGTTATTGCATGTGTGAACATTACAGCAGTAGACCTAATGAAATATCTTATAACTGTTCATAATGTGTAAGAAATTACACACATACACACATATCCGCAGTTGCTGTAAGATCTAACTTTTCATCTAATTAAGACCATTAGGGAGTTAATTATCTTGTGCTATCATGTCATCTGGTCATGGCCGAGTTTTAATCACGTAACGGGGGCTGTCTGATGCTTTAGATGAGAAACTATTTTCTTTCTCACATATACTTAGCGCTTTAACGATTAAAGTCAGGGTCGTTTAGCAGGTTGAGTCTGGGGGCGGTCACTTACATTCTCTGGTGTTAATTACCAAGGCAAATCTATACTTAGGAGCTGTGATTATCAGTTTACGCTGTCATTTATATTTGTACATATCTATACATATTATGGTGCATTCATTTACTGTAGTTGGAATGGGTTTAGGAGGAAGTTAGTACTGAAATGAGGGATGTTTTGTTATTTATGTCGTGTATGTGTTTGTGTGTGTAATTTTACTATATTTTGCTGGGGGAATATGTAATGAATTTAAAAAAGGAAAAACCATAAATGTGCTTACTAAGACAAAAGGCTAGCCTATTTGAAACTATACAACACTTATGGATTGGTGAATTGCTTTATGAATGAGATTATTGTTATCATTGACTCATACATAATCAGGCAGAAATTTTGCAATTATGTTAATATCAAATTCACTTATTTTTTTTGACATTCTGAATATTAATTGATATACATATATATAAATAATCCTGCCATTAATTGTGTGCTTACACAATCGAGAACTTGTCATTTTATGTAACATCTTGCAGGTTTAATAAAGCACACGCTTGTTGGTTAAAAGACTTTTTTTTTCATTTGCAAGTCCTGTCATTCACCTGGGGGGACATGTCTGTAATTGTAATTGGGCCTTGCACACTTTTGCTTCCTCTAGGTTTTCCACCTAGTTCTAAATATGATGTCTCTCCCCTTTACAAATAAAATTAAATAAAATAAAAATTTACAAAAAAGAAAACTTAGAAAATTAAAAGGGAGCTCTGCAAATGTAAGATCAGAGCGTAGAAGATATTATAAAGGGGGGTTTCAGTAATATGACGTTAAAATGAACGTTTTGTAAGGCGGTCATACGGATCGTCGCGTTTAATCAATGAAATTTAGAAAACTTGATTACAAGTTTAATGACAAATTAGATAAACAAAACAATTTAAGAAATACTCGTCTACAATGCAGATTTAAGATATTACGTGCTGTGTAATTTTCAACACTGAAAACGTAAGCTTCGATGGAAAAAAAGCAAGAAATTATAAAATTTGAGGCTTTCAAGTATTTGGTGATTAAAGCAAATCAGGGAAAAATATTGATAGAACAAATAAAATTAATATTTTCTAGCCTATCACAAAACATATTAGGTAAATTGCCAAAGGCAAAATTGATTTTGTTATATAAAAAAGAAGACAAAACAGATGCAAATAATTAGAGAGGAATAAGCTTCCTGGACTCAACGTACAAAACATTCAAAATATATATATATATATAATATAACATTCAACGTGTGTGTGTGTGTGTGTGTGTGTGTGTGTGTGTGTGTGTGTGTGTGTGTGTGTGTGTGTGTGTGTGTGTGTGTGTGTGTGTGTGTGTGTGTGTGTGTGTGTGTGTGTGTGTGTGTGTGTGTGTGTGTGTGTGTGTGTGTGTGTGTGTGTGTGTGTGTGTGTGTGTGTTATAACTTAACGACCTACCTGCTGTGCGTTCTTGCGTCTTCTTCTTCCGACTAGGGCCGTAGGAATTTGTGTTTTGAATTCGCAAGTAGGTTAATTCAAAAGTACAAGCACAAAGAGTATCGTTATAATTATTTCGAATAGTTTTGTGATGTTGGTAGATTTTGGAGTACAGCAATAACAAAACAGTGTTGGGTATAAAATTGGGGTTTATTATTCTAATAGCACATAAAATGAAAAACTTACATCTAACGTAATTCTTACGTACTAAAGAGTAATGGGTAATTTGATCAATGTTTTCTGAATGAATATTAGCTTTCAGAGGGAAAGCTTATAAATACGAATTTATACGAACTTGTTTCTTATTGCTTTCAAAAGTTAATATTTCAAATAATTTAATTAATGAGTTTTCAAGACTTTATAATTGATTTTACTGCTTCAAGGTGCTTTTAAAATACTCTTAAATAAATTCGCCGTGAATCTTGTTCAACGTGCTTTTTATTTACTTGTGATTTGTTTCACGTATACTGCAGTATAAGTTCTAACTGATTCAATATTAAGATTTGTATAGCGCTTTTTATCTACGTCTACTCCTTATCTATTGCTTCTTACTTAACATACTTGTTCTACAGATTATCACAATATTGAGGTTCTTATTAATTTAGAGTCTCTGTTTTTATAGGCATCTGAATGAAGTTAACTTTACAATTGATTTTAACAGAAAAGGAAAAAATATATTCTATCTTTTTATATAAGAATGTATAAATGATTTTTGACTTTCCTGGTACTGAAGTTCTGGATGATGACCTCTGGGTCCCTCGATGTCCTAGTCCAATCAGCTAGTGGCGATGATTTCCGCTGCGTCCTGGATTCCGGCGAAGAGTTCAGGGATCAGCAACTCAGCTCCTTCAGCAACTGTTGATGGATTTAACGTCCGTGGTTTAACTGCTGCAACCGCTTCAGGCCCTCAGTCCGGATACTCTGCACTCGTGTGTGTGTGTGTGTGTGTGTGTGTGTGTGTGTGTGTGTGTGTGTGTGTGTGTGTGTGTGTCTACCTCGTCTCGGGTGTCGTTCTGCGTCGTTAGTTCTTCAGCTCGTACCACGTTTTAGACGGCCTCGTTCTGTTGTACTCTGGGTGCGACTTCTTGTAGTATATGATGGATCTCTTATATGCGTACGTCAACAGTTTGGTGTATTGCGCAGTACGCTTATTTGTTGATAAATAAGAGTATCGTACGTAGACTCCGTCACAGTCCAGTCGTTATAGAAGAGTGTCTGTGTTGTTCAGAAGTTGAATCTTTACAGAAGTGTGTGTGTGTGTTCACAGTTTGAGTCCTGACAGAAGAGTATGTCAATTACTTATTTTTTGCGTACCGTATCACTTATTATATAATTATATAATTACCTTATTATCCACTCTTGTGATACAAAGTTTCGTCAGTTATGACGCGTTTTGGGACTAAGTCCCATCCTCAGATAACACTTAATTTAATAAATTAATACATTAAAAATAGCAACCATGATACTGGTCAAGTCAATTAAATAAAATTACAAATCGCATGTGATATGTTTTACTAACCACGGCCGGAGATCCCGCATGCGTTCACCCCCAACCGCGATGGTCACGCGACTGGTCAAAGATTAATCCAAACCGATAGCCTCCGGTATTTTTACAACTGCCACCGGTTATAAAATAGCAAAAACCTTAGTAAAAATCATCAGAGAGCACACCAACTTAGAAAATAATCGGAGTGTAAAAAGCTATAAGGATTTGATCAAAAATATAAACCACGTTACAATTCAACCAAACCACAAACTAGTATCATTCGACATAGTAGATTTATACACTAATGTGCCTATTGATGAAACATTAACTTTACTCAGACACAATTTAATGAATAAAGGTTCTTTGGAAATACAGAAAGTTGACCAACTGATGATGATACTGAAAACCATTCTTAATCAAAATTATTTTTCATTTGATGATACATATTATAAACAGAATGAAGGACTTGCCATGGGATCTCCACTTTCTGGCATTCTGGCGGACCTATATCTAAACCATTTAGAAAATACAAAAATTTTAAAAGATAATTATTTCGCCAATAAAATCATCCATTATTCCAGATATGTTGATGATACCTTTATTATTTTTAACGGGAATGCCAGACAAATAGAATTATTTAAAAATTACCTAAACAAAATTTATAACAAATTAAAATTTACTATGGAGATCGAAAACAACAAAAGTATCAATTTTTTAGACCTAACTGTATTACATAACGGGAATAATTTAAAATACAAAATCTTTAGAAAACACACTAATACTGACACAGTAATACACTATGATTCACATCATCCCGTTACATCCCGTTACACAAAAAATGGCAGTATTTAACAGTCTTGTCAACAGACTTTTAAATGTTCCACTCGAAAAGGAGGACTACTTGAATCAGGTTAGCACTATCAAACAAATAGCTATAAATAACTGGTATAAATCTACAATAGTTGACAGAATAATAGATAGACATAGAAAACGCTTAGAAAATAAAAATTCAAACTGTATAACAGCAAGTAATAAAAATTATAAATATCTTTCTGCTAATTTCACAGGTATTATGCCAAATATTTTAAGACCCGTTCTCAAAGATAATAACTATATTTTATCATTTAAAACAAATAATAATATGGGAAATTATTTCAAAAACAAAAACAAAATACTTTAAAAAATAAATGTGGTGTATATAAAATAAAATGTGATGATTGTGATGCGTTCTATATCGGTCAATCAGGCAGATGTTTTTATACAAGATTTTTAGAACATATTCCCAAGCCAAGTAATACTAAGTCCAATTTTGCACAACATTTAATATCAAGCGGACATAAATATACGAGCTTCGAAGAAAATTTAACAGCGTTTCATTTTTGTAAAATAGGTAAACGGATGGATAGTCTGGAGGAATTTGAAATTTATAAAGCTATAAAAAATAGTACCACTAAAAACAGTTTACTAAATGACCAGATAAATTTTGCATCAAACCACTTGTTCGATACTGCAATCGGTTTGGATTAATCTTTGACCAGTCGCGTGACGATCGCGGTTGGGGGTGAACGCATGCGGGAGCTCCGGCCGTGGTTAGTAAAACATATCACATGCGATTTGTAATTTTATTTATTTTATTTAATTGACTTGACCAGTATCATGGTTGCGATTTTTAATGTATTAATTTATTAAATTAAGTGTTATCTGAGGATGGGACTTAGTCCCGAAACGCGTCATAACTGACGAAACTTTGTATCACAAGAGTGGATAATAAGGTAATTATATAATTATAGAAGAGTATGTGTTTACTGGTTGAATGTTAACAGAAGAGTGAAGAGCGTTCAGCCCGAAACCAACGGCTGTTCAAAAATTTTAGAATGATCTGATTGGCTGACATTCTCCCTTCTACTTGAAATTTAGTCACCTCATTCCGTGAGAACGAAAAATAATTCCCACAGTCCGAGAATTGTTATTATTTTTAATATTATGGAATACACCGGAACCAATTGTCGGTCGGACGTCCGGTTGCAATTTGTATTGCGATTATCTTGGCTTAAAACAACAATTCGTAATTTTTATTATTATAACATATCCAAATCTGAACTCCCTAGCTCTCTTACTATGGAAGTTATTTAAATAAAATAAATTATCTCATTAACTCTTTAATTATATTTACTGAAATTTGCACACCTTATTCTTAATATTTCGGCAAACCTTTTTGGCTATTTTGGATTTTGCCTATATTTATTCGTTTCCGAAATATTAATGTTTCAAAGTTAGGGCGTGTCCCTAATTTATAACGTGTGTGCGTGATTACATAACACCACCGGAACATAGCCGCTGGGCGTTTTACAATTGTTTTGAGTACTGGCTACAGCGCGAGATATGGTTCTATCGATTTAAATTTATTTTATATTTGATTTTTAAAACCTTTCTACATATAACCCCAAATCTATGGGATTTGGTACGTTATAATATATTGTAGCGTGACACATATAAGCATAATATTGAATGGCAATTGATCATTAGAATAATAAAGTTATAATATTTAAATTTGGAAGAAAGCATTAAGTTTAATATAAATAGATTAATTCATAGCAACTGTGGAAAGAAATCATTATTATAAAGAAAATACAAGTTCAAATAAAAGGAGTTACTAGTGATGAGTCATCCAAGACCAGTCTCATAACCAAAGGTTTTCAAGGTATAACCCAGGAAGGTAAAAAAGTAAATAACAAAGCAGTACTGAATATGACCAAACCCACAACGAGGGAGAATAAATAGAATAGAAACCCTAAAATAAGCCAAGATCAACCAATACAGGTTGTGTATGTCTGAAATAAAGAAGAAGATGGAGAAGAACCCAAGAAACCTGATGGCATCAAGAAGAAGATGGAGAAGATACCAGTCCCAGAAGGCAGGAGAAAAGAAGACTGATGAAAGAAGAAGAAGGCAGCATCCTGAAGAAGATGCCATGCTCTTATAAAAGACACCCAAATCCCTATATCCCCCAAAATAAATATTTAAAAAATAAAAGTATAACGAATTGAAAACCACATGTATACAAATTTAAGAGAGGGAAGTGTATAAATAAAAGTTGCCTGTGAACTAAGATGAAACAATAATATAGTACCCATGGAACAAATCTCCATTGAGAAAACGCTAACCAATTTATTATGTTGATAAGACTATACGACCATTTAGCATTAACATAATATATAAGTGCAAAGTGAACCAGTGATAGTTTTGGGTATTATAAAAAATGAACCTTGTGTTTCATTCTTGGCAATCACAAACATTGAATGCAATGAAATATGCATTTTCAATGACTTGAAATGTGTACTGTGACAATATGTTGTTCATGAGACATGAATCTGTTTAAAATAACATTTTTGTTTTACATGAAAAAAGAGAAAACAGATTTCTTAATACTTTTTGAACAATTCATAATATTTATTTATTAATGACAGGGTACAATTCCCCAAAGACAATGGGTAAAAGACGGTATAAAAACTGTAGAATCCTACTTATAATAATAGTTAGAAATAAGAATATAAATATAAGGTTTTTATGTATATAGTAAAAGAATGTTTAAAAATGTTTTAGATATAAGGCCATTTGTTTGGGTCTGAAACAACTAACATCAGAACTGTAAAAATAGTTACCACTTGTAAATAGTAGAGAGTAATTAAGATGTTAGTTAGTAAAAAACCTTTTTTGTAAACCATGTTTCCATGTTGGAAATGGGGATTTTGTTGCAAAATGTCTGACTTGAAGACAACCATTTATTTAAAAAAAAAAATATTCTTTTTTTGTTTAACTATTATTTGTATTGTAACCAATACTAATTGTTTTTGTGTAATTTGAAAACATGTTTAATTTATAATACTATATGTAAAAGTCAGAGAGGGTATCACACATCATATATTGTTTGTAAAATATTTTGTAAGAAAAATTGTTAAAAAATCATAGGCCAAAAGAATGGAAACCAAACTTCATCAAAACAGAGAAATTACTCATTTAAAAGCAAATAAACAAAAGGGGTTTAGACAAAATAAACTTGAGATCATGCCATATAATTGCACATACCATTTAGAGAGATTTTAATAAATATATTCAGAATTATAAATAAAAATGAAAATGACTAAACTCAGAAATTTGGACATGGGAGTCATATATTCCTGAATAATGTTTCAGAATACAACTAATTCAATTAATTACCAGAAAATAAGGGAATATGAACCCTTTAATACAATATAGGATTATTAATATTAAATATAACTGATAAAATGGCTGAATTTATATAATGACAGGAAGTAAATTTTGATGTTTTGACTTTTCAGAGTATACCAAACTGAAAGTAAAATTACTATTTTTTGGACAGAAAACACTATAAAACGGCATTATTTAATCTGAAAATAAGCTGAATGAACTGAAAGATTAATTTAAATAACATCTAGTGAATAAAATTGATAAATAACCCAAGTTTAGGTATTTATATAGTGAAATATTAAAGTGTGCACAGGATATGAAAAATATTTGAACAATGTTAAGAATAATATTATATGGGCTAAGAGTTTAATTGAAACTGAAGGAAACAGTTAGTTGATTATTGGTTTTCGAACGGTTAACATAAACGAGAGTTTTGTGACGATCTAACCTATCTTACAACTGTAAAGTTAAGCGGCGAACAGTACGTTACTGTGAAGTCGAGAGTGAATTATAAAATCCTTCCAGAACATATACATTGTGGCAAAAACAATCAAGAAACACTAATTAACACTAAACAATACATATCTACTCCGAAAAACACCACAAAACACCAGAAAACTGTATAATACCTTAACCAAATTAGTGTCGGAATTGGGAAAAGTGTTTTGACTTATAATTACACAGATATACTAAATACAACCCAGAATCATTACACCAGTCACTACACAACATTTAACAAGAGATTTGCGGACACAAGAACAGGAATACTGCCAGAAAATACATTATTTGGAACGCAGCAGGAACGAGCAACATTTTGATCAACTTGATGGCCGCCATTTGCTTTTGACGATCCCAGTGCCTTCTCTTAGTTCAACACAGCTGTTTGGTGAAAACAATTATTTTCAAATTATTATTCAATGTTTGTGTTTAGTAATAATTATTCATTTGATGTAACGTTATACTTTTTAAATATTAGCCCGATTTCTCTGACTTTGATAATAACTGGCTGTTTAAAGAACCCTGTACGATTTTTATATAATACTTTGTAATTTTTTCGATATCCTGAGAATCGATATTAATCGATAAGAGTCAATATTGCCATTAATTAATAAAACATTAATACTTTTCAATACTTAATAGTTCTTTATTTCTTCAATAATACTAATTATCAATAATATAATTCTAATTGATAATCTACAAGGACTTTACCACCTATAAGTGAAGATAACCTAAAAAATATAAAGATAAACAAGTATCGATTGGTTTGAAGACAATCTTATGAGTGGTGATAGTTTATTTAAAATATACCAAAACTTTAATAAAAATTTTTAGAAGAGCATTACACTTTTTAAAACTTCACAGCCCTATATTAATTAATTGATCATAATTAATTAATTAATAAAATTAAAAAATTTTTTTAATTTTTTTTTTTTTAAACATAATTTGTTTTTTAAATTTCCTTCAAAACAATAATTTTTGTTTTGAAACTTTCGGTGAAGCTGAACATATATATTTCTTCATCAACTTTACGCTACTCGACCGGTCTTGCTACCATTGGGACTCGACCAGCTGGGAAACTTAAGGAAGTGTTTCAGGCCAGTAAGACGTCGAGAGCCACACCAATTACACACCAATTAAACATATTACATTACAATTTACTTATTTTATTACAAATTGGCTAGCCCAAAGAGTGGGGCTTGATTACATCGGAGTCTCATACTTCACAATAGCTTATCATCAACACACATCAACTTATTATTTTATTACAAATTGGCGCACAACTTTAGGGGCTTTAATTAGCGATTGGAAGGCCAATACATTCTGCCCAATCACTAGTTGGAGCTAGGCAACAGCTACAAAGCCAGAGAATTTCAAGGGAAAATGCAACGACGTGCAACATCTAAGAAACGGGCGGCGGAGGCCGAGAAAGAAATAGAAGTTGACGTGGACAACAAGGAGGCGACGCCAGTAGAGGCGGAAGAGGTATTACCACCGGTGTTGTCCAAACAAACTGAACAACCGGAGATACCTACACAAACAGTGGAAACCAATGCGCCGGAGAAGGAAACAGAGGACATGACAACACAACAAATGTTCAGGATGATGATGGAAATGAATAAGAGAATGGAGGAGAGTAACAAGAAAATGGAGGAGGACAGGAAGAAGGAAATGGAAGGAATGAGTAAGAAAATGGACGAAAATAGTAAGGAATTGAAGGAAGACTTGAGTAAGAAAATGGGGAGTGATAACCAGTCCTTGAAAGAAGATTTAGGAAATAAAATAGAAAAAACAAAAGAAGAATTAAGTGGGATGAGCAAGAAGATGGAAGAAAACAGCAAGAAGATGGAAGAGAAGATGGAAGAATTGAAGAAGGATAATCAATCCACAAAAGAAGAGTTGACGGGGATGAACCAGAACATAGAAGATTTGAAGGAAGATAACAAGAAGATGGAAGAAGAGATGGGGAAGAAGTTAGAAGAATTGAAGGAAGACAACCAGTCGTTCAAAGAAGAATTCAAAGCGACTAAAGAAGAATTGATTAATAAAATTGAGAATACTAATCAGAAAATCGATGAAACCAGGAAGAAGATAGAGAAGAACAACCGACAATTGAAGGAAGAGTTGAAGGAAGACAACAGGAAGTTGGAAGAGAAGATGGGGGAGAAATTGGAAGAATTGAGAGAGGACAAACAAATTCTAAGAGAAGAGTTAAGGGAGGTAAATCAGGAGAATTTGGACAAACTGGACGAAAGGATGGAATTGTTGCGAGAAGAACTGAATAAAGAAATCACTGTTAACAAAAAAGCGATGAATAAGAAGATGGAAGAAGAAAATGTAATGGTCAATCGACAGATTCGAGAGATTGATGGAAAGTGCAACCAGACCGAAAAGGAGGTCCATGAGTTTAAAGAAGTGGTGAACATCAAGTTCACAAATATTGAAGAACATAGTCGTAGGAAAGTAGAAGAACAGAGGAAGGAAAATCAAGAAGAGTTCGGAAAAGTACGCAACCAAGTCACAGAGCGATGTAATGATATACAAGAGACCATGGCCAATATCACCGGTCAGGTGCGACAAAGCCGAGAGGAGATGGAAGCGATTAGAAACAGACCGACTCATTTTACCGGATTGCCTGTCAACGAAAGCCGAGAGTGGCTCAACTTCCGGCAATACAAACGCAAGCCGATGGAGTTCCTGGCCAGGGTAGAAGAATATTTGACCAAGCATAAAATTACCCAATGGAGCCATAGCAGGGAGATATTCGACGAATCTTTCCGAGACATAACAGATAATTGGTGGATGGCCAACCGGAGTGAAATTTCCGACTACCAACAGTTCCGGAAAATGTTTAAGACAAAATACTGGTCTGAGACCACCCAGAACTTGATCCGTGACAACATTTGTAATGGAAGATACAGGTCACAATTAGGTAGCAGTATGACGGCATATTTCTTGGGTAAGGTGTATATGGCAAAACACCTTGAGCCAGCAATCCCAGAAGAATGTTTAGTGAACAAGATATCGTATCACTATGATGAGGACATTATCAGGGCCCGGAGAGGTAGCCAGATCAAGACGATCCAGGGAATGACCGAGTTATTGGAGGGATACGAGAACGAAGAGTATTATCGGCAGAGCAGAAAGAGAAATGAGAGACCAGAAGTAAGGCCGACTACCTACCCCAATAACGGCAATAACCATACAAGTAACCGGAACCAGCCCAGTAATTACGACGGCCATAACAACCCGCCGCGTAATAACCAGTTTAACAGTAATTTTAACGGCGTTAGGAATAACAACCCCTACCCAAACAATAGAAACAATTTTTATCAGCAAAATAATAATGTCCCATACAGTCAGAGAAATCCATATCCCAACAATAATGGTGACAGACCTTACCCACCTAACCGAAATTACTATAATAATAATTTTAGTAATAACAATAATAGCAATAGTAATAACCGAGTGTCGCGCCCTAGGGTAAATTTTATAAGAGCAGAAGATCGCGGACCCAGGAGATATTATCAACCGAGGAGGAGCAGCTTCCACGGCGCCGACCGAAGATGGAGGAGTGCGGAACGAGACGGCCCAAGACACGAAGAGGGAAGACGAAGTACCAGCCTGGAAGATCTTGGCAGACAACCGAACAGGGCGTTAAACATCAACCAGGGTACAGAACGTTAGGAGACAAACCAGAGTTTCCCGAACGATGCCTCGGTCAATAATAACATAAACACTGACCAAAATACTTTAAACGAGAGGAGGCAGTAATCAACAACGATGACCCGTTACTGCTTATACTTCCTGGGTTAGAAAAGGATGATTTGCAACAAGCAAACAATAATAAGAATATCACTATCATAAGTAACCATTATCTGAAAGACATACGAACTGAACTTTTGGAAGAGAACGAGAAGAGTCTCAGCAACAGTAATAATGAGATAATTTATATAACAGGGGAGGTGGAAGGAGTTCCCGCTAAAATAATGATAGACACAGGAGCTTATATTTCAATAATAAACTCCAATGAGTTGGAGAGAATACAATGTACATGTGGAAAAACTTTGCCAATGTTACCAGTCAACAACATTGTGTTGGTAGGTGCAACTGGCCGCCAGAATAAAACCATTAGGAAGCAAGTTTCCTTAAGTGTCGTTAGCCGTGATATAGCTTTGGACATGGAATTTTTAATCGCCACCGGATTACCATTTGACATCTTAGTCGGTTGCGATATTCTTCGTACGGAGTAACATGGACCGCAGATCTGGTAGGAAGCACAACTATACTTCCCAGCCCTATACATCAACAACTTCGTAAAATAAATGTTATTAGAAACAGCCCTCTTTCTAAACCCATAATATACAATCATGGAGGAGAGGATTTATGGTCAGTTAAGATCCAAGAAATACGGAATTTCCAGTGCGGAAGCGATAACAAGAAAATACCAACGCACCTGGCTGATCGTCTAATTGCAATATATGAGAAATACAAGGCGGTGTTTTCTGATGAACCAGGGAAGGTAAAAAACTACCAGTGCCAACTTCGTTTTAAAGAAAACGTAGAGTTTAACCGGAGGTCATATCCAATAGCGCAGTCGCTCAAAGAAGCCGTGAGAACAGAGATCAACAAGATGATAGATAATGACATAATTGAGATTAGTCAATCACCTTACACTAGCCCAATTATTGCTGTTCCGAAGAAAGACGGACAAGTCCGGCTCTGTTTAGATGCGCGTGAGTTGAACAAGACAATTGTGAATGACAGAACCTCTCCCGGTGAAATAGAAGAAATCTTAAAGCGTTTTCATGGTACTAGATTTATTAGCACCTGGGATACGGTCTGTGGTTATTGGCAGGTAGAGCTGCATCCACAAAGCCGCCAATACGTAGCGTTCATTTTCGAAGGGCGCAATTACCAGTTCAAGAGACTGCCCTTCGGACTTGTCAATTCTGTCGCCATATTTGTGGCATGCATGGACCAGATTTTGGGACCAGAAGCGCTCCAATTTACCACCGTCTATGTTGACGATTTACTAATTACATCCGGAACCTGGGAGGAGCACTGTTACAGAGTGGAATTTGTACTAAACAAACTAGCGCAGAACAACATAACACTGAAGTTGGAGAAATCCAAGTTCATAGCGCGCGAGGTACAATTCTTAGGCTTCAACCTAGACGACCGAGGTATTACCCCATCAGCAGAAAAAGTGGAGGCAATTCAGAGGTTCCCGCAACCAAGAAACAGGAAACAATTGCAATCTTTCCTCGGACTCTGTAACTATTACAGGAAGTTTCAGAGCCGATATTCCGAGTTGACCGCCAAGTTCCAACCACAGTTATCTGCCAAAAACAAATGGACTTGGGGTGAAGATCAAGATATTACTTTCCGCTTGATAAAAGAGAAGTTTCTGGAGAGTGTCATACTTCGTCACCCAGATTTTAAGGAACCGTTCTTTCTAAACTGTGACGCTAGCGATTTAAGCTTAGGAACGACATTATACCAGGAAGACGAGGAGGGACAACATCTGGTAATAAGCTTCGCTAGTCGCACACTGAACCAGTGCGAAAAGAACTACAGTGTGACAGAAAAGGAATTGTTGAGCGTGGTGTTCGCATGCAGCAAGTTCCGGACGTACATTCTCGGATATCAAGTCACGGTACGAACTGATCATAAATCCATCTCGTTCCTTCGTAGGTGCAAGTTGAGTCACGGCCGATTGGCTAGGTGGGTACTCGCCCTACAAGAATATGACCTGAAATGGGAATACATTCCAGGAAAGAAGAACGTGGTAGCGGATGTGTTGTCACGTATAAATCTGGAAGATCAGACTTTCGAGGGAGAGAAGAAGAGCTTAGTCAAAATTTATAACATATTCACGACCAGAGCCGATTTACAAGCTTTGCTAATAAATATTCGAATCCATCAGCAGTCTGATCCTAAGCTGAAAAACATTGTGAGTCGTTTGGAAGCCAATGATGAAACCATTTCTAAATATTACCACCTTAACAAGGGAATTCTATTCATAAAAACCGCCTTGGACGATGAGACATGGAAGGTGATAATCCCACACCAAATCGAAAAGGAGGTCATAATCGATTACCATGTCAGGTATGGTCACATGGGAGCGTTAAAAGTGATGCAGGCTCTAGAGGAAAATTGTAAGATCAAGAATATCAACCGCAAGGTGAGAACATACATCAAGTCCTGTAAGATCTGCCAATGTGCAAAAGTAAACAATGAAAAGACAGAGGGTATCATGATACCGATAACTTCCAACGCAAAACTGGAAAAAGTGTTTTTGGATATCTGCGGGCCATTTCCCCGTAGTGGTGGTCGGCACAGATATAAATACTTGGTAATTATAATGGATCACTACACCAAGTATATAAAGCTATATCCGGTTAATCGGGCAACAACAGCAAAGGTTTTGGCGGTGATTATTGATTTGTATATCCCAGAGATCGGTAGACCATCTTCTATTATTACCGACCATGGTACACAGTTTAAGGGGAGGAGATGGCGAGACACTTTATTAGCACTTGGGGTCAAAACGTATAAGACATCAGTCTACCACCCAAGTAGCAATCCGGCTGAGAGAGTACTAAGAGAAGTGGGTAGGATATTGCGCACGTACTGTCACAACCAACAGAAAAAGTGGCAAGAGTACCTAGCAGCGACAGAAACATTCCTAAATTACGCCCACCATCCAGCTATAGGAATTCCACCGTACTCAGCCATGTATGAGAAGCCGACTCCCCGAGACATTGAACAAATCATTGAATTTCCAACGAACAACAATAGGAAATTCAATCAGTTGAAGTTTTACAATAAGGTAGCAGAAGATCAGGAAAAACGGCAAGCCAAATACCAGAAGGCAATAGGGCGAATTGTAACATATAAAGAGGGTGAAAAAGTCCTCCTAAAAAATAGAGAGCTGCCTAGCACCTTAGAAGGCATAACCAAAAAACTACTATTACTATATACTGGCCCATATGTTGTGGTAAATGATAAGCATAACAATACATATGAGTTGAAGGAAATCGTTTCAGGAAAAATCAAAGGAGTGTACAATCAAGCTTCTATGAAGAAATATTATGAAGAATGAGTTGTGAGATTTAGAATTTTGAATTTTATTTTAAAAATCCTAAAATAATGTAAGTACATCTTACAACCTAATATTTTGAGAAGAACATTTTGGAGAATTATAAGAAGAAGGAATTTAGAATTTTTATTTGAAAAAATCCTAAAATAATGTAAGTACATCTTACAACCTAATATTTTGAGAAGAACATTTTGGAGAATTATAAGAAAAAGGAATTTAGAATTTTTATTTTAAAAAATTCGAAAATAATGTAAGTACATCTTACAACCTAATATTTTGAAAAGAACATTCTGGAGAATTATAAGAAAAAGGAATTTAGAATTTTTATTTTAAAAAAATTCTAAAATATGTAAGAACAACTTACAACCTAATAATTTGAAGAAAAAAAACTTTATGGAAGAAAGAAAAAGAAAGACTTTTGAATTGAAATATAATTATAAAAATTTAAAATTGAGTAAGTACTTCTTACTACAACCTAATAATTTTGGAACAAACTTTATGGAAGAAAGAAAAAGAAAGACTTTTGAATTGAAATATAATTATAAAAATTTAAAATTGAGTAAGTACATCTTACTACAATCTGATAATTTAGAACAAAACTTTATGGAAGAAAGAAAAAGAGAAAGAATTTTGAACTTAATTTAAAAAAAATTTAAAATTAAGCAAGCACAGCTTACTACCACTGAATAATGAGAAAAACATTTTGGAAGAATTAAGAAGAAAGGAATTTTGAATTTAAAATACAAAAAATTTAAAAATGAAGTAAGACCAACTTACTATAACTAAGTTTATGAGAAAACTTTATGGTAAATAATTAAGAAGAATTTGAATTTGGAGAAATACCAAAACATTCAGAAATAATAGTAAGATCACCGTACTATAAACAATTCTGAATGAAACAATTCTGGGAATAAATGAATTAAACAGAATTTGAATCTTGATAGAACGTCAGAACTTTGAAACAAGATAAGATCAACATATTACAAGGATTTATGAGAAATATTTTTCAGTTAAATAAAAAGAATAGTTTGAATTTTACATTAAAACTAACCAAGTTCCAAAAAATAATTATGTCTCAATTATGATTGAATTGAGAAGAAAATAAAGTGATTAATTCAGAAAAGAGAATTAACGTTAATCCAGAATAAATGCTAGACATTCACAATAGCATTTGAAGGAGTAGAGAAGAATAACAAAAAAGAGTGTAATAGGCAAGAGAAGAAAAAATTTGGAAGCAAAGAGACTAATTACCTATGAAACGATAATGAAAACAGTTAATTAAGAGCAAAGAAGAACAACTCATACCAAACAGATGGAGAAGATGATTTCGAACAAATGATAATAATAAAACCTATTTGAAAGGCAAAGAGAAGAAATACCACATGAAATATAATAAAAATGAATTAATGATAATGAATGCGAAGGCGGATTAATAACTTTCTAAGAGAAAGGAAAGAACCAAAATGTTTAAACAAAATGATCAATATAACAACCTGTATATCTAATGTAAAGATACAATGTTAAAAAATTAAATATAATATATTAAGACCATTCAAATAATGAATACGAAAGACTATTTATAAAGACCATGCTAATACTATGAATAACCAGAAGAAAGTATAAAGAGAATTCAGATGAAGAAGAAAGAGAGTTACACTGTAAACAGTAACCAGAATTATTAAAAGAAAGGTTTTCAACCATAATTAAATTAAATATATCAGGCAAGTTAAGAGTTTTGAAAAAAATATATATGTAATGAGTATAATAATGATTATGAAGATTTATTAAGATAGAAAATGTGAGATAATCTGAGAGACTACGAAGTGGAGAATCCAAAGATATTTTTATTAGTCGAAAATGAGACTACTTTTTATTTATTTATTCGATGACTGACTGAAGATAATTCCAGCAGCATTATGTTTTTTTGAGCAGGGATGGATATGCCTCTGTACTCAATTTATAGAAGTGGTGTATGGCCAGCAGAGAAGTAGCGTACAGTGCCCCTCTGATCTGCCCCAGCCCACGTGATAGGGAATGTTAGGGAATTAATATCCCAAGGATGCAACACGAAGTTGATAAAGGAAGAAAATGTATTACAATAATAATATATCTCAGAAGACACTAACTATCCGAAAAGGATCAGTAGTAAAACAAATAATTATATATATAAAATTAATTAAACTCTAATTATAAAAAAAACTTATTACTTATTTTATTACAAATTGGCTAGCCCAAAGAGTGGGGCTTGATTACATCGGAGTCTCATACTTCACAATAGCTTATCATCAACACACATCAACTTATTATTTTATTACAATATATATATATATATATATATATATATATATATTCAAAATCAGAGGTCAAGAGTCATTACAAATGCATTTGTAAGATCAAAACAGTACTTCTTGAAGAGCAAATGGGTTTTAGAAAGGGTAGGTCGACTGTGGATGCATTATTTATATTACGATACATAATAGAGAAAAGGTGGGAGTATAACCAGGAAACGCATATCGCTGTTGTTGATCTCGAAAAGCATTTGATAATGTGAACAGTCAAAGGTTATAGAATATTATGGATAGAAGAGGATATCCACAGTATTTAATAAATTCAGTTAAGATCCTTTACATAAGTACATCTGTAGTCATGGATATAAATGGTATGCTCTTAGGCGACATTCCAATAAATAAGGGAGTCAGGCAGGGATGCTGTGTTTCCCCAACCTTGTTTAATATATACATTGACGACATGTTGAGAGCATGGAAATCCAGAAAGACTTTAGGAATACAGCTTAAAAAATCAATTAGTATGGGTTCCCTGCTAAATATTCATCCTCAAGAAAGTGAGGATGATTTACAAAGAGCTATGTTTCAATTACAAGAAATGGTAAGAGTGTATTCTCTGACAATTTTAGTAAGAAAGACTAAACCATGGCCTTTAAAGGCAAGTATCCAGTAAGGACTAAGATAGTTATACTGGATAACAGCACTTTAGAACAAGTCAGCCGTTTCAAATATCTCGGCTGTGTAGTAAGCTATGAATCTGGATATGATATAAGAGAAAAGATAAATAAATTTAGGAATATTTGTGATACGACCCATAGAAATTGTAGAAATAAAACAAGACACAGCAGAAGGATTAAATTTTATAAAACCCACGTTATAAGTGCAATATCCACGTTGATTTACGCAAGTGAGCCATGGGTCATGATAAAAAAGGAAAGAGGTAAAGTTCAGAGTGCTGAAATGCAGTTTCTTAGAAATACTTTAAATTATACATTGAAAATAGAATAAGGAATGAAGATATCAGAGCAGAACTCGAAGTTAAGGACACAAATGAAATTACTTCAATTTACAGAACACAATTGTGGGAACATCTGCAAAGGATGACAGAGAATCGATTGCCGAAAGCGGCACTGAACTATAAAGCCACTGGTAGAAGAGGCGTGAGTCATCCAAGAATGAGATGGGTGCCGGAATAAGTTTACATAACATAGTCCTTGAACAGAAGAAGAAGAGAAGAAGAAGGCAAAGGTAAAACAAGGGACCATAAGTACAACTGTACAAAATTATGACAATTTCGGAGTTCCTTATGGTTATTTTTCTTTCTTTTTCAAGTTTCGTTACTTTTGAGAGGTTAAATAATTAGTGAAAATTTATTAGCAATGTGTCGCAATCGCAGCTACGAGGACATATTTAGTTGAATTGTAAAAACATAGAATGGGTAGATAACTATTAAAAGCATAGTAAGAACACAAGACATTACAGATTAATTAGAAATTGGTTTGGTAGTAACAAGACTAGAGAAATATGATAATTATGGGTAAAATGCGTAGAAAAGAAGAAGGAAGACACAAAAGGAAGCAACGGAAGTTTTTAAATCTATAACAAGGTCTCGGAGAAAGCGAAAGTAACAAAATGGGGAAAACGGAGCTGTTGGAACCAGAATATAAGTTTGCAACCTCATAAAGAAGAACAGAGGCAAGTACAATAAATTCTATATAATTGATACACTTTTCAGCTTAATATTGTGATAAACAGGTCAAATTTCATTAACCTGTGTAATGTTGACACCGGCTTCTAATAAACATTTTAATAGTTCTATATTTAATAACATACGAACAGCTTTGAACAACTGTGTCCACTTGTCACTGCGTTTAGATTATTAATCGTGTAGTTCCATTTTAATCAGCAGTAATTCTGTACCTGACTGTTGGTCGCTTTATATTGGACGCAACAATGTTAGTGTTCGTTACAATTATTACAGCCATATTTTAATGAACGATAAATTTATAGCGTAGTTACTGTAGGCCGTAAAGTATTATGTAATTGATAACCGGTATCCAAGATTCTACACATGATGTGTATGATTAAATAGGTATTGGACTCTGCTCGAACAGTCGCAAATCTCCCATTAATAAGCAGTAATGTTTAACAATATGTCGGCCTGATACTGCACGATAATACTGGTAATAGAGGTCACTTTTAAGCTTACTTTAACGCTTGAATAAACGATTAAAATAGTTTTGCTCATTTAACAACCGTTACTACAGTGGATTCTCTTTTTTTATCGGTGCACGTCGGCACTATATCGAGTTGGGCCAATTAGGCGGCTTTTCCTATTAACCTGAATTTCTAAAAAGTAAGCAAATAAGCTTTTAAACAGAAATTTCGTAATACTGTAATAGAAAATCAAACATAACTCTTAACTACAGTAAACACTGCAATTATAAGATTTGATGCTAACAAAGTACGTCTAAGGAAATACAGTAATATAACTATATTACTGTATACTATAACTTATACAGTATATTATGTATACTATAACTTATACAGTATATTATGTATACTATAACTTATACAGTATATTATGTATACTATAACTTATACAGTATATTACTGTATACTATAACTTATACAGTATATTATGTATACTATAACTTATACAGTATATTATGTATATAACAGTATATAAGAATACTATAATTGCAACATAATGTAATAGTACAAGTAAGCCTATTTTTAAGAATCCTGGAGGCCCTAGCGGTGCATGTAGTTAACTTACGATATATCGCCTGGAACAAACACAGAATGTCCGAAACATACATGTAGTCGGGTTGTTGTTAACAATGCAATGTATTGTTATTGTTTGTCGCCCTCACTAGTCTACTCATGTAAATTACAACCTAAAAATGTACAGGCATTGCACAAATGCAATGCACAGAGAAGGGCATTGAAAATGCTTCAATAAATCTAAAAAATATATATATATTTATGTTCATTCACCAATCAATGAATTCATTCTTCATTTACCAATGTACAGATTATAAGTTAAATGTAGTCGCATTCATAAGCGAAGTTTTATAGTTGTCTTGATTGTTCATCTCTTCTTTCACAGCACTATCACTTTACTAAAAATGAACTTTATCTTGTGAAAAACTTACTTTTTTCGTCGGACGCGTTTCGGCTTAAGTATCCGCCTTCTTCAGCTTTTTGGTCAGACTGCCATCATTTCGTAACGGTTTTTGTGTGGAAGGTGTAGTGGGGGTGGTGTGTGGAGGAAGGGGATTGGTGCAGGGATTCAACTTGATGTTTGTTTTTTGTAAAATTGTGTCAAAAAGTGTATGTGATTTATATTGTAATTGATCGTTGAGTATGTTGTTTGGTTGTGTTGTGTGGTGTTTATATATTTCGTATTGTTCAGTTGTGTTGAGTTTTCGGCCTTTAGGTAAGTAATGTAAAATTTCGAGATTGGTGTCTATGTTGGTGTAATTGTGGTTTTCTGTGTGTATGTGTGTGGCAAATGCGGAGTGTATATTGTTGTTGGTTAGAGCTTTTAAATGTTCAGAATAACGGGATGAAAAAGATCTTCCTGTCTGGCCGATGTAGAAACTATTGCAGTCATTACATTTTAATTTGTAAACACCTGTTTTGTTATATTTGTCTATGTCTGTGTTTGTATTATTGATGTGTTTTGTAATGGTATTGGTTGTTCTGTATGCTATTTTGTATTTGTGTTTTCTGAATGTGTTGGCGATTTTGTGTGTGTAGGAGTTGTGGTATGTGAGTGTGATGTATTTATTGTGTTGTGTGCTGATGGTATTTTGTGTTTTGTTGTTTTTGTTTTTGATGCGTTTGTGTAGTGTGTTTATTACATTAGGGTTGTAACCGTTTTTGATTGCTATGTATTTTATTGTGTTGAGTTCGTCGGTGTAATCTTGTTTATTTAAGGGTATTTTAGTTAGTCTATGGAGCATATGGTTGAAGGCAGCATGTTTATGTTGTGTTGGGTGGTTTGATGTGTTGTGTATAACCATCTCAGTTGTGGTTGGTTTCCTGTATATTTTGTATGTGTGTGTGTTGTTAGTTTTGTTAATTGTTAGGTCTAGAAAATTTATACTATTATTTTGTTCAATTTCCAGTGTAAATTTTAATTTGTGGTGTATAGTGTTTATGTATTTGTGGAAGTTTTCAACTTGTCTTGTGTTGCCTTTGAATAAAAGTAATATATCATCTACATACCTGTGCCAATATATAATTTTGTTAGTGTATTTGTTGTTGTTTATTATGTGGTTCTGTTCTATGTTGTGTATATATATATCTGCTAGTATTCCTGATATGGGGGAGCCCATTGGGAGACCT
Organism: Magicicada septendecula; assembly: GCA_034769895.1. Classification (NCBI taxonomy): domain Eukaryota; kingdom Metazoa; phylum Arthropoda; class Insecta; order Hemiptera; family Cicadidae; genus Magicicada; species Magicicada septendecula. The sequence continues at coordinate 431,182,094 of CM068371.1, forward strand.
TCTGTTTGTGTGTATATCTTGTTATTGTATGTAAAGTAATTTTGTTCAGTTATTAGTTTGGTCAGTGTGATGATTTCTTGTATGTGCGTTTCAGGTGTGTTGTTTTGTCTGAGTAGTTGTTCTAGTGTTTGGATGGTTTCTTTGATGGGGACATTAGTGTATAAATTGGTTATATCAAAAGGTGCCAGAGTTGAGTTATGTGGGATGTGGATGTGTTCAGTTTTCTTGACTAGGTCTATGTTGTTTTTGATAGATGTGTTGTTACTGAGATTAATATTTTCTCTGATTATTTTGTCTAGTTGTTTTGCGATTTTGTGGGAGGGTGCCTGTGTGTTGTTTATTAATGGTCTGATGGGAATGTTCGGTTTATGTATTTTTGGTAATGCATTTAGTTTAGGGGGGTTAGGTTTTATTTGTTTAAGGTATTTGGCGTTTTCTGGTTTGATTATATGTTTTGTGTTGTTTATAAACTTATTAATCTGTTTATGAAATTTTAGTGTGGGGTCTTTATTTATTTCCGTAATATTATTTTCGTTGAAGAAATTTTCGATTTTAGTGTTTAATTGGTGTTTGTCCATTATGACGCTAATGTTACCTTTGTCAGTTTTTAGGATTGTTGTGTTGTGTTCAAGTAACTTTTGTTTTACATTGTTAAGTGTTTTTATTTCATTGTTGTGTATTTTTGGTTTTGTATGTGTGTTTAGAAGTTTTCGTTTTATTTCGTGGCGAATCGGGTCCTGGTCATTAAAGTGCGTGTTTTGTACAGCTGTTTCTGCGTCTATGATTATGTCACGTGTGTGTTTATTGTGATTTTTGTTAGTTGTATTGTTATTTAAATTATGTTTCAGTCCTTTGTTTAATAAATCCATTTCATCCTTTGTGAAATTAATGGTTGTTGTATTAACTACGCGTGCGTGGAATTTGTATGCCGGTTCAGGGATAGATTCAATTGTGCGTGTTGTTGTCGGTATATGTAACATCATACCAACACACGCACAAGTTACAATAAAACAAAACACGCATACAGCACTTCAAACCAAACGGAAATTAGAACAAATAAACCTAAATAACATAATCAATTATTTATACCATAAAAAAGACACACTCAACAAACAGGCATATAAATTACACATGAAAATCACACAAATATTACACCACACGGAACTTGAAAATGTAATACAACACACACAAGACAACATAGAAAAACTCAAATTGACAATACAAGCTAGACACAACAAAAAAATAACTAACCTGACAAACACGCACAATTGAATCTATCCCTGAACCGGCATACAAATTCCACGCACGCGTAGTTAATACAACAACCATTAATTTCACAAAGGATGAAATGGATTTATTAAACAAAGGACTGAAACATAATTTAAATAACAATACAACTAACAAAAATCACAATAAACACACACGTGATATAATCATAGACGCAGAAACAGCTGTACAAAACACGCACTTTAATGACCAGGACCCGATTCGCCACGAAATAAAACGAAAACTTCTAAACACACATACAAAACCAAAAATACACAACAATGAAATAAAAACACTTAACAATGTAAAACAAAAGTTACTTGAACACAACACAACAATCCTAAAAACTGACAAAGGTAACATTAGCGTCATAATGGACAAACACCAATTAAACACTAAAATCGAAAATTTCTTCAACGAAAATAATATTACGGAAATAAATAAAGACCCCACACTAAAATTTCATAAACAGATTAATAAGTTTATAAACAACACAAAACATATAATCAAACCAGAAAGCGCCAAATACCTTAAACAAATAAAACCTAACCCCCTTAAACTAAATGCATTACCAAAAATACATAAACCGAACATTCCCATCAGACCATTAATAAACAACACACAGGCACCCTCCCACAAAATCGCAAAACAACTAGACAAAATAATCAGAGAAAATATTAATCTCAGTAACAACACATCTATCAAAAACAACATAGACCTAGTCAAGAAAACTGAACACATCCACATCCCACATAACTCAACTCTGGCATCTTTTGATATAACCAATTTATACACTAATGTCCCCATCAAAGAAACCATCCAAACACTAGAACAACTACTTAGACAAAACAACACTCCTGAAACACACATACAAGAAATCATCACACTGACCAAACTAATAACTGAACAAAATTACTTTACATACAATAACAAGATATACACACAAACAGAAGGTCTCCCAATGGGCTCCCCCATATCAGGAATACTAGCAGAAATATATATACACAACATAGAACAGAACCACATAATAAACAACAACAAATACACTAACAAAATTATATATTGGCACAGGTATGTAGATGATATATTACTTTTATTCAAAGGCAACACAACACAAGTTGAAAACTTCCACAAATACATAAACATTATACACCACAAATTAAAATTTACACTGGAAATTGAACAAAACAATAGTATAAATTTTCTAGACCTAACAATTAACAAAACTAACAACACACACACATACAAAATATACAGGAAACCAACCACAACTGACATGGTTATACACAACACATCAAACCACCCAACACAACATAAACATGCTGCCTTCAACCATATGCTCCATAGACTAACTAAAATACCCTTAAATAAACAAGATTACACCGACGAACTCAACACAATAAAATACATAGCAATCAAAAACGGTTACAACCCTAATGTAATAAACACACTACACAAACGCATCAAAAACAAAAACAACAAAACACAAAATACCATCAGCACACAACACAATAAATACATCACACTCACATACCACAACTCCTTCACACACAAAATCGCCAACACATTCAGAAAACACAAATACAAAATAGCATACAGAACAACCAATACCATTACAAAACACATCAATAATACAAACACAGACATAGACAAATATAACAAAACAGGTGTTTACAAATTAAAATGTAATGACTGCAATAGTTTCTACATCGGCCAGACAGGAAGATCTTTTTCATCCCGTTATTCTGAACATTTAAAAGCTCTAACCAACAACAATATACACTCCGCATTTGCCACACACATACACACAGAAAACCACAATTACACCAACATAGACACCAATCTCGAAATTTTACATTACTTACCTAAAGGCCGAAAACTCAACACAACTGAACAATACGAAATATATAAACACCACACAACACAACCAAACAACATACTCAACGATCAATTACAATATAAATCACATACACTTTTTGACACAATTTTACAAAAAACAAACATCAAGTTGAATCCCTGCACCAATCCCCTTCCTCCACACACCACCCCCACTACACCTTCCACACAAAAACCGTTACGAAATGATGGCAGTCTGACCAGAAAGCTGAAGAAGGCGGATACTTAAGCCGAAACGCGTCCGACGAAAAAAGTAAGTTTTTCACAAGATAAAGTTCATTTTTAGTAAAGCGAAGTTTTATATGTGTACTACGTTATTGACAACAAAGAAGTAGTTTCCATGGAAACTCACCGGTTCCCATTTTCGACCACGCACCAGCGGTCGTTTTCAAATGTGCGACACGTCCTTATAAACATTTTCAATGTTAAAAAATAAAATGGCTTATTACGGTACTTCTATTTAAGAAGAGAAAATCTGAGCATACCCGGAGGTCCAAACCTATGAAGCGAAGAAACTTTCTAAGTGCTACACTGTTTCGTTTTTGTAATTTTGAATATTGGCCCAATAGAGTGACTGACCCTAATAAGCGGTGGCCAAGTTGACCGGAATACACTGTATATGTAGAATAAATAGGTATGTTATCTTTTTTTATACCTTTGTAATTTACAATCCCTTATTTAAAGATGTATCGCCCCAAATTTACTACTTTTTAGGAAACGTAATCATTTTTATTTCCGTAGATACGTAAAAAATTCTAAAAATGTTTTATTGGAATATTCAGTTTAACAATCACAGAAAATACGATATAATCGGTGTATGAAGTTAGTGACAAAAATAAGAAATATAAACATCAGGTAAGTATAACAATTTCCAAAGGAATTAAATAATGTCAATCTGTAAAAGTCTAATACTTGTATTTATATTTGTTTCGTACATTCTAATATGTTCTAAACTGATAACTTTTAAAAAGAACATATTAATAATTTCCTTTATGTATGAATTTTGCTAGTTTTTTATACTTTTGAAGACAAGATAAACACTATCAAACATTCAATAAAAAACTTGCACGAGTCTTTCTCATTTCAAGTTCATAAAAATTCCATGTTATCTGGTGTTTCTTATCACGTATTTGCAGTAGTTTTAATGAAATTGCCTCACCTGTAAAGCTAAAAAAAGAAAGCTGGTATAACACAATGTTAGAAATGAACAGACGTTTGGGTGCATTTATCGCTCCAAAAGTTATAATGTCATTACATCCAAAGTAGATATTATCGCACTGTTTTGTCCTAATATATTATTATTTGATAATGTCAACAGTCGTTTTTTTGACATTCAATTTTCCTACACCATCCACTAAACCGATGATTGTCTCATTCGCATATCTCATAATACAAGCCTAGGCCTCTACGTTTTATAGTATATATTAGTTTTGTAAAATTACTAATTACAATTAAGTATTAATTTAGTTATATGTGTAACAGGAAAAGAAGGATTAATAGAAGTATGTCTTTGAAGTATATGACTTTTCTTTATGTTTATAGTAAGGAAATTTAATTTAACTTTCAGTCTGTATTTAACCTCTTTTGGATAACACTTTACACAATAACATGCAGCGTAAGGTTCACAGTGAATTGAGAACATCCCCTCTTCCTTCACCTTTTCAATTGTGTGTAGATACTAGCTAACCACTAAGGGGTTGTTTAGCCAAAGCCTTGGATTACCTCTTATAATCCGTTTCCTTTGAAACAACGGAGGGATATATTAATACCTGTGGCCTTAATGTTTCCCTGTACGCTGTGTGCTACGCAACTTTGTAATGAATTATACCTCTACTGACTAAGACTTATCTCAGTTAATATATAACCTTGTTGTTACAAATGTTCGTCCCCCACTCCTCGTGACACTGACAAGCTGTAATTGGATAACAACACACGTATTCATTAAAGGTTTCTAGGAGCGTCATTAGTAGTTTCTGGTAGCGTTTCTAGTAGACCTAATGATTTAATGTTAAATTCCGATTCACATGAACGATGCTTAGAGTGAAATTTTTATTTTGTTGAAAACGTTGTTAGTCATGAACTGTATAAATACTGCCTATATCGGACACAATGAATGTGAGTGAACCGTGATAGCAAAACGAAATAATAGAAGTGTATCTTCTGTTGTTTCGAGTTTTGGTATGCTTACTCTAAAGCAAGGAATTCTATTTGACTTTTTTTGTATTAAATTCTACACAGTTACCGGTATGTGAAAATAACGCTACCTTTTAATTTGCATAGCACCTTACCTTCTTGTCACGTTATCTTCGTCCTCTTGTCCTCTTATTATCGTATAATCTCATCGCCTTATTACTTTGTTACCTATCCCTATTATTGTATCCCTATCCCTATTATTGTATTGTCACCTTAACAGCTTTATTGTATTTAAATAAAAACAGAGACTGTGTCTTTTCTTTGCTTACATTTAATTCTTACATGAAGCAATAAAAGTCCAATCAAAAATAAATAAAATGATTGCTGAAACAGCTGTTGAATTTACAATTACACTTATAAAAGCCAAATCGCTGTTAAATAATAATATTAGTTACTGATGTAGCTATATTGTTATGGATTTAGCAACAAATATTACTATAGTGACTTTACAAGTTATGAATATGAGCTTGCTACCATAAACACATACTTTGTACAATCAAGTTAAAGCTTAATTTTCTTTACAGGAGATTGATTTGATACTTTTAGATATAAGTTGTTGTGCAAGTTCACTAAGCAGTCTTTACAAACAGGTATAGAAATAAGAGTGGAGGCCAGTAATAAGCAATAAATTTCAACTATCGGGCGGTTTCAGAGACCACACCAAACATGGACAGTTGTAGTACAGTACTAACCTGCGGCAGTACACCGTTTGTTACCGTTAAAGGTGAGGTATGTTGTTTGGCAAACTGAATGGATTCTTTGAAAGATTTATGGTGTAGGTCTCTCTCTGTCTCTCTCTCTCTCTCTCTCACTCTCTCAAGAAATACTTCCCTGTTTCCTAATATCTTATTAACAATAATATTGTTTCTAACTTATTAACGAGTTCGAAACTTATAACGAGTTCGTTATATATATTTTAACGATTTTGCTATATACGAGAAGGATGTTTTTTTTAATAATAAAACTTCTTATGCCATATTGAGTTTGTAAAATTTTTTTTATAATTTATTAAATAAAATCTCGAAATTACGAATTAAAAATTCGTCATTATTATTCGCATAATGTGTTCTTTTTGTGCTTAGCATACACATAATTATTGTCACTATACAAATAATATTAACATAAATATTCAAAATCTACTGCACAAAATAAAAATTGACGTGTAGCCTATACGTAAACATGAATAAATATAAGTTTTTGTAATCTAAAAATTCAATCTCCACTTGCTCAGATTGAGTTTTTTTAAATTGCATATTTCTTTTTATTATTATTATTATTATTGCTTTCCCTTATGTATGTACTTATGAATATCGTATTCAGGAAATATTAATCAAATTTCGAATCAAATAAATATTTATGATACGTTACAATTTCCAAAAAATAATAATAATTTTAGCGTTATATTTCTTATATGTCAAACGCTCAAAACATACAACTTTACTACGTTTTTTTAACTAAATACACTTTTTTATAATCACGTTATGTGCAAGAAGTCATACAATTTTTAGATAACATCTCTACAAGTTTCTGCAAGTGTCTTAGAGTAGTCGTACATGATTTGAAGCTAATCTTTGTAAAAATCTATCACGTGTTGCTAATTTCAGCCAATCAGGAACTTTAATTGTCATATGGGTCCGTCTCTGATCTAATGTAGATGGTACAGTTAGCTTCTAAAACTCGTCCCGTGAAAACGTACTCCCTGCGCGAGTTTTTCGTGTCAGAACAAGTTCTTCTGTAAGGTGACGCCAGTCAGAGATACTAGATACAAGTTTCCCGTCTGCTGTATCAAGGGTTAATAGAAGTCATTAACTGAATTTGCAAAGATCATTGATCAGTGCTAACCCGTGTTAGTGCAAGTTTTCCGTATAGGTCTAGTAGTATTCTCACATCGCAGTTTATTCTTAGTTAGTATCAAAGTACGAGTTAGATTTTGTATTTTCCGTTTCAGCAACATCATTTGGTTTTGTTCATCCAGTTGATCGGCTTGGTGTATTCTAGTCTGGGGGTAGTCCGAACTCACTGTTTCTGTCACAGAATAGTTTGTCGAATTGCTTTTTTCTTGGCCTGTTTGTACTTGCTGTATTTACCTTCTTGCGGGTGACTTTCGGAGTTTTAGAGACTTTGTCAAATATGTAGGCAAATTCGGAAAGATATGAGATACCGGGCCACGCTTTAAGTTCCATCTCAGTCTTGGAATGTCGACCTTTTTATTATTTACAACAAATGAATCTACTTTCAAAATCAAGTCATCAGAAAAATGTACTTGACAGAAATAAGATTTATGTGTAAGACATTTGTCCTTCATAGGAATTGCCTCGCCCACTTTGCAAACTGATCTTCGTCCCTGGGAGGTCTAAAGAAATTATTTCCTTTGTAGGAATTTTTACCATATCCATTCCTACATCCAGGTACAAAATAGGACGGCATTTCTATTGTATATTTGAACACACAACTTCTATATAACTGCACTACTACATAAATTTTGCATACGCACTGTTAACTGAAACTAAAAACTACCCGTATATGAAAAATAACACACACGAATCATTACTATAAACATTCATATAGGCCTATTCTGAGCATTTTTACTATATATTATATACATATAGCATATTATGATATAGGCCTACTATATACTATATTTACCCTCATTGGACGATTGGTTGTTTTGTTGTACCTGAAGTGTCCATGCATTAACAATTATATGTTAATCCTCGTCTGATTAACTGAACGAGTGTGTGTGTGTGTGTGTGGGCGCGCGCGCGTGTCTGTATGTCTGTCTGTCTATTTATCTGCCTACGTTTCCGTCTGACTATCTGTGTTGGAATTTGTCTGTGTTTGTGTTAATTTTACTAGTTTGTGTTCATTTCTTGTGTTTCGATTTGTATTTATGGACTTGTTTTTTTTTAATGTTGTCATTAACAAGCATTAATATTTCAACGGAGCTTGCTTGTAGTAATCTGTCTTTGCTATATTTGTGTGCATCTGCTTATTATATCCTTTATATAATATAGCCATAAATTTAGTCATAAATATAGTACTCCTAGGTTTAGGAGTCTAGCGCTAAAATAATATGTTTACCGGTAAAACTAAGGTAAACAAAGTCTTGTCTTCAACCCGGACACCTTTTCCACTACAAGCACTACTCCGTTTGCTACAATCAGTTTTAAGTGCTTTATGTAGACAATTTTACATTTGATTAAAACGTATTATTAGCCTCAAATTTCTTACTTTTGGACCCAATCATTTGCATCAGTAAAATAACAGCTATATTAAAGAACTCTAAAGAGGAATACAAAACTAATCACTTGATTTTCTTTTAAGCAATGCACAATCGTAGGCACAACAATTTCTCCCGTTACCAAAATCTTTTGTAGCCCCTCCCATCACTTTAGTAATTCTCAATGGCGTTTTTCATATAAGCAATCTTCTAGTAGTTTGCGGGAAAACGCAACATTTAAATTTAACATTCATAGCACTTCCAAAAAAATTTAACCTACAGACCATACACCTTGTTTTCTTCTTCTTCTTCTTCTTCTTCTTCTCCCGCACTCATTAGACCGTTTGGTCTATCTCGATTCATTGATCAACTCATATTCTTTTAGGCCTGCCAATATTTCTCGTTCTTCTGGATGTATTGAATAAGATTTGTTTTCGAAGGCGGTCGTCCTTCATTCTGAAAAAGTGATACCTACAGCCTACTCTATATTCTTCTCTCTAATTTTCTAACTTTTAATTATAAATTCCAAGTTTCTCCGCTTATATTCTTCTCTCTAATTTTCTAATTTTTAATTATAAATTCCAAGTTTCTCCGCGACTGCCTGGTTTTAAATTCTATCCCTTTAAGTTATTCCGAGTGGATCTCATTTCAGCCGACTGGTCTCTACTACAGGTTCTATTTTATCGGTTTCGTGTTTCGCTTCCACACAGACGATAGGATACAGACAGAACTTTATAGAAAACTACCGTCGTGACTTTTTCCCTATTCAGAAATTTATTTCACCATCTTTTCTACCTTAATACAACGTAATACCGTAATGATAAAAAGCTATTCAAATTTAAACGGTATTAAGACATTGGAATGCATTAGTAGTTTAGATTAAAGGAATACAGAAAAACGCCTGCTCTACAGTAGTCTCATAACATCACCATCATTGTCACTATATCATCAAATTCTTAAAGATAAATCTTCCTATTGCACCTTTACGTTCTCATGGTTGCTTTTTTGCGAATTAGTGCAGTGGTTTCCCGTTGCCTTCTGCACGTTGGCAGATTTTACAGCTAATTGCCAGCCCAACAAACCGTCCTCCTTTCTTATTTTGCGCTTAAGACAGAGCGGATAATAGCGCGGCTAGCTAATATATGGGAAGGAATTAACGTCCTTCATCCTTCAACTTCCAAACTATTCAATCCACTCATGGGGTCCTGTAGGTGAGTAACCGGTAGAGATGAGAAACGAATTATTTGTCGGTTAGAAGAGCGGTCAGCTGCTTCTTTTAATCGCTCTTACGACAGGTGAGGTCCCGTGATACAATTCTACTGAAACCTCTGATACCACACACGACATATTAATCATATTGAACTAGATAACATCCCACGAAGGTAAGTAAATTGTAGATATTCGTAATAACCTGTGATGTATTAATATTATCTGGAATATTTAAGCAAAATATTACCTCTATTTCTTTTATGAAGTTACTAAACTGCTAAAATTTTTATTGTTCAGACAAAGCTTTTCGTCATCACTGACATCATCAGGTGACCTGATGATGTCAGTGATGACGAAAAGCTTTGTCTGAACAATAAAAATTTTAGCAGTTTAGTAACTTCATAAAAGAAATAGTAAGGATGGCTACTAATTCAAACAATGCGAAGAATAAAATATTACCTCTGTTGTGGGAGCGACAATATATATATATTGTAACATAACAAGATTACACCTCAGAATAAAGACAATTATACCATCAAAATTCACTGTGAATTATGCATAAACGCAATCTTTTTAGTATTAAAGTACAAAGAAGAATAAAATAAACTTAATAAGTAAATAAAGGAAAAACAATATACTATTTAAAGATAAATAATAAGGTCAAGGAATAAAAAGTAATCAAAACAAAAAGGAAAATATTATAATTAATAAATACTAGGGAAATAGGGAATGCAAATTTAAGAATTAAATAATTCAATTAACATGTCAAAACAATAACTGACGATGACAATAATACCCAGAAGAGACGATCAAAATAAATATACAATGTAAATTGTTATTAGTAGACATAAATATAATGTACAAATGTTAAACTTAGTATGTAAGAAATAAGACATTGAGTATAGCCTTAGATGAAGAGATCTGCGAATCTCAAACAGTTATTTTGTATAAGTGAACTACAGACTGTGAGTAATATAAAATTACAAATATAATAATATTGAACAATAATTATAAAAGTCAGGTAGTGTAACAGTGTAAAAAGGTGAGAACGACAGTGATAGACTTTAAAAAGAAAACACAGTGTATAGTGTAAGTGAATAAACATGTTTACAATATGAACATGGCATGAAACATGTAATTTATATGAAACAACTAGGTAACACATATAGTGAGATCAAACCAAGTGTAAATAATTAAAATATCGGTATGGAGAACCATACATGACTTCCATGTTCTAAGATTTATAATTAAAATCATATTCGAAATGAAATATTACCATAGAAACTACTTCTTTCTATTATTGCTTCAGCCTTAACCACGGTACTGTGGTCACTAACGTATACCACCTGACGTTTTCGCACTCGATTTTCACTGATGATGGCAGTCGATGGACTGCCGAAAAGTCTGGTTTTGCAGAAAACATTGGACTACGGCTAAACAGCCCAGGGAGGAATTTTAACAAAGAACTACTTCTTTGGTGCCGATAACGTAGTACACATATAAAAAATTATCCCCTCCCCAATCGACTATAATTTTCATTAATAGAAAATTACCCCCACCCCGTTCACCTAACCTCTTCATTTATAGATATTTCATCTACGTTTCTACAGTGGATTATTATGAGCTTCTTATTACGATACATTATTTATCAAAATTAAGTACTTTACTCTTGTTAAAACATAAAACGTTGCAGGTAAACTACCCCTTTCTCTTAACCGATCTTCACCAAAATCAATAGACTTTCAGTCCTCTACAATTCAGGGATGCATACAAAAAAACATTTGGTTCTGTTTGAATGTGCGACAGTTATCGTTCGTCATATAAACAATTACCCTTGTTAAAACATAAAACGTTGCAGGTAAACTACCCCTCTCCATTAATCGATCATCACCAAAAACAACAGATCTTGCGAACTCTACAATTCAGGGGTGTGTACAGAACATTATTTGATTCTGTTTGAATTTGCGGCAGTTATCTTTTGCAAAACAAAATTACCTTTCTTAAAACATAAAATGTTGCTGGTAAACTACCCCTTTCCCTTAACCGATCTTCACCAAAATCAATAGGCCTTGAGTACTCTACAAATCAGGGCGACATGCAAAAAAGTATTTGATTCTGTTTGAATTTGCGACTCTTATCGTTTGCCATAAAAAATACCCTTTTAAAACATAAAACGTTGCAGGTAAACTACCCCTTTCCCTTAACCGATCTTCACCAAAAACAATAGGTCTTGAGAACTCTACAATCCAGGGCTGTATGCAAAAGAGTAGTTGATTCTGTTTGAATTTGCGGCTGTTATCGTTTGCCATAGAAAACAATTACCCTTGATTAAAAAAAACCGTTGCAGGTAAACTACCCCTTTCCCTCAACCGATCTTCACCAAAAACAATAGTCGTGAGTACTCTACAAATCAGGGCTGTATGCAAAAAGTGATTTGATTCAGTTTGAATTTGCGGCTGTTATCGTTTGCCATAGAAAAAAAATCTACAGACGGACACACAGATAGACACACAGACAGACACTTTTCGAAAAATGACTTTTTTTATGTTTTGAGTGTAGTACAATCAGAATCTGCAATAATCTCGAACACGATTTTTTTGCCATCACCATACTTCCATTTCCTTAAGGAACATGGAAGTAAAATAGAGAAATCTTACGTTACAAACTTATAATATAATATAGTGACGAAGAAAAAATAAGATTGAACGGAATCATATTAATTATAAATATGAAACCGAACCTGTGACCCATAAATATTTTATCCAAGACCTTAACTGAATGAATTAGTGTTTTGGTAAAAAGGAATATATTGTTGAAGAATTCTCGAAACGAGGCAAATCATGTTAATTTTACTGCTGGACTTTTAAACAAAATAAAAGAAGATATAAGACGACATGATAAAGAAAAACTGTTGAAGAAACGAGAAGACGAATGTTTTAATTGGATATACCAAAAACTTGAAGGCCAGAAGAGAAGAATCAAGCAATAATTCAAAATGAAACTACCAGATTGGTGAGATTGCTCCATAGTGTTATGGCAGACTTATGAACAAACATTATTTCATTTAAAGAACGAGTTACAGTGAAACACTATTACAAAAACAATATAAAACATTATAATAATGAATTTTATTTGTATACCATAATTATTAGTATTAAGAGATCCTTTTTAAATTGTTCTTATGTATGATCCAAAGGACCCACAATTCAACATACATCCACAACACCCAATTATTGAAACTTATTTAGAAATATGATGTTTAATTTTATAAGCATGACTTGTACAGTACATTGACTTTACTTTTACATTAACCCTGAGATTGAGATTTTTCATGTTATCTAACCGAAATGAGCTACAAAATGTTACAAAGGGACATTGAATGTCAACACAATTAAATCAATGTCAAAGAAAAGAGTAAATAAAAATAATTGAATTTGAGACAAAATTAGATTAGGAGTTTGAGTATTTATTATACAGCTTAGAATTACTCAGAGAGAAAGGTAAGAGGTATACAGAGAATTATTTTATTGTTATAATATTCATGACACGGATTCGTTGTGTGTACATTTTGCGACAGTAAGACAGAAAGAGAGATTTAGTCAAAGAGGCTGGAAAATATACAATCAGAGGCTCTATGATTTTGAAATGAGAATGATGTGTCATAAAAGTAAGTAGTATGCAGAGAATGAAATCCACGGTAGGCAAGAAAGTTATTTCCCGTTACTGTCGTGACAAGCTGTCTTCTCAGCTCCTGTAAGTAAACACATTTCCGTTGAAGTCAGGGAGAAATGCATTAACGCTTCCTTAAAACACGGCACAGAGTGCCGTGAGCTTCCCGGCTTTATGTATTTTTAAATATGAAGTTTTAAAATTATGCATTTTAAAATATAAAGCAAGGTGTTTCTAAATTTTCTTCCTGAAAATGTTCAAATTTTATTCTTAAGCGTGTAAAACCGTTTTGAATAACATTTGTGATGTGCGCAAATGTATGTTTTACGTTATTCTTTTTGAGACGAAAATCTATCAGACTTTTTTAAAAATACAAAACGAGAAAGTTTCAACTATGACTTTACTGAACAGAAAATCAATTCTAAACGACAGAACAAAAAGTAATTTACTTAATTTTTACAACTGTGTTATAAGCCTTAGTAACTAACTTCACATAGATGCACACAAATGCAAAGGTATACATTTTCTTGCATAACTTTTCGTGTGTACATATTATTTTCTAGGTACCTGTTTAACATTATACAGACACTTTATATTCACTGAGGAGTTATAAGTTAGGTAAAGTTCACATTTCGTCGGTTTGAATGAGGCTCTAGTGCAAAGAATATTAGATATAATTAGCACGTTTTTGTACTACTTTCCACAAGATTCAAATTAAATCATTGAATAAATAACCTTTATAGTGAATAAATAACAGTTAACAAGCTTTATAGTGAGTAACATTTAAAACTTGTCGTTACCGTATAAACAAATATAAATTAAGCTGTTTTCAACTGGGTTTTCGCATATAAATTCAACTCAGTTAATTTGGTTGTCAACCTAAACTATTATGTGACCTTCAAAAGTGTGCACTCTGTAGGGCCTTATGTCTTCCACGGTCTAACGAAAATGTTAATCCTTCAGACTTTGTCGGTTCGATATAGATGTGTTTAACTGTTTACTGGGAAACTCTAATTATGTACTCGCTACGCCTGAACACCATCTAGTTCAAATAATACATTATTCTTACAAAAATGTACATATATTCTTGTCATTGAATATTAACTAAACGTATGTGTTACACAACAATTTACAATAAATTCAATCGAGATAAATTTCAAATTAACGGTACATTCAATATGGAAGTTTTTCGTGTTGAAAAGGCAAACACTAGTTAAAAATATATACGTTCTTTACTAATATATTAATAACTAATATATAATAACACTTTGTTCTAATGCACGGTTTTTATGCTAGTATAGCAAACTTCCTTAAAGGTTGTAGCATGACAGATAATCCACTTAAATACATTACCATATGATCATTAGTAAAAATCAATTATATGGAATATCCAGAAAAATCCAAATGAGAACCAAATAAAAATCACAATAAATTACCACCATAACAAGAAAAAGTAAATATGAAGAAAAAACTCTGCAACAAAAATAAAATACAACAAAATAAAACCCAAAAAAACTAAAATTAAAATAAGAATAATACCCAGGTAGGATAGGAGTAGGTAAGGAAGCTACCCAGACCAAATAAACGAACCAAAATAAACAAGAATAAATAATAATGAAGAAACCAAGAACGAAAAAGGAAGAGACCCAGAACAAAGAAAAATAATAATAACAAAATGGTACTGAAGAAACCAAGAATGAAGAAGGAAGATATCCAGAACAAACCAATATACCTAATGAACAGGGACAAGTTTCAAGATAACATGTAATAGAGGAAGTAGAATACGACCAATACCCAAAAGAAACCCAATAGGGAGAAAACAAAAACCCCAAAAGAAAGTAAATGTCACTATAGAAAATATAACACCCCAAAGAAACCAGAAACTCATGTAAAATAAATAAAAACAAAATTGTTTAAAGTGCTAAGTAGAAATGCACCCAAGAAAGTTATTGTATAATTAATAAAGACAAATCTTAACACTTCCCCCATAATTAAACAATTTAATATTATAAAACTATGAAAATGACTAGTGATAGTATCAAGAAATAACAGGGGACCAGTGGAAGTTGTTATATTATAATAAATAAACTTTGAGAAAGTACATTAAATACTGTACCTTTAAATAACTTTAAGTGTTTTAATATAGTATCATGAGTGCTATTTAATAAAATAGTATGGTGAAAAAGCAATGACTACTCTTTCTAATAAAAGGCCACTATTTATGTAATAACATTCAATGGAGTGAATAATATAAATAGAGAGCTGGGAGTTAATCCATAAAGTGACAAGGGATACATCCCTAAAGTTAAGGAAAAACAGATAAGACTGTACCCAAATAGTGTTAAAAATTAATGGAACAAGAGATGTTAGGTTCCAATTACCATATATGAACTCTATGCATAAGGTTTGGAAATAGAGATTAATTCTTATATTTATAAAATGTTATTGTGTTTAATAGTTTGAATTAGGAATGCAATGTCTGAATGTAGATATCATTCTTATATAATAAAATGTTTTTTATGAGTTACTGTAAGTAATCACTACAAAAAAGGGTATGAATTTAAATACCATATTTAATGTCAAATAATTGTTATGTTTTAATTGTTTAAAGTCAATACTAAATGTTATTGTAGTAAAAGAAGGAATTATTAATGAATATTATATTAGAATAGACGGTCAGAAAAGGGTATAAACTAACTGTATTATTAAAAACTTTGTAGGTAACAACAGATAAAATCTAGGCCAAATAGTAAATCTAAACTACATTATAATTGACAAATCTAGTCCTATAAACCAACTAAACTGATAAAATTTATGCAAGGTAAACCCATCACATAGTAATATAATGTAATTTATACTTTAAAAACAAGAAATTAAGGAAAGATAAACAATTATATCAATCTGAGATTCAGTATAATAATAATTATATCAAATAAAATGGCTAATATTTGGACAAGGACAGGAAACAAAAATTTAAGCCTACTTTTCCAAAATGAAAGAAATATAACTTTTTTAAATACAAATTTTGTAAAACTATATTAATTAGTATCAAAATAGGCAAAATAGATTAAAGAAACCGAGTATGTATTTAGTATTTCATAAAATTAAATAATAACGAAAATATTTTCAGTGATATAATGTATTTAATAAAGATGTATCGGAAGCCAAGGCAATTTGAAACAATGTATGATGTATATTAAATTGGCTAAGAATTTCAGGAGACGAAGGAAATGAGAACAGTTAATTATTATCCGTTGAAGCGAACACTTGAACGAGGTTTTGCTCCGATTAACCTATATCAGAAGCATAAATGGCGTGAGAGATATAAATCGAGTTTAGTGAAAATTTGTAACTTTTTTAATTTTGACTTTTAACTTGAGGAGCAGTGAACACAAACAATAAAACAATAAAACAGAACCAAATTCGCCTAAATTATTAAATTAACACCACCACAAATAATTATTAGGGACGAAACAAAAAGGGTTAAGTACGACATATTTAACCAAAGTGAAGTAGACATAATCACACACATTTAAACAAAGTGAACTAAGAAACACTGCACCAGGAACACTCAATTAACTCCAGAACGAATATCTACAATTGCTGAGACGAGGAAACGGTGAAAAGGCATCTTTATTGCAAGAAATATTTGTCGAGGTGACTGACGTTAACCTACGCAGTCTTCAGTCGGCCATTTTGTTTTCCCAGCATCCTATGCGAATTGGAACAAATGAACATCGAGTCTTCACTGGTTCGAATATTATAATATATAAACTTTCAATATTGATTAATAAAATTGTAATTTTTAGTTTTAAGACTTTTAATTGTGTTATACTTTCATGGCCCTACCCTTCTCTGGCTATTTATAAAATAACCGTTAAAAGAACAAAATATTTTATATACACTATTCCTGTAAATTATTTATCGACCGGCCCTGAGTAACGAGTCGATACTGTTGTCAATAATCGATTAACCATCGATCCTTCTAATAAATTGTTAATAAATAATATAATTCTGCAAATTGGTTGAAATTTAATTTAAATATAATTAAAAATAAGTTAATTCAAGATCACGGACTATCCGAAAGGCGGTATTTACAAAGGAATAAGGAGCATATTGAAGAAGAAGAAGAACCGTCTATCGACTAGTACCGGAGTTAACTATATTAACGCAGAGAAAGTGTTAACTATGTTATTCAGAGAAAGTGACACAACAACATAAACAACTATAAAATAATTAAAATTTTTACACAATACAGTTACGAAAATTATTTATTAAATACATACTACAAAAAACACGAAAAAAAATATTTTTCAGAAAACAAAATTTTTTATTTGAAATAAATTTTTTTTTTCAAATTTTAATATTTTTATTATTTTGTAATAAGAAACGTTACAAGGTTTAAAGACAAACTTCTTTATGCAAATACAGTTTTTTTATGTAAGCATACTTGAAACATATGCTTACATTTTCCTTCAAATTGTTTAAAAATTATGTTATTTCTGTTGTAAATGAATTCTTATTTAATTTAGTAATTCTTTTTGGAAAGGTTAAATAGTTTTCTGACTTTGAGAAATTATGTCAAAGAGCTGACTCTAAAGTAAGTTCAGAGAATTTTGGAGCCACCAGCAAACAGAGCAAATATTATAGATAATCAGCTGTCTAGATATTGTTACGACTGTCTACTTGATCGTCGTATGGTACAGTAGAAAACAAAATACAAGACACCAATTAACTCACTAATCACCAGCTTTAATTTTCACAGTTAAACAGTTCGTAATTAACAACACTGTCTCTTACAACAAATCAAATAAAAATTTTCACACGCAATAAAATGTCAACTAATATAAAACACAATTGTATTACAATTATACCTCCCGATTATAAAACACAACACTTCACTACAATAACCACTTGAACGCACACAGTAATCACTTGTAATCGGCCGACAATAAACTCGAACCGCACTGTAATATATCGCAACTATAACTCAAACTGAACGTCCTTATTACTGGTATTTATACCTCCCCGAAATACTAGATTATTCCATACTGCGCATTAACAATAAAGGGAAACATTAGAGCGTAATTGACACAGTTCGCGCGGCTTATGTCACTGTCTAGCTAATGTGTTGAGAATCACGTACGCCACACAGATTCACCTGGATTCATCTGAAACATTCGATAAACACGTAGATTGATCTGTGATGTCGTAATAATATTCTTGAATAAGGAACTGTCGTCAATATATTGCTAGAAATGTGTTGTTATTTTCTGAACCCTTCCAACTGTTTTTTTCAAACGTGTTTGGGGACTACATCCATCTTTGTAAGTTTTTCAGTTTACTCAACTGCGGACAAAAATTATTTTCCACTTTTGGGCACTAAGAAATAATCATTACGCGTTGTTGAGTATTACGGTTTTACCACTACCTGTTCTCAGTGTTTTGCATATACCCACAACACATGATGTTACGATTAATTTTTGTGTTTTGTAATTTTTAAATAATTTTCATAAACGTGCTTACTTACTTACTATTTTCATAAATTTGTATGACTACATTGTTTTATTATGATAACAGACATTTCTACAAAAAAAATTCGAAGACAGGCTACATTTTCCCCTGAAAATAATACTGACGTACAGAATTAAAAAAAAAATAAATAACAGTAAACTAAACCTTTCAATATTTATTTATTATCTTACAGACTATTGTGACATTTAGAATTACATTTCATATTCTTTTTGGCACAAGTACAGGATTTGTTATAGCATCATTTAGAACTAACACATGTCACAAAACCTTGATTTGATCCTGACGTAAACACAGCTTCCTGTTTTAAACATTTTTGTTTGTTAACAGTCCAAGTCACGTATTTTAATTTATTTTTTTCTTACCTTTGTTAGGTCCATCTTGTGACTTCTATCTTTAGAATAATATTAGCGTGACGCGTTTCAGGTCATCTGACCCATCCTCAGACACTTGCTCGAAAAGAGGTCGTCATATATTAAAATTCAATTAAAATAAAAACACACATATGTAAACTCATTGTCAATAATTAATGTTCAAAAACATGAATAACACTGTTTTCGTGGTGCACCACGCGATTACCGATCGATACTGATTAGTGTAACTTTTCAACGTTTTGTTTTTGCGAGCGCTAGTATTGCTGTATCATATAGCGGGTTGCTCTTGAAATTCAATTTATCATTCAATATGTTGTTCTTATATACAGGGTTGTTATGACCCCTGTATATTTCAAATTCTTCAAGTGCATTCATCCTGAGTCCTTTGTCACAAAAATGTAGGGGTATGAAGATTGTGTCAAAACTTCTATATGAGTGATTATTATCTATCAAATGTCGAGCATAATTGGATTTAATATTATCTAGGGAGCCGATATTTTTACTAATTGATTTGTGAGGAGTATGTTCTTTAAATATTTTTATAAATGGGCGCCCCGTTTGACCCACATAGTAACAATCACAATCGTCACATGTTAATTTATATATACCTGTTCTTGTCTTAATGGGGACATGACGTTTATGTCACGGATTGCAGGTCTTGAAAACTATATTATATCCTATTTTATGAAAGTAGGAGTTAGTATTTTTGGCATTATTTCTGTGAATATGGTAGAAACATATTTGGTTATTGGTTGCATACTATGTGTTTGTCTCGATAATCTGGTTTTTGTTTCTTGACAATATTATCTATAATATGATGATCATATCCATTTTTCGTGGCTATATGTTTAATTATAGCTAGCTCAGTGTTATAATCATCTTTTTCAAGAGGAACGGATAGTAATCTGTATACAAGACTATGTAAGCAGCTAATTTTTGTGGATATGGGTGATGTGATTCAGCGTGGATGGTTACGTCAGTAGTAGTAGGTTTACGATATATTTTAAATTTCAGGTTATCTCTATTTTTGATGACTGTTAAGTCCAGAAAGCAAATTTCATTTTCGGTCTCGGTTTCCATTGTAAGTTGGATATTGTTATTTATTGCATTTAAAACATTCTTCAAGTTGTTCAATTGGCGCAGAGAACCATTAAATATTAAAAATGTGTCGTCGACGTATCGGCCGTAATAAATGATATTATTTGCAAATGTGTTATTACTGAAAAAGAAATTGTTTTGGTAATAATTTAAATATATATCTGCTAATATGCCGGATAGCGGTGACCCCATGGCGAGACCGTGTCTTTGGAAATAATAACCGTCGTCGAATGTGAAATAATTCTGTTGTAAACAGTCTTCAATAAGAGTATTAGTTCTTGTTCTTTTGTGTGTCCAGTTTTTTAGTAGTTAGTAAATTATTGTTTAAAATGTCTATAGTTTGTTTTACAGGTACGTTTGTGTATAAACTAACAATGTCCAAGGAAGCTAATTTATAATTAGGTGAAATTTTAATATCGCGTATCTTGTTTATGAAATCCAAGTTGTTTATAACAGTTCGATTATTATTTAAAACGATGTTCTCTTTAATTATTGTCGCTAGCTTTTTTGCTGTCTTATATCCTGGCGCTGTGGTAAAATTTACCAGCGGTCTAATCGGAATATCCGTTTTATGCAGCTTAGGTTGACCAGTCAGCATGGGTGCTCTTGCATATATGGGCTTTAATTGACGTCTTGTGGGTTCATCCAATAGGCTCGTACATTTATTGATTGTTTTGTTTAAAGATATTGTGTATGAATTTGTAGGGTCGTTATTCAATGTTTCAAAACGTCACTAATTTTCAGGAATTTCCGAGATGCTAACTTAAATTCTTTCCTTGAGTATAAACTCTATGTTTGCAGTATTTGAGAGAACCCTTAATTGCCGTTTTCTTTGCACAAAGATGACAAAAAGGAATTTTGGACTCTGGTACGGACATGCACGTTAAATGGTAGTATTCAACACCGTTGCATACTTGCCGTTACAGGCAGGATGCCTTTTTTATAATTTTCATTGCACACATCGCAAAATCTATAACCATGCTCCAGTGTTCATAAGTTGTGAAATGTTTTGCCTATTAATTTTATTGATGTTTACGTCATTTACATTTAGACATTTGTTTCACCAAAATCCTGCATAATATTAGACACGTGTTATCCACGCTCTTCTTTAGACTTTATCTTTTTAAGCTATATCAACTTGCAAGCAGAAATCAAGGAAACTTTGGAACGCTGAATAAAGCTTCAGAAGTAGTCTTCTTTATTGCAGTGTGGTAACTGCAATTTTTTGAAATTGGATAAAATCAAAGACCAGAAGTCCAACTTGATGATTGATGCTTTTCATAAAAGTTATTAAACTGGACGGACATCTTGATTGCCTCCTTTGACTGACTCTTGGCTTTGGGTTTGGCGCGGTTTTCCGTGAACAATTTAGATTCAATTGCATTTAGCAGCTACAGCCTCTACTACCATACAAAAGGTGCGAATATGTTAGCTCCTTCCATTTACATTTATTTGATCTACGACGATCTACATTGTCCACGATCTACATTGTACGACGATTCCATTTACATTGTCACGACGGTCTACTGATCGTCATATGGTACAGTGGAAAACAAAATACAAGACACCAATAAGTCACTAATCACCGCCTTTAATTATCACAATTAAACAGTTTGTAATCAACAAGTTAGTCTCTTACATCAAATTAAATGAAAATTGTTCACACGCAATAAAAATGTCAACTAATAGATTCCCGCACAATTATAAAACACTTAACACTTTGACACAATACTTCGAACCGCACTGGAATAAATCGCCACTGAAAATGAAACTAAGCAAGGCTGAATGTCTATATTTATACCTCTCTGAAATTCCAGAATCATCCTTACTACACGTCAGCGTTACATTAGTACATTAGAGTGTAATTGCTTGCGGCCTTGACACGGTGCGCGCGGCCGGCGAAGTCTGGCTAACGCATATTGAGATCACGTACGCACACAACGTTATAGCAGGGCAACGCACAACGCAGCGCAACGTCCGCTGTAACAGCCAACAAACACGTAGTATTTTCTGTAATGTCGTAACAAACATAGTAACTGCAACATAATTAATAAGACTAAGGTTAAAAGTAATATACCTATATTGCGTTCCTTATTATGTCAGTTGTATGATATAGTAAGCCATAAAGTAGTATTAGGATCTTATGGGAGTAACAATAAAAAATTGTAAACAGAATTAAAGTGGCAAAAATTGTGTGTGAAAAAGTGCCTGAAAACAGTAACCATCATATAAAGAAGTAGTGCGCAAAACGAATACATTTTGTAAAAGAATTCAAAAAATTATCTTTACTTTCCTAATCTCTTTAAATTACTGAAATTTTTAAATAAAATTTATACAAAATTGTAGGTATTTTGTACACTTAGGTACGTTTAATGGCTTCATAACTGGTTTTAAGAGATTTTTGGCATAAGAGATTTTGTGCTCTTTAAAATCGGTTCGCATATTTTTCTGTTTCCGAGCAGGAAAACTCTGTACAGAAAACGTTCAGTTCCTATCCTGAACAGAAAACAAGAAATGTTTATATCTAGAAACAATTACTGTTCACTAAAGTTCATGTGTCTTTTGACCAATCAGGAATTTCAGACGAAATGTAATGTACAGTCAGTTTTTATCGGTATTCTTAAACAGATAATCGCCTGCGGTACAAAAACACAAGTTTTTTAGTTAAAGGTTTTAGCAAGAAGTCGGTATTGAACGATGAAGTGAGCTCGGAACGATGATCGTTATGTTGCTTTACGTTCAACGTTAGGAAAACGTGGTTTTCGGTAGTTCGCGGTTGGTAAGAATCTATGTAAGAGAGTCTATGTAGTCATTATCGTCATACTGCCATGGGAACAGCTATCTAAATTAACGAAAGGTTTCCGCACTTGAAGATAAGAACATTTATAAGTTTAAAATTTCCAGAGCAAACAAATACGTAAAATACCGAAAAATTCCGATTCTGTAACACATGAAGGGACAATGGAGCTACCGAGTAGATAACTTTAGTCTACAAATCTTTAAGTATCAGTCTTCAAGCATTTCAAACACTAAAATATTTTATTAATTTTATTAATAAGTAACAGTTAAAGATTGTAGGCGTTTTATAATAATAATAATAATAATAATAATATAAATAATAATAATAATAATTTTGAAACAGACAGTTTGGAGAACAACTAATTTATAAAGACATTCATTCATTAACGTTACATTTGAAATCTCTTTAAATTACCGAAATATTTTAATGAGTTTTTGTACAAAATTGTAGGTATTTAAAGACAAATCCTAGATGTCTTTAATAGTTTTATAATTATTATTATGATATTTTTGGCGCAAAAGCGGTTTCATGCTCTTTAAAATTGGTCGTAAACTTCTTCGGGTTTTCATAAAAATGGAACTCTGGTCAGAAAACGTTTGTTTATGTATGTGTAAATTTGCAAAAGAACATTGCAAGACGCAGCAATTCTTCCTTTGGTGTGAGACGTATAAGATTATAGCTGAAGATTTATCTGTCCCGTTCAACAAAGGATGGCTGGCAAACGAAGATGTCCTGTTTTCGTTTAATGTTGCAAAAGTTGTAGGGCTGTACGCCTTTTGTACGAAAGTTGTTGTATTGGGAAAACAATAAAATATATATAGACAATACAGAAGATCTTTATTAATAGCAAACATTTGTCTAAGAAAAACTGTAAGAAGTTAAAGTTTTTATAATTTTATTCATACATTTTTAACTTTAAAATAAAACAAAGTTTTTACTGGAAGCCAGAGAATACAGAACCAGCCATCATCCTATGATTTGTAGACAAAAAGAAATATGATAGCAAACGGTTACGAAGTAAAAGTCTCTATTTTCTTCTAAACAAAACAGTAAGAAAATGTAAATGAATAAAAAATTCTCTTCATACTTATACACAGTGCAATTTATTTTACAAGATGGAACAATATCAAGGTTTTTATTATTCTCTTTTAATTTTATCGTCATAATTTTTCGTCATTGCAGTTCAAGTTCTGTGAAAACCAGTTTAAAAAACATTATAGTTAATTATATGTAAAAATGAGACATTCAAATCTACTTTTACTGATAAAAAGTTTACTAAAGTATTTGCTTTTAAAATAAGTAGCGCATACAGATTATCTATCTTCAACTGTTAAAATAATAGTTCTTTTTTTAGTTAAAAGCTTTTAGCTTTATTAAAAAGTTTTCCTACCGACTGAAACAACAGAAGTCTCGGAAAACAAATAAGACTTTTCAAAGAGGGTGTCGCAATGAAAAGGCTAATGTTTTTCTGGAACATCACAATTTCTCAATTTCTTATGTCCACCTAAATTCATAAAAATACTCTTAAGGGAAGGGCATAATTTGTAATTGTAAATATTGTCTCTTATATACACTTCTATATACATTCAGTTTGCAGATGATCAAGTAGTTAGCACAAATGACAAAGATGACTTAGAATACATGGCACGCAAACTGAAGGAAGAATACGGAAAATGGGGACTTTCGATGAATGTGGAAAAAACACAATATTTGTGTATAGTAGAGGACACGACCGACATATTATTGGAAAGCGGTGAAATTGTAGCAAAATGTGAGAATTACAAATATCTGGGAATAAATTATAACAAGGAAGGGACAGACGATACAGAAATAAAGTGTAGAGTAAACAAAGCAAGAACAATAATTAAGTCTCTAAATGGAATACTGTGGAGCACCGAAATAGGAAAATGATAATTTACAACACAATGATTAAGAGCACATTAGTATATGGGTCTGAGACATGGAGAATGAAAGAACATCTGAAAAGAAAGAAAGAAGCCACAGAAATGGACGCCTTAACAAGAATATGAAGAATATCAAAATTAGACCGGGTCAGAAACGAAATTATAAAGCAACAAATGAATATAAAAGAAACCGTTTTAGAACACATCGAGAAAAAACAATTAATTTGGTATGGGCACGTACAGAGAATGGGGGAGAAGAGGTTGCCAAAGAGAGTGATGAAATGGATACCACAGGAAAACAGAAAAAGGGGAGGTCAAAAGTAATGTGGATACAGGGTGTAAGGAGATCAATGAGTGTACGAGGTCTAACCGAAGAAAACTGCAACGACAGGAGATATTGGCAATTAGGCATCGGACAACGTCGCAGGATGTTTTAACCCGAATATATATACAGGGTGTCCCGGGAGGAGAGGGAAATAATTTTCGAAATGGTTCTATAGTGTAAAAGAAGAAAAACAGTTCATATAAACATATGTCCGGAAACGCTTTGTAAGCGAGTTACGGCTAGCGAAAGATTTCGCCCGGGTTTCGATTCCCCCGGGTAAATGAAGACTTTCTGAAATTCTGGGAAAGGTCGAATTCTGTTGTTTCTTATGGTTTTTTACTTGAAAAATCGAATAAAACAGGTCGCAGAACTGTATCTCCCATAAGTTTCATGATATCCGACGTAAAACAGAAAAATCTTTGCCTAAAAACAAATTTTGGAAAATTGGAAACAATTGGAAATTTTTGTTGATTTATATTGACTTTATTTACACCATTTTTTCTCAGAATTAAATTCTTTACAAGTTTTGTTTTTAACTTTTATGCATTTATTAGTCATTTAACAAAGTATATATATATATATATATATATATATACTGCGATAGAACACAGGATCATGATAAGCAATGAACTATGTAGTATGCATGGATGACGGACATTCTCCTTTTTAAATTTGTCTTTTGTTCAAATTGGTTTTTTAGTTATAAATTTTGTATTGTAATACCGATAAGAAATTAGAATAGGTCAAACTCTTAAAGATTTTATTTGTTATTTTTCTATGTTATGTGTTTTTGAAAGTGTGCGCGGGTGCGCGAGTTATTAACGTTTTTCTATAGTGTCCGTTATAATTATCCATCTAACATGAGACTTGAACAAGACATAAAGTTAAATATTAGATAGAATTTCCCTATTTTCTATGATTTTCAAATAACTGTGAAGTACGAATTTTGTTATATGAAAACTTTATATGAAACTCACTCAAGCGTGGTATAATAAAATCCCTGATAATTATCTAGGCAGGCTTATGCCTATTGTTGCATGAACAAATATGCGGGCCGTGTGCATTTATGTGACTGGTAATTGGCCTATTAGAACGCAGCAAATTCATTGAAAATTGTCTGTTGCCATGTGGAGATCAAGGCAGTTCATCTTGAGCCTTCGTTTAATAAACGTGCGGTTCGCGTTCAAGAAGTTTCTCTTGCGTGAACTTGTAAACTGTGCGAAAGGTGTACTCAAAACTTGGAACTCTGTGTGAGTTTGTCTACAGATCCAAGTAAATTCAGTTGTCATAATATAATTGTGAATTTTGTTGTTGTATCGTTGTTAGTTCAAGATTTCCTCATAGGGAGTTCTATCGACCGCGATAGAACTGGTTGACGCGAGGACACTTGAAGACAAGCCGGAAGGTGTGTACTTATACACCGCTTTTCAGTAATACCCACGTTACACCTTGAGAGTCATAAACTGTTTAAAACAATATAAAACATTCTTAAACTTTTAACAATCAATATTCAGTGTTGTCGCAGCGAGGCAGTGTCGCAGTTCGACGAGCAGGTTCAGCGTGTTGCAGCAGGACACCAGCCCAGCAGAGTCTACGAGGGAAGGACACGCGTGATCTACGCATCGCCTTCAGCTATATCGCCGCATCATTTTGGATCATCATCATTCAAGTAAAAATTACAGATCTGAACTTTATACGAACACTTTTCAAACAATATTCAGAATTCATTTAATTTGTGTATGTCTAAAATATATCGTATGAACCAGTAGTAATTTGGTGTGCAAAAAATTATAATTAATACCTCCAATATAGACTTATTGATTTATAAAACACACACATATTAATCCTATGCGCAAAAATTAATTCAATTGTGTTGTCGCAATATATGTATTCCTCATACTTAAAATAACGGAATTTTAAATATCTCATAATGACATTTTGTATTAAACTTCGATAAATTATGAATTGTATATATTGCTAAAATTTTCTGGGCTTTTAACCCGCGGTCTAGATTATCTACATAGCGCGCCTAACGTATCAACAGTGGCCGGTGTCAACCGTATCCACCTTTTTTCATCTCTCTTGTTTCTGAGAGGCCCGGCTCAGAGGATGGCCCTAATTGAAACGTTTTGCACGCTATACAGGCAATTTGGGCTACGCCCTAACGGTCCGGACAATTTCACCCAACTCTGACACCGACCGTGAGAGCGTACGTTCTTTAATCGGTGACCTGCATAGTTATGTGATTTTAATTTTCATCTTCAAAACTTTTTTTAAATTGACTTCTAAGTCTAGGCGCTAACAGTTTATTTATTATAAAGCTCTCTCATTTTATTGTCACCTTTTTTGTTTTTTGTTTTTTTTTTTGCGGGGGAGGAAAAATGCATTATGCACCATCAGGAGACATACCCCGGTCTCCCGGTGTGTGGGACTCGCACCCACCAAAAAACCTCCACTTTACAGGCAGGAAACCCCCCCTGGAACAACTATTCGTATGGCTTCAGGGTGGCACCTCGTATTGCGCCTACTAGGCTCCTAGAACTTTGTCTATATCATTGACTTGTGAGAGGGTCCAGTTCAGGCTTCTTCTGCCGTATGACCATCCTCACGAAGGTCACAACCATGTCCCAGTTCTCCTTGCTGTTGAGCATGACGACTATGATGTTATCCGGCGTCATGGGGCCAATCTCCGATTCCAGTCCTCGTCTCTCCAGCACCCACCGTTGACACTCGAAAAAAGTGTGATGAGCGTCATCAGAGTCTGAGTCGCCGTACACGCACGACGGATCCTCCATCTTACCCATCCTTCGCAGGCATGCACAGAAATAACCACGCCCTGTCAGGAATTGAGTAAGGTAATAATTTACCTCACCGTGCGTTCTGTCCACCCATTCAGGGAGGTTCGCAATCAACCTCGCCGTCCACCTAGTTCGACTCTCCTGCTCCCATCGTAGTTGCCAGCTCCGCATGGAGTGTGCCCTGGCCACTGTTCTTGCTTCTACGTTTCCCAAGTCTTCCTTGGTCTTGTAGACCCTCCTTCTCACCTCAGCCATCAGATCTATTGGCATTATCCCAGCGACGACCAACACTGCTGGTTCCGACACCGTTCTGTAGGAGCTTGCATTTCATTTCGAAGTGTTCCTCTTCGTTGTACCACGGCCATCTGCTTGCGGTATTTTTCTTGTTTCAGTGCGTCGGCCCAGACCTCGCATCCATAGAGGAGAATCGACTTGGTCACCGACATCAGCAGTCGCCGCCTTCCCGCAGCTGGGCCTCCGACATTTGCTCAGCGCAGCAACAACCTTAGCGGCTTTCTCCGAGGAACATCGGATTTGCTCCAAATAGGAGAGCTTAGTATCCAGGTGCATAAGTCACCTTAGTATATTAGTATTGTCACCTTAAGTCAATCGGACTCCACACTAATTTCATGATTTAGTAGTCGACGATAGAATCGTAAAATAATGCTACTGTTACGACATCACAGAACAATCTACATGTTTCTCGAACGATCCATTGTAATCCGGCTGAATGTTGTGGCGTACGTAATTTCAACATGCGCTTGCGAGACTTTTATAGACGCCGCCAGCCTGTGTCAAGGCCGCAATTAACTTCGTCGTAGTGTAGAGATAACGCGTAGTTGTGGAATGTTCTGGTCTGTGAGCGGGGTATAAATACAAGGCGTCAGCGGCCTTACTTCAGTTATTTTGTCGGCGATTACTGTGTGTGTTCAAGTGATTATTAGTGAAATGTTGTGTTTAATAATCGGCCGTGACAATTGTAATACAATTGTGCGTTATATTAGGTGACATTTTATTGCGTGCGAACAAGTTTTATTTGATTTATTGTAAGAGACTATCTTGTTAATTACAAAATGTTTAATTGTGATAATTAAAGCTGATGATTAGTGACGTAATAATTGGTGTCTTGTATTTTGTTTTCCGCTGCACCATACGACGATCAAGTAGACCGTCGTAACACTATTTTACACTTGTTTCTTATATTTATTGTATTTGACAGACACATGCTTATACGTTGTGTTCACTTAAAAGTACGCTACCTGATGGAAGTGTTTTCTGTTACAGGTAACTATAAAGTTCTTGCTTCGAAGACGTACAGAAAACTAAGAGACATCCAGAATTCTAGGCAAGTGCTTTAAACAAATTACGCCTGACGAATAATTTGTATTATTATTATTTATGATTTCCTCACTTTACGTTCCAAAATAATTATATATCTCAACGTTTTGCGTTGCACTTTAATTGTTAAGGTGAAACTATTTACACAATGCTTTCCTGCTTAATAATTTTTGAAATATATAATATAATTTTTTCCTGTCGTCAAATAAACATTTTTACAAGTATATTTTTCAAATATGTATAAAATACCTGTCACTGTTAAAAAGCTACAAAAACTGTTGAGATTAAAGGAGAATTTTGGAATTCTATAAACATAAAAAAAAACGTGAACAAAACTGTTCACACTATTGCAGAATTTAGAAGGCGATGTAAAAGTCAAATTTGCTTTGCTACGTCACAATTGTGACGAATTACCGAGATTTTACAATACGCAATAAAAAAAAATCTGTTTAGCAAAAGTAATTGGATAAAACACAAACGGGTAAGGAAGTTATGGGAATTTTGCGTTCGTAAGAACAAAGCAACTAATTTGTTTTCGAAAATACCAAAGATGGTCAATTATAGTGCCAAAACTGGTCATGAATTGGCAAACCAGAACAAAAGGAAGCCAGGCGAATTAAAGAATGGACAAGGACAAAGAGGGTCAATGAAGGTGACTCGAAAAACATGGAGATAGAGGTAGATTCTGAAAACCTAAAACGTTGGAGAACTTTGCAAGTCCATCTGTGATGACAAGATAAAAACTTTAAATGCTTTTCTTAATAGAAAAATTATATCGAAGCGTCTGAAGTGCCATGACGTGTGCAAGAAACTAGGTTGTCGGGACCGATCTCAGTCTAGGTGCCTTATAGGGCCACATGAAATGGAGATTATGAACGTTCATGAACGACGATGACGTTCGTGATACCTAATAATCCTTACTTCTGTCGTAATTATTGGTGGTCAATTACTTTTAGCTGACTAACTTTTTTTACATGATTTACATTCACATAAAACCAATAAGATATTCTCGGTGACGTCATAATAGACATGTGTGTGTGTGCGTGCGTGCGTGCGTGCTGGGACATCACAATTTATATATTATGTATTTGAAGATATTATGTTAAGCAATGTAACTATCGAATAAATTACCATCTAGCCCATGGATTCCTGTGTTCGTTACGTTAAGTCCCTTTTATTACAGAAGACGTTTCATGTGAGAGGAGAGGAAAAAGATTTTGTGGCGTGGAATAAATGCTAATAAGACACTGATTTATAAAAAACGAGTTCTTAAAAAATTAAAAAAAGGAATATGTATGAAAAGTTGCCTTTTAAAAAGAAGCTGTTTTATACTCATTAGTCGTAGTATACACATTATAAATTACACACGAATAATATGCAAACAATAAAAATAAACACAAATAGGGACATAAAAATAACAAACATAAACGCATATATAAAAAAACAATCGTAAAATTGTTTCAATTATTTGGGTGTCTGACATCAAAAATTTGGAATTCAAGTAATTATTTTTAACGTTGAAAATCAGATGACAATTAAATGTTTATTACAAAAAAATGAAAAATTTAATTGTATTATTTAATCAAAAATAATATTTACTTTATTTCAATAAATATTAATTACTGTGCACCCATTTTAACTAACTAGCAAAAATAATTAGGAAACAGATATTAGAATTACATGCTTAAATTAAATTAATTATTTACTTTTTTGTAATTACACTTATTTTGTACAAATATTTATATTTCTCTTTTTTTATATTATGAATGAATTTGTTTACTGTCTTTGTTTATGAAAATAATTGTTCATTTTCACCTGTTTTTCATTTTGAGTTACGGTGGCGTCTGTGTTGTTCCTTTATGATGATGATGATTATGATTATGATGATGATGATGATGATGGTGATGATGACGATGTTCCTGGTGCCGGAATCTGTTGTCGGTTGTTCGTTGAACAGAGTGTCGCCTGTCTTAGAATGTTTGGCGTCTGTTTTAAGTTGATTAGCAAACGGACATAGTGTCCCCGTGAACAAATTATTAGCGTCTGTCTCGTCATTCAGAATTGTCCACGGTTTTATACTCCAAGACACGCTGACAGGTTGAAGTATTGTCTAACAGGCCATCTCAAACATGTATATTTTGGTCAGTGTGTCAGTATCACGCATCAGTTTTTCCGTATTTTCACATTCATAATTAGTGCTGATGTGTGAACTAACAGTATCGTGAGATTCGTGATACTTTTGTTTCTGTTTAGATATTAATTAATTGATCGTTACAAATTAATTAATTTCTTCACGGTTCGGTTATACTTTCTCTTTTCACCTTCAAAATGTATCTACAAATGTTTCATTTTGCACGTTTTAAAAATGAAATCATTCGTTTTGCTGTATGCAGTGTCGATGTGCGAATTTTTATCGAATAAACATACTGAACATCGTCTGAACTGGAGCTACTGCCATAAGTTAAATACACTGTACACAAAGACACGATTGTCTCCTCACTTGGTCAGGTGATGCGACACACACACACACACACACTTACTTGCCACCCCTCAGTAACCAATTAACTCATCGTTCCAAAACAGGTGTTTTAACAAGTTAAGAATTGTCTAAATCTTGGGTGTTCCGGTATGCTTAATTTAAAACTGTGTACAACTGCTTATATTTATTTTATATGTACAAATAAATTACCCTGGGTGAATATGCAAGTATATATTATCGTTGCAGTGTATACATAAATATACTGCAGTACTCTAGAAGTCAAATTGTCTTCAGAACTTCAACTAAAGTTAGTGCTTCTTGTTTAGTGCTTTAGAACGATACGTCCCAATGTTTATGGAAAGTATGCAGTGTGACGATTTAAGATGCCTAAATCCCACAATAAAAAAAAATTAAAAATTATAATACTAAAATAATTTAATAAGGTACTGATGCACCCTTTCTCCATGCCCCAAACCGGTAGTAACATGCCGATTTGCCAATGTATCAGTTAATAAAATTAGATTTAAGAAACCCAATAAGTCCATAACGACCTCGCGTTAAATGAAAGTATAGAGTGATGTAATCAAATTATAAGCTAATTAAAGGAAAATAATTAATAATTATTGAGAACTACTTTTCGCGCTGAGAAACTACCCGCGCGCGGACAGCCCCATTACCCCTATAGTTAGTTAGTTAGTTCAGTTGAATCAGAGACTCCGCTGCTGATACAGCGTACAGAAAGTTATGTTGACAATATAAAACATGTAGACTAGGTAAAGCTTGTGTAATTGCCTAATGATGTAAATGTTGTAAATGACTTGAGTGTGCGACGATGACATCTCTATAATAAAATAACGTCACCTAAATGTGATGTTAAACTTTTAGAATGTAACTGTTAACCATAAGCAGTATGTGCGGTACAACAATGTGAACACCAGTAAAAGTTACCACCAAGAAACATACCACAAGAATCTACAGGAGAGACAGACTACTCATCTTTAAAAAATGACACCAAACTTCACCAACACACGATAGACTGAAGATCTCCCAGACACCCTGCACAACAGACAGAAGCGCCGATTCGCTTAAGAACGCCTAAACGGCACCGACACTTAAGAATATCTACAAAAACGCCTTCAAAAATTGTTTTTAAATAGTTGTGCTGGAAGAAGCTGTTAGCCATTGTAGTATTTTCTTGAAAAACTGCTTTGTAAATCTAGTTATATTGCATCTGTACATCTCTTATTACCGTACTAGATTTGATAATTTTAACAATGTTTCTACTTTTATATATTAATGTTAACATAGTATTTTATGTTAACTGGAATATTGTGAATGGAAAACTATCACTTTCCTCAAAAATATGTAGAAGAACTATTAAATATGTACAAAATGTGTATGTATCTTCGTAATATGTCGTTCCATTAAATTAAAAATATGGAAAGGACATTTATTTTATCTTTTTATGGAAAAAAGGAATATTTTATTATTACCATGTTTTTTCTTTCACTGATGTGCAAATAAAAAAAAACATCAGCATTGGGCTCAATACATGTTTAACACAATAATTCAAACTAACACTTGTAATTAAACTATAATATATTTTAAATAATGTAAAGATAAAACAATTAAAGTAGTTAGTTTTTAATTTTATTTAAATATAATGAAATTTACGTGCTGAATCAACCGCGCAACAGCGTAATGAGTATTTTGCTATGATTTGAGGACAATCTTCCTATTAAGGTTTTTATTAATTACTACGTATTATGAGTTTTGGTGGAGAATACAAAATATATGGATTTCAATAACAACTCATGCGCTTTTTAACAAGTAACGTTTCTGTACAGTTAAATTGTTGAAAATTTAAAATTTTAATTGGTTGATACTGCACGTTTTTTGCTTCTTACAAAATAGAAAATTGCTCCTTTAATACTGCATAATTTTTGGCTTATTCGTTTTAGCTAGTGTTCACATTAAACAAACTCATAATTTATCACTTGTATAACCTTGCATACAATCAGCCTAAATAAAAAGATAAAATCTTAAAGAATTGAACCTACTAGCTTCTAAATAATTAATACAGTAACTAAATAATTCTTTAAAAATTTTTTCTTTACCAACCAATTTAAACTAAGCGGGTATTTTTGAATTTCTGAACAGTGTATAGTGACTGTACTGTTCCAAAGTAGGGGTTATGGTTGTAGAAGTATAAGGTAAACACAATGTACTGTTTCAGTCCTAAACGATGGAAGTGTATCTAAGATTTCAGCGTCATAATGGTGGAAACTTGAATTATCCCTGATGCACAGCTGAGGTCCAGCGGTGGTCTTTGTGTTGTTGCAGACGTTTCGAGAAGAAAGTACAGACTAATTAATAACATACGTACAGAACCCTCGCCAATCGGCACTTACACTGAGAACAGCTGCCTCAACCGCATTCCAAATGGCAGCAACAAAGGTTTGGACTACAGCTCGGATGGTTCAAATTGTCATCAGTATAGACCATACAGTTTTGGAACACGAACAGTGGAACAAACAGTGGAATAGCTGAGATTTCATTTTATTAAACTGTCTAGAGTCTAGTAATTTCGGGTTAATTACTAATCACATCAGGGGTCCACAGCTGGTGCATACGAATTTAGCACACCCGATGTACTGTAGTTGGATACATCACCTTGTTTAAACCCTTTCTTTAATCTTTCCTATCTGGTCTCTCTTGGCGCACTCATGGTCTTTTCGACCCCGACGCTATTAGGTTTTTGAGAGATAGGGAGTCTTTGTTGCTTCCATACTTCAGCTTTACTATGAAATTCTTGTTTTCCTTTCGCACTACCCGATAAGGGGCCGACCAGGGTTAAAGTTGTCAAATGGTCAACGGTACCAGGGGCGAAAGAGGAAGGTTACCCAACGGCACTAGGAGTAGAAGAACCTAGGAGGTTGGTCGCCAACTGAAACCCAGAGCGAGACCAGAGGCTTAAAGGTAGCACTACTTCCACTAGTTTCATTCTACAGGATGCGAGCTAAATTTATCCTACTGAAAAGTCACAAAGGTGTAGGAAGAGTTAGGAAGCATTGATGAATTCTATATATACCTTTTGGACCGAAACAGGTGATTCACCTAGTCCCTAATAGAAGAAGAAGAAAATTAATAAGCACATAAAGTCTCAGAATAGCAATGCCAACATAGCTATGCTAGCAAAACAGCATATAAATGGCAATCTTGTTAGACTACCTTTGAACGGAGACACGGGTAATTAACAGGGTTTTAGTGGAGAATGGGGAAGCAGCATTTCTTTACATTCTCTGTTTAGAGACGATGCAAGTACATTTTGCCTCACGATGTTGGGCGTCAATAAGGTGATAAAGAAGGTAAAGGAAGGTCGACTTTCTTCCTTATCTAATACTTTCTTCCGCTTTTGCAGGACTAGAAATCTGCGACTTCTAGAATAGATATCAACAAAGCACGCAATCCAAACAAATAAATTCCATTATAAAAAGTAAAATTTATTGTTGTATAACAATATATAAAATATACTGTAAAACACTAAATATACATTTAATGTATTGTATATGTGGAAAACAAAATAATATTTAATACAAACATTTGTAATCCACTATTTCAAATGGCTGCTGATACGAGCGTTACAGTGGTACCTCATTTTCAAATCTACCAAAATTTATCTCCACTAGTGTCGTATATTTCGACACGATCAATTCGACTGCAACGGATAGGGAGACTGCATGAAGTAAACAACTGTGTGAAGTAGGGGAATTCCAATCAATTCTCTCTTGTATATTCCGCCTATCTGTGGTTCACATAAGCACGTCTCCTAGCAAAAAAAAACTCTAACACAATGAATCAAGGACATGCAAAACAAACATCAGCTTGGAACTAAAGGCAAAGTTACAGCTGTAACGCCACAGGCCACAACTCGATAACTTTATTCCATTTCAAGTATTCACTGTATCGCAGACGGAGATGTATTTACTTTGCAACAAACATGTTGTTAAAGTTTCATAAATTATCGTCATGTCAAGAACAATTGGTAAGGCATATATCTGAGAGGTCATGTATTATATACATTGCAACGATACATATTTACATATTCTCTCGGACTAATTTAATTACACATATAAAATAAATGTAAACAGTTGTACATAGCTTTAAATGAAACATACGGGAACAAACAAGATTTAAACAATTCTTGACTTGTTAAAACGTCTGTTTTGGATCAATAAGTTATTTGGTTATGTATAGTTATGTGTATCCAGCGTTTCTGACGTGTGTGTGTGTGTGTGTGTGTGTGTGTGTGTGTGTGTGTGTGTGTGTGTGTGTGTGTGTGTGTGTGTGTGTGTGTGTGTGTGTGTGTGTGTGTGTGTGTGTGTGTGTGTGTGTGTGTGTGTCGCATCACCTGATCGAGGGAGGAGAACAATAGTGTTTTTGTGTACAGTGTGTTTAACTTGTGGTAGTGAGCTCCAGTTCAGACAGGCAGAGAATGCAAATAATTAAATATGTTTATTTGATAAAAACTCGCACACTGACAATACATGCAGCATAGTGAATGAGAGTTTCGTTTTCTGTACAATACATACAGCAAATTTCGCTTTAAAATGTACAAAATAACGCAAGTGTAAATACAACTTGACGGTGAAAGGTAAAAGTATAAACGAAGTATAAACAAATTAATAAAATATTTAGGTAATTAATATGTGACGAGCAATTAATTAATATTTAAATTAATACCTTTTAACAACCAACTAATTGAAGCAGTTTAGTTACCTAGGGTATATCATATGAGAACAATAGGGACATAGACAAACAACTACGTAAGTTTGAAATTATGTGCGTTACCATAAGAAGAACAGTAAAAAAAGGACGCGGAAAAATACTCAGTTAAACTTTTACAAATTAATGGCTGTCCCTGTGCTTTTTCATGGATAATGAGAATGAGAGATAAAAGCCGCTTACAAGCAGCAAAGATGAAATGTATAAGATCGGTCAAAAGTTGTTCTAAACAAGATCGATTAGAAATGAAGATATCAGAGAAGACCTGGAAATATACAACTTCAATGAGAAAATAGAGATGGATAGAAGAAATTGGAAGGACCATCTGGAGTCTATGGATGATCGAAGACTACCAAAGCAGCAAGTAAATACAAACCAGCTGGAAGAAGAAGCGTAGGGAGACCCAAGAAAAGATGGAAATAAATCCTAATAAACCGAAGCAGGTCCAAGCCCTAAACCTTGTTGGGAAAAAGAAGAAGAATATAAAGACAAAAATATCACGAATCTCATGATTTTATTACTTCACACATGAACACTAATTATGGGTGCGATAATATGAAAATGTGATGTGTAAAAACAGACAGGCTGACCAAAATGGACAGGTTTGTGATGGCTAAAACAGCTTCTCTTAAAAGGCAACTTCAAATATATGTTTCTTTTTAATTTTTAAAGAATTTGTTTTTTCTATAAGTTAATGTTTTAATAACATTTATTCCACAAAATCTTTCTCTTCTTTTCTCACATAAAGGTTATTGTGCAACTAAAGGGATTTCACGTAAGTAAAACAGAAATCCCACAACCTAGCCGGTTACGTGAAGAACTCTTCCAATACATCACAAAGAAATTGTAATATTAAACTACTCCAAAACGTATTGTTCTTACTTCAACTTAATGAAAAAACAGAGCTCCTGCGATTTCTTTATTCTTGCAACGTATATATTATAGGCTAAATGTTATTCCCTAGACTTACTTCCAGAAACGTCCCGTTCCTTTTAATTGTCTACGGCGAAAAAAAAACAGTTATTATAAGAGCAGTTTATCAAATTACGGAATATTGGTATACACGTTAATCTACAAGTCGTTTTAAATTTCCAACACATGGTTTTCTGAAGATTTAAGGTATTGAAAAGAAGAAACAACGATTGATATGAATACAAAACAAAACTGTTTATTGAAATTATTTATTCAAGGAGCACTGTTTATTTTACTATTAAATCTTTTATAAACATTTTTGTCAATGATATATTTAGAATGTTAAGAATGGTACGTGTGGAATACAATTACTATTGTTAAATCAATGAGTGTTTGAGACATGTCACAAACTCTGTGTGCTTGAAACATGTCTCATGATAAATTTTGATGGATCAACCGATTTTAGATTGTCATATATGTTTATACTTTTACCCCACACACTTTTGCAGTTTTTGAGAATCGTGCCCAGAATCGTGACCAAAAAATACAAGGTTGGGACGCAAAACCTGAATGGTACAAATATTGGAAAAATTTTAAAAAACAATATGATGTACAGTATTTAATTAAAAAGAATTTAATTCGAATGTAGTGTTTACTCTAAAAACGTTTTTATGTTCATAAAAATTGTAAACCTTATGCGCGGTATCACAGTAAATCGAATTTTATTCAAAATGCAAACTCCATATCTTATATAATTTGACAAAATTAATATTGTATTACCCGTTTGCAAATTCTTGACTCATTTCAAAACGTTTGGAAGATATGTTTGGAATAACACGAGCCGAAAGATCGGATAAAGAAACATGCTGAATAGCGAACAGAAAAATTTAATTCTAAACATTTAACTGCAGACATTTGAGGTTGGTGAATTAGTGTTACTTATAGCTTTAAACGTAGGTCGTAGTGCTGATAATACAATAGCTAAATTCTTTAGACTGTATAATGGTCCATTTCTATTATTTGAACAAGTAGGAAAACATACTTACATTGTTACAAATCATAATAACAAACAAAACTATTGGGAAATTCCATGCGTCGTCATTACTTGTACATTATGTCAAAAATTAATTGTTCACGTATATCTGGGTATATGAAAATATGAGTGTAATAACCAAATTATATAATTAAATGAAAAAACTTTATTTAAGTATGGTTGGAAACTGTTAGAGTATAAAGGTTGATATTGAGAGTAGGTGATACGACGTCATGAACTGTTTAAATTGGACACACACGTTTTCTATAAGGATGACGACAGTCCTAGATCTTAGCTACGAGATACCCGTAAGCTAAATCAACGTGTTATTAGAACGTAGAACAAAGTTAGGTGAAGATCTAATAGTGCTAACTCGTGTTAATCAAGGTTTTCCGCTTAGGGTCAGTTGTATTCATCGGAATACACCTGTATGAACGCGTGGACACATTAAGATTGCCGGAAGGTGTATGCTAAACACACATTTAAATAATAACTAACTAACCCACTTATCGAACCTGAGATTTGTAAACAAAAACCATATTGTACAGATAGACCGCGTGCGTGAGTGAATCGCGTGTGACAGCGGCAGCGAGACCAGAGTTAACGTTAACACGTCAGCTTTCAACCGGATTACAAGAAGGAATTCTTCAATCAAGTAGCATAGCCAATTGTACAATTGCCAATTTTTCCAATATTTGTACCATTCATGTTTTGCGTCCCAACCTTGTATTTTTTGGTCACGATTCTGGGCACGATTCTCAAAAACTGCAAAAGTGTGTGGGGTAAAAGTATAAACATATATGCCAATCTAAAATCGGTTGATCCAACAAAATTTATCATGAGACATGTTTCAAGCACTCAGAGTTAGTATCTAAAAACAATATACAATTAATAAATAATTAATTTGTGTAAAGAATTTTCAGACAAAAATTAAATTTCTTTTAGTTTAATAAATTCCTATCTCCAGATAAGAGACTCTGTTATATATTATTAGTTCTAATACCGTCTATGTATCCTCAATTTGTTTCGTT
This sequence comes from Magicicada septendecula, assembly GCA_034769895.1. Taxonomy (NCBI): domain Eukaryota; kingdom Metazoa; phylum Arthropoda; class Insecta; order Hemiptera; family Cicadidae; genus Magicicada; species Magicicada septendecula. The sequence goes on from CM068371.1 coordinate 431,221,956, forward strand.
TCAGTACACACGCGCGCGCGCACACACACACACACATATATATATATATATTGTAACCATAAGGAAATTGAAAGTGTTAACCAACAGTTAAGTAAGGAAATAGAAGATAACAGTAAGAAAATGAAAGTGATAAAATAAACAATTGAAGGAACAACTCAGTAAAAAATAGAAGATAATAGTAAGAGGATGGAAGAAATCTACAGAACATTAAGTCAACAGATAGAAAATAATATCAAAACTATTAGCAAGAAACTCAACTATATCAACAAAACACCAGCACAACAGTTAGAAGAGGATATTGAGGCAATAAAAGTACCAACAGCAGAGACCAATAAGAAAACTAATAGAACGTCAATTGGTAGTGAAAAGGAAAGCATTTTTAACAAAATTTACTAACAGACAAACAAGAAAACCACAGTTAACAATCAAGAAAAAGTAAGGAGCAAATATCACACTAACGTGAAACTCAAATCTAAAAATAAGAAAAAATGAGTGCAGGTACTTAAAGAAGGTAAAAAGACAAACATACACTTTCATGATGGTACTGAAAGTAATAATAAGTAACAAGGATTATCTACACAATATTCTGAGACAAGTACTGATGCTAAAACACCAGATGGGCAGGTCAGTGGAGCACTAGTTGATAAATAGTTGAATTCTAAATCAGAAAATTCGGTGAAGAAGAAAATGTACATAAGTGACAAATTTCTACGGAGAATATTTTAGTCAAGGTTTAACAAAAAGAGAAAACCTTTGGATTATGTTGGTATAGCAGAAACCAACATAATAAAGTCATGACCAAGCGACAGGGCTTCGACAACGACCAGTTTAATAGAAATACACCATGGAATAGAAGTACCTGGACCCTCCAGCAGACATACACCAGCAGAATCATTTTTTCAGCTTGCACCATCTAAAGAAAGAATTTTGAAAGGAATAAATGGAAGGAAAGAGCTCATCACAATAACATGTTACCAGTGTCATGATGAAGGTTGAGTTCATGACAAATGTCATATTTGATATTCTCGATTTTTGTTATAAATAAAATATAATTATTATCATGAGTTAACTACAGAATATACAAGCATATGATGCAAAAATTGTCATTACATTATAAGTGTGGACATATACAATGGGAAAAAGCGAGAGGCGGCAGTGGGAACTCGCGATGCCCCATCACTGATCCGATCTTATGGGTACCGACTTGGACTACATGACGACACACCAGACAAGACGATTACTATAATGAAGAATAATTATTTAAAGAACATACGAACATACTAATTGGAAGAAGAGTCTGCGCATACAACAGATAATAATAACAAAATGACATATATAGGAGCTGAAGTGAATGAAGTTCCAACTGAACTAATGATAGATACCGGCGCGAATGTATCATTGATTGATAGCACGAAGTTAGATAGAATACAAATAAAATGTAAGAGAGTTATACCCACATTACCCGTTAATAATATAATACTAATTGGAGCCAGAACAAATCGGTAAGAAAACAAGTGTTGTTAGAAGTAAAAAGCAACGATGTAACAATTTCAATGATATTTTTGGTAGCAAATGGTCTACCCTTTAATTTATCGGTTGGATCCGACATGCTACGGCAGTATTCAACAATTATTGACTTGAGCAGAGAGAAGGTGTCTCTGATCTCTAGACGATTTAGTGTAGACGGCTGAGTTATTTGTAAGCCAATGTGCCCCTCAGACCCAAGCCAGCTATTATGTTAGGAAAGATAATTATAATAGTAGTTGCTCACTAGAAAATAGCATAGAGTATAGTAATAACAACGAAGAAATCTGGCAGAATAAATCAGACGAAATCCAGAAATTCCAACGGGATTAAATTTGAGTAAAGAACAATCTGAAAGGTTAATGTCAGTATGCAATACATATAAACACATTTTCTCTGACACGCCCGGTAAAGTAAGGAACTATCAGTGTAAGTTAAAATTTAGAGAACCAGTTGAGTTTCGCAGAAAATCATATCTAATTGCTCATTCATTGAAAGAAGCCGTGAAAAGAGAAATAAATAAAATGATGGCAGACGATTTTATTGAATATAGTCACTCTCCATACACCATAGTTACAATCCCTAAGAAAAATGGAAAAGTTCGGTTTTGTCTTGACGCCAGCGAACACTAAAAAGATATTATGAAGGAACCGTACAAGAATTAATGATCATTTCTTTCATAATATAAATATTCTATCGGACATAATCATTCTTGATGGGGGGTCATTATGTAACATGCCAAGATCATGCCATAAAAAGAAGACGAAATATTCCTCTAAATTAGCAGTAAGATATGCACATATGCAAGTTTTATTTAGATAGCATTAGAAAAACAGAATAAAATTTTGGAAATCAGGTAAAAATAATAAAATATAATCATTTAGGAATAAATAAAAGTTCAAAGAATAGAGAATTATGAAAAATAACATTCTATTAATAACATGAAAATTAAATGATATATAACCCATTAACTAACTGATTAAGTGACAATGACAAGACATAACCACTACGAAGAGATCACATAGATTTACTATGTAGATAGAGTAAATTGTAAATAGGAAATTGTATAATATAAGGTTATTTTGTTAGTAGTTAATAAAAGAATAAAATATAATAAATTAAAAGACTATAATAAATTATATTTATTATAAAGGGCCAAAACGACCCAGAGACCCACTCAGAGACATAGTAAAGCCAAGAGCTTTATGAAGTAAATCTGTAAAAGCAAATGCAGAGAAAAAAGGAGTCCATTGTTAGAATTAATAAAAAGCAAGATCATGGTAATTTACTGTAATAGTTTTAAATGGAAATAATATATAATATTTGAATAAGCTGAGAAAAAACAGTCGAAATAGCAAGAGTAGTAATTGATATCATACAAACTGATTATATTGAAGAGTGATTAAAGAAGATAACGAACTAACATTGAAAGAATCAACGACCAGTTTGGTGAGACCTTTCCTATACATAAAATTTTGGTTAATCCAAACACAAGCTTCCCATATATAAATATTATAAACTTAAAAAGAACAGAAACAGTGAAACTACATATCACAAACACTATAGAACAATCACTTGTGATGGACACAAACTTATTTAATCGATATAAAGTGTTAAAACAATATATTTTGTCTTAAATATGTGTAATGAATTCCGTTTGTAAAAAAAAACCGATTATGGCGGAACTTCTCAACCCAACTTTAGCATTTAACCAATGAGAGCACTCCTAGTGGATAAACTGTGAACTATTAATAATGAAGGAACAGAAATAAGTGTTCCTTTTTTATTTTTTTATGATAAGACAAATTGTTCCAATTTTTTATTTTAATGTGCTATTTTAATTTAGTTAATTTATTTTCAGTTTTTCATTTGTATAATCACAAGGACCCACCACTATAAAATACATACACATCCAACAGAACACTTATGTACATTATTTATTTTTTATTTTAATTATTATGTTCAGACTAAATGGACTTATGACTTTGAAAATATGTTAACAATTTTTATTTTACCCTGACTAAAAGAGAGTTCATGTACCGAATAGCTACTGAAGGGCATGAAGATAAATACTGTAAATAAAATTTGATGATGTACGAGGATTGAAAAACATAATTTATATAAGGAAATAAATCTGATTTCATACAAGCATTTGAATAAAGCATTTTTATTTATTATATCCCAATTTAAGGTGATTAAGGCTGATTAAAGAACGAAACAATATTTTTTGATTAAGTAAAAGAACATAACATAACGGTAACATAATATAAATTTGGCACCAACAAAAAAGGGGGGCGGTTTAATTTTAAAAAATAAAAGAAATCAATTAAGTAACATCAAAACACATCACATTATAATAAACACACACACACACACACACACACACACACACACATATATATATTTCAACAGAACACAGGTTATAAATTTCGTATAATTGGAATACTATTGCTGTAACACATTTTCTGACTGCCATAGACATGTTTTAAATTGATTTAGTTCTTTTATTTGTAAAGTAGTCATGAGTTTTGAACGAAGCTATGTTTAAAAAAGTATATGTCAAAATGTGCATAATTTTATACTCTTTTATGTCATGTGAAATATTTGTGTGCAAGTGCGCGGGTGCGCGTGAGATTATTTAAATTAAATTTTATTTAATAATTTCGTTGAAAACTGACATTTCGTTCTGAAACTTGGACAGGGTATTCTCATGGTTATAAGCTACATTTTCCATATACTCAGTTCTTCACAACTATAATTTTTATATAGTTTTTTTTATGAAATCAGTTCTTCTTTATTTCGTTATCTCCTGGAGAGTAATAAAATTTGTAGATTAAATCTAGACAGGACTTTACAGAATCGGACAGAGTTTTAACCTGATGTCTCTCTATCAGCGTGCAAATCTAGGACGTTGCTAGATTTTCCACAAATCAGAAGGTATAAAACTTACTTGAGACAAACTTATCAGTCAGTCGGTTCCGAAGTCTTCCCATTGAAAGACGTACTCGCTATAACGAGATTTTCGTGACAAGACAACTCGATTTCCATAAGACTTCGTAGTTGGTTGACGGTACGAGTTATTCGTTACCACTACCACTTTATAGAACTCAGATATTTAAATAGATCAATTTCTAGTCCTTTTTCGCGCAGAGTGGAAGATTTCCGGATTAGGGCAGAATACCTACCGTGGTATTCTGATTATTAACGCAAGAACATTTCAATAAGCCGGAATTGTGTAAGCCTAATACACGATCTATTATTACCCAGTTTTGATGCCTGAGATTAAGATTATTTAAGTTATAAACAATAACAGATTCATATCGCAGTGCGTGTGTGAGCCAAGTCGTAGATATTCAACTGGGTGGTCTTCGGTCGGTCGACGTGCGGACGAGCAGCGAGCGGAGCGCCTGGTGTCTACGCAAACAGTTGGAATTCTACGTACAAGTAACTGATACGTAAAGCAAGCCAATAGACTCATTTGTTGAAAGACAATTCTTTATAAAACAAATTTATATTAAAAAGCCATAAGACAATAGTCAATTTTATTGTGTTAATGAATAAAATTTTCCTACCTCCATATATAGACTCTGCTGTAGTCATTTCAAATTAACCTATCTATGCGGTTATAATTTGAATAGTTGAAAATTATCGTTTCAAATTATCGTTGTTGTGTTGTTGTTTGTATATGTATATAATCAGGTTTTTGGGTGCATCCGTGTATGGGATGCTTACATTGCCGAAGTCTCGTTGCCTAATCCCGGACCACTTTAAAAGCGTACTGATGTTGAAATCAAGATTAGTACACATTGAAAAATTACGGCATTACGGAACGAAACGTCGGCAATATAAGCATCACATACACGGATGTACCCCAAAACCTGCTACAACAGATATTCACCGTGAAAGCTTCGCACGATCACACACATACACACACACACACACATATAATCAACTAATAATTACTTCTTCGTGTAGGGTGTGCTTATTTTTATCGTATTACTTTTACCTTACAAATACACCGATAATAAATAAGCACATTCTACTCTCTACTTGCAAAAGTAATTATAATTGTATAACATAACATCTGCTTTGGTGTATCTAATAAATCAAGTTGAAAGGACGTCAGCTATATCTTCACTGCTGACAATTTTTACGACTGCCACTGTAAGTCTTCCGTCATCAAAGTAGCAGTGTTATAAGAATTTTGTGCTCCGCAACCTTAATCACCGAGACCATTCCGTGAGAATATTGTCACCTAAGCTGGGTTTCTCTTCAGTGAGTGATTGACCTTCCCGTGTTTTCGGCTAAACAGATTTCTGTTTTGAGGATGACTGTATAAATTCACTTACCCTTGAACGATTATGCAGAATAGCTACAATCAAACTTATCAAACGTTGGATTCCATTATTCAACTTTAATTGGTTAGTGTTCCAATTATGTCAGCAGTAGTAATCGACGTCTCTAACTGGTTAGAGAAAGTCCTTTTCTAATTAGTACGTCCTGTTCCTTACTTCCGTTTTCGTGCGTCGCTATACAGTATATAGTATGTGTGCGTGTGCGTGTAGGTTATTAGGAAATTAAGACTTAATTTATTTACAAAATTAGAAATCAGTTTATTGTAAATTTAAATAAAATTAAAAATTATATTTCTGACTAAATGTTTTATTACGTCTGCATCAGTGGTCGACAGCATTAAATGGTTGGAGGAATTGCTTTTGTTACAATTGCGTTCTGTTCGTTTATTTTGTTTTAGTTCGTCGCAAGACAGTGTGTGGTGGTGTGTGCGTGTGCGTGCGCGCGCGCTCTTGCTTGCGTGTGTGCCCTTTATTTAACTTATTTTCAACATTCCGTTGTTTTATATGTTTATATTCCTGCTATGCGTCGTTTTATAGGCTTATATTCTAACACTGCTTCTTTTATACGCGTGGCTTGTAACGTATTGCCACGTTACAAATCCAGGGAACCCATCTTAACTGACTTCTGCCAATTACATGGGCTGCCTACGTTGTAACGAACTATTATTAAACTCAAATTAATTGGACAAATCACTTAATATAACTATAAGGAAACAAGGGAAGGTATTTTACTGATTTATGCACTCATTTTCATGTGTAACAAGACGACTTCTCTTTATTAAGAACAGTTACTAAAAAGATCCCATCACATCATTAATTAAACTAAAATATTTAAATGCTTTTCATAAAACTTTGGGATCAAACTGATTATGTATTCTTATACCTCGGATCCGAGTTTACTTTAAGTATATTTATAGTAAAGACTTCTAATTATTTTCAGTTCATCTAGACGCTTGCAAAACTTCTTTTACCATTTGAAGAATGGTATTATTACTTGAAGTGATAATAAATTACATTTACATTTAAGGCGTTACAACGTATGATAATTGAATCTTACAATAAACTCTTAGATTGTCTCATTTTAATTTTAAATAAAATTATTCGTCTTTGAAAAGTCTCTTTTTAATGTGAGTTGTGTATCAAATATGATTAACTCTCGATAGCCAAGCTATCGAGTCACCTTTACAATTGGTCGTAGTAACCTCGTCCAGGGGTGTCTGTCTTGGGAATTCTTGGAGTCGGCGTCATCATCTGTGTCGTGTCTTCGGCAAGAATTAGGTCGGATGTTCACTGCGGAAATTGAAGTTTCTTTGGTGAAAGTAGGTGTAGATTCACGGAGGTCCTCGTCAGCGTCTTATGCATCGTATACGTGTATTTATGAAGTTTATGCAGATCACATCTTCAGGAGTGATGTTGTAATTGGATTTACCTCTTGAGGGGAGACGTCATCTTGCTTACCACTAGTTAAGTTTTGTTTTACTTATTACATTTTCTTCTTAACACATCTTTATATTATTCATACATTACACAATGCTCTCCACGTTTAGCAGTGGTAGCTAATATTCTAAAGTTAAATAAAAAAACAAATACATTTTGGTGGAGCTCTCGCTCTTACGTCTGTACGGTGTGACGTCAACATAGCGATCTTTCTCGATTGAACTGGCACATAACAACGGAGAGGGGCAATTACTCCGCGACAATATAGTTCCTATTTTTATTTAAGTTAACATTCTTATTACCAAAAACCATACATTAATTATACATATATAATTTAAGTGAGTTATTTTAACTAATATTCGTGCCTTCAACTTTCTAATTATAAACATTATGATTTTTATATCTTCCTAAATTACAGACGACTCGATAAACACGTTGAGTCCGGAATTAACAGGTCACCGCATGATGACTAGCAAAGGGTTAATTATGATAATAATAACTTTTTACAATTCGACCTTTTTTATTAGTGCTTCTGTTGATTTTCATTCACTTCTCATTATCATACTGGGCTTAATATTTGATATCTTAAATCTGTTGATTTAATACAGGGGCTTTAGGTTTAATAGTGCGATTTAAAAATACTTAATCGCTCGCAAACCTAATTTTTATTTATTTAAGATTACAGTTAGAATTAAATCGTCACAGGCTTTATATTTACCTGCGTAAATACATCAGTATACGCACACATAAAGCATTGTTTAATGTCATCTCCTTTATAGTCATTTATGTTTTCTCTTTTCCTACTTGAGCTTTTAGAATATATCTCTATTGACACCAATCTGAAAAAATTAAAGTAGGTAATTGTCATGAGTTCCTACAGTAAGTTAAAAGGTTAAGAGTAAAATGTATAACACAGTTTTGCTCAAAGGTCTATTCTAAAAAGAACCTGTATTTTATTTTTGGTTTGGGACAAACAGACAATATTCAATTTGAACGACGTGGTTTGACCTTACAGTGTGTTGTACTTATAGCGTGGGCTGTAACTTTTGATTCCTAAAAATACTTTTCCATACATCAAGCGGCAGTTGTTTCGTTTTGCTCACACAAAATTAACGTCTTTCAAATCACTCGAGGGATACGGCCAAAAATACTCTGATAGCGTCATTATTTATTCTTTTCGTATCTGTGACGACAAAATGTAGTTATTTTCTCGGGACCGGAGAAAATAACGGATTATTAAAGGAAACAAAAAGTATACCACTCATGCATAAACTGTGAGATATTGAAAAGTGATCAGGCATTTTATTAGACAGTATTAGATTCTTTTCTTTGGCATTACTACCATAACTATTTCTTCCTTTTCACTAATAGGTCCGACTCAATGTACCTTTTGAGAAACCTTGTACTCCCCTTAATTGTACCATCATTAGTGAGTTTCCCAGGCCATCTCACCGTGCTACGTATCCTGAAATTCCACTACTTTTTATACATCACTGTACATGTTTGTATTCAGCGATGGACCTATTCAGGCACTTAAACTGATTTTATTAATGTTCTGTTTATACACTAAGCTATATTCTAACAGAATCGATTTCCTTTTTAATCTTCTCGTTGTTGGTCTGTAGTTATACAACCTGACCTGTATCGACACACCTGAGAATGCATATCTGTATTATATATTAATATAATAAAAGATATTTCCATACATCCTTGTCTTTTTCCGTTTCCACCATACGTTCCTTATAATCCTATTAAAATTTGCAAGTTCAACATTTTACTACTTAGTATAATAACACTTTTTAGCCTATTGCCTCCAGGATTGTATGAGGAAGACCAGGTTGGAAAAAGGAATCTAGATTTACGGACATAATAGAAGCAGACCGTTGTAGAATAAAAACGATTAATATAATACTGTTACGACGGTCTCACGGATCGTCGTATGGTACAGTGGAAACAAAATAACAGAAACCAAAAAGTCGCTAACTAGCAGTTTAAATTAGTCACAAATAACAATGTGAAATCAACAATGTAGCCTACTCTCATACAACAGTTCAATAAAATTTGTCCACACGCAATAATAATACAATACCTTATTACAGTACCTCACTAATTGACACAATATTCACTTTCCACTAATCCGCAACAATCATTTGATCCGCACTCCACAATATCACCAGGTGTAACTAACTTCTAAGCCGGCCGTAGACCCTTATATATTAACCCGCAGAAGTTCCAGAATAATTTCCCATTCTTTTGGCAGTGTCCCGGCATAATTTGTACAGTTACAAGTGCTTGAACACGTCTGTACACTACGTAAGTGCACGGCCTTGACCGAGACGCTGCACCTGCTCGGCTAGCTGAGAAACGTGAAGAATGACGTTCTCGAAAAGTCGAAATCGTTACGTACTTGTCGTAGTAATATGGTCACCTCAGAAAAACAGGAAAAGATTTATTTTCTTCGGTAGCAGATTCTACTGAAACAGGATCTAGATTCTTTCTAGATCAGTAGCAGGTTGGAGCTCATATGGAACAAGGCGTAGAGGAATACCAAAGAAGAATTGTGTTTATTGTGTACAGGACGACGTAAACAAGTATTGTCTTCAAGTAGTGAATGTTGAAGTGAGGCGTAAGGGGCGAGACGCAGCTATAGAAAATGGATATTTTTGCAGTTTTGCCATTCTTTGTAAACGTTTAATTAATACTTTACAAGTGTTAAAAGTTGTTCAACATATAAACATATAATTGTGGTTTCTTGATCTTCTAGTGCCGCGCACGTATGTATGCTGACGTTATAATATTACGTTTGTGTACGTATTATGTGTTGATTGTATCTCTAAATACATTTACTACACATGCAAGTAGTGCGATTTTAGATTATTCCAGTTATATCCAAGCACTACGTCACATTCAAATGACAGACTACACCAAATAAATAATAATTACTTAATTATTTACAGCAGTAAATAATAATTACTTAAAGCTTAAAAAAAATTTATATTTTATAAAAAAACGTAGATTTCTCCCAAAAATAAATATTGATTTATTCTTTATTTTAAATGTTCCTGTACATTTAATAATTAACATATTGCTACGTTGAGCTGAAAGGTAACAAAAGTGCCTACGTAACACAAACACGTGGAACGCACGAGGCTGTACCAGACACGGATCCCAGATGTTTGTCGATCATTCTGCCCAGCATTATACAAGGTTACCCATTGACACAGTTTCTATTGAGTTCCAGAACGCCTACGGAAAAATTTCTCGACGCATCATCCGGAAAGTAACAAATTATTCTCGATCTCAGCGGGGTATAAATATAAGTGACGGCAGCAACCCAAGTCAGTTTTTGACCTGTGATTGTTTTCTAGGACTATTGCGGTTTAGTTAGTGATTGTTGTGTGTTACGTACTGAGAAATTGTAGCAAAGTGACATTTATTGCTTCCGACAATACTGTGTGTTTTCTAGTTTGAAGAACTGTTGTATTTTAAAGTCTTTTCTTTTGAAATTTTAATTGTAATTGTAATTAAAGTTGTACTTAGAGCCTAGATCTGGTGTCAATTTTTTTTTCATTGTACAATACGACCATCCGTGCACCGTAACAACAATATTAATTCGTATTAACAAATTAGATTTTAAAGTAAGAACATAGTATTAACTTGCAAATAAAATCAAGAAGTTCTTTAAACTGGATGGTTAACTAATAACCAAATTTATAAACGAAATTTTAAGTAATCAGATTTGATCGCTTAAAAAATACGAAAACGCTGTATACCCATGCAGAATATTGAAATGCCTAGCCCTTATCCTTTCAATTAATCTTTTCTGTCAAATTACTCAGCTTCTTTTAAAAAAATGTTTATATTAAGTGTTTACAAAACTACATTTTATAAATATTAATTTTGCAATAATCGTCTCTTTCTTTTTTTATTTGTCACTGCAAGACACAAATCAGTTAATTTTTAACTGATGCTGCTAATTGCTTTCTAAAATGGTGTATGTATGTTTGGGGGAGGGGTGAGAGCGGGCGTGGTTGTGTCCTTCAGACGTTGTGTTTGTGAGTTATGCATACCCGAACAGAGGTCACAACGCAGTACTCTGATGCCAAGACGCAGAACCATGATTAACGAGAGTGAAGTTCCCACCTTTATGAGCACACTTCAAGAGCAAATAGTATGCCAGAGGCAGTCGTATATGTAGCCTCTAATTCTATTTCTGTCATAGATTGCTTTCAGATTGCTCTGAGCTCTTCAACGATTGTCACAGCACGTTCTGTGTCACTTGTAACAACTTGACAATTGTTCGCTTTTATCTGTGGTTTACACATTTATTAACACATTTACGTACAACCAAATAAGAAGTGATGTTTGCGCTATTTCAATGTTCTTATCTCTTCAAAATTTATTATTTATGCACTAACTAATAAAATATTATTTACTTATTTTATTTTCATACGAATTTGCACAAACGTGTGTCGCCAAACAGTAAAACCATGCACTGTACTAGGTAGAGTTGATTTTTGCATTGGAGCATACACTTTTCCAATAATCCACTTACAATGAATGTTTTTGCAGGTGTTAAATTTCCTGTCAGTACAGGTCTCTCTTACTACATACTCCTGACCAAATCGGTAAGTGTAAAGTGACATGCATCTGCTTGAGACTACTGCTTAAGTATAGAGTGTATATTAAATTATTTACACTCTCTTGTTGATATGAACTTACATATTCATCTAGTACTTTCACGTCCACAATTTTCCATTCTTACAATGTTTGTATGCTTGTGTCGGTAAAAATGTTTCGCCTCTGCATAAATAAAAACGGAATTGAGTCCTTCTGTTGGCACACTCAACACGTGTGTGACTTTACATGCATACGCTATAAAATACGATTCTTATAATAGCTCTAACAAAAAAAAAATTTAGTTTGTAAGGAAAGAGACGATATAACGACGAGGAGAGCATGAACATGTTTTACATGTAAACCGAGTCTAAATGTAGCAAATGTAAGCTGAGTACCGTGCACTGTGTAAAATCCGTCAAGAAACGAGTCGCTTACACTTCCTTTAAGTAACAGCCTACATTTACTCCATCGTATACGTAGAATTCTATTCATGCGTCCTTTAAGCGTAAGTTATTCTATACCATTTAAACGATACGAATGTACAGAAAATTGTGATTCATAGTATATTTAGCTAAATTATCCAAGTACCTGTGATGAAATACATATGTACATCGTAAGCGCTTTGAATATTGATGCAAGTAGGAGATGAAATATGTAATACTATAATAGTTGTTGTAATACTATAGCAGTACAGAACTTTCTAGTGATATGTCACCATAACATAGAAAACATTTATGAAGCAGGTTCATGATGAACTGGTTTACTAGTAGTAAACTTTCTATTTTGTTGAAAGAGTACAGAAAATTGATGTTCGACACTATAATGTATCGTCATACGAGATAGGTTTGTTAATGCTACTTCCATTTATAGAATAAAAGTAGCAAAAACTGTAAAAACCCGTAACTGTTCAAAATCCGTAAGCTGTTCAACTTAAACGTTTGTAGTGGTAACATTAGCGTGCAATCTTCCTGTTTTGAAGATAGTTTAAGCAAAAACAAAAACAAAATTTTAGGATTATTACTTGTCTTATAACGTACGATTTGTAATTGGAAATACATACTGTAGCATCTACTAACAAAAGTGCAGCAAAAATAATACGCGTACAGCACATATGGCGCTTGCCGTGTATTCCGTAATCACGTAACAAGACGACGCAGTGTAATAGAGACGTCTAACAAAAATGTAGATTATCCGATATCCGAGACTTATGGAAAACCTTGTTAAACTTTACCGTCAACATTACAAAACATCTCGGGCGATGATAACATTCGTAATGTGAACAGCTGCGCCTTAGCGAGTTCTGCGAACTGAAGCGCTAAGACGTGCTATTAATGCAATGTAGGTCTAGTAAAAGTATGAGGTACTAAATTGTTTATTTCTTTACTGACTGTCGCAATATTGCTTAAAATGATAGCTTTTATTACTTGTAATGACAGTGCAGAGTGAACGACTGTTTAACGATAAGAGCATATAATATACGGATAATATACTGTAATTATTATACAAAATAATAACTCTTCATAAAGTTTTGAAAAAATTGTATAAATGTCTCTGACATTCACGAACTTATTTCACTGTTTTAAGATCCCAATCTTAGTAGTCCTTGTAACAGTATTATTTGATTTTTTGTTACATGTTTTCTTACGCGCGCGCGCGCGCGCGCGCGCGCGTGTGTGTGTGTGTGTGTTTCATGATGCTTATTTAACATCCGCAGACGTCTACCGCATCCCAGCATCCACCGTCTTCTATCCTCACAGTCTGTGCTGTGATTTGGAGGCCGTTTCTGTTTAGGCCTGTAGCCTTTATACACCTGCTCAATGATAGTTTAGCTCTATTTCATCTCTGTGTTGCGGCCGCACATTTCCATATTTCCTCCACTATTACAAGACAATTATTATTCCTCCATTACAACCGCTCTTAATCGGTTCTTGTTTCTTTTAGACCTACTCTACATTTCTGATCCATAAACTATAATTGCCTCTACTCTGTGTTTATATAAATTATATAAAATATCTGTTTTGATCCCAAATAACAGGATGTAATTTCTTTATAGCTGTTCTCTCTTGCCCCAAACTGTTTCTCCTTCCACAGATAGGTCTCTCGATTTTCTGCCTATAGCTACAGCTACAGGTAAATGTTTTCTTATATAAGAGGTAATAAATATTTTGCATATAAAGCTCTAATTTATTGTATACTACAGAAAATCTGTTTGAACAATCTAGAGCCCGAGTTAGACCTTGTTTCTTTTTTACTCTCGAAGTCTGTTGTATAATTTGAATACTTGATTTTAAACAATATTTTATTTATAATTTATACTTATTTATTGTATAAGTATGCAGTCTGTTTTATTTATTTACTCTTAGTTTAAAGAAACTACCTAAAGGCACACTAACTGATATGTAAGGAGTATTCCTTTGAGTGCTTCTTTTCTTCTCCTTCTTCTTCTCCTTCTCCTTCTCCTTCTTCTTCTTCTTCTTCTTCTTCTTCTTCTTCTTCTTCTTCTTCTTCTTCTTCTTCTTCTTCTTCTTCTTCTTCTTCTTCTTCTTCTTTAGCCCATCGTAAGCCCTGGCTTCCAACACCAGTATTCCCCACTGTCTTCTGTTTATTCCCATCTCTGTGTAACCCATCACATCCATTCTTCTAGTACATTCATTGCCATCTCTGTGTAACCCCTGAGATCTTCTAACACATCATCCAGCCATCTTATCCTAGGTCGGCCCCTCTTTCTGTTTTTATAGATTTGCGCCCTCAAGCTTTTCTTTCGTATACGCTGAGCAACCATCCATAGGTGACCTAATATTTGTATTCGTTGAGCCTTTATGAATCTAAACAATGTAAACAATCCTTTGAGTACTATCGCTTCGTACTTCACTATATGTTTCGTTGACTGAACACTACATTTGCAACACACTGCTGTTTTTTTTTTTTTATAATGTCAATCACTAGTTTGGAGAATCAACTCACAGACCAGCTTGTCCTGATGTGAGCCTGCAATTTGTTCACTGTATTATTTAATACTTCCACTATTTTAATTTTAATGAAACTATTAATTTTTTTTGCAAGTTGAATTTATCAGAATATATTTTTTGTGTTTTTTAATAATTAACGTTTTAAACTGAACTAAACGATTTTAAAAACAACACTTTTTCAGGTTCAACACGAGTTTGTTTTGTTGTACCACTAACGATTTGTGCATTCTGTGACGAGCTTTGTGACTATGACCGACTGCGTTTACGATTACTTATCGTAAACTGGGAGACTTTTAAATATCAAAATATATAACACGTGATAAAATTAAAACACTGATATCCTCTGGTAAGACATATTTATGTAGTTTTAATAAACGGTGTTCCAACTGTTGTTATTAATAATTCGTATTAACATTATTAGCGTTCCTTTACAGCGGTTCACCTCTTTCAAATGGGATTAGGCAGATTTTTATTTGGAGGCGAGGCTTAAAAAAAGTAGTTGGGTTAAATATTATTCTTAACCGTACGAGCATAAAATTATTTCTGAAGAGGCACAGAATTAATTATATTGCTTAATTTGAATAACATATTCACTAATAAATAGCCTGGCGTTTAATTCCTGTGTAGCGGCGTTGTAGAGCAGTGGTAATCAATCGATTTGCACAACGTTTAATCTTCATGCTGTGCTGTGGGTTTGGTCAAAGGTCGAATCAGTCTAGTACATCTATCTACTGTCGGAGCAGTCTGCATAAGGTAGGCGGGGCTTAGTCAGGACAACGCGACGCGTTTCTTCATAGCGTTCCTTCACATCTTCACAGCGGTTCACCACTTCACCTTCACATGTCAGTACCCAACGCGACGTCTATACGTGAGCAGTCACAAAAAAACGCCTCCCACAGAACAGCTCGTGGTTAAATGCATACTACATATATGGTCGTGGTGGGGAGTGAACTGTGGCTATCCCACGGCTAAAGGACACAACAAGTAATGGGCCTAATTCATGACCGATGATGATGAAGACGACAAATCATATATATGTAATTTTGTAAAGTTGTAAATCTACTCCTTAGTGCCCAAACTCACTGTTTGCGTCTGTACAATTCCTGATATGCACTAAGAGAAGATTAGTTAATCTATGCTTATTTTGTCTATGACATTATATAATTTTTTTTAATGTATGGTAGTACGATAGCGGTCTTTCAGAGGCAGCTGTAGAAATTGCGTATGTTGCGAAAATATTATACAACTTTCTTATATCGGAGGAAAAAGGACAGACTGCATGATATGAATCCATGCAATGCACTTTTTGGTATTCACCTTATATCTCATTTTATCCACTTCTTTTATCATGTGGCGAGTGGAGTGAACTCCGGTTACTTTTGACAGTAGACAACAATTCTGCAAAAGTGCTACAAAAGCAAATTATGACACACCTCACACTAGTACAGTCCATAAAATAATGTTTGTTAACTAAATTGCATACCAGAGAAATTTTATGTTATATTATAGATAAAACAAATTCCTATTACCATCAAGACTAATAAATGGCGATTAGATGAACTGAAGATTTTGTGGATGTTTCAACTTCCGAAAACACGGCTGCCTACGTCCATGCATTTATATTTAAATTTAAATTGAAAAACATTTGTAACTTGATATACTCGTTCTTAGTCTACTGTACCTCCTTATGAGCGTTTTTCTTCTACAAAATTTTACAAGTAATAGAAAAATTTTTTCTAAGTATTCTTTAGACGAATTCATGTAAAGATATCGGAATTTGTGCAGTCTTAAGGAAAGAAGAATTTTCAATTATTTCAGGCAGAAATATGTAAGTATAACTTGTCAAATTAAACGTACGGTAGGATTGATATTCTGTAACGAGAGGCGGAAATTCTGAACAGAAAGTGCCAACACAATTAAGACAAACTAACAACAATTATTTTGATTTGCATACAAACAAGAAAACTTTACTGTGATAAACAAATTAATATGCAACAATTTAACTCTTTTGTATGACAACTATCTTATTGTAGCTTCTGTTGCGAAATTTCAACAGCTTAAGTTGTATCAAATTCGATTCAGAATTATTTATTTTCCATGAATTGTTGTGCACTTCTGAGAAATTTATTATAGCAAATTGATGCACGTATTATCTAACAGAATGTCATTTGTTAAAAATTAGCACACAATGTAATAGGTCTATATATAGCTTTCTTAACTTGTATGGACACTGATTTAAAATTCAGATGTACACGATGTAAGTTACGACTCAAACACAACCCGCTGTTGTGCTAGCGGTGTCGAAAAATGACTTCTTAAAGACTTGCCACTTGTATCATCTGAAAGACAGCATCTTGTTATTTACCGGTAATTGCAAAGATTTAAAAAAATCCGAAAAATGTCTGTTCTGTAGCCAGCTGAAAAAAGGTAGTCATAAAAAATGAAAGCATAGTATTATTACAACAGTCTCCCCAAATTGTCCTGTTGTTCAGTGGAAACAGAATAGGTACACCCATGAAGTCACTAATTATAAACTTCAATCAGACATATACAACAGTTAGTAATCAACAAAAGTACTCTTGTACAATAATTCAAGTTAAATTTATCCAACACTCACTGATAATTATTATATTATTACAGCAGTTCACTAATTAACGCAATAATCACTTTACACTAATCTGCCTCAATAATTCTGAACCGCACTTGTAAAATCGCCAAGTCTAAACTGAACTGGGCCGCTTGAATCCAGTACCTATACCTTGCCGCCTTGAATTGTGGATGCTGGCAGAGTAGCCAAATAACGGGCACGGGCAAAATCAAACAATCCAGAACGTTACGCAACTCTGTCACGCAGTATGATCTGCAAACGACAGGAATAGCCTCGCGTGTCTCGGCTTGCCAAGAGTCGCGTAGTCATGCGGTACTATTTATTTGCTCAGCGTAGCAGTATGTTAGACGCAGGAGGAAGACCAGTCTCCTTTAAGCAAATTTTTAAATAATATTTTCCTGAAAATATGTGATTTTTATTACATTTTCCATGCAGCTTTCATAATAAGAAACTCCTGTTTGTCCTTGCTATGGTGTTCTAAACAACTTGCCCTATATATCATCACGTAATTACCAAAGTCTTTACTTCCTTTCAGTTTTTTCTTAGTTTCTATTATGCAAGTTTTTGTTATCTATAGTACTTTTCAGTAGTATATTATTAAATTCCTTTTCTTTAGTTGATATCTCATGTGCATTTTATGTTACGACATTTCTATAAAAACGTCTGTATGTAGAAAACTGTAATATAGAAAAGTTTGTCTTATGTGGAAAATCAGTAATTTGTGTTCAAGCAGGTGAATTTATGAGCCTTACGTTTGCTAAATATAGTGTGCGGGGTTGCCTCAGTGCAGCTAGAACCGCATGTTTTTTTCATTGTCTCTCCCTCAGATGGGCTACCTTTTCCACCACTGTAGAGCCCCATCTGACCACGCTTGTGATAACATATGAGACCTTTAATACAGTGCTTTCTCGTTTCTCCTTCCATCCTATGCATCCCATGCTGTTGGCCACCTTGTGTGCTTACATCTTTCGGAGTATTTTCCTACCACAAGGTCATGAGAGAGCCCTCGACTCTACCTGCTTAACCGCTCTCCAAAGCAGCCGTTGGCATTTGGTAGGGGGGAACAAATTATACCGGCTTGGTTTCCAGAGCCACAGAACCCACCACATTAATACAAGTTAGTTTTACTATAAATCGCCTCCGCCACCTGGATGTGCGATTGGATACTTCCCTTCACTAAGGTATAAGACCCAATGGGTGTTTTCCATCTTATCTAGTGCTTTTTGGAGGCAAGAACAAAATGTTTTAGTGCAAAACTAAGAACTTCATGTTTTCAAAATAGCCCTAACATTTATACATGTTTATACATGTGACTTAGTTTAATTTTATGTGACGTTAGTGTCTAGCGTCAAGTGCTGAAGTAGATTTCTTCTAGTTGTCTTGATTGTTCATCTCTTCTTTCACAGCACTATCACTTTACTAAAAATGAACTTTATCTTGTGAAAAACTTACTTTTTTCGTCGGACGCGTTTCATGACTAAAAGCTGAAGAAGGCGGATACTTAAGCCGAAACGCGTCCGACGAAAAAAGTAAGTTTTTCACAAGATAAAGTTCATTTTTAGTAAAGTGATAGATTTCTTCTGTTCAGTGCCCAAGTCATGTTTTCAATACAGGCCTAACATTTATACATGTTTAATGTGACTTAGTTTAATTTTATGTGACGTTAGTGTCTAGTGTCAAGTGCTGAAGTAGATTTCTACTGTTCAGTGCCCAAGGAAAAATACATTTATTATACTATATAATCAAAGGTAAGAGATTTATACGTTAGATCAAAAATGTTCACTAGCCAAAATTGAAAGGTGAGTTCATTCTTACCGTTGTTACAAATCAGACACTAAAACTGTCAGTGAAGCCACCGACGATGGTTTCCACGAGCGTTACTTGAATGTTTGACGGCAGTCTTTCAACAATGGACCGGCCCAACAGCCCAGTTTAGCCAGGTTTTACATGAGATGACATTATCCCTGAAATCGTACGTTCTATATTAAAATTGGTAGGATGGCAATTATATAAATTGCTGATTGAACTGACGAACCTACGACCAACACAGCAGTAATTTGAAATGTTGTAAAAAAAACAAATTTGTTAGAAATATAACAAAAGAAAGAAAGAGGAAGACCAAATTGTGTTTCAAGTTACATAATAAGTTAAGAAAGATTGTGCATAGGACGCTTTGGAAATGCCGAGGTGCAAAAACATGAAGTGACTACAGAAAAAGCTAATATTCCGGAAACTCCGGGAACCTTTCAAAGTGAGTACATGACATGATGCGAAAATTTATAAATTGTAACAATAATACAAGTCCGTGTCCGTACTCCTGTGTTGCTCGGTTTCCAACACATACCATCACAGAGTAGCTTAATTTTTTTCGAATCCGGTTTTAAGTCCACACTTCATTAGACAATGTAGGCTTACACTATTGCATTCTTGATGCATGTATGTATGATCTTCACAAAAAAGAACAACTATCATTTGATAATTCACCGACATAAGCACTATAGCACTAGACTAGAATATTCACGATGGTAACAATTTTTCTGCAATCCGTTTGCAAAAATTAAATTCATAAATTATCTTACTTTTTTTTTCCTTCTCTCGCTCTCGTTCTCTCTCTCTCTCTCTCTCTCTCTCTCTCTCTCTCTCTCTCTCTCTCTCTCTCCCCCTGTGTGTGTGTGTGTGTGTGTGTGTGTGTGTGTGTGTGTGTGTGTGTGTGTGTGTGTGTGTGTGTGTGTGTGTGTGTGTGTGTGTGTGTGTGTGTGTGTGTGTGTGTGTGTGTGTGTGTGTGTGTGTGTGTGTGTGTGTGTGTGTGTGTGTGTGTGTGTGTGTGTGTGTGTGTGTGTGTGTGTGTGTGTGTGTGTGTGTGTGTGTGTGTGTGTGTGTGTGTGTGTGTGTGTGTGTGTGTGTGTGTGTGTGTGTGTGTGTGTGTGTGTGTAACATAAATGGGTGAAATTATGATGAATTTTATATCGATAGTAAAATAAATACTACTGCGAACTTTGTATATGTTTACGAGTATGATGATATTAACATCTAGAAATTACAACTTGTACGGTAAGCCATTACGTAAGCATTTAATTGAAATAATCAAATATAAAGGTTTTGTAAAACATATAAAAACACTTGGTAAGTTTCACAAATTTTTTAATTAACTCTGACAGCTGTTTCGACTAACTTAAGCCATTGTCAAAGAGCGAGTGAATGAAATTACTGAACACAGGATGTTAGAGTAGTGTAGGTGGTAAACATCTGTTTAGGGCGTATCTGGAACATCTGTGTTGTGATGGCGAGGGGTGGGGAGTGTGTGCATGAGACAAGGGAAGGTCTGGTGTCTTTAAAAACTAAATACAATCATGAATGCAAAATATAAAATTAACTGAACTAAATATAAACTGAATGCAAAATTTAAAATAATGATGAACATTCAAAATAATATAAAATAAACTAAACTAAATAACAGATTTTAATAAAGGGGATACACAAAATTCAGTCTGTTCATTGGTTAAATTTTTGTTATTTTTTATTGCTTTTTTAATTTCTAAAATTTCTAACAAATCCATTTTTCTACCTTTTTGTATGTTGTGGAGTAGTGTTATGTTTTTTGTGTCTATAAAGTGATTGTGTTGTAAGCAATGATCTGCAAAACCTGTATTAGATGTATTGGTTAAAATCGCCTTCTTATGTTCAGAAATGCGATGTTTCAGAGCACGGCCACATTGTCCGATATAAATAGCATCGCATTCTGCACAGTGTATTTCATAAACTCCATTTTTCTCCAGTGTATTAGATTTTTCTTTATTATTGACTAGTAGTGAAAAAAGATTACGTTTGTTTACTGATACCATGTTAAGACCATGGTTTTTTAACCTATTATTAATCTTATCTGTTATACACGGAATGTAATTTGTTAAGTGAAATTTTTTGTTACCCTGATCTGGCTCTATGGAATAAAATTCTTTTAAAGTAATTTTCTTCTGTTTTTTTTTTAAATTAAAGAGTTAATTATTCTTTCATCATAACCGTTATTTTGTGCTATGGCTTTTATAATATCTACCTCTTTATTGAAATTTTCTTTGGATAAAGGAACTATAAGGAGACGATTAACCATTGCATGGAAACTGCTTAATTTTATGTGCCATGATGTTAGTGATTGTTTATGTATAACGGTATCTGTAAAAGTAGGTTTTCTATATATCTGAAAACTAAGATTATTTTGTGATCTAGTAATGGTAAGATCCAAAAAATTTAAACTTTTCATATTTTCTGTTTCAAGTGTAAATTGCACGCTACTATAAAAGGAATTAATATAATCTAAGAACATATGGAGCTGTCTATCTGTTCCCGTCCAGATACAAAATATATCATCAACATACCTTGCCCAATGAAAAACATATTTTATGTTGGGGTTATCAGATGTAAAAATGTTTTCTTCCAAAAATGTCATAAAGATTTCACTTAATAAAGGTGATAAAGGAGAGCCCATAGGTAAGCCATTAAATTGTTTATAGATTTTATTATTAAACTGAAAATAATTTTGTCCTATGCAAATATCTAAGGCCGAGAATAATTCTTTTTTCTGATCACTATTTAAGGTTAAAGTATTTTGTATATGTGAGGAACAGATAGACAACAGAACATCTACAGGTATAGACGGAAATAAATTCTTAACATCAAATGAAACTAATTTTGCATTCAGTGGTAAATGTACATTTTTTATATTATTAACTAATTGTAAAGTGTTTTTAATAGCATACTTTGGGTTAAAGTTAATATATTTTGGCAATAATTCATTAAGTTTTTTACAGACTTTATATGCAGGTGCAGTTACATATGAAACAACTGGGCGCATGGGACAATTAGATTGTCTAAAAGATTCAGATAAGTACATAGTTAACAGTTTAAAACAAAAAATTAATTCAAATAGTTTAGTGGTTTGCAAAGCTGATAAAGGCAATACAATTACAATAATAAATAGGAGCGAATATATTGAAAAGACAGAACTTCTCTTCAGGAATGACAATTTCAAGACATTAAATGATCCCACTAATAAGTTTCAAAAACAAATAAAATCACTTATTAAAAATTGCACTAATATATTTTCAGACACAAAAAGTTTCATGCTAACTATGATGAACCCAAAAGCTCCTGTTTTGTATAGTTTACCAAAAATACATAAACCTAATTGTCCCATGCCCCCAGTTGTTTCATATGTAACTGCACCTGCATATAAAGTCTGTAAAAAACTTAATGAATTATTGCCAAAATATATTAACTTTAACCCAAAGTATGCTATTAAAAACACTTTACAATTAGTTAATAATATAAAAAATGTACATTTACCACTGAATGCAAAATTAGTTTCATTTGATGTTAAGAATTTATTTCCGTCTATACCTGTAGATGTTCTGTTGTCTATCTGTTCCTCACATATACAAAATACTTTAACCTTAAATAGTGATCAGAAAAAAGAATTATTCTCGGCCTTAGATATTTGCATAGGACAAAATTATTTTCAGTTTAATAATAAAATCTATAAACAATTTAATGGCTTACCTATGGGCTCTCCTTTATCACCTTTATTAAGTGAAATCTTTATGACATTTTTGGAAGAAAACATTTTTACATCTGATAACCCCAACATAAAATATGTTTTTCATTGGGCAAGGTATGTTGATGATATATTTTGTATCTGGACGGGAACAGATAGACAGCTCCATATGTTCTTAGATTATATTAATTCCTTTTATAGTAGCATGCAATTTACACTTGAAACAGAAAATATGAAAAGTTTAAATTTTTTGGATCTTACCATTACTAGATCACAAAATAATCTTAGTTTTCAGATATATAGAAAACCTACTTTTACAGATACCGTTATACATAAACAATCACTAACATCATGGCACATAAAATTAAGCAGTTTCCATGCAATGGTTAATCGTCTCCTTATAGTTCCTTTATCCAAAGAAAATTTCAATAAAGAGGTAGATATTATAAAAGCCATAGCACAAAATAACGGTTATGATGAAAGAATAATTAACTCTTTAATTTAAAAAAAAAACAGAAGAAAATTACTTTAAAAGAATTTTATTCCATAGAGCCAGATCAGGGTAACAAAAAATTTCACTTAACAAATTACATTCCGTGTATAACAGATAAGATTAATAATAGGTTAAAAAACCATGGTCTTAACATGGTATCAGTAAACAAACGTAATCTTTTTTCACTACTAGTCAATAATAAAGAAAAATCTAATACACTGGAGAAAAATGGAGTTTATGAAATACACTGTGCAGAATGCGATGCTATTTATATCGGACAATGTGGCCGTGCTCTGAAACATCGCATTTCTGAACATAAGAAGGCGATTTTAACCAATACATCTAATACAGGTTTTGCAGATCATTGCTTACAACACAATCACTTTATAGACACAAAAAACATAACACTACTCCACAACATACAAAAAGGTAGAAAAATGGATTTGTTAGAAATTTTAGAAATTAAAAAAGCAATAAAAAATAACAAAAATTTAACCAATGAACAGACTGAATTTTGTGTATCCCCTTTATTAAAATCTGTTATTTAGTTTAGTTTATTTTATATTATTTTGAATGTTCATCATTATTTTAAATTTTGCATTCAGTTTATATTTAGTTCAGTTAATTTTATATTTTGCATTCATGATTGTATTTAGTTTTTAAAGACACCAGACCTTCCCTTGTCTCATGCACACACTCCCCACCCCTCGCCATCAAAACACAGATGTTCCAGATACGCCCTAAACAGATGTTTACCATCTACACTACTCTAACATCCTGTGTTCAGTAATTTCATTCACTCGCTCTTTGACAATGGCTTAAGTTAGTCGAAACAGCTGTCAGAGTTAATTAAAAAATTTGTGAAACTTACCAAGTGTTTTTATATATTTTACAAAACCTTTGTATTAATATGTTTCACCAAGTGCCCAACGAGCCATCAATTAATATCATAATCAAATATGTCATTCAGTTAGCTATAATTCCAATTTTAATTAATTCCGCTGCTCGAATGCACGCCATTGCGATTAACAGCCTTTATTTTGTACCAAAAAGCTTCAACAACTCTATATTGAAAACACACGAAACATCATGTTTGCCATCAGTTCACTGTACACTGACACAATATTGATACCTTGCCAGTACAGGTTAGGAAATATTAAATAAGGTTATTTATTTATCAGTACTTCTGTCTACATTTCCGTCTACTTTTTTTCTTCTCCATTCTTTCGCAATTAAGCCTGTGGTTTGTTGGGGATTCTTCAGTACTGTGGTAACGTGTCCCTCCATCCGAGGTTTGGCTGTAATAAACTCATTTTCGTCTTTTATTATCCTGTCTCCAATTATCTTTACTATTCCTGTGTCCTCAGTATGATAAACCTGTTTATTCCAATAAAGTTTCTTCTTTATTAGGCCTACTAAATTGTCCTCATGTTCAATTTTAGTTTATTTCTAATTGTGACACTGCAAACTTAATTTCTTAGCAATTTCTGAACCATTTCCCTAAAAAAAGTACTTATTTGTATTGGCTCTCATAAACAATTTTTTTGTCAGGTCATAATTTTGAGTGGATCAATCTAGGTTCTTACGTATATCATGAGGGTGTTTACTTGGGCTCGATGAATATCTCTTTTCATCTGACATTATAATCTTATTATATTTAGTTATACATTAGCAACATTAAATATAAATTTTAAATAACCTTTCTGTTTAAAGACTAATGTGATTTTTAACTGAAGTACAATATAAAAAAATGATGCTTTGTTTTCCTGGTAATAGTATATTAACTTAATAATACTCATGGTATGTAAACAGCCCGTGGTCTTTACTGTAACCTGAGAGAAACCCGTTCCTGAAGACTTCCTCGTTAATTCAATCTGAAAATTCTTAATAGCATTTGTACGCTGAAGGAGTTACCAAAGAGGACTTACAAAACTGAACCTGAAACAAAAACAAAACTTGTTTTCACTATACGAAAACAAATCAAACAATATATAGTTGTATTTTAAAGGCATAAACATTACGTAACAATATGCAACTTAAAATTGTGGCCTTTACCTTAAAAGCTTGATAATTTTCATTTCTTCTAAAATTATTTAACATATAAACGGAAAAATGTTGTTCTCAAGGTATTCACCTACGATTAAACAACCTAAGCATTTCATATAATGCAGACAATTTCTTTTCTGCTACTTTTTGATATTGACCTAATTTTCGTTAGTTGCACAGTGAACGTATATACCTATTGTTTTTATCACTTCATAAGAAGGGAAAACTGTGACAAAGTCTACATTGCAACAACATAGCAAAAGATACATGGCGATCTAAAACTTACAATTTATATAATAACTAAACAAAGCAATGTACTTGAAATAAAAAGACATCCTAGCAACAACTTTGGTGTCTCTGAACGAGAACAGGAAGGACGACAACATGTAATATATTGATATGGTGATATAGAACAGTTCACAAAATATATTAAGAAATACGTTGAACTAGCTTAGGATTATGAGAGAAAAAAGTCTGTGTTATGTGTTGTTTTGAATTGCTCGTACCAAGTATTTACAATGCTAATGTTCCCTACGTAACATATGTGAGGTCCATTTCATTTTATTATGTTATTATTTTAATACCCCCAAACAAATTGTAGAAGCATTCGAATCATGTAACTGTACTGATAGGCTAACAGTACACAACAGCATAATAATACAGATTTAGCGAATAAATGATTATCATAAAGTATCTAACATTCGACCTTGTTATTAAAAGTTGTTACCATTATTTTTATATGAAATTACAGGGATAGAATCATATAAACATATACTGTAGATATACTTACCTTAAACTATGCATATTGTGAAAATTAACTTGTGTTTAGCCAATAAACGTTTGCAGTCAACAAAAGTCGTCTGTTTGCTTCATGTTGACAGTTAATAAGGAAGCACAAAAGAGGAAGCAATA
The DNA here is from genome assembly GCA_034769895.1 of Magicicada septendecula. NCBI lineage: Eukaryota > Metazoa > Arthropoda > Insecta > Hemiptera > Cicadidae > Magicicada > Magicicada septendecula. Next base: position 431,248,465 of record CM068371.1, read on the forward strand.
AAATACAGATTAAGGAGAGAGGATTAGGATGCTTGGGAGTTTCATTTCCTTTTCAACACGCAGACTTTCACGATACAAAGAAGCCGTTTACAGACTTATGATTTCTTTATTTCCAAGAAATTTTATTTAGGGCAGCTACAAATTTTATTTTACTGGAAAGGCTATTTCTGCGTTTAAGACAAGAAAATTCTCCGAAAAAATAACACCATTACAGTTGCAGAGTTGAGTATACGAAAAAGTTCTTTCGTTTCCCTTCCAAATAAACAAAATATATGATTGTGTAAAATTATTTGTATTACGTAATTTGTAACGGATAACTAGGTATTTATAACTACTAAATATGTTACATTAACTAAATTACACAAGGCTTCTTCGAGAAGTCATAGTGAATTGAAAAGGCTTTAATACAACTTAAAAAAATTTATTTAAAATTGTATGCGTTTCAGTGAGCTGACAGTTATCGTCGTCGTCGTCGTCGACGACATGTCCTTTACCGGCTTAAGTTAATGGAACTCTTCCGCTTCACCCAACGTTTCAGTGGGCAAAATTCCTAGATATAATTTTCCTTACATGGACTGACTACTAGCCCAGTCGCAAAGCCTCCAACTAGGAGGAGGACCCTCTTCTGTTGGGTGTTATTATACCTTCTTAGCCAAAGGGCTCCAGTTTTAGGGCGCCAGGGACTCGCCCTTACCCTAGGTGGCGTTACGTTCGTTGTTCTGATGCTGGTTGCTTCTTAATATTAACGCTGCTCACTACTAGCCTCAATGAACACTTTAAGAACTGAAGCCACCCCGTTCCGTTGACGGAGTACAGGAGAGATAAAAATGACAAATGACGATGCGCAGGGACATTGGTGTACACCAGAAAAGACGTTGTGGAACATACTTCGCCTGGGTTTACAATTGAGACCTGTGCGACAGTGGAGAGCCTGCCAGTAGCTACGCCACCACCGGCATAACCCACAACTTTGTAGAGCACGTAAACTTTGGCGCCGCATGGACACTGCTACTATAAGGCAAAGTCTCCTGAGGAGGCAATTTGATAATCTGAATTATATAAGTTTCACTACGTATTATGAATTTGGAGTAAAATTATGTAATGAAATTTTCAGTACAATTATGAAAAATTAATCAAATATGATCAAAATCTTTTTTACAAATGTATTATAAACATTGTAGCGCAAAGAAAGAATTTTTTAAAATAACTTTATATATTATTATTATTCCGGCTGTTCAATGTTTACATATTTTCCGGAACCAAATGTCGCAGAAGTTATTGAATTCTCATCTTCCACTGCTGCTTGCCAATCCTAATATCATCTTCAATTTCTCATTCCCTCAGTATAGTCTGAATTGAATTTCTTCTATCCAGGTGATAGGTGGTCTTCCTCTTTTCTTTCTTCCTGGTGGAGTTCATTCCATAACTCTCCTTGGCAATCTTTCCTGTGCCATTCTTTTCGTATGTCCATAACATTGTAATTTTTTTGTTTGAATAAAACTTTATATATTATATAAGTAAATTCTGGTGATAATGTTACATTTTATTTAAATTCACTTTTTATTAAGCTGTCGTCCGAGATATCTATAAAGAAGTGAACATGAGAAAACGGATAAACACTAACTAATGTGCTACATTAGTAAATTGATGTACTGAATTTTATATTCATGCACCCAAGAATGTAAGCATTTAATACTGTCATTTGTCTTTATGCCTCTATTAAGTAGTTATAGTTTTAAAACCACGTTTAGCTTTCCGTATCTTGATTTTAATAAGAAGAAAATAATATTTAATGTGAATTTTTGTATTTTCTTCCCACTCATATTCACAATTTCAAGAAAGCTTTTGCTAATCCATATTTCGTGACCATAAAGGTGTATGGGTCAGACTTCTTCTTCTTCTTCTTCTTCTTCTTCTTCTTCTTCTTCTTCTTCTTCTTCTTCTTCTTCTTCTTCTTCTTCTTCTTCTTCTTCTTCTTCTTCTTCTTCTTCTTCTGTGTCTTGTTGTTGTTCTTCTCTTTAAGGATTATGCTACATAAACCTGTTCCGGCACCCATCTCATCCACGGACATCCCACGTCTCTCCTAACAGTGGCTTTATAGTTCGTGCCGCTTTTGGCAATCGATCCTGTCAGCCTGTGCAGATGATCCCACCATAGTCTTCTGAAAGCTGAAATAATTTTATTTCATCTACTTCGCGTTCTGCTGTGATATCTTCATTCCTTTTTCTATCTTGCGTGTATAGTTTAAAGTACTTCGAAGAAACTGCATTTCAGCACTGTAAATCTTGCCGCATTCCGTTTTTGTCACGACCCACGCCTCACTCTCATATGTCAATGTGGGTATTGTGTATTGCAATTGTCTTATAAAATTTAATCCTTGTTCTGTGTCTTGTTTTATTTCTAAGCTTTCTAAGAATCTTACCACAAACATTCGAATCTTTTTCCGTTTCTACATTCGAATCCAGTGTCCTACTGCCACAGTTTCTAGACCTTACTCCGAGGCTGCTTTTGTTTCTACAATTATTATTACGTTTTACATGCACGGGTTACTGGCCTGTTGCAGAACCCCCTACCAGGAGGATCACTTGACATTTAAGGAGGACGCCCTACCAGGTCTGACTTATTTGCTCATAATCAAACCATTAAATAATGAATTAAATTTATGAAATTAAACCGGTAGTGATAAATTAACTTATAAACACAAGAATTGAAAGGTATAGGCTAATAGGGTAATGTTTTGGTATCGCTGAAGAGATGAAACGTAAGGTCAAGTTGACATCAAGAAGCAGTGGTGTGTCGTGGGTACATAACACATGTTGCCGGTTGTAATAGGCCTATAACACAGAATAAATCGGAACACAAATAATAGAAATAAAAATAATAAAGACAAACAGAGAAACACCTGACTAAACGAACTAAACACAAATAGGTACCTAGTATCTGCTGCACGTCAGTTCCGAGAACGAACATATCTGCCAACTGAGCGTTTTGCCGGTTTATACAGCGGCAACACATTGGTTGGACGAGTGTGTGTCCCCTTCCACAGTTTGTACAGTGACAACTAGTACGAGGTCAATGACCGTACGCAGTAAAACATTGCCGATGTCTGAGCCGGCAACACAAGACGGTGCAAATGCCCAGCAGTTTGAAAGCAATGCTACGCTTTTCTTCAAGTTTCTCTACTAATATTGTTTGGATTTTAAATTATTCAACAACTAAAGTATTCATTCTGTGATATAATTAATATTATTTTCTCTTATTTCCAATACTGTTGCCGCCGGCAACAGCGGTTACATGGACGTCACGCTACTGCCAACAAGTGCATTTCAGAAATGTTTTCAAACCTGAAAGACACATTGGAATGATTGTTATCCTACAGGGATTACTTTGAAAGAAGCAGCATAAATACAAATGGATAAAGATATTATTTTTTATATAAGGAAAAACCGAATGAACATGAAGGCGTTTACTTTGAGGTGTCAACAAGTGTTGATTTTGTATGTATGTCCCCGTAAGCGCGCGCACCAGTGTGTGTGTGTGTGTGTGTGTGTGTGTGTGTGAGAGAGAGAGAGTGTGTTTCCTGATGGAAAGAGAAAAGGGAGATTCTGAAATGAAAATGATTCTCCCTACAATATAGAGTAGAGAGAGCTGACAATGAGATCCGCGGTAGACACAAACGTTACTTCCCATTGCCGTGACGACAACGTGTCGTCCCACGTTTCACTTAAGTAAATATATTTCCGCCATAGTCAAGAGAGAACACATTACTGCCAGCATAATATGGCAATGTGGAAACGGGTAGGTTTGTTATATATTTCAAACCATTCCTTCCAAAATGTAATCTCTAAACAATATTTTAAGGTCTGTATGCCCCACAAAAATCAATTATATTAAACTAATTAAAAATATTAATACAATAACAATGTTTTGAAAGCTAGTTACGTAGAATTTCATATAATCAAAAATAAAATATTATTTTATTTGTCTGTAATAATAAACTGGTGATGAAGTAGTAAAGTAGCGGAAAGTATAACGAGAATGAAACAAGAGGTATGTTTTATTTGGTTCTCTCAAAGATCGCTTAAATATGAGCGTTTTTGGCCAGAACGTTTCAGCATTAATGCGAAAAGAAAATCCTCATTCATGAATCCTGCAGGGAAGTACTGTATATTAAGGCCAATACTCTATTCCATATATACATTCTAACGTCCAGATCAATTATGACGGTGATATTCGCAGAAGACACAGACATCCTAGCCATTTAAATGCTACTACTGCTTCGGATCACCTATAAAACCGGTTAAAGAGAAGGCGATTAAAAGCATCTATATCGACTCATCTAACAGTCAGGTTGAAACTAGATAACTGTGAGGTTAAATAATTCTCAACTGTACGGGCAGAAGATGGAAATATCTCGGTATGAATCTGTATGCGCGTCTTACACGGCGAAAACAAATAGTAACAAAAAACGAACAGCTTCAACATACGTTTAGACTTATGTATTGGTTTCTTGGAAGGAGGTCACAAATGTCCCTAGAGAATAATCTTCTTCTCTATAAGACTATTTTGAAAGTAATGTGGACATACGGCCTACACCTATGAAGGGAAACAAGTAACTCAGACATAGAGATTATGCAGCGTTTCCAGAAAATGTTACTTAGGGCAATGCCACCGTGCACCTCCATTCTAAAACACGACATACATAAAGACCTCCAGATAGCTTCTGTGCGAGACGAAATTAAACATTACTAGACTAAGTACAAGCGTAAACTAACAGAGCACCCCACGAGGTGACAAGAAAGGTGCTGGATGACCCATGACACACAAGGCAATTAAAACGGCTCAGACAAAAGGCCGTACCAATCAGATATTTTTGACATTATTTTGACATCATTTAGATTATTTTAGATTTGACATTAATTTAGATTTTACATTAAAGTAAGGGTGGAGTAAATTTGGAGAACCTTTCACTTGTCATGTATTGGATTCTCTTTGCTTTTATTCATTTACTTTGCTTAATATTACCAAATATACTTGTAACTGCAAAAATAAAATAAAACTAAAAAAAACAAAAAAGGACCTCTTTATACTAGTCGTCAGAGGTCACTTCCAAAGGTTTCTTATTTTATATGCAACTAAATAATATCAGATTTTTGCACCTGTCAAATTGTTACAAACAACATATTATAGGAACAAAACGGTACGTCTTTTCATTATTTTATCAAAAAAAATAAGATATGCAGCTCCACACTTTTGCGTCTCTCAAACAGTTGCAAACATAACATAGGAACGAAACGGTAAGTCTTTAATATAAATTTTGAAGACTAGTTAACCGCCATCAAACTTAGAAACAAAGAAGTTTTAAAACTTGTGGTAAACAGATTTATCTGTAACTGTACAGAGACTATTTCAAACAAAATGATGTAAAGAACTTTTGGGTTTACGTTCTCCGGTGTAAAGTTTAACCTATTTAAAAACTAAACAAAATCAAATCCTCTCGAAGTGTCTCTCATTCAGTTGCATCGCGATAAGTTATGAATCTGTTTAAATTCATTTTACAATATGTTACATGGATTTAACAATGTGACAACCATGTACCATGGCGCCATAGGAGTTAAGAGATAATTTGGAAAATTATGTAATTAATTGGGTGCATTGATAGTACATTAGGTATGATGTTTCTTGACACACCCATTTGACTCTATAGTCCTCTATTCTGTGTCTTTTGACCTCACTATAACTGTTTATTCTTTGTTACTTTCACCAATTATTCATGTAACCTGTATTTTGTTTGTTATTCTATTAATTTTTATAAATAAACCCTTATGTATCTTCTAGCATTTTAATAAGCATAGGTTCTTGTAGCATAACCTATTAACCATAGTGCATACACATTCTTTATCTAAAAAGTGGCAGATCGAATGCTAACATATTAAAACTTATATTCATGTAAGGAACATTTATGAGTTGAAATAACATTGTTATAAATACTCGTTTTCAACTAAGCAACAAGGAAAAACGTTCCGATTTCGTATAAGCATAAAATAATACTACGTTTTTATTCATTTAATGTACAATGCTTTTGTTTAATAATCTAGGGTTTATTAATAATTTTCTTTTCCTCTAAAAATACACTTTACCATAGCCGTTTTATAGCTCCAAGATAACAGTAATACTTGTATAATTTTCTTTAGAATAGAAAATATTGTCATTTCTTACGTCTATATTGTCAGTTTTATACGTCTATATGGAATCTGCTAGTTTACTGAGGTACATAACCTAGCGTAGCATTAAAGTAATACGATAAATAATAAACCTGTGACAAAGTCACAATAAGCTCGGTTCGCTGCGCTGGTTCACTCGAATACCATCAATAATATAGACATAAAACAAATTTACTAGTAACATTTTATACTTAATTTATGATTTAATAAAATGCTCGAATATAATTAAATGTATTATTTGTAACCAGTAATAATTTTCACTTTTAATTAAGTGGCCGGTTTGCAAAAGTATATAATAGTTTAACAGCTGTAGGATGAAAATAAACTTCTTATCATCAAGTTTACCACAGAGGTGTTATCTCTTATCTGCTCAGTAAGAAAAACGTAACAGTATCAAGCCCTAGGCTAATAATATAGCTGTAAAAAATCTAATAGATACGTTTGTAGTTATTGTCAATTTGCTTTAAAAGTACATATACTATATTGTAAGAGTTTTAAAAACTGTAAAAGGTTTCCTTAATTAATTGTCAGGTATTTATATCGTTAGCAAGGGCATTTCGCTCACAAAATGTATATTTAATGAATATTGCTTTGTATTTGTATTCTTTGAAGTTTGAATTGAATCTCATTTCTCTGTTTAGTAATCTTGATAACAAATAAGGGTAACAAATCTTGATAACCTTGCTACCAATGAAATATTATTAATCAAACAAATACTAGTCCATTCATTAACGTACAGTTAACACAGTACTGGTTCAATTAGTAAGAATTTACCAATTTTATTAGATGTTTTCTTTATTTCCTTGTTGTAAACACAAAAGACTACGATTAGCAAGAGGATTGCAAAAGCAATTAAGACACTTCCGTCACGTTAGGGCAGTTTACATCATTTTTACAGAATTTAACGTTCGTTTACAAATTTCAACGTTCATTAGTCTTCAACCGTATACCGTGAACAAGTAGTCTAACGCATCAAAACAATTCACTGTCAAATCTAAACTCTGCATCCAATAGGGTCAAAAGTTTGGACGATTGGACGATTGTCATTTGCGTATGTAGCAAAATCAAAACAAAAATTTTAATTAAACCCTTGTAACGCGGAAAACTAAAAATTGCACAAACGTTTTGATCAAACCACGTATATTATGAGGTAAAGCAAAACTGGATCATAAACTACTCGCATTATTGTAAAACTATTTACTAAATTTCGTACCAAACGTCAAGAATGTAATAGATCTACAGTATCTCAAAATTCTCGTAATTACTCAACAATAACGTCGCGCTCTATGACAAATGTATTAAGTTTTTTTTAAGAATAATACTTCATTAGTATCATGGAAAATATAGGCTACTAAATCACAAGGTATGCTAATTTTTACTTCTTATCAAACTCGGTAATTACTATGTGACAACAGATAATCTATAATAACGACAGGATTCATCTTTTAAATCATTTTCAAATCCCCCTAGTCAGTTAGTAGTAAACTGAAAATAGTTTTAAGACCAAAAGTGAAGTGATATAACAACAAATTTTGTATGAAAGTTTAATCCAGTAACGGCAGGTAAGAAATATCAATGTATAGACTTACATATATGTATACATTTAACACACAAAGCGTGTGATTATGTAAGGGTTTCTCTGCATCCGCTCGCTGGAAAAATTCTACCAGAGATTAATAGATAAATATGCAGATATACATACGCACTTAATCATTCATCGCTGCACCTTCGAGTATATTCATATAAACTTTGTTATACTTCATCAAATAAGGTTAATAATACATTGTAAATGTAACTATTTAAAGTATATAGCTTATTTTTCATTAAATTTTAGCAGTTACTAAAGCAAATGGTACCATCTTTATTCAATATTAAGAATACTGTACACTGCAGCAATCTTGATTTTAAATTTTGATTAATTTAATCCTAATCTAAATTAACCTTAACAAATTTATTACATAAATTCTAGTAATAGAATCTGATTATCCAATCCGCTATGTACGTATTGTAACGGCCACACAACACTGAAATGGTAAAATTGTATCAAGTCAGATTTCTTTTCTTGAAACTGAGAACCTTGGAAGTAATTTTCTCCTCTCAAAGCCTTCAAGCACGTACCTCATCTAAATATTATTTTGTGCTTTCAAAACTGTAGACTACCTTACATGATACAGAGAATATAAATTGTCATCATTCATTCTAGATCAGTGGTTTTTAACCTTTCCGGATCCGCGTACCACTTTGGTCTTCCGCGTTCATTTCGAGTACCACCGGATCTTAAAGAAACGTTATTGGGGTTTTCTCAATACAAACCTTGATACAACATGAATAGTATATCTTATTATTCCTAGTCATGTATAATTATTTAAATCTAATACATAGAATTTACAAAACGGGAACTGATTTTTAAAATTATTTTCCGGTTGGCTCTATGCTAAAATAAAGTATGAAGTTTTTCAAAATAATTAAATGATATACCATTAGATTTATAATTAGTTTGATACCATAGTAGCAATGATTCTTTATGGTGTTTTGTCATGACGATTCCATATAGGGCGCGGCCTGCAGGTACAATGTAAATTTATTTTTGTAAAGCAATTTTAATATTTAATTGCAGGTACAATGTAAATTTATTTTTGTAAAGCAATTTTAGTATTTAATTGTTTCCATTAACAAATTTATTTTGACGGTTTAATCGTCAAGATTTCGGAAAAAACAAATAAGTAACATTTTTTTAATAATTTTCTATACTCTCTCTCTCTCTCTCTCTCTCTCTCTCTCTCTCTCTCTCTCTCTCTCTCTCTCTCTCTCTCTCTCTCTCTCTCTCTCTCTCACTCTGTTTGTCTCTTTCCTATGATTACGGGATTGGTTATTTGCTGCTTTACAATCAGTTGTGGTGCATTTCCCATTTCTTTTGTACGGGCTTGTCGTCCATCAGCGCAAACTTAACATCATAAAACCATAATCGCAAAGCACGCATTGGTTCATTTACCATCAGTCGTGCTTTATTGATCCATTCGTTGTTAGGCAGCCTTTAACAGTCATGTACTACAAGGATTTAATGGCTTCATGGAAATTTAAAGTAATAATCTGAACAGAATGTAATTTGTGTTTACACAATGTGGACACGTTCACTGCCTCTCACAATGAGTCCATTGAGATAAAAGCCAAACATTAGTACACAGAACAGTATAATACGAGTAAGTGGAAGTGCATTTAACGTTCTCCAGTGGTTCTGTTATATGGCTCAATACCATCATATGTGTTGAACCCTCCATCTACTGAAGAAAATTATATCCGGATCCATTTCGCTTTTTTATTATCAAACGTGATATACTGTCAGTTCTTCTGATCTGCAGTGATACAATGTAGAATTTTAGGGATGTTCCTTTACTTGCTGAGTTAAGGGTTTGCCTGATGGTCCCGCGAATAAGGTTGTACTTATGCAACTTATGCACCACGTCGTTGCTTGCATTATAAGACACTAAAGCCCAGGTATTCAAAACTGTAAACTTGTTCCAGGACAGCACTATCTAAAACAATTTTTGCCCGTACGGGATCCGTTTCACAAAAAGCCATCACCTTGGTTTTAATTGAGGATATCTGCAATCCAGAGTCTTTGAAGATTCCATTTAACATATGTATACCCACCTGAAATCTGTTTTCAGAGTCCGACAGAATAGCCTGATCGTCCGCAAACAACAAACTGTCAATTGTAGAGTGACCAATCACAAAATGGTCTAGAAGACACATCTGCCAGTTTTGTATGACATCGTCAATATACAAATTAAAAAGGGAAGGTGATAATGGACACCCTTGTCGTACTCCACAATTGATCAGGCCAATTCTAGGAGCTGTTCTCGGTGTCCCTGCTTCTATTAAGAATTTATTCTCCATATACAAACTCTATATTGCTCTAATTAGATGTTGTGGGATCCCTTTCCTTGCCATTACTGCCCATAGTTTGCTCCGATTCACTGTCAAAACCCTTATCGAAGTCGATGAAAACTATGTATGTGGGCAGCTGATACTCTCTACGCTTTTCAATGAGCTGGACTATTGTAAATATACAATCTAAACATGATCTGCCCTTCCTAAAATAGTTCCGGGCCTCTGAAAGTATTGTCTCCGTTATCGCATTCAACCGTGTTTGTAATATAGATGCATATAATTTTTATGGAGTATTGAGAAGGCTGACTCCTCTGTAGTTCCTCCAGTCATTACGATCTTTTTTTTTTTTTGAATATAGGAATTACCTTTGCAATCCGCCAATCGTCAGGAACATGACCAGTGGGCCAGCATAGATTAATGAACTGCAGCAAACGATCATGCAGCAAGGCTGGTGCACACTTTATAAACTCCACGTTCAGCCCATCAGTACCTGGTGTTTTTCTATTCTTACAGCGGTGTATAGCAGCTAACAATTCATCCATTGTTATTGGGTCCACACAATAACTGATATCAGCAAAGGTTGTTTCTTCCAGTTGATCCTGGGTCCTTAGTTGGTCATAGTATTCAAGCCATTGTTGTTCGGAGATATTACTGACCTTCAGGTTATCCCTTTCCGTTCGATTTAAATGCCTTAATATTTTGTAAGCCTTGTTCTGCCTGCCATGTACATCGTGTTCTATATCACTTACATATTTATCCCATGAACTGCTTGATTTTCCTGACTCCTCTTCTGGCAATGGCACAGCAGCGCTTATATTCACACCTTCTCTGAGCAGTGTTTAAGGTTAGATGTTTCAGGTATGCTTGATTTTTAGCATCTATTATGTATCTAATATCGTCATCCCATACCTATAGGCCTCGGTTTCCATACCTTTTACGTCTCGTCCCCAATGCTTCAAATGCTGCTTGTGATATGACATCTCTGAAGTTACCCCATATTTGATTTATATTGCTACTGATGGGTTTTTGTTGTGCAAACTGACTCAACCGGATCTGATATTTCTTATACTTTATCTTGGAGCAGGTGTACTTTAAAGTTTGTTTGGAGCACTGGTGCTCTGTAGATGGAGCCTTTCACCACCTACCTGGAATACTAATTTTTGATATGAGCAGAAAATGGTCAGTCTCAACGTCACATTTATTTGATTAATTCTGACTAAAAATATAATTTAGAGAAAGAACATAAAATATATTTCGTCATTAGATTTACTAATATTTAGAAATATAATCAGTGTAAAACTTTTAATTAAGAAAGCTGTGTTAGTGGTATAATCACAAACAGAATTATCACTGTTGTACACTACTATAGACAAATTATTCCGATTAGTGCTTTCAATTCATCGTCAGATCGGAAATAACGAGAGAATAAAACCAAACTATTCACACACCCCACCAGTTATTTTAAAAGTAATAAATAACACAGTCGAAAGGAAGCTTAGGGAGGAGTTAGAAACATTGAAAGAAAGAGAAAAAGGGTTAGACAATTTAATAAATACTAAAACTAAATTTGATAATGAAGAGATATTTTATAATATAATTAAAAAGTAAAAGATAGCGGACAGATAGATAACATTCAGAATTAAATTGCATAGGCCTATATAGATGTTTTTGAAATAAGGGTGAGTGACCGCGCCCACAAGTGTGAATGAGAAAGCCTTTACAACTTTAGGTTTAAAAAGAATGTAAACACACACACACACACACACACACACACACACGCACACACCGCACACAACACATAAACACAACGAATGTGCTAGAAAAATATGTAACTGGACAGACAATATATAGCATCGGCAAGTTTATAGTTCCATAACAAACATGTTGCATTTTTTAATGTATAAATTCATTTTGCCTATTAAAATTCGGTATGGAGTAATTATTTTGAACCACTTTATATTTCTAAGCGTTTTGTAGTGCCAGTTTTAATATTTCTTGTACTACAATACAAATTTATTTGGTTACTGTAGTTGTAGTATATTCGCCTAAATGTATTTGGCAGACACAGGTATTTAATCTCGCTTTTAAAATATGTTGCCAGAGGAAGTTTTAGACTGTTGTTTTTACATCGGCGTTTTGTGCAAAATTCTCATATTTCTAGAGCAATCAAGTTACAACTTTACGTTATCTACTGAAATGTCAGTCATAAAACTGGATACCTATGATGATTTATCCTATTTCAACAGTTATGTGAGAACTACTTGACTTCGATAGTTTTTGTTAGCTTCAGAAGCTTTAAATAAAAAATCAACTTACGCTCAGTACATATATATTACTGAAATAAGCATTACATAAAATATATTTGGAAAACGCTTGGAGTAAGTTTTGCAAACGAGAAAATAGTGATGGCACTAAATTATATTTATGCACAGTACTTAGTAATGAAACTAAATAAAGGAGTATAAATGGTAGGCGCTGGAGGCTAATTTAGAAAATACAGAATATGCATGAAAGTTTGAATATACAGAATTAATGAAAGTGTGAAACACTGGATAGTTTATAATTACTTGGCATTATAAATTACACTAGGCGTGTAGTTGGATTCAGTTATTAGAGAAGGAAATATGAATGGCATCCAGTGGTTCAATAAATTAGGCCTATGAAAATGTAACAAAAGACAGATGTACATCACAAGAAGCATTATAAATTAACGGGCATTTCTAAAATACAAGCAATGTATGTAAAAACGCTTTAAAAACACCTCTAGAATGCTACAGAAGTGGACTTTCGAAATTTACCTGAAGGTATTTCAAAACGACACATGGTTACGAAAGAGAGACCTGGAAGATAATAGAGCCAATTCACAGTCTGACCGATGCGACGACATAAAAATTAAACAGTTGCTCTGGTATGCGATAGACAAGAAACGATTATCAAAACTGGTACTGCTCTGGCCATCAATGTCCGGAGATAGATCCAGAGGAGAAAAGGAAGATCCATTAGTAAAACTGAATTAACACGGAAATTAGAGAATCAGCCCTATTAGAAAACCTGTGCCTGGATATGCATAGCTGGAACACACTAAAGGATGTTTTGTAAACACAGAACAATAAACGTTTGATCATTCACCAAGTAGACATCATTGTGCCTTTACCAAATTTGTACGTACAAAACGAAATACAAGTAGTCATAGTGAAATAACATTATGTATTGTAATAATATCACATATATAGAAAGCGCACAAAATAAAAAGCGCACGTGTATAAAAATAAAATAAAGCGCACGTAAAGTGTATGTGTGTTTGTTTTGTACTGTATTGTCCACAATTATATATCAATTTTATTGTGCAGTGTAAGTGTTGGTTTACATTATGAACGTCTCGCAGAAATTACGAGAAAAGTATAAACATACGTATGTAAATATTGTGTGTGTGTGTGTGTGTGTGCGTTTATGTTTATATCAGTTTATTTGTTTGTATTATTTATTTATACAAGTCAAACATGTGTCACAGATTCTGACGATACACTTTATTTCTCTGAACCTAAGCAATTAAATCTCTGACACCAATAAAATTTAATAACATATTTTTATAACCCGGCGGTACAATCGTGTGGTTAACGCACAGTGACCTCCCTCAAAATGTAAAGCGTCACATGCATGAATAAAGAAACCTGGATAGATGACCACAAGGCGGCTCGGTGGCCGGGGAAGGGACTTGGTACGGAAGACAGAGATAAACGTTTATATAAGGTCTACTTTTAATATATTTAATGTACTTGCAGAAGAAACGCGATATAACTATGAACAATACAATGTGACACATATTTACTACAAGACACTTTAAGATTAATTATACAGAAATATAAGTGTGTGTATGGGGGGGGGGGGGGGCGCATGCAATTTTGATCCAGGATATTTATTGAGTTAAACTTCACAAGAAAACGTGTACTGAAGTGTTGTGTTAAACATAAGCCGTTGAAATATTTATAGAGTTTTTTAAACAGCCTTCTGAATACGAAACGAGAACTCAGTGGCATGTTGCTGCGGGTTACGCAGAGCAAAGCCACAGATAAATCTGCCAATAAACGTCTAGCCGTCTGCGAAACTCCCCTATGGGTGTTAAAGTATTGCACCGTGATAAGGACGTCTCTCTGGCAATGACCTCCCGACGGCAATGTTGTTTATACCTTTTATATGTTGCTGAACAACAAGACTTCATAGTCCATTACAAAATATTTAAAAGTTATGTCACTGTGATGAGTTTAGAAGTTCGATTCATATTCTTAAGCTTAAAACTTCAATTTTCTATCGTAGTGTATTCACTGTTTATAGCCAAAAGGTACTATACAATTGTATTGTATTGTAATTGCATTGTATGGTACCTTTAGGCTACCAACAATGAATAGACTACAATAGAAAATTGAGATTATAGGTACCATTAGTAAACAATAAGTGTGTGTATATTATAAATAAATCACATTAACATTAGTCTAAAACTTGTTTTCTAGTCTTACTCATAATAAAATTGCTTGCTATGAGTAAGCATTTAAACTTCTTGCTAATGTATACTTTATTTTATACATAGATCAACCATTTGTTGTGAGTCGTGGCTCTTTTAGTTTTAGAAGAACGCATACGTTAACAAACTGATGATATATATATATATATATATATATATATATATATACATATAACTCTCTTACATGTTTACCAATATGCTACACTTAAGTACTGTGGATCCCATACGTCAACTGTTAAATAACGCTGTTTGAACACTCCCGATATTGATCCGACGAATTGCACACCTACTTAAATTTGAAAGTATTACAGGTGATTGAAATAAATCTTTATACCGAAATATCATGCAAAACTGATGGCACACGATATGTGACCAGCAAATTTGCAATTTTTGAATTTCCCGAAGAAGTGTCCTGTTCTGAAACTGGTTCCATCTGATGTCGACGCACTTGTTTGTGAAAGTTTTCTCGTTTTTACGTATGCTGGATGCAAATTTGGGGTAAAATATGACAGTTTATCGGCTAATTTGAGTTTTTTTATGTCAGGTGTTAACCCTTAATTTTATAAAATTTGAACATTCTTCTCTCATGTGCTAATACTTGTGGGACAAGAGTGTTAAAAATTACATGATATATAAACACGTATACATACTGCCGAAAGAATATTGTTATCTTATCTAGTGAAAGTTCGTCAAGTGAATAATTTTGTTATTATTCCAAGCGTAAAAGCTCTTGTTAATGTTATTGCATTACTTGAGATGCAGTTTGTTAACCTGATTAAACTACAACAAAACAGGAAAAGTGCATGTGAAATTTCGGTTATGTTACGTGGCCTCTGTTTAGCCCTCCATTACTCCACAATCCTTTAGTAACTGTTATGACGATGGTATTTGACAAACCAAAAATAAATATGTTTAATAGGTCAAACGTCAGTTAGATGTTCATCTTATTGTTTCAATTAGCAGTCTTTGTAATTCCAAGAATTTACTTGCTGAACTGCTTCTTGTCATGTTCCGGATGAGACCTTTCAGTGTTTCCACCGCTTTTAAGTCCTAAACCACGAACACCATTTTCAAGTAAAAACGATAAAATTGGAGTTAGTTAAATGGACTGCAATTGTAAAAAAATATGATGAGTGTTTCCACGGACATTTCACTCATTGCCTGGTGGAAAACTGATTGTCATTGTAAAGTATTCTAACATGTAACAATCGGTTAATGTTTTTATCCTGTTATATAGAGTGCTATGATTTGACAAGAACGAAGTTTGCAGAGTTTTTATTTGTGTAAAGAATTGAGTTGCGTTGCCAAAGCAGACACGATTTGGGAAATAGTTGTTGTTTTCTGTAATGGTCGTTTACATATGAATACGTTCAAGGGAAATAGGATAGGGCTATATTTTCTACTCATAGCGATCAATGTATTTCATTAAACACGAAATGAAATCCAGAATGAAGGATATTGACGGGACGGAAAGAAAGATATAATTTTTGGATACGTAACATATGAAAGCCAGCTATAAGCTTCATATTTAATGAAGATAATTTACAGTATCAAATTGATGCAATGGTTATAGAAAGTATTTATTTTAAAGGGACATGAAAACAAATTTTGTTGTCATCTGTTGAACAACACATTTGATAACTGTAACACTAAAATCATAACATAAGGAAAACTGAACTTTTTTCATATTAACATTTAGTGCAAATAAATTATTTGTACAGTTATAAAGTCCGTAAACAGGCAGGTGCCTCTAAATCTTTTAAATATTTCTTATTAATTTTTATATTTATAAAATTGATAAGAACAGTTTTTCGCTAATTTTGTAAAACACCATGATTTGCTTTGTGAAAGTATTTGAAAAGAAAGTTTAAATAGGAGGATGTAGTAAGTCAGATTAATGAAAGAAAACCAGAAAACAGACGCTATGCTGTAGACATGCGTCTTTTTTAAAACGTGAAGTCTTTCAGGGTTCACAAAGAGGCTTATATTTTTTCTGTTATTTCCGAGAAATTTTTATTTAAAACAGTTACACTGCTGATAAGATTGTTTGTGTATTCAAAGCTAATACATCTCTTAAGTGAAAACAAAGTTATCATGATTGGTCGAGTCCAAATTAGGCTACTGTACAAAACCCTTTTTATTCCTTCAGTTCTTAGAATGTAGTACGGTATATTATTGTGTGATTAAATTTGTCTTATTAAAAATTCAGGAAAGCGGGGAACCTTGTGTATTCTTTCGCTAACTTCTTGTGTAATATTTTAAAGCAAAATAAAAAGTAAAAGCCCACCTGTAGTTTAAAATAATTTATTGCATATTACCTGATGCCCCCCCAAACAATAATTTAAAGTAATACGTGTCACTGTATAAGTTTGTGGTGATTTATTTGTATAATGTGTCTTGCATTTTGTGTAGATTTAACAAAATGATTTTCAGTGTTAATTTGATATGATAAAACATTTTACTAACCAGGCAACTCTCCACTTTGCAATACTGTGTACGTTTTTCTGGAGCACATAGTCAGATGCATTTATGTGTCATAATGTTGATATAATTTTTGGTTTTCTAGCATTTTTAGAGTCGGCTTAGGCGTTTGTTATCAAATAGAAGTGTAATGAAGAAAGTTGTGTTAGTGGTTAAAATCACAAACAGAATTATCACTGTTGCACACCACTATAAAAAAAATTATTCCGATTAGCGCTTTCAAGCTTCACAGCTCATCGTCAGATCGGAAAATTTTCTAATAACATAATAACATAATTACTAATAGCTATTCCCGATCTGACGATGAGCTGAGAAGCTTGAAAGCGCTAATCGGAATAATTTTTCTATAATGGTGTGCAACAGTGATCATTCTGTTTGTAATTCTTTTGAAGCCTAAAGAATATGACAGTAATTCTGTTTTAATTATAATTAACGTAAAATAAAATGAGTTAGTTTTCTGCTTAAATGTTACTTTTTGTTTCTTAAAGAAAGTAATAAAAAGAATTAAACACCGGTCAAATGTACATAACGTAGGGAATAACCCATTTAAAAAGCAACTAAACTGTGGTCACATTGCCAAAGAAAGTTCAATACTAGTCCAACAAGGCCTATAAGAAGACAAATTTAATTAGCATCCTCTGACTAAATTGTTGAGAAAAGGCTAACATGATCTTAACATGTAAAAAAGGGGATGTACATCAAACAAAGGTATACTGATTGACATGAAAGGTAAACATAACTAGAAATTGACATGACTAGAGGCCCATGGAAAAAACATAATATCTCAGAGAGACGAGGTGGATTAGGCGGTAGACAAGACCCTACTAAAGGTAGGACTTAAGAGACCTCTGTCCAGTGGATAACGCTAGTAAAGCGAAAAAGGCGGCAACAAGCTCTTCTTAACTGATGGCAAGTAATTATAGCCCACTGCCATATTAGGTATTATATAATATAATTGTATATTACGCGAAATGTAGTCTAACGGAAATGTAGTTTCATACCAGACACTGATCATAGTGATCCACGTAATATAAGTAGATTAGACACAATGCTCAGATGCAGATCGGAACTTGGTGAGGACGCATATCAAGACTGTTTTGAATTCCGTTTTTATTGTTGTACCAGTGTTCTCAGAATTATATTACATGTGAAATCAGTAAAGCACAAAAACACTCATAATTATGCTTCTAATTCAGACTACTTAAGCCGATTTTTAATTTTATTTAACTATTTTACTTAACTATTTAAAATTCGGTCATTCTTTTTGAAACACCCTTTTGTACTTTACGTTGTCATAATACGTCAATGAGTGACACAGCTATGTTTAGTGATATAGGCTCTTAGGCTCCTACTATGTGTCGGGTTTATTTTATATTGTTCTTATTATATAAATGCACGCATATTCCTTAATTCGATATCACTCGGCCTTTTAAACATCCGTTACATGAAATCACTGAGTTACTTTTTATTGTCTAAATGAAATACAATATAATATTCAGGAAATCACTTAATATCACCATTTGTGTTAAATACTATACAAATATATCTAAACGTTTATTCAAAATATGTGTAATATCTGAGTTGTGTTAAACAACACAACAGCATGCTAAGTCTCCTCACTAATTGGAAACGCTAGAGACCGTATCCTCCAGTACTTTTATTATACATAGTTCTATTAGTAAATCTGTATTAGTCAGTACGCGTCCTGTGACGCTCACTGCGATCCAAATAAAGTACAAAAGTGCTGCTGCCTAATCTGGCTATTTGGCGCTGACTCAGTTTTCAATAGAAGTCGTTTCCGATTTCATATTATACGGCTTTTCATATGTGACGTTTAACTTATCCGTATCACAATAAAGACAGTTTATGACAGATTTTGTGAAACTGTATAGTTTTTCGTTATGTTATTGAGATTCTTTTAAAGTTTATTGGTCTGTAAAACCAAACGTCGTCACACTAACTACTACAGTAAAACTGTGTATTGATTCTGTAATATCCGGATAGCAGTACGATACTTGTATAGTTAACAACACGTGCGAATGCTATGTAATAAAATTTCCTTGATACTATTAAGTATTCTGTGTTTCATAACCAGATGAAATATAAACATTGAGATAGTAGCCGAACGTTGTTGCATACAATAACGGGTAAAAGTGTAAATGAATTTAATCTGTAATTTGCGTATAATGATGAGATTAACCACCTGTCCAGTAAAATTTTTTCGGACGAAGGAAATTACGCGCAGACTCACCTGCCTGTATAAATTTTTAATACATTATATTCAGGTTTTTACCACTTTATTCGTTAAAATCGTACATAAATATGGACCTTTCTCCAGAAACAGGGTCTCTCACAGCCAAAAATCTTCCTTTCCAACACTCTAAACCAGGGGTCTCCAAACGTTTTCACTTGAGGGCTTGAAGGCCGAATTGAAAAATCTTGGAAGTCAAGCGGGGCATCACACACACACACACACACACATATATATTGTAAACTTATTTTTTTTAAGTTTACAAAATAAGTCAATAAAATAGGTATTTAAATAAAATTTAGCACACTTATCCAAAGAAAACAAATTCATGTATTCAAAATAATGTAAATATAATTAAGGAAAAAATAACATTCAAAGATATTTCTTACGTATACCTACGTATGGGATGTGTGGAGTTCCTTCTGACATATCATGACTGTCCATTTAGGGTCAAATTTTGATGCTCCCCTCATTAGAATGAGTTTCAAGTGTTCGTCTGACAAGTTATGCTGTACTTTGATTTTACAAAGTTTATTTTTGAAAACGTTCATTCAAGGCAGCCAGACGAACAAGCACATTAACACGTAAATGTTTTAAACTTGTACAAAATATTATAACATTTTACTGAACTTATTTCTTGTTTAGTTATTTAGTAAAATGTTATAATATTTGAAGTATTTTGACGATCTATTTAAAAACTGCATGCAGCATCGGCCGGGTTGCCGCTGGCTGGATCCGGCCCGCGGGCCGTAGTTTGGAGACCCCTGCACTAAACACTAAAAAATACATCTTTTATATTCTGCAAATAAAGGAAAGCACGCGCTAGGAAAACACATCTTTATCAAGAGATTTTTCATATCAGAAATTTGATATTTTTCGTTTAACTTTCCTGTTGTCTATACGCTGTAACATGTCAAACATTACACGTGTTTAAGCACGTTTAATAAGGACTCCTCGTTTGTTTTTTGTTGAATGTGTTTCCTTATAAACTCGGGTAGGAGTAGGTATATTGTTACCGTTGAGCTTTAACTTTCTATCTAAATTGAACCTCGCGACTTTGTAGACAATCAGATCTGATGGTGGAATTACACTAGACTCGTTACTGTCAGTCTCCTGATTGGCCGTCATGGTCTTCGGCATAATTAATAAAAAAAGAAACTGAACAACCTCGTTAATAAATGGTGAATCTATCGTAATTATTAATACTAGGTGACTTTTCCTAAGAACTTAGTGAGAGAAGCAGACAACAATCAAAATCGTTTAATGCTGTAGTTTCGTATACTGTAGATTATTGGAATTTTTGTCTGTTTTCTATTTTTCTTACATTACAAACATTTTCATAATTATATATAAAATTAACTAGCTCAAATAAAAATTTGAACCATTGTTTGAATAGTCCTACGCTATCTCTGTCATAACACACTATAGTAAATAAATATTAAGATTTTGTAAAGTAATTACAAAATTTTGTAGGCTAAAGTTAGAAAATAAATTTTCTAAACTTTATTTAATTTTCATATTATTTACGTCAGATGTAAACGTAATTTATTGTTTGAAAAGTGCGGAAACTGTTTGAATACAAATATAATTACACTAGAAAACGTTAGTAATTTACAGTTATCAAAATTAGCTGGCGTTGACTTCAGAGGAGATGATACACAGTCAATCTCTAACTTACCCGGCGTTTTTGTTATCCTGCTCGGTCACGGCCACATTAGTCATAAGGCCACTGTAATGTATAACATTGGTGTTATCAATCTTTAATCCATGGGTCGAATGGAATTATTAATCCAGGTTGTAATACAGTATATTAATGGAATGTATCATATAACTTATGATAAATTCAAGAGATCATTCTCCCACTCTCTCTCTCTTTCCGTCTTCCCTATTACTCCTTTCCCTTCCGTCTTTTACGCTATTATTTACATCCCTATACACTCCAGCAATATGTCTATTTGTGTGTGTTTTCTTTAGGTCTATCTGCAAAAATCTGTCATTGTCTATATTGGTTCACAGATAGCGTGCACAGTAATCTCATAACTATAGGATTGTTGTTAACCACCAGAGAAACCAGTACTCGCATGCTTTATTGAACTTTTATAAAAGTCTGTCTTGTATTAGATAATTTTCCTATGCTAATTCAGATATCTGTTACACGCTATACGTAACACAGGCGTTATGTTAAGAAAAATTTCCAGTCTACCGTTGTATTTTGTTATGAAACAAGAAGGTATCACAGCCGTGTCCTGTGGCAGGGCTATCGGTGTACTTAACAACGTGTAAAGACACAGTAATACTTATACGTAAATAATTTACTTCTTGTATTTTAAAGCTAAATCTTGTTACCGATAAACTGGTACGTAATAACTGATAAAGCAATTTACGGTACCAATAAATACACACCAGCAACAGTCAAACCATTATCGATCTATTAGATATGTATAATAAATATTCACTACATACCAAAATCGTATTTTCTTAACAAATAATCTTCACAAATTACATTCTGATTCCTTCTACTCTTTCGATTGCATTACAATTTGCTTCAATTTTGATCTGTTCAATGCTAACCGCTTACGGTTCCTCACCATCATCAGTGTCAAGTCAATCTCTACAGCGTAGTAGTCTTCAACATATTAAGTCAGTGTTTACACATAGCAACAAGAATATTCAATAAAAATGATACAATTCGTAAGTTTCCTTATTATAAACGTTTTAGCGTTTATCACGAATTAAAATGCAGAAACCATTATTTTCCAGAACATCTCCCTGAGTTTTGGCTTTCTACATACGTAGGTCCCAAAACGGAGGAGCATTCGCAGGTGTCCTAAGCCTTGAGAGAGTGCTGCGACCTCATAAAAGCCAGACATTATTTAGCCCATTAAAGGAAAGAACCCAAGTAGCATGATGTGCGGAGCCACCTTACGACCTACTACTACTACCACGGTCACTCGCAAATTACTACTCATCGCCTTTTTCTTCAGTCTCATAATCAACGTCACGCTAGACGCTATTAGTAAAGTGTTTGTTAGAGGAAGTAATATTATCTGCCAAATACGTTCTATACTGTAGTACATGTCTATAGCATTAATACAATATAACATTATAACGTATAAATAATGTACATTAACTAATTAACTATTATTGTCGTTGTGGTAATAATTGGTTCTCTCAAACAGTATTATCTGAGAAGTGAAAATACATATACAGTAGCCATTTTCACGCATGTTATTTATTGAGTTAATCTGTTCGAACTGAACATATAAATGGCAGTGCTATGTCAAACATTCGTCGTTGAAATATTTACAGTTTTATAAACAACGTTCTGAATGCGAAGGCAGAGCTCGCCGTCATATTACTGCGGGTAAATATAGCAAAATCTCAGATAAGTTTCACCCCAAATATGACTAGCCGTCTCAAAATGAGTACTCCCTACGGGTGTTAGAGTAATCCAGTTGATAAGGTCCACTCTCTCGGAATGACGTCCCGAGGGTGACGTAGTTCAGATAGGCCTATGTTATTTTTGGCTGAAGGTTTTAGGAATGTATCGTATCACATAAAACCATCTGATGTGGATGTTATCTGATACGCCTCCTTGGGACATATTTGATAAAACATTGATTTTTATATTCGTGAGTACACAGTTCAACCACTAACGTATACCACTTGTCCTCGTTCTAAAAGACAAAGTTTCTCTTCATTACAACCTCAATGAATTGAGATTAGATTTCCTTACTGTTGCGATGGGTTCACTGTTTGCAAGAAGGAGTGCACCGCAGATCAATCTTGATTACATACTGACTGACTAACCAAACAGCTGACAAATTATTCCAGACATTAAATAAACTGTAGTTATATAGTGCCGCTTTATTCCCGTTGAACTGTACATAAATACTCACGTCTTGGAAACTGAGATTCAGGAATATGCTAATATCGACCACGTAAACATCAGATCGCACGACCGCCTAACTGAAATCGTGAAATCATTGTTGAATGGCAATGTGCAATGTGTCAATCCCACTCTCTCACTCTCTCTCTCTCTCCCTCTCGGTCTCAGTCAGTCAGTCTGTCTGTCTGTCTGTCTATCGGTCCCTCTCTCTCTCTCTCTCTCTCTCTCTCTCTCTCTCTCTCTCTCTCTCTCTCTCTCTCTCTCTCTCTCTCTCTTTCTCTCTCCCCCCTCTCTCTCACCCCTTTCACTTTCTCTCTCTCTCTCTCTCTCTTTTGGACTAAAAAGTGGAACCCAAAACACAGCGCATATTAAACTTTGAGGCTAGCAAGCTAAGAAAACATGACTATATGAGTAATACTTAATTGAAAGACTCTGAGAATGATCAATATTCTGGGGATGTTTTTTCATGGTTTCCTTGTCACGCAAGGGACTTAGCTCACAGCATTTTCGCAAAAATCAACTTTTATCTTGGCCGTCTCCTATATTTGGTTTAATTTGGGAATTACAATTTATTATGTTCTTTGGTAGTCTCCATGTGTCCATTCTCTCTGGTAGTGTTGTTTCCATTTTGATTTATCTAAAATGTTGTAAGTGCTAAGATCTTCTCTTATTTTCTAATTTGGTATTCTACCTGGTCACTTGCAACCAGGAACGCTCCATATCAGTATCAATTCACTTACTTTTATTTTTTGTTCTGTTTTTGGTACCAAACATTGGCGACCACACGCCGGCACCGGCACGGTAATTATTTTGTTTCAATTTTGTGTGTATATTTATTTTAGTCTCTAATGTTTTGTATTGTGCTACAATTTGCCTGACATTTTTTTTCTTCCTGTCAAGATCCCCAACCTTGTCATACGATACTTTCAAACCTAAGTAGTTGAAGTGTGGCACTAGTTTATTCTATTATCCACAATCACGTGCTATCGTCTCTAATAACATGGTCTTCCACGAAAACCATCTTTGTCTTAGAACAGGACATAAGTGTTTGCTAGTCAATTTTGTTTATGCAGCGATAACTGCATGTCCCTCTCATTTTTCTGTATGATAGTTAAATCATACACCATGGTACAAGATATTCAAATAACTATTTGTTTAACTTTTATTCCAGACATGTTTTCTTCCTTTGCTTAATACGTAGCATCGACAACATACGAATTAGATGATGTTGGTAAGATACTACAGCCTTATCGAACACCACGATTTTTTTTAACATTCTTTATTTTCCCATAACCATTGTCTATTATTCACCTTTTCTATAACTTTAATTAATTTCTGGAGTATTTATTTTCATACAATATTTTTTCCATAGCTTGTTTCTACTCGGACGATCAAACACTTTCTTAAAGTCAGTACATGCTACATGATTTTGTATAAACATTCTACAAATAATTTTGTGAAAAGAAATTTAATCTTTGTAATAATCTGCCTCAGTATGCAGATGTTCTTGTACAGAGAAGCTTCTTTAAACCAGCCCTGCATTTATAAACTCAAGTTGTTCTTCATCCAATAGTGCAACCGCTATTATTTTCAATATTGTATTTACTATGTTTGTGTACACTTTATATGATGTTTTCAAAAAATGTAACCCCTCTAATTTTTATAAACTTTCTACTTCCTTCCTTAACAAAGATTCCACTTCTGCTTCTTTACATGATTGTAGTATATTATATCTCGCCGAACACATTATTTGAGTGCAGAAAACATATGTCTACTACCCATATTTAAGCAATTCTAAATCTGATTCACAATCTTTTCTCTTTCTCTCCGAGGATGAAGCTCCTTTATATAATTTTTAAAGGAAGGATAGTCAATATGTTTGCCAGTTTAATTTGAGGCCACTGAAAAACAGATATACGCGTATCACAACACTGAAAATGCTCAAAAATAGGACCGACTTCTCACATCTTAATAAATGTCCAGTGGGTGAAAGAAAAAAGTGGTCAATAGTAGTCACAAAGCCTTTCTCTTAGGTAACTGAGGGCAGGTTTAAAAAGAACATAACACTGATTAAAAATTCAGTTAAATTTTAATTATTTTTGTTTTTAAATCATTGTATTACATGGAGACACTTGTCAATATTTTGGCAAAAACAGAAGAAATAGTAAGACAAAATTAATAGTTTACGGTATGTATTTATTTGTATTAAAAAGCATAAAACTTAATGGTATTGCGTAAGTTTATTTGGCTCTAATACAAATCGTTTCTGCAATCGCTATAACAATAAAAATTTTATAACATTTGCTGTATTGCCTGTCATATCCGTAACGTAATATAATACTTTAATGCTAAAAGCGCCTTTGGATTACATATTTTCTGTAATTTACAGTTTATTGTCAGAGTACTTTAACAGTACTCAATAAAAATATGTAGTAGACCATTTCCAGAGCGTAAAAGTGAAGATTTTAGCCATATATAAGGCAAAACTCAACTAAGCCATCTGAAGATACAAATTCAACGAATCTTATATCGCATTTATCATAATTATTTAAAAAATAAATCTTAAAAATAAATTCAACTTGAAAAAGGAATTAAAAAACATATACAAAATATAATATTGAAATAACAATACGTTTTACCTGTGATATGTACTGAAAATAATTTAAAATACAATCTGTTTTCTAATCTAATTCAGCCACACTGTAACTTAACAATAATCAACTTACAGCTACTTGTAACTTGATCCACTACTTGTAAATAAGTCAAAAATCCACAATATGTATAAAATAAACATATGGCTATATTGAAACTTTCAATTAAAGAAGTCTGTATTTCTCCAGACTGATTAAAAAACAAAATAAATTTTAAACTACAAAAAAAAATTCATGAGTAAAAATGTTAGTAACAAAAGATTTAGTAAGTGAAAAATAAAAAATCCAGATAATTATTTTAAATGTCTAAACAATCTATTAAATAAAAACCTTGTAACAATCAAAATTATTTTAAAGTAGAGCGGGAATAGTTTATTGTTGATGAGTTCAGCCTATGATAATGTAAGTATAAGTCTATTCAAACATATATGTTAGACAACACAATCGTATACTTACGCAATTATATGGTACATTATTTCTAAACCGTAAAAGTAGTATCCTGGAAATAATCAAGAAAATATATTTAAGACAGACACGATTTATAAACTACGTAAAACCACTGCACGCATTTATACGATGAGTAATATCATCGTATAATATGATAAGTTACATGTTCCATGTTAGCTGTTCAGAAAATACAAGCCCTGATTGAGAAACAGTATTTTCTTTGGAAAGGCATTTTCAATTATTAATTTTAAATCTCATATCATTTTACGTGTTATGTCGAGAAAGTGTTATAATATTTTATTTATATTAGTAAGGTGACTTTTTTTTTAATAAAAAAACAGTAGTCCTGCGTTTTATAATCTACAAATTTATCCAACAGATTATTTTGTCCTATCACGGTGTAGTGCAAGAAAATTAGATTACAATAATTACAGTTTTATTTTTATTACTGCAGTGATTAACGTAACGTTTTACATTGTTCATAATGAACGCAGACCTTCAGCTTAAGTTGAAACAACCACCTAAGAAGACGCAACATTCACGCGGTTTCATTTAGTAATTTATCTACCTACTTCATTTAATGTTTCACTTTCGACCTATCTTACTCACTTCGAAAGACATTGCTACTGTAGAGACGTTACTACATATAATGTAATTTATGTTTTCCAAGGAATCTTTTTGAAATTATAAAGCAATAATTTTCATTACCATGATCGTCATCAAAAAGGATATTTAATTTGCTGCTTTCTTCTCCAAACGTTTCTGTCCATCTTTCTCAATCTCCACTCTTCTCTTTACAGAAGGTAGGGAAATTGATTTAATCTAAAACTAGTTGACGTCCTAGAGAGGTTTTGTACTTGAATGCGATCAAGGTTAAACTCAATTGTGTAGGTGATCAACCCTACAGCGCTGATCAACGCTGTGGCAATCAACCCTTTGTAAAGCGTAAAATGTAACACGTGTGTGTATGTGTGTGTGTGCCCGAGCTGGCGCGCTTGAAGGGAGTAGGCAGATATGCAGATATGTTGGGAAACAGTAATACCTAACAAACACTGATAATTGAAATTAAATTAATTTAAATGTAAATAAAAGTTAATTTTTAAGATTCGATTTTCTTATTGTTCTCTGCGTTTTGTATGAAAGCGCCAACACCTGAATGCAAGCGATACACTGATAGAAAATTTAGCAGTGCACTAAAAGTATTTGTTCTGATGAGAAATGTGCTATTTGTACTGAAACTAATTCAGTACGCCGTGAAAGCTTCTATGAAGGTAACGTTAAATGACAATAGCAATTTACAGACACTTCACTTGATATCGCTATTAACAGTGACGCAGAGATTGTAACACACTTAACAGTTTCATCAGGAGAACTGTTTTTACTTCTTTTCTTTGCAAAGAAATTCTACTTTGACAGTTTATTCACTAGGTTCTGTGAACATATAATTGGCCGAATACTAACAGTTTTATTTCCATGTGCTAATATTACGTACATTTATAAGACAAGTATATAAATATCTTATCAAAGTTAATAAAATTTTAATTCTCTCTCGTAACAAATCTTACTCAATACAAATTGTTGTATGTAACTGAATGTTATGCATAACACGATTATACATCTTACTGTCAATGTTTACCTTACACATGTCAACCACACTCTAATTAGAAAACCGGCTTTCGCCTTAGAAAAAGAAATATTATAGTCAGCGTTAGAAATGTAAAGAGGGATTCAGAGAAAAGGATAGATATTAAGGTAAACAGTAAATGGTGATTAGTCAAGTATTTCCAGTCACCTTCAAATCTGCTTCAGTACATTAAGTGTACGGAACTTCCTTCCTTCATTCCGTCTTTTTCCATCTATCTACAGAAGTAGGCTTCCTCAAGTGTCTTACATTGACATGTAAGCTATACATATAAACGCATATGAGGGCGCGTGTCTTTCGACCATGCACCGACGTCTTCCGAATCCTAAACTCCAGCAATTCCTTTCTAACCACTACTTAACTGTAATCTTCATTCTCCTATTCATGTTCCACCTCCATCCCTCGAACTTCTCTTGATTCTTCTTTCTTCTTCCTAGATATCGAACTAATTAATCTATTTTGGAAAACGTTACCCATACCAGACCACTGTCTAGTTGCTTCGGTCAGCTTTTTTGTTGAAGTCCTCATTATCTCGCAGGCTCTTTCATTCGTAATCATGTCTTGACTTAAATTCCCGCAGCTCGCGTCGAAAAGTCCATGTCTGTATCGTTCAATAGTTGTTCCGATCGTACGTTTGTAGACCACATTTCACAAACGTAAATTATGATTTTTCTTGGATTGGGTATTTAACATTTGATACGTAGTACCTGGGTTTGATCGTTATAGTTGGATGGTATACCGTACTCGTTTCTCTCCTTGTCTTTATTTTTCTCTCTCTTATGCTGTGGTCCTTGAAAGTACCAGAGTATTGTACTTTGGAGAAACGTGATTGGTTTGGTTCATAGAAAAACCTCTGTTTTACTCTAAAAACCTCTTTTCTCTATACATACGCAGAAATTATTATTCCCTTTTAAAGGACAAAAATTATAGTGTTTATTCTTAAAAGTCTGTTTTAGCTCTTTAAAATACTGGCGCTGCGTTTTGATATCGTTATTTACATAGGATATACTATCATAGGTTTTGATGCTTTTTGACCATGTAGGGACATTGTTATATAAGGTATGCAACTGTTATTTTATTGAATTTGTACTAGTAAAGTGTTTGTTTAGATAAGTCGTTACTTTGCAGGAAACATTGAAACCATAACATTTATCGTGGTCTGTGTTGAATGTATATTAGATCATTATACCAAATGCGGCCGATTGAATTTGTGCTGGGTCAGTCTGCTTCCTTCCAGCGCAAAGAAAGGTAAGCGTACTTCCTTCTATGTTCTTCGTTAACTACACAGTCCTTCTTTATGCTTGCAATGTGTTGAATGAATATGCGTGATTGTTTTTCTCCGTGTGCCCAGATGAGAAGATGACATAAGGATTGGTGTGATGCCTCTATAATGCTGTATCTTCGAGGTACTTCATAATGTAATAGTAACCAGTGTAAAAGGTATGAACGCATGTAGGCCTATGTTCCTTTTGCTTGCCTTTCATAGATAAAGTAGGCCTACTTGTTCATTAAGCAAAGTATCATCAAATTGAGTACATGTTAGCACGCTGATACTTTGTTCAACGCTGGCTATAGCTTGCTTCACTGCTGTAAACAAAGGTGACGTAAAGAAGCTATTATACAATACACCTGACCGGTTTCTGTGGTACCGAGTGGAGGGCGCATCTATAGTTTCGATTGCTGTTCCTGATTGACGTAACTGAAATACTCTTATCTCGAAATGTTTCGCTTCCGCATACGCAGGTCAATCGGTGATATTATTTCTGTAGCCTTGCTATATAGGTAATCGGGTCAATGTATACAGGAGGCTTCGAGCATTGTTGTATTTTTTCTTATTTTCCCTTTTTTCTAACGGGATTTCCCTGATTCGATTGTACCGCCAGGATGTTAGTGTTTCATTTGATTAACTTAGTGGTTCTATAATTTTTTGTTTGAAATGCTTAATTTTGGGGGTTTTGTTTCCAGTTTGGTGCCACGCCTAATATTGTCTCGACTAAGAATTGTTGGGCAGGTATGACTGGATAAGTCTATTCAATACACTCAGATTTGTCACCTGTCCGCAGGAAAGTTGGTGTTATTACGGAGAATGGTCCCCTTGCCAAAGCTGTGATGATGGTCTAATCTATTTATACATATAAATATATGTACTGTGTACATACATACATAGTATGTACAGATACTGGACTCATATAGATGAGACCCTATTTTGCCGTTGATGGCGGAATATTTTCGATTTAGCAGAAAAGTTGTCAAACATTCAGTTTAGCCGTTTAGATTTTATCGCAATTTCACGAAGGATTTTAAACTACCAATTGTTCTACTTTAGCTCCAATGTCAACGTTTCACGTTCATGGAACTATCCTTCAAATAAAACGATATCTTTGTTCACGTCGGTACTCAGCGACGCAACGAATGTTGACGACTGGTCCATTCTAAACCGTCGATCAAATGGGTAAGTCGGTCATCTTATTGGATGAGGCCCCGCTTTCATCTGTTAGACAGTTTACGTCCTCTAGGATGGAAATTGGTTTTTACCCGCCTCTGTTAGTCTGTAAAGAGTTATTTCATTTCGATCGCCAGAGTAATTTTTTCTGAAACCGCTACGAGTCGAATCGTGATGCAGTTGATAAAGCAGCTTTAAGAAGCTGAATCAAAATGTGCTTACTTGCCAACGATGCTGTTGAAATCACTCCGGATTTTATTCAGTTTTAAATTAATTAATCATACATTAATAAATGTTTAATTTATACTCATTCATGTTTAATGTTACGACATATGACGTGAACGCTTGTGCCAAAATGAAATTCGTTGCGGACTATTCACTTTGACGGAGTTAAGCACACACTAAGGTAAGCCTTAATCACAGATATCGCTTGAGTTATTCAATTAAAACTTGTCGGTGGTGCAGGAATTAAACATTAGCTACAGTAACGGTATATATCAATTCTCATAGAATTCAGTCGGCGGAAGCAATTCATTACAAAGTTGCAAAGCTCGGTATGTTTGGAAATATTAAATCCACAGGAGGTATTCCTCTGCCGTGACAAGGAAACGGATTGTACGGGGTAATCCTCGGCTTCAGATAAACAACATCTAAGTGGTTAGTTAGTGTATACAGACACACTTGATACGCCAAATTATAACGATGTCTCTGAACACAAGAAACTTGAAACTTTGCCTTCATGTTATTGCATAGAACTTAATCAGAATGCCTTTGGATTCTAAGCACAAGTGCGAAAATTTATTTCTTACGTAGGTTCAGCACAGAAATAAAAATTATTCAAGACGATCTGTAAATCATTTTGTTTATATTTTCATTTATTTTTATTATTAAGTTATTAAACCTGTTTAATAAGTTAAATAAGTTTATTTCTTTAAATCGAAAACGTACAACTTTTGAAGTAGTAAAATATAAAAAATTAATTTATGTTTGAACTTCCGCTGCTGTAAAGATATATCGCCACTAACAACATATGTAAGCACAATGGTAATTCTTCTTCTTCGCTTCCTCTTTTCCTGGACCTCACGGTCCTGTTCTGTTTTCAGTTCGGGCATCTTCCTCTTGACCTATCTAAACCTCTTCTTCCTCGGGGCGTATAACTGTTTACCTGTGTTATTAGATGGCCATCGCTCATCCTCTCTATAAGCTGTTTCCATTGCAATCAGCATCGTCTACTCCTATCGTTCATGCGGTATATCCCCAACTCGAGCCTTACATCTTCAATCATAATTTTTTCGCGAGTGAAAAACCTATCACTCTCTCAAGAACATAATTGCAGCGGGTTGTATACGCTCAGCATCTTGTTTTTCAACTCCCATGTATCACACCTAGAGGCTAGCACGGGTGCTGCAATAAAATTTCCATTTTGTCTCTCTTATCGTTTTGTTACATAACGCGCGGTATATGGTGCCATACATCTGTTGGTATTTATGAGGTTTATTGGTGATGTTAGTCTCAGTGCCATAACTGACGTAACACTCTATAAAGTTAAACGTGACACCTGTTCTGTAGGTTGCCTATTGACACTACCTTCGAACGGACTGGCCACTTTTCTTTGTAAGTCTTGACCTTCGTCTTTTTTCAGATATTGTCAAATTATAATACTTACATATAAAGCTTAAGCGGTGCTTAGCAAATTGTAGATCATCCTCTGTCCTAATTTTGTAAAATTATCTGAGCGTCCGCAAACAACTTTGTGTTCATACATTTATGACTTCGTGTTAATTTAATTCCGGAATTAACAACATTCTTCCATTGTCGAGAGAAGTCCTCGTCAACACACACACACACACACACACACACACACACACACACAGTGTTTTTTTAAATATTTAGTATAGAGAGAGTATGATGAATATTTTTAAAAATTAGTGCAGTTAACATGTGGAAGCCTGTCGAAAGTGTACACCTCGCCCGACTGAATTTTTACAGTGTATGTATGTTACAGTGTTACACGCACAGCATGTTTGTGTGTCTGTGTGTGTGAGTCAGCACGGACCTGCATTGTATTGCGATGGGGAGATGTCTTTGTGCACGTATAAAGTTTTGGTTTGTGTTAGTAAATCAGCTATTGACATGATTAATGAAAATAAACAAATACGTTATTTTAATATGAAATACGTGCAGTAAGTATATATTCTTCTGTTCTGCTGTCATAAATTTCGCCATAAAAGCCACAGAAACAATAAATAAATGTATTGAGTAAACACTCAAAAGTAAGTAATAAATTTTTTTTAAACTGAGGTAACAGTTCTATAAGGTCACATTACTCACTATAATTAAACTGATTATTCTATATTCACACACATTTTTTAATTAAAATGATCATTTTGAAGAAAAATGTGAAAGAAGATTTACAAAGTCAAACTATAAGCAGTAACTGGTGGCAATTAAGTTTGAAAGTTACAAATATTTGTACAACTATTTGTAACATATTTGTAAATGTTATGGCGTTGTTAAATGCCAAAGTCTAAAGCTTTTGATAGAGAGTATTTAAGCACTGGAAAAAAGTAGGTGTCCTGAATTCTTGAATAATTTATTTATCAGGATTACATTTTTTAAAAGATTGGTTTATGTTTCGACGTGTAAGAAATAAGTCTCTGTTTGAAGTACCTCTTAGAGGTTCAGTAGAACCATTGTGCTGGGTTTTATCTTCTGACACCTATAGGAATTGCTTTGAAGAAAAGAAATTTAAAGAGTTGAAGTTGCACAAGAACAGTGATTGTAGTATACTATATTCTAATTAGTAATTGAGTAATCAAGACATGAAATCTTACAATAAAGTATTGTATTGCTGTTTTAAAGTAGGACTATACTTGAAAATAAATAATAATTAAATTAATATACAAGATTTTAATTAATAAACAGATCGCTTTATCACTTCCTTTATTGAGGCTCTTTTCGTTATTAATATTTTCCTTTTCTCGAGTTTTCTTGGTTTCTTTACATTTTGTAAACGCGTAAATTTTGGCAATGGTGAATCTGATTAATATATGTAGTGTTGGATAAACCAAATAATTATATCTTGGCTTTTATATTTTTAAACACGAATGGACTTAAATAGTAAAAAAGTCGATAAACCTATTCCTTTTCGAAACAAATCTGACATCTTAAAAGGATAAAGTTTTGTTTAGGCGGATCTTTTCCTTCATTTACTGGAATTAATGCATTACTTAATACTTTTAATATGTTGAACATCGTGTTGAAAAATATGTTTTTCTACAAAATGGAAAATAGATAGCCATGCTAAACCTTACAGTCTAGCTTATGCTTCATCATTTTGGGGGGTATTTCGATACTGAAAACTACAGCATATACTATCACCAAAACTCTTGGCAGAATATATTTTATTCAGCGTTTTGCTAAATGTCTAATACCTCATCATATAACACAGCAATAACTAACGTAATTAGATGTATCTAATGAGTAGATAAATAATTTTTCACCGTCACGATTTAATAATAACAATAATCACTCCCAAATCACCTTCTCAACAAGTCTAGACAGGAGACGATAATAATCTGGAACCCCGGAAAATGCAGGTTTTAAAGAGGTGTAGCGGCGAGGATAGTTCTTTGACAAGTGATGAAAATCAGTTAATGACTGGATTTGATTGTCTGCACCAACAGATGATTAACTTTTAAACTATTATTTATTGCGAACGGTATATGACAAAAAAATTAAAATTTACAAACAAAAATGTTTGTATTATATGTGTGATTTCTAATAAAAGTGTCAAATAAAATATTGTACTTTTTTCTGATATATGAATTTTACCACAATAAAAAACGTTAATCTTATAACAATATGACACATAAAACTACAACAGAGAAAGAAAAAACATACACTTATGCATGTTGATGTCAAACAGTGACACTACGTATTTACACAAAGGCAACGCCAATAACACATACACTTATGCATGTTGATGTCAAACAGTGACACTATGTATTTACACAAAGGCAACGTCAATAACACATACACTTATGCATGTTGATGTCAAACAGTGACACTACGTATTTACACAAAGGCAACGCCAATAACACATACACTTATGCATGTTGATGTCAAACAGTGACACTATGTATTTACACAAAGGCAACGTCAATAACACATACACTTATGCATGTTGATGTCAAACAGTGACACTACGTATTTACACAAAGGCAACGTCAATAACACATACACTTATGCATGTTGATGTCAAACAGTGACACTACGTATTTACACAAAGGCAACGTCAATAAAATATACATTTATGCATGTTGATGTCAAACAGTGACACTACGTATTTATACAAAGGCAACGTCAATAACACATACACTTATGCATGTTGATGTCAAACAGTGACACTACGTATTTACACAAAGGCAACGTCAATAAAATATACATTTATGCATGTTGATGTCAAACAGTGACACTATGTATTTATACAAAGGCAACGTCAATAAAACATACATTTATGCATGTTGATGTCAAACAGTGACACTATGTATTTATACAAAGGCAACGTCAATAAAACATACACTTATGCATGTTGATGTCAAACAGTGACACTACGTATTTACACAAAGGCAACGCCAATAACACATACACTTATGCATGTTGATGTCAAACAGTGACACTACGTATTTACACAAAGGCAACGTCAATAAAATATACATTTATGCATGTTGATGTCAAACAGTGACACTATGTATTTATACAAAGGCAACGTCAATAAAACATACATTTATGCATGTTGATGTCAAACAGTGACACTATGTATTTACACAAAGGCAACGTCAATAACACATACACTTATGCATGTTGATGTCAAACAGTGACACTACGTATTTACACAAAGGCAACGCCAATAACACATACACTTATGCATGTTGATGTCAAACAGTGACACTATGTATTTACACAAAGGCAACGTCAATAACACATACACTTATGCATGTTGATGTCAAACAGTGACACTACGTATTTACACAAAGGCAACGTCAATAACACATACACTTATGCATGTTGATGTCAAACAGTGACACTACGTATTTACACAAAGGCAACGTCAATAAAATATACATTTATGCATGTTGATGTCAAACAGTGACACTACGTATTTATACAAAGGCAACGTCAATAACACATACACTTATGCATGTTGATGTCAAACAGTGACACTACGTATTTACACAAAGGCAACGTCAATAAAATATACATTTATGCATGTTGATGTCAAACAGTGACACTATGTATTTATACAAAGGCAACGTCAATAAAACATACATTTATGCATGTTGATGTCAAACAGTGACACTATGTATTTATACAAAGGCAACGT
This sequence comes from Magicicada septendecula, assembly GCA_034769895.1. Taxonomy (NCBI): domain Eukaryota; kingdom Metazoa; phylum Arthropoda; class Insecta; order Hemiptera; family Cicadidae; genus Magicicada; species Magicicada septendecula. Next base: position 431,284,289 of record CM068371.1, read on the forward strand.
CAATAAAACATACACTTATGCATGTTGATGTCAAACAGTGACACTACGTATTTACACAAAGGCAACGCCAATAACACATACACTTATGCATGTTGATGTCAAACAGTGACACTACGTATTTACACAAAGGCAACGTCAATAAAATATACATTTATGCATGTTGATGTCAAACAGTGACACTATGTATTTATACAAAGGCAACGTCAATAAAACATACATTTATGCATGTTGATGTCAAACAGTGACACTATGTATTTATACAAAGGCAACGTCAATAAAACGTACACTTATGCATGTTGATGTCAAACAGTGACACTATGTATTTACACAAAGACAACGTCAATAAAGACAAAGTTCGTACAGAAATTTCAAATTTTCAAATATTACTTGTCCTCTAACATTACTGCAGTATAAGTATAAAACCTAAACGTAATAAATAGCAGTAGTAATACTAATAGTAGAAATAGTAGTAGTAGTAGTAGTAGTAGTAGTAGTAGTAGTAGTAGTAGTAGTAGTAGTAGTAGTAGTAGTAGTAGTAGTAGTAGTAGTACGACCACATGCCAATGTCAGTTCTTTATTCTTTGTTCTTTCTTTTTCTCCAATATTCTTTCATCTTTTCATTGTGTCTCTTCTTCATGTCTTCAGTCTACTTTGATTTGACTTTATTTATCTTTATTATTATTAAATTTTACTTTTCTTTGCATTACTATTATGATCTGATTCTACGACCGTTTATAATGTATGTTGGTAAAAAGTTTCAAAAACTATGTACCCAATACTAGTTTTAAAGTAGTTCAATTCTGCACTAAGATTCGTTAATCAGATTATACGTTTACGCTCGCTGGTCAGAATATGAGGCCTGTATTTCATTCAGGAATACCGAAGGCTCATTTCTTTCGACGAGATTTTGTTGCGAATTTTGACCTTAACATTCTCCAGATTTTGTGAGTGATCCTTAATAGTTTCGTTGGCCCAACTTTTCATGAATTGTGAATGTAACATATAATTCAGAACTCTATTTTATTATTGTTAATATTCTGGAGACGGTATATATTGAAAAATTGAATACATTTTATATCATCGTACAATGTTAAGAAAAAATTATTTTGTTTTTTTGTTTCATTGGAATGTACGTAGTAGTTTTTGTTTTAAAATACTAAACATTAGGTTGTTTAAAATTCGTTGAAATCTACATAACATATCTTTACATATATAGGGGCAAAAATACAATATCACAGAACAATATGACACATAAAACTACAACAAAGAAAGAAAAAAACATACTCTTATGCATGTTGATCAAGAAAAAACTCCACCAGAGCGTGCGCGAGCGATTAGATGACTTGATTAATTCGCAAACTGTGAACTCCAGTTTTTCACTTTTTATACAGAGTTAATTTTAAAAACATAATTCCTTCAGTGAATTACACGTAAGCATTACAACTTTTATGTAAACAATGGCGTACAAGGAAGTTTTGTTGTGTGTTTAAGATATTGATCGTGGCAAGATACGTACGGTTTGTACTGAAATTAATTCACTGCGGACTGGATGCTCCGGGCAATGAAAGTTAAAGGGGAACAGCAATTACCGCGATTGCATTTCATATCACTATAACTGAGGGTTGTAGCTGCGGTCTCAAGGGAAATATCCGTTATTTCTTTTGTTAATCCGTGTAAGGGAGGATATTTTCCTTTTACTATGTTTTGTGAATACGGCATTTAATTTTTCTCACCGTTTAAATTTTGTGTACTATTTTTGCGTTTGTAGTAAAATTATATAGAAAACTAGTTTTTAAACTTACCTAAACTGAAGCCAAAAATATTCAAGAGAAACAGACTATATTTGGTAACTATAGCTGGCCCTCTTCTATGTGAGAGATTTATTTGCAACCCTACTTAATGATCTCTAAAATAATTCATACAGCAGTTCTGTATTTACATAAAAAACAAACTAGTCATGAGGTTCACCACATACCGTTCGAACACTACACTGCAGATGAAGTTCGTTGTAGAAGCACTGGGAAGTGGTTAGCCCCCTCCCAACTACATGTCTTCCCAAAATATACCACTTACGGTACTCTGTATACCGCTCGTACGCCTCTGTGTTTTGCTGTGCGCGTGTGCGTGTGCGTGCGTGCGTGTGAGTGTGTGTGTTTGGAGAACGCAGAAACGCTCGAAACGAAGAGTAATTCTCTAAAATGACATGTGGGAAAAGCTATTAAGACAAAGTTAAACACAATCTTCGTGAATACATTTCTGTAAAACATTAAATGATACCTGTAAACATCAAACACTCATAGTAAAATGTTTTACCTTTATAAGGATTATCTACTTTTGTCACTGAAAGTGGATTCTCATTATCAGGAATCGTCAAACTGTTTCATGAACGCCCACTGATTTTGGATTCACATTAAATGTATGCTCACACATAATTCAAGGCAGATTTTTATTTGCCAACTTTTGTGTATTATATATTAGAATATATATAGTGCACTTCACAATGACACATTTATTTATACTTGTTTGCATTAAATGGGTACTGATCAAATAGTCAATTAAGTCTTGAAAATGATAGAGACTCTACAATAATAATATAATTCTAACGTATAGAATGTATTGATTATATTACTGAAAAACACTAATGTAGTTCGAATTTAATTCAGTTCTACAAAAGCCAGTTAGGATTATTACATTGTAATAATTTGCTAACAACTATCAAATTACATGTAGGAAAAATGCTGATCTGAATTAAATCTGCTAATTTTTTGTCAGATAATTAGTATTTTGGTAGTTATCCTTCTGTCATCATCTTCATCATCATCGTCGTCGTCGCCGACGTTGACATCGTCGTATTCCATCTAAACACTTTCTCCGTTGAGAGATACCCAGTTGTCAGAGCGACGACTCTGTACTATATACTGCAGTTTCCATCTTTAGTATATGTCTGGCCTGAATCCCATAGTGGGTGTAGTTTAATCGTCGTATCGACTGCTGAAAGTAATCGCCGTATTAAAGGTTGGTGCAAATTTGAACGTGACGAAGATGTGAATCTTAAAGAAAACATAATTCCGCGTCCTTCCTTTCATTATATAACCGCTCTTGTTCTTATCATAATAATACCGTCAATTATAAAACTGTTGTTTATCAAATTTCGTGAAAATTGAATCTCACTCTTTATTTATTTTAACGCATATGCAAATGCCATATTCTTCATGAACATTTTCAGAAAGAGCCGTTTCTCTTTTAAACAACTAATAAATACTTTAAAAATATTTGTATAACTTTTCTAAGAAATTTACTTGCTTTACACGATTTTAATATTATGTATATAATAATGTGTTTTTCTTTGTAGATTAGATGTTTATGAGTTACATGTTGTGTAAAACATTACTATACACGGCATTTACTTTACTACGCCAAACGCTTGAACCAGTTGTTGAAAAGTTGAAATGTGTATAGAGTTTCTAAACAACCTTCTGAATACGAAACAAGCATTTACAACGATGTTATTGTGGGTTACGGACCATACTGTTACGCAGTGGCGGCTGGTGGTTGAAACATTTTGGGGGTTGGAGTTGTGGGTTGGATGGAATCCATTGTTTTATTCTCTGAATAGAAAATGCTAAAATATCACTAATTTTATATGACTGAATAATGAAGTTAGTATTGTTTTATTTAATTCAAAATTATGACCTATATGGTAATATAACATATTCTGTGTAATACTATCCAAAAAATATATTAAAAGTTATTCTGAAATTTGTTAACGTATTAACAGGCCTATTTATTTTAGTATTAATTTACTTTAGATAAACTATTTTACTGAGTATACATAATTAATATTGAAAAATGTAGTTATTCTTAGGAATAATTTTGTCACTTACCCTTATTTGAAAAGAAAATCCATCCGCCTTTGTTTCAAACGGGCAAATTTCTCAATCACCTTTTGGTTGAAATCAGGAATTTCCACGATCAGGTCTCTTTCTAATGAGAGCATGGCCAATGCAGACAACCTCTCTTGCGACATGGTGTTCCTCAGAAATGTCTTTATTCTTTTAAGCGTCGAAAAACATCTTTCTGCTTCAGAAGAGGTCATTGGTATTGTAATCAAAATCAAAATTGGAAAAGAGTTTTACAGCTTCACTAAAAGTTTCTTCTAACTTATTGTCTCTGAAAAAAGAGTACAAACTAACAGCCCTGATAGTCTTCTAAAATCCGTTGCACTATAGATTGTTGCAAGTTCCGTACAAAGTTTTTTAAAATTGAGAAAATTGTAAGCATTGCATACAGTTTTTACAGTGTCTTCTGGAAATTTAGAATCATAATCTGGAACCTTTTCTCACATGAACAAAGATGCTCCTACGAGATGGCTCGTGAATCTAAACCGTTCCTTTATTTGGCATATAATCACATCACATAATTCCTTCGCCTGTCTCTTCCACTCAGTTTTCTCAATCTTCTTTTTCTTTGGAGGTGAACTTTGTGATGACTGTTGTGGCTCTCCAGTGTCTGTGTCAATATTATTACTGATTTTCAACACATTTTCTTCAAAACTTGTAAGAGACCGTTTTAATAACAGTGAGATCAATGTCTACTTTCTGGAGCTGATTAAAGAATATGTCAGTAAGTGGCATAATTTTTGTAAAAAGTGAGAGCAAAAAATGAAGTTTTGACTTACTAAAATTTTTAAATGACCAGAAGCCTGTGAAAAAGTACAATCATTTTTTATCTGATCAGAATCTAATATTGTTTTCATGCACTGTATTAGGTCCTGCCTACAATCATAAATTGTCGTGACACTTCTTGATTGAAAGTTCCATCTGGTAGATACACATCTGGGTAACCGCTTTTTTTACTACTGCATCTAGTCTTGATGTTCTTTGCGGACTAACTGAGAGAAAAACGCAAAGACCTTGAACATTGGCAAAGAAAACTCGAACTTCCCTGTTTATTGATGCAACTCCCATCACAACTAAATTCAGCTGATGCGCATGACAATGAACATATTGGGCATCAGCATAATAATTTTTTACAATTGCATGTACACCACTAGAAGTTCCAGCCATTACAGATGCTCCATCATATGTCTGTGCAATGAGCTTGTGGGGAGTTTCATTTATTTTGTGGTGTTTTAACTCATCAAGAATACACTATGCTAAGGCCCCGGCATCATGACGAGAAGGGTTAAGGAAAGTCCAGAATCTTTCTACAGATCTGTTTTTTACTATGTACCTATAGATAACAGCTACTTGGTATAAATTAGACACATCGCTGGTTTCATCAGATATAACAGCTAAAAAATGTGCTTGTTTAATTTCATCTGAAATTCTTTCATGACAGACTTCTAGCATTATTTGTAGTGATTCATGTTGAATGGTTTTAGAAGTAGGCCTACCTCTAAATACTGTTGAAGTTTCAAGATGGTTTTTTAAAACTGTATCTAGTTCTGCACTAAAATCTATTAACCCTCTAAAAATTCCTGGATTAGTTGATTCTTTAGACTCATCCTGGCCTCTTAAAGCTAGCTCAAACACACCACAGAAACGAATACAGTTGATAATAATACTTAGCACATATCTGTTCTGCTTAGCTTGTTCGTTTTTAGATACAATATTTCTCCTATAAGCTGTATCTAGTTGTTCTGCTATGTTAATTGTTCCTAACAATGCTAACTGTAAACTAGTTTTTATGTGGATACCTGAAGCCTCATGTTGATTAGTTCTGTCATAAAATGGTTTAAGTCGTTAAATCCATCTCAGTCCAAGTCTCCTCCCCTCCAAACAATATACAAGGAAAGCAAAATAATGCAGTTTTAGTGTCACACCCACATAACCACGAATATTTATTGTATAAGTCTGTTTTAAATTTACGATTAAATGTTCTATTACCTGACTTTAGAGTTTGATTAAAACTTGAAATACCTGGTGTAGGTCTACCTACTCTCTTAACTTCAATTTTTTCCTCAATAGGACGTAAACTGAACGGCGTTTTCGTTAATTTTTCGACAAAAATCATTGCGCCCTACCAGCTAAGTATAACAAATATCTTGCACTATGACGCTTTAATCATTTAATATGCACTATTACTTACATTTAACAATGAATTGTATTGACACTTAACTGACACTAACAATAATCTTCACAAAAAATACGACCGACACTAATCAACTGAACTAACAAAACAACATAACCATACAAATTCCAAACTGGCGCAACACGTGTTATTTACCAACAAACTGGTGGCGCCGTGACTGACAAGCGGGATTTGCAGTCCCTAATCACACCAAGCGAAGCTATAGCGATGTAATAGGAACACCCTAGTTTAGCCAGCCCAGAGCACAACTACATTGTGTTTCTCCATATACCAAGCGCGTCACAGCTGGTGCATACACCCGTGATACACCGTGGCAAGAGCGTGTACTGTTGTTAGTAATTGCTCTGCGCTTTTCAATCGACAAATGATTAATTACGATGATACAGCTTAAAAACTATTATTAATTATTGTTTTCTTTATAATTTTATAAATTAAAATACAGTTTATGGGGGATTTACAGGATTAAAAATACAATTTAATTTATATAATTTAATGGGGGTTATGCAACCGTGCAAAGTAAGCACAGGCCGCCACTGCTGTTACACATAAATCTTCCCATGAAACACATAAATACGGGCATCATCACCTTCCGTTGGAAATGGTCTTCCAAGGACGGATGAAACTATTGCATATTATGTTACGTTGAATTCTGATTAACCGTCTGTGGTTGTGCTTAAGAGGTTAAAGGAGTGTAATATTGTTACGTCGGTCTCACTGATCGTCGTACGAAACAGTGGAAAATAAATACTGACACCAATGAAATCAATAATTACAAGCTTCAATTAATCATAAATGACAGTTTGAAATCAAAAACATAGTCTCGTACAACAATTCAATTTAAATTGTCCCACACTTAATAATAATGTCAACTATTAAGAGTTCCACACTACTTATAACACAATAAACACTTTCCACTAATCTTCAACCACCACTCGATCCGCACTAAGGAAATCGCTCATGGGTAACTGACCTCAAAGCGACAGGTGTCGTCTATATATAGCCTGCAGGATTCCAGACTAATGTCCCGTATTATGCGGCCTTAACAACCGCTCGGAAACTCTAGAGGATACTTGAGTGCGGCCTTGGCAGCAACACGCACGTGCCCGGCTATCCGAGAAACGCGTAGAACGACACTCTTCATTATTCGAGAACGTACCCCCGTTACAATATTAAACTTCTTCAATACTACAGCCCAACGTCAGCCCTTCCAACACCAGTGTTCTCCAACATCTTTTATCCGTCGCGAGCGCCTCCCTACACACACACACACACACACACACACACACATATACATTGTTAAATGAATACTACTCGGTGTATTTAAAAAAATTATAAAACTAAATAACTGTGCGTACCTTTCATACGAGAAAACCATTTCTCTTTCAGTCACTACACGTGTGACGTAACTGATCCTAAAATAACATAATGTATTCCTTCTCGTTAATTCACATCAAGTTGAAAACAATAAATTGATTGGACATTCCCTTTTTTATATAAATTTTTATTAATTATATCTGATAACGTTGTTCGATGTCTTATTTTACTTACTCGTAACCTCCATTTTTAGCGTAGAAGTATTACATCTATAACACCTGGTTCAAATAAAATGACTTGTTACATCTGTGGAATTGTTTTATTAATGAATGTACTACCACTACTACGGAAAATAATCACTTGGTAGCTTGTTTGGAAGCTGCTAGTCATGACTATATTTATTGGATGCACGACACTGCATAATGCTTCTCTCGCGCTGTAATGCGTTTCTGTACAATTTAAATACTCAGTACGATCTGTAACTTTTTAGATAGCTTACAGTGACAACAGTGATTAAACGGATGTTGTAAATTACCTGTAAGATACCGAAGCCTTACTGTTACGTTCTGTCTTAGGTCTATCGATTCCAACCTCATGTGATGTATAGATCAGCAAAGTATACAGAAAAAATACTGCGTATTATCAGTGTTGATATGATAGATTCTAGGACAAAATCCTCACATTAAGTATCAGATTTCAGGACGCTGAAAGTGATTTCACTGGACAATGGATTCTTTCCTATGAGATTTAACTACACTGTATATAAATATTGTGTTAACTGTTCCTCATTTCCCAACCGTATAATTTCGTCACAGCCCTTAAAATGTGTTACGATTAAATAACACCGTAGAGGGTCTAGTCAACATCACTTTGTACAAACTTGCTTCAAAAATTTTATTTACATCATGGATCATCATGGTTTTTATATGTAGCCTGTAGCTAAGTAGTAAGGAAACGTGAAGCTTGTAAGAGGTCAAAAAGTTTGGATCTAGTAATTTTCCAAATGAGTTTCGGAGACCGTGTGTGTTTTTAAAATGTTGGAATGACCAGTGACCATGTCTATCCGGCCATTTTAGAACATGATCATTCCAACTTGAAAATGAGGTTACGTTGGCAAAATAAGAAGGTAAGTAACAATAGCCTCCTTTACTTACGGGAATATCTGTCATTGTAATAAAACTAGTAAACACCTAACGACAATGATATGATTCCATAAACATTACAATTTAAACATTATTATAATCGAGTAAGTTTTACCATCAGTGTAGACATTAACGTTAACGTTCAAATAGAAAATTTTTTAAATTTATAAAAAAATTTAAAATAAGAAATATTTGTAAGAAATATCTAACATGTCTAAATTAGCTGAACACATGGGATGAAGAACATAAAATCCTGTTAGATCAAGTTGATATAGCTAGGCGGAAAGCTAATACTTATAAAGGTAAAATCATATTGGCACTTTTATGGATGTAAATTATAATAATTGTATGACTCAGCCTAGTAAAGATGTATCTAGGCTCTGGATTAAGAATGTAAAAGTGTATGTATTTAGTGGCGGGCGAGCCCAGGGGTTTAGTTTTGTATATAACGGGACGGCATTGCTTGTCATTGACGTTGTTCGTTGGGTGTATTACGTCAGTGTGGTGGTGCTTCCCAGTTCTGTCCAGCGGACTTAGAGGGTAAGTAACGGTTCATTTATATTTTTTGTTATACTTGCATTTAACTTTGTAAATGATGTTGGCTTATTTTTTTGGCAGTTTTACGATTGTCAGTCAACGACTCTTGGATAGCCTTAAGTTTATATTTGATTTACTAGGTTAACTTACATCTGAAGATCATAGATTGTTAGGTGTTTTAAACATTGTGCGATAAATTATAACGATGGTAATTGTCTGACCTAACACTTTCGTTAACCCTGTATAAGTGTCATAATATAGTTTAAAAATAAGGCATTTTGTGCGAAACTGTTTTTAATACAGTACTGCTTTTAAATAGGTAACATCTTCATAGTAAATCTGTAAGCAATCCCTTGTGCTGTATGCCTAACCCTATAAGATTTGTTCAACCAGAGGTAACGTCTGGTAAACTTTTTCCCTTGGTACGATACGGGGAGTCCCTACTGAAAATGACCAAAAATTGGTAAAAAATGTTCTGTTGTTAGTTCTTTATATAAGAAACACACTAAAATATTTTCTCCTGAATATTTTGTAGGCAAAAATAAATTGTTTGGAAAAAACCTAGCACGTAAGCGATTTACATTTTATTAGGTATTATACCATAACAATATTATTTATATAATATACTTTTACACATATATATCGTATTGGTACTAATGTGGAAATAAATGTTACATGTATAAAACATCAGCTGTTTTATTTACAATAAAAAAATCAGATTTGTAAAACAGCTGATTGACGTGTTGTTGATAACCTGCAATGATCGATAAGAAGATTGATAAGTACAGCTGTAAAAGATATTTGTTCCTATAAATTATTATTATAAATGTAAAATAAAATATTTCTTTGTATATTGTATTAGAATTTATTATTTTAATACCCATAGAGTAACAAAAAAATCAAATCAAGCCTTTGTATTCCATATAATCTTTCAACAGAAAGGAATATTTTTAGAAAATCCGAGTTTCTCGCAAATCCAGTTTTTTATGTTTTTATACATATTTTTGATATATCTAAAGCACTATCTTGCTTACTGCTCTAAAATTTTGCACAGGTCTTTTGGATATAGTTGCCTAAAACAACACGTATTTGTATTAAATTTGAGCTTATAGTTCCTTTGTAATAAATTTGTATTTATAAATGGAAAAATATAATATTTTTACTGTTTTCTTTATAAAAAAATTGGTTTTAATTATTAAAAATACGTGTTTTTTTTAGATAATTTTATCCCCTTTAAAATAACACCTTCTAAAAGGTCGTAGGAGTTCTAGTTTTTCTGGAATATCAATTTGAATAATATTCCAAAAACGTTGCTAAGAAACGTTAAAAATTCAATTTTTAGTACTAAAAACTTTTTTTCAGTTACAAAATGTAACCCTTTATTTAATGCAACAATAAATGATAAATATCGGTATGGAGAACCATACATAACTTCCATGTTCTAAGATTTATATTTAAAATCATTTTCGAAATGAAATATTACCATAGAAACTACTTCTTTCTACTTACTGTTTCAGCCTTAACCACAGTACTGTGGTCACTAACGTATACCACCTCACGTTATCGCACTCGATTTTCACTGATGATGGAAGTCAATGGCATTGCCGAAACATCTGGTTTTGTAGAAAACATTGGACTACGGCCAAATATCCCGGGAAGGAATTTTAACAAAAACTACTTCTTTGTTGCCGATAACGTTCTACACATATATATAAAAAATATGCATAAAATTAATGGCTTGTATAAATTAATGTTTGATCTCCATTAAGTAGTGCTCAAGTTTCCAAAGTTTTAATATTATGATGTCCGTAATTAAAACATCAGAGCAGGTTTAGCGTGTATGAGGGTACACCGTGGACAAAAATTTTCAACATTTCCTATTGAGCGTTGCTTAGAGTAAAGCTGCGAATCTACAGTGTACGTTTCGCAGAACAAACCCGCGGAAAAGAAGGAGCGCTCCGAAGTCACTCATGGATCCTCAGCATCTTGCAGAGAGTTCATTCCCTAAAGACGAAAATTCTGTCTATGAATCGTTCCTCTGTAAACACGTGCAGTTACACTGCCCAGCGATCCACAGGAAGCAAATCGCTATCCACGCTGGACAATTTTTCGGCTTGCACGCGTTATGTTGTGTGGGTTTCGGCACTTTCCATTTAAAAAGCGTGCAAATGTAAGAAAATAAACATGAGTGAGGCCAGAAATAACGCGAATTTTGTGTGCGTGCGTGGTGTGTGTGTGTGTGTGTGTGTGTGTGTGTGTGTGTGTGTGTGTGTGTGTGTGTGTGTGTGTGTGTGTGTGTGTGTGTGTGTGTGTGTGTGTGTGTGTGTGTGTGTGTGTGTGTGTGTGTGTGTGTGTTCCCTGCCTTTTTATTGCAGTAATCATAATAATAAAATGGAAACGTAAACATTACATAATTGAGATATGCTTGCCTGCCACGATCGATATATTTTCTCTCATACATGTACATGATTTACATTAAAATGAAAAAATTATAATTTTGTTGCCTTTCAACAAAATTATTTTATTTTTAACAATTACCATTGTTTGAAAAAGTTTAAATGAATTTTCAAGTACTTTACTGTTGTTAAAACGTAAAAGGTTGCAGGTAAACTACCCCTTCCCCTTAACCGATCTTCACCAAAATCAAAAGACCTTGAGATCACTACAATTCAGGGGTATATGCAAAACATTATTTGATTCTGTTTGAATATGCGGCAGTTACCGTTCGTCATAGAAAAAATTACCCTTGTTAAAACATAAAATGTTGCAGGTAAACTACCCTATTCCCTTAACCGATCTTCACCAAAACCTTGACAACTCTACAATTCAGGGCTGTATGCAAAACATTACTTGATTCTGTTTGAATTTGCGGCTGTTATCGTTTGCCAAAGAAAATTACCCTTGATAAAAAAATGCTGCAGGTAAACTACCCCTTTCCCTTAACCGATCTCCTCCGAAAACAATAGGTCTTGAGTACTCTACAATTCAAGGCTGTATGCAAAAATTATTTGATTCTGTTTGAATTTGCGGCTGTTATCGTTTGACATAGAAAAAAATTACCGTTGATTAAAAAAAAACCGTTGCTGGTAAACTACCCCTTTCCCTTAGCCGATCTTCACCAAAAACAACAGGTCTTGAGTACTCTACAAATCAGGACTGCGTGCAAAAAATTATTTGATTCAGTTTGAATTTGCGGCTGTTATCGTTTGCCATATAAAATACCCTTTTTAAAACATAAAACGTTGCCGGTAAACTACCCCTTTCCCTTAACCGATCTTCACCAAAAACAAAAACAACAGGTCTTGAGAACTCTACAATTCAGGGCTGTATGCAAAAGAGTAGTAGATTCTGTTTAAATTTGCGGCTGTTATCGTTTGACATAGAAAAAAATTACCGTTGATTAAAAAAAAACCGTTGCAGGTAAACTACCCCTTTCCCTTAACCGATCTTCACCAAAAACAATAGGTCTTGAGTACTCTACAAATCAGGACTGCGTGCAAAAAATTATTTGATTCTGTTTGAATTTGCGGCTGTTATCGTTTGCCATAGAAAAAAAATCTACAGATAGACAGACAGACACACACACAGACACTTTTCGAAAATATCGGTATGGAGAACCATACATGACTTCCATATTCTAAGATTTATTTTTAAAATCATTTTCGAAATGAAATATTACCATAGAAACTACTTCTTTCTACTTACTGCTTCAGCCTTAACCACAGTACTGTGGTCACTAACATATACCACCTCACGTTATCGCACTCGATTTTCACTGATGATGGAAGTCAATGGCATTGCCGAAACGTCTGGTTTTGTAGAAAACATTGGACTACGGCCAAATATCCCGGGAAGGAATTTTAACAAAAACTACTTCTTTGTTGCCGATAACGTTGTACACATATATATAAAAAATATGCATAAAATTAATGGCTTGTATAAGTTAATGTTTGATCTCCATTAAGTAGTGCTCAAGTTTCCAAAGTTTTAATATTATGATGTCCGTAATTAAAACATCAGAGCAGGTTTAGTGTGTATGAGGGTTCACCGTGGACGAAAATTTTCAACATTTCCTATTGAGCGTTGCTTAGAATAAATCTGCGAATCTACAGTGTACGTTTCACAGAACAAACACGCGGAAAAGAAGGAGCGCTCCGAAGTCACTCATGGACCCTCAGCATCTTGCAGAGGGTCCATTCCCTAAAGACGAAAAGTCTGTCTATGAATCGTTCCTCTGTAAACACGTGCAGTTACACTGCCCAGCGATCCACAGGAAGCAAATCGCTATCCACGCTGGACACTTTTTCGGCTTGCATGTGTTATGTTGGTATGGGTTCGGCACTTTCCATTTAAAAACCGTGCAAATGTAAGAAAATAAACATGAATGAGGCCAGAAATAACGCGAATCGTGTGTGTGTGTGTGTGTGTGTGTGTGTGTGTGTGTGTGTGTGTGTGTGTGTGTGTGTGTGTGTGTGTGTGTGTGTGTGTGTGTGTGTGTGTGTGTGTGTGTGTGTGTGTGTGTGTGTGTGTGTGTGTGTGTGTGTGTGTGTGTGTGTGTCTTCCCTGCCTTTTTACTGCAGTAGTCATAATAATAAAATCGAAACGTAAACAGTACATAACTGAAATATGTTTGCCTGCCAAGCACGATATACTTTCTAATATATACATAATTTACATTAAAATGAAAAAATTATAATTTTATTGCCTGGCAACAAAATTATTTTATTTTCAACAATTACCGTTGTTTGAAAAAGTTTAAATGAATTTTCAAGTACTTTACTCTTGTTAAAACGGTAAAGGTTGCAGGTAAACTACCCCTTCCCCTTAACCGATCTTCACCAAAATCAAAAGGCCTTGAGTCCTCTACAATTCACTGACGTATGCAAAAAAAATTTTATTCTGTTTGAATTTGCGGCTGTTATCGTTTGCCATAGAAAATACGCTTGATAAAAAATGTTGCAGGTAAACTACCCCTTCCCCTCAACCGATCTTCACCAAAAACAATATGCCTTGAGTACTCTACAAATCAGGGCCGTATGCAAAAAATTATTTGATTCTGTTTGAATTTGCGGCTGTTATCGTTTGCCATAGGAAATACCCTTGTTAAAACATAAAACGTTACAGGTAAACTACCCCTTTCCCTTAACCGATCTTCACCAAAAACAATAGGTCTTGAGAACTCTACAATTCAGGGCTGTATGCGAAACATTATTTGATTCTGTTTGAATTTGCAGCTGTTATCGTTTGCTAAAAAAAAATTCCCTTCATAAAAAAAACCGTTGCAGGTAAACTACCCCTTTCCCACAACCGATCTTCACCAAAAACAATAGGTCGTGAGTACTCTACAAATCAGGGCTGTATGCAAAAAATTATTTGATTCTGTTTGAATTTGCGGCAGTTATCGTTTGCCATAAAAAAAATCTACACACAGCAGACACACAGACACACAGACACACACACAGACACTTTTCGGAAAACGACTTTTTTCATGTTTTGAGTGTAGTACAATCAGAATCTGCAATAATCTAAGAACACGATTTTTTTGCCATCACCATACTTCCATTTCCTTAAGGAATATGGAAGTAAAATGACTTTTTCATGTTTTGAGTGTAGTACAATCAGAATCTGCAATAATCTCGAACACGATTTCTGGTCTGATAGATGGAATCTAGACCAGAAACAACGATTTGTTATATTGCTTGAATTAACTAATCCTACGAAGTTTAAATGAAGATGGCATTGAAATCTAGAATTCATTTGTGTACCTGTTACTTCAAATGTCCGCGCGCCGTCCTTTATTGAACTGCTACAAAGGTAACATTTTTATTTACCTGTATGCTTTCCTCGATATCTCTGTAAATAAAAATAGTTGTTTCAGGTTTTCTGTTCTTCGTGGTAAAAGACCTTACAACTGAACCTCGTCATAAATTATCTCGTTAGATAATCAGTTATAATTCCAAAATCAGTTACAATTATTATACTTAGGACATTCTGAAGCTGTGTAGTAATTCAATAAACTTTGCCACAAAATCGGGGAAACGCAGCACTTTACATCTGACTTCGGCGTACGCTGAAACCGTTAATTAGAAGACACCGCTTACGCGAATGTATTTCATAATACTAACCGTTGAACCACAGCTCCACTATAGAGCCATACAGATGTGTAATGAGCAATGAATAACGTTGTACTTTAAAGAATATTTAGATTAAACAAATGCGTATATAACTAACTACTTTAGTTTCAACTATGTGGTTACGTTGCTGACACGCTCCTGTATCACTTAAACAAAGGACTGCACTGATGACAAATGACGACGACGTGATGGGTTGGCTTTATGGCGGGTGACAAGCTGCATGGCAAAAGCAGAACACGGGGGTGACAAGCCCTAAGATAGCATGGGTAAAGAACATGGGGAAGTAATGAGGGATACATGATTCACAGAGAGGGAGAGTTTGGATAAACGAAGGTGGAATCTAGAACGCGAAAGACTGTGCCAACGGTAAGACAATTTGCTATAGTGCACTACAGGAATGCTAACAGTACTCTAGAATCCGGTAAATTCGGAGACGAATTTGTTTATCGCGAGAGGTGTTCAGTATCCAAGGGAAATTCACTCCCCATGTGTGTTGTTGGAATTGTAGCGTCGTATTTAAATATTAAAATTATTTCACCCTGTTGCTCTTCACCTCTTTACCTTTATGATTTTAAAAGCAGAATGCCATAAGACGCTTGACAATAGTAGTATTTAACAAATTTATTTTCTAAGACTTTTATAGCCCACCTGTTTATTCATTGCGCTTAGTCCACACGTTATAGTTGCAAACGAATGCTGATGAAATACAGAAGTTGGTTAATTACGTCATTGCATAACCGCATTGCATAATACACTTGTAGCTATTCGTATCAAAAAGTAAGAAGTTATTTTTTATCTTTAAAAAATTTGAATATGAGAACTGGAACTTGTTATGCGAAAATGCTACTAACGTCATTACATGCAAGAGAATAATGATACACACCTCCTCCAAAGGCATAACCTCAGGGTATTGTATTGGTTTTGATTTTGAAATAAATAGAGGCAATTGTGTTATACACATGTTTCTTACGTGGCTGTCAGCTAGCCAGGCAGGTGCAGTGTCTGTACCCCGTAGACTGTTCGAGTACTTGTAAGTACGAAAATTGTGCTGGCACGCCGCCAAAAGAACGGAAAATTATTCTAGGACATCTGTGGGACCTATATAAGCAACATCGGCTGGCTTAGTTAGTTACACCTGGCGAGACTGTAGAGTTCGGATTAAGTGGTTGTTGCGGAAAGAGATTATTGTGTTATAGTTATTGCGGAACTGCGCAACTCTAATAGTTGACATTATTATTGCTTGTGGACAAATTTAACTTGAATTACTGTATGAGAATATGTTGTTGATTTCAAATTGTTATTTGTGACTCACTGAAGCTGGTATTTAGTGATTTCATTGGTGTCTAATCTTGTTTCCACTGTACCATACGACGATCCGTGAGACCGTCGTAAGTATACTCAAAAGTCGTCTTGTATTGAAAAAGTTAATACTGTTTAAATAAGAACATATTTATTTAAACCTACGATTTTTTCAATATTAAATTAAAATATTAGAAATTTCAAATTAATTGACATGTAGGTACAGCATACAGAAAACTATTTTCTTTAAAGACAGAGTCACAAAATATTTTCGATTTATGCGTTCGATAGAGAAAATAATTTTTTTTTTATTTTCGTTCTGAACCACTTTGATAATAGCTCTTGTGATTTATACATACCATGAAACATTGTATGCCTAAATATGAAACGCACACACACACGACTGGGGGTTGCGCGGCTCGCGTGAGGCGCGAGTCGCGAGTTGTGCAGTGTCCCGAGTCGCAATTAGTACTCCTGCCACTGGGTCGGTTAGAGATCATTTATATATTCTTTTCCTACTTAATGGAGGGCCTGAAGCGACCCTCGATGGTGGATTATACCACCGGGGCTAGTATACGGGGTCGCTTCCAAGACTCACCTGGCCTTGGAGTGTAGTTACCAAGTTCGGTAATGAGGGAATTGTGGGTCACACGTGCTGATCGAACATAGAATCTACGCGCCAGGCGTCTCACGGTGTCATCAAACGAGCGGACACCGAGTGTTCTCCTCAAAATACAAGAACCGTACTTCCGTGGGATTTTACACGCGAGCTTAAGTCCCCGGTCGAGAATGCACTGGAGCGCTGATCTATGGCATCGAGCAAGGTATCCCCAAACAGGACAGGCATAGGTAATCTCTGGCAACACGTACGAGTTGACGATGGGTTTACCCAGGCGGGGGTCATTGTCGGATTAGAAAGCACGAGCCAAAGTCTGCTGAGTTGCGCCGAAGCGCGTTGACGTTGTGTTGTGTATGGATTCTCCAGGTGAGTCGGGAGTACACGTGGAGCCCGAGGTACTTGATGCTATGCGTCCAGGGCACCTCGACGGGCCCTACTTTAGCTGCCGAGGCCGCTTACGATTGCGTGAGAATATTACCGCGGCGCTCTTGGTAGCGTTGACGGCAATTCTCCACTCATCGACCCACACGAAATACGCGTAGAGATGGCGCTGGAGCTTGATTGCCTCATAACTTGCGTTCGGCTCTGAGGCAAAAGCCGCAGTGTCGTCCGCGAACAGCGACAATCTTACTCCAAGAACTCGGGGCATGTCGTTAACGAACAGCGAGAACAGGAGAGGCCCAAGTACACTGCTCTGAGGGACACCAGCGTTAATACGCCTCTCCGAAGAGAAAGCGTGGTCTACTCTCACTCGGAAGCTACGGTATCGCAGAAAGCTGCCGATCAAGTGAAACGCAGAAACTGATGAAAAAATATAAATTAACCATCATTACCCTTGACTCAAGCAATACGCCCATGGCTTGTTGCGCCCTGCAGACGTGGTACCTGTCACGCCACAGGGAGTCTGTATTTAAGGAGTTTACGTGTAGTCTCATGTTGTCGGCCGTCGTCAGGGATTTCCTGTCTTGCTACTTCTCCGCTCCCCCCCAATGACCCTCCTAATTCGGTCGACGAGGACGACCTTGCGTCTGTCCTTAGCCGGCTGAAGAAGAGAAAGGCCCCTGGCCCCGATCGCATCGGTGCCGCTGCTTTTCAGAATCTCCCGCCTTCGGCAGTTGACGTTCTTCTTGAGCTGTTCAACTCCTGTCTCCGGCTGAGGTACTTCCCCCGCCTGTGGAAAACCGCCAACGTCATCATGATTCCAAAACCCAAAAAGCGCCCACGCTTCCTGGAAGCTACCGCCCGATATCGCTATTGCCAGCAATCTCGAAGGTATTCGAGCGTGTTCTCCTGGCCCGTATTCGGCCCCTGGTGGATGGTTTCATCCGCGAGGAGCAGTTTGGGTTTAAGCCGAGGCACTCGACTACTCTTCAGCTAGTACGGATTATTACCTCGCCTTGGCGGACGAGCGTAATGTTACAACGCCAGTTGGCTATGCTTCCGGACTGGCTAAGGAAATAGAGGGTAGCGATCAATACGGAGAAATCCGAGGCGATCTGCTTTACTCGTAAGTCCATTTCCCGATGTCGATGCATCTCCTTGAGGGGAGACCCATCAACTGGACCGCGACGGTGAAGTACCTAGGCGTTCGGCTTGATCGGCGCCTAAACTTCAACGCCCACATTACCGCAACCCTCAACAAGGCTTGTGGCGTCAGAGCCAAGCTATCACCTATGCTTTCGCGGAACAGCCGCCTGGTTGTCCGTACTAAACTGACGAAATATCTACTGTTCCTCCGGACAGTACTTACGTATGCGTCGCCCGCTTGGTGGCCTCTCCTGTCGGCCACCAATAGCCATAGGCTGACGACGTTCCGGAACTGGACCTTACGCTCCCTCACGGGGTCCCCGTGGTTTGTGCGAAATTCCGCCATTCACCGGTGTCTCTGTGTTCCCACCTTAGAGGCATTCGTCTGGTCCTTGGCAACGAATTTGTTCGTCAAGGCCGGCGAGTCCCCTTATCCGCACCTCCAAAGGCTGAACAGCATGGAGAATACACCGCCCCCTCGCCGCGTCAGGCGCCCTAGGGCGCTGTTAGACGACCCCCCTTAGTTCATCACATGAACTCCTCAGCAACGAACCTCCCAACCTTCTGGAATTCTGAACCGATCACCTAACATTCCCTACCTGCGCCTGTCGACTCTATAGTCAATCATGCTGCGGCAGATTGGACAGAATAAAATTGGCAGCATCGGCTTTACCGACTCGGCAGGGCAGTGATCCGGGACACGGGCTCCCGCGAGGTTGTGCAAGTGCCTTCCTTGGGCGTGCTGGCTGTCTCGGAGTCATTCCCCATCGTTTCGGCGGACGCCCTAGGGCGCTCGAGCCTCTTGTCCTCGCCAGTGCGTCACTACGTTCCCAAAGGCGATGCCCGAGGGGACCATGGTGCCGCACCTCGGCGTGACAATTGGCTGAAGCAAAAGCACATGCTTGCTCCCGTGGTGGCCATGTTAATTAATCATGTACCCGCGGACTGCATCATAACTCCCTTGTGCAGAGCAAACGACCGCGCTGACCTGTTGGCACCTGGCGTTCATCAGGCCTAGGCCTGGACAACGCACACAAATTAGGGCGCAAGACGCCCGTGCATCCTCTGTCTGTCTGTCTCATGTTGTTGCTGGTTCACGTCAACCTGTTTCAATCAGACCGCTCCAATACTGCTTCAGCGTAATAAACATTTGGTTAATGTTGTTCCACCGATTTGAAAAAATTATTGAATAACAATAATACCGTAAATGTTAATTTTTTGTTTAAAATTCGTTCATGTAATCGTTAACAGACTTCCAAAAACAGCTGTTTTGTTTTATAAACACACGTCTTATAGTGACGTTATCCATTGTTATAGACTGAGGATTCTATGTGTAAATTGAAAGTGTGTGTACTAAGAAAATGCATTATTGTATTTATATTTTACGCTTTTGTGTGTGTCCGTAACAGATCACCCTATTTCTCTATATCTGTATACCTCGTTTGTCAGCGTGGTATTCACAAAGTTAATTGTTGGCGATCAGTGGTATAGTAAGTTCCAGAGTATTGTTTGTGTGTGTTGTGGTGTACATAGTGTACGAAAATTCATATACACAATAGGAGTTGTATTGTGAGTGTTGAACTATACCAGTTGTGCTCGTGTAGTTATGCAAACGTGCAATGCCCAGAATAGTCTGTATAAGGTTCAAATGTTTTATGCAAAGTGGCACCACTTAGGAACAGGCAGTCGTTAGTTCACACTTCTGTACTAAGTTAGTTGTACTAGCCACCGTATACGTGGAGCTGACTTGTTAATAACAACGTTCGTGTAATACCAGTATGGTAACCATTCTGTTCTCCATCACATTTTTAATACTGTCTCTCTAATACATATCTGTTTGTCAGCGTAGCATTCAGAAAGTTTATTGTTGGCGAGCAGTGGGACAGCGAGTCCCAGAGTAATTATGAAGCAAAGTCTTAGTCATTTTCAAAAATAAAGCCCCACACAGGTGATACTAAGTGTTTATTGAGTAAAAACTATGAACCATTGAAATATTTCTAATTTTACTAAGTTAGATAACGCTTCTGCCCACAAAAGAGAAGACAAGTAAAATTAAGAGAGAAATCGTCTTCTTGTCTCCAGACAGAGGAATCGTTTACGTTCTTGTCTCCATCTTACACTGCACTTCCACAAAGTAAATGTCATTTGCGTGTAATTAGCCGCAATGGTAGTGTAAATCTATGTCTGAAACAAACATACCTAAAACATCTTCTATATGCACAGAAAAATGTATTCCGCCGTTTTACAGTTTTCTTCACAACTAACGAATGGTTATACTAGATTACTCGATCTTCCTAGAGTACAGTACAAGTACACATTGATAACGCTATAAGTTTCATTCTTTTTGCTCATTTCTATGTGATGAATCAGTATCAAGCAATATGTGTTAATTTTTACCTTATAATTTAGAACGTCGCCAAATAATTATAAATCAAATAACAATATTAAAAATAAAACTTTTCCGTGTCTCCTTGTTAAGCCATACATATTTTATACAAAAACTGATTTTCAAAGTACTTTGTACTGGACTTAAGAGACAAGTAAAGGTTGAAGGGGCTTTACTCCGATTGCACTTGACATAAGCTAACTATAACAGTATGTTGGCATAGTAACGGAGATACCAAAAAAAAGTTTGGTCCCTTTCTGTAGGAGACACCGTTATTGAACCTGCTTTCATAGTTTTGTTTCAACCTTACGTTTTCACGTGTTCTGTTTAATATGTCTTAGCGAAAAATATGTAAAACTTAATAAAATTATCAATAATAAGAACGTTTTATATTAATAATAAAAATGTTAATTATAAAAATTCTGGCGACGCTGGCAGAAATTGATTCAACGAAATGTTCATGACTAGCAAGGAACTAAAACAAATACTTAGATTGTAAACCTCTGAATAAAGTAAAAGACCTAGATATTTTTAGTAAGAGAGATTTTAATTAAATGTATAAATAAGATAAAACTATATACTGTATAAAGCAAAAAACAGTCGCATAATTAATGAGTTAGTATAAAATAAATAAAATTATACAAAGCTAAAAATTAATGACATGGAGAAAATGTATGATAACAATCATTTATAAACCCTGTTTTAACACGTGTAAACAATATCGGTCATTGTTGTGAATTAGTATATTGCCTAATCAAAAACTGAACAGTAGGCACTCTAAAAGAACTATGTAAACGTTTATAACAAACTGTACACATTTAGAAGCATTATTTATTCACCACTTCTGTCCGCATGTTTTTTTTTTAGAAAGGTGTGCATATGTCAGTAAAGGTCACCTAAAAGGAAAACAGTTTCTTACAACGGTCTCGGAAACTAGTAAGACTGCGACTACGGATTGATTACTAAGAAACACCACACGTGCGTTCCCGTCGTCGGGACGTTTTAAAAAGTACTTTGAAAAAGTCGAAGTGTTTGAGGAGCTGAGTTTAACGACAGTTCATTTTGCATCGTACAAACCAACGAAGTTATTTTGCTACCGTTTGCACTTTACTAACTAAGAGAGTTTCTATTTACGGAGTAAAAACGTTTTTATCTCAGTCATTATAAGACTTTCTTCATGGATATCTTAACTTCACTACTAACATATAATATATAATATATAACAGTATACTAACATGCAATATCTTATACTGATTTGGTACGTCGTCGTTTTAGAAAGGTTGCATACAACCGCGTAATGAATTGTAGTGAATATTCACAACCATAAATGGTTTTCGTAGCATCGGGACGCAATAGTAAGGTCCCACGTATTTCTTAATTTATAAACCAACGAGGCAAGACGATTAAAAATAATACAATTTTAAAAATATAAGATTTCGTTTATTTGTATTTTGCCGCAGGATAAATATGCAACTTAGGCGTGACGCGAATTGTCTACTTGAGTAAATAGGTATTTAATGTCTCACCTTATGCAAAATGTTGGAGTATACAATCGATAGTAACAATTTTCTGAAATGAGACTTAGTTTTGTAGTCTTTACAGTTTAAACTATGGTTATACGTATGCGCATAATTTTGAGTTTCTTTTTTCATGTATTGCACATTAAAATATATGTATCTTCACACGTTTCCATTTTGTTGTTTGTTGTTTATGTGTGTGGGAGGAAACGGGGATTGGAGTAGCAGGCACAGGCGCACGATACATCGGAACAGAAATACTTCTCACCGTAATACCCTATAAAACATAGGATGGCAGATATTAAATTTTTAGGACTGCAGACATTAAAAACTGAAGTATATAACCGCCTATTCCCATAATGCTTTATTTGTTTCTCAATAACTAAAATATTGACCGTTAAATTATTACTACTATTTTCCGTAGATTATGGAATTATTGATTTTAATTTATGCAATTCTTTACGTATACAGAAAATAACCTCGATATATTGTTTTCTGTACATTTTACCTGTGTTTCTATACGGAAACCTCAGTAAAATCACGTACAAGGAGTGTTCTACTTAGTGCATGTAAAGCTACCCACAATTTAATATGGAACAAAGGGGATTACTGCACGTTATACGGAGCACTGGTTTAACAACCCTTTGCAGGTTATTTACTCTCTGCCTGGGATCGCTTATAGGTAAATCGTACCAGCATTATCCACTTAAAACTAATACTGTGCTACAAACGTAATATAGATAGAATTTACAATTCGTTTACCTGAGACCAAATTTCAAAAGTAAGAAATTGTTAAAACTCTCTCACGTGTCAAAAATGTTATTGAAGTAGCCTTCTACATTTGTTTTTTATTAAGTTATAGAAACATATTTTTATTTGGCAGGGGAATGTTGGGTAAAGTGAAAACGTAAAATTGAAATTTAAGGAAACAAAGAAATAATAGGAATGACAGAACACTATACAAAAATAAAATCAGACTGTATTAGAAGACGGTCGTCGCTAGACCTGACATACTCTGCAATCCTTGAGGGTATGTAGATAGACCCATAATGTGATGTAAGATAGCTGGTTTTGATAATAATTAGGAGATACAAAGTTTCAAGTACCGAAATACGAGTTACGTTAGTGGGACTGCCTTGTGTTAATTTCTTAAAGCATACACTAAGTTCTTCGAATTCTGCCCAGTGTGTTTCGTCAGCAATAATTCAAATATTTGTCCAAAAGTTATTTATAAATCATGCCTCTCCTATATATACTTACTATCGATCTGTCGTTGTCGAACATTGTTCGTTCACTACTTGAATGAGGTGAAAACATTACTTTGGAATAGTCTCGCATTATGTGGTATAGCGCACATTGAAGAGAATAACCTGTCAGCTTGATTGTTTAGGTAAAACCCACTTAGAATGAGGAGGCTGTGAACCATTACTATCAGCTCACTCGCTTCAAAACACCATGTAGGCTTAATGTGCATTTAATTGTCTTATACACACTCTGGAAGGTATGTAACTACTTCAGCTGCTGAACTCTACATTTTATTCCACGTATGTATAGATGCAAACTAGCGCTCAACTGAGTACTTAGATCAAAAGAATTAACGGTAATTTTCACTGAAGAAAGAATTAGTGTCAGCTTCAAAGAGACTTTCTCATATAACGGAGATAATGGGTGAAATGGAAAAAAGGAAGGGAATGTAAGAAAGAGACAAACAGAAAAAGAGATAGAGACAGATAGACCACACAGACAGGATAGATGGATAGAGGAGAGAACTTGCAAACAGTTTGGTGTTTCAGAATTACCTCCCGCCTAATAAAGCCACTGCAACAACGCATACTCGTGCAGGACACAGACAGACCAACTCGTTAACAATTTCCACTCATGGCTCCAATTGCTTTCAAATCAGTTCCAGTTCCATACGCACGTATATTGTATGCACTGGAGTTAAAGCGTTGTGCGAGTTCTGCAATAATCAACTCCAGTCTCTGGTGGAATTCGGTTTATGCAAAAACTGATTCATACACCCCTACAGAGACAGCAGGAGAATGAAGGAAGGAGGGGGAAGAGGATTCAGTTCTCATTAGTAGGGATCAAAGGTTATTTCTACTCTGGAGACAGCTTACCTTGAGCAAACTCATTTGAAACAAACGCTTGCCTAGCCACAGCAAACACATCGCTCTCTGCT
Source organism: Magicicada septendecula (assembly GCA_034769895.1). NCBI lineage: Eukaryota > Metazoa > Arthropoda > Insecta > Hemiptera > Cicadidae > Magicicada > Magicicada septendecula. The sequence goes on from CM068371.1 coordinate 431,309,039, forward strand.
TCTGCTCCCATTCTCGTTAATTCTCTTTAGTTAACAAGGTTGCTTTTATTGGTAAAAAAGCAAGTGTAATTATGTTTTTGTTATTGAAAGGCGCAAACTGGAGCCTGGTGGATTTTTATTTTCACATATTACATTAATAAGAGTGTACGTTTTGTTTTCTGTGTAACTGTACAGTGAAAGGAGTAAACTTTTCAGCCACGGTACAAGAGTAACGCAAGCGTTGTACATTCCTCTACCCTTGTGTTTCTATTCTCTCTCATTTAGAGTTTTCCATGTTATTCTTTTCCCAATTGTGCCCTCTAATATGCCTTAATAAACTCTTCTACCGCCTACATGGTGTGTCGTTTGTGACTAAACCTGTCCTAAAAAAAACAAAATCGTTCCTGCTGACACAGTAATTAGCAACTCAATACCACGGAAAAACAAACAGAAATAAAGCTTACATTTTGGGTCAAAACGTCAAGAGTCAAAACATTAACAATGTATTCGTATACACGAAGTTTGAATTGGTAAATTCATTCCGCCGAATAATACGTCCTTCTATGTCCAGTGAAGAAGCTCGATAAAATTACACATAAAACTCGATAATAATAACCAGAGCACATTAAGTAACGAAACTTTGCAATAAAGTGTAGGGTTAGTTGGGGTACCACGCCCCACCTAAGGAAAACATTTTATTAAAATTTTTGCTATAGCTTAAAATAAAAATTATTACCCCCTTTCCATATTTCAGTAGTTGTAGATGCTGGGTAAAAACATTCAATACAAAAAAATATAAACCAAATTAGTTATGACCAAAAAAAGAAATTCCAGCTTCGGGGCGTATTACTCTGACCTTAGGATAATACGCCCCACACTATTGGGATATATGCCCCACTTGAAATAATATTTCACAGTTAATTACAACCTGTAAAAAACAGTTTATTTAACTAAATTGACATAATTAATAGTATTAGTAACATAAAATATGAATAATTACAGTATGTATAAGACAATTTCTTTAACTAAATTACCATATTTCATAGTACTAGTAATATAAATGCAATATGAATACTTACAATATGTAAAAAAGAGTTTGTTTAACTAAATTAACAGAATTTCTAGTAATAGTAATATAAAATATGAATAATTACAGTCTGTAAAAAACAGCTCCGTTAACTAAAATGACATAATTCATAATATTAATAACATAAATTAGGAATAAAATTATTAGTTTAGTGTTACTTGTTGGTTTTATTTTCTTTTAGAATGCACTTTTAGTTTTTAACACTTTTACGTATTTCAATCTTACCACAGCTATTGCATCTCTCATTATAAGAGGTGTGATTGGAAACTTTTAAGACAGGTGCCGCCACTGCTCAGTAGGAGGGGCTAGGTTTGCCCGCGGGTGTGAAAGGGGAAGCTTGTTTTGTCGTTGAAACGTTGTGAAACGATCAACGCGACATCATTGTTCAGTAGAGAGTGGCATCCTGGTGAATGAGGACGTGTGATCGGGTCTTGGCGGATTTTTGATTTTGCAAAATGGATGAAAAACCGGAACAACGAGTTTGTGTCAAATTTTGTTTTAAAACCGGGAAATCAGTTTCGGAGACTTATGAACTCTTACAAACAGCTTTCGGGGATAAATGTCTGAGCAGATCAAATGTTTTTATCTGGTTCAACAGATTCAAAGATAGTCGCGAATTAGTCGAAGTTGACCCTCGGTCCGGCCGGCCTTCCACTTCAAAAACCAACGAAAACATTATCAAAGTTCGCGATTTAGTGCGCTCTTACCGTAGACTTACAATTAGGGAGATAGCTAACGAACTGTTAAGTTTCTACGCGGTTCAGGCAATTTTAAGTGAAGATTTGAACATGCGTCGAGTGTTCGCGAAATTCATTCCGAAATCGTTGTCTGACCAACAGAAACAATACCGACTTGAAGTGTCCCAAGAATTGTTTAATCGGGCTGAAACTGACCCAGATTTGTTAAATAGGGCAATTACAGGCGACGAAACATTGGTTTATGGGTAAGACACAATCATCGCAGTGGAAGGGTCCAAGTTCGCCACGACCGAAAAAAGCGCGACAAAGTCGGTCGCATGTGAAGACAATGTTGGTGGTTTTTTTCGATTCTACGGGTATCGTGCATCACGAATTTGCCCCTAGGGTTGCAGACAATCAACCAAGAGTACTATAAAAGTGTCCTTCAGCGTTTGCGCGGAAATTTACAGAAGAAAAGGCCTGCGCTCTGGCGAGACAAGAATTGGGTCCTCCACCACGACAACGCACCGGCTCATCGTGCGTTTCGATTACGGAATTTTTGGCCAAATTCAAAATTTCTGTGCTTCCGCAACTCCCCTATTCCCCGGATATAGCCCCTGCCGATTTCTATCTGTTTCCTAAATTGCATCTCTCGTACATCGTACACGTTTCATGTAGCCACCCACAGCAGTCTATACACTGTATCCAGTCAACTGGTAACTTGGTAGAACAGTATTCTTCAAGACAATCTAAACAAATATTTTCAGTTTCTGGCTCATCGACATCACTTTCACTTTACGATACTTTCCTAGCCATTTTTTGCAAATCTATTCTTATTTTTCTATTCTTTCCTCTTGTCTTGGTTTTGTTTTTGTTTTCATTCAGCCTATAGCCTTCCCTAGTTTTCTGTTTCTTTTTCATTTTCTGCTTCTTTACTACTATTAAACCGAAGTCTAAAACTCTTGCTGACTTTTTCTTCCTATTTTCTCTTTTCACTAACAAAGGAATAGGGCTAATTTTCTGCAAATGTTTAGACGGAGTCTGCTCAGAAAGACAATAAGATTCTGTAGAAGTACCTGGAAGGGCTGTAGAGTGATGTAGATCCGGTTGTTCTGATGCAGCAGTTGCTTGATCTACATTAGTCGGAACTGAGCTTGTTGGCGTTTCTACGTTGCTTGTCGTTTGAGATTTGTCCGATATTTGAAAGAAATGTTCGGGAACAGCATGTCGATTTAGTGAAAATATTCCTGTTTTCTTGAAACCTCTGATGCAGTTGCTGGCTAATGCTGATTTTGTTCACGCATTTCCAATCAAAGCTCCGACATGGATTCTTTTAAGTGGTGTTTGACCCAGTTTTGAGTTTCATGCCTGTAGTAAACTTTAAAAGGCTTAAACAATGACCTGTCGGGTGGCTGTAGTGTTTGGGTTGAATGGCTTGGAAGACACATTAATATAATATCATTAGTGATAGCAAATTCTAACATTTCAATAGAACTCTCATGAGCTGCATGGCCGTCGAGTATAAGAAGCACCTTCCCTGCAGGCTTTCTTGGAAAACAATGTTCCTTTAGCCACCTTCAGAAAATGTCTCCAGAAATATATGAAGATTTTGGATTCATGTAAATTTTGGAACCAGGCGGCAACCCTACTGATAGTGCTGCGTTCTCTCGAACGCCCTTGAAAATTAATGCTGGAGGAAGAGCTACACCGTCTGCATTGATTAGAGAGATTACTGACACATTTTCCCCCTTTTTCAGCACATGTTAAAGAGTGAACATCTTTTGCACCCTTGGTAGCTATCACTATCCCAGGATCGTTGTTAAGATGACACCCAGTCTCGTCCTTATTGAATACATGTCCTGGTTTGGTGTAAAAATCGTTTTCATTATAGAGTTCAGTTAACTTATCAAAATGTTGATTTACTGCTTCCCTAGTCATTCCTTTAGCTCTACAAAGTGACAGGCCTTCCGCTTGACGCAGTGATAGTTCGGGATTCCTTTCCATGAAGCCATTTAACCAGTCATAGCCAGCCATCTTAGAACTCTTGTTAAATGAGTGCTCAATTCCAAGTGCATCAGAAAATTTATATGCAAGACGTCGTACGGCAGTTCAATCAGGTGCAAATTCTGCCCTCTCTAAGCGCTGAATGTGGGCGAACAATCGTTTTTCATTTTCCTTGCCTAAAGCTGTAGGTCTACCTAAAGGATACTTTTCAAGGATACCAGAGTCCCTCCTTCGTCTAAGTGTTCTTGAAGGGATATTGTAATATCGGGAAACCTCATTGATACCGATTTCTCTAGCCACTATGCGGTTAACCGCTTCGTTTAGTGTCTCCACACTCCATGATTCCCTAGTGGAGCCAGGTTTCCTTTTTTATTTAGTTGGCATTCTGTAGAAAAAAGAGATTCCTACTTAAACTTACAAACAAATTGTAATTTTTGTTCATGAATATTAAGTTAAAGGAAATGGCATGTCTGTTAACATTTGTTTAGCTTGACTGTGAAAGTTTATATTACAGAATCTGTAAGTTTCATTTTAAATTATTGATCTACATTTTGTCTTCTACCAAGCGCTGTGAAGATATAATTTCATACTAGCCTACATATAATTTATTACACTTTGTTGTTTAAACAACAGTAGTAGTACTTTGACATTAAAATTTAATTTATTCATTCTAATTTAGTGCGTGTGTATCTCCTATTTTTATATTCAGTCTATCTCCTATTACTAGTATGTTAGATTGTGTACTATATACCACATGCCATTTATAATACATCTAGGTCTACAGTGTACGAAAATGTTACTTCTTGTACTTAGTTTCAAATAAAAATATAGGCCTTATATTAAAGACAAATTTTCAAAATAAACATTTATAATATTTAAACAATTACTTTCATGTAAAATTTAATTTAAAAAATGTTCTCTGCTCCTTTATTACACCTAAACAAAATATTTGAATGTGGGGCATGTTACCTTGATCAGTTTTTAGTGGGGCAAGTAACCTGAAACTCGGTGGGGCATATATACAATTTTTGTCAAGGTAAAACGCCCCACCTTCTTCTAGCGTTTGAACAGCAAGCCAATATGGCGACAGGCAACAGATACAGGCTACTCTATGTTTCATAGTGTTTAAACTAAAATTCAAACAAAATGTGGAAGAGTAACATTATTTACAACGTACTAACTTACACGGCATGCCTAAAACAGTCACGTTTACCTTATTTCTTGTTATAAAATGGTAATTGTTTGTAGAAACACGCTGTAATCTATTGCAGTCACCTCACTATTCACAACTGACTGTGAGAGCAAAGACACCAGCGCACACCTACGTTGGAATGATGAAATATAACCACTGGGCCACATAACCCGGTGGGGCGCGTAAGCCTGAATTTATATGTATTAGCGTTATATAATTAAAAAAAAAAGGTAAAATCTAACAGCAAATAAAGAAACTGAAACAAAATGGTAACAGAATACCACATAATACAATAACCACTTGCACTCGTCAAGTATTAACATTGTTATACTTTCTCTTGTGGCTCGTTGGTCTAGGGGTATGATTCTCGCTTAGGGTGCGAGAGGTCCCGGGTTCAAATCCCGGACGAGCCCAGCAAACATTTTTATTTTTTCTTTCTTTGTACAAATTTCAATGTACTATGGATTGTCAGGCGATGTCAATAGATACTCAATAAACAACTTTTTAAAATTTAATTATCAAAATTTTAACTGGATCTGCATTAAGTTCTAGGAATGTATAGCAAAGGAACTTAGATATATATATTCTATACTTTTATATAAACCCCAATCATTTAGTGACCTCAAGAGATTTGTGTGTGTGACAATATTCTTAACCCCTTTCTACTATTTAATTTATTCTTTTTGCTCACGGCTTCCTGCGCTGCTTTGCCACTAAGACGTTCTATATTCTGCCATTACATCTCTATATTATGTTATGTCGGTGGACCTAAAGATTCCCCTGTAACCTCTATTGATATAAATTCTTTGTCTTCTCACAAGAGTTGTATTTTATGTACTTCTTCCTGTTTTGTTCTTTTCCGTACTTTACCACTTTTCCACTTTATTCCAAGCGGTATGTTGCCAAAACCAAATAGTAAGCTGAGTTAACATCAGAATCTCTATAAACATGTATTACCGGCAAACGCGGTTTCAGTTTTTTATTTGTCTTAACATAATCTATAATAGACCTAAACCCTCTTGCACTCGACACAAATTTATTTATAGCCTTTTTTCTAACAGAAGTATTTCCAAATTTTAAACTGTTGGCAATAGCAAACTGTCTGAGTTCCTACCCGTTATTTTAGACACTGCTCCCCAAATTCATCTATTATATTTGGAACTGTTGTGTCACCACATCACATGATCATTTCTAGTAACTTTCTCAAATGTTTTTTGAAGTTCATCATATAAATCTCTTGTTTCCTCATTTTTATCTTTTCAGGAGCATAAACACCAATTATTGCATATTGCTTCTATTTATTTTAGATTTTAACTAATGTGTCCTTCACTTACAAATGTATAATCTTGTATTCTAGACTTCCGTTTGTTTGCCATCTCTATTGCTTGCCCGTCTAGACTGTGGTACTCCACTGTAAAGCATTGTGTAATAATTCAAATTCTTTGAGCACTCAAGATTTTTCTTATTTTTAGCTATTATAGCAACGTGTAGGCCTATTTGTCTTCCTGAAGCAATTTTTCCAATTTAGCTTTCTTTTCTCCAGGTCTTCTTACATTCCAGGTTGCATCTTTTAACATATCCACAATACCTAACCTTTTACCCTTATTATGCCTAGGTCGTTGTCCCTTAAATCCATCTGACTTTCACCGCTGTTGTGCGGTTCATCCATCACCCCGGACAAGGGTAAAGATATATATTAGGGTAGCTATACATTTTTTGTTATTCGCTATACCGCGGAAAACTTGCTCTTAGGACAGGTACGTAAAATAAAAAAAATGTTAAAATATCTATGATTTTTTAATTTATTTATCTTTCCTGTGCTATGTTTTACTTACCTAAAGCTATAGCGTTTGACTTACATAGAAAAACTTCTTTTTTTTAATTATGAAAAATTGTTAGAATTGATCGGTTTTTTATGATTTTTAGGGGTGATGCGCGACCGAAAAATATTTACCGATTTTGTATTTATTTTTTATTTATTTTACTTTTCTGTCCTAGTGGCAAGTTTTCCGCGGAATAAGGAATCAAAAAATATCGGTATGGAGAACCATACATGACTTCCATGTTCTAAGATTTATATTTAAAATCATATTCGAAATGAAATATTTCCATAGAAACTACGTCTTTCTACTTATTGCTTCATCATTAACGACAATACTGTGGTCACTAACGTATACCACCTCACGTTTTCGCACTCGATTTTCACTGATGATGGCAGTCGATGGCACTGCCGAAAAGTCTGGTTTTGCAGAAAACATTGGACTACGGCTAAACAGCCCGGGAAGCAATTTTAACAAAAAACTACTTCTTTGTTGCCGATAACGTAGTACACATATAAAAAATTCTCCCCTCCACATTCAACTATAAATTTTAATAATAGAAAATTATCCCCACCCCGTTCACTTAACCTCTTCATTTATAGGTATTTCATCTACGTTTCTACAGTGGATTATTAAGAGCTTCTTATCAGGATACTTTATTATAAAAATTAAGTACTTTACTCTTGTTAAATCATAAAATGTTTCAGGTAAACTACCCCTTTCTCTTAACCGATCTTCTCCAAAATCAATGACTTTCAGTCCTCTACAATTCAGGGATGTATGCAAAAAAATGTTTGATTCTGTTTGAATGTGCGTCAGTTATCGTTCGTCATGAAAACATTTCTCTTGTTACAACATAAAATGTTGTTTGTAAACTACCCCTTTCCCTTACCCGATCTTCAACAAAATCAACAGACCTTGAGTTCTCTTTAGTTCAAAAAGGTATGCAAAAACGTAGTTGATTCTGTTTGAATGTACAGCAGTTATCGTTCGTCATATTAAAAATTACCCTTGTTAAAACATAAAATGTTGCTGGTAAACTACCCCTTTCCCTTAACCGACCTTCACCGACACCAATAGGTATTGAGAACTCTACAATACAGGGTTGTATGCAAAACATCATTTGATTCTGTTTGAATTTGCGGCTATTATCATTTACCATAGAAAAAAATTACTCTTGATAAAAAACTGTTGCTGGTAAACTACCCCTTTGCCTTAACCGGTCTTTACCAAAAACAATAGGTCTTTAGTTCTCAACAAAACAGGGCTGTATGCAAAAACTTATTTGATTCTGTTTGAATTTGCGGCTCTTATCGTTTGCCATAGAAAATATCCTTTTAAAACATAAAACGTTGCCGGTAAACTACCCCTTTCCCTTAACCGATCTTCACCAAAACAGCAGGTCTTGAGAACTCTACAATTCAGGCCAGTATGCAAAGAATTATTTGATTATGTTTGAATTTGCGGCTGTTATCGTTTGCCATAGAAAATACCCTTGTTAAAACATAAAATGTTGCAGGTAAACTACCCCTTTCCCTTAATCGATCTTTACCAAAATCAACAGATCTTGAGAACTCTATAATTCAGGGCTGTATGCGAAATATTATTTGATTCTGTTTGAATTTGCGGCTGTTATCGTTTGCCAAACAAACAAAATTACCCTTGATAAAAAACCGTTGCCGGTAAACTACCCCTTTCCCTCAACCGATCTTCACCAAAAACAATAGGTCGTGAGCACTCCACAAATCAGGGCCGTATGCAAAAAATTATTTGATTCTGTTTGAATTTGCGGCTGTTATCGTTTGCAATAGAAAAAATCTACAGACACACAGACACATATACAGACAGACACACAGACACACAGACAGACAGACAGACAGACACACAGACACAAACACAGACACTTTTCGAAAAACGACTTTTTTTCATGTTTTGAGTGTAGTACAATCAGAATCTGCAATAATCTCGAACACGATTTTTTTTGCCATCACCTTACTTCCATTTCCTTAAGGAACATGAAAGTAAAAATAAAATAAAAATTTTGTCTGCCCAACCTAATATATATCCCGCAGTACTGTGTCCTCAGTAGAACTTCAGCCACCTATATATCTGTCGGGCCCACCCCGCGCCGTGGACGTGCCGACTGAGAATTACCTAAATGGAACAGAGGCGAGGCTTCTGGTTTCCCTTAGGCTAGATTAACGCTACGCCTGATGCCGCAGGCAAAGGCTTAATCGTTTTTATTGAAACTAGTTTTTTTTTTACTTTAAAAATTATTTTCTGTATTGTCCACTATTAAAAAAATTGTTTAACTATAATAAATATTTTATATGTTGTCCATTATTAACGAACTTTTGTCTCGACGTACTCAATATCACTTATAAACTTAGACCAGCACAGTTTTATAAGGTTAGAACACCTCACGAGGGAATAAATTCATTGCATTCTTGAAACTAAAACGGATGCTTCGGGCTAAGTAAAGTCAGGGGAACAACAAATACGGCGATTTCAGTACGTGCCACTACAACTGCTTGGGTTGAAACTAAGATAAAGCTCCGCCCTCAAGGGAAATGTCTCTCTTGTTTCTTTGTTTTACATTTCCCGGTGGTTGTTATTAGTTATACTTTTCGATCGTTACGTTCTACGATTGCGCTAATACACGTAACGTCAAATAAAATAATTGTAGTTATTTACTTTAAACCGGTGTGTAGTTTGAAAGCCTATATTTAGAGATTAATATAACAGTTCACCTGTTTTACTTCCATATTCCTTAAGGAATGGAAGTATGGTGATGGCAAAAAAAAATCGTGTTCGAGATTATTGCAGATTCTGATTGTACTACACTCAAAACATGAAAAAAAGTCGTTTTCCGAAAAGTGTCTGTGTGTGTGTCTGTCTGTGTGTGTGTGTGTCTGTGTGTCTATAGATTTTTTTTCTATGGCAAACGATAACTGCCGCAAATTCAAACAGAATCAAAAGATTATTTGCATACAGCCCTAAATTACAGAGTTCTCAAGACCTTTCGTTTTTGGTGCAGATCGGTTGAGGGAAAGGGGTAGTTTACCTGCAACGGTTTTTTTTTATCAAGGGAAATTTTTTTTTTTGGCAAACGATAACAGCCGCAAATTCAAACAGAATCAAATAATGTTTCGCATACAGCCCTGAATTGTAGAGTTCTCAAGACCTATTGTTTTTGGTGAATATCGGTTGAGGGAAAGGGGTAGTTTACCTACAACGTTTTTTTAACAAGGGTATTTTCTATGGCAAACTATAACAGCCGCAAATTCAAACAGAATCAAATAATTTTCTGTACACAGCCCTGATTTGTAGAGTACTCAAGATCTATTGTTTTTGGTGAAGATCGGTTGAGGGAAAGGGGTAGTTTACCTGCAACGTTTTTTTATCAAGCGTATTTTCTATGGCAAACGATAACAGCCGCAAATTCAAACATAATCAAATAATTTTTTGCATACATCAGTGAATTGTAGAGTACTCTAGGAATTTTGATTTTGGTGAAGATCGGTTAAGGGGAAGGGGTAGTTTACCTGCAACCTTTTACGTTTTAACAAGAGTAAAGTACTTGAAAATTCATTTAAACTTTTTCAAACAATGGTAATTGTTAAAAATAAAATAATTTTGTTGCCAGGCAATAAAATTATAGTTTTTTCATTTATGTATTTTTTTCTCAGTTATGTACTGTTTACGTTTCCATTTTATTATTATGACTACCGCAATGAAAAGGCAGGGAAGACACACACACACACACACACACACACACACACACACACACACACACACACACACACACACAGTTCGCGTTATTTTTGGCCTCATTCATGTTTATTTTCTTACATTTGCACGGTTTTTAAATGGAAAGTGCCGAACCCATACCAACAACGCATGCAAGCCGAAAAAGTGTCCAGCGTGGATAGCGATTTCCTTCCTGTGGATCGCTGGGCAGTGTAACTGCACGTGTTTACAGAGGAACGATTCATAGACAGACTTTTCGTCTTTAGGGAATATTTAGGTAATATTTCATTTCGAAAATGATTTTAAATATAAATCTTAGAATATGGAAGTCATGTATGGTTCTCCATACCGATATTTTGTTATTGAGACAGTAGTAGTCAAAATGTAGTGGAAACATCCTCTGATCCTTTTGGTATAGAAAAGAATTTAACCTCAATTATTATGAAATTAGTAGGTAAAAAGACAAAAATAGAGTTGAAGACGATGAAAGAAGGGGAGAGGGAGAAGTAGAGAGAGAGAGAGAGAGAGAGAGAGAGAGAGAGAGAGAGAGAGAGAGAGAGAGAGAGAGAGAGAGAGAGAGAGAGAGAGAGAGAGATTCAGGTAGATAAACAGACAGATAGGTTGAGATTCGAAAGTGAATGAGAGCTAAATTTAGACGAATAGAGTGACTGATAATAGAGGTGGTGTGAGAAGGGGTCGCGGAGGGAGGAAGTAGATAAAAGGATTTGTATTTCCTAAATTGTTTGTCTTTATTTTGTTTTGGGATTTAAAATATTAACTAAGTGTGTGTATAATATGTCTAGGGTAAAAGAGAATAGAATATAGTATGTGCAAGAAGAAGAAAAATTGGAAACAACCGACAGGAAGTATCCAGCAACAAAACTAAATATGAACATGAACATATTTTTATCATGCGAATTACATTTTGGCCTATTTGAAATCAGCGTATACAGACAAATCAGTTTCTGTTTCAACACCGTATTACGCTGTGCCTGTAACAAAAATTTAATTCTACGTGATTCATTTGCATTTTATACTACTACGCTGTATTATATTCAGTGTCACGCACCTACAAACACACGCCACGGCCTGGTCAATCACAAACCTAACAGTTGTTTGTTGTGGCAGAAACGTAATTGAATTACATCAATTGGAATTGATGTTGTAAGCCTGGTAATGTTGGCAGTATATAGAGATGGCAAAATTCATTTAAAGCTTATAGTTTATAAGAGAAATTTAGAAATCGTAAACATATTGACTGTAATAACACACAAAATTATACCGGCATTCAACACATAAAATTCCTTGCAACCGCAAACATTTGCTTCTCGGAAACTTTCTAAAACGTATCAGCAGGAATTAGTCGGAGTCTTGTGTATTAGTAGTAGGGTGTACCTTAAATTATAATATTGACCTCATGCGGAAAATTAGTCACAGGCTGGTGAAAGGAAACTGTAAACGTCACGAATACAATAAGATGTAATGGGCAAGTCAGTACAAAACGTAATAAGACCTGTAATTGTCTATGGGTGTATAAATTTGTCTCATACCAGAAAAAACTAAGGGGTGTTTCGAAAAAACGACCTACAAATATAAGCTGTTAAGTTAAATAAAACAGCATCTTGAGAATTACTAGCTGAAGCAGTTAAGACAAAGATAGAGTCTAGTAAATGTTTTCAGTTTACAGAGACATAAATGGTCAGGGCACATACAAAAGTTTAGAAGAGGGTACCAAGTAGGGCCACAAAGGGATAATGGAAAGAAGACATACGAGAAGATAACGGAAACGGTACCGAGGCAACATCACAAGAATGCTACGTGTGACGACCAGTATCGCACAGTAGAGATTTCGGTACCGAGGCAACATCACAAGAATGCGAGAGTTGCTACGTGTGACAACCAGTATCGCACAGTAGAGATTTCGGTACCGAGGCAACATCACAAGAATGCTACGTGTGACGACCAGTATCGCACAGTAGAGATTTCTTTAACGGTTGTTGATGTCCAGTAAAGTACGTATCCTACCTGGTCAAGTAAGAATATAAAGATGGGTTCTAGAAATATTTAACCCCAAATGGTAAACCAATACTTTGTATGATATCAAACATGGGTTTCCTAAACAGTGAAAATAGGTGAATTTCCAATTTTAATATTTAAAATTTTATTACCTATCGGAAATAAAAATCAATTTCCTTATACAGTATTTTCTTGCTTCTTCACTTTCCGTAGTGCTACTAATTTGCTCCGACTTAGAGGTCGGGCACTAGTTTTTGCAACGGAGACCCGCAACATAACTTGTGTTTCAAATACACAACGCATAGTAACAGAAGAAACGGGATGACAACACCACGTGCATCTATTGCTCGTCTGTCCAGCACTGACTTCTGCTAAATTAATTTTAAAATTGAAAATGTTTATAAGGACGTGTCGAACATTTGCGGCCGCTCGCTGGTGCGTGATCGAAAATGGGAACCGGTGAGTTTCCGTAGAAACTATTTCTTTGTTGTCAATAACGTAGTACACATATAAAACTTCGCTTATGAATGCGACTACATTTAACTTACGTATAATCTGTACATTGGTGAATGAAGAATGAATTAATTGATTGGTGAATGAACATAAATATACATATTTTTTAGATTTATTGAAGCATTTTCAATGCCCTTCACTGTGCATTCCATTTGTGCAATGCCTGTAACTTTTTTCAGTATGTCTAGTTCTTGTCATTTTCTGCCATAATCATATTTCTCCTGCTTGTGATGGGTCTTCTGTCTTCCCAATGACCTTCCAATGTTTTCCTTTCTTCTATCGAATTTTTTTTGCCTGACCATTAATGCTTGTTTTAAAAAGTTTACTATGCATTAATGGCAAATTTTTGAGTGACTGTCCAATTTTTTGTTTAGTAAGTTACAGTGAACCCAGACCGGTACATTTTGATGCTGCAAAACTTCCTCGCCCCAGGAGCATAAACGGAGCCAAACTGTAACTGTAATTGAAAGTGTAATCGACAGTCTCAATGCACAAAGAAGTACAATTCGTAGTGATTGTTTTCAATAATTATATTTTCTATGTAACCAAAACACTTTTATTTGCACATTTCTGTATTATTTATCATAACATTTGCTCTAATTTCTTCTCTGTTTCCTTCTCTACCAACAGCTTATTTCCTTGTATGTTCATTTTGTGCCCGCATTTCCAAAACCTCAAGTGTTATAAGTACTGTAAATACTGTGAACCCGCAGATCGTCACCTTATGATTTCATATATACTCAAAACACTTATTACATGTTATAAACAAAAAGTTAATAAATTACGGAAGTTGGTTAATTCCGTCATACCATAATTCCATATCACTCTCTTTACTTAAGCATTTTTCGCCTTAAGTAGCCCACTAATAACAACTTTAACTTTATTAAAGCTACTCAACTGTTTCGCTATCACAAAATAAAGAGTTATTCTGATGTGTACAAAATTTTAATCCAAATAATCCTGAAAAACGCTAGTAACATCATTAGGCCTATTAGCCAGAACAAGTACCATATACTACTTTGATATTAATTTGTTTATGACGTCATTTTCTTGATGTTGAAGTAAATACAAGCAAGTGTATTTAGGTAGTAGGTGGGTAGGTGGGTGGCAGGTGGTAGGTGGTTGTGTTACCATTAAACCTATAGAAATACGGATTTCTGTTTAACGCGTTTTTCCATACAAACCTGGGTTGAATTGGGTTAACGTATAAACGTATTATGTAGCGTGCAAAAAAACGGGGATATTCTCTGCTAGCAGACATAACATGTAATATAAAATAAATGTCAACATTCAGTTTAAATTTTTCTGTATACTGTAATAATTTGTTGTTGTTTTTAAATCATTTAGAGTATTGTAGTTAAAAACGTATTTTTTTCTGAAAAATAGTCGTTTTTCCCTAATAGACATTAAATATTAATTTAAAACATTCCAGTTTACATTTTGCCTACTTTCACTGCATAGGAAACCCATGTTTTATACATTGTGTGGTCACAAAGTACCCCCGATTTATGCATTCGATAGAAAACAATTATAGGCCTACTTTAGTTTTTTAATCTTACATTGAGTATCCATCTTGATAGTAGCTACCACGATTTCTAAGCCTAAAATATAATACGTAAAACATAGAAGCACTAAAATAAATAGAAACAACACGTAAATAAATAACCATCTTTCCTTATGCGCTAGGCCCAAAGCCAGTTACCCCCCCCCCATGCTGTCATACATGTTACACCACCGACACCCGGGAAAGGAAAGTTAGTTTGCATTCACGGACAGGTAATAACAAGATGCAAAGGTCGGAAGCGGTGGTGTGTTCTGTGCGTGTTCACATGCATTGTACCATTGCCCACTGTATATTCTGATATATACTATACAGTGGGTAAAATCATTGTACGCCTGTCTCAATCACGCCGCTACACTGTAGGTTTACGTCAGTGGGTTGTCTCAAATAAATTGACTAAGTAACAATAATAATACGATTGTTAGTTAACACTCGTTAAGTAAATTTCGTGCACACAGTCGTTAAGGTATAACAGCTTCTTTATTTTATAACTGTACGTCTTCTAGGAATGTTATACAGTCTTATAATTTGAGGATTCCGTTAATAAATATCCGTTTTGTATTGTACGTTTTGTGCGTGCGTGCGTGCGTGTTTATCAGTAATATGGTGCACACAAAATAAATTGATGTAGTCAATTAGGACTTACGCCATTGAACTAACCCGGCCATGGTCGTGTAATTATGCATCGCACTTGTCCACAGAATACACTAGGTACAAACGAGTTTTCATGCAAAGTGGCACTACCTTATTACAGACTATCGTTAATTACGTCCCAAAAACTAAACTACTGAAACGTCTAAGTTAGTTCTCTATTATCAGCGCATACTGTATGTGGAACTGACTTGTTAAAAACAATGATCATGTTATAGCAGTAGTACTGGTGAACCGATCAGTTCCACTAAATTCTCCAACATACTTTAATCTGTCTCTCTTACAATTAAAACATGTCACACTCTATAACTGCCTCTACGTAAATCTATATTTCCTCCTTGTCTCTCGTAGGCCTACTATCTGTACAGAGCGTGATATTCACAAAGTTGTTCATGATTCGAAGAAAATCCCGGAGCATTTAGAAAGCATTGTCTTTTAGTCGTTACAGAATTTAAAGCCTAATCTATTTTACAGATGGTTAAACCGGTTTGTATAAAAACTGATTGATGCTTCCCGACAGAGCGAATCAAAACACCCAGCTAACTCGATAGTGTTTACTGACAGAAAATTTAGTACCATCAGTACATACTGTACATTTATTGTAAATTTTAGGAAATGTTTCTGGCCACCAAAGAGATGACAACTAAAATTAATAGAAAAATAGAGGTTTTCCGAATTAAAATCGTCTAGGTAATAGTGACTATGGTTCTACATTTCTTTTGGACGTAAGGATATATACAATAGAGTTAGCTAACTTGTACCTATACCTCAAAACAATTAACCTTAATTTAACTGAGGGAATGTCAGTTTGCATAATGGAGGTATAGTATCATCTGTAAAACAGTTATTTACGTAGCGCGAGAGGGTGCGAAGGAGAGGGGGAGAGGGGGGAGAGAGGGAGAGGGAGAGAGAGACAGATAAAGAGAGTTAGGCCTCTTTCAGACGGTTTGGGTGCAGGTTTGAGCCGCACCAGCGTAACACTTGCGGGTAGGCTATCCTTTTATACTTTTATACAAGCAGACGGCAAACACCGTTTTGCCCTCACGAATTTGGAATTGAATGAACTGAAACGGGAAAGTAAAGTAGTCGAATCTCCATCAGTTATGGTGTGGCATTGCTATTTATCTAAATTGATAAAAAAAATGTCGATTACTATATACGATGTTATGCAAAGGTACAGGACACAGGGAAACATGCGAGTACTTCTATTAATGCAGACAGACCGTTTACTGGGTGCATTCAGGGGTCTCTGGCACTAGCAAAGAAATCGTGAAGAGAAATTCTTAAATTTCTTCAGAATATCATAACCAATCTTTGACACGATTTTCTTAAAATTCATGAACCCTTCAAAAACAAACTACAATCATAAAAAAACCACATCCCAACGTTACAACAAATATGTCATGTTAAGGTAAAAACTGGATAACAGAAGAATAAACATCTGGAATAAGAATAATGTCACCTAATTTTTTTTGTTCTTTGTGAATTTTTTCAGCATTCTCGAAGACTGTGAAACAAGAATTGAACAGAAAATTTGACTCTTGTTTTACTCTAGTAAAACAGAAAGAACAGTTTACCTTAGCGAACAGTGATCTTAAAAACTATGTAGGCCTAACTAAAAGGTTTCAATTGAAATTGTACAAGTGTTTTATTACATTTAAATTCTTAAATATCTAATTTTATGTATTTTTCAGGAATAAACATGAAAGTTTCATTAAAAATTTTTAAAAGTGTTAGAGCAGCTTTCCCGTTTGTGTTTAATCGAAAACTAAATTCCGGTGTTAGCCGTTACTGTGTCACTGAGGCACTGTCCAGTTCACTCAAGTAATTTTTAGCCTTTTCAAACAACGAATGCGGATCTTGGGTATTTGTGCGTGAGCCCCCGCGCGCGCGTGTTTTATGGAGGCAAAATGGAAACATATCAGATTTAATAAATTACAATGAATACCGTATATATCTTGATTTAGTTTATCAATTCATCAGTTTACCAGTTTTAAGAACACTAATGTTGAACTGTATTCGTTTCATATACGGATACAATAAATACGAAAAATTTTAATTTTTTATATTGGTGATTGAAGGTTTTTAAGCTGCTTCGTCTTTCTCTTTGTCAGTCAGCTTTTTGAAGTTGGGGTCCAACTCGAAACAACATTCTAGCAAGGCTTCTGTTGTCAGAAGGCGAGTGGTGTAGCCTGGCAGACATTCGTGTCACATAATTGTTCGATGAGAAATAAGGTCAGTTCAACATCTACGTTAGCATCCACATTTTAATTAAAGTTGGACTACAAGTTACTTCTACTCAGATAGTTTCTAATCTACCAACTTGTACAAGGATTCCACGAAGGAGCAGAAATTGCTGCCAAAACCAGCCCCCACTCCTATCGTCTGAGCGAGTGCATTCAACAACGTACGTCAAATATTTTCTTGTGGGCACAGACACGCACCAAGACATTGACCCTCGCGGCGCTCTGCCAACCCGCACCGTATGAAAGTTTCCATAACACCTATCGCTTAAAAAAAATCACGTGTATCCGCATGAATGTGTGGCCGCACTTGCTCTCTTCTAAAAGTGGCCTTATAAAAATAGACAGATACGTAGAAAGATAGATAGATAGATAGATAGACAGACAGTCAGACAGATAAAGAGAGACAGATAGACAGACAGACAGAGACAGCTCTAAAGAGGGGGCAGACAGAGACAGAGAAATAGAGAGACAGAGATAGACAGACGGATAGGCACACAAAGTCAGAGATAGGTCTACACACGGACATGTGTATACCGTGTTATACATGCATACTAACAGTCATTCAAAAGTCAGTTGCATGTAGACTGTATGCAATGGAGAGAGAGAGAGAGAGAGAGCTGTATGATATCTGCATGTAATCAACCCCAACCTGTAGCAGAAACTAGTTTGTACAAAAACTGATTTATACACCACGACAGAGACGCCAGTAGAGCAAACCAAAGAAGGGGAAGTGAAAGGATTCAGTTGTCTTTAGTAGTGAACAAGGGCTAATTCTACTGTGAAGATAGCTAACTGTGAGCATATGAAACAAAAGCTAGCTTAGTCTTAACAAACATCCATCACTCCTAATCTTTTGCAAACGTATCTCTTCACACTGAATATTATAGTGAATGAGCTTGCTTCTAAACAATGTTTAATCTTTGCCAAAAAGACCTGGTGCCAAAAAATAACAATAAATTCGTGTTCAATAAGTCTAAATTCGTAAATTCATTACGCTATATAGTAAGTTTTCTAGCTGCGGTTAAGTAACATGGTAAAATTACACTTGACAATAACCGGAATTAACCGGAATGTATCAAACAAACAACATTGCATACAAGCTTATATGTGTTAGAAGTCTGTACATTTAAAAAAAAAAAACTAACAGCTGATCTGCGGTACCATAAAACAAACACGTGTTCATATGTAACTAGAGAGGACATAACCACTTTCACATGTCGGTTATTAACACTGTTATCTCCTGTGGATCGTAGGTTTAGGGGTATGATTGTCGCTCTTGGTGTGAGAGGTCCCGGGTTCAAATCGTGACCTAACCCTGTATTCATTTTTACTTCCTCTATATTTATGTGAATTTTAATCTACCGTGGATAGTGGATATATTCACTAAAATATTTTTTTATTAGGCCTATTTATTTCTGCAAATTTTAGCTGTCAGAAAACAAGTCTAACTTACTTCTTGTTTACAAGTATAATTTATAAGTTCAACAAATGTTTCGCAAAAGAACTTCTGTATACAAAGTTTTATGTAAACACCCATCAATTAATTAACACAAGAAGTGTGTGTGTGTGTGTGTGTGTGTGTGTGTGTGTGTGTGTGTGTGTGTGTGTGTGTGTGTGTGTGTGTGTGTGTGTGTGTGTGTGTGTGTGTGTGTGTGTGTGTGTGAAGGGTCAAGGGCCGTACTTATGTGTTTACGCATAGTTGCATCAGAGAGAGGAGAAAGAGAGAGCACATTAGTAGAGGGAAAATGATGGTTCTAACGCAAGTACCGTTATTCCCCCACCACCACCGCTGGACCAGCAGCATCCGCGAATTTCCACCAATAAAATTTCATGCCGCCTTTCGCGCGCCAAGTTCAAATATATGCCGCCTTTCGCGAGCCTAGATCACTTTCACTTTCTCTCAGCTGGACCCGCAGCATCCGCGAATTTCCGCGAATACAATTTTTTATTTGATTTTTTTTTTTTTTTAATTAAATTGATTTGCATATCAAGGGTTGGTGGGGGGTGGGGTGGGGTTCAATGAACCACTCGCATCCGCGAATATAATTTTTTATTTTTTAATAAAGCTGATTTGCATATCAGGAGTGGGTGGTGTGTGGGGTGGTGTTCAATGAACCACACGCATCTGTGAATATAATTTTTTTTATTTTTAATAAAGCTGATTTGCATATCAGGGGTGGGTGGTGGGTTAATTCTCCCTTTGAATGTAAACAACTATCTCTCTCCCTCCCTCTCTCTCTCTACACCAATCTCGGTCTTCTGATGTGCGGTAAAGTGTTACATAATTATAATGTTACAAATATGAAAAAATATATATATTTAAACTAGTATTTACAAAATATGTATAAATGGTACGCCTATCTATCAAGTGAAAATGGATATTTGTCCACCAGAATCTGAGACTCGAGAGAGTATGTTTGTCATGCATGCTTTATTTTTTATTTTAATAAAGCTGATTTGCATATCAGGGTGGGTGGTGGGTCAATTCTCCCTTTGAACATCGGTTTTACATAAGCGTCGTGCTACTTATGGATTATTGTAAGTAGCGATACTAAAATGTAATCACCAGGAAATATATTTATCACCTACCTCGTTGCGTCCTACTTCTAATTTTGACACATGACAGTCATTGACCACGATTTAGAAATTAATATACTGCCAAGTCTGTGTGTGTGGTAAAGTGTTACGCATAAAAAAATCTCCTTGAAATAAGGTATTTCAAAAGTTTTGTGTACACATACACATACACACATTGTGTATGTCTCTCTCTCGCTGCAAACGTTGACAAGAATTCCCTTATTCAAAGCGATTTGTATGTGTACACGAACTTAAATATGGTTTACAGACCATTGTAATTTTTAAAATTCATTTTTGCATTAATTAAATATATATATCGTAAACAATGAAATAATAATAATATTTCGTCATTAGAAAGTTATATTCATTGTGGTAATTAGTGATAGAAAGATTAACTATGCACGCACACACACACACACACACACACACACAAACATAAATATGGTTTACAGACCATTGTAATTTTAGAAATTCATTTTTGCATTAATTAAATATATATCGTAAACAATGAAATAATAATATTTCGTCATTGTAAGATTTTAATAAAACAATTATCAGTTTAAATAATAATTTTCGTGATTGTAAGATACAACCTGCAAATTATTAAAATGTCTCTCTCTCTCTCACACACATTTCTGATTACTATACAAATAATTGCATGCATATTCGGAGGTTTATAACGAAATAAATTAAAATAAACCATAATTTGTTTTAAATAATTAAATACGGGGTTTTGACGAACAGACCAATCTGCTCGTACGCAAGGGGTATACCCTTACGAGTACGTTGACAGCATTGATCGGTTCAACGAAACAAGTCTATGCACACACTAACACACACACACACACACACACACAAGTTGACAGCAGTTTATAATGTAATTACCTGTACGTGTACTGTTACAGATGTCTCCTCAAAATCTGTTGTACAACATCTCTCGCTCGTAGCGATACTAAAATGTAATCACCAGGAAATATATTTATCACCTACCTCGTTGCGTCCTACTTCTAATTTTGACACATGACAGTCATTGACCACGATTTAGAAATTAATATACACAACATATGTGCTAGCACTCTCTCTCTCTGTATGTCTCTCTCTCGCTGCAAACGTTGACAAGAATTCCCTTATTCAAAGCGATTTGTATGTGTACACAAACTTAAATATGGTTTACAGACCATTGTAATTTTTAAAATTCATTTTTGCATTAATTAAATATATATCGTAAACAATGAAATAATAATATTTCGTCATTAGAAAGTTATATTCAGTGTGGTAATTAGTGATAGAAAGATTAACTATGCACACACACACACACACACACACACACACACACACACACACACACACAAGTTGACAGCAGTTTATAATGTAATCACCTGTACGTGTACTGTTACAGATGTCTCCACCAAATCTGTTGTACAACATCTCTCGCTCGCAGACGTCGGAAGAAATTCCTAGTTTATAATGTAATTACCTATTTGTGTGCTGTTACAGATGACGAATCCATACGTTAACAGCTTCACAGTAAATGTTAGCCTATTGTGTGTGTGTGCTATGTAAATTGTTTGTACATCAATGAATAATATAATCGTGATAGTTTTAATGTAATGCGTATCGTGTATTGCTGCTGCTGCTGCTGCTGCTGCTGCTGCTGCTGCAAACGTCGGTAGAAATTCCCCATCTCTCTCTCTCTCTCGCTCGCAGACGTCGGAAGAAATTCCTAGTTTATAATGTAATTACCCACATTGTGTATGTCTCTCTCTCTCGCTGCAAACGTTGACAAGAATTCCCTTATTCAAGGCGATTTGTATGTGTACACAAACTTAAATATGGTTTACAGACCATTGTAATTTTAAAAATTCTAACGACATATAAATTGTACTAGCAATAATAATAATAATAAGTGATATTTACAATGAAACTATTTTCAAATAAAAATGATGTTGGTTCGACAACCTTTTGTTTTTAAGACTATAACAAGAATGAGACCGGGATCAACTCTCTCTCCCCCCCTCTCTCTCTCTCTTTCTCACACACACACACACACACACACACACACACACACACACACACACACATTTAGTATGAACAGACGTGTCTTTGTTAGTAAAATGTACAAATCACATGACTTTATGTGAACTTCAAAGGGTTCAAATGTTTCAAAATAAAAATATGTAATACAAAAAAATACAGAATATATGAAATGTATATTTACAAATAAAATATATATATTACATATTATGAATTTTTTTAATTTGTGAAGCAATCTTCAATACGCTCTTCTTCTTCTTCATTTGGTACTACATTAAGCCAGTCCTTGGACTTCACTTTTATGGGGTTTTCATAAACATAAAGATCACTACCACCAATAATTTGTGGTACAATACTTCTGTTTAATGGTAAAACCTAAGACAAAGCATTAAATAAAACATGCAATCAGTATTAATAGTACAAAATATCACTGTTTTATTAATTTAAAATACCGTATAATTGCTTACGATTAACAAATAAGAGAAAAGACATACTTTACAATTCTTTTCATTCTTTTATTCAAATGTAACATTCAAATTTAAACGTTACAATCTGTATAACGTTCTGTTTCAGATAATAGTTTGAATATAAAATGAAATGGAATGCAGTATTTTGTTATGAGAAATTACATTTGTAAATTACAGAATTGTTCTCTAACTACTGCTACAATCGTTCAGTTTCGATTTGGTACTCTCATTAAGTTTTACAAAAGATCTTATTGATCAGTTTGTCAGAATCCAATTTGTTGGCAGAAAACAATTATGTGATCAAATAAACATTACCAGAGAACAACGTCCTCCTAAAGATAAATTTACCAGAGCTCAAAACAGTACAAAGTCATACTTTTGGTGAAGAAAATCACGTCATCAACAACAAAAGTTGTTTGTGTTTAAACAGCTACAAACAATAATTAATTTTCTTACACTAGTAAACATTTTGTTGTAATTGTTTCAATTAAAGGAAACATATATATATTCGTTGAGAAAATCTGTTGTGGCTGGACGAAACATGTGTCTGAATAAATTTTCTCTCTACATAGGAGTTGTAAAAGTAGTCATATACATTATGTGCTATATATATATATACACAAAAGGCTTTCAACGTGTTTGTCATTTCAACCAATTTGTACCGCGCTCTAATTATGTAAAAATAACTGTACCGCTCCATACAACTGAGAATAAACCCGTAAACACACACACACACACACACACACACACACACACACACACACACACACACACACATATACACAACGATGTTTTTACCTATTTGAACAAGTCCTGTATTAAATGCACTTGTTAATGTTTTAATGTGAACAATTTTACGTTTAAATAAAATCTGTACATACAATAAAATTATGTTTCAGTATTAATGATATAAATATTACTGTTTTATTAATTTAAAATACCGTATAATTGCTTACGATTGACAAATAAGAGAAAAGACATACTTTACGGAATTTCTTGAAATTTTTGCAGTTAGTCTTCTGCTCATGTGTACTGGCAGCCTGTTTGGTTACAGTTAACCATTTAAATTCAATGTTCTTGTTGTTGTTAACCTTCTGCTCGTGTCCCTCTCGTTTACTGGTGGTATGTTTGGCTACAGTTAACCATTTAAGTTCAATGTTCTGAGAAGTATTCATCTTCTTGTTCCTATAATAACAGTACCTGCTTCAGTACTATATATATTATGTGCTATATATACATAAGGTTTTCAAATCTAATTGTGTAAGAATAACTGTACCGTCACATACAACTGAGAATAAATCCATACAAACATACACACACGCACACACTTAGCGATGTTTTTACTTATTTGAACAAGTCATGTATTAAATTCAATAAATAATGCACTTGATAATGTTTTAATGTGAATAATTTTCCGTTTAAATAAAATCTGTACATACAATAAAATTATGTTCACTTTAAGAAATAAAAACTGCACAGTATGTTTCTTTGATTGCGGACGAAACATCAGACATTCCCGTCTGTATTTCAGTTAGTTATAGTTTTCCACTATGTTTTAGCTAATGGTCAACCAGTTGAAAGTTTTTGGAAATTTGATAACCCTGAAGGCACGACGCGGAATCTATTGGTCTAAGCGTACATTTATTATGTAAATCATCTCTTTTTCAGTCATCTACGTATGTGCATTTGAATTATTTGCGCATGCACATAACAGCTTTTTTAGTACAGTTGCACACACACCGACGCTCGCACTATATATATATATATATAACCGGTGAACTTCACAACAGCGTCTTACTTACAACTCGAATCTATATAACGTTCTGTTTCTGTTTCAGATAATAATAATAGATTGAATATAAAAAGACTGTGTATGAATACAAAGAAATATCAAACACAACAGATCAATTATTTGAGTGAACATGATTGTGTATGTGAGCTACCGAGATCTAATAATGTGAATAATTTTCCGTTTAAATAAAATCTGTACATACAATAAAATTATGTTCACTTTAAGAAATAAAAACTGCACAGTATGTTTCTTTGATTGCGGACGAAACATCAGACATCCGAGCTGTATTTCAGTTAGTTATAGTTTACCACTATGTTTTAGCTAATGGTCAACCAGTTGAAAGTTTTTGGAAATTTGATAACTCTGAAGGCACGACGCAGAATCTATTGGTCTAAGCGTACATTTATTATGTAAATCATCTCTTTTTCAGTCATCTACGTATGTGCATTTGAATTATTTGCGCATGCACATAACAGCTTTTTTAGTACAGTTGCACACACATCGACGCTCGCACTATATATACATATATATAAGGTGAACTTCACAACAGCGTCTTACTTACAACTCGAATCTATATAACGTTCTGTTTCTGTTTCAGATAATAAAAATAGATTGAATATAAAAAGACTGTGTATGAATACAAAGAAATATCAACACAACAGATCAATTATTTGAGTGAACATGATTGTGTATGTGAGCTACCGAGATCTAATTGTGTAAGAATAACTGTACCGCCACATACAACTGAGAATAAATCCGTACAAACATACACACACGCACACACTTAACGATGTTTTTACTTATTTGAACAAGCCATGTATTAAATTCAATAAATAATGCACTTGATAATGTTTTAATGTGAATAATTTTACGTTTAAATATTTCCAACAACTATGTTGATTAGAAGTGCTGTAATTTCAATAACAATATTCACTTATTAACGTATTCAAAACTTTTTACTCACCTCTTAAATGTTGATGTACACAATTATCGATTTCACAATGAGGTATGAAGGCTAATTGCATTCTTCACGTATATATATTGTTGTATCTTACAACGGTAGGGTAGGGGTAGCTTCACGTGTTCGTTTTGAAAGTCGATGTAAGTCATGTACCCAAGAGTCATTGTCCGCAGTGGAAACTTTCAGAAGTTAGCGATACTGAAAGTATTTTCATACATTAGCCCAAATTAGGAAAACAATCGAATCGACAAACATTATGAATTCCGTTCGTGGGAAGAGTGTAATTTCATAGTATTATTTGTATATATAGACATTTTACAAAATCATAAAGCATCAAACTGTATATCCCTTTGTTGTTTTGTAATTATTACTAAACAGTAATACATGCTTAAGATGAAAATATTTGTTATGATTTTAGTAACTTACAACACCAGCTTAACCCAAGGGTCATCGACCGTGATGGAAAAGCTTTCCCTCACTGCTTAAAGCTTTAAGAAGTTAGCGATACTGAAAGTATTTTCGTACATTAACCAAAATTAGGGAAACAATCGAACCGACAAACATTAATCCAAGAATTTACATTTTCAGCATACATAGATTTCAATCCGCAAAGATGCATGCAGAGAGGTCATTGACACGACTTTACACTGGTTTAGCATAGTTACTTATGTTAGGTTGAACGCAACACACACAAGAATCGGATTTTTTGTATACGTTCTAGGTGAAAAACTACTGGGGTGTCTCTGACTTTAGTTGGAAATAAATAACATTACAGATATTGAAATGGTACTATGAGTAGCCTATACATCAGACTGCATGTATCTGTCATTAGCAATCTAACGTTACGACGGCAGCATAACGATAATGAAAGCCATACATTATCGTTTGCTAACGTTTGTATTTTGTCTAAGCTATGTTAACTTCACACACACACACACACACACACACACACACACACACACACACACACACACACACACACAAGAATCAGATTTTTGTATACGTTCTAGGTGAAAAACTACTTTTTGGCAGGTGACGAAGGCAGCACTGATCCGCTATTACCGTACAGTATTCGTTGTATACATTACACACACATACACACACACACACACACACACACACATGTTAGGTTAAACGCAACCTCCATACAAAAACAGATATCGGATTTAAATAATAATTTCGTGCTTGCAATATATACTACCTATGTACACAAATTTAAAATATAGTTTACTGACCATTGTAATACAAGAGGTCATTGACACGACTTTACACTGGTTTAGCATAGTAACTTATGTTAGGTTGAACGCAACACACACACAAGAATCGGATTTTTTGTATACGTTCTAGGTGAAAAACTACTGGGGTGTCTCTGACTTTAGTTGGAAATAAATAACATTACAGTGTAGTGTTTAGGTCATCAGTACATGACGCAACGGGAGTGATAGGTCCAATTAGGTTTGTTACACGTTGTGTGTTAGGTTAAAATGCAGTCCATTCACGTTTCATGTTAGGTTGTACGCAACACACACACACACACACACACGCACATGTGTATGTTATTTAACATTACAGTGTAGTGTTTAGGTCATCAGTACATGACGCAACGGGAGTGATAGGTCCAATTAGGTTTGTTACACGTTGTGTGTTAGGTTAAAATGCAGTCCATTCACGTTTCATGTTAGGTTGTACGCAACACACACACACACACACACACACGTGTTAGGTAGACTAACACGTGTGTATGTTACTACTAGAATAACTACTAGAATAGAAGAAAGCTAACCAAGCATACAATGAAACTACTTCACAGTCCATACTGTAAAATTAAATGTTTATAATGAAGATTTGGTTTTGAATAAAAATTAATTATCTGAACTCGGAGTTAGGGTTTAAGAAGGTAAGATGTACAACAAATATTGAAACGTGTAGCTCGTGAAGAGAAAATAGAATGTTTGATTGTATCTAATTAAAGTTGGTGATTAGTGTTAGAAAGTGTAATATGAAATTGAAAACGCTGCATAGAATGTTGGAACAGAATATATTCCACGGAAAGTAATTATTTAAGCTGTTGCGGTGTTCCACCCTTAGATCATCTTATAGCAGATACCATTGTGGAAGCTTTATAGGTGGGAAAAATAGGTATGATCTACTCCGCACCGGTGTTTCCTAAATCAACGGAAGAGATTCTTACAATAAAAATAAACTAAGTAATAATAAACTACCTAAATAACAAGTATCTTATTGGTTTTTGGAATATCCTAGAAATTCTATCAGTCTATATTTTTGTTGACATTAATTTTGTATATATTGATATAGAATACGACGTACATGGCAGGTAGGACGTGGCTTACAAAATAGTAACGAATATAAATCGAACGGAAAGGGATAACCTGAAGATCAGTACTATCTCAGAACAACAATGGCTTGAATACTATTAGCAGCTACGGATCTGGGATCAACTAGAAGAAACGACCTTTGGTGATATCAGTGATTGTGTGGACCCAATAACAATGGATGAATTGTTAGCTGCTCTACACCGATGTAAAAATAGAAAATCACCGGGCACTGATGGGCTGAAAGTGGAGCTTATAAAGTATGCACCAGCCTTGCCGCATGATCGTTTGCTGAAATCTATGCTGGACCACTGGTCACGTTCCTGACGACTGGCGGATTACAAAGGTAATTCCTACATTCAAGAAAGGCGATCGTAATGACTGCAGGAAGTCAGCCTTCTGACTACTTCATATAAATTATATGCATTTATAATAAGAACACGGTTGAATGCAATAACGGAGACCATGCTTTCAGAGGCCCAGAACGGTTTCAGGAAGGGCAGATCATGTTTAGATTGGATATTGACAATATAGCCCAGTTCACTGAAAAACGTCGGGAGTGACAGGGTGAATTGGAGGAAACTATGAACAGTGATTGCAAGGAAAGGGATCCCACAACATATAGTTAGAGTTGTACAGAGTCTTTATGTGGAGAATAAAATCTTAATTGAAGCAGGGAAATTGAAATTGCGGAGTACGTCAAGAGTGTCCATTATCACCTTCTCTTTTTAATTTATATATTGACGATGTCATACAAAACTGGAAAATGTGTCTTCCGGAGCATTTTATGACTGGCCACTCTGCAATTGACACTTTGTTGTTTGCGGACAATCAGGCTATTGTGTCGGATTCAGAAAAGAGGTTGCAGATGGGTATACATTTGTTAAAACGAATCTGAAAAGATTCTGGATAACAAATATCCACATTTAAGACCAAGGTAATTGCTTTTCTTGGAACTTGGATGTCACAATGTCACAATAATCTTTGCCGAACGGATGACTGCCACATCCCTAAACAACTATGGAACTATAAGCTGAAGGGACAGAGGTGTGGGACGCCGAGGAAGCGCTGGAGTGTCCAGTTCTACACCCATTGACTGTTTGAGACCGGAACAAACGATCCTTATGCTTGTAGATTATGATGATGATGATGATGATGATTAATTTTTTGAACATATTAATTTTTTTTAATACAACAACCATTAACTTACTTTTGCGTCAACGTACTCAATACATCAGCAATCTTGTGACGAGCGGTTTTCGTAAAGTTTAAACACCACACAAGGGAATAAATTTGTTTCATTCTGGAAACTAAAACGAATTCTCCAGGCTACGTAATGTCAGGGGAGAAACAAACACGGCGACGTCACTACGTGTCGCTGCAACTACTTCGGTTGAAACAAAGATAAAGCTGTGCCCACAAGGGAAATATCTCTTTCTTTTCCTTTGATAGTTTTTCGAGGTCGGTTGTTGATTAAACGTTTGCTAGCTTTAATATCCGATTATTGTAAGTGGCATTCTGTTAGGTTAATTACTTATATTTATTTACGTAGCTCTGATGTGTACTTTTTAAAATCTGTATTATATTTTCTAAAAGCTAGATCAGTGGGCGTTCCAAACGTTCAGAGTTCACAATGTATATGATGCAAGTAAATGGCAGTAAATAACGAAATAAGCAGATGTCTAGTATTACACATATAGTGATTGTAACTGACCTGTTTTATTGGAGGAATACATGTCAATATGCCATGTAACGTTATATAACTATTCCTAACAGACAAGAATTTCTCGTGCATCCTTATCCATCCTCACCCGCATCGTAGGTAAAAGAGCAAAATAAGAAGCGAAGGCAAAAGTAAAATGGGGGGGAGAAAGAGAGAGAGAGAATAGATTCAGTCAAATAGATAGGTGGGTAAGTATAGGCCTATAGGCAGAGACAAATGGACAGACAGACAGACGGGCCGGATGGCCATACGAAGACAAACAGAAACAGACAGAAATGGTGACAGAAAGGGAAATAGAGACAAAAAGAGGAAGAGAAGGTAAAGCAACTAAGTTTTCCATTAGCTCTATAATATACATTCTGCACCATTTAAATGCACTGCTACAGAAGGGTTTTGGAGAATTGGACAAAACATTTCAGAAAGCCGTTAAATGAGGATATAAATGAAGGTGAAAAGGAGGAGAGGTGGGAGAAATTGGGACGATGGTCCCAAGCTAAATGAAACAGAAATGGCAGTTGGAAAACTTAAAACAATAAAATCCCAGGACAGGAAAATTGCTTCCAGAATTACTGACGAATGGGGGTAAGACGGTTAATGTGTATTTATATGGTATATTACGTGTGGCCTGGATAAAAGAAGTAATGCCCAAATAGTAAAATACTTGAATACCGTGTCCTCCAAATTCTAAGAAGGAAAATAAACTGGACTGTAACAATTACAGAGGCATAATGTTACTTAGCACGGGTATAAAGGTAGTGACATCAATAAATTAATGAAAGAGTTAAATAATTTGTCGAAAAAGAGCAGGGGAATACTAATGTGGTGTTCGACTAAAAAATGTACTTCCGATCAATTGCTTGTTAGCAGATAGATTATAGAAAAGTGCTATGAGCATGACATTTATCTGGACACGAGTCTGTGGAATTCAGGGAGACATTTGATAGTGTGCGAAGTCTAAACGTTTATCAAGCTATGGATATGGGAATTCCTTTGAATCTTATAAAGTTGATGAAGGTGTCCAAAAGATTCATGAAAGCCAAAATTAAGTACGAGAATATGCTACGTGAACCATTTACCCTTAAGCAACGTCGGCCACCACCTACATTATTGCGCTACACTGTCCCATTATATAAGTAGAGCAGCAAGAACAATGTTAAATAAAACAAGCCAAAATATCTGCTTGTGCTCATAATATTGTGATGATAGCTACATCATGAAAACGCCTGGTTGATGTTTACAAAGATCTAAAACCAAAATCTGATGGTATTGAGTTAAATGTAAACATCTTCTAAATTAAATAAGTATATATTTTTATATATACTTTATATTTTTATATATTTTTATTTTTATATATTATTTATATTTTTATATCTTAGCATCAGAAAAGAAAAAGAAAGCGTATCACCTATGCATAGAGGGTAATTCATTGGAAGCGGTTAATAAGTTTAGGTACCTAGGTAACATGATAATGAAGCGTGCATGAACACAGTTCAGGGCAGAATACAAATAGGCACTAAGGCATAATATTCTAAAAGCAGACTGCTGAGAACAAGTTTATTAGTCGCAACACAAAAATCAAAATATATAGGACACTCAATGGACCTGTTGTTACTTACAGAAGCGAGATGAATATATACTAAGAAAATAGGAGAAAGAAAGGCTGGGAAAATTTGACAGTAAAATTATACAACGTATTTATGGAACAGTTGAAGAAAACAATGAACGAGATAAGAGATAACCAGGAAATAGATGAGATATTGAAACATGAACATATCTTAAGATTAAGATCTTAAGAGTGGTTAGGTCTCGATGAACGGTTGGACGAGTAACGTATGCCACAGGAGATCCTGATGGCACAGGTACATAAGAACTGAAGTCGATCGTCGTCGACCTAACTTTAGAAAAGGTTGGTATCAGAGGCCAAGGATCACATTGGGCTGAAGAAGAAGAAGAAGAAGAAGAAGAAGAAGAAGAAGAAGAAGAAGAAGAAGAAGAAGAAGAAGAGTCTCATTTACAAAGACATTCATTTAACAAGGAGGTATTGATAGCCAGTGCTCTGGTCTATGCGGTTTGTACGTGTTGAGACATAAGTTTGGAGTTCCCAGCTACAATCTCGAGCTACTGCCTTGAAGTCCCGATCTATCTAAAAGGTTAGCTATAAGCTGTCTTATAATTGTTGTTGTCGTGTTGGACTTTTAGTCCGACTACAACATATATAATCTAACCGCTCGTCCACAAAACGTATAAGACAGTCGTTTCACGGTGTCATCCAAGGAAGAAACACTGACGAGGGAGAAGTGAGGAAACTGAAAAGCCGAGAAGAGAATTGACAAGGAACTGCCGAAGTCCCCTGCTGTGGACTTTGCTTTCCTTTTCTTTGTATAACGACATGAACTTACCTTTTATCGCTGTCATCGATGGGAATGATAGGTACCAGAAACGCGATGACGATAATATTACAAAAATTTAGGGCCATATCCGGGCTATTGGGTATTGACCGCAATAAGGTGACACTTTCTTGGTAACCACATGGGCGTGGGTATGTCAGATGAGGGGTCGATCAAGACGAATACCTATTTCCAACGCCGTCGCCGATGTTTGCACTTTTTAGTAATTAGCACAAAGGCCTCATTGATCTCTTTAATGGCCACTTTCAAACTGTCACGACAGCCAATGAACGCAAGCTGAAGCAGGCTCTACCTGTTATAGAAATAAAGGTGGTTGAGATACGGAACAACAGTAACAGCTGAAGATGCATTTTTTTTAACACACAATCTACATACAGTAGTAGTAGGAGTAGTAGTAGTAGTAGTAGTAGTAGTAGTAGTAGTAGTAGTAGTAGTAGTAGTAGTAGTAGTAGTAGTAGTAGTAGTAGTTCTAGTAGTAGCAGTTGTAGTAGTAATAGTAGTAGTAGAAATAGCAGCAGCAGCACCAGCAGTAGTAGTAGTAGTAGTAATGTTAGTAGTAGGACTAGTAGTATTAGTAGTAATGTTAGTACTAGTAGTAGTAGTAATGTTAGTAGTAGTACTAGTAGTAGTAGTAGCAGTAGCAGCAGCAGCAGCAGCAGCAGCAGCAGTAGTAGTAGTAGTAGTAGTAGTAGTAGTAGTAGTAGTAGTAGTAGTAGTAGTAGTAGTAGTAGTACAAAGAAATAAAATTAATTGTGAGGATCTGCTATGTGAGTGATAAGTAATATAAAAAATGAAGTAGGTATAAGAGTTAATAAATAAACGACCAGGAAATTCAGCATTACAATAACAGTAAAACTGTCGACTCTCCATACAAAGGTGGGAATGATTTGCTAGAAACAAAATCATTCACAACAGACTCTCACAGTTGAAATGCTTTATAGAATACAAAATAAAATTATGTACGTATTTTCTCTCTGCTGAATTCGATAGATGTATAGAATAGTCAATACTGTAATACAACGTGATTGTCCCCGTTATAATACTTACGAATGTCGAGTGTCTACTCACCAGTTCGTCCGTTCAAATTCGTATTTTCTGCCTTAATTTCGGGTTGGCCAACTCTTCTTAGTTACTCTAAATTGTAACGTTTACTATTGTTTTATCAGTGAGTACTCAAATTTTAAAGATTAGCTAAATAAAATCAAACATACAGTTTAATGCTTCTATTATGTTTATTAACAATTATCAAATGGGTTTTTCTTATTACAATTTCTTCTAAATTATAAATCTTATTTTTGCGCCGGCATGTTTAATTATTAGCGGTTGACTATTCTGTCCGCTCGTTGTTATCGAGAGTCACGTATGGAGTTGACTTTTTCGTTTATTTATTATCTCAGGTCGAAGTTCTTGTGACTACAGAAAATGTTGTTAAATGGACTAATAAAAGTACAAAATTTTACAAATATCATATAAATAACATAGAACATGTGATATACTTATAATTACTGTGGTACACTGTGGCTACTGGATTTAGTGTTTAAAGGTTATTTGAGTTTAATAAATTTTACGTTTTAAAAATATTTCCTTAAGAAATAGATTGCGATAGTTCTTCAATTTGAGGTGTTTATTAGATAAAAGAAAGTTAAAGTGTTTGTTAAAAAGTGATAAATGATGTTGAAAGTGTAGTTTCACTTATTGTTTGGTTTTCGTGTGTGTTTTACTGTTAAGTCGTATTTTAAAATATTGTCCTTTCTTGGGTGTTTCGGTTAATTCAATGCTTCGATTTTGTTAGTTATTTGGTTAAGCTGTTTATTTTTCATCAGTCATCCTGGTTATTGCAGGTTCCATTACTCATTTATGGGTTTCAGATATTTTCTTCCTTCCAATGGTTCGTATTCCGTCACTTGGGATTCTTCAGCAATTCCTCATGGATAATTTAATTTCTTCTGGTAAATTTTTTAATTCATTTTAGTGTTAGGGTTATTTCTGTAATTTAGTTAATTTTTGTATCTTTAATTTTGATAAATTTTGTTTAATTAAGTCTTTCTTATTCCTTGTGGTTTAATACATCTGCCCTCATCAAGATCTAATAATGGAATGATACAATTTATTTACTCGTTACTATGGTTTCTCCTTCCAAACACTAATTCCCATTGGTTGATAATTTACAACACTGTTATATAAAACTAACGTTTTTCTATACAAAATTATTAAAAATCTTTAAACTATTATAACTCTCTTATACTACCTGTAATCTTAAACACAATAACACCATTAGTTTGCTTTTTGTTTACAAATTATTTTGATATCCCACAAGTTTACCTTTTTTCCAATTATAACAGGTTACTACATTTTCGTTTGGTTTTTCTTTTGTTAATTACCTTTAAACTAATTATTTTCTATTTAGTTTTGTGTCCCACACTATTATTATGAAACCTGAACAGATTATCTACTTTATTATATCAATGGTTATTGTTTTGTCTTAAATTTCACACATTTCTGGTTACCAGTTATAGGCCTAATGCCTAGAGTTCATATTTCACCTACCCTATACTCATTACAACTGTTCATTGTCATTTTTGTTAATTTTAAATGCTGCTAAACATAATTACTGTAACAACCTAAATTAAATCATAACATTTGATTATTTTTAATCATCATATAACATAACATAATTACTTAATAAATCTTTTAGGCCTATGCCAGTATCTAAAGTTTTACATGTTTTTAAACGGTTTTGTTAAACATAATATTCAACATAATAACATTTGGGTTAATTACAACCAAAGAAAAATATAATAAAAATGAACAATAGATGTGCACTAGTATTCCCTTATAATCTCACTTATTGAATATAGTGTCTAACTCCCTTTACTGTATTCAGCATAACATATTAGTCTTTTATCCTTATTTAACAGTGGTTAATATAAATTTGTAAACTTTATTCATTAACAATAAAACAATGTATCCCTTATCATCCTTATTCTATACTAAAAAACTTCTTTAACATAATGGAAAACAATTAGTGGTTTGCTTCCAACAAACATTATTATATTAATACAAACATTTTCTTTTTTCATTAAACTAGGCCCATGGCTACTAATAACTGTCCCTTATAATTTATACTGTTTATTTATTATATGTGGGTCCAGTTATTACTTATAACCTATTATTACTAGTTATTTCTTTATTTCTGACTACACTTCACTTTATTAACTAGTGTTTTTGTGTAGTTCATTTATTAACACTGGGTCCTATCATGGTTCATTATTGATTGTTATCTTTCTTATTTATTTATCACTTTTGTGTTCACCTCCTAACATTGTATTCTAGATTTCATGTATTTATTATCACTGGGTCTTATCAAGGTTTATTAATTATCACCACTTTCCTACTGAATTATTGTTATTCAAGTTTATTTTATATTATTATCTTTTGATAGGTTACTTATTACCACTCTTTCTATATTTTATCAGTATATTTGTTCTTACATTTCATTTTCTTTTTACATTTCCTACAGTTTACATGCTATTTATTTTCCTACTTAATTTTGTACTTTTATATCTGTGATTCTTATTAACACTTGGGTATTGTTATTATGTGACTTAAACTATTTTCTCTGGCTCACCTTATCCAATCTATTGGGTCTCGTCATTGTCATTGTCCTTGTCTAAGTCAAAATCAGTTAGTGGTGTTGTTCTATCAATTCCTATTTAATAATATTTATTTTCCTTTAGTATACAGCTTTTCTTCAATTATTTATACTTGTAGACCTTGTGCTATCGTAGGTCACGTTACAATACATATGTAAAAGATATTAAAAAATAACAATATAAAATAACTTAAAATGCATGTAAGGCAAAAATAGAATGAAACCGTTTGAAAGTATGCAAAAACAAAATTAACTCTACGTGAAAATAATGTTGTCATTCGTTTTTCAATTGATTTTGTTTGAAAGCAGCGTCCACAGACAAATCAGTTTTGGTTTCAATAAAATATTACGTCGTATGTGTAACAGAAATTTAATTCCACCTGTTGCTTTGCACTGTGTACATTTACTGTTATGCGTCTAATTTGTGGTTCGTCAGTAATCTCGAATCGAATGTCCACAATCTTACCTTAACCTAATTACAACTAACACACAAATATACTTCAAACCTCCAAATATTATTTAAAACTAAATTAATATTGTCCAAAATAATTTGTTTCACAGAGAATATGCAAAAGTTTATATAAACTCCCTGCGACACAATAATAAAACATATAACAGTTCAATTAAAATTTAGTCTATACACAATAATTAAAATTCTTAACCTAAATCGTACTAACTAATTAACTCTTGCCCCAAGTTGATGGCGCCAAATACTATCTATACAACGATACAAATTAAAACTGTATAGATAAGTAATATTGAAATTATTATAACAGAATATTATATCTGGAGGTAGAAAAATTTATTAAATTAAAACATTAAGATTTACTATTGTCTTATTACTTTATTAACATTTGTCTTTCAATAATTTCAATAATTGAGTCTATTTGCTAGTTTTACAACTATGTTACTTGTTGCGTTGTATTCCGACAGTTTGCATCAACACCATCCGCTCCCCGTACCTCGACTGGACCGCTATGACTCCACGTCGACCGATGACTGCTACGCTGACAATTCACGTCTTTGCACCCACTCACACTGCGATATGATCTGTTATTGTTTACAATTTAACTTTACTTAATCTCAGGGATTTTAACTGGATAAAATAGATCGTGTATTGATCTTACACAAACTCCGGTCTCTAGAAATGTTCTCCCGTAACTATCAAAATATCTCGGCAGATATTTTGCACCTAGCGGATATCTTCCACTGTACGCGGGAAAGCACTAGAATTATCTATTTTTTTTATTTGAGTTCTTTAAGTAGTATTGGTTTCAAAGACCTCGAACCGTGAACCAACATCTAAGTTTAAATGAAAACGACCTGTCGTCCCGAAAATCTCGTGACAGCGAGTAAGTGTTTCTATGGCAAGTCCTAAGAAGAAAACTGAGCGGTCTGTCCGCTGAAAGCGTCCGTCTCAAATAAATTTTAGACCCTCTGATTGGTTGAAACTTTACCAACATCACAGATGAGAACACAGATAGACTGAAATCAAGCTTAAACTCTCTCTGATTCTGCAAAGGCCTGTCTAGATTCAATCTACAAATTTTATTACTTTCTAGGAGATAACAAGAATACAAAACGACTGGTTTACATTAAATAAGCCATATAAAAATTATAGGTGTAGAGAATTGACTATATAGAAAATGTAGCTTATAACCATGAGCATACTCTGTCCAAGTTTCAGAACAAAATGTTAATTTTCCTCGAAGTTATTAAATAAAATATAAAACACACGCGCACCCGCGCACTTACTCACAAATATTTCACATGACATAAAATATAATAAAATTGTGAACATTTTGACATAATATACTTTTTTAAACATAGCTTTGGTTCAAAACGTATGACTAGTTTACAACGAAAGAACAAAATCAATTTAAAACATGTCTATGCCATCAGAAAATGTTATATATCATTAGTATTCCACTTAAATGAACTTCATATCCTGTGTATTGTTGCAATATATATAAATCGGTTCATAACGTTACCCTACGTCTTCCGATCCCTAGTCTCCATTGGTCTCGATCTAACCAAGATTCTTCTTCCAATTTACCGGTCTCTCATTGCCCGGATGATGCGCCTTCTCTCCAACTCAACCTAGGTCTTCCTCTTCGCCTACGACCGTATGGTATCCATCTCAAAATTTGCTTGGGTAGTTGATTATCCGGCATTCTTCGTACATGCTCAAACCATCTTAGCTGTTTTGTTTTTATGTCGTCGACAATAGAGTACTGTACCCCCATTATCTCCCGGATTCTGACGTTTCTTACTTTTCCAGTTTTGATCTCCCTGCCGCTCTTCGCCAATAATCCATTTCAGTAGCTTCCAACAACTTTTCTGTTCTTTGTATTATTGGCCATTCTTCACACCCGTATGACGTAATTGGTTTCACGATTGTATTGCATATACGATGTTTATTTTGTTTTGATATCTGTTGGTCCCACAGTATGTTGTTCAGCAGTGCTATTGATTTCCTTCCCAGGTTACTTCTTTCTCTTATCGCTTTATCTAGACTACCATCTTGTGTAACTGTTGTTCCTAGATATTTATAGGTACTGCAATTTATTGTTGCACATATATTCTCCGTTTTCTTTGTGTTTACTTCAAGGCCCCATAGCTTATATTCCTCTATAAGTTTTCGTGTCGTATATTCCATGTCGTGATAGTCCTGCGCTACCACGACTTGGTCGTCAGCGAAACACAGTGTGTACACTGTGTTGTCAATTAGAGGTATCCCCATTTTGATGCATTTCTTTTTCCAGGTTTTGAGGGCTTGTTCCAGGTATATTTTAAAAAGAGTTGGTGACAGACAACATCCCTGCTTCAGGCCCTTACTAACATTAAATCCTTTTAAGACATTACTTCCAATTTTTAAGTGCGCTTTCAATCCGTTGTATAAAGTCTTAACCGCTTCGATTTAAGTGGAGGTGATGTTTGTTCGTTGAAGTGCCAGCCAAATTTTGGTGTGCGGAATACTGTCATACGCTTTCTTAAGGTCAACATATAGGCAGTGCACTTCTTGGTTTACAGCCGTTTTGTTTTCTATGATTTGCGTCAAGCAAAATAAGTGATCTATGGTTGATTTCCCCGCCCGAAAACCCGCTTGTTCCTCTGCTTCCATGTCCGAGTATTGATGTTCAATTTTTTTCTTCAGACGTTTCCCATACACCCTACTGATTGAACTCGTCACCGCAATTCCACGGTAATTGTCGCATTCAGTTGTTTTATCTTTTTTGTGAATGGTTGATACAAAAGATGCTTTCCATTCTTGTGGTATTTGTTTATCATTTGTGCATCTATGGAATAGTTTTGTGAGATATTCATATAATTTTGTTGTGCCATATTTGAGCAGTTCCGCTGGGATGTTGCCAGGTCCGGGAGCTTTACCACTTTTCAGATGTCGACATCTTTCTTTATCTCTTCCGTGGTTAACCTTGCGGGTGAGGAAGTCGTTCTAATGTTGTCGAATTCATAATCGGTGTTATTTTGAAATTATTGTTTGGTTTCTCTTAGGAGGTACTAAAATATTTGTCCCATTTTTCTAGAGATATTGGCGATATTAAATCTTTATTTTTCTCCCGTCTTATCGACTTTAGGAATTTCCAACTTTCAGTGCATTGCCTGCCTTCTATATAAGTATTCAGTCGGGCGCAATTCTTATCCCATGTTTCATTTTTCCTTTGCGTTATCATTCTTCGCACCGCTGCTTCTGCCTCCTTGTATATTATTTTGTCCTCAACTGTTTTGGTTGTTAGAAATTTTTTGTATATCTCTTTCTTGTTTTTGAATTAGTAATTCTATTTCTTTATTCCGCCAGTAAGGCGTTGTCTTTCTTTCTTTTTAATAACATCCCAGTGCTTCCTTTGCGGCTTCGTGTATGCAATTTTGAATTCTCATATAGTGTTCTTCAACACTACTAAATTGCTTGTTTTCCAGTTTTCCGTCCAACCGAGTTCCATATAACGTCCTAATGCTGTCATGGTCTAGGCTATTTAAGTTATACCTTACTTCTTTTTCCGACCCTTGCTGGTTTTCTGTTTTTGTGTGTTCTTTGTTACTTTCTTTTCTTCTCGGAAATGCAATTCTAGTTTTGAGTAGGTAGTGATCCGAACCACATGTTGCCGCCCTATAGACCTGTACATCTTGAACTTTCATTTTTGTGTTTTGTTTTATTATAGCATAATCAATAATCGATTTCAGTTGCCTAAAGTTTTGGGTCCAGGTGTACCTATGAATTTTTGTGTGTGGATAAAATCCATTTAATATTCGCAGTTTATTTTGCTCACAAACTTCTATTAGTTTCTTCCCATTTTCATTTAGAATGTTTTCGCCGTGCTTCCCTAAACTTTACTCTGCTCCTGTTTGCCGACTCTACTGTTTAGATCACCAAGCAATATGATTTCTCTAGAGCTGCCGATTGTGGATATTACCTGGTGCACTTGTTCAAAAATGCGGTATTTGAGCTCTATTAGCGTGTCTTGTCTTATTGCGTAAATACCAAGAATGGTTATTCGATATCCGTAGATGGTAAGTTGGTAGATGGTAAGTTCATTTTTATAACTCTCTCGTTTACTGCTTCCCAGTTAGTTATGAATCTTTTTAGGTTTTTGCGTATAAGAATAGAGACGCCCTGTTGTGCTCTCTTTTCCTTTGCTACCCCACTATAAAAATGGTCATAGTATCCAAGGTTTTCAGAGCCGGTCCCTTTTTTCTTAGTTTCTGTGAGTACAGCTATGTCTATGTTGGCACTGTTCATTTCATAAATAACGTCGTTTAATTTCTGAGAGAGACCTTGTACGTTCCAAGTACCAAAGTTCGGTGTCCTATTTCGTACCTTAAGTCATGTCCGTTTTTATCCGATCCTTCCAAGGCTGTTTACCTAGGCTTTTTAACAATAAATGGTTTTCCGAGTATTGGGGAGTTAGACCAATGCCTCAACCTCCAACCTGGAGGGCCAGGGTTTTATTTCAGAGTACCTTCTCCTAGAAGGTTTGCTTTCTCTACAGCTAAGGAGCCCCTTCTGCCCCACCTGTTGGTCCGCGGGTGGTATTTTATTTCCCACCTACCCGCCGGCCTAAGCCGGTTAGAGAATCCCCCTATCCGCCACCTGGGGACGCGCCCTCTACGGGTAACAGGTTCCCCCGAGGATATCAGCAAAGTAATTTTTTAAAAAATCGCCCCCTTAAACTTCTACTACTCTCTCCATTTGTAGATATTTCATTTACCATTTTACATTGGATAAATATGAATTTATTTTCGGGGCACTTATTTATCAAAATTAAGTACTTTTCTCTTGTTATAAAACAAAACAATTAAGGTAAAGTACCCCTACCCCTTTTCCGAACAACCCAATTTTTTATATTTACACGTTTATTGAGTAATAATTCCATTATACGCAATTGCTAAGGTATCTTATCCTGCAAAATGAAGAAGTTTTTTCGACATCAGGAAGAAAATTTTCAAAAAATTTCCCCTCCCCCTTCAACTATCATTTTCATTTATAAAAAATTACCCCCTCCCCTTCAACTACCCTTTTCATTTATACATATTTCATCTACCTTTCTACAGTGGGTTATTATGAGCTTCTTTCCAGGATAATTTATTTATCAAAGTTAAGAACTTTACTCTTATTAAAACGTCAAACGTTGCAGGTAAAACTATCCCTCCCTCTTAACCGATCTTCACCAAAAACAATAGGCCTTGAGTCCTCTACAACGCGGGCACATATCCAAAAAAATATTTGATTCTGTTTGAATTTGTGGCAGCTATCGTTTGCCATAGAAAACAAGACATGACAGGTCTAGAATTTTACGTTTGTGTCTATAATATATATTTGACAAGAAGCAGAGCTAGATGTGGTGACAAAACATCAAATAAGTGGATGCTTGAGTTCTGAAGAAATGACGTATCAGCTAAAGTGGTACCCCATGTCAGGTGGGTGAAGACTATCCTCAACCTTCGTGAGGAACGACTGTACTTTTGGATAAAATATTTGTAGGTCAAACGAAGAGCTGGCCAAAGGGATATGTGATCTGATTCCTGTAATGAAATTAGACTCTCGCTGCGAGTTATCGGCCGAGGGTGAATGATGTCTATAGTGTTATCAAAGTCTTTCCTGTCAGTACTATACTAGTCATTTTTCTTTTTTAAAATCGAGTCTTTCTTTCTTTCCATTCGTCTTCTGAATTCCAGAACGACGATACTGTTCACCCGTATAATTATAAATTTCTCAGCAAAACATTTCTTTCTTAATACGTTTGTGCCTTCTGTTTAACACCCACCATTCTGATCCATGTCATAACGCTATATTCCACACAGACTAGTAAATAAC
Source organism: Magicicada septendecula (assembly GCA_034769895.1). Classification (NCBI taxonomy): domain Eukaryota; kingdom Metazoa; phylum Arthropoda; class Insecta; order Hemiptera; family Cicadidae; genus Magicicada; species Magicicada septendecula. The sequence goes on from CM068371.1 coordinate 431,350,816, forward strand.
TAGCCATCAGGGAGGTCACAATATTTTCCAGAAGAGGAAAACAATTTTCCAGAGGAGAAAAATATTTATATATTTTTCATACATACACACATGTACACATTAGTTTGTAATTCTTATGTCAAAATATAAATAAGTACACAGGTTGTATTAATTTATTAAAACATTTATTGCTTCAAAATATGCATTACAATTAATGGTTTGTAAAAGCTAATGTTTAATCTCCATTAAGTAGTACTCAAGTTTCCAAAGTTTTAATATTATGATGTCAGTAATCAAAACATCAGAGCAGGTTTTAGTGTGTATGAGGGTACACCGTGGACACAAATTTCCAACATTCCCTATGGAGCGTTGCTCAGAGTAAAGCTGCGAATTTACAGTGTACGTTTCACAGAACAACACGCGAAAGAGAAGGAGCGCTCCGAAGTCTCTCATGTACCTTGAGCATCTTACAGAGGGTTCATTCCCTAAAGAAGAAAATTCTGTTTATGAATCGTTCCTCTGTAAACACGTGCAGTTACACTGGCCAGCGATCCACAGGAAGCAAATCGCTGTCCACGCTGGACACCTTTTCGGCTTCCACGCGTTGTGTTTGTGTCGGTTTCGGCACTTTCCATTTTAAGAGCGTGCAAACGTAAGAAAATAAACATGGGTGAGAACAGAAATAACGCGAATTGTGTGTTTGTGTGTGTTCTGCGTGACTTTTATTTCGGTAATCACAATAATAAAACTTTGGAAACGTAAACTTTACATAATTGAAATATGCTTGCCTCCCAGGAACGATATATTTTCACTTGACTGCCAGGAACGATATGATTTAAATTAAATAGAAAAAATTATAATTTTATTGCCTGGAAACAAAATTATTTTATTTTTAACAAGAAAAAGTTTAAATGAATTTTCAAGTACTTTACTCTCGTTAAAACGCAAAACGTTGCAGGTAAACTGCCCCTTCCCCTGAACCGATCTTCACCAAAATCAAAAGGCCTTGAGTCCTCAACAAGTTAGGCAGGTGTGCAAAACATTATTTGATTCTGTTTGAGTATGCGGCAGTTATCGTTTGCCACAGAAAAAATTCTACACATAGACACAGACTGACACACAGACACGTTTCGAAAAATGACTTTTTTTCATGTTTTGAGGCTAGTACAATCAGAATCAGCCCTTATTTCTAACACGATTTTTTCCCCATCACCATACTTCATTTCCTTATGGAAAATGGAAGAAAACAATTTCAATAAAATATTAACAATTGATATCATCCCATGCTATGTAACCACAGATACGTAAATAAAATCATTTTTCTTTTTCAGAAATTCACAGATAAGAAACGCTGGGCGGTACTCGCCTTCTTTCGCGTTGCTTAAGTAAAAGATAATTTAATCAAATTAATTCTTTATTTTTAAAATATTAACAACTAGATACAATTTTTAATTTGATTATCTTTCTCTCTTGCCCTTGGGGTGGGGCAGGAACTGAATATTATGTGTATACTCGATCATCCAGTATCGGGTGAATTGGTGGGAATATCTTTGCCGAATGGATGACTGCCGCATCCCCAAACTACTATGGAACTCTAAACCGAGGGGACGGAGAGGTGTGGGACGTCCGAGGAAGCGCTGGAGTGATCAGCTGTAATATTTCCCTATTTGAGACCGGAACAAACCATTCTTGGTTTAAACCTTGAGGCTGATGATGATTATCTTTCTCAGCGTTTTTACCAAAAGCATACTGATATATTTGATTTCGTTCTGAGTGTACATATTAAAATAATTTTATAATTAATTGGAACATGAGAGTCATATACGGTTTTCCATACCGATTTTTATTTACCTAAAAGTACTATTAAGATTCTACTTTTCTGAAAGTTGACAAGTTTATTTAAAAATGTATCGTAATGTTACACGAGTTTTTCGATGCCGTAACTGACAAATTCCAGTTCAGCGCCCGATAACAATTTCTGCTCAGCATTTTAGACTTCTTCATGACAGTGATATCCTTGTTTTGTATGCGATTTTTTCTTAGGTTTGAATACGTGGAAGTCAGTCGGCGCAAGGTGAGAACCGTAAACGGGTGTCCTCGTTTTGTAATAAAATTTGCCAAAGGGTTGTTTTGTGACGACAATTTTTTACGCTCAGAGATGATTTAGTGCACACTGTGTTAAATATCCCATTCGGCCACAATTTTGTCTACTGTGACTCGTTTATTTACAAGCATCAATTGCTGAACGGGTTAGAAGTTGTCATCTGTTGCCGAAGTCGATGGCCTCAATATCTGAACAACTGGCATACATTTTTAATAGCCTGACGTAAAATTGATATTGGTACAAGTCACCCCAGCGTGTACTATCAATACCACCTTTGGCAGCTGTAGGACGAAGAGGTGTTGACAGGCCGATGAAATAGTTGGCACCGAAATAGGCCTGACGGCTCTAATATTTACAAGAAAAAGAAGAGGAAGGAGAAATTCTCAAACGGAAAACAAACACACAAAGTAGAAGGTACAGAATAGGTTTTTACAAAAATTCGATAATAAACCAAATTGCATAAAAAATAACATAAGTGGATAAAACAGTCTACTATAGACAAAACCACAGTGACGTTACTGTGAATACTCAAACAGAGGGTGGTGAGAAAATTGCTCAAAGTAACATAAATAATAACTACTCCTGGTAGAAAGTAATAAGATTAGCTTCTGCAGGCAAATGATACCAGCTTGAACGACATTCTCCCTTTTTCTTCAATACAAACGACGGATTCAATATTTTTCCCAAATAATTTTATAAATCTTTTGCGTCTCAAAAGACATGAGTAAATCAACATGAAGTATAAGGTTTGAAAAATATGGAAAACCACTGACTTCTAACTTGATTAATTGTTATATAAATTGAAAGCAGTAAATCTCATGTCGTTAGGAACCATTTTCATTCTAAATGTTTGTTCTTAATAAAACTTATGGAAATAAGTAGACCTTTCTGAAAATATTTTGTAAACCCCGTGTTTACTACCTCTTTGACATTAAATGATGTCGTTTCCACAAAAATGTTTAGGTAACTAATAGTTTTACTTCCATGTTCCGAAAGCAAATGGAAGTTTGGTAATGGCACAAAAAATCGTGTTCGAGATAAGGGCTGATTCTGATTGTACTACCCTCAAAACATGAAGAAAAGTCATTTTCCGAAAAGTGTTTGTGTCTATGGGTAGAATTTTTGCTATGGCGAACGATAACTGCCTCAAATTTAAACAGAATCAAATAAATTTTTGTATTGTAGAGTACTCAAGGCCTATTGATTTTGGTAAAGATCGGTTAAGGGGGAGGGGTATTTTACCAGCACCATTTTATGTTTTAACAAGAGTAATTTTTGCTATGGCGAAAGATAACTGCCGCAAATTCAAACAGAATCAAATAAATTTTTGTATATGTGCCTGAATTGTAGAGGACTCAAGGCCTATTGATTTTGGTGGAGAAGGTCGGTTAAGGAGAAGGGGTAGTTTACCTGGAACGTTTTATATTTTAACAAGAGTAAAGAATTTAAAAATAAATTTATCACAATATAAATAAAGTATCCTGAAAAAAAGGACATAATAATCCACTGTAGAAAGGTAGATTAAATATCTATAAATGAAAAATGTAGTTGAAGGGGGAGGGGGTAATTTTCTATAAATGGAAGTGAAAGTTGAAGGGGGAGGGAATAATTTTTTATATGTGTACTACGTTATTGGCAACAAAGAAGTAGTTTGTTGTTAAAATTCCTTCCCAGGATGTTTGGCCGTGGTCCAATGTTTTCTGCAAAACGAGACGTTTCGGCAGTGCCATCGACTGCTATCATCAGTGAAAATCGACTACGCTAACGTGAAGTAGTATACGTTAGTTACCACAGTACTGTGGTTAAGGTTGAAGAAAAAAGTAGTTTATATGGAAATATTTCATTTAGAAAATTATTTTAAATATAAATCTTAGAAGATGGAAGTCATGTATGGTTCTCCATACCGATTTTACTTCCATATTCCTTAAGGAAATGGAAGTATGGTGATGGCAAAAAAAATCGTGTTCGAGATTATTGCAGATTCTGATTGTACTACACTCAAAACATGAAAAAAGTCGTTTTTCGAAAAGTGTCTGTGTGTCTGTCTGTGTGTAGATTTTTTTCTATGGCAAACGATAACTGCCGCAAATTCAAACAGAATCAAATAATTTTTTGCATACAGCCCTGATTTGTAGAGTACTCACGACCTATTGTTTTTGGTGAAGATCGGTTGAGGGAAAGGGGTAGTTTACCTGCAACGGTTTTTTTTTATCAAGGGAAATTTTTTTTTTTGGCAAACTATAACAGCCGCAAATTCAAACAGAATCAAATAATGTTTCGCATACAGCCCTGAATTACAGAGTTCTCAAGACCTTTCGTTTTTGGTGAAGATCGATTAAGGGAAAGGAGTAGTTTACCTGCAGCGTTTTTTTATCAAGGGTATTTTATATGGCAAACGATAACAGCCGAAAATTCAAACAGAATCAAATAAGGTTTTGCATACAGCCGTGATTTGTAGAGTACTCAAGACCTGTTGTTTTTGGTGAAGATCGGTTACGGGAAAGGGGTAGTTTACCTGCAGCGTTTTTTTATCAAGGGTATTTTATATGGCAAACGATAACAGCCGCAAATTCAAACAGAATCAAATAATTTTTTGCATACAGCAGTGATTTGTAGAGTACTCAAGACCTGTTGATTTTGGTGAAGATCGGTTAAGGGGAAGGGGTAGTTTACCTGCAACCTTTTACGTTTTAACAAGAGTAAAATGTGAAAATTCATTTAAACTTTTTCAAACAATGGTAATTGTTAAAAATAAAATAATTTTGTTGCCAGGCAATAAAATTATAATTTTTTAATTTTAATGTAAATCTGTACATAGTATAAAGTAAAGTCGGTCCGTTTTCTCTGTGTGTTTTAAATCGCTAATCTCAGGAAGTACTGAACGGATTTTATTCAAGTTTTCGCCAATAGATAGAGTGTCTATCGAGGAACATTTATGTGTATAATTAATACATATATGTTGTACATTAGCTTAGCTATCACGGTTTATGTCAAGTAAGTGGTATAGTTTACATCTTATATATAAAAATGAATGTTTCTTTGTTTGTCCCGTATGCGTTCCTATACCATTCATCCGATTGCGATGAAACTTCGGTGAGTTCTTGTGCGCACGTCCGCGAAGGTTTCTTCCACATCTCCTCCTAAACCACTGTACCGATTTCAACCAAACTTGGCACAAATATTTTACGCAACGGGAGAACCAACATAGGATAGGTGTTTTTTCGATGGGGTCCTTTTGGGGGTTCTTTGGGGTCTTCCACATCGCCTCCTAAACCACTGGACCGATTTCAACCAAACTTGGCACAAATATTTTACGCAAAGGGAGGACCAACATAGGACAAGTGTTTTTTCGATACGATCCTTTGGGGGGTCCTTTGGGGTCTTCAACTTCTCCACCTAAACCATTGGACCGATTTCAACCAAACTTGGCACAAATATTTTACGCAACGGGAGAACCAACATAGGACAGGTGTTTTTTCGATACGATCCTCTGGGGGGTCCTTTGCGGTCTTAAAGCTATTAGATCTGGTTACTATGGCAACCCAATAGAATAGATTCTGTTCTAAATATATTATCGCATTAAATTGAAGACCACGCGAACGAAGTTGTGGGCAACAGCTATTTATTTTTAAGAAGCCTACTTTAATTAAACTTTATTAATTAAACTAACATTTTCATTACGTACAACGTGAAACTCCATAGCGAAGCACGGGTATTCTGCTAGTCATGTATAAGAGAAAATATATCGTGCGTGGCAGGCAAGCATATCTCAGTTATGTACTGTTTACGTTTCCTTTTTATTATTATCACTACCGCAATAAAAAGGCAGGGAAGACACACACACACACACACACACACACAATTCGCGTTATTTCTGGCCTCATTCATGTTTATTTTCTTACATTTGCACGGTTTTTAAATGGAAAGTGCCGAACCCATACCAACATAACGCATGCAAGCCGAAAAAGTGTCCAGCGTGGATAGCGATTTGCTTCCTGTGGATCGCTGGGCAGTGTAACTGCACGTGTTTACAGAGGAACGATTCATAGACAGACTTTTCGTCTTTAGGGAATGAACCCTTTGCAAGATGCTGAGGGTCCATGAGTGACTTCGGAGCGCTCCTTCTTTTCCGCGTGCTTGTTCTGTGAAACGTACACTGTAGATTCGCAGATTTATTCTAAGCAACGCTCAATAGGAAATGTTGAAAATTTTTGTCCACGGTGAACCCTCATACACACTAAACCTGCTCTGATGTTTTAATTACGGACATCATAATATTAAAACTTTGGAAACTTGAGCACTACTTAATGGAGATCAATCATTAACTTATACAAGCTATTAATTTTATGCATATTTTTTATATATATGTGTACAACGTTATCGGCAACAAAGAAGTAGTTTTTGTTAAAATTCCTTCCCGGGATATTTGGCCGTAGTCCAATGTTTTCTACAAAACCAGACGTTTCGGCAATAATGCCATTGACTTCCATCATCAGTGAAAATCGAGTGCGATAACGTGAGGTGGTATATGTTAATGACCACAGTACTGTGGTTAAGGCTGAAGCAGTAAGTAGAAAGAAGTAGTTTCTATGGTAATATTTCATTTCGAAAATGATTTTAAAAATAAATCTTAGAATATGGAAGTCATGTATGGTTCTCCATACCGATTTTTTAGTTAAGGTGCACATATTTTATGTACAGATCCACTAATAATATCTAATTTTTCCAAATTAACGTCGAGAAATTGCTAGTTTATCTGTGCAAAGACGACTGTTCAAACTGTAGAGATACTAGACTAGAGGAGCTATGACATAATACAATCGTCTAAGAAAAAGTGTGTCTGGGCGGAAAAGATAAAGATAAATTAATATGCCCTCGTTTTCTAACGAGTTCAATAATTGTTTTTTAAGGCCGCAAATATGTACGTAATATATCAAATGAGTGATTGTGATTATTAAGAAAACTCTAGTTTATTACTTTAGAAGTAGTTACAAATGGGTTTTTACTGCGTTTGTATGTTGGATGCATTTCTTTCCAAACCCTAGATCATATATTCTTCTGCAACCTTCCTAATAATATAATCGTATACACCTCACTCTCAGCTAGTATGTGCTGACAGTCAGCTAACTGTAAAGTAGAGAGAGCTTTCCGTCTCCAAGCAGTATACCCATATCACAACATTTCTTTCTTCATGACGTCAAGACTTCATTCAAATAGATTTTAAACAGCTTTTCAACTATGCAGCAGCTTTGTTTCAAACCTTTACTAACGGTAATCTCACTATTCTCTTTGTATTGTAATACATGCTTTTCCTCTTTTTTTCTATTTTTTATTCTTACAATTATTCTTTCTGCGTCTCATAGAATTTAGACCCAGTGGCCTGTTTAAGTTTTCTTACATCCAGCGCTTCCTAGGTCTACTGACATCCTTTGAATGATTGGTAGTGTATAGTTATGTCGGTTACACAATCAATCATTGAACAGAGAAATGCGCTACTTAGATCTTTACTTACATTTTACACAAGCCAAATGATCCGGATACAACAATTCGTTTAGCTTACGATTGTCCAACATTTGCTAACGTAAGACACAGTGAATGCCACTTCTTTAACTGTGTCACAATAGACAATACAAGCCACCACTTCGAGATGTCCGCACACAGTAATTCACAATAATCACTTTACACTAACTGTACTCTGAATTGCAGTTTTAAACTGACCCGACGCTTTCGGAAAAGATCTTTCACACTGCTACTGTGTAATGTAATAAGCCACAAGAATGACCTGTTTGCCGGAAGAATAAGCGAAATACGTCTGGGAGGCTTTTCTAGAAAGATCAATAGTGTTGCTTAATCCTGTCGCACACACAACGCGTGCAAAGCCATACGTAGCCACGCATGTTATATATCTCTTCAGCGGAGCAGTATCAATATGTTGTGTAAAGAGGTTCCTACCGTTCTGTAGGGCAAACCTGTTACAAAGTGTTACCTTAGGATCTGCACCACTATCTGACCAGGGTTTTATTCAGAGTTCCACCACCTTCCAGGTTCTTCCGCTCTTTACCGTGCGTCATTGAGAACGCATATCTCTTACGCCATCGAACCCGTTGACCAGTTTTAACCTGTTGTGCTAGACAGGGGTCTTGCCATGGGTATTATCTTCCGGCCCAGATAAACTCAGGCTCTCTAACCGAGGTATTAATCTTCTTTCTCTTCTTGTTGGAACACTTACAAATTGAGAACCCTAGCTTGGGACAGTTGCGTTAGAGATATCGGTGTTAGCCTGCTGGGAATTTTCGTTTGAGAGTTCGAACTTCGTTTGAGGTTTGAAAGGTTCGATTATTACGCAGCATGTTGTAGCAGTGAGAGAAGTGATCTCAACAGATAGACGAGAGAGTTATAAATACGTTCGAGAAAAGCAGAAATATGATACGTTGTTGAGTCATTCAATAAAGTCCTTCAATGTGTCACTCTTTTATAAGAAAATTTGCAGCCTACTCTGTTTTACACTGAATACCTATATAAAATACTTTCAAATATTTAGTTAAATGCTAGGAGCGTAAGTAGTTAATTTTTCTACTTTAACAATGTTTTGTTTCGTAATTATTGTGTAAAATATTTTTCTGTTTATATCTTCCGAGGATGGTTACTAAAGGTTTCCGTCAACAAGTGAAAGAAACAATTATTACAATGGAGGCAGTTCGGCAGTAAGTGTGCTGGATAACGTTTACCCGTGGTTAACTGAATCATTGGTTTTTCAGTTACTGTACAAAAAAACACATTTGTGTTAGAATAATTACGTCTGCTTCGCTTTGAAAGCCGTGACTAAACATTTACAAAACATCTGTTGCATTCTGTAAATTTTATTCTCCATTAATCTCACTTTGCCGTATTTACGGATACTATAATTAAAGAGTATAAAACCAAAATATGGAAAACCCATTTGTTATTCCATAAACTACAGACAGTTTCTGCTTTGCTGTGCTGACGGTACAAATTTTAAAAACGCCTGCAGAACATTGATAAATACGTAATAGCAAGCTACAAGGAAATAATGATAATAACCACCGAAAAAGAAACCACAATTATTCGCATTGGCAAGAAAGACATAAAAACAAATAAAACAAATACTTTGGAAACGGCAAGTTAACGTCATCAAAACTGTGGAACATATAAATATTTAGATATATAATGATTGTATATATCAACATATACAACATATATCCGTAGTTATTGTTTTTAACTTATAGGGCACCAGAGAAGGTTTTATGTCCATTTTATAAATTGTATGATTTCACAGGAATTTCAAGGCAAATAGAATAATATATTCTATAAGATTACTTATTATAAGGTTGTAACATCATGTATATGGTAGTACTTGGTCAGTATGTAGTAGTGGTAGTGGGAAACATAATTTTTGGTCACAGGATGGTTGGGTGTCATTTGAAAATTTTAAGCTATCGTTGTCCACAGTTGGCCCAAAATCGTATTTGTGTTTCTAAAATAAGACACTGTGGAAATTTAACCTGTAGCTTCCGTTGTTCATGAATGGTTGTGATTTAGATTGTAAAGTGAACACGGTTCAGAAAAAATAACTCACATAATTATGATTTAAGAGATTTCATTAAATACATTCGAAAATCATTAAAGCACATTCCACAAAATAGTCTCCAATATATTTTCCCTTGAGAGCATCTTGAAATGTCACCAGTCACTCCACTCCCCCGTCCAACCTTCGACCTCTTCAATTTTACATTAACGAAAATATATGGCATCCAAATAGCGATAGTAGAGAAGAATATGACTGTGCTTTCAGAAGCAGATTCATTTCTATCACACCACTTGATCTGTAATCTGGCAACATTGCAGGCAGTCAAATGCCATCAATATTGCCAGTCTATATCTCGTTAGGGGGCTAAATAGGGCCGTATATTCTAGATGCACCAAATAACGCAAATTATTGCTGCCGCCATATGCAATGCAATTTGCAAAATCGTTATTATCAAAGATAGAGCAAAACAAATCATTCTTCGGGGTTGAGGCTTTTTAAAAATACAAATATATTCCATAAGAACAAGATATACATGAATATTTCTGGTGGCAGCCAAATAGATAGGCGGATTTAAATATATATACACATATATAACTTCAGGTATCCATCTCTCCCCACTTAGCATTTTTTGTCGTTTTCGTAATCTTTATTTTATTAGTCATATCATGCATTGATATTTCTACTTTAACCATTTGATATGAGTTGCAAAAAAGTCCTTTAAACTCTTAGTAAATTCTAGTTGGGTGTCCTGTGGTCCCTGAAGAACCGAGTACCATCTATTAAAACCTAATCGTCTATAGACTCTGTGTCCAGTCTCAGTGTTACATTAAAGAGTAGATATATTCTTTCAGTCTTTGTGTAGTGAGACTACGGTAATAACGAAAATGAAACCCGTAACAGTGACTTATAATTACATTCTTCCTGTCCGTGTGACCGAGTTTGACACCCTACCCTGCTTAAGTTAAGTCTTTTAATTGTCAGATCACGTGTATGTCTAAAAGGAGACTTATATATGATCGGCCGTTATCTATAATTAATCTACATTGTAGAGATATGGTTACTAAATAAGTTTAATTGAAGTTCAGTAATGACTAATAACAAAATAAAAGATTTATTTAAACAAGTGAAATGACATTCAAGGGAAGATGTTAACCGCATTTCATTCTGAGCTTAGAAAAAAAAGTCTCGTGTGGCTTTTAGATGCTTACACTTTTGAAGTACTCGGCTTTTTGCGCTGTTACTTTTAGGTGTTGGAGATTTCGCTTTGACGGTCTCAATTGCAGTGCTAATATGTAAGGGCTCTAAACTAGCAAAAACATTATAAATCAAATTAGGAGAGTTTTAAAACTTTTCCCCAGTCAATGGATGTGATTTCCCTCTTGACTCTGGTTGTGTATGTGTCTTTGACTCTTCAACTAGCACGGATTACATAAACATAGACAACCTTTCAATAAACCAAAACTGTTGGTGAATAGAAAATGTTTCTAGTTGCCTGAGGGAAACTGTATGGTAAATCCATTCACTTTTGACATGGTAAAAGTCAAGACAATTTTCTGTTTCCTATTGTTTATCAATATTCTTTATAAACAAATAGTTTTATATAATGAATTCTTTAGAGCAGAAATTTTATGTCTCACTTTAAGAGTTAAATAAATTCTAACTTTAATGGTATAGCATATAATGCGTGGAACCAGTTGCATGGGGATGTTAAAGAAAATATTGGTGTAAATGGATTAAGGAAATCCTTCTAAAAATATACTGTTATAGTCTGCATACCGTTACTCTATGTTACTACATTACATTATGTCTTCGTTCTCTCTGTCCCTCTCTGTCTCTGTCTGTCTCTCTCTCTCTCTCTCTCTCTCTCTCTCTCTCTCTCTCTCTCTCTCTCTCTCTCTCTCTCTCTCTCTCTCTCTCTCTCTCTCTCTCTCTCTCTAGCTCTCTTTCTCTCTCTGACTAATCACTTTACAAATTACGGACAAGGGTAATATACGCTATAAAGCTGCATGGATATGGTCAGTACTTCTGTACTAGGTTATGTAATAAAAAAACTACACGCTAATTGGTAATTATTCGCATTACTATTTAAAACTACCAAAAAGCGCAGACACTATACTTCAATAATACTAAATAAAGTCATTAAGTACGGAAAAACTATTCATAGCGTTTGACTCTTAAGAAGACAAAAGTTACATTTTTTAAACAATGAAAAGTTGCTTCCTTCAAAAATAAAAATGCAATAACATCTAAATATACCGACGGTGTTAAAAGTTGATGACACACAAGGGAAGACTGAGGAGAAGGGTTCCGTGGAATATTCCGTGGAAGGGTTGGCAATAATTTCCGTATAAAATACGCAATATACACAAAAACACACACACATACACATACACATACACACAGGAGTTATGCTTGCAACAGCTTTGTAAATTAAGGAAAATTACTCTGTGCAAGGATTGTTGAAACATAAACAAACACTCTCCTTTTATTCTCTAATGTAAATGGGAAAACTCTGTTTAGCTTAATATTAGGTTATTAGAAGTGACTTAGCATATACGGTTTTACTTTGTCTCTACACGGAAGTTACAGAGAGACCATCTTCATTCTTGCGGAATTAAATATTTACTGCAATATAATGTATAGTGTTTTGGAAAGAATCTTTTTTTTTATGTCCTCTGTTAAAAATAATATGAAAATTAATTTTTAACAAAAAACATATAAATTATTGTTCTTACACATATTTGTTTTTGAAATACCGTTTTTCGCGGACATAATAGGGATTAATGGCAGTAATGGAGGATCAAACTCTGAGTCGTAGCTAGGCCACTGTTTAGACTGCAACTTTTGAGTCGAATATACCTACAGCAGTGAGAGAGATGGTTTGTATGTACATAGGTAAACACTGACGAATTGTGATAGACCTTATATGACAAACAAGGCAATCGTTTTGTAGTTTTAAATTTTTCTATTGTTTGGCTCTATTATAATTAAAATTGTAAGAACTCTGCCATCTAACGAGAGGTACAGTGTTTTTGAATCAAGGTAAATAGACATACATAAAAATCGATGAACATTATTCTACTGATACTGTAAATTTTACATTAAAAATATTTGTTTTAGTGGATGGTTAGTGAGGATCGGTCAATAATACAACTTTAGTTATTTTGCGTCGACGTTTCGACAATATTTATTGTCATCTTCAGGACCTGTATATGAAATACAATAGAAATATCAAACATAACGAAACAATTAAATATTTGGGTGAACGTGTTGGTGATGTGAGTGTGTGCGTGTGTATGTATGTATCATTTTTTATGTGAAGACTTATGATAGTATGTTTACATCTTCAAATTATCTTTAAGATAATAAATAATTAAAGTTGTATTATTGACCGATCCTCACTAACCATCCACTAAAACATTTACTGATTGACGGTCACTAAAAATTTAAGGATTTAATTAAAAATATTGTTACGACGGTCTCAATAATCGTCGTATGGTAGGAAAAGAAAAACAAGACACCAATTAAGTCACTAATTACCAGCTTAATTAATCTCAATTAACAGTTTGAAAACAACAAGTTTTTCAACAAGATTATACTCATCGAATAATTCAAGTTAATCAGTCCACACAAATAACCATGTCAACTATAAAGAATTCCGCACAAAAATCACCTTTCACTAATACACCATTTGAGACGCACTGTGTAAATCGCCCGACAATAACTTCGATCCTCACTGGAATAAATCGCCACTTAAACTGAAACTAAGAGTCTCTGAATGCTTATATTTATACCCTGTTGAGATTCCAGGATAATCCATAATACGCGTCAACACTACTAGAAAACACTACAGCGTAATTACTTGCGGCATTGAACACAGTGCGCGTGGACCGGTGAAGTCTGGAACAGCCTCGGTCAGGTTGACGCGTGATAAATGTCACGTAATTTGTCTTTCATCTCAAAGTAGCAGCAATATGTACGCGCACACACATTACAGCTGGACCCTACTGGGATAACCGAGAAACATGTAGAATGTTCTGTAACAGCGTAAACAATAGTTTATTACTCACCTTATTTACAGAAAACAACTACACATTTACTACATCACATATAAATCTTCTATTTGAGGGATTGTCATCCCATCTGTTATAATTTGTCTCTTTTACAATATAACCTCTCAATAATGCTGAAAATAATACAATATTCAAGATTTAACATGTGTATACCTTAAATCAGGACCGTCTTATTGATGATGTGGTTTTTCAAAACGACAGGCAGAGAGCACAAGTTACCAAATAATTTTTTTACTTTTGATCGTATGAATAAATAAATTGAACTAAAGATATTAGTGTTATATTGTACACTTTATATATCTTACGAGATACATTATTGTACTATTCTTACATCCTTTTTTGTAAATGCTTTCCGACTCCACTTTTGATTCGTAAAAGTTGGTATTTTTTACTTTTTAAAATTAAATTTTTAAACTTCATGTAAAAAATGATATAGGCCTATAAGTTAATGTAGGCCCTACGGTTTGTGCAAAGCATTTTGTGGAGTTAATAATCACTTAATTATTTGTAAAAACACAACTTTGATATAAAATATAAAGAACTCAGCTAACATTGTCAAACTGTCTGATACTAACAAAACCTTTCCGTTCACATTGCAAAATTTTAACATCATATCCTTCAACACCGATTTTTTAAAACGAAACGTTATTAATCGCAAAGTTAGGACGCAACGACATTATTGACCACAGTATTACTGACCTTATATTTTTATAGAGACACTTTAGAAGCAAAGTTTACACATAAATCTAACAAAGTTGAATTAACCATTCATTTTTCTTTTCTCCTGAATTTTGTATACATGGATTTTTGATTGTAATTTTCTGTTTTTAATATGCATCTTAAACTAACATTGGAAAAATTATTGACTAACCACGTGACAGGGTATAACATTTTAAATGTTAAATTCTTTGGGTTTGTAGGTCTCTTGATACACGAAAACGAAAGAGACTTTTTTACCGAAATTCTGACTGCACAGAGCACAATTAGCTTCATACTGGAATTAATTGACTGCGTGCTGAAAGCTCCAGGCTAAGTAAACTCAAAGGAAAACAACAATTACTGGGATTACAATCAACATCACAGTAAAGATACGGGACATTATGGAAAGGTAGCTGTTTTCCCAAGGGAAATATCAGTTCTTAATGCTGTTTGAGAAATAAGTAGAGTGGATGGCGTTCTAGTGTTCGTTTAATCTTCTAACACTCCACTCACAAATAAACCAAAAATAGAAGTTCCACAATTTTGCATTTCAGTTTCTTAATATAAATCATGTACATTTCTTTACACTGTGGCGTTTAGAACTATTTCGTTACTATACCGTAACGACTATAGCGTGCACCGCGATCTTAGAACAGTGTGATTACTATCAATGCCAGATACATGAACTCTCACAAGACCACAATCGTTTACAGTAGTTTTCCTATTACAAAAACATTCAATACTCTCTATATAGAACAAATAGTAACGGGCAACGATCGGTATGTCAAATTAAACAATTTTAATTGACCGCGTCGTTAAGAAATACGTTGCTATCACTTATTAAATATTATTATTATTATTTGATGCTCTGCCCTAAGACAAGTCTTTAAATGGTAACAGTTCTCCAAGCTGTCCTTTCGCATGCCAGTCTTTTCGTTTCTTCGTAACACCCTCTAATTTTAATGCTATCTATTACAATTATATAATCTATTATATTAAATATAATGAACACTTAATTGCAGTAAAATCATTCTCTGAACTGATTGACATTCTGCTCACCTTGGATTGACAAATCCAAGATCACCTGCGATGTAAATAAAGGCTATAAACTACTAGACGTTTCTCAGTAATCGAGAATTTTAACAAACGCATGTCGAGGACATAGCGTCTAGATGTTTATACATCATAATTTGATGAGTCTAGTGACGTTTGGTATTAGTCTGAGACTAATAAGAATGTTAATTACGTTTAACCAATGTTTTTTTAATAATAAGTTTTTTTTTAATAAAACCAGTATTTTCATGTTGTAAGCCATTTCAAATACTTTATCACTGAAACTTTATTAAAAATAAATATTTTTCTCTTATATACTTTAGCAGTCTGTAACATACATGTAATTGCGTACATTTCCCAATCTGTTATAATGCAAACTCTGCCTTCCACTAGCCTGAAACTTCTTCAGGTTTGTCTTTCACCTACAACTTCTTCAGGCTTCTTCTTAATTATCATTAATACAAACATATTACGTGTCTTTCATATTTATCAAGTGCATTATTCGGATGCGTCGCCTTAACATCGTATATCGTTCGTGTTAACGCCACCACGAACAAAAGTAAACAGTCGAATAATTGCCACTTCTTATAAAACAGCTCTATTAGTAAAGGTGCGATTTTGTTGGAGTAATGTTTACATGCAGCCATGTTATCGCCGTCATAGCCTGTCAAATGGAAATTGAAATGGTTTCGTTTGCTCGTCGAACGCTAGAGATGGCGTGCTACGATGCACTTGGGACCAGTCAGCCTACAGCGATCGCTTTGCGTCCATTGTACTTTGTCTACTGCACTGGATTGTTAACATAATCACAACAAATAATTAACACACGTTCATAAAATAATTAGCATGCATAGTAATATTTTTAATACCGTATAATTAATAATCATATAAATGTAAACAAAACCTGGTTGGCCACAGCCAGTAAATAAACAATAACGTATATTCTTTATTAAATTCGTTACAAACAAGTAAAAGATTAATACAGCAGTCATTATTCATTTGGTGACTGTTTCGTAAAAAAATAGTTTTTGTGAACATTGTGTAATCTTGTGTAAGACATTTTGTAATTAATTTAGAATGCTAACCTTCCCATGTGTCCTTTTTAAATTACATTATTATGTTTTCTTTTACAGTTTTCTATTAAATTTATGCTAATACACTTCTCCATTTTTTGTTGTTTTTAACCATAAAAACACATTTCTTTTTCACGATACCGCTGTAGGTTGGGGATCCAGTTTACCATTGCAAGCTGAAACTTCCCATCTCCCACTTTCGTCAGTCGCACACATTCACTGCATAGATCATCGCACGCGACGATTGTTCAAACGAAATAGCACTTTAAGGTCGCTTTTGAAAACAGCATTGAGAAGTCTAAAGAAATTTTCAACTTTAGTTTTGAACAAAAAATATTTGTACATTTCAACAGTGTACAATCCTTACGAATATGAAAAAAATTTTACTTTACTAGCACATTTTATCAATGAGGGGTTTTCGAGGATCTGTCATAAAAGTATAACACAAATTTTTAATTATTTGTGTCGACGTTCCGACAATATTTATTGTCATCATCAGGACCTGTGTACTGATAAAAGATAAATATAAAAAACAATAGATCAATTAAGTAAATGTGTTCGTGTTCGCGCACGCGCGTATGAGTGAAGGAGATGTAACAGTTTTTTTTACATTATCTAAATAATAGGATTCACTACATATTGTTTTCCTTAATATTATAATATTGGAAAGAAATTATAATACCCCAGAACATAATTCATACAACATTACAATTTAAATTAGTGATAAAGTAAAAGTTTCTTAATAATATTTGTAATTAATTACAGAAGTAGTGATCAACAAATATGTATTAGAATTTGTACAGATACCATTTCTACATATAGCACAGTAAAATATATTATAGATGAATACAGATTGTAAGATGTTCAATTATGTATATTATTAAAAGTTATTTTTATCATGTTTCACTCACTAGTGGTATTGAAAACACTGTTATTAGATTAGAGAATTTTGTACAAAATAACAGCAGATAATTACAAACTTACACCAGAGAATTACAAAATCTTACAAACACAAATTTATGCTATACCAATCTATCAAGTCAAAATGGTTGCTACTTAAACAATATTATTTGCCAAGAACTTGATATATACAGAGTACTATAGTATATGGTAAAATCATCTATATGTCGAAGTCATACTCTCTCCCTCTCTCTCACGCTCACCCCCACTCTATCCCCCTCTACCTCGTTCTCGCTCCCTCTCACTCAACTGCTGATAAATGCTAATAAATTGTCTTGTTTAAATATTGGGACGTAATACCTGTGTGCGTGGTTGGACGGTGTATGTTACAACATAGGATCGTTTGTCATTGGGTGTCGGTTCTTTAAGGCTCGAGAAAAGGGATTGGACAGTGTTTTGGTTTTTAAACGTTTAGTTTTACTGAATTTTTAGTGGACATTTTTTATGTATTCATTTTGGTTACATCAGCATCCTTATTCATACATCCCTACATGTGTTCATTTTGATATATACGTATTGGATTTGTAGTAATAAATCCAATTATTTGGATGATGTAAAACAAACTGTTTCAACTCCTTCACACAACACACATACATATACACACGCGCACACACTCCCATACACGAACACATTCACTCAATTAATTAATATGTTGTGTTTAATATTTTCTTTTGTATCCGTACACAATTCCTGATGATGATAATAAATATTGTCAACACGTCAGCACAAATAATTTAAAATTTGTGTTATACTTTTTTGACCGATCCTCGAAATCTTTTCATCGTTAAAATTGATTGATTGATGGTCATTACAAAGTTAAGGGTCAATTACCCGTTTTCGCAGAGGCGTATGTTTTATGACTTTTTAATTCGACATTTTTTAATCCTTTACATGTTATAATATAAAAATTAAAGCAGAAACGCTATGGAACTTTATGGTAAGGAATTTTACACTTATAATGACTTGTGATTAAAAAACACACGATATTTCGACTTTAAGAGGGGTTGTACGCCACTCCATGATAAATAAAAACACAAATTTATATCTTACGTTAAATTTATATTAATTTAATAACCTGCTTTAGTTGACTATATATTTTGACTACACTTCACCCTGAGTCAAACTTCTTTAAGTAAATATTTTTTTCGATCTTTACATAACAGTCTCTTCAAACGATAATTTGTAAATTATCCTTTAGACTGTTAGTGTCTATAAACATTTTTGCAGAAAGCAACAAATTTACTACTAATTTCTTAGATTCATATAGAATATAACGAAAACAATTTTGTTTTTAACTTTTTAATGCTACTACACATTTAAATTAAATTTCAACAATAACCTACTTATACAATTTACATAACGAAATAAATATATGGAAGTTCATAGTTATCTTTGATATTGTAATAAAAACGTTTAGTTTGTTAATATTGTTGCTCTTTCAACATAAAGGTGAGGAATACCCACAATAATTAGTTAATTCTACTTTTCCTCAGATGTTTTTCGATACCATTTCCCTTTTGTTTGGTAAGTTCCTCGCGAAAAATATTCCTAGTCCTTCAGTCTTCGACTGGTTTGTACCCTCCCCGCATATACCCGTGGTGCGTGTGGTACTGATTCTCACAGGTATATGGGACCTACAGTTTAACGCCGGATCCGAACGGCATAGTTGGGGAAGGTTTATACTAAGCAGGATACCTCTCGCTGGTTTGCCATTGCCTTGCGAGGGGGAACGGTCGTATCTAAATCAGATGGCCTCCGGCGGGAATTGAACCCGCGCCGACAGCGTAGCAGCGCCACACGCTAGCCACTACGCCACGACCGCGCGAAAAATATACGATTACAAATTTAAAACGCACGGTAACTCGGAAAGGTGGAATCAGTTGTCTACACTGGTTTCGACTGGTTTTAAACCGTTTTTAATCCCGTTAAGGGTTGAACTTTTTAAAGTTTTCTTAGCTGTTACCTGGACCTAAGAGACACTTTCCAACCGAATTTCATAGTCATTGGTTTTGTGGTTTTGGAAGTATCGTGATGAGCAAGTGAATGGTATTTAGATTTTGTATAAATTCACATTTCTCCGTAACGTAAATCACAGTACACGTTGCAATAGAAGTTTATATTTTTACTAGAGGCTTGAAACAAATACCATTTTTTGTTGTCGAAGTGCGGTTTAAATAAATATATATTTATGGATTTTGCCTTAAAAAGATGTTGGAAATATACGTAACTGATGTTTCAAGTATGTTAACCTATTGGCACATAATTAGTGTCTAATTAGTACACTAGTATCTAATAAGTACCTATGTACCTATTAGTGCATTGAACATATCTTGACACGTATATTGAACACATGAAAAATTAAATAACTTGACATAAACAGGTTAATATAATGCATAAAAATTATAACCACAATTACAACACATGAAACCTTTCTTTGTATAAATATTATTGGATGTGTCTTTCTTTTTAATAGGTTAGTGATAACAGAGAAAAGCAGACAGAGATATACATCAACAGACGGAATCGACAGAGAGAGGGGCAGGAAGATCGAGAGAAGCGGGGGAGAAAGAAAGAGGGGTAGACAGACAGACAGAGAATCAAAGAGACGGAGAGAGAGAGAAAGTAGAAAGTTATGAGTTGGAAACATTACTTTTATGTGAAAAGTAAACAGACCGTAAAACATAAAAACTGAAACAACGTAAATTAAGTAGAAATAATATTCCCTAGTAGAAATAAACATACATGAGGAACAAACATTTTATTACGTATTTCGTTGACCAGTTTGACTACATTTGATATCGGTCACATTTCAACAGTTCAGTTTCTGATTCAACAAAATCGTCAATTCTACACGTCTCCTTATATATTTTATATATATTTTTTTTTTAATGTATTGGTTCGTGTTATTTAAATTTACGGTCCAAGAAAAAACACACTACGTTATACGCGCTGTTCAACTGCAAACGTACCAAATGTTTGTTCTGACAGTAGATGTAATTGAATTTTGGTATTGGCGTTGTGACCCGGTAATGTCGGTGGAATCCTGTTTGCTAAGTTGACAAACCTTGGACGTGGTTAGATTGCGAAAAACATATGCTGGTCCTATAGAGTTACTTCATTTAAACAATTCGTTTAATTATGTACATATTTTATTTTCAATTTTCAATTGACAACGTATTACAGTATATTATCAATTTTTCTTATTTGTCTAAACCATTCATTACAATCTATGTATCATAGTCATAATCTACTGATTACATAGACACTAATTTTATAATCGTGCAAAACGTAAGATTTTATAAAAGTTTAATTTGTATAAAGATCTCTAAATTTATTAGAACAATATCTGGAGTCTAGATATGAAATAAGCAGTACACGTGATATAAACTCAAATTACAATTTGAGTTTCGTTATGAGGTGCTCATTTTGAGTACCTAATAAATCCATTTAATGAATGCTTAAACAATGCTAAAACATCTAATAAATAGGGAATTATATCAACAACCCTAAAAATTATAACGAACAACAAAACTAACGGTTTTTGGTCCATTTAGCCAACACAAAGTTGAATCTTGCCTTGATTTGTCCTCTGACCACACTCCAATTATTGCCACTATTAGCAATACTATAATTGAGTCTGAAAGTCTACCAACACTCACAAATCGTCTTACTGACTGGGATTACTTTAGAGAGCTTGTAAATTATAATATCTCGCTAGAACTTCCACTCCACACGCCTGCTGAATTGGATGCGGCTGTAAATTCTCTCACCAGTACTTTTCAAAAATCAGCCTGGGAAGCTACACCTTGCAATACAGCGAAGAATAAGCACTTGAACCTTCCTCTGGTTGTCCGGAAGAAATTAGCTGAGAAGCGTAAATTGCGACGAATTTGGCAGCATACTCATCATCCGGATGATAAAAGAAAGTGGAATTCCGCGGCCAGACAACTTAAACGATTGTTGGAAAATCTAAAGAATGAAGGGATTCAGGATTATCTAGAAAATCTGTCACCAAATGAAAGTACTGATTATTCTCTGTGGAAGGCTACTAAACGATTAAAAAGGCCACTATTACAAATACCACCAATACATAAACCAGATGGTAGCTGGGCGCGCAGCAATACAGAGAAATCCCAGGTTTTTGCCGAACATTTGGTCAACGTTTTTCAACCTGAAGCCAGCAAGAACGTCTCTTTCGATGAAGAGGTACAATGATACTTACACTCCCCGCTCCAAATGACTCTACCTATTAAGCTTTTTAAAGTTAAGGAAATCAAGGAAATAATCCTGTATAATTTGAAAAGTATAAAGGCTCCCGGCATTGATTTGCTATCGGGGAAAGTTCTAAAGGAGCTGCCTCACAAAGGCGTTGTACTAATAACATACATTTTCAATGCCATACTCAGACTCGAATACTTTCCTCTTCTCTGGAAATCGGCTCAAGTTATCATGGTCTTAAAACCTGGTAAAAACCCTCCTGAGCCCTCTTCTTATCGACCCATAAGCCTTCTACCGATACTTGGTAAGATCTTTGAAAAGCTGTTTGTAAAACGACTTATGCCAACAATTGTAGAAAACAACCTAATTCCGGATCACCAATTTGGTTTTCGAGAAAAGCACTCTACGGTAGATCAAATACACAGACTAACAAATGTTATCAATAAATCGCTGGAATCGAAGATTTTCTGCTCAGGTGTGTTTCTCGACGTTTCCCAGGCATTTGACAAAGTCTGGCATCTTGGACTCTTATATAAAATAAAGAAAAATCTGCCACATAATTGTTACCGTATCTTACATTCCTACTTAGTGGGCAGAGTGTTTCAAGTCAAGTACTCCGATGCTACTTCTCCTCTATTACCAGTGGGGTCGGGTGTTCCGCAGGGTAGTGTCCTGGGTCCTCTGCTCTACCTCCTGTTCACCTCGGACTTACCGTCAGCAAGTGAAACCACTGTTGCTACCTACGCCGATGACACAGCGATCCTAGCGACACACTCCGACCCCTCAATAGCATCTCTTATACTACAAGAATCATTAAACAGCGTTCAGTTATGGCTTGATAATTGGCGCATAAAAATCAATTCATCGAAGTCAGTCCACGTTACCTTCACCACACGTAAGGCAAACTGCCCTCCAGTCACAATTAACGGTCAACCAGTACCGCAAGCTGAAAGTGCTAAGTACCTTGGGATGCATCTGGACAGGAGACTAACATGGAAAAAACATATAACATCTAAGAAGCTTCAACTTAATCACAAGGTCAGAAACATCTATTGGCTTATAGGCAGACAATCACGGTTAAGTCTCGTCAACAAACTCTTGATCTATAAAGTCGTGCTTAAACCGGTATGGACTTATGGTATTCAACTTTGGGGTACTGCAAGTACAAGTAATATTGAGATTATCCAGCGCTTTCAGTCCAAAACACTTAGATCAATAGTCGACGCTCCTTGGTTTGTCTCAAATAACTCTATACACCGCGACCT
This sequence comes from Magicicada septendecula, assembly GCA_034769895.1. Taxonomy (NCBI): domain Eukaryota; kingdom Metazoa; phylum Arthropoda; class Insecta; order Hemiptera; family Cicadidae; genus Magicicada; species Magicicada septendecula. The sequence goes on from CM068371.1 coordinate 431,373,789, forward strand.
TAAAGTTTCAACCGTGAAAGAAGAAATCATGCGCCTCTGCAGGACTCACATCTCCAAACTAGAACAGCATCCCAACCACCTGGCAATTAACTTGTTAGACAACAGTGAAGATATTTATAGACTAAAAAGACACAAACTATTAGACTTACCATTCAGGTTTAACTCATAATGTATTCTCTGTATTTTCTGTATTGTACTGTCTGTGATATCTGTTCTGTATGTTTTTGTATTCGTGTCATTCATACGTGTTAATGTCAACCTGTATATGTGCCTTATGGGCCCAGTGGTTAATGTTTGAACTTATTGTATCATGCCAGCAGGAAGTGATAGTGACTTTTGTTCATTTGTTTACATGTTTTTATCATTTAGTTTTGTATTTTGTTACCTCTTTAATCTATTATCAAAACAAGAAGAGCTGTCAATGGTCAGCTCTTCATAATCCTGTGTGTGTTGTCAGCCAATTTGTTAAATGTTCGCTCAGTCGAACAGCTTACAGATCTCCAAAAAAAAAAAAAAAAAAAAAAAAAAAAAATTTAGCCAACGGTGTTTAAAATCTACTTAGATCAGGCGCTCAAGTACCTAAGAGAAAATGTAAAGGGTAGGAATCCCTTTTGATAACAACACAACTATGTATACTTTGCGCTTTCCGGACGATCAGTTTGTAAAAGTTAAAGAGCAGTAAGATTTGAGTTACACAGGCGACAATACATTCTACAAATATCAAAAAGTGAATCTTCCAATAATGAATGAAACAAAATGTGTGTGTATCTGAGACACACCTCAAGGCATCGTCTTAGCGTGGAGATAATTGTGCATCTCAACGAATGCAAATTTTTAAAACTCAATACTAAGCGCAATGGAACTCTTGACACAGCGATAAGGAATTCAAACTGACAAGGTAAGAAAGCCGTTTCCGTGATAAAGAGAAATCGAACACTAGGGGATCCAACAAACTCTAAAACCACTGAAAACAGACACGCAAAAGTGGAGTATATACAAACCAAACAGTAAATCTAATGTAGAGAAATAGCCAGAGGATAAACTCCCAAAACAAGCAATGACACAGCAAGTACAGAGTATGAGAAGACCAGAAATTGAGAGTAGGCTAGAGGAAAGGGTTGAAGATGGTGGTGCAAAAGTGAGGACTACCATACGTCTTTCGAATGGAGAGAGACAAGTGGAGTGTTTAGGAGTCTGAAGACGAATTAGTAAGTCAGTCAGTAACTGATGACGACGGTATAGAGCTGGTAGAAGGACAGTAATAACAATAACAACAACTACTACTACAACAATAATTATACTAATAGAACATTAACAGCAGTAACAGCAAGCATACCAGGAGAAGAAAGAAGTGGAGGCGTTGCGATATTGTAGTCTTTTAGTTGATATAGTCTATTATATCAACTCATAGATATTGTAGTATTGTAGTTGATATAGTCTTTTGAATCTCGGTAAACTATAGACTCTGTACCCACTATGTTCACACATTAAGGATACATACTTGCTACAGTATAGCTCTTCTGTTTACAAGTGATAAAGTATAACCACCTCGCCTACCCAATAAGTTCTATATCAAGAGATCTAATTACCAATTTTGAATTGTTGCAAGCATTGCAAGCATTCAAACGTTCATGAAGGCTACATGCAGAAAATATTTTAACATACTTATCGTACGTTACACTAAGATGATGGACGGTATACTGTATGTGGCTATGCTTTTCACGCGTTGTGTGAGTGGTAGTTTTACGCAATGCCTACGCGACTTCTCAACCTTTTCAGGCTTGTCTTCCACATTGAGGTCGATTATTCTACTAGAATCCAGGTCATTTTTGTGACATTCAGTACTGCGCCACTCATCCAGGGTATAAATACAGGATTCATAAGAGGACCCAGTAGGTTTTGATTGCCCAGTTGATGTGCACTATCGGAGCTCTTATTACTGTGTGCGGACATTTGCAATTTGGGACTTCTATTATTTTGTGTGCTACTGTTAAATAGATTATATTTATTGTGTGTTGCATTAGCTTTAAGAACAATCGTAACATTGCGATCGAAAATACAAGAACAATGTGTTGCATTGTGTGTTGGACAACCGTAAGCTTTAAGAATTGTTCGCATACCAGTATTCCCTCTTATATTTTATTTTTAAATTGTAATTAAAGTTATAAATATCGATTAGTATAAAGTTAAAATTCTGAGCGTTCTGTTCAAATACGAAGGTCGCATGGATAGAAAGGTAGCACTGAAAGGAGCTTACTTTGCACGACGTCCGTTCCTTGTAGGTTCGGCTCAAGGTCAAGTCAAGCCAACTCCGTCTACCTTCTCTCAGGGCAATACGACAGTCTGTCTAGCTAGCCTTAGTAACAACACGACAACTACACGTGAACACACAGAACAATACCCCTTCCTACCGTGCAGGTCTTCTCCTCACGTAGTTAAGTGCATGCTGGTTTCTCTCTGGCGGTAATATGGTGTTAGCGGGCTCGGATGTAATGTTTGAGGGTAGATGATGATGATGAGAGAGAGAGAGAGAGAGAGAAAGAGAGAGAGACATGCATAACGTGGTTATTTTTCTTTAATAATGTTATTTATTTGAAAAGTCTGATCAGGTGACTCAAACACTGCCCGACAATATCAAAAACCTATCAGAAACTTTCCATGTTTAGGCTATACAGACCTGGCAGCCATGTGACCATCGTACAGTCGTCGGATTGAATCCGTCTCGGTCGTTGTTTTTCCATTCAGTCACTTTTCTCTCCACAACGTAAAATCGTTTGCTTTGTGCATTCAGTGTGACGAACTGCTTTCTCCTTCTTGTACTTTCGTGGTGGTAGTTCAAAACATTTAACATATATGTAGTACAGTCAGACAAACATTGGGCAGACCCCATTTTTATATCAAAGTTTATAAACCTTTATGGGTTATGAGTATCATATGAGTATGAGTTGATAAATGAAAATATCAAATTACAGGAAGAAAGTAAAATACAGTAGCCAATAACGTGCTAGGTTATAAATATATTGATATTAATTTTAAATGAATTTATTATTAATTTTCAGAGTTCTTTGCGAAAATAATTCAATAAGATAGGTGAAAACCATATATTGTTTGTCGGATCACCGGTTTTATATATCCTCCAACTGTAAAACTTCAGGCTTCTGCAATTTTTGCACATCGAGTATTATGACAATCAAGGATGTGAGGATAGGTACAAGCCATTTATTACGAGAAATTGCATTTTTTCTCTGTTTTCCAATTTACAGAGAACCGAGTTCTAATTGGTACACAAAAGATTCACCATCGATGTGATCGATGTGTTCTTGAAATCTTGTGGGCAGCTAACTCACAGTTTCTTAATCGAGTTTATAAGTAAACCATTCCTTTATTCAAGAAGCCATTTTTAACACAGCTGACATACTTGCAGTAAGCTGACTCTTATTTGGTCAGCAGAAAACCTACAATTCCTTTAAAGAATATCGCGAAAATAACAGTGAAATAACTAGCGCAGTGTTACACCAATGTAAGCACGCATATCATAATGCGCGCACACGTGCAAAATAAACACTATAAGTTGAGGCTGATAACATCGATGTAATTTGGACCATCTACGTAATCTATAAAAACACAACTTCAGTAAATTTTCGTTGACGCCGCGAATAGTTTGTAGTCCATAGTCGCCCCATTACTGCTCAGTTTCGAGCCGCCTTAAGGAGGTTATATGACGGAAATTAAAGTACAATATCCCTTCTCCCCCTCTCACACTCTACCTACCGATCTACATGACTCTCATTCCGACTCAACAACTACAAACATTAGTTTCCAGAAACTCTACTCCCATACACAACACGTTCAGCCGACCTGCTAAAGAGACACCCAAACACTTGTATAAACGCACACGTAGATAAACTGAGTACCTAGTCATATTTTTAGACGTAAAAAAAAACAATTTTTTCATATCTTTTACCTTATACCTTACCGAACTTTTTAACACACCTATCAGATAGAGCAACACATTCAGTGGAATATTATTATATTGTACATACCCTATCCCCGCTAGCACGCTCTCTCTCTCTCACACACACACACTCTCTCACTCCCTCTTTTTTCACCTTTTCACTCTTTCCCCATTTTTTGTTTCTCCGTGAGTATTACACTCACTTTGATATTAAAATCTATTTCTATAATCTTAAAAGAGGGTATAATTATATGGTATAGAAATGAAATTGTGTATTTCTTTGTTTTCAGGTAATTAAAAATACTGCTACAAGCGGCTTTTGCTGTATCACCAACAGACCTCAGTATGTAAGTTACCAGTCACTTAAAATTCTTTAACAACAGAATATTATACTTTTTTCTTCTGGAAATTTGTATTTATTTATGAAATCTTGGTGGTTCCATTAAAGAAAAAGTAACGAAAGATAGAAGTGATGTCTATAGGTAAATGAAAGAAGGAGAATATTCCGTTTAGAATTGGATAATAAAGAAATCTGAATATTTGTAAAAAAAAATTACTACGTAGGAACTGTGATTGTAGAATACAATAAACTTGTATCAAAAGTAGATTAACACTTCCTATGCAAACTTTTCACAATCATGAAATCTGCTCAGGAGAAATCACATAAACGTTCTGAACTTCCAAGAAGTTAGGAATCTTATCGCAAGACTTTTCTTGTTGGAGTGCCTTTATAATAGAAACTAAATCTGGACTTTAAGAAGAAAGAATAAGGCTTGTCTGTAGGTAGAGTATACATGGAAGGAATATCAAAACATTTTAAACAGAAAAATTAACAAATTTAAAAGAAAATAAGGTAAATTGATTTACTGAAAGCAAGACTCATATTAAACATATCTTGTTTAATCGACGTGTGTCTATTATATGTGTTTAGATTACAAATTGTGTACAACATTTGTTACAAATTGTATAATGTTATTTTACATTATGTCATATAATGTAAAACATTTGTTACATTGTGTATAATGATGATTGTGTTCCAAATTATGTACGTTTATATAAAAACTTTAAAGTGAGGTAATAAATAACAAAAAAAAATTAAAAATTATAAGTCTGTACTTCTTTTATGGCAAATAACTGGGTTATTATCACAACAGGTGTTCGTTGACTTTGTCCCAGCAAATACTGTAGCTTTCGTAATGGTGTTCCAGCATTATTACGAGACGAGTAAACTGGAGCAGGGCGTCATTAAGGAAACGATAGTATAAAATGAGTTCAAAATGAAATAACTTTCCTTGTAATTATCAGAGAACGCGCACGTGTCTCATATTATATTTTATTTAAATTAACTTGGATGCTATAAGAAAATTAACTTGTCAAGACAGTAAATTTAGTTCACTGCATCTTTCTTTTAATGACAATGTTTTTTTTAACAGCGTAATCAATGTTATTGTTAATTGCATTAAATAAGTTTATGCTATTATGTTAGGAAATTAATTTCCAATTCACTTTTTTTGGTTAGGTTCATTGGCATAACGTGTCGCGTATCAAAAACGTTGACCTGACTCAATTGTCAGGACCGAAATAATAAATATGTATTATATATAAATTATATTTTTTTTTTGAATTTCAAACAACATTTAAAGTCGTTTTTCGCATCTTAGGTTCCAAACTTTACAGTACTTCTAATTGTCATCCTTCAGATTTCTCTGTGTCATATATCTGTGTTTGAGCTAGAAAAAACATACTTAGAGGGAAATTGTTTTTCGGTTAAATACGCCACAGAGGTGATTCTGGCTCACCGTAAAAACTTCAGGAGTTCATTTTTGCGAACGCGAATTTTGTTCAAACGATGGTACAGAGATATAAGAAAACATTACTAAGTGACATTGAGAGAATATTTAATTGTTTATTTGTGTTGCAGATTATATATTACTGCAAATTTTGTGTTTACTACTGCAAGTTATAAAACTTAGTGATTTTTTATTAATTTCTTTTTACATACGATATGTAAGATAACTGTATGTAAAGATAACGAGATCTTTTGTAATACGCTTATATGCTTGCGTTTGTTATAGACGAGCGTTGTAGATTGTAAGCACCGACTATATATACATAGCCTATATATTCAAACACTTTTTGCTACAGTCCGTTTCTTGATGTATATATTATATTTAATTTGTATAATGAATTTACCTCAAGATATTTCTTTCCTTATTAGGAACATGTTTCGGGTACCATTGTGAACACATCCTCAACCTTCCGGATTTTGTGTCTGGTGAAGTACATGTGTGTTGGCTGGTTGTTCTTGTGGCTTCCTGTTGGCTTCTGGTACTTTAAATTGGTATTATTGTGTGTGATTGTGGTGTATGTGTTAGTATTTTGTGTATTTTCGATGTTGAGTGCTTTGAAAATTGTGTCATGTTTTGTATTGATTTGTAACTAATACCTGAACAAATACAAATCATGACACAATTTTCAAAGCACTCAGCATCGAAAATACACAATATACTAACACATACACCACAATCACACACAATAGTACCAATTTAAAGTACCAGAAGCCAACAGTAAGCCACAATAATAACCAGCCAAGACACATGTACTTCACCAGACACAAAATCCGGAAGGCTGAGGATGGGTACACAATGGTACCCGAAACATGTTCCTTATAAGGAAAGAAATATCTTGAGGTAAATTCATTATAAAAATTAAATATAACATATACAGGGTGTCCCGGGAGGAGAGGGAAGTAATTTGAGAAATGGTTCTATAGTGTAAAAGAAGAAAAAAAGTTCATATAAACATATGTCCGGAAACGCTTTGTAAGCGAAGGGTTAACGCTTTGTAACACGTTTTTTTAGGTTAGAAGTACAATAACTTTGTTAAATAATTAATAAATGCATAAACGTTAAAAACAAAACTTGTAAAGAATTTAATTCTGAGAAAAAGTGTGTAAATAAAGTCAATAAAAATCAACAAAAAATTCCAATTTTGGTTAAAAACAATACAATACGTTTTTAGGCAAAGATTTTTCTGTTTTACGCCGGATATCATGAACGTTATGGAAGATACAGTTCTGCGACCTGTTTTATTCGATTTTTCAGGTCAAAAACCATAAGAAACAACAGAATTCGCCCCCTAATTTACCTTCCCAGAATTTCAGAAAGTCTTCGTTTACCGAAACCCGGGCGAAATCTTTCGCTAGCCGTAACTCGCTTACAAAGCGTTTCCGGACATATGTTTATATGAACGTTTTTTCTTCTTTTACACTATAGAACCATTTCTCGAAATATTTTCCTCTCCTCCCGGGACACCCTGTATTAATGCGCGCGTGTTTGTGTGTTTATTACGACGCAGAATCGGATAGTACGAGTGGTCGGATATATATATTATTGTAATGAAGTGGATTTATTAATAGTGCTATTATTTGCCGACAATCTACTGTATAAAGTAAATTAATCAGTCTCTGTTCACGTTTGTAACACAAATTAAAATTCAATTTTTGAACAATTAAATAAATTAATATTTAAAAATGTCTTGTTGTCTTATTTAAACTATAATGTCTTTACTTATATAACTTATAATAGAGTCTTTCTTTTAAGTAATATTTTTTTTATAATTGTACATAAATAATATAACTTCACTTCCCTTTAATGTCGGCTGCAGATCCTTCAGACGACTGGTTGATCTTATCTGGATGACTACGTAAGTTGATTTACTCTGTCCGGCTTCAGAGTCTTCGAGCGGCTTGATTATTACTCATGGGCACGGTTACATAATATCAGCGCGAACCGATACTGTTACTGCTTCTGGTGTATTATTAAAATTACAATTCTCCAGTAAACTTGATGTGTCTATGTACCCTAATCGGAATATCTTGCACTTTCGCGGAATAACAGAATTATAATACTTCTCGCAGTAACTCAACAGAGATTTTTTAACTTGCGTTCGCCGCTCACCGCGATTATCAAATCAAACGTCTCGACCAAGCAGCGCTCTATCTTTGTCGATAGCGAAGACAGACTCCTCTGTACTTTCAAAGTAATTTTCATCAACTGAATTTTTCGTAACCTGATTAGTTCTTCGGTACTTATGATTTGTCTACACATAATAAATACGGATATAAGTGCGTCCTTTGGCGTATCTGGCTGACATTTGCGTACTTACAAAAATTTACAGCTTCGTCCAGCAGCATTTGTGAAATAGCTCGTTGCACTGTACTTGTCCCTTAATAATACTGTTAATAAGGGAAACCTAAATCTAAAAGTACACTAAAAACTCGTTTATCCGAATTTGATGGGACCGCTCTTGTTTCGGATAAACGAAATTTCGGATCAACCGAAACTTATATATTATTATTAAACTATTAATAATACACATATCTAAGTATACAGTAACTTTATTTAGTAATAATAATTTAAAAGTTACTTACAGTGAATATGACACAATATACTATAAAACGGCACCGCACTGTAAATTATAGTTTCTACAGTACTGGAACAGTCCTATTGCTTGTTCGGACAGTAATCAATCATAGTTTTTTGCCTAAGCTTTGATGTTCGTTTGCTGGCTGCCCGATCTCGAAGTCGTTTCATTGTTAGAAGTTCTGCAGGGAAAGTTTCGTCTTGTCTACGCTATTAAATATAGATTATAGAGACAGGAAAATGCTTTTGTGTATTTTTAAAATGTACTAAAAATCGTTTCGGATAAACCGGATTTTCGGATAAACGAGTTTTTAGTGTATATTCTATAATGACGTAAACAATATCTTATGCACACCTAATTCCAAGTTTTCTCCTTATTGAAATTAAAATTATAATTTAAATTGTCACGTTATTCAAAAATGACACGTTAAAAACATAAAATAAAGTACCCAAGACGTATTATTAGAAAGGTGTTGTGATTAAGCAAAGTTACATAAAATTAAGGCCGTCGTAATATTTAGAAAGTTTGGACATTACGCAATTCGCTTACCTAAAATAACTGTGGTGTTGGGTTTAAATAACAATTCTTTGCAGCTCGAGCGTGTGTGAAGCGCAACTTAGACAATAATATCTCCGTAATTATGAATGACCCCTTGTCACTTCAACTACGTATTTGTGATTTCAGTTCTTCTTTTAATTTTTCTGTAATTCTTACATTATGGAACATATAATCCACGTCATTTTTTCCTAAAGAGCTTCCCTTTCAGAGTGTTGATAGTAAAAGCATTATGCCTCACAATATGCACGATAAATTTAATATATTTAGTCCTATATTTTAATTTCTTGTAGTAACTTCCATTCTATAAAGCTGTGAAAGAATATTAATTATTTCGCATTTAAGATAAATTGCTAGTCTATGCTTGCTGCACTAGGTACTGTAAATTAAGTCTAATACTGTGTTAGTGTAATATTTTGTAGAACTCATATTTAGATTTCAATAAAGATGTTGAAGTGGTTGTATCAAAAATCTGTGAAGAAGTTCCCACATATAAGTACGACATACATAGTGCATAAATATAGTTACAGAAAGGCGTTTATGAACGTTCCGACACAACACAATGAACAAAGTTCCAATTAACAGCCAAGCCCTGTACATTATCTGACAAAAGAAACAAGAGACATTTCCCTTGTGGACGCAGCATTATCTCTGTTTCAACACAAGCAGCTAGAGTGACGTGCAATGCAACATCTGTATGTGTTGTTCCCCTGACATTACTTAACCTGAACACAGCTTTAGCACACATGAATTAATTCCCTTAAGACGTGCTTACCACTCTCATCAGTAGCAACAGAATGTAGTCGGATATAAGTTTTTCTTACCGGGTGACATTCAAGGATGCCAAACAAATTCAAATAAATAAATTTAAAGGAAAAACATTTTACAAATATTATAATAATTTTTTATTTTAAATAGTTAACTGATCCACATAAAGAAAACGATAAACAGGTATAAAAAAAATAATTTATTACACTTGTTACGACAAAACAATTACAACAAACCAAATTGTTGGTGTAATGTTAATAAAATTAAGTTCAAAAATATCAAGCAGTTGTCGATTTGTTAAACAGTTGCGACTACAACATACGTGATTATTGTCTTAAATAAATAACTGTAAACAAAACCAGGCTGTCGGGATGATCAAAAATTAAAACATTCAATACTGACGGTAAGAAACATTTTTATCTCAAAACCTTTGTTTACGTTGTATTCGATAGTTTTTAATTCTTACATTAAATAGTAGTACAGAAATCGCGCCCTATATGAAGGCAATACCTTTATTATTAGATAAATTTTGACACTAAATTTAATATCAGAAATAAGGAAAACACCGATTATGCTACTATTTTGTTTAGTAAAGTAACAATTGTAAAACAGATAATTATTATTAGATTTGTCTGTTGTTATGAATAAATAAACATTAAAATTTTAAACAGAATTATCACTATTTATCACGATCCGATCTGACGATGAGCTGAGAAGCTTGAAAGCGCTAATCGGATTAATTTGTCTTTAGTGGTGTGCAACAGTGATAATTCTGTTTTTGTCTATAACCACTAACACAACTTTCTCAATTAAACTAATATTTTAGATTACTCTATTGGTTTTCTTGTTAAATTTACAACTATAATGGATAAATGACAAAAAATTTTAAATTTTGTAGTTTCGAACGAACACTATGCATAAACGAAATATTTAAGAATTAAGACGACTCACAATGTTCCTATAAACGAAGAAATAACCTTTAAAAAATACAACCTATTTTTACTTTGTTTTAATAGGCGATAACATTAACATAAGTTGTAGTGCGTTCGGATTAGAAGGGCTTGTTGCAGAGAAAATATTGAAGCATAAAATTTGCATTTGAAGCGACAGGCGCAAAATCTACAAGTGTGTAAAAGGAGAAATCCCACCACGCAGTCACGTCTCGCGCAGTTAAACATAAGTTTACACGTTCTAAGTTTATAAATATTTATGAGGTCTGAATACCTGAACATGTGTTTGGCGTAAAAAAAATAAATAAGAAGCTTCAAACAAAGAAATTCGTTTAGAGAAATAGTCAGACTGATTATGCTAAAATTTACAATATAGTTAAAGAAGTAAGGGTAAAAAGTTTTAATAAAAAGTTAATTTAAAATCAACATTATTACAATTACCTAGACCCTCTTACGGTTCTACAGTCCAAAATCTGACCCTGCACTGAACTCCCTTGCACATCAATTCCATGATCACTATATAATCATCGCCCAGCCGTAGGGAGTTGTAAATAAATCACATAAAAATGACTACTAATAAATCTTAAAAACAAGAAACAATAACAAATAGGCATTTCTTGTATACCTAAAACAATGGAAGAAACAATATCATGAACACGTACAACCTGAATTAATTGTGTCGATTAATATTTAGTTTTTACTCCGTATTCTTCAGTTAATGTTAATCCAGTATATTACTGTGTGGAAATTGTGTCTGTTCACCTTGTATACGCGCTGGTGATCTGTGACGTCATGTCTCTTTGGCTCCGCCTCCCCGCCAAACACCCAATCAGTATAGTCGATACGGATAACATCAAATCACTTACCCGTTGTGGGGTTCTTTTTGATTTGCAGTGGACTGTATATTGTCAAAATATATAGTTAAAAGGCTTTATTCCCATGTAATCAGCAATGCATAAAAATTAAGCGTTTACTGACCTTGTACTTGTGCGTTGTAAATGTCCTGTTGTAAGCAACACTTTGGTGTTTTCTCGGCAGACCTTGTACTTGTGCGTTGTAAATGTCCTGTTGTAAGCAACACTTTGGTGTTTTCTCGGCAGACCTAAACTTAACAATAATATCCCAACAAACGTTAAACACATAAATAAACACATGAAAAAAAAGCACAAAGTAAAATAACAAGAGCGTTGAATAGTCTTTCTATTCTTGCGGTATGCGGGTATAAACGAAAAGAACTGAACTGCACGATATACCGTACACTACAGGAGAGAAAAACGCTCTAACTATGACTGCTGATTACAATGTGAATTGAACTTTGAAACAGGTAATGGGAGTGCATTCTATTAGAGATAATGAAATATAGATAGGGTGAGTTTAACTATTGTTATAAAAACAAAATATCTGACATACCGGCCCCTTTGAACCAACTGGTTCAACAAGAAACATTAAAAGAACATAAGAACAAATTTGATCCTTTGGAAGAGTATAATAAAACTAAATTATAAGGGGCAGTAGCCAATTGACTGGTCGAGGATTTTAGTAAATGGGAAGACGGGATACCTTAACAGAAGGACGGGTCAAGGTTCCACCGGCAGTCTTCATGTTGACGACACGTACCACTCCATCATTCCCTGGAGATACGGAGATGACTCTCCCGAGCTTCCACTTGAGGGGTGGCAGGTTTGTTTCATGAATAACGACTAAATCTCCTATTTTGAGATTTTCTTGAGGTCTGATCCATTTGGACCGTTCTTGAAGTGTGTGGAGATACTCCATTTGCCATCTTTTCCAGAGATGTTGTGTGAAGGCTTGAACCAATTTCCAGCGTTTTATGTGATTAAGTGGTGCATTGGTTAGTTGAGGTTCGATCAGGGCATTAAGAGGTCCTCCAGTTAGAAAATGTCCTGGTGTAAGAGGTTGAAGATCTGAAGGGTCATTCGAGAGAGGAGCTATCGGCCTCGAATTAAGGATAGCTTCAACACGCACAACTAAGGTGGTAAATTCTTCGTACGTTAAAATGTGTTCACCTATGACTCTGGTGAGATAAAATTTTGCACCTTTAATGGCACGTTCCCAAAGTCCACCTTGGTGAGGTGCACGCGGAGGAATGAAATGGAATGTGATACTGTTGGTCGTAGCAAAATCTTGCATCTCTGGTTGCTTCATGAGATCTTGGAAACATCTTTTGAGCGAAGAAGCAGCTCCTATGAAATTAGTCCCACAATCAGAGTACAGGTCTGATACAAGACCTGTCCTAGAGATGAATCTCGTAAGGGCTGCAATGAAGGCGTCTGTAGTTAAATCAGTAACCACTTCCAAGTGTACAGCTTTTGTTGCAAAACAGATGAACAGACAGAGGTACACCTTTATAGGCTGTATCCTGCGAAGTGTAAAAAACTTGACCGTGTAAGGGCCAGCATAATCAACTCCAGAAGCGTTGAAACAACGAGTAGGGGTAACACGACCGGCTGGTAGATCACCCATGAGCGGAGACGTGTTTGTTGATTTTGCACGAAAACATCGTACGCATTTAAATATTCTTGAGCGTATAACACTGCGGGCGGAGAGGATCCAAAAGCGTTGAGATAGTGTTGCTTGGAGGAACTGGGGACCAGCGTGCAGGTACATGCCATGATAGTAATCAATGAGTAAATGAATAGCGACATGATTTTTTGGCAGAAGAATAGGATGTTTGGCATTGTAAGTAAGCGCAGAGTTTTTCAGTCGACCTCCGACACGGACTATTCCTGCATCATCAATAAAGGGTGCTAGACGTTGGATGCGGTTTGAGCATGTCCTTTTCTTAGAGAGTAGATCTATGTCTTCTGCAAAGTGAAGTCTCTGAATGAGCCAGCAAATGCGGTTACAGGCGTTATTTAATTCAGTTACTGTAAATGATCCACTTATGGTGGTTTTAAATTTCAAACGGGTTATAAAGCGAAGGACATAAGCCATTACATGAAGAAGAGTCTTCCAAGAAGAAAACTTTGTAAGAAATCCAAATGTTGGGACTTCTTTTGTGGTCATCATAAGATTAAGCACATTTGGTTTCATTTCAGGAATAGACTCCTCCGAAATTGGATGAAGGATAGATTGTGGCCAGGTCTGCGTTGATTTAGCGAGCCATGGTGGTCCTAGCCACCACTGATTATGTTTCATCAGAACCGTGGGTGTCAAGCCTCGAGAAGCACAATCAGCAGGATTGTCAACAGTTGAAACATATTTCCAGACGTGCGGTGAAACTAAGTCTTGTATTTGTGCCACACGATTAGCAACATACACCTTGAGACGAAAAGATAGAGTGGGTATACAAGATAGAACTACTGTAGAGTCGCACCATGCTGAAATGTTGTCAATCTTGTGATGTTGTGAGAGCTGTTCTGTACAGTAATGTAGCAATTTGGCTAACATGTGCGCACCACAAAGTTCCAAGCGGGGAATAGTCACACGCTTCAGTGGAGCTACTCTTGATTTTGCGATCAGCAGTCGTATGTTGACATCTCCTTCTGCGTCTTCTGTGCGCAGGAAGACACAAGCTGCATATCCGGATTCACTTCCATCTGAAAATCCATGAAGCTGGATATTGACTGCAGTTGCTAAGGATATGAAACGTGGTATCCTTAGCTTTTCTATTTCTGGAAGTTCTTTCACGAATCGTGACCACTTCTCGGAAATATGATCAGGTAGTGGAGAATCCCAATCTAAGCCTAAGGTCCATACATGCTGCATTAAGACTTTAGACCAAAAAACTATTGGGGATATCCAACCACAAGGGTCATAAATCTGAGCAATTGATGAAAGTAAAGTTCTTTTTGTGTAATTACTTGAAGGTGTGTGCATCACATATGAAAAGACATCAATATCTGGGATCCATTTTAACCCTAATACACTTGAAAATGGCTGTTCCGATGTGCGTAACATGAGGGGTGTCTCAGGATTATCTTGCATGTCATTTTCTAAGAGTTTAGGATGGTTTGAAGACCACTTGCTCAGTTCAAATCCACCCTTTTTCAAAAGTAAAACAACATCCTCTTGAAGGTGGAGAGCTTCTTCCAGAGAATTGCTCCCTAATAGAGCATCATCAACATATATTTGCTGTTGGAGTGCTTCAGCAGCAAGTGGATGATTTTTTCCTTCGTCCATAATGAGCTGTTGTACTACTCTATTAGCAAGGTAAGGCGAGGACGTCATACCATAAGTGACAGTAGTCAATTGGTAGACCTTTAGCGGGACTGAAGTGTCTTCTCTCCAGTATATTAACTGAAAGATCTGATCATCTTCATGGATGGATATCTGTCTAAACATTTGTTTGATATCACAAGAGAAAACAAATTTATGTTGACGAAAGCGAAGAATTATATCAGTAATGTCATTGTGCAACTTTGGACCCTGATGTAGAATGTGGTTCAGTGAGACACCTGAAGAAGATGGTGCTGATGCATTGAAAACAACACGGATTTTCCTATCTTTAAAAACGCCATGATGTGGCAAAAAGTAATGCGGCTTGTTCAGAGATGGCACAGATGTGCACAGTTTCATGTGCCCACATGCTAAGTAGTCATTCATAAAATTGACATACTTCTGTTTAAACTCAGGTTGAGATTCAAATTTGCGTTCCAGTGTATTAAACAGGCGTTTTGCCAAAGTTGTAGAGTCACCTAGTTGAGCAGGGTTTCCGCTGAAAGGCAAGTGACAAACATATCTGCCGGAGGCATCTCTCTTATGAGTAGAGACGAAGTAAGCTTCACATTTTTCATCTTGTGGAGCGAGTTTTGTAGTGTGAGGTGGTTCCTCTATGGACCAAAAACGTTGCAATGTTGCGTGCAGATCACGATCATTCGTCGATAAAAGAGTCACTAAGCCTGAGTAACGATTAGACTTAAGTGAAACAGGTGTCGGACCAAGCACAACATAGCCAAAGATTGTATTGACAGCGTATGGCATATTCTTGCCGAGATTGATAAAGGTACCATTAAGAGTCAATGCAAATAAATCTGCTCCAATCAGAAGGTCAACTGGACCCGGAACATCAAAAGTTGGATCCGCTAGCATATAACCTTTGAGTCGCTCCTTAATTTCTGGTGGGAGCTGAACACGAGGCAGATTGCATGATATTTTATTAAGAATCATGACTGGGTGAGATTTTGCTAAAATATTCCCACTGAGCGAAGACAATGTCACAAAGGTAAGTCCCTTCGTTTTCACTGGGGCTGTAGAGATGCCACTAAGTTCTGGAACATCTGTTTGAGAGCGGTACAAACACAACGTCTTTGCACAACTTTCTGAAATAATTGTTGTTTGGGATGCACTATCAAGCACAGCTCGTACAACTGCTGCATTTCCATTGGCAGATGTGATATGCACCAAAGCGGTTGCGAGTAACACAGTGTTATTCTGGTTGCAAGAAACACCTATCAAGGTAGTATCCTGGTGACACTCTGCAGAGTGGTTTTGCTTATTCATCGTCGTTTCAACAGAAGGGCACAAGGTAGGTTTATTTGACTGAGTCAATTTTTGTTGCGGTTGTGCGGAGCGGTTCTCAACAAAAAAATGTAGTAGGCTATGGTGACGCCTATGACATACATTGCATGTGTGGATGGACTTACAGGTGACTAACTTATGTGTTCCAAAACAATTTTGACACAAGTTCTTATTTTTAACAAAAGCTTGTCTCTCTTGTACAGTAAGTGCGGAAAAATCTGCACATCTATATATGTTGTGTGAATTTGATGAACAGAAGATACAATGCTGAGTGTGAGTAGTGACCATCGCTATTTTGTGCGGTTTAAACTGGTTTTTATTCATTTTAAAGCCACTGATTTTTTGAGAGGTTTGAAGAGAAGGTTCATTTTTTGAGATGATATTAGTTAAACCCGCTGCCTCTTTGCAAGAACATTCATTTTCTAAGAATGTAATTACTTCTGTAATGGTAGGAACATTTTGTATATTATCTCGAGAACGTTCAAGTTTGGTCCTGAATTCCGTGTCAAATCTACGCAAAATATATGAGGTCAACAACAAACTTTCACTAGCAATATCATGTCCTAGTGCTTTGAGCGCTTGATAATTTTCATTGTAGGTCGACAGAAAATTCCTCATTTGTTTAACTGAAGGATTGTGCAATTGTGGTAACTCAAATATATTGTTTACGTGAAGTGTTATCAACAATCTAGAATTGTGATATCTTTTTAGCAAAGTTTGCCAGGCTATGGCATAGTTTGTATTAGTAACAGGCAACGATTTAATTAAATTTAGCGGCTCATCAGTCAAACAAGAAAGCAAGTATGTAAATTTCTCCACATTAGAAATGGTTTCATTTTTGTGCACTGCATTTTCAAACAGACTGTGAAAGGCTACCCATTTCTCAGTTTGTCCAGAAAATGTTCCCAAGTTTAAGCGAGGTAAATTTACAGTGGGAGTGGGTGCAACTAGTTGTGGTGCACCAGTGTGAGACTGATCCAAGGTTTCCTGCGGTTGCGATGGTAGAAGAGGAGCACACGAACTTTGTATAGATATATTTAAGTCTGATATAGAATCTTGTAATCTTGAAATCTGTTCATTATCCAGATCTTCTGGTAAAGGTGTTGTACTAAATAGTTTATTTATAAGCCTTTCAAATTCAGCATATTTATTTTCTGCGGTGGAACTAAGCAAAATAACTTTTTGTGTTTGCTGTTCAGTTAAATTACCTATACCAATAACCTCAAGAGCAACAATTTGCTTGTTAATATTATGAAGCCTACTCTCAATCAGTTCACATTGCTTCACAAAAGAAGAAAATCTCATTTTGGTAATTTATGAATACACTCGGTTTAAAAAACAGATTCAGATGTAAATGACAAAAGAGTTCTGAGTAAAAGTTGTAATTCACAATGTTCTTCCACTATTCAGTAATTTCCAGTCCAAATAATTTTAATTTATTTATTTTTTATCACTCTAATACCAATAGCGTAGATGACAATAATAATGGTAATATGGTAATAAAGGAATATGGCTACTGTATTTTAGAAACTAATACAGAGGTCGGTTTTGAAGAAACACACTACACTTCAGAACTATGCTTGCTAGATAAAACATGAAATAACACACGCTGCACAATGAATCAATAAAACTATGCTTGCATGAAAAAACAAGAGAAAATCATAACAAAATGAAAAGAGCACTGAGTATTGGCAATACTTGACAGTAGTAAATAATTTTTTATTTTTTTTTTATTTAAGCGTTACAATAATTCAATAAACATAATAATAAAGAGCGTAATAATTAATAAAAATCTTGCTTTCCAACGTGCTGGATTCTGAATGAAAGATGCTATCCGGCCCGGAGGACCAAAAATGTGGGGTTCTTTTTGATTTGCAGTGGACTGTATATTGTCAAAATATATAGTTAAAAGGCTTTATTCCCATGTAATCAGCAATGCATAAAAATTAAGCGTTTACTGACCTTGTACTTGTGCGTTGTAAATGTCCTGTTGTAAGCAACACTTTGGTGTTTTCTCGGCACACCTTGTACTTGTGCGTTGTAAATGTCCTGTTGTAAGCAACACTTTGGTGTTTTCTCGGCAGACCTAAACTTAACAATAATATCCCAACAAACGTTAAACACATAAATAAACACATGAAAAAAAGCACAAAGTAAAATAACAAGAGCGTTGAATAGTCTTTCTATTCTTGCGGTATGCGGGTATAAACGAAAAGAACTGAACTGCACGATATACCGTACACTACAGGAGAGAAAAACGCTCTAACTATGACTGCTGATTACAATGTGAATTGAACTTTGAAACAGGTAATGGGAGTGCATTCTATTAGAGATAATGAAATATAGATAGGGTGAGTTTAACTATTGTTATAAAAACAAAATATCTGACACCCGTAGTTTCAATTAAATAAACTTTTACATCATAACAAATTTTCAGTGTCTTAATTTTTACTTAATCTTTGAAAGAAATTATATTCAGTTTATAGTGAGAGTTCATATTACTGTGAGAAATATTTAAAGTGAATTTATTTCTGAAAATCGGGTAATTTAATAATACTTATCAAATTAGTATACTTGATGTAAACAGTCGTTCATTTGAAATGAAATGGGGCGGCATTAGTCATCAATTTTCAATGATCTTGGGGCTTAAGTATGTCTTGCGTCCTTTTTATGTTAGTGGTAGTAATTTATTCATTTAAATTTCAGGTAAAATGGTCCTTGGCATCAGTTAAAGGTTCTCGTACATCGTCTGGTTCTTACTTGTTCATCTTTTGGAATTTTTTTTACTTATTTTACATTTTAAATTAAAATTTTGGTCATTCACGGCCTGGCGTCTATTCTGGAAGAGCGTCACTTTACGAGTAATAAGATTTAACGGAAAATTCGTAACCAACGGTCCGTTGTCATGGTTACAAATTAATTCCGATTGGTTAATCTTGATATATAACCATTGTTATCAATTTTGAATTTTTATTCAAAATTACTGTATATCTTCTGATTCCTTTTATTCTTTCGTCTTCCTTCCTATGTATTAAATATTATCACTACTGTTTGTATTTCCTTTTAAAGATTATTTTGACATCCCATAAGGTTGGGTTCTATAATGTATTATTGTTTATACAATTATGTTAATATTTTTTAATTACTTTTCTTTTTTATTTTAAGTTCTTATTCTAACAATTTTCTTTTAATATGATTCACAAATTATCCTTGGCTAGTTCTTTGCCTTGGATTTGTGAATTTCCTTTTTAATTTTTTACAATTTGTAGTTATTTGTTTTTTGACAGTTAGCCATGTCATAGGCCTAAGTAGTAACTGATTCACTTAGGCCTAAGTATTTACTTATTTTACACAAATTACATCTTATTTTACCCTAATGTGTTTTGTTTTGTTATTATAATTGTTTTTGTTTATTTGTCGTTGTGTTTTGGATCTGTTTTTATACTAATTGTATGTTCCCATTAGTTTTTACATTATGGTCTGTTAACTATTTCCTAACTGATTTTCCAGTGCTATTTGATCTGTATTGATTCACCTTCTTATTTATTTAAATTGCCATTGTTAATAATTTGGCTAT
Source organism: Magicicada septendecula (assembly GCA_034769895.1). Lineage (NCBI taxonomy): Eukaryota > Metazoa > Arthropoda > Insecta > Hemiptera > Cicadidae > Magicicada > Magicicada septendecula. The sequence goes on from CM068371.1 coordinate 431,393,500, forward strand.
TACTCACTATTCTTTATTACATAAAACATAACATCTAGGCCTATGGTCTGTATCATTCCTTCAGCCATATCCTATTCATAAATTTAATTGAACAATTTTTTAACAGCTATTGAGCAACGTTTGTTAACCATTGGTTTCGTTCTTATTTAGTTTTAGGTGATAACACATCATCACACCATTTAAACTTATTTAATTTAATTGATTATCCCTTATAACATGGGGTGTATATTGATTTTGTTTAATTTCTTTACTATATATTTTTTTCTTATATTATCTCTACTTTCTATCCATGTTAACACTCACTGTTGACATTCTATGGGCTTTCTCCCCTGAATAACATCGTATCCTTCATTTATATTTAATCTTAATACTATCTTTAACTACTATCATTAACAAAATTCTTACTTACTATTCATGTTCACCATTAAATCGTTTAGTGTTTATCACTAATTTATTAAGTGTTCTTTAACTATCACTCTATTTCCTAATTCTATCAATAACAATATTCTTATTTATTAATAACATTCACTTTTAAATCGTTTAGCGTTTATCACTGATTTACTAAGTGTTTTTTATCTATCACTAGATTTTCTCATTATTTTGGGGTTTTTACACTTTCACTTTTGGCACTTCTTAAATTTTTATTTTAAGTGTTTATTAGTGGGTAATCCCTCCCATTACTTTTTCTTTGTCACTTAGTTATTTTTATTTTCTCACTATCTCACTATCTCTCTTTTTACAAATATTATTTATACTAATAATAAGTTCATGTCTTTATATAGTTCTTTCTTACATATAACTCTAATTCTTGGGTTAGTGTACTTTTATTTATCGGGTTTTGTCAATTATTATTTACATTTATCATTTAGTCAATACTAATACTTGTTTTTTACATTGGTTAGTTACTGGGTTCGTTTCCTTTATGATATTTAAGTGTATCATTTCTCCTTTCCATATTCTATATTATTTGTCTGTGTTTTATCATTTGGTTTCACTTTATTTCCTTTATATTTTGTTTGTTTCATTTCTATTTTCCTTCTTCTTCTCCTTCATTTCCATTTTGTTTCATTTTATTTTGGGTTTTATCTGGCCAATCTCTGGGGTTGAGTCAAAGTCGTTTGTTTGTCAGTCTAGTCTATTCTTTTAATAATTACTTTTCTTTACCATTCTTCCTTCTTCTTTCTTAACTACATTTTATATTTTTTCTTCATTATTTATTTATCAAATTATATTACTTTTAGCATTTCTTTCATACTTATAGATATCAAATATGATCTGAATTTGGCGATGTTATAATATATTATCTAAAATGAATAGACCAGTTGTAATTTATGCTTGTGAAACGTGGTTATTAACACATAAAGACGTTTAGTATCTCAGAATATTGAACGACAGATACTGAGAAAAATATATGGACCAGTAAAAAATAATAACGGGCAGTAATGAGTAGGCCTACTAAGGAATCAAAAAAAAAATCCTGATACACGAAGCTGAGATAGTAAGTTTTATAAAGAGTAGAAGGATAGTCTGGCTGGGACACACGACGAGGATGGAACAGCACTCAGTTCTCAGAAGAATTCTAGAGTGGGGACCAGTAAGTAGGAGATCAAGAGGAAGGCAAAGGAAGAGATGCATCGAGGATGCTAAGGAGAATCTGAGGAATATGGGGATAAGAAGATGGAGAAGACTGTGTAATGAGAAGGCCGAAAGGAAAAAATCTTTGAATAGGCTAAAACCCTTAATGGGTCGTGACACCAGCAGGAGAAGAAGAAAATAGAAAAATAGATATAAATGAATTCTTCAGTGTATGCATTTTTTGAAATAAAGAATAGAACGAGGCGAGGCCTAACTACAGAAATTGCAATAGGTATGCCTCTAGTAGCGCATTCAGAAACATTTTGAAGCTATAAATGACTGCGTATAGACCTAACGACAGATATTGAACAGTTGCTTACAATACTCGGTGGGAAAACATCTCACTGCGAGGCAACATGTTTTCATTAATTCGCACATGCACACAAGTCTTGTACAGTGTGTAATAGTGAGAACATCTGCTGCAATAAGGTTGTCGAGAACACTGGAAGCATGCTTGTATTGTTGTGAAGTGACAGTATGTGGCAGAGAGAGTGAGAGAGAGAGAGAGAGTGAGTGAGTGAGTGAGTGAGTGAGTGAGTGAGTGAGTGAGTGAGTGAGTGAGTGAGAGAGAGAGAGAGAGAGAGAGAGAGAGAGAGAGAGAGAGAGAGAGAGAGAGAGAGAGAGAGAGAGAGAGGGGGAGACAGACAGGTATACAGAGAGAGAGATTATCATCGCGTTGTCTTCAGTCTCTCTTCTATAGACAACCTAGTTATACTTTTAAGTGGTGGTAGGCTATCACGTTTCAACACACCCGACAACGAACAATTAACAAGGGAGAAGAAAGTCTAAGGGTTCCAGTAATGTGATAGTTGAATACAAAGTTTAATAAGGGTTGTTAATTTTTTTTAAGGTGATCTATTGCATATTTAAAATAGTAACTTCAAACATAAATTTAAATAAAAATTCAAACATTATAAGAGTAATAATTATAATAAAGTGCATTAATTATAACCCCTGCATTCACTCAAGTTAAACAGTTTTTAATCAAATATTTTAGAATCCGTGTTAACTTCGGTATTGAATTCTAATTTGAATAGTTGTTAGGGATTAATAATATCGCTACGCACAAGAGATAGAAAACACGTGTGGCAATGTAATGCTTTGAACGCGCCTGTGACCGGCAGGATTTTGCAACGCTCGATACCTTTGCAGACGTTGCTTGATTATTCTAATCGCATGTATGTAATTTTTGTTACATACTACGCCACAGGATACATGCTGCGGAGAACAAACACAGAATCAGAAACGGAGATTGTTAGTTTTAAGACTTCGCTTCAATGTGTATTTAGTGTAAAGTGATTATGGTGAATTACGTAGCGTGCGCCGATATCTATAGTTAGTGTCGTGCACATCTACATTGCGACATTATTAGTAAGGTAAAGTTTATTATTTGTTACGTTAATATGCGTTGAAAAATCATAAGCTTGAAGAATTGTGTGCATACGGGCGTTTGTTACTGTCTTAGCTTATTAAACTTTATGATTAAATATCTAAATAGAGATTTCCCTGTGTTCAATATTGTTCTGTACCACTGTTCAAACAGGACGATGCGCGCGGCCGTCGTAACAGTATTAAAAGATCAATTTATTTTGTTTCTGTAGTTAGTGAAATTGTTTCTGCTGGGTATAAATACGTACTCAGTATTTCGTATGTCATTAATTCGTTTCAAGTTACTTTACGTTGACACGCTAAGTAATTTTGAGCATTACTTCGAAACACTACTATCAAAAAGGTAATCGGCCCCAGCACAAAACTATAATTTTTAAGCTGGAGAAGAGCACAAGAACTTTGACAAAAACCCAAAAAATTGATCGTATAGTAAAGTCACGAGTAAAGCTGTTACATTTCTAATAATTTCAATTCGTTCATAAATATACTTGTGAATGCGCAGAAAATCTTTCTGACGATAAATTAAATCAATTTACATGTTTTACCTGCTACCCTAATTGATAAGGGAAGCCATAAAGTAAAGAGATGTATACTAGATTCAGAAAACAAATTTAGATCCTGAAGCATTTTTGGAGCACTGTTACTACCAAAGACTGTGGGTTCACACAATGTTTTACAAGAAGAAGGGAAGGGCGCCATACAAAGGTCAACACATACAGCACGTTGGCTGATTAAGATAATGAAGACTCATAAACGCAGAAGGAAAGTTTATTAAAGGGCGTATGAAAAGGTAAAATGGAAAGGAAGTTCGGATCGTCTGGGACAGTAAATTGGTGACGCCAACTGTCTTCTGAAAGCGACATAGCACAAAGGCAATGTTCATAGGACAGGAAATTGTACTACGTAGGGAAAACTCCCTTAAATTTTTTATAAACTGTTGAAAGCCTTTTTTAAGGTTATTATAAACAACACAGAAAGACAAACGAGCTAATGGTCTTTTAGTACGCTTAATTACAAAATCAAAAATTTTTCACATGCAAATGTTGACTTATCAGGCACAAAAATTAATTACAAATTATATAAAATTACTAATTATCATGCTCTGTGGTTTTCTTACGTTTATTATTTTTATCATTATTATTATTATTGCAATCAGACGTTATACGTTATTGTAATTATAATATACATCGTAAGATAAATTGATAAATTACTTAGACTGTACATGTGAAAAAATACTTCTTTTAAAATAATTCCCACATGCATTTGCTCGCGCGCGTGCTTAATTATTGCTGGATGTGTTGGAAATAAACGTAAACATAAAAAATAAGACACGTTAACTACAAAATGCTAACTTAGTGATATTATTATGCCAATGTAATGTTATCTTTCACATACCATTAATACGAAGAAAAAATCGGTAGGCCTGTTTATACTGGTTAAATTCGTAACGAAGCGTGTTAACCATTGACGATATAGTTTATGACAATATTATCTTGTAACTGTATTTCGTACAGTATTGTATTGTGTAGACCTCTTTTGCAGTTATTCGGTGCTTGTGCCGAATGCAACAACCGCTTATACACACTTAAATAAATTAAAGTTTAAATAGGCGCGCGACGGAACATTTACCCGTTGATCGGTCAAAGTCTCTCTGACGTCACGCCGTTTCCTTTATTAACGAAGCCGTTCGCTCGGTTAAATCTCGTCAGTCGAACACCAGACCGCCCTTGTGAGCAGAGCCGTCCGTTCAGGATATTAAATAAGAAGCCTCGATTACCAAGGTAACTATGATTTTTTCGGTTATCATAAATCAATACTAGTGGCGAGTGGCGAATCATTTTTTTATATTACGTTTGTAAAAAAAAGAAGAAAACTTGTAATTTCTGTAAAAAGATTGTTATTCATAACCAACCATGACGAATCTTGTTTGAAATAGTCAGCCTCGACTAAAACCAATTTTCAGTCAGTTAATTTAAAGAAAAAAGTAAAGATATGTAAAGCTCAACGTCAGTACTTGCTGTATATATAATTCGAAGTTGTAATTTTGTAATGTAATTTTGTTAATTTGCAATTACGCATTGTATGAATGAATGTGTGCGTGTTAACTAAACTGTGTGGGTGCGTAAAGTATACTAAAAGATGTGGCACTTTCAGTTCAAATCTTTGTTCGACGTGCGGGAGTGAAAATACAAGAATACGGAGCCGATGTAGTTTTCTCTTCACACTTTCTTCCAGCATGGACACAGCAGCGGTCCATGGCATGAGTTGAGGAACACGCACCCGTTGCGACCAGCTACAGCAGGCTGTGAGCGAACCTCTCCGGATTGCCAAGTAACACTTAACCGTTAACAACTTTCAGTGAAAGTTACAGTACAATTACTAATGAAAAGAGAGATAAACCAGTTTCCTCACATTATGTGACATGAACTAAATCTCTTTTACAAATATTTTGTGATGCAGAACAGTGTTAGAATTTTCATGAACGGATCACAGCTCGTACGCTAAACACCATTAACTGTAAACTAGTATTGATTTATGCAATTGTTCCATATTCAGTAATCAGTTTAGCCAGTATTTAATCTTTTCAATATTTAGTTTATTTTGAGTTAAATTAACTCAGTAATTAACTTTTGCTGACTGACTTATGATTACGTAAAATTTCGAGGCTCATTTTATTTTGAAATAAACGGGTCGAGCTCGACTCTGCTCACTAACTGGTGGTACTGCATTTTTTTACACACACCTCCCCCTTCTGGGAATTATGTTAAACTTTAAGGCTATTTTAGAAGTATGTTATAATGTGCAGAAAGACATAAATAATAATAAGTGTCTTGATTATTTTTTATGTATTCTGTGTGTCACGTTATTTGGGGCTCAACGCAGTGAAAACGTGGTACATAAGTGGTAGCATAAAAATGTGGTACACTCTATTAAAGCCCACCATCGTGTCCCATATGTTAGATGTTAGCATCGTGAAATCTTTACAATATTTTACATTCATTAAACGTATTCACACGTAATTATATGGTTAAACTTTAGGCGGGGCTGCGCCATTGTATATTGACAATCCATCCGCGTGAGATGACATTTGCCAACTCAACAAACAGTATTCTGCCGCCGGGCTCAAACCTCAATACAAAATAATTCAGTTACGTTTACCGCCAAAACGAACTAGTTTTATGTAGTTACTGAGCAGAGGCGCGAATGCGTGTAATTGTTAAACTGTTCACAGTAAACAGCAAGGATCAGTACATTAGAAAAAAATGAAAGATGAGAAAAATTAATAGATAAAAGTAAAAGTAAAACGTGTACACTATAATTTTTTAGTGGAAATAAAATTTTAATAACTATAGGCAAAGGAAACACATTACGTAATAATTGTGGAAGATCATTATATAACATCGCCAAATTCAGATCACATTTGATATCTATAAGTATGAAAGAAATGCTAAAAAGTAATATAATTTGATAAATAAATAATGAAGAAAAAATATAAAATGTAGTTAAGAAAGAAGAAGGAAGAATGGTAAACAAAAGTAATTATTAAAAGAATAGACTAGACTGACAAACAAACGACTTTGACCGAACCCCAGAGATTGGCCAGATAAAACCCAAAATAAAATGAAACAAAATGGAAATGAAGGAGAAGAAGAAGGAAAATAGAAATGAAACAAACCAAATATAAAGGAAACAAAGTGAAACCAAATGATAAAACACAGACAAATAATATAGAATATGGAAGGGAGAAATGATACACTTAAATATCATAAAGGAAACGAACCCAGTAACTAACCAATGTAAAAAACAAGTATTAGTATTGACTAAATGATAAAAGTAAATAATAATTGACAAAACCCGATAAATAAAAGTACACTAACCCAAGAATTAGAGTTATATGTAAGAAAGAACTATATAAAGACATGAACTTATTAATAGTATAAATAATATTTGTAAAAAGAGAGATAGTGAGATAGTGAGAAAATAAAAACAACTAAGTGACAAAGAAAAAGTAATGGGAGGGATTACCCACTAATAAACACTTAAAATAAAAATTTAAGAAGTGCCAAAAGTGAAAGTGTAAAAACCCCAAAATAATGAGAAAATCTAGTGATAGATAAAAAACACTTAGTAAATCAGTGATAAACGCTAAATGATTTAAAAGTGAATGTTATTAATAAATAAGAATAGTGTTATTGATAGAATTAGGAAATAGAGTGATAGTTAAAGAACACTTAATAAATTAGTGATAAACACTAAACGATTTAATGGTGAACATGAATAGTAAGTAAGAATTTTGTTAATGATAGTAGTTAAAGATAGTATTAAGATTAAATATAAATGAAGGATACGATGTTATTCAGGGGAGAAAGCCCACAGAGTGTCAACAGTGAGAGTTAACATGGATAGAAAGTAGAGATAATATAAGAAAAAAATATATAGTAAAGAAATTAAAACAAAATCAATAAACACCCCATGTTATAAGGGATAATCAATTAAACACGTTTAAATGGTGTGATGATGTGTTATCACCTAAAAATAAATAAGAATGAAACCAATGGTTAACAAACGTTGCTCAATAGCTGTTAAAAAATTGTTCAATTAAATTTATGAATAGGATATGGCTGAAGGAATGATACAGACCATAGGCCTAGATGTTATGTTTTATGTAATAAAGAATAGTGAGTAATAGCCAAATTATTAACAATGGCAATTTAAATAAATAAGAAGGTGAATCAATACAGATCAAATAACACTGGAAAATCAGTTAGGAAATAGTTAACAGACCATAATGTAAAAACTAATGGGAACATACAATTAGTATAAAAACAGATCCAAAACACAACGACAAATAAACAAAAACAATTATAATAACAAAACAAAACACATTAGGGTAAAATAAGATGTAATTTGTGTAAAATAAGTAAATAGAATCAGTTACTACTTAGGCCTATGACATGGCTAACTGTCAAAAAACAAATAACTACAAATTGTAAAAAATTAAAAAGGAAATTCACAAATCCAAGGCAAAGAACTAGCCAAGGATAATTTGTGAATCATATTAAAAGAAAATTGTTAGAATAAGAACTTAAAATAAAAAAGAAAAATAATTAAAAAATATTAACATAATTGTATAAACAATAATACATTATAGAACCCAACCTTATGGGATGTCAAAATAATCTTTAAAAGGAAATACAAACAGTAGTGATAATATTTAATACATAGGAAGGAAGACGAAAGAATAAAAGGAATCAGAAGATATACAGTAATTTTGAATAAAAATTCAAAATTGATAACAATGGTTATATATCAAGATTAACCAATCGGAATTAATTTGTAACCATGACAACGGACCGTTGGTTACGAATTTTCCGTTAAATCTTATTACTCGTAAAGTGACGCTCTTCCAGAATAGACGCCAGGCCGTGAATGACCAAAATTGTAATTTAAAATGTAAAATAAGTAAAAAAAAATCCAAAAGATGAACAAGTAAGAACCAGAAGATGTACGATAACCTTTAACTGATGCCAAGGACCATTTTACCTGAAATTTAAATGAATAAATTACTACCACTAACATGAAAAGAACGCAAGACATACTTAAGCCCCAAGATCATTGAAAATTGATGACTAATGCCGCCCCATTTCATTTCAACTAAACGACTGTTTACATCAAGTATACTAACTTGATAAGTACAGTATTATTAAATTACCCGATTTTCAGAAATAAATTCACTTTAAATATTTCTCACAGTAATATGAACTCTCACTATAAACTGAATATAATTTCTTTCAGAGATTAAGTAAAAATTAAGACACTGAAAATTTGTCAACTAATAAAATAACCTGTTGTTAAATTCCGAACTTTTGAAACACACTTTACTACACTTCAGGGACAAATTATATTTACACATTATATTATTTAAGTACAAATAATGTAAGGTAGTGTACTTTTTATTGTACTCATTAATAATCCTTTTATTGTAATCCCAAGAACCTAGATTTTGAACGGAACAAATTGTAAACAAACAAAACGGTCGCCATCTTTGACTGTATAATTCGTTCAAAATCGATTTTCTAAACCCTAGAGAAATTGTCTCATAATAATTGTCGGTGCAAATTTATTAAAAAACAAAATATAATTCATGTCAGACTGAGTAATTAACAATCACCAATGAATAAACTAGTACAGAGTGTAAACACTGTTTTTTTAGTTCATTAGGAAAGCGTATTATACATTTGTGCATTTTAGCGAACAACTAGGTTGACGGCAAGCGCTCATGTCGCAAACTCAGCGAACTACCTGCTTGATTAAGAAGGTCGAACTAAGGCGGGAATAAATTTGAATTCTCCACACCGCCTGAGCTGAGATCGCCCAATCATCCTAAATTTTTTTAATTGTTTTAATTAAACAATTTGGCGCTATCCGGGATTTATACACCCCTAGTGAACAACAGGTAAGGACTCCGATACTGGTTATTGTACGTTCGCGACGGACACAATCTGCGTGAGTTACGTTCCACAGCGACGACGGATTGGTAAGACTTGAGAGTATACACGTTTCCCCAATTACACTCTTACACGTTTACAATTAGACGGACATAGTGTTATTACAATATTTCAGACTGTCCAATATGCCGCTGTAACCACTGTTGCTGACCACCGGTATCGAATGTTTACCGACGCTTTTGTTTGCACTGAATTCTTGCCTCTTATCTCTTCGCCTCTTTCCCCTGCACTCTGCTCATAACGCCCACTCGGTCTTCTCACAGACAAACAAATAATTTTATTTAAATGATGTGTAACAAAATGACATGTTATTCATGCAAACACGACTCAAAGGAATGCGCAAAAATAGGCGGATAAATATCCCTGCACAGTGGTCTGTGTACATTATTCTGTCTCTAGTAACTTTGAATCATACTCATTAATTCTGCCTATTATACACTACAGACCTTTAAGCTCGTTAACGTATAATGTCCTTGTGCCAAGTAATTATACAATAAATGTTACATTAAAAGAAATGTTCTCTCTCGTAAGTTTCTTCAGTGCATATAGTCGAGTATGTTTCAGTATTAATTCACAGAACACTATAAACTAGACTAAGTGCTGGAGGCTATACAAATATCAAGTAAGTGTAGTATAACCTTTGCCACGACTCTAATGCACATCCTTCTGTTAGGACAGGAGAGAGCTACACATCCCCAGCAGCTTGTAGCTCTCTCCCCCTCTTGTGTACGTAACAGGGTCGCCTTCGCCTGTCCCTCAAGCTGATTTAGGCAGTTATTATTGTCCATATTCCACTTATGCATTCAATATATTGTACTGTTACTTCATAGTAAATGTTTTAAGAACTTGCCATGGTATAAAAAGTGCTTTATTAGATGTAAGTACAGATTTAAGTACTTAACACAATTAAAGGAAATTATTCTTACTGAATTTTCTTTAATTCACTTACTGTCTTCTCAACTACATAACCTGCTACGGCATTCATTTAAACGCAGGCATAACCTAAATGTATTATGTTCATCTCATACGTAGTTTTGGTTTTCAACAATCATGAGTTTTTGGCTTTCAGTAAAGAAATAAGTAAACAAAATGAATACAAATATAAAATACGACAGTTATTCATTTACAGAATGTTCTAAACTCTATTTTATGAAACTATTGTAGTTTATTATTATAATATACTATTATTGTATAATATCTACATAATATACTATTATTGTATACCATAATTGTTATAATATCAGAGTTATTATTAAAAAGCGTGATGTTAAACACCTAACGGATTCAAATCACGAAATCGCTAGAATCTGAAAGTAATATTCCTCAATCCATTACATCAAACGGACGTATCATAATGTGAGAAAGAGAAAGAGATATCATTACAGTGAAATTAACCACATTTCCTGCTAAGCATTCTTCTCTGGAGGTTAACATCCATACAGTGTTACGACCGCTGTTGCAGGGTATTTTGGGTAGAATGGTCATGCCTCTCCTTTGCATTAATAAGGTGTAAATTAGGACGTATCCAATATGATACACGACGCACATACGAAGCCCTACAATGTGATATTTCTCCAAACACATTACCTAATCGATCTGTAAATAAAATTTCCAGCTCAAAAATAAATATTTTTAGTTATTCAGTTCATAAAACTTAGTCTTCCCAGATGTAATTATTCCTAATTTTAAAAAATAGGTATTACAAAACAAGTCTTTTATTACAATTACTTTAACTTTCTTTACTGTAAAACCTTAGATAATAGTTAATTATAAATAATGTAAGTATATGTTAAAGAAAAACATTACTTACCGATTCAAAGCAGCCAACAATTTTTGTGAATCGCTTTAATTGAATATATGGTACTTTCAATGTAAATGCCATTCAAAAGATCACGGATAATAAGCACTTAAGCGCTGCCGTAATGCGTTAAAGATGCGCTTCCCTGTTATATTGTTACACTAAAATATAAAATTTACTAGTTATTTTTTCAACTAAAGAAAGAACACTTGTAACGGTTCGACATGCAAAACTAGGATTCATGGTAGATTCCGTTGCCTAGTGTTAAATTCTAACCTATTAAACCACAAATCTTGTTATATTTCTTCTGTTTCAATAATTTTCGTACAAGATTTAGGGAATTTTGCTTTGTTAGCTTAACAGTTACTATTTTAGTAGTTAACAAAATTTGAAACGTTTGAAACTATTTTTTTAACCCCCAAATAAAATTTGTTTAAATAATTATACTAATTACAATAACTTTTGTTATTGTTACACTGCTAAGTTCATTTTATTTATAAATAACTATATAAGTAATACATATAAGTTACATATACATACATATACTTTATATATATATATTTATTTATTTATATACGTATAAGTAATACATTTTATTTATAAATAGCTTTTTGTATGTTATAAAAATAACTTTTGTTGTGTTGTAAAATTTGATCCAAACACTTCGAATCCCGATCAAGAGCAGAACATATATTATTGAAAACATATTCATATTTAATTGCCACTTTAAATATATTTGCCCCGTCTGTGTGTGCGTCCGTGTGCGTCGATACATAGACAATTTCAATTCTTTATATAAAAAATAGTTTGATATGCACGTGTGTGTATTCTAACGGTACAAATTGCATGGATAATGTGAAAATACAAGTATTTAAACTTATGACAAATACATAACGTGAATAGTCGACCAAACAGTGGAAATAATAAGTTACATCGAGTGTGATTACAGTGTTATACCTTTTTTGTTCAAGGAAATACAAAAACTGTTAAACACCATCCCCTTGATTGTCGAAAGGGTAAACGCTGGTTACAGAAATGTGGCAATACAGACGGAACGAGACAGTAAACGTAAGTGAAATTGACACTGTAGTCCAGCAAATAAGAACTTTCCTTTGCTTCTTATTCAATCTAATTAAACGCAAATCGAGTCTACTACTCAATGTGTTGCTTACTACTTGAACGTACGGTGTTAGTCACACACAATTATTGTTTGTTTTCAGAACGTTGTTTGCATGTAAACGTAAATCTGAATGTCCTTTCTTTCCAATCAGGTAGTAAATCTGTTTTGTGTTTTCTTAAGTAGGTTTTAGGGTTGATAGTTTTTTTATTAGAATACTATTCATTTTATCTCATTCTTAAAAATACAGATTTGTGTGATGGAGATAAGTTTCTTTTTTATTAGCACTGCTATTCTCGTTTTTGTTCCACTCTTTTCTGGTATTCCACAACATATCATTACTTAGTTTTTCATTGATTTACTTCTCTTCCTTGACTTATAGTTTCGCATGTGACAGCAATATCGATTTTTTTACAGCACTTATAGTTTTTCTATAGCTTGTCATCCTTTAAGTTATCACTCCTCTGATATTCCATACTTATGATCTTCATGTTCTTTCCCTATCAAGCGGAATCAATTGTTCTTCGTTTCATCGATCCGTTCAGTGGTCACTGTCGGCATTTGTAGTCCTGACTATTGTACATATTATACATATATATGAACGGCGTACAACCCTAATTGCAAAAACTCCCAATCCGGGGGCTTGGTACTCTTCGGCAGAAGGTTACCATAACTTACCCGAGGGTCTTCGGATTTAGTACACCAGAGACTCGCCCTGACCTTTCTCATTCTGAGAAAGGACCAAGTAGCCTTACATTCGTTATTCCGGTACTGGTCCCTTCTGTCATGGACGTCAACAAATTCAGAGGAGGAAAGACTTGAGACATCAATGAAATTGCTCGCAAAAATTATAGGATACAGAAAAGAGGATAATACAAGAAACGTAACCATACGTAATAAGTTGAACGTGCAGCAACTAGAGGAGGAAATGCGGATATGAGGCGATGGGAAGGGCACTTAGCAACATTGCGTGCGAACCGCATACCAAGAATGTGGTATCATTATAATCCTGAGAGATCAGTAGTGCGACATGTCTATTAAAAATTTGGTAAAGCGGAACACGCCCTCTGAACCAATGGAGCAGATTGTTGAACTGGAAAAATACGTGATTACAACTACAACGCTATGTGTATCACTTCTATAATAAGTTTTCAACTGCACCCTTTAAAGAACCTTAATGACATATCTTATGTCTGTCTCTTCCTTCGCTTTCCTCTTTATGTAACTCGGGTTGCACATCGTACGTATGTCAAATATGTCATACATTTTTTACGTTGATTATTTTATTGTCTTGTTTCGTAAGTATCAGGAAATAATCTTATAATTATATTTGAGATCTCGTACATCAGTTCTACATTTTTTTTCAAAAACTGTACATACAACTGTTACACATTTATTTATAAATTCACAGCTGTTTTATCATGCTTTCTAATAAAGGAATTTTCTTTCCTGTAGATTTCACTCCTAATAAAGTCCAAAATTCATTATTTTGGACTCGAGACATTCAATATTTAGTGAGTGTTTTAGTTGACTCAGTCTCTTTGTGATATAATACACAATACACACACACACACACACACACACATTTTAAGTATACATAACCCTTGTTTTTCAAGTTTGTTGCAGTATGTTTATGATGTTATTCAATAATAGATTACTTCTGCAAGTGTATTTTATTTTTTTACAGAATGCATAAAACTTGACGCAAGTTTCATATTAAAAGTTTTCATAATTCACCTGTGATAATACAGATGTATTCTGTAAAACGTATGTCACATTTTTATATATACTGTTAAAATTAAAATACAATGGCAGAAGTATTCTATTAATGAACTCGTAAGTTCCCTGAGTTGCAGAACTCGGTTACTATTTTGAACGACGTACATTTGTTATTAAATAAATTACAAACATTTACAAACATTTCGATTTCTCTATTATTCCTTGAGTAATATAACAACTGTAGGCACACAATCGTACAATAAACATTCAAATGCGAAACATTTCGGTTTGGGTTACAATTACTGTTAGTCAGAAACCATGCTGGGTTTTCGCAGCAGGGCCGTGGGGTCCCAAAAAAATTTTTATATTTTCAAAACGTAACACTACATTCAGGTGTCAATTAAAATTCTCTTTAATTTGATACACAGAATGAATTTTTGCGATTTCATCAAAATTTTCACCCGCCTTTCAAGACCTGACGTCTTAAAACTTTTGAAGTTTTCAAAAATAAACACCATATTTATATTGTGGTTAAAAGTTTCTTTTATTTCGTACCCCACATGGGCTTTTGCAATTTTTTCACAATTTTAACCCTCTTATATTTTGCCTCCCGCCCTCCCTAGTTTTAGAGGCATCCATATCAAAAACAATATAGGTCTGTAGGGTAAACGTACGGTATTATACGGTATTCACACCAAGTTTTACGACAATCGGTTGATGCGTCCAAACGTTATCGTGAGACACCCCGAAACAGACAGACAGACAGGAAATGCCAAACGGTCAAGTTAATTGGTGTCAAACACCCATTGATTATGTTTTAGAAGGTACAGAGTCAATAATTCGTTTTCTGGAAACAGTAAACCATTTTTTTCAAAACGACTTGCAAAATTATAAACTGAAGCCATAATATTCTGATTACCCCCACCACTGGAGTCTTTCTACGATTAGTAATGCAACTAGTATGCTGTTGTAAACCGGTATTGTGGAAACTGGTGAATCGTAATAAATCGTAACACTGAAGATGGCGTCCAGTGCTAGGACCGAAACGTCAGTTTTCAGCGGCAGTATTAGACATATGGCCTAACAGCCCAGAATAGTAACAGAGTTTATGCTGGCTGTGAAAGCTTAAGGTACCAGTGAAGCCATAATAGAAGTAAAAAGTACGGAAAACCTGTCAACAGTGAAACAGATAAAAAGGCTGATAGTTAAATTGGAGGCACCTTTTAAACA
The DNA here is from genome assembly GCA_034769895.1 of Magicicada septendecula. Lineage (NCBI taxonomy): Eukaryota > Metazoa > Arthropoda > Insecta > Hemiptera > Cicadidae > Magicicada > Magicicada septendecula. The sequence goes on from CM068371.1 coordinate 431,408,897, forward strand.
AAAATGTGCAACATAGGGTGTATATGTACTACCATATATGTACTTTCACTCGTTAATTGTGTATATTTACATCCTTCAAGAAAGTAATGTCAGACTCCGCTAGGCCTATACTCTGAAATACGACCCACTGCGCATTTATTGCAATCATCCGGGGTATGTCTTGCATAAACACTTCCGTATGTGAGTCCCAGGCCAATAAACATTTAGTTATTTAAACTCCGTCTACACGAAGGCAGCACAAGGGTAAAATTAACCCTTTTCCTTTAATTACAGCCTACACGAGTAAACTAGTTCTCACACTGAATGCCGTATAAAGTAGGCCGAAGTTTATTACGTGCCTAATTGCGCATCTGGGAGAACAGTATATGTGTCTTCTGGGCGTGAGTGTTCCGCTCCTCAACTGACGAGTTAAACGATACGGGAAACAGTTTGCAACTGCCATGTACATGCAAGCTTTCCTGTTCCCGCTACTGTATGTTTCTACACGCACACAGGAGAGTTAAAGAAGTAGTACGTTACAAAGACTTAAAACTATTGCACTAAGTAAGTAACTACACGTAAAATTAATTATCAACAATCTAGAAAATATATACAATTTGAAAAACAAGAGTACTTGAATTGTCGGTTTACAAAAATTGTATAATTTGTACAATAATATATCTCATAGGATAGAGCATGCGATTTAGGATAATATTTAATAAAAAAATATTCATTTTTCTACATGGAAAGACGGTGAGCTTTAAAAACGTTGGTTGCGAACTGTCATCTTAATTTTGACTGACCAAAGTTTAAAACAATGGATCTACATAGTTCTGACTCTGTTTAAAATTTAGGTACTTTGACAGGATTCTGGATAAATGGAGAAGACAATGTTGCAATATGAGCTTACCTACTGGTGATGGAAAGCTATTTACTGTACGTATTAAAAGGTAATTTTATTGTCAGTCTAGTCGACGAATGCGATCTGGCGCTGCAGACGCTGAGGATTGATTGGTGTCAGAATTGGTTGTGGGGGGGGGGGTTGTAAGGCATCGTGAATGACAAAAGTAAAGGCGGTAGCAGGTGAGATATAGGACAACAATAGCTGATGAAGACGCAATTCTGGTAGACAAGTTACATGACATAAAGTAGTAGTAGTAGTAGTAGTAGTAGTAGTAGTAGTAGTAGTAGTAGTAGTAGTAGTAGTAGTAGTAGTAGTAGTAGCTGTTGTTGTTGTTGTAGTAGTAGTAGTAGTAGTAGTAGTAGTAGTAGTAGTAGTAGTAGTAGTAGTGGTAGTAGTAGTAGTAGTAGTAGTAGTAGTAGTAGTAGTAGTAATATTAAGATAGAAAGATAAGCATAAGCAAAAGTAACCGACGTATGAAAACTGAACAGAAAATCTGCGGACTACACAAAGAAACATGGAAATGATGTGATAGAAATAACAAGGATTTCAACAACAGGCTGGCGTAGTTTACATGTTTTTAAAAATACAGAAAAATTATGTACACATAAAATTTTTCAGGCTATATATGACAGTCTACATTCGTGTAAGAGAAAAATGTAATACAACAGGTGGGAAGTACGCAGCTACAAAATTAGTTTTACGTCAGCATGAAAATTATTTTTAGTGTACGGATTTCCTTTGACTCTATTAGAAATCAGAGTACACAGACGAATCAGTTTCTGTTTCAACAAAATACTGCGACGTATGTGTAACAAAAAATTAATTCCACCCGAAAATAAAACCCACCCACCCAAAATTAATTCCACCCGAAAATAAAACCCACCCACCCAAAATTAATTCCACCCAAAAATAAAACCCACCCACCCAAAATTAATTCCAGCCTTTGCGCTTTTCAATGTTGTTTGCACTGTGAATGTTTACAGTGTTACCATTCAAATTTACTGTTACGTACCTGTTTGCAAACAGGCGCGCACTTGGTCGTTAATTGCAAACGTACCAATTTTTGTTGCGACAGCAATGTGATTTAATTTTTGGCGTTGACGTTCTAAGCCTGGAATTGCCGCCAGCAATGCTTCGTTTCACCATATTGTAGTTTATAATAAAAAATCAGAAATCCTAAAGCTAATAGATTTAACAACACTCTTACTCCTTTGGGCCCAAATACGCACTTATGTATTTCTCTAATGTAATATAATTATTCACATGAAGATGCCCATAAGAACTGCGACAGTACAAATAAGTGATGTACTGAGCATTGAATATAAAAATTTAAATATACCTAATAAACTGTAAATAATTAACAATATATTAGAAATAAGCATGTCAAGGATTGCAAGCTTGGCTCAGACAAAAATATGAACAGGTGTTTCGACCTGAATCGACGTGCACACACACACAAATGTAACTGAAAGGGTGTACACCAGTATTTTGCTAGTGTGTGTGAACGCAGGTCTATGCAGGCGAGTTTACCACCCCAAGATGAATAATTGCACAATTACTGTTTTTCCGTAATTATTCATAAACTATAATTAAGAATTAAAATCCAAAACCACAATAAAATGTAATAAAATTTACTAAATACTGTGTACGAAAACCATGTGAAAGTGACACACCGTACGAGTGTAATAGTGAAACAACTGTGTACAAATCGAAAGGGTTAAGTTGCAATGTCCAAAATTACAGTGAACATGTGTTGTAAAAATAGTTATAAGATAAGTATAAGAGTATACTTACAGGACTCTGCAATTCGCAGAAATATAAGAAATAGCGAATTTGACAAAGAGTGGGGGAACTGAATCCAGAGACAGTTTCTGACATGTCGATTTCGTACCACTGCAGGTGTCGACCAAGACATGGGTATAAATAGGACACACAAGCTACAGTGGTTCTCTTTCTTAAATCATCCACGGTGCAGCGGGAGCTTATGCCCGTCCGCACGGCGTATTTATTTTTTTTTGTAAATAGTTTAAATTTTCCAGTTTCATACAACTATGTAACTAAGTTGTAAAGACAATCATTTTTAAATAATAACAGCAGTACATAAGAAGAATTACATAAGAAGATCCATTGACGTCAGAAACAGCAAGAGGAGAGTTCCAGAGAGTGATACGACGCTGGACAAGAGGAGAGTTCCAGAGAGTGATTCGACGCTGGACAAGAGGAGAAGAGAGACAGCCGACGCTGGAGTGCGAGACGAGGACAACTACAGATGGATCAAAATGATCGAGTATGATTGACGACAATAAGGTGATAAACAACTTATTTATATCTTAATCATACAATGAACTCAAAGACAATTAAAGACATTTCTATTTTATTTAAAAATAAGAGCCAATGTTTCTTGTAAAGTAGAATTAAAATCATAGATGTTTTAGAAATACGATTAACGTAACAAGAGCTCAAATTAATATGAAATAAAATGAATACAAAGCATTTAAATGAAAACAATTAGTATTTGAGATAAAACAGTACTGAGAAACAAAAGATAAATTCAATAACTATTAATATTTTGAGTACATTACAATATATAAAAAGAGATTTAAATATTGATATTTTGAAACACATTAATTGACTGAGTAGTCTGAAAATGAGATTTTTCTTTAATACCGTAATTAGTAGAATAGAATATTTAGTCAGTAAGGATGTATATAGCATAAGCCTTACGGCATAATAACAATTAATAACGAATGTTTTAAATCGAAGTCAGTACCATGTGCACAAATTTTAATAATATCAAATAAATTTGAAATACCATTACAAGTTACATAGAGTTCTTATTGCAGATACACCTGAAACCCAATTTAAATGTTATATTGTTGCATAATTTGTCAATCTTGAACGTGAGACCGGTCACGCTAAATTTGTGTATATGTATATGTGTTTATGTATATGTATTGTTGCATATTTGGCTCCCAAAGAACGTGGGGCTATACAAATTAAAGTACATATAAAAATTCACACACATAAATATGTTGCATATATATGGCGCTCCAAGATCGTGGGGCTCCGCAAACACAAATAGAAGTGTATTTGTATTTGAAATTAAATTTAACAACGTTTAAAAACGTTGCATAGATTTGGCGCTCCAAGATCGTGGGGCTATTCAAAAACAAATAGATATGTATTTGAAAGTAAATGTAACAAAATAAAAATGTTGCAGTACATTTACCATAATTATATTTATTAGGCCTATATTCACCGCGCTAATTGCATTCAGTATTAGGATAAGCAAGTCCGTAAGTCGCCGTGAGATGGTATTGCACCATCGTTTTAATTCGACCTGCAAGGTAGTTCGTGTAAAAGTGATTAATATTAGTAATAATAATAATGAATAATAATGTAGCAATGGATATAACCTAGAAGTCAATACACTTTTTCATAGAGCGAAGGGGGTATGTGATGACAAACATTTTCTCGAGAAGAAAAAGCAACCTAACGGACGCTGTTGAAAGGAACGGGTGAAGATCGGTTAAGGGGAAGGGGTAGTTTACCTGCAACCTTTTACGTTTTAACAACAGTAAAGTACTTGAAAATTCATTTAAACTTTTTCAAACAATGGTAATTGTTAAAAATAAAATAATTTTGTTGCCAGGCAATAAATTAAAATTTTTTTAATTTTAATGTAAATCATGTATGAGAGAAAATATATCGTTCGTGGCAGGCAAGCATATCTCAATTATGTAATGTTTACGTTTCCATTTTATTATTATGATTATTGCAATAAAAAGGCAGGGAACACACACACACACACACACACACAAAATTCGCGTTATTTCTGGCCTCACTCATGTTTATTTTCTTACATTTGCACGCTTTTTAAATGGAAAGTGCCGAAACCCACACCAACATAACGCGTGCAAGCCGAAAAATTGTCCAGCGTGGATAGCGATTTGCTTCCTGTGGATCGCTGGGCAGTGTAACTACACGTGTTTACAGAGGAACGATTCATAGACAGACTTTTCGTCTTTAGGGAATGAACCCTCTGCAAGATGCTGAAGGTGCATGAGTGACTTCGGAACACTTCGAAGGAGAGATGATTATCTGCGTAGTTCGGTTTCTTTATAAGAATAAATTAAGCCTACCTAATTTTTATGGACAAAGTGACTGAACGTAACATTATATTAAACGACTACCCCATAATATCAAAAATATCTGTAAATAGTGAAATTAGTTTGAGGGTGGGCGATATTTTTTTATAAATTACCGAACCGAAATCAAGTAAATTATTTTAAACATAAATATTACAACATGAAAGTCATGTATGGTTCTCCATACTGATTTTTCATATGTGGTGTAGTTTCATGCATTAGAGATGTGATCATACACATACGCACGCAGAAGAACGTAACTTCGCAACGTACGCAAGTATATATTGCAATGGAGACATTCGTCAATTCTCTAGGGCGATCTAAACAAACGAAGCAATTATCAAAACAATGCACTATTATAATATACTACATAGTGTAACTTACATTTACAAAGATTTTCTTTTCCTCACTACAGTACCATCGTCTTTTGTGTTCAAAAGTGATACAAATCTGTTAAACAGCATCCCCTTGACTGTTGTAAGGGCAAACACTGATTGCACACAAAAAAGAGGCAATATAGAGGGGACTAAATAGCTAAGGTAAAGCAAACTGAAACTGTTTCCAGCAAGAAAGAAGTGTTCTTTACTTTCATGTCCGTAATTCAATCTGATGAAACGCAAATTGAGTTTAAAAGTTTAAATTATATTTGTTGCATACTACTTGAATGCAAGGATTTAGTCACACAAACTTCCTGTTTTGTTTTCAGTAAGTTTTTTACATGTAAACGTAAAGCTGACGGTTCTTTCTTTCCAATCAAATATGGCAAGCACTTGATGAGTTACTGGAATTAAAACAAATTTATGTGTCGATAAATTATTAGAATAATATTAATTTCATTTTATTCTTGAAAGTGCAGATCTTTTTGTTTTAACTAGGTTTATTTTTTACTATAAATGCTACTTTCATTTTGTCCAATCTGGTACTCCACAATATATCATTACATAGTTGTTCATTTTCTTTACTTTTCTTCCCTGATTTTTAGTTTTGCATATGAGAGCAATATCAATTTTTTGACAGCAAACCGTTACAGTTTTAGCTTCTCATTCTTAGATGCAAAGTATGACTTACTGAATTCTACGTCGCTACTGTGATTATATCCTTTCATTCTTTCGGTTCCAAGCGGAATAAATTCCTCTTTCTTTAATTCACTATTAACCTGTAATCGATCCGTTCAGAGCCCACTGGTAAATCCCGACTATTATATATTAACGGCATGCTATCCCAATCGCAAAATCTCCAATCAGGAAGGTCAGGGACTATTCTGTAGAGGGCTACCATATCTTACCCGAGGGGCTCCTGATTTAGGGGACCAGAGACTAGCCGTAATCCTAGGAAAGCACCAGGTGGCCCTTCCATCCGTTGTTATGATGCTGGTGAACTTTATGTCCACTTCTTATGTGGACAAATTCAAAGGAGCAAAAGCTGCAACATCAGAGATGAAATTGCTCTAAAGAATTATAGGATAGTACGTACGATAAGCCAAGAAATTAAACCATATTAAATGAGATGTATGTACAACCACTAGTAGAGAAAGTACAGAGATAAAAGATGAATTGGAAAGGACGCCTAATCAGATTGGATGTGTACCGCATACCAAGAATGTTTCCTCTTCAAGCCTGAAGAATTCAATAATGTGAGACGTCCATTGAAACTTTGGTAAAGCGGAACTGGTACAATGAACTAATGGAGCAGATTGTTAAATTGGAACAAAACACAGTGGTGACAACAACCCTTAGCCTATCGTATCATTTCTATAATACTACACCTTTTCATTAATTAATGGAGCAGATTGTTAAATTGGAGCAAAACACAGTGGTGACGACAACCCTTACCTACGGTATCATTTCTATAATACTATACCTTTTCATTAATTAATGGAGCAGATTGTTAAATTGGAGCAAAACACAGTGGTGACGACAACCCTTAGCCTATCGTATCATTTCTAAAATACAATACCTTTTCAAGTAGCCTTAAATATCTTGTGGCTGTCGTTCTTTGATTTCTTCTTTAAGTAACACAGATTACGTTGCTTACAGAAATGCGGGAGCTAAAACTCACTGTTTCTTTTATTGTTTTGTTTCTTAAACATCTGCAAATAGTGTCAGAAATATTCTGCCGTACAACATCCCCATTGCACTCGTCACATTTATGCCTCTATAATTTAAATATACAAAAATATATAACTAGATTTAAATATATATATATTCAATCACTTTCTGCTACAGTCCGTTTCTTGATGTATATAATACATTTAATATTTATAAGTAAATTTACCTCAAGGTATACCTTTTTTTTCCTTATTAGGAACATGTTTCGGGTACCATCTTGTACCCATCCTCAGCCTTCCAGTTTTTGTGTCTGGTGAAGTACATATGTGTTGGTTGACTATTATTATTGTGGCTTCTTGTTGGCTTCTGGTACTTCAAATTGGTTTTATTGTGTGTGATTGTGTATGTGTTAGTTTTTTGTGTATTTTCGATGTTGAGTGCTTTGAATATTGTGTCATGTTTTGTATTGATTTGTATTTGTTCAGGTATTAGTTTGTTTTGTGTTTTACATTTGTAAATTTTCCCAAATGTTCATTATGGTGCCTTTGTGTGGTATATGTTTTATTAGTGTCACATTGGTTATGTCTGGGAATTCATGTCCTGTGTTTATTGCATGTGTGGCTAAATTGGATTTATATATTTCTGATTTTTTGTATGCGTTTAGGTGTTCAAAATAACGTTTTTTCAGCTTTTTTTTGTTTATCCTATGTAACATTTATTGCAATCTTGGCATTCAATTTTGTATATACCGTTAGTTGTATTATCTTTGTTGTGTGGGCTATTTAGTTTTTGTAAATTATTTTTATTAGTTTTGTATGCTATTTTTATATCTGTGTTTTTAAATAGTTTTGTTAGTTTTGTCATTTTATTATTTATGTATGTGAATGTGGCCCATTTTTTGTTGTTGTTATTATTTATGTGTTGTTTATTTTGATTAATTCTTAATTGTTCAGTTTTTATTTTATATTTGATTTTATTTTCTATTTTGTTTACAGTATTTTTATTGTATCCATTTTCATAACCAATTTGATATATTACATTTCTTTCTTTGTCAGTTTCTTGTTTGTTTAGGGGAATTTTGTACATTCTGTGTTTATATGTAGAAAAAAACTTGTTGTCTTCCTATAAACCAATATATTATTGATATGGTGGTATGTGTAGTAGACCTAAGAGAATTTATTTATGTTTGCACTGTAATTCCAAAAATATTTATCTTCCATCACTGACAAATTAAACCTTAATTTAAATAAATGCTCGATTTGAGTAATACAACAAATATCTGATTATCAACAAATCTAACAATGAATTAACTATTTCTAATCCAACAAAATTCTGTTGACTATTTAATGAGTAGCGTTATATTAATTAAATTTAATTCAAATTCTCATTCAATCCAAATTTAATTTTACTTTTGCTTTCGTTAACTGTTTAACTCTTCTCGTGATCGGTATGTTCCCCTGCCGAACTTTATATATTTTAAAGCCTGAGAAAACGGCTTGTGTGGTGTTGTCTGTGTAAAGCTGTTAATGTTACAATGACCTCCAAGAGAGTCGATCATTTCCCTTTACATGCCCCTTCTCACATATTATTAAACTTCTCTTTGGTGTTTATCAAATCCCTCTCCTGGTCATTATACGTTGTTTGTTAGATACGACATAATTTTAAGAGGTGTGTTTAGGCCTTAGGCCCTGTACACTCATTTTTTGTATTAAAAAACTTGCATTTAAACATAACAAATTTCTACTTTGTGTTGCTCAATATTGTCAAGAATGAATAAACTTCAACGTGGCTTCTATGAGACCCATCTCTTCAGGTATGTGTACCCCGTTACAAGCTTATTATTTGCATTTCTGATTACACTCAGGTTTGGACTTCCACTCTTAATAATTATTGATAACCATCCGCTTAAATTGATAACTCGTAAAAATCTGTTTATGTTAATTTTAAAGAGCTTAGCGAAAGTGTGCACACAGGAAGCAGTTTGGACGTAAATTTGTCGAAAACTATAACAGTTACATAGTTATAGTTAAAATAGCTAAGATATTTCAGTTTAGTGAACACTTGGTACAGTTTTACAGAGACTGTTTATTTTCCTGTCAATTATTTCACGAGTTACGGCAGCTTCAAAGGTCAAATTTGGTTCGGAACTGTTCCAGTTCAAATGTGACCTCTATTTATTTATTTAAATCTAACTTTTATTTATTAAATTCAAATATTAATAAAATGAACTGTCAGACATTTATGAAAATTTGGAAGAAGATACATTGAGGAAATTGAAGAAGTAATTAAAACTTTGAAAAATAATAAAGCTAATGGAGAAGACTCCATATCAGTTGAACTTTTGAAATGGTCTCTACCGAACATAAAAAATAATCTACAATTAATTTTTGAAGAAATTTGGAAAACAGAAAAAATCCCAGAAGAATGGAAGGTGGCCTTAATACATCCGCTGCATAAGAAGGATGAAAAGCAAGAGGTTAATAAATACAGAGGAATATCTTTACTGCCAGTTGCATATAAAATATTTTCAAAGATTCTATTGAAGAGAGTAGAAAAAACATTGGGTAGCCATTTGTGTGAATATCGGGGTGGGTTTAGGAAGGGCATATCCTGTCCAGAACAAATATTCACTCTGAAGTCAATAATCCGTCACAGTCTACTGAATTGAAAGGAGATTGTAATAACATTTGTTGATTTCAAAAAGGCCTTTGATTCTGTTGATAGAAAAACTATAGATAGAATAATCCGAAAATTTGGTGTTACATCTAAATTGACAAATCTAATCCGTGAAACCCTTACGGACACAGTCTCAAAAGTAAAATTCATAGGAGAAATATCTCAACCATTCAAAATAAATACAGGTGTAAGACAGGGTAACGGTTTATCCCCAATTCTTTTTAACTGTGTCCTGGAGAAAGTAGTAAGAATTTGGAATAAAAAATTAAAGGAATACAAAATATCACCAATCATGTTGGGAAGAAGGAACAAACGTATTGAAGTATACTGTTTGGCATTCGCAGATGACTTTGCTATACTTTCTGAACATCTGACATCTGCAGTAACACAAGTTAATTATTTAGAGGACATAGCCAGTAGAACAGGCTTAAGAATTCCTGCAGAAAAAAAACAAATTTCTCACAAACATTAAAAACGCGACAAAATTCCTGGTAACAGATATTGGTCGAATAGAGAGGGTTCGAAAATTTAAGTATTTAGGAGAATTCAAGAGAATGGCTCGGAAAAATCTGCTATAGAGTAAAGGATTCATAAGATGGAACGGGCATATGGTATAACTAAAGATATTTACAATAAAAAGTGCATTTTAAAAATGCGAAAATAAGGCATTACAGTACAGTAGTGAAGCCAGAATGTCTATATGCAAGTGAATGTCTAGCATTGAATTATAATTTAGACAAACTAGAAATTTTGGAAAGACGAATTATTAGAAAAATATTAGGCCCACGGAAAACTTCAGAAGGTTGGAAATTAAGAAGTAATGATGAAATATAAGTCCAAAAGGATTTAGAAAAAATAATATACACGCAGAAGAAGGAATTAAGGGAGAAGTTTTTTGGGCAAAAGTGTTAAAAATGGGGGGAGTCCAGGGTAGGAGAGAGAAAAACCCAGGTTCAAAGTGGACTGAAGACAGGAAGAAGAGACACAGTGAGAAGATGAAAGAGTATTGGAAAAAAGGAAAGAACAAAGAGTAAAGAATTGAAATTGGCATGTGGTCCCTAGATAGCCGATACGGAAAAAAATGTTCTACCAAGCGTCGCTTGACCATTTGATCAGTGTAAGTAACTAAGTAACATAGATTGCAATGTCTCATTTCTCATTGCGGGTATTGTAATAACTGTTGGTCATCTCTCTCTCTCTCTCTCTCTCTCTCTCTCTCTCTCTCTCTCTCTCTCTCTCTCTCTCTCTCAAAAATAATTTCAATATACGGGCTATAATTTATTTGCTGCTTATGATAAAGAGACACTAAACACTCACCCACACTGAAGAATCTGAAGGAGCACCAGCCTAATTACGACGAAAATTGAAATGAGATAAAACGTTACTGATGGATTAGACGTAATTGTGTTTTAAATTTATGTAGCTTAATTGGTCGGATAATTGGCGTGTAACTTTACTTTGAACGTTGCATTTGAAAATTTTTGTAGCATTATCTAGAACTGAAAGTAAATTTGTTTAGTTATGATTTTAAGGATGTTCCTGCATTTTTTCCAGCCTCTATGTTCCCCCTATAACCATGTTCAGGATAAAACCAGTACACTGAGTGTATGTTTAGAAAGCCATTTTAGACTTTTAATAATTATTGCTAAACGCTGTGTTAAATACTAAATTAGGGTAACACACATTCTTTAAATATTTAAAATATTGCACCCTAAAAATGCCATGTGTATAACGGCTCATTTCAGACTTTTCACTAGCCTAAAACTTAAAAAATTTGCTAAAACAGTGCTTTAGGAATACTGTAAGATGAATATATATAGTTTTATTCTGAGGTAACTGACAATCGTGTCATAATTAGAAGGTAAATGCATGACGCACGCTTCGTAAGCGCCACGAAGAATACCTTAAATGGCAACTATAGATTAAGTTTGAAATAAAATAAAATTTATAGTTGTAAGAAATATGGAAAGTTACGTTGATGATGAAAACGAACTAGTATAAAAGCATGCTATAATTATACTTACAGAGTTAAGTGTGTCGATCAAGAGGGCAGAGGCAAAAAATCAAACAAAGGATTTGGAAGAGATACATCATTCCGTCAGTCATCTTCTTTTACCTTCACTTTTCAAAACTCTCATCAGGAAGTCCCTCAAATTCTCTTGTACCTCGCGTTTGTAAACCCTCCTTTCCATTACTTTTGGTATTTACCTATTAGTTGGAGACTGGTGGACGGGAAGGTAAAGAAGAGGTAGGTGTTTTGAGGTGAAGATTACAGCACGCGAAAAACCTAAAGCTGCTACGTATTCGTTCTTGTGAGAACCTACGCACAGTGTTAGCACCTTCTCGCGAAAGATTCCTTTTATTGTCTTTTTTCTTTCTGTTAATATTGCATTTCGCTAGAGCGGGTATATGGTATTCAATTTAAAGAATTTGACATTTCCTTTGTTAATTTTTTTTCACTGTGTTACAGTAAAAATACGTCAACATGATAATTAATGAAAATGTTTATTAGTCTTTAATTATTTCAAGTTTAGATAATCAAAGCGTTTACTTGAAACAGAAGTGTACACTTAGGCGCAGGACCGTGTACAACGCACGTGGAGTTTGCACGCTTTACGTCTACCGTAATTATCTTTACGGTCCAAAACTAGAACAAGTGCTCCAGGCCATGTGAACTTAACGGTGTCAAGGGGAACAACAATTACCACGATATCACTATAACTGTTGCGGCGGTACGAGAGATAGCTACACGTCCCCCGAGCAAAATACGTGATACACAACCCCTCTTTGATACGTGAAAGGGGATGTTTTCTACCCGTAAACTCTGCTCCGGTACCGAGATTCTCGCTGTCGCTGCTACAATAAAATATTCTTTGTTACAATGGTTACTGTACAAATATTTTAACCTAGCCACAACATAGATTCACAATTATAGTTTCGTAAATATTTAATATGCACGAAGCACATAATTACATATATTTTCCAGTTACACTTATTGTTCTTGACATGTCATAAAAACTTACAATGGTATTAATAAATCACATATCAAGTACATTTGCTTTCCACTGTGATACATACTTTTAACACTAATTTTCTTGAAACATAAGCGTAAAAACTAACCCACTAAATATGTTACTACCTTACACAAGAGACGAGTATTAATTAATATGCTAAAATCTGTTGTGTACTAAATGATATACTTTCACCTCTTGCTTTTGTAGCGACTCTTAGGAATTACCTCAGGGCATGAAATAACTTATTAACATAATTTTAAATAGCATAAATTATAAATTTAATAATTTATTTGCATTTGCTTATTACAAGTACACAAGATTTTTATATGATTATAATATTGAAAATTCAGCTTTCTTAGCAATTGTCTCTTTTATAGTGGATTCTTTTAGACGGATTGAATTGTCAATATGAACATGATAGATTTGACATGAAATATAATATGAATTTGAATGTTCAATTATGGGTAACTTGATTGTCGAATTCCAGTCTGCGCTGAAGTTTATCCGCTCGATGTGTGCTGTCCTGGAGTTCTGATGTCCTCTGTTGCGACAGTAGATCCCTTGCTAGTGGCACTCGTTGATTATAACACTTTAGATATACATAGGGACCACTTTCACTATACACAATTCACAGCTAATACATTATTTAAAGCAAGAATATGTTGTATTAGGCACTATATTTAACACCTTTGCATGTATATTAAATTAAGCTAAGTGCTAGCAACACGGATCGTTCAGGCCGATACCGTCAGACGATTTACTAATTTTCCGACTCACGCTGTGAATTCTCCGATTCACGTTTACTTCCGACATAAACTTTGATACTGTCTCAGCCGAATTACAGTAGCTTCTACAAAGACTAATCACTTTTAATTGAATATTAACTATTTCCGTTGGTTAAATTATCGATTACACTTTACGCTTATAACTTCTCCGACAATTTCTTCCAAACTTACGATTATTTAGTTTTATTAAAATAATTAATACTGGTATAACTGTTACAAAATCCTCACTGAATTAACAATTATTACACGCCGATTACGAGTATTATAGTTATAATATTTCCGATTACCTAAATTACTGTTACGATTTTACTAATACGCAAATAACGAGTCTTTTATTTGTAATACCTTCGTTGATTGCCTACAAATTTCCAAACTACGTTTTTTTATACCCTAACTAATTCTACCCTTACTTAATATTTACAAAACACATTCCCATTGGATTAGAGTACCGCGATGTTTGATTTTATCCAACCCAACTATAGAATTTACCCGCTAAAAAATGACGCTTTCTCTTATTCATTAACTAACAGCGCGTGCAAATCTTTCGAGCTATGGTGGGAAGTGACGCTATCCTTACGCTTCTCTGTCTAACGCTCTCTGTTTAAAATAACGGTATCTATTGTTGTAAGCACTCAGCTTTCACAAGCTTTCACCTATTTTTTGCTGTTTTTAAAATATAATACAATTTTATGGCTCTCTGTCCCGTACGTGACTTTTTCGTACTTTTAGCCGTCTAGCTGTCGCCAAGACAAGGGTGCGTTCTTTTGAAAAAACACCGCTCTGATATCTTCTAACGGTATTCTCTACAGTTATTCTTTACATATTTGTGTTGATATCTATTTAGTAATAATAATTGCTTGTAAAAATTGAGTCCCATTCAATTTTGAAGTTATAATGTGCCTCAAGTAAATGCGACTAAACTATGTTGATGAAGCATCATTAATTATTTGGGTACTATAAAGACATTAATGAATATGTACTTAAATATTACTGTTATTTATTGGCCTGAAACCTCTTTTAAATCGCTGTGCGTCACGAAAAACGAGTTGCAATTTCCCTCGTGTCGAACGTGTAATGGAAGTGACGTACAAGGCAATTACGAAAGTAGGGAAAGGTCTTACTTCGTTAGTAAGTAAAATTAAAATGAAAAGGGACCAATAAATTAAAAAACATTATATCCTTATGAAGAAATATTTCATAGACTGTTAAAAAAGACAAATACTTGAAACAGAATCGAACATTAAATTAAAAGCCAAGACAAGGTACCAATCTGTGATTTAATTGAAAACATGGGTTTATGTTAATATAAGGCTAAAGTAACAATTACTAATCAGCAACAACATAAATTTAGTTGAAAGTTGTACAGTGTGAGCGCGGACGTCTTTATTTAACAGTTTGTATGTAAGACTGGTCAACAATAAAAGGAACTATTAACACTTCATTAACATACGTAAAGGATAATTTTATTCAAACTGTCATGAAACGACATCGTTTGTCTAATACGCCGGATTAGAGGTAACTCGGAAAAATCCTATAACCTGTTTCGATGTTGCCTACAGATAGTGATTGTCTCAATAAGCGACATTAACTAGTATGTTCCCTGAGCTGAACTCGCTTACAATTTTGAACGAAGTACATTTGTAATTTCATAAATTTACATTTTAAATAAATTTTCAGTTAAGGGAAAAATTACAAAAATTCCGATTTGTCTACAATTCCTTTAGTCATTATCATCATTAACAAGCGTTCAAGGCTTAGGAGCATTCTCTTGTTCCGGCCTCATGTTTTTCGCCACCTTGCTACCGGTCGTCCAGCGTCTCTTCTTGCATATGGCTAACGGTGGAATGCGGGAATTACCTATTCGTTGCAAATAGCTTTTAAATTTGTCTCTATAGAACACTATCTTTTCTCATACTGAAAATATATTCAAATCTTTTCTTATATCCTCATTTATTTTTCGGTCTGCTTTTGTACATCCCTTTACTTTTCTTAAGTATTTCATTTTCGCTGATTGAATCTTATTTCAGTCGCTGTTCCTCATCAACCAAGATTTGCAGCCATATAATAATGCTAGAACAGCCATCATCTTATAAAATTTTAAATTAGTGTCCTTTCTGGTCTTTTTTCTGAGTGTTTACTCTTACACAGGAAATACATTTAAAGTTACTCACATTGCTGGTCAAATCCTCATTATAACCATATGTGACACAACATCCTAAGTAATTCATATTTCCAGCCTGTTCCAGAACATTATCATACAAGACAATTTTTGACCAAACTGGATGTTTACCACGAAAAGCCATAATGTTTGTTTTTGTAATTGATATCCTGAGGTCATACTCTTCAGCTGCTTTTCCAAATTCATAAATGTGTTTCTGCAAAGAATTCTCACTCTCCTGAATAAACATCATGCCATCAGCAAAGAGCACCATATTAATTGATCTAGTCTTATCTACCTTTATACCTGAAGGAACTTTGTCATTCAGTCCTCGGAAAATATCGTCTACATATACATTAAATAATGTTGAGGGCAGACAGCACCCTTGTCTCAATCCTCTGTTAGTAGAAATTTTGTATTGAAAATTGTCTATCGCTCAACTGAATCTTGATTTTCGTTCCATTTTAAGCAGTCTTTATTAAATTTATCAATTGTTTGGGATGTCCCTTCCTATCTAATATTGACCAGAGCTTCCTCCTATTCACTCTGCCAAACGCGTTCTATGTCAAAGAAGGCCTTGTGAGTCTCCCTATCATATTCTCTTCTCTTCTCAATTATTTTACATACAGAAAAAATGTTATCACAACAGAATCGTCCCTTCTAAAGCCAGATGGTTTTCTGGTAATACGGCTACTGTTATCGTGCCTTACACGTGCATGTACTATTTTCATATATTGCTTATAACCTGCACCAAGTGTAATATATTGTATTCCCTTAGAGTATTATTATTATTATTATTATTATTATTATTATTATTATTATTATTATTATTATTATCTTTTACTTTCTCTTTTTTATCCCTGGAGTCTCAAAATTTTTAAACGTTCAAAAATTACTACTACCTTTAGGTTCCGTGCCGTCAGCTTCTGTGGATTCTTCATGTAATTTCCTTACAGAACGTATATAAGAAATATTTTTGTTATTTTCAGCAATTGGAAGTGGCATGAAGGTAGGAGCCAGTGCACCAATATTGTTATATTATGACATAGTGCGAAGTACGTTCCCACAAAGCGTGAGGTGTCTGCTATGAGTGTAGACGACATATTGGCACTTAATAATTGCCAGGCGTGACACGCAGTCTTTGCATTAATAGACGCCGGCGTGTGAGCTAGTAGAGACAGATTTTGCTATTGCTAGCTAGTTGTATTACACTGAGTGTACCTATCTATATGTAAATTTGCACTCCTTGTCAAACGCTTCGAGACACCCTACCGCAGACAGTACTATCAGAAGCTACTTAAGTCAACAAAAATAATAAGTAAAATTTAAAAAATGATAATCACAAACAAATCGTTATTTTGAAAATACTACTGAAAAAGAGAACGGGAAGGAATCAAAATATCACATGTCCTTAAAATATGATTTTGGTACATTTAATAAGACACGAAGTCTATTCGAAAACTTTCAGAATAATTTTAATAACACGTATAAATATACCTCCTATATAGTAAACATTATCTCCATCAAAGTAGTTCCCTCCTGCATTCAAAGTCTATTTCAGTTTTGGAAATAATGTACTCTGATGAGCCAGGCAATTGAGGTGGCTGAGGAACCATATTTATGTTATAGATTTTGTGAAATGCAGTTTTTAAGAATTAGAATTACTCACAGTGTATTCCTATGAAACGAAGAAATAGGCTTAAAACAAAATACAGTATATTTTGCATTTAGTTTTAATATGCCATAATATTAAAAATAAGTTGTAAAGCGTGCGATTAAGGAGGCTTCTTGCAGACCGTATGTTGAAGCACAAAATTTTCATATGAAGCGACTGTCGCGAAAACTACAAGTGTCTAAAGGACGAAATCCCAGTGTACTGTAAGAAAACTCACGTCTCGCGGAGTTAAACATAAAGTTACACGTTCCAGGTTTTAAATATTTATGAAGCGTGAATACCTGAAAATGTGTTGGTAGAAAACAATTTTAATTGGAAGTTTTAAATCATGAAATTCCTCTAGAAAAGTACATAATCCAGGTCCAGTTGATTACTCTAAATCGTATAGCTATAATTATTGTTAAGTTAGTAAAACAACACTAAAGAGTTTTAATAAACAGTTTGCATTACAGTATAGTCTAGAAGCAACACATAGGGCTGTTTGCAGTTAAGTGCACTTCTTTCCACCGCCTGTGGTGCTGCGGACCAGAATCAGGCTTTGACTTCTTTTATATAGACTTCCAACTCACTCTGTCCACCCTCACACTCCACATTGTCGCTTGCATTAGCGTCCCCGTCTTTCTTTCCCTTGGGTGGCCTCTTGGTCTTTTGTCTTCCTTATTGCCTCCAAATCCTCCACCTTGCCTTCCTGTACATGCCCTTACTTAATCTTTCAATTTCCTAACTTATAATACCCAGGATAAATTTTGAGACAAAAATATTTGATAACAAAATCGAAAGCAATAACAATTTTGTTAACAACGAAAATATGATAATAATCAAAAGAATAATAATAATAATAATAATGTTCGCATACCAACTTATGCAAATAAGCATATAATTATAAAAGTCACACTGTCTAATGGTTTAAGTAGTATTTTTGCAACAACTGTGTAAACATATGAGAGATTTTAATTTTATCATAATTTACATACATTACCAATTTATTGATTTTACGCCTCTCGCCTCCTGCACCATGAGTGTTAATGTATTAAACTACACTGATGGTCCCCATTCAAGATTTTCATACGATTGTGAAACACAATTATGCTCAGAAATTGTGATTACACTTTCTCCATTATTGTTAAGAGCGTCTTCTCTTAATCTACCTACAACGTTACTATTAGTCATTTTTCCTGTTCTACCGTTGAAATCCCATGAAATTGTCAAGTAAAATGAGCTCTCTTGATCTTCAAATTTTCATTATCGTGTTTCTTTATTGGCGGAAAAACACAACCTTGACATTTATAGATTCACTGTCGTTGCCTGCCTATATACCGAGAACCATCACCCTATATCCGAAAATTCGTAAGTCATCTTTATCATCCTTTCACTAATTTGTTCCAATGTTACAACACGTTTCTTCGTTTTCTGTGAAATATAATTGATACTCATTCTTTGCTCCTGTGTATTTTGGTACAGCACTGTAGAAATGATCGTGTGATCCCAAACTCTCCTATCTATGGTGTTTCCCTTCCGTTTCACTGAGAACTGCCAGATCAATATTTACATTTTTCAGTTCGGTTACTATTTCTCTTAGTTTCCATTTCGTACCTTGTATATCCCATGTTCCTAAACACGTAACACGTTTTCTTAGTTTTGTCCGTTTCCATTCTTCCATGGCATTCCAAAGCTTGTTCCGGGTTTTTAACAGTGAGCAGTGAGGTTTACTACAAGAATCGACAAGTTGTCCCGATGTCTCAAGCCCAAACCTAAAGAATCGGATGATTTTATGTCGAGACTTTCTTCTGGCTAGCCATTAAGAAGCCAACGTTTCTATTGCAATCCAGCAACTTACTTTTATACAATCCCTAAAAGCTGCGTTGCCACTTCCGACAGATCCGTCGTACCTAAGAACCTCTTCTCTATTTTCACTGTCGTTGAGGTCTTCATCTGTATCCCAGGACAGAGGACAGCTCTATATCCGGCTGTACTGCCACTCCCCACCCCATGGATGTGCCCTCTGAGAGATCCTAACTGGAACAGTGGCAAGGTTTCTGTTTTCCCTTAGGTTGGATCAATGTCCGCGTGTAATACCGTAGGCAACGGAGTTAAACAACATTTTAAATAACAGAATTCTGTTATTCTCTGGACAGATAGGAAGATAGATAGTCAGAGAGAAAATATTAAGAATAAACTGTAAAAATTGATGGACATGAATAGAAAAGTACACAAAGAAATAAAGTCATATATGTTCACGTCATTTATTTTTAATGCGTGTTTGCTTCCTTTGCCTAAAGATTAAATAAAAAGTGTACAGTAAATTCAATTTTGTTTCCATAAAAAATTAAATTGTACATGTTTACTTTTAGTTTTATTTATATTGTTGTCCACGCTATTTACTGTAGACAGGACCAACAATTACACGCAATCGCGCCCTGTTCAATTGCAACGCAACAGTAGTTCGTTCGGGCGACAAATGTAAATAGAATATTTTGCATTGGCGTTTGAGCCTGGCGGCGAAGTACTGTCTGTTGAATTGGCAAATGTCATTTCACACATATAGATTGTCAATAAACATTCCCGTAACAGTGCTTAAATTTAACTGACAATTACGTATATGTACGTTTTAAAGTGTACAAAAGAATTTAAACGTATTAATAATGAGACACAATCCCGATAAACATGTTGAAATTTGTCTGAATATAATATTATTTTTATAATTGTTAAAGGGTTGTCACTCTAAAAATATTTGTAAAACGGATGTCACTTAATTAATTAAAACATAATTTTAGAAACAAGAATTTGGTAGTCCAGTTCAAGAGAGAAACAAACATAACTCATGTTATTACCCAAATGACAGACAGTCTAGTAAGAGATGACGAAACACATCCATTATATTTTAAGTTATAGGCATATTGACTTAATTTAAAATAACGGCAAAAACGAATCTTTCAAATTATTGGTCACATGGTGTTACAA
This sequence comes from Magicicada septendecula, assembly GCA_034769895.1. NCBI lineage: Eukaryota > Metazoa > Arthropoda > Insecta > Hemiptera > Cicadidae > Magicicada > Magicicada septendecula. The sequence continues at coordinate 431,429,245 of CM068371.1, forward strand.
AGTGTTTGTTTTAAAATATTCTGTTGCTGCGCACTAGAAGTGGAATAGTTATAGTTCTTATGTTACTGTCTACGCTGATGAAGCTCGAAAGACGGATAGGTATAAAATCCTCTGAAAATGGTGTAGGCTATCTTGATACACATAAAGTAAATGTATACTGTTACAAATGTTAATGATCTTTGTAAACACAATTTAGAGGAAATGTATCCTTCTTCTGCCTTAAAGCATTAGGCCTACGACCCGCTACGCCCTCTGACCTTGGTACAACTCACGTTCTACCACCGCTAGATAAAAATCAACCTTCTAATAACGACGTGCGAAGGTGAGCCGCACATGTGCGTGTGTGTGTGTGTGTGTGTGAAAGAAGATTATTCCTTCGTTAGCAGCAACTCGTAATACACAACTGAGAAAGTGATCTTTCATTTCAGTCACGTTGGAAAGGTTAGTCGACATTTTAGAACCCGCTAAAGTATAAGAAATTACAAAGTGCATAAGAATTATTGCTTAATAATGTATTCAGTATTTAACATTTTTATAATTTTCACACAACAGTGCTTATTTTTTTAATTTACAACTAAAGATTCACTGTTTCTTAATACTGATACGTTCTTCATTATTACTACAGAGAATACAATAGTATTGTATTATTACGTTATTGCTCGCATTATTATTCGGCTAGAAGCAAACAAATTTTAGTGTATACTCAAACGCATGAAATAGCGTGCGCGCGTGTGAGTATGTGTTTGTGATGTTAGTAATAATCTCAAGTAAGGCCTGCCAAGGAAGTTTTCTCTACTTACAACATACGATTTCCTGTACTCGGAACACTGCCATTGTGCGCTGTCGCTCTCAGAAGGCAGAGTCGGCGTCACCAATTTACTGTCCCTGACGATACGAATTTCCTTTCCATTTTCGCTGTTCATACGCCCTTTAATAAACTTTCCTTCTGCCTTTATGCAGTCCACGTTATTTTAATCAGCGTCCTTTCTGTATTTGCTTACCTTCGTATAACGTGCTCCCTTTCATCTTGTTGTGTCGTCTCACGGTTTTCAGTAATACATTTTGTGTTGCGTAAATGCTGCAAGACCTAAATTTATATTTCTAAATCTAATATACTTCTCGTATGCTTTTTAGCCTCCTTTACAATCAGGGTGACAGGTAAAATATGTAAATTGATTTTATTTAACTCAGAAATCTTCTCAGTGCACTAGCAAGTAAGCCTATATGGACAATTTAAGATTTTATAAAATTGACTCTTACACTATAACGGGTAAAGATTGTCTATCCGTTTTGTCTAATTTCTTACAGTCTTCTCCAGTGTAAGAATCACACTTTTCTGCTGAATAGGGCAATTTTTAGTAGTGTTATTCTGAAGTGATATACAAAGCTGTTTCGCGTACCAACATAAACCAACTTACAACGTATTAAAGGTATCGATGTGTCTGTTAAATAAGTTCTGTTATAGGTATTATGCGTATAGGTTTTCTTACATAGAAGAAACCACAGTAACTATTCTACTAACCACAGAAACAAAGGAAGTTGAAATTCTAATATCCTACCTAAATTAGAATTCAGTGGGAAAGAATTCAAGATTTCTGAAAGTTAATACTATCCAATTTAAGTAAATACATAAAGTTATAATTGCTATCTGTGTTAATGTTTTATTTAAATTTAATGCATGTAGTCCTAATTACTGTTAAGTACTGGATTACAATTTTTGAAGTATTAACACCTCCACTTGTTAACAAACTTTGTACTCAACTGCCACATCAATGTGGCATTTAGCCTTGCTTCTCCCTGATACATTTTTCAATGTCGGTTGCGTGCTTGGTCACTGCAACTATTATCGTTACTATTATCGCTCTACACTTTAGAATTTCTCATATTTTAAGAATTAATTTATATCTGTTTTACTTAACTGATTTTAACTCAACTACTGTGTCCACGAAAGCCTTTCCGCACGGCACGCTCGTCACCTGCGTGCGCAGGTCGCCAACCCCTATTCTTGTGTATAGTTTACCCAACTGTCCACCATATTCTGGATATTTAGACTTTACACTGGATATTTAGATTTCTACTTTTCACTCTGACACCTCCATCCCTTAATATATGATTCCTGAGTCATACACATTGGACAGAAGATGCTCTGCTCGAAACAAAAAGGTCTGTTGAAGTGAACAAAATTAGATCTTGCGCACGCACACACGACCCGAAAGAACACAAAAATACGTAGGTAAAAACAGCGGGCTATTGTACATTCTTCTGTCTCTAGCAGCTTCAAATCGTCTCACTAATTTAGTTGTTTTTTTTTTTTTTTTTTTTGTATCGGCCATCTAAGGATCACATGCAAATTTCAATTCTTTACTCTTCGTTCTTTTCTTTTTTCCAATATTCTTTCATCTTCTCACGGTGTCTCTTCTTCCTGTCTTCAGTCCACTTTGAACCTGCGATTTTCTCTCTCCTACTCAGGAATCCCTCTATTTTTAACAATTTTGCCAGAAAAACTTCTCTTTCAATTGCTTCTTCTGCGTGTATATTACTTTTTTCTAAATCCTTTTGGACTTCTATAATCCAAATTGATGTTAACTTCTTCCCCCCAAGATATTTGAAGATTTGCTTTTTCAACCTACTGTCGTCCATTCTATATAAATGTCCAAAAAATAACAGTCTTCTTTTTCTCATTGTTTCTGTTATATTTTCTATACTTTGACATATTTCATCATTACTTCTTAATTTCCAACCTTCTTAAGTTTTTCGTGGGCCTAATATTTTCCTAATATTATTCCGAATAATAATAGTATTTCCAATATTTCAAGTTTGTCTAAATTATAATTCAATGCTAGACATTCACGTGCATATAGGCATTCTGGCTTCACTACTGTACTATAATGCCTTATTTTCGCATTTTTAGATATGCACTTTTTATTGTAAATATCTTTAGTTTTACCATATGGCCTTTCCATCTTGTGAATCCTTTCCTCTATAGCTGATTTTTCCAAGCCATTCTCTTGAATTATCTCTCTTAGATACTTAAATTTTCGAAAACTCTCTATTCGACCAATATCCGTTACCAGGAATTTTGTCGCGTTTTTAATGTTTGTAAGAAATTTGTTTTTTTTCTGCAGAAATTCTTAAGCCTGTTCTCCTGACTATGTCCTCTAAAGAGTTAACTTGTGTTACTGCAGACGTCAGATGTTCAGAAAGTATAGTAAAAGTCATCTGCAAATACCAAATAGTTTATTTCAATACGTTACTTCTTCCCAACATGATTGGTGATCTTTTGCATTCCGTTAATGTTTGATTCCTAATTCTCACTACTTTCTCCAGGACAGAGTTAAAAAGAATTGGGGATAAACCATCACCCTGTCTTACATCTGTATTTATTTTGAATGGTTGAGATATTTCTCCCATGAATTTTATTTTCGAGACTGTATCCGTAAGGGTTACTAATTTAGTTTATTATACAGTAAAATCCTTTAAGCTTAGTAATTTACAGTTTTGTTGTGCCAAGTAATTAAACAAGAAACTAGACGCCACATTAAAAGAACTGTCTGTCTCCTCGCTCCTAGTCTACTGTGTCGCATATCAAATTAATTCACAGGACATTGTAAACTAGACCAAGTGCTGGAGGCTATGTAAATGTCAACGGTAGTATAAGCATTTCCATGGCTGTACTGGACATTCCTCTGATTCTGCTAGGGTTAAACAGGGGAGAGCTACACATCCCCAGCAGCTATCTCTCCCATCCTGTGTTTGTAACAGGATCGCCTTTGCCTGTATCTCCAGCTGATTTACACAGCTATTACTGTCTCCATTTCAGTTATGTATTCAGAATACTGTACTGTTATGCCACAGTAAATATTTTAAGAAATAGTCATGATGTACACAGTTGTTTAGCAGAATAAGACAACTAAATAAAATGTCTTTTACGTGAAAACAAATAAATATTGTGTAAAGTAAGATGTTTTAAATATTTAACATAACTTATTTATTCTGAATCTACGTTAATTCACTTACTTCCTTAAGTTTTACCAAATATGTAACCTGCTATTACATACATTTAAACCTATATAATGGTAGGTATTTCATTTATATATTACTTACTTATGGTTTTCAGGGGAAGGAAGTTCTGACTTTCAGTAAATTAGTAAATAACTGATATTAACATAAATATAAATCACAACAGTTATTCCGGTTTTTTCAATTTTTAAAAGTTTTAAGTTATTTTTAAATAAGTATAGAATTCATTAATTAAGGAACTGGTAAAACTTCAGAATGATATATCGTACAATATAATTGCCTAGAAGTGCGCATTACGAGTTAGCAAAATATAGTCACTACATCAAACAAACATATCATAATATGAGAAAAAGATATATTTTTATATTGAAGTTGACAATCTTTCCACGTAAGTTTTCTTTTTTGGAGGATATCAGGATTAAAGTCCATGAAGGTTGGCGTCAACAGCGAAGCTTTGCTTCAGCGTTTTTAATGCTTAACATCTTGTTACACTCCTCCACTTGGTGAAATATTCGAAGACCATTTTTTCAATACAATATACAGGATATTATGTTCTTTGTGTTAATAATAACAGTAACAGTACTGTGTATAAAAATTTTTTTAATAATTCTTTTTATTTTATATTCTTGTAAAAAATTAGTTTTGGAATGTTATAAAATTGCCAGTATTTATGTAGAAAAATTAAATTCAAACACTTCTCCGAACGCCGATGAAGACCACAACGAATATTATGAAAACATCATTATATTTAATTGGCACATTGAATTTATTTTATTAAGTATACGCGAGTCTTTCTGTGTGCGTGTGCCGATACAGCGAATTCTTTATATTTTTTTTAAGTTTACATTAATAATTTTATTTTTGACTCCACACACTTTTCTGTCTTTCTGCCGGTGATTCGATTTAAGGCTCTTATAAGTAGTCTATAATAGTTTGGAAGTTTTACATATGCGGCAGTACCGTGTTTTAAACATTTAACCTGGATTCGTGTTTTTACGTGTCGTGGTTGAGACGGACAATTACATGGGTTCAATTCAGTTGCTGTGGTCGAGGTGGACACTTTAATAAACAAAACAAGACCAGTAGTTGTCACTCAACTGCAGCTTCCTCACGCACTTTGTACAGACTTGGAACTATCAATACACTTTCATTTTGAAACTTAAAACTCGCCCATCAAAGATATCGGTGGTTTAGATTTTTGGTTGCATTATATTTGGTTGGTTTAGATCAAAGATATCGGTTGCATTACATTTTCTATTTCTGAATACTGTACTCTTAAAATATTTTTTTCTGTGTTGTGTTGTTACTACATTTTTTCAGTTATGCCTAACGTATTTGGCACATTTTTTGTATTTTATCCATATTTTTCATTAACCATTTTTTCATAAATATTATTACATTACAAAAAGCAGCCTCATTAAAAAGAAGTGAGTACCTTATTAAACAAATGGAAGAAAACAGCTAAGAAAGGATAAAATGAGCATAATGACAATTTTTAGTATATAGCACTGTAATGACCGACCATTAACAGACAAGACGATGACAATGACCCCACCCAAGTGATTGGCCGAGTGACCAAATAAATATAGATAACGTTATGATAAACATGTCATACAATTAATAGTAACTAAAAAATAAATGATTAAACTTGAAGGTACAAAACCACAAGTAAGATATGATGTAATTTAATGTAAGAATAAGTAAGAAGTAAAGGTAGAGTGAATATTAATGAGTCGTAGGGTGAATAAAATGAACAGTAAACACAAACATTAATACACAAGTGTATAAAGAGTAAACAGTGATCGTATAATAATCACAACATAAGATAAAACAGAACCAAGAGTGCATGAAGTAGGTAGGGAGTGAGTGAAAAACAATAAGTGAGCAACATTAAATGACAATTAGTGATGGTCATAGTAACCAATATAGTGAATAATAATTAATGCATCTTGCTGAACGAAAATAAGATGTCATGTTTAAATATTAAATAATAATTTTATATTATAAAGAAATGTTAGTTATAAGATGTTAATTTATAAAAGTTATAGTCCTGAAAGGATGACGGATAGGATTAAAGGTATAATCAAAACCTAAACAGTTATATATTCTAAAAGAATATTAGACAGCAAAAGATGTATGCTAAGTTATTAAAGTTATGTTATAAAAGAACAGTAGAATGTAGTATGAGTGTCATAAAACACTAAAAACTTTATATTTTATAAGAATTTTAGCTATAAGATATGTTATGTTGAATTATAAAAATAATACTCAAGGCAATAGTAATATGTATTGGAAGGATGGTAAAATCCTAAAATGTTGAATGTTAATTTATCAGACCTAGGTTTAAAAGATAATAATCTGTTTAAAAAGGACCAATAGTCATAAAACAATATGCATAAATTCATTCTAATTGTATATAAACTAAACAAATTCAATAAGAACATAGGAAAAAGGACAAAACTAAATTATAATAGCTATCAACCATTGTAGGCCAGTGTAGGCCTAGAAAAAAATGAAATAATGGTAAATTGTAATAAAATAACAACATTAAGTGAGGGGAAAGGTTAGGCAAACATAATATATTTGAATAGGGAACTTTAAAAACACAAAGAACGTTCAAAAACACAATTGTAAACTAAATAACTATAAAAAAAAATTGTCAGAATACTAAATCAGCAAATACTGAATAGAACCTAGTCATGTTTGATTTCAAAATAATCTATAACAGAAATTCTGTTCAATAGTGCTAATAACATGAGTATTAATAGTACTATAAGCAAATTATCTGAATTAGAAAATATTTGATCATTTTGTGTAAAAATTATAAGCTATGTCAATGGGCTCAAAATTTCTCAACCAATGAGAAGGGTAGGCTTGAAGCCTAGAACCAATAAACCGTTACAAATATTTTAACAGTACATTATTAGCTTCAGAAGAGAGCAGATGAAAAATAATTGCAGTTCCAATTAATTCAATAAAAGTATAACTTAAATGGACTAACAACATTATAAAGGATTAAAATGAACACCAAGATTGGCCGAACATATTAACCAGATCAAATTAAACAAAATTTATGAAATACAAAAGAAAAAAATAAACTAATAAATTCAAGAAAAAAGAAAGAAAAGAAGGAAGCCACAACCATAAACCCTACATGAAAATAAAATATCAGATGAACAGGAAAACGTAAAGTATAACTGAGTTAATTAATAAAAAATCGAAACACTTATTTCACTACACTGTGACGCTGTTGCACTAAATAATAAACTTGGTTCAGACACTCATCCACTGAATAACATTTAATAATTAACTTATATTTTTTTAAACTGTTCAAGTAGGATAATAACACTATTTGGAAACAGAAAACATTATTTCGAAAGATAAAAACTTAACCTCTATTCACGAGTTGAACTAACACTTACTTTAGATACCAAGAGTATAATTATAAAGAAAATATATAACATTTAATTGAGTTTTATGTGAAGTACAAACTTTCTCGAATCATTTTGTTAACTTTTGCTGTAATCCAAAGTACTTTGACTGAATAACCATTGTAAAATTAATTTCGACAAACGATGAATGTTGTTTTGTCAGGCGACCCAACATAGCCAACCGCTGAGTTAGAAATCAATCAGAGCTGGAGCACAAATTTACATTTTATAATAATTTCTTGTATTAAAAGATAAAAAGGCAGAACCGCTATCCAATAAACCAGTACTGAGAATTAATACCTGTTTATTGTTTCATTTGATAATATTGATGTATTAATATCTTTAATATAGCACAGGTGGAAATTTTTTACCAAAAATAAAGGTTGGTAACACTGCCGTTCAAGAGCGAATTTCGAATTCAACTAAGACATCGCGGTAAGTTATACTGTTTCCTTAAAGAAGAAACACATTGTGAAGAGAAACATTTAATTGTTTTTAGTATAAACAATTTGGTGCCTAAATCGGGAAAACAAAGCTTAATTTATATCAGGTAAGAAGGAAGAAGACGGTGTTGAGGCGGGTACTGGTAAGTTCACGAGAGCTAAGGTTAGCGGGAAAATATACGAAATTTTGGACATTAGAAAATAACGCAGGCGGAGTCGAATTAATAGAGTGCGACTCGAGAGGTCGTTATAAATTGACGCAACCAACGTGTGGCGGGTAAACCATACGACTTCGGTTTATTATAAATTGGCACACAAACGTGGGGCGTTAAGGAAAATAATTAACCACAATAAAAAATTATAAACAGATAAATCTCGTTTATTATAAATTGGCACAGCAACTTGGGGCTTTTTCGGGAGACATTAGGTTTATTATAATATTTTTTATAAATATAACTTGTTTATTTGGCTAATAGCTATCAGACACTTCTTCATCAAAATAAGATGCTGACGTCATCAAAAACGTTCATTATATTATTAATTCTCCCGTCTTGTCTAAATCTTTTTTGTTTCTACTTTGGCTCTCCGTGATCCTTTGCAATCAGTTGGGAAGAAACATTTTGCGCTTCCTCTTTCACCATTTTAATCGTCAGGAAAACATAAAGGTGATGTCTCCCTGTAATGCGGTTCAACTTTAAGTTCTAACTCACAATCACGTTATTAGTTGCTTGTTGCTGTCCATGAACATTCCACTCAGTAGGAACTTTTTGGGGTTGTCCGTCCATTGCTGAACAAAGTAAACCGTGAAGGTAATTGATTTTTTTATTTTTGGGAAAAATTTCTATGCTCAGGGGACATCCATATTGTACTTTTTAAATTGACAAATATGCCAAAGTGAGAAGACATGTCTTTTCTTTCTTGTATTCGGTAGTCAGTCAATTCTTTTGTATTTGTTTCAAAAGAGATTGATTAGAATGAAAGTTGCAGCAGTATTCTGAAGCCCACGCACGGGCCGAATGGACGTGCGGCAGTAGCCAGGGCGACAGCTGAAGTACATTTGCAGGATTCACTTAATAATTTGGAAACCAACAAAGATAGAACATTGCCAGTTAAATCAAAATTCAACTTAAATCTTTCTGTATAATTCACTTGCTTAATGTAGGAATTAATTCACTTGCTTGTCTGTCTTTAATAGGAAGAAAGTTTCTCCCAGGCTACTTTTTATGCCTCACGGCAGAAAAATTTTTAATTTTGATATACAATTTTATTTTTTATTTTGTTATTACAATGATATTATTAAATTTTAATAACATATACATCGTGTACGTGATCTGGACTACAAATACAAAAAAACGTATTGTTAAGGAGCAAGAACACCTTGCGTAAAGACAGTTTATATTTTAATACGTCCTAAATCGAGTGTGCAATGGTTTTAATAGTTTTTTTTTATTTTTATCGACTCAGTTTTTACGCTAAATTTATTTAAAATATACCAAAATATGAAGAATTAAAATACTATTATTACTGTTTACATTTGTAGACTGATCTAATACTTCATTTCTTCGGTCGAGGTTTTCAAGTTGCGTAGTAGTAGCAAACTTAAAACCCATAGGCGCAATGTTTTTCCCTCTCTCGCCCACTGTTTCATCCGACTGTGGAACCAAGAATAGATTAATGTGTAAAATATTTTAACTTCATAAATTGTTGTACATTAATTGTCTGTTTAAATTATTGAGCTGACTATATAACCACTTCACGTTTTTCTCACTTCTCTCTCACACACTCTCTCTCTCTCATTTGTGCATGCGCGCGCATGCGCGTATGTATTAAACAGATACCTTCAAAGTCTGAAGGGAACAAAGGAAAAATCTATAATTTTATTTATTAAAGTATACTAGAAAATAACCATATATTTTCAGATAATCTCTTTCATCTAGAAATGTCCTTACAGTTTTTTTTGTTTGACAGTTTCTGTACTTTTGTTTCATTACTCTGTCAATATAGTATTCCAAATGACATCAGTGTTTACTACACTCAGTTTTAACATCCCGGGTATTATGCTTTTATAAATTCTATATGTACACACTACGACAATTCCAACAGTAATATTTACAGGAATCGCACTGCCAGTCGGGCATGGTCGTGATACAATTCATACCTATTACAATCGTCAGCTCCAAGCATTATCCTAGTATTCAGCTTTTTATTACTCCAAGTATTTTTCTGAGTTTAAATTTCTATAATATGAATTGTCCTGGTAGCTGAAACCACGCTGTAATTTATGGTGCTATAGTAGACGGATCTGACGTTATATAGATTTCAGTAATAATAGGTACCAAAATTATTCACAAGTAGTAGAAAACGTATTGAGTCTATGATAGGAGTAATATATAATGACTTCCATTAGGAATGTCAAAAAATATATGACACCTTGCGCGCGCGCGCGCGCGTGTGTGTGTGTGTGTGTGTGTGTGTTCTGTTTGTATTTCAATATCGAGGAAATTTTGAAATATTAAAATATACCTAGTTTGGTTACTGTACTGTCTCCTTTTATGTGGAAAGAAATACAAAACTAAAAAACACCATCCCCTTGATTGTTGTAAGGGTAAACTCTGGTTACATAAAACAAGAGAGTACAGACGAGACAACAAAGGTAAAGCAAACTGAAACTGTAGACGAGTAAGAAAGAAGTTTCCTTTACTTTAATATCCGTAATTCAATCTGTAAGAGCGCAAATTGAGTTTAAAAGTTTAAATTATATTTGTTGCATACTACTCGAATGCAAGGAGTTAGTCCCACAAACTTCTTGTTTGTTTTTAGAAACTTATTTACATGTAAATTTAAAACTGACGGTTCTTTCTTTCCAATCAGATGTCACAAGCTTTTACTGGGTTTACTGTAATTTTTTTTTAATTTGAAGTTCTCATAATAGGTGTTGATAATTTATTACATTGATGTTTATCACAAGGGCAGATTTTTTTGACGTAACTAAATTCCATTTTTGTTAACAATACTATTCCAGTCTTTTCTGGGACTCGACAGCACACCGTTACATAGTTGTTCATTTTTTAATTCTCTTGTTTGATGTTTAGTTTTACAATTTTTTTATAACAAAACAGTTTCTTCTCTAGTTTCTCATCCTTTAAGTCATCACTGCTTAATATTTCATATTGGTATTCTGATTGGATCCTTTCTGTTTTTTCGCTTCCAAGCCGAATCAATTCCTCTTCGTTTGACTCAGTCATTAACGTGAAATCCATCCGTGGAAAAATACACATTGTGTCTTTTGGGTATTGTCAAATTAAAAACGATACTCATTACGTAAGGCAAAGTACCTATTATTACATTCCTTACTATTATTACAAAAAAAAATATTTAAACTAGTAAACGTATTTACACGCTACTTCAAATACATTTTAGAGTAAACGTTGAAAATTGCCACTTTGTTCATCAATACAAGCTTGTATTCCCCTTTCCCTTACCTAACAACCTTCCTAAACGTAGCTCTTTTAGTTATTGCTATTATTGGAGTAATGTTTCTGAAGAGTCTGGAGATAATTGAGATATATACGACCCGAAAAAATAGTCCACTGAAGAGAGCTGACATTTTTTCACTAACTGTGGCTGAAATTCTATTACAATTTTTAAAAATTTGAAATATGTGCCAGTCTTATTAAAACCTTTAATATCTCTCTAACGCTAAAATAAAATGCATACAAATTTTGATAGATCTCTCCACTGATTTTCTTTTAAAAAAATCATCATTTTCACAAAACGACATAGGCAAGGCGCTGCCCGTTCCGCCTTCAAAAATCATCCAGCCATCTCCTTGGTTTACCAACACACCTGTGTCCTATAGATTTGTATTTCCATACTGTTTGTCTAGGCTGGAAACTGAAATTCTTTCGAAGTGTCCTTTCTACCGTTGTTTGTAATCTTTTAATTTTTCATTCAAGTTAAAAACGTGTAACTCTAGTTTTACAGCCTTATTTCTTATTCGGTCTTTAGAAAGCCTTTTAACTCCTCTCAAGAATGCCATATCCGTGGCCTGTATTTTACTGTCTTGTTTTTTTGGTTGTTATCCATAATTTACAATCATAGGACAGTACAAGGAATGGCATAACTTTGCAAAACTTTAATTTTGTATCTTGACGTATCTTGTTTCTAAAAATACGGTTGATTGTTCCACAGATTTTCTGGAACTTACCTAACTTAACCTAGATATCATAATTTTTATCATAGCCAATATCATTTCCTAAATAATTAATGTGGCTTACCTGTTCTATAATTATATAATTGGCTCCTTACCGCAACTAGCGGCTGGCGGCGCGTTGTACTAGCCATACAACAGCCACACTAAACACAAAAGCCCCGCGGTATGCCTTGGTTCTTAACGGACTGTTGAGCATAGGTTTATTTATTTATTATTGGCTCCTTACCTCAAAATGCCATTACCTTTGTTATTATAGCGGAGATTTTCATAGTGTTTGCAAATCTGATGAAGCTTAAAACAGATTTTTGCAAATTAGATTCTGTATTTTGAAGTACAAGCAAGTCGTCCGTAGTCAACAGCACATTCAAATATCTGTCTCGTGATAACTTAATACCGTTCACTATGTTTCCGTTTCCTTACCAGAACGTTAATATAAATGTAGTATAAATATAGAACCAATAATCCGTTGTCTGGAAACAGTACACCATATTCTAGACATTATACGCGTAACATTTTATTTTTTCCCAAAACCGGTTGCAAAAATATTGAAAAAATATTACTGACGCCCTCAAATACGGTAAAAAATACAGAAAACACATCAACAGGTTAAAAAATACTAATAGAAATATGAGTGCTACCAACCTTTTAGAATAAATTATTGTAAAATAAAACATAAATCATATCATATGCGTGTCGAACACCACATATATATTACTAACATATATGTACATTCACTCGTAAATTGTGTACATTTAAATTCTTTCAATCAAGTAATGTCAGACGCAGGTAAGCTTATGTTTGCAGCGCGCATTTATTGCAAGCAGCCTGGGCATGTCTTACATAAACACATCCGTATGTGAGTCTCAGGACAATAAATATTCGGTTATTTAAACTCCGTCTACACGAAGGCGGCACAAGGGTAAAATTAACCCTTTTCCTTTAATTATAGCGTACATGGGTAAACTAGTTATCACACTGAATGCCGCATAAAGTAGGCCGAAGTTTATTACGTGCCTAATTGTGCATCTGGGAGAACAGTATATGTGACTTCTGGGCGAGAGCGATCCGCGCCTCAACTGACGCGTTAAACGATACGGAAAACAGTTTGCAACTCCCATAAACGAACAAACATTCTGTGTGCGCGCTACTGTATTTTTTCAAATGTACACAGGAGAGTTGAGGAAGCTCTACTTTAGAAATACGTAGGAACTACAGCACTAAGTAGCTAGATATAAGCGTAACTATCAAGACTTTAAAAAATATATAATCAGAAAAACAATAGTTTGTCAAAAATTGTGAGAACTGTATAATATTGCGGCTAATAGGAAACGAGGCTATTGTGTTAAAGCATCGTAATATTATGGCTATTGTATTAAAGCATTGTAATATTGTGGTTATTGTATTAAAGCATACCATCTAGTAGAACACTGACTAAATAAATTATTCTGTTTTTATTGTGAAAATATTGCGAGTTTTATTAAGTTAGTTGAAAACTGTCAATGATTTTCGAGTGACAAAAATTTGAAACAAGGGAGCTCTGACTCTTGAAATATACTTAATAAGATACTTAATCAAAGTGATGGCATTGTGTGGACGTTACCCAGTGCGGATAAAAGTAGTAGTTACGATTACGATATTCCTGTTACCTTTCTTACTCTTTCCGGCAGCTACGTTTATCGGACTTTGTTATTAATTACCATGACGTCAAGTTCAATTTGGTTGGTAGCCTATTAGTAACCTTGTAAGAATATTCATGTTTTTTATAAAATGTATTCTCGACCAAAATAAATACCAGAGTAAAAGAAATATAAAGAGCAGGGTATAGTAGAGTGTTTTTAATTGTTTTACTATATGTCTGGACAATATTTAACCAATTTAATAAACTTTTAAAAGATTGATTGCTAAGTGATGAACGGATGTCTTCCTAATGAGATGCATTGGTAGGTGGCATGTAGGCGATTTTATCAATTTCATCACTTAGGCAGCCCGCTTATCTACCCATAACAATCACAGTCGCCGCACTAACTAAGAAACTAATGGAGACACCCAACTTGTAGTTATAGCCGCTACCCACTAGTCTAGCAAACAGCTCAATAATGTAGTACTACAAACACTTTCTGTAGCAAATCAACGAAAGACGATATACTAAAATACTACAGTGCTGCAAAATCAAAACAAATTAATCAGTAAATGCACATCAGTATCTCTACAGCGACACGTATATTTAAAGTATATCATTACTTTCAAAATAAGAATTTTAAGAATATTATGACGAAAACCGAAGAATGTAGACTAATGATTTAGGTTCAAGCATAAATTATATGAACTCTACGAACAGACGTAAACCCAATGTAACAGACAGACACTGAGGTAGCCAGCACACTGTCGTCTGCCTTCCCTAAGCCCGGGGTGAGAAAGGAAGTTTGCACAATCTTTGTAGAAAGGTTATAACGGTTTCCAAGTACTTGCAACTTAGCATACTTATCAGACAGCCCAGCAAACTGTATTGTGCGGGCGTCAGAAAGATGTGTTTCAGAAAATAATAGTCAATGATGCCCGATATGGCTTCCATTCTACTTCAGGAGCGCATACTCCAACCTCACTCAGGCTGAGTTCACAAACTGAATCTCACAAAGCTTCTTTCTTGCACAACAGGTTTTTTAATCACTGAACCTTCGGAAACCTTTTTCTTACAACGTGTGTTGAGAAAAATAACGTTTTGTGAATACGTATGTGCATACCTACCTATACATTATTAATACCGTGGTCTGTGCTGTAGCCTAAATGCCTATCGTTACTCTGTAATTCTGAATATATATATCTTCTATCACAGATAAATGAATCTTTAATTTAATTAAATACCTAATTTTAGTAGGATAACATATATTTTTAGTTTTTGTTGTTTATTATTATTAACAATTGGCAAGAATCAATGTATCTAAGAAACCAATGGCTTCTGACACGCAAACCTCTCTACAAGATTTCTTTTCCTAGTTACATTTATTTTAGAGTGCCATTATTTAGTTTTAATTTATAACTCGTAAAAATCTGTAAAAAGAGAACACTTAAATTAAGTGTCTATGTACAACGTAGAGTTGTCGAAACTGTAACAAAATGATTTCGATTCCATAGTGACTTTGCTGATACTGTTACATTTGTTAGCCAACTCTTTCTCTCTGCAAACTAATTTCAACATTGTTGAATTTATTTTATTCGTTGCCTATTGTACATAACGTCGTTAAACAATCTCAGGAAACAACAGGCTAAACACGATAAAACCAAATTCAAACGAGATACAAATTTAATGGAGGAGCAAATACAATAAGTTTCTTAATTTATGTAGCTCTCCATCAGATAAATGTACTGGCCGATTGACTTGTAACGTAATCTTGAACGTTGCATTCATTTCGAAAGTTATTTAGCGTTGTCTGGGACTGAAAGTAAATAAATTTATTTATGTTTTGTCAGAAACTTTTTCTGAATCTTTGCCAACTCCTACGTCCCCACTTCTGACCACGTTCATGACACAATCAGTACACTGTGTTTATGTTCAGAAAGCCATTTTGTATTTCCAATCATTATTGCTTGTTAGTTCTAAACCCTAACTTATCTATGACGGACAGCGTACCGTCAAATAGAGCTTGATGACACACGCTGTACAAATATTTTATAAAACTACAAAATTCTATAAAAATTAAAAATTATGACAGCCGAAAAATTTCGAGTATGTATTGGCTTAGATCAAGGACTTTATACTAGCCAAAAACATTCAGAAATTTTCTAGAACACAAATTTAAAAATTGGGGAAGATGGGAATAAAAATCAGAAACGGCAGTTTTGTTATCAGGTAAAAAGTCACGTCAGACTTAAAAGGCATGTAAGATATTAGGTATATTTTGTAAGCTTTATTTTAAGTGAAAACTAACTTTGAAAAAGCCAAAGTTATAGACTTATGACACAGAAGATTACTTTGAAATTGATAATGAGCTAACCCCGTGCTAGAATGATACTCTTTTGAGAATCTGGGTTCCGATCGAGAGCTCGATCATAATGAAATCAACGACAGGATTGCAAGAGAAGGATCATTTTGTTCTACATGTTCCTTTCTTCTTCTGTATTCAAGTCTCTTACACATAATGTTTATAAATGCCTTTACCTAATTTTTAGCATTTATCCTCTATGTCACTGAAATAGTTTGAGGCTGGATGATAGGAAGATAAGAACGAATAGGTGTTTTAGAAGGCCAAGATTACAGCACGTGTAAAACCTATAAGTGCTACATTGACCTTATTTGTAATGTTAATTTCTATATAGCGAAAGATTTCTTTTATTTTCTTTATTGTTTCTGCTGACATTACATACCGCTACAGTAGGTGTTTGTTGTTTACTTTCGGAAATATGACACTTTCTATGTTAAGAATTTATCTTAGTGTGCTAGAATAAAAATACCACAGAATGGTATTAGAATAATAGAAGAGTTTGTTAGTGTTTAATCGCTTCAAGTTTACACGAACAAAACGTTTAGTTGAACCAGAACTGTACACTTAGGTGCAGGATCGTGTACAGCGCACGTGGAGTTCGCACGCTTTACGTCTGCTGTAATTCTCTATACGATGCAAAACTAGAACAAGTGCTTCAGGCCGTGTGAACTTAACGGTGTCAAGGGGAACAACAATTACCACGATAACACTATAAATGTTGCGGCGGTACGAGAGATAGCTACACGTCCCCCGAGCAAAATACGTGATACAAACCCTTCTTTGTTGCGTGAAAGGGGATGTTTTCTACCCGTAAACTCTGCTCCGGTACCGTAGTTGTCGGCGTCACTGGTACAATAAATATTCCTTGTTATACTGGTTATTGTAAAATGCTTTAAAATAACGACATGGTCACGACATGGGTTATACTTTAACCTTTTGTAAATATTTAACACATACTAAGCATACATTTAAATACATTTTTTAACTACACTTATTTCTCTTAACATATCATTAGCCTACTTGTAATACTAGTTTTCTTGAGAGATGGGCGTACAAACTAACCCTCGAAACAAGTGCGCAATTAAGCAATTAAGTGCGACTACAAGTAGTGTGCTTATTAATCAACATTCGTAATTTTGGTATGCATCAGTAACAATATGTTAATGAAGTGTTAATATGCGTCTTCATGTGTTAATATACGATACGTTAATATAGGCCTAAATAAAAAAAAAATAATTAATGATTATTATTTATTGAACTGAAACTTCTTTCAAATCATTGTGTTTCACGAAACTCGATTTAAATTTCCCTCGTGACGAGCGTGTCACAGAACTGACGCCTAACGTAATTACGGTAGTAGGGAAACCTCAGGCGTTCTACTTTAGTAACAAGTATAATAATGGGTCCCGTGTGTACCACCGAAGCAGCTTAGGAGTCAGGCAGGATAGGCCGCCTTATGCGAGCCGTACGGCAGACAAGGTTTCAGCCGCCCATTATTATCCCCAGGATGTTATCCCAGGTACTCATTTTCAACAGGCTGAGTCGACCTGGGGGCTGAAAAACGCACCTTGATTTTATGGTGCGGGCCCGGGAATTAGTAATAATAATTACTACTAAGTACCGGTATTAAAAATTAGAAATAAAAATAAAAAAGTTTAATGAATTAAAAACGTTATTTGATAATGAAGAATTCATTCATGGGATGTTAAAAAAAATATTTGAAACACAATCGAACGTTAAATAAGAAGCCAAAACTAGGTACAAATATGTGATCTAATTGGAAATATGCCTTCATGTTAATATAAAAGCAGAGGCAATATGACTAAGGAACAACAACGTAAAGACAGCTAAAAGTTTTTAGTGTGACCGCAGACTTCGTTATTTAGTAGAGTTTACGTAAAACTGATCAATAATTAAACGAGAAACTAACGCTTCATTAACATAAAGTACAAACGACAATTGTAGGCCTATTTAAAAAGGTCGCGAAACGATCTTGTTTATCCGATACGTCAGATGTTTCGATGTTCCGTACAGAAAGTGCTTGTGTCGATAAGCGATATAGGCCTATATAAACAGTACCTTCGTTGAAAAACTATACGCTCAGTTCAAGTACGTGTCAAAATTTCAAATCATACTGTAGGCCTATATGCTGTCGATACTAGAATTCAAGAATTCCAAGACTCCTGCGGAACGAGACCGCGAATTCAGTTCGCGAAAGAACTTTTAAATGAACAAAATGTGCAAGACAACGTGAAAAAATGAAAACCAGGACATGACAATCACCAGAGTATAGAATATGAAAGATGTCACCGAATTAAGTACAGATACAATTATGTCTCTCTTATATGAACGGCGACTTCGGCGTTTTAAATTTTACAAACTAATTTTACTATTTCAATTGCACGTTCTACCTATAAAATAGCTTCTAATTATGATAAAACAAATCCAGTAAAAGTCGTAATGCTGGCAAACAAAAAAAGTTTCACCTCGGACGTGAGGATTCTGTGAAGTATTACACACTTTTTTTATTATGTTAGTTTGTATATTATTATACAGTGAATCCTTGCTTTATTTCATTAAGATTTCTAACCACAAACAGAATTATTACTGTTGCACACCACTATAGAAAATTATTCCGATTAGCGCTTTCAAGCTTCTCAGCTCATCGTCAGATCGGCATTAACAAGAAGAAAGTAAAAACCAAACCCTTCACACCCCCACCCATCCCCCCTGGCCACACACAACAAACTATAATTCAAATGGCCCTTCCCTACCTCCGATCCTGTCACCCCCGTCTGTACAGTTACATATTTTTCTAGCACATTCCTTGTGTTTATGTGTGTGTGTTCATTAAACTTCTGATAATTAAGATTTCTGTTTTGGGACACTTATATCTGTAACAAAGAGTGACCTATAATACGCATGCATCAGCTTCTGTGGATTCTTCATGTAATTTCCTTACGGAACGTAGATAAGAAGTATTTTTGTTATTTTCAGCAATTGGAAGTGGCATGAAGGTAGGAGCCAGTGCACCAATATTGTTATATGACATAACGCAAAGCACGTACCCTCAAACCGTGAGGTGTCTGCTATGAGTGTAGACGACATATTAGCACTTAATAATTGCCAGGCGTGACACGCAGTCTTTGCATTAATAGACGCCGGCGTGTGAGTTAGTAGAGACAGATTTTGCTATTGCTAGCTAGTTGTATTACACTGAGCGTACCTATCTATATGTAAATTTGCACTCCTTGTCAAAAGCTTCGAGACAGCCTACCACCGAGAGTACTATCAGATCTACTTAAATTAACAAAAATTATGAATGAAATTTTTAAAAATAATAGTTCTAGACAAATATTTACTTTGAAGATATTGCTATAAAAGAGAACAGAAAGCAATCTAAACATAATACCAGTCCCAACTCCTCTGCATCGTCCTACTACAAGCTCTAACCTCAACCTGAATGCAGATAATAAATAAAAATAAAACACCTCTCCCGTTGATGCACACTCCAATCTTAAAACCTAAAAACCTGTCCCCCGCCGCTTCCATGACGCCACTACGACGCTTCATTCCATCTTTACCGTCACTAGCTGCACGACCCTGGCTATCTAGTTTATAAGTTTCGCACTAAACACCTCCCCCACACCCTTTCCTAGATGCTGTTCACACTATTACAATAACACCCTCTCTACGCTGGTACCACATCGACCGGCTCTCCTCATCGACCGGTCACCGCTGGCGTGCGATCCTTTCCCACTCAACTATACCCACACGGCTGAAGGGAGCTTGCTCCAGAACAGCCCGAGACGTCCTAATCGGGCCTCTCAAATATCACGAAAAAATCTAAACATCACATGACCTTGAAACTCAATCCCGATTCATACATAATATACGTAAACTGTACAAAACTTGAAATCTTTTTATTAAAATTTATAAAACTGAAATCTAGTAGTAAGTCTTATCTTCTACAATGTGTCCCCCTGCGCATTCCAGCATAACTCACAACTTTGTTACCATTTCTGCAAACAGTCCTGCTAAGCTTATTTCGGGTTCTCACCTAGGGCCGATTTCGAAGTTTCCTTAAGATGTCCAGTAGTTTTACTTTCAAAGTGCGTTTCAGTTTTGAAAAATAACGAAGTCTAGCGAGCTCAGTTCAAGTGATTAAGGTGGTTAACGAAGCAGGTTATGTTAGTTTCGGCCAAAACGTCACGAATCGTTAGCAATGCGTGACCTAGCGGGTTGTCGTAATGGACGAATCAGGCGTTATTTCTCTACAACTTAGGCCTTTTTGACCGGATGTTTTCTCTCAGTAGTACACTCTTGCAGACAATACCATCATTTCATAGTTTGTTCCTGAGATAAAAATGTATGATGCACAACACTACTGATACAAAATCAATAACTTTCACGTTCAACTTGATCTGCCATGTCTTATTTCTCTCGGTAAGTCTTCCAACCCATTGTCAAGACTTCAGTTTAGTTTCTACATTGAATCCATACATGATTAGTTTTTACCAGTATTAAGTCCATAATACATT
The DNA here is from genome assembly GCA_034769895.1 of Magicicada septendecula. Classification (NCBI taxonomy): domain Eukaryota; kingdom Metazoa; phylum Arthropoda; class Insecta; order Hemiptera; family Cicadidae; genus Magicicada; species Magicicada septendecula. The sequence goes on from CM068371.1 coordinate 431,449,873, forward strand.
GAATCTCTTGTTTAATTTTTATATAATATATTCAACTTCGTTAGCGGGATCCAAAAATGCTCAAGAGACGGCAACACGATTGTCTCACTCTGATCCTGCGTCACAAATCGTGGAACAATCTTTGTAAACCTTCGTTGTTTTTATTTTGATAATTTGATGACATCAACCTAGCGGTTCTTATGGTATGTTTGCTTGATGCATATAAAATTCTGTAACTTTTAGAACAGAATTGTATTTATGCCTTGATTAGCAAACATTGTCACCGTTGAAAGAAAATGACCTTGATACACTCAGTAGAGTTCTAGAGTAATGAAACTAAATAAAGACTAAACAATCTTTAAATAAAAAAAAATATTGTAAAACCTGGTACATGTCTCCTCCCTTGTATTAATTTACGTGTTAGAGGAGCATTAACAACGTAAAAAGAAGAGGTTTGCAGGCATGAAGACAGCTGTTGCTGTTGTTAGCCTACCTTACTGTTTGTCTATGCTAATTTGTAAATACCTAAACATGAAACCAAAAGATACTGACCAGACTGCCAGCATACAGACTAAAGATGCTGGCCTGACCTAAAAACGTTTAAAAATAAAGGTGACAACTATAATTTAAAAATTTGAAAATTTGAACGACTTCTGCTTGTACCCACATGTATTAATAATTAGAAATATTATAAAACGGTAACCGAAAGAAAGATAGAAGAGTTCATGAAGGAATTAGTGACCAAAGGCGAGATAAATGCCTGTCAGCATATCTTTGGAGGCAGAACCGGAAGGCATACAGGTGTATCATAACTTAATTTTACATATAATTATTCGAATCAAAAAGTCTGTTTTATATATCATATTCTATGGGTAATTTACTTGGCGAGTTAACCGCTTAGACCTTACATTAAAATTCTTGTGTAACATTTACTATATATGTATAATACGTATATACATTTATAATGTATGTATTTGGCCCCTCTTGTATTACCACGTAAACTATTTCGCGAAACAAATTCATTTCATACTTTGTTAACATATTCACCCTGTTTCTCTCTCGCACTCTTTGTTCCTGTTTCTCCTTCCCTATTTCTCTTTCCCTTCCTCTCCTCCTTCTCTACTTACTTTTCCTCGCCATTTCAGTTTCATGCTAGTTATGTTTTTTTCTTTCCAGTTCCACAACTTATCTTAGAGCATTACACAAGTACAAATGCAATGTTTACAAAACAGTTCTTGAACTGTATATTGTGTGCATTTACGGTTACTAACCTACCAGGAAATGTTTGTACCTATAGTACAGTCGTTAAAGCCAAAACAAATGGGGGAACACTTAAAATTAAGTGGAGTAGGTATGAAATTTTTGTAACAACAAAGTTACAAAAAATACTAGGCACGAAAAGAATCAGCACAAAAGTTTCTATATGAAAGGCATGTATCAATTTTTTGTTAGTGCAATACTTTGAGCAGAAAAAGCAGTCCAAATTTGGTAAAATGCTTGTTGAGGTACATTTTCACTAAAAATATGTTTTTCTAATAGACGTGAGGATTTAAAAAATTGGCTTTTAAAACATTATTATTTATTTATTACATTTATTATAAAGAGTTATTAAAAACGGTTTTTATAAATATTTTCTAAAATCATATTCTTCTTCAATTACCTCATATTATTGTAATCTTTCAGTTGTAAAATTTTCTGTTTAGGAATCAGCATCATCTGCAATATTAGAATATTGATATTAAATTCTTCTTCATTTATCACAAAGGTAAAAATTAATTCAGTTAATAAAAATATTTTTAACTAACTGTTAAGTTGTCACTATTATGTATCCACAAGACACACGAAAATATACCAAGTCTCTATAAAAAAAACTGCTGTCATTGACACAAAACACTACTGAATTTTAAAAAAATATTTTAAAATATACCAAGATTTAGAAACAACTGAAATGTGGTATGAAATACCAGACATCCCGGCAACAGTTTATAGACTAGCACTAACATGCTTATATATGTACGACTTCTGTGCATCCTCCGACGCATGTGCCAGGTGTCCTGACTCTCCCTAAAATTCTTCAAATTTCAAGGTTTGTATTTTTATACCTACACATGTACCTTGATTTTTATTATCCTATAAAGACACTTCAAATATTTTAATTTTACGTACGATAGTTACTCCATAATTATTAGTTTTTAGTTTCTATATATTAAAAATAGTAGGCGAGGAGTAAGTATTGTGACATTTATTTATAAAATTAAAATATTAAAAACTCAACAAACGTTTTACAATTGTTATTAATCCAGTCTCGTTCTTTACATATTGGACACTATTTGAGTATAATTGTTTTAAATATTAATTTTTAAACATTCAAAAGAAGTTTAAAATTTTAAAAATGAGGTATACTCGAGAATTCAAAAAATGAAAATTTTTAAAGTTTGCTCATTTTATACCAATAAAACAATGTAAATTTTCATCATTATTTTCAATAACCTATAACTTTGTAGTTTATATTGTAAACTTTTTTTAATGTAAACGCTATTGTAACAAAATATTATTATGTGAATAGTGTGAAAATATTATGTTAATCAGAAAAAACAAAACAGGGTTTACTTTATTTTAAGTATTTAAAATTAGGCTTAAAATATTATTTGTCTATATTTTAAACGTAGGCACCTTTAAAATGGCTTTGATTTTTCTTTTTACGACCACTTTTACAGTTTTTATTACAATTTAAGTGTTGCTGCGTCTGAAAAAAACGAACCTTTACGCGCGCCCGCGCGGACTGCGTCTAACAGTGTTTTCCAACATTTTGACTAAATTTTACTCCAAAAGTATTGCACTGATAAAGAAATTGATGCATTCATTTGTTGTAGATACTTTTGTGCTCTTTGTTTTTATTGTCATCTATGTTTTTTGTAACTTTGTTATTTTCCAAGACAATTACGAAAAATGTCTACCGTGATAATTACGAAGGTTTTTCTACCTTCTCCCTCATTTTTTTTAACCCATAACGCAACTTCGGCAAACTTTTTTTAAATTAATTCTTACCGTTTCTTGTAACCCTGTGGGTGTTATGCTTAAAGTCATAGGTTTCAATTAGTTCTATCTTTTTTTCTTCGGCGACTGCACTACCAGCACACTGAAAATAATACAAAATCAGACAAATACTAAGCCATGTGTAAATCACATTTCATTAAGTTTAATGTTCCATTCTCTCTGTGTGTGTGTGTGTGTGTGTGTGTGTGTGTGTGTGTGTGTGTGTGTGTGTGTGTGTGTGTGTGTGTGTGTGTGTGTGTGTGTGTGTGTGTGTGTGTGTGTGTGTGTGTGTGTGTGTGTGTGTGTGTGTGTGTGTGTGTGTGTGTGTGTGTGTGTGTGTGTGTGTGTGTGTGTGTGTGTGTGTGTGTGTGTGTGTGTGTGTGTGTGTGTGTGTGTGTGTGTGTGTGTGTGTGTGTGTGTGTGTGTGTGTGTGTGTGTGTGTGTGTGTGTGTGTGTGTGTGTGTGTGTGTGTGTGTGTGTGTGTGTGTGTGTGTGTGTGTGTGTGTGTGCAACGGAAACTCCTGTGTCATATGTATTATGGGAAGCACATGTGAAATAAAACGTACATTAAGAAAATATGTATAATAAGAAAATATATGAAATGTGTAGATTTGTATGAGGTACTCTGTAGAGCAAGTTAATAAATCTTATAAATAATAATTGATATAATTATAATAAAATGTTTAACATCATATTCATAATAATAATAGTAATTGTTGTTATAATTATATTATGATTAATAATTATAAATTATTCCAGAGTAAATATGTAGTGAGGTATATGAAAATGTACCTAATTATCTCAAGTTCTGCGGTTCACTGCAGGTGCTAAAAAATTAACCTAACCTCTGTTAAAACTAAAAAGGAATGCTTTTTAAAGAACATAAAACTAATTTAAAAAATTAAACTATGTAAAATACATTATTACGTTCTGTTAAATAGAAATATTTGGTGCAACGGTCGGGTTTTTTAATTGAAAATGTTTACTGTACATACATTTAATAAAAGTGTAGTGTTTAGGACTTAACGATTTCACTCAGCGAATCATAAATTTGTATTTTATTGTAATAGCAGGTATGGTACTGTGTTTTAGATAAGATAGTCAGTAACTATATCTTAGTGATCTGTTTCTTGGCTGTTTGGGAAGTAGTTACTATGGATTTGTGACTGTAAGTTAGAACCTTTTAACAATATTTTTCACTTACTAAAAGATTATTGTAATAAACTTATAAATATCGGCCATGTGTTTTGTGATTATGCGATATAAATATCGGGCCCAAGTTTGTGATTGTTTGAATCACTATTGGCGTGTTGATTTTTTTAACACTTTTACGTGCTTAAAAAAAGCACAAGTTATCTTCAAAGCATCAAATGAGAGAAAAGTGAGTTACAGCGGTAAAAACTAGAAAATTGACAGTGCTTTTACAGAATTACTTTATTTGTAGGAAGGAAATTGTGTTACTATGATAAATTTGATTTTTTTTGTGGTGCGTATTTAAAACAAATGCATACGTCCCATTCGCTCTACACACTTACGTATACTTTCAATACAGTGACGTTTGAACAACCTTAACGGCCTGTTTCCTTAGTGTCCTGAATAGAAAAGCAAATATATTCACTCTGTACAGGAGAAGTTTGTGTCCTTTATTACATATAAATTAATCAAAGGAACAAGAAATCGAGTTTAAAAGTTTAAATTGTATTTACAGCATACGGCTGCAATACGAGAATTAATCACGGAAACTTCCTGTTTATTCTTTGAAAGTTGTGTTGAACGTAACAGTGCAACTTGTTATTGATTTCCCTTAACAGGATAACTGTTCTCAAACAACTTACGGAGAAACAGTTCTGAATTTATTCAATTTAAAATAAATCATGTTAATTGTAACTATACTCACCTGTGTTTTAACATTATTAAACACTGCACTTTTATGTCATTTTCGCCTCATTTAATTACCTAAGCACACACCCCAAACGCTTCAATATTTTTATGGGGAGTACAATCTAATATTCTATATCCTCCAACGGACATAAAGAATGTACTTCTTCTCCCTCGAAATTGGTTTGCAACTTTTGGTCATAGTTTACTTCTTGAGTTCTATAAAACAGCAGCAATTATTTTACAAAATATAATTTTGGCGGTCTCGTGAAACTTACATTAAGTCTTTAAAGAATATATAGAGATATAACGTTGTTCGTTCACTTATATTCAACCAATACATTTTCTATTCCTTCCTGAACATTTGAAATCAGAGAATGTTCAAGAACTAGGTAGATATACAGTACCTAAGAGATTACTGGGTACTTTGATCAATAAATTAAATTAAAACCTTAACACAATCGACAAAAAAATATAGCATACTACTTTTTTAGTTTTAAAAAACATTAATAATTATTTTATTTAATAACATCCTTATATTTTCTATTTAAAAATCTGTCTAAAGTATACGTATGTAGAATTAATGGTAAACCAATTTTGTAAACAATATTAAACATAATTATTTAACAAATTTAGCTCCTTTATGAAGATCTGTGTTAATATAGCGATCTTTAAGATAAAATAGAATATTTTAGAGATGTACTAATTCTATTTGTTGATTCAAGGTATCGTAAGGTTCTTATCAAAAACAGACACTTTTCGTAAGCTAGTGCACACACACAAACACCTACAGTTATATTACTGAGTTGAAGAGTTTTCCCCAAATTGAAAATAATTTTACTACTTGAGATTCTGAGAAAAGCTTAAACGCCTACAAAATCGCATATAAAAGAAGTGTACATAGAATACTGTGTATATTTAGAGCATGGAAAGTTTCTTCCGACGATACTTACACCTCCTACAGCCACTTTTATCAATATACTTTCATACTTCTTGGAATCAAATTTGTTGCTCTATATACGTTGTAAAGTAATATTTTTTCTATTATTATAATAATAGATCTAAATATAAACCTTACCCTTCAATGTAATTATATCCTGTAGCTCCAAGTTGTTGGTACCAATTTTATATGTAATGTGAAATAATATATTTAACTCGTATTCAGACTTGTCTTATTTTCAATAAATTTTATTGCTCTTTTCTTTTTAACATATATTGACATTTATTAACATGCAATGCCCTTCTCTTCAGTTAGTAGCTTCTTTAGGTTTGATAACATAAAAACTCTTTCTCAGCGTTAATAAAAAAATTAAAGTCGATGTACAGTCAAAGTCATACATATGATAGAAAATATAATAATTATAAATCGGTTTCAGTAATGTGATGTTGTGTATGTGTGTTGGGTCATGGGTTCCTTGGATTATACAAAAGAAACAACTTAATCTAGCCAAAATACACTTAAATAATACATTGAGAAAATAAAATTAATAATCATAATATTTATAGTGTTTTTGTTATACCATTTCACTGTTCTAGTGCTTTAAATTGAATCATGATTGAACAATTGTATGTCTTAGCATAATAGAACAATCTCACCAAATTGTAGTTTAGTTTACAGATTATTTTCTTGTTAGATTTCTTCTGGCCTTCAGTTTCCCGTGTACTATATTAAGCCATTATACTTCTCATTATTTCCGGAGTTTTCCTTTATTAATTTACTGTGTGACATTATTTTTTTGTAGAAAATGTTCAGCTACAAATTATATCTGTTCTGGCTTATTTTCCAAATTCAACAACAATAAAAATTCCTTTTAATCTCTAAATTAACTTAGTAAAGCTCTTGGCTCCACGACATGTTTATGGGTCACAGGTTTGTTTTTATACCCTATAATTAATATGATTCATTTGAATCTTATTTTTACTCGTCCCTGATGCACATAATTAGTTTGTAGGGATATATTCCACTAGTTTTAATTATTGTACACCTTGTTTAATTTTATTATATTAGCTATATAGTTGTTTTATATAAATTATATTATATTCACTAATATAATTATAAATTATATTTATAATTATATTCACTGTTTATATTGTAACCAGGTCTATTTCCTATGCACTTTCACTATACACTGTTTTTTAACGTTAATCACCGTTATTTTCGTTATTTCCACTTTCTTACGTTAGGTAGTTTGTGATTATTGTTTAATATTATTTTAATTGTTTTTTAATATTACTTACAGTTCGTAGTGCAATTACACAAAATAACTGCTTGAGGTGCGCAGACCTCTCTATAGTTTAATAGGCTTATACGAGGGACATTCAATAATTAAAGAGACAAATTGATCTAGAGAAAAAACGGTTGGCAGGAAAAATTAGGTACTTTTAGGACTTCATGTTGGCATCCCTGGGATGATTTCTGAGCAACTGTTTCATGAAAATTGTTTTGCTTACAACCTCAAAATCTCATTTAACAATGGCAAGTCCGCTAGAAGTTTCCACATTAGTTGAACAACGTTCAGTGATTCGATTTTTACTTTCTGAAGGTGAAAACCCTCTAATATCTATTCTAGAATGACTAAACAGTATGGTGAAAGTTACATGAATCGCGGAAATTTTTATAAGCGGGTGGATCAGTTCAAAAACGGTCGAACCTCAGTGACAGACGAACAGCGATCTGGACGTCCAAAGGAAGTTTCAACTCCTGCGCTTGAATCTCGAATAGACAATATGATTCTTGAAGACCGTCGTGTTACAGTTGAACAAATGGCTGAAAATTTGCAAGTAAGTGTTGGTACAGTTTATAGCATTATCAGTGACAAGCTTAGGTACCGCAAAACAAGTGCAAGATGGGTTCCAAAAGAGTTAACGCAACAACACAAGGACAACAGACTCAGTGTGTGCACAGAGCTGAAGCAACGCTATTGGCTGGGAGACACTACCACACCCCCCGTATAGCCCAGACTTGGCACCATCAGATTTCCACCTGTTTGGCCCACTCAAGGAATCGCTACGTGGTAAGAAATTCAACAACAAGAAAGAAGTCAACAAATTTGTGGGAGACTGGTTCAAACGTCAAGATAAGGAATTCTTTGCTGCAGGCATAAAAAAGCTGATTCATCGTTGGGAAAAGTGTATTAGTGTTGGGGGGGATTATGTTGAAAAATAGGAAAATTGTTATTTTGTAAAAATACACCATTTTTTCTCTAGATCAGTTTGTCTCTTTAATTATTGAATGTCCTTCGTACAATAACAAAAGTGTGTTTTTACTCACTTCCTAGCTTGTTAACATTTATACACTATATTTCTATTTATTAACAACTATTTACATTTTTTATTATCATTTGATCTTCTCTCCTGGGTGTAGTAGTCATAGTCATGTCGTCTGATAGTCTTGTCATTGTCATTAAACTAATTAATTAATAAGTTCTCATTTCCTATTTCCATTGTATGTACTTATTATAACATTTTCCTTTTGTTTTTTATTACCTTTTACTCCTTGACAGTATTATTTATTTTTAAATAGGTACATTTTATTTTCATTTCTTTATTTGTTAACTTGATTTTATACTTCTTTGTATTTTATTTATAAGAAAGATTGCGTTTCGGCATAATTCACAACGAATTTTGATGATTAAATTACGTATATTTATTTTAGGGCATAATCTTGTTATGTTACAACGTGTATAAATTTGGCTAGTGATCTTGAAACTAATTTTAGTCAGTTTAAATTTAAAACTCGATTTAAAGTTTCACTGTTAAAACTTTTCTTCATAATGTAAAACGCCTTGATTCAATCGTACATAGTTTTGAAAATTAAAATTAGTTTCAAATAATCTAAATAATAAGGTTCAGTAAAATAATAAAAAAGTAGACAGTTAATATATGTATGCTTAATATATATGGTAAGAAGTAAAATAATTTTGGGGAATTCTTATTTTCATTAGTAACATTAAGTTTAAGGATCAACATTACCACGTATTTCTAATAATATTTGTTTATTTTAATAACGGCTACAGCAAAATCGTTGCATTCAATCAGTATGAGATATATATTTTATCGAGAACGTTTTTGGAGTCGTTTGAAAAGTCGGTACAAAAACAACGAAAAAACAAATTTTGATTTTTTTTAATTTTCTACATAATCTTCTTTTACTATCATATCACTTTTTTATCATATCCATAAGTAAGACTTGTCGGGTTCTCCAAAATCAGTTTTTCGGACTATTCACTTTTGAATGTAATTCAATTTCTTCCTTGCAAGAATCTTTTTTATATTTTTTGGAACAAGTAATAGTCTGAGGAGACCATTCTGAAAAATACGGAAGATAGGGAGCAATTTTAAAGCGTAATTTTAATAGTTTTAACGCTGCAGTCGCAGATGAATGACGTGGGGAGCATTTGCATTACAGAAGTTTATGATTCTCTTGGCATTACATCGTATGTGGGCTTGCCGTCTTAAATTTCACTATTTAAACGACCCAGTGACGTACTCTCCGATGATTATTTTGTATTTTAAAGTCGTTAATGAAGATTATAGACCTACTACTGGCGTTCCATTAAACAAGCGCTTATCTTTCCTCTGATAGAATTGGTTTGTGTTGGTGTGGGTCACTTGCTACAGCCCACTATATTGTCTCTCCTTTCTAGAAAAGAGTGATGTATGCATATTTTTCATCAGTTACAGAACGGTGGAAAAAAATCGATGTCTTTTGAACCGTTCTAATTGTACGTAGAATATCCACTCGTATAGGTTTTTGATCGATTGATAGCAAACACGGCGCCCATCTTGCGGAATCTTTCTCATATCCAAATATTCATGCAAAATAATATTTACGCATTTGATAAGATCCATAAAAGGTTAAGCTGCTAAAATGCCTGGCAATCACAACCTGTGCGTGGAACTAGTTTACAGTTAGGCATATAAGACTAAACGCCAACATTGTGAGTGCGATGGTGTCCTTTCTGGATACCTAAATACACATATGAAACAATCCTCGTATTCGTTTCTTTTTTGATCTGTAGTTAACTGAGCAGATTTATTTCATTTTATAGATTATGCTGTACGATGTACATAATTGACAGGTAAGCTGAAGTGTTACCTAATCCAATTCACCTATTCTACCTTCATTTTAAGATGTTTATCAGACTTTTTCAAATAATTATCCTTATGAGTAGTCAAGAAATTTTTTTTCTATGTTCATGCGCTAGCATAACACAAACATTACTTAAAGTGATAAATACATACACCCAGTGTATTACTTAGAATGCAGTGGTTATGGATCGATCTGTAACTTTTATTTGGTATCACTTCAACGCTTTGTAAATATTTAGAAAGAAAATGTAACTTTTCATGGGATGAGGGTGCTGGTTGAGAAAGTCTTTCCTTGTCGACTTTTCGACTTGTGCCACACTCAATGTGTCTCTCTATATACATATCAGCGACGTAGCCAGGATTTTATTTCGGGGGGGGGGCTGAAAATCGGTGAGGGCACGCCGCTAATCCAAAGCTGTGCATGCAGTGGAAAAGCGGAGGGGGAGGGGGACGAAATATTAAAGTTCCAGTTTGCTTTGAATTTTTTTTATTTATTGGTGACATATTAAAAATTGAAGAAAGTTGTTTACAAATACTCACAAAATTTTAAACCTTCTTGCCCTTCCTGACGAGGCAAACATGTTGACGACGTCTTCGTTGGACATCCCTATGACGATGTCCCGGTGCACCGGCATCAAGGCTAGTCCACTAAGCCTGGTTTCGCCTATTGTGTTTCTCAGATAGTTTTTTATAGGAGTTTCACCTTAGAAAAACTCCTTTCGACAGAAGCTGTCGACACAGGTATGACCGCAAAGATGGTGAAGAGAGTGTACATGTTCGGGAAAAGTTCTTTATCACACTGTGCCAATGCGTCGATATCTGTTTTAGGTTTTCCTGTATCGTTTTTCCACCTCTCCCTCCACAAACTCCATTCCCCTGAATGAGCTTCAGTAAAGACACTGTGTAGATCGTCCTTGTAGAATTCGAAGGACGGATTTACTTTGTCGAAATCTACGGCACAATGCGATGGGATCAGATACTGTAGAGAAGCGATGATTGCTTCGTGTGCTAAAAATCTTTCACTAAGTCCAGTTATGAGGTCGTCGATTCACGGGATGAAGATTGAGATGCGAAAGTAATCTTCGGGATCGGCAGCCGGTGGATTTTGCCTATTTTTTTGCGCAAGACACAATCTGACACAGAATGGCAGCTGAGATATGCACACAGAGTGCGCAACAGGCAGCAGACGGTTTTCTTATTTAGATTCAAATAGCCACTTGATTCAATATGCCCCACCTTACCTTAGGCTACACAATGTGTAACTCCAAACGTGAAACGATCGACCTACCAGTATAAACTTTAGCGTGCAAAATTTTAAAAATTTCTACAATTTCGGGGGGGCTGCAGCCCCTTCAGACCCCCCCCCGGCTACGTCAGTGATACATATATATATATATATATATTTATATACATACTGTGTGCAAACGTGGTTCCTCCAAACAATCCTTCATTACTACATTAGAAAAAATGTCACGTAAACATACTGCATGAAGACAAGAATTTCTGCATACATTTTTTATTGCATCCCAACTCTCCTTTATTACGGTAGCAAAAGGTACTATTGTAGAGGCGTTTTTATGACAAAATTTAATCCAAATCAACTCTTAACTTTCGAATACTGTATTGTGCCGAGTTTTGGAATACTCGGCTATTTCCCAGTTAATTATGTGACTGTCATTGCGGGGTATGTGAATTAATTACCTGAGCGGAATCTACTCTGTTATCTGCATGCTTGTTTGCCGATCCGCGCGCTCTCTGTGGGGAGCGATATGTAACGTTTTTTCTGTGACTGCGCGGACCAGTTTTCGTCAGTCAGCCAACTTAGCATCAACCATTCTCTCCCCCGGCGGCGACCAGTTTGAATTTTTGTCTGCTAAAATCTATCATGATTAGATAATCGACTACGCGACTCTCCGGTAAGTCTGTTCAAGGTAACTTACTTATTATTTAATAAAAGAATTGTAATTTAGCTTAAATTAATGCCGATGCAATGCGATATATATACGGAAGTCACCACGTGGCCAGCGCGGGTTAAATTCTGTTTATGCATGTCTTGAAAGTTAACACTGGCTGAGTTAAAGTATTTATAAGGTATTTATGGCTGTGTATTTTTCCTAATTATATCATAATCATTTCTTTATAATCAAAGGGGGGCGTAAGAGAATGTTTTATTAACTAAATATAGAGGTATATGAAACTGTATATGTATTATGAACCTGTTTAAGTTTGCAACTCATCTCGAAATTGTAATAAGGGATTATTAAGTTGACGAACAGTCTATAAATACAAGTTATTTAATTCTAAATTTTTTTTCTGAAGGTAATTTCTGTGCATTCTTAAAATTTCCGAAATTTTCTTTTAATCTGAGCATGTGGTAGTGTGTGAATTATGCTGGAGTCATGAATATTAGGGGGATCGTGAATTGGGTAACATTTGAGTAATTGTCAATATATATAATTGTTCAGGGTTCCCGACCTAAGACGATTCCCGATTCACTTCTGCTGGTGGCCGAACATCTGCCACCAATGGCATTAAAACGAGTGATTCTCCGTCTGTGCCGTCGGGAGGAAGAAATGGACAATACATCATGAGTACCTCAGGTTTTGTGCCGGATTATACCAGGTGACATTTAACCCATTTATATATATATTTTTTTGGCCTCTACAATGTTGAACATCTGATTCTCTTCCTGGAACATCTCCAGTTAAAGTTTGGTACACAAGTCCAGCGAGACAATTAGTGCGTGTAAATTTTGTCAGTGTATTTTACTAAGGCTTAAGCCCCTCCTGAGTAAGTGTGAGCCCGGACGGGGTCATGCGTCACCCAATTTTGCTGCGAAATTTTCTTTAAGGGTAAAAGTGTGTGACTTAAGTTTACTGATTTGTAGGGGGTGAATTATGCTTACATTGATTAAGGGTATTCATAGCTATATGGGTTTTGTTTTTTTAGTAGATTTAAAGGTTTGGGGAGGTGCTGTAACCTGTGGAGCTCACCTGTTGGTTCCGTTAGCTACAGGTCTATAGCATGTTTTAGGTTGCTGGATCTGGTGGTGCGCATGGCCTCGCCTGTGGCCAAGCCAATTCTGTATGAACACCTCAAATGTGTTTTATTAGGGGCTGATGTTATAAAGTTTTTTATTAAAATTTTCATTATATATATATATTTTATAAAAATTATCTTAACTCTGTAATAATTCAGTATAAGTGAAATTTCATTCATTTTCTTTTACTGCCATAGCCAGTGTATTACTAGTTCAGTTGTTAATATGAGCACACTATTGGTTCTTACTTTTCAATCATAAACCTTATTATATATATTTTATAAAATTTATCTTAACTCTGTAATAATTCAGTATAAGTGAAATTTCATTCATTTTCTTTTACTGCCATAGCCAGTGTATTACTAGTTCAGTTGTTAATATGAGCACACTATTGGTTCTTACTTTTCAATCATAAACCTTATTATATATATTTTATAAAATTTATCTTAACTCTGTAATAATTCAGTATAAGTGAAATTTCATTCATTTTCTTTTACTGCCATAGCCAGTGTATTACTAGTTCAGTTGTTAATATGAGTACACTATTGATTCTTACTTCCAATCATAAATTCTGTTATACATTTTGTACGGCCGTGCAGCCATGTTGACCTGGCGACGGGACATTCCTATCTGGGGGAACCTTTCTAAAATTTTGAATACTTGTAATAATTTCATTGGTTGCAAGCAGTCATACCCGGACGGGTTAATGGATGGGGTTATGAAAAGTTTTTTATGGAGGCTGGGCACTTTACCCTTCTACAGTAGTTTGGGATGGGGGTCTAGGTCACTGATACTGAGGATTGTATTCTTCGGCGGCATGGTGAAATGTATATGGGCTGCCTGCCAGGTGAACATGTGTGTAATATATATGTGTGTATATGGATATGTGTGTACTATGTGTATTTATGTAACTATATTGATTGATGTTCTATTTATTTATATTTGGGAGAAATTATTATGCTGATGTTAGATATATTCTAATTTTATGAGATTACACGTGTATATTTTCAGAGGATTGTAATGACAGGGAGGGGAGTAATAGTTTGTAACGAAGTTTTTTCAATTCTATAAAAGTATATTGTATACTGGGAGTGATACTTACCTGTTATTTGAAATGGCTGAATAAAATTGTTATTGTTGCTTAACAACGAGTTTAATTGCAAGTCCCGTCATACTGGACCCAGCGCAGTTTTGGCTTCTCTAGGCTCTTGCCTAGTTTTAAGTAACTAGTGGCCCCTCTTTCAAAAAAAAAAAAAAAAAAAAAAAAAAAATGATGAAAAGGTTTTTTTATAAAGTCTAAAAGGTTGAAAGAGGGGTTACAGTATCAACTTCTACTTCCACCTAAGAAGCCTTAAAAATATTCTTATATACAGATAAGGTTCCCATAGCTAATCAGCGAATGCATAGTACCGACCAGTATTACAAACGCGACTTTTACAGTTATATGGAAGTCAGCTGTCAATACTGTATATTTTAGTTTGAATAGTGGCATTTGTTTTTCCGTTGTTAGTTTTTACTCTTATTTGCTTTAACCAAGATGCCCCCAACTTTTAACTCTTATACTTCACAAAGTACACCACCGTTTTAATATTACACATTCTAGTTTCCCTATTCGCTTCTTTCCTTCCACTGTTCCAATGAAGGTAGGTTTTTACAACTGTCCAGTGTTTCTCCAATAAATCCAGAGACCACATTTGTCTACAAGTCGTACAAATCATTTGTTTAAATAAATGGATGTTTCTCCCCGCATTGTATCATTTCGTTTCTTAGTGGTATTTCATTTATGACCATGAAATTCTGTGTAAACTTTTGTAACAGTTATGAACTCTCAAGCCCAGAGTTATCATTGTTATGAAACATGTTTACCAGGCTGTTAGGCCGTGGTTTGTTATTAATATTTGTTTAAACGACAGACGGCCGCACCCACGACAGCCATCTTCAGTCGAGCGGGAACAAAGTATTACAGCCCGCTAAAGGATAAATTAGAGTTGGTGGATCCTCCACCGAACGGAGTCGCTTCCAAGTGTCTTTGCCTGGGCCCGTATTATCTGCTTCCGTATCTGCCAAAAAGTGGAAGCGGAGGAAACTTCGCTTCCCCATTCTGTCGCTATTGATGCTACCAGGTCCAGCTGCTCCCATTCAGTATTCGTCAATGTAGTTTCCAACGTCTTCACCTCCGTCTCGGCATCCGCTTCTCGGGTGGTACCACGACGTCACTTCGCGGGAAGGACGTCTTGCGTGTCTGCTGTGCGATGGACACAGACTACCGGGACGTCTACTTTGTTCCTGCAGGCCTTCAGTCCGAACTTTTACAAAATAGAAAGCAGTTCGAGTCACGCTCGTAATCCGTGGCCTTGATGTAGCATCAGACTCCGCCGAGGTGCCTGAAAAGCGAGGAAACGCACAACAACGTGAGTTTGCCCATATATGTGCAGTGCAGGGATGATAGACCTGATTGTCTTGAGTGGGATGGCACCTCTATCGTAGTGAAGACTTGTATTCGTCATCACCACATTGTCTAGTCTCCTCGACGAAATATTGAGTCCACCGCACGAAAAACTCTCCGAGGTTCTCGGTGTCGTCCTCTTGGTTTCGGCATCTGCCGCTAGCTCAAGTTCTAGATGTCGACCGGCATTCTCTATTCTGAGCTCATGGGTAGGTTATTCTTGTAGGTGATCGGAACTGAAAACACCCCGACTGGAGTAGTCGCTTGACTACAGCAACCGGGAGGGCGCCTCACAGGTACCTTTATGACCACATCCTCCGGGCCTATGGACCAAGACAACCGATTTATTACTCCTGCGTTCGAGGCTCACGACCTGATGTTTTGGCATCGCCGTTGTCAAGGGTGTTGTCTCTCAGATCGAGTTAACCAAGTTAACGGAATTATCTTCCGACCACTCTCTCATACAGGTGCACGTGGCCATCGGATACACGATGGGTAGAGAAGCTTGGCGGGTAGTCAGGTAAAATTGGTGCATGCCTGTTTTCTGTCGAAGGCATGCCGCTGGACTGTTTCGCTGGACTTCATATCCACCAGAAAGTCGCTGCAGTTGCAGCGTTCGATGACGCAGTAGTGTTTTCCATTGTTGTTCTCGCGGATGAAACCCATTCACACTCCCGACTAGCAGCGGATAGCCTAGGAAGTCTATTTTCTCACTCCAGAGGAGAATGGTGGCAGCAAACGCGAAATCTTACCGACAAAGGGAGATTTAATCAGACGGCACACAAGTTACGGCGTGACTAGGAACCTTCGGCCGGAGCTGCTGGGAGTTTGCGATAGCCCAAATGGCTGAGCCTCGAACGGCTACACTATAATTTCTGCTCTAACCGGGAAGATACTCCGAGCTCTATTCCCACCTGGACCTAGGGGACATGCCCTTTCAAACCGGAAGGGAACTCAGAATTTCTATCGAAGCGTTTGAAGAGATTGTTTGTTCCGAACCTGTCCGCCTACTAGTAGCCCGATGAGGATTGGCCTGGCCGGCCGAACCCGATCATTCTTCAGAGGCAGACGTTTAGGAACGGGTTATATCATTTCGACCATGGAAGGCCGGTATTACAGGGGTTTGGCCCAATATGTTACAGGATTGTATGAAATGACACTAAAATTTTATAGTAGAAGTGGTAAGATATGGGGAATTGAGAGAGGAATAGTGGTAAAGGGGAAGAAAGAAGGTAACGGGCTGTCAGCGAAACTATTAGTATTGTAGTAATGGGTGTGGATCACAGAGCACGGTAGCGCAGAAGGCGGTGCAAATTGAGTTATAAGCAGATTAAGGTAATAAGAAGAGGTAGAGGACGCCTCGAGAAGATTGCAGTAAAGATAGGAAAACAGAAGATAAACCAGAATAAAACAATGGTTATGACAGTGGAAAGAGAGGCGAGAGGACCAGACCCGAAGACGGTTGAAATAAAAGAGTTTGTATTCAGACAAGAGAAGAGTTTTAAATATTTAATGACAGTGATGAGCAATTAAAATAAGAAAAATTAGAAATTATGCAGACGATTTCAAGCGAGGTAAGACCCTTATTCAGAAAAAAGGCTATTGAAAGATGTATGACAACAACTGGCAGGGGAAATGTAGTGAAGAAGCACAAATCAGTGATTAGACCAGTTGTAACGGACGCAATAAAGACAACGTCCTCACCAAAGGAAAAGAGAAACGGACGAGGAGATTTAAGAGAAGAGTGTTATGGGAAATACTGACTGAAGCAAACAAAAGATGACTAAACAGAAGATTATCAAATAATAAGGGTAAGAATAAGGATATTGTCAGAAGAAACAGGTTGAGGAGAGGAAGACGATATTGCGAGGATTAATTAAGGAACAGACAATGAGATGGTGTGAACACGTGTGTAAACACGAAGGCCAAACAGTTTCAAAAACATTATAAAATGGCACATGTAAAGAGACACAGGAAGGTCAAAAGTTCTGTGGGAGGATCAGGTAACTGGGTGGTGAGCAAGAAAGGTGGAGGAAAATGAGTGACAGGAAGGAGACAGGTAGTAGAGACCAGAAGAAACAGAAAATTGAGATGATGGGAGCGAAGAAGAGCTCAAAGAGCTGCTATAATTCCACGGAAGGATATAAAGGCTTGATGAAGATGGTGATGGTGACGGTAGTAATGAGTGCATTGTTTGTAAGGTCATTTAGAATGTGTGCTTGTGCATGTATAGTTTTTATACATTTTAAATGTTTTATATCGATGGGTTTATAGCTGAAGCATAGACCTATACATTTGTTAATACTGTGACTGATAGCCTCAGCGTATGTTGAGGAGATCACCAACAAAATGTTCGGGTACTACTATCACCGGTAAAATCATACCGTGTTACAAACATTGAGTTTTATATAGGTTGCTGCCATTTTGTTTTTGTTTTTTTAATAAAGACTGATATTTTTATGATTAACTTCCTTAACCTTTGTCAAGCCCTTGCACAACTTCAGAAAAAGTAAATTCATAACTAAAATACACACATAACACCAAATGCGTGAACCTTTCTGTGGCACATACTGTACCTTTGTCTTTTATAGCTTATCGCCACCGGTCCAGCTTTCATAACACATGAAATCTCTTGATGGACACCAATAGCTGGTGCTTGACAACTGCCTATAAAGCTCAAAGATACTTAAATAAATAGAATAGCTGTATATTACATTAAAATTAAAAATTAAACCTCCGCTCAACAGTCCGTTAAGGACCAAGGCGTACCGCACGGCTTTTGTGTTAGTGTGACGGTGTATGGCTAGTACTACGCGCCACCAGCCGCTAGTTGCGGTATTCACAGCCAGGAGGCGGCGCTGTTATCTCAGCGCCTACTCAGTTTGCCTCACGACGCTGAGTGCACGCCGTACGGAACCTCCGCCGGGAATTGAACCCGGGACCACGAGCGCATCAAACGACCGCGTTAGCCACTAGACCACCTGGAGGCTCATATTACATTACAAACGTAATTGATTTGTTTGCATAAATTCCATATTTATAATTTTTTTATTTACAGGTAATTTATATAATTTATTACAGTTTTATAATTTATAAACTTACTTATAATCTGAGAAGAAAATAGATCTAACGTAAGTAGTCTGTAAAATAGAATATGCCAAAATATATTTATAATTTTTATGCATTGCATATAATTTGTTTAGTAAGCACATATATCAGCAGAATTTAAAAAGTCTTTCTAAAATTAATTTTGGTTATTACAGTACTCTCACGAAACGTAATTATAAATCTCTATAAGAATGAAATACATATAATAAGACCAGAAAAGAAAAGATTGTCCTTTCAAGAAAAGAAAGCAACAATCAGGAAAGGAGAAAGACAGGTGTGCAGTCTTGCAGTCTCTCCACATTATCGTTAACACACACACACACATATGAAGTAAATTATAATTTTAATTTATAATTATTTATTTAAGTATAAGTATTATGAGTCAGTGGAAACTCGTTAATAGAAAGAAAAAGTAAGTTCTGTAAGGTATCTGTGTGCGAAGCATGAATGTAGAGATTGTTCACATGTAGATTAATGACAGTTCGAAACAAACAAGACATGGTGTTCGGAGCAAAAGATATATTGACTACTTGTCAAAACTGTCGATATGTCAAAAGTTGTAGAATGCGATACGATCTTAAACGAAAAAATTATAACGTCCGCACTGGAAAACAATAAGAAGGAAAACATAGAAAAGTAATAGTGTCTAATTGTCGGAACTCCTTTGTGTCGTCTTGACAGCTCTCTCACAAAACAATACACCACACACGCGCGCGCGCGTGCACTTCGTTAGTGTGATTGCCTGCCTCGCGCGTAAGTGAACGTAGACATGTCAATGTTCCGAAGACTTTTTGTGTTGAGGTCTCTAATTTATTTTTCAGTTTGTGTTATTAATGAATTTAAGAATGAAATAAGCAACATCCATAATTTAAAAAATGTAGAAACACAAGTGCGCAAGCTCTTGTGTGTGTGTGTGTGTGTGTGTGTGTGTGTGTGTGTGTGTGTGTGTGTGTGTGTGTGTGTGTGTGTGTGTGTGTGTGTGTGTGTGTGTGTGTGTGTGTGTGTGTGTGTGTGTGTGTGTGTGTGTGTGTGTGTGTGTGTGTGTGTGTGTGTGTGTGTGTGTGTGTGTGTGTGTGTGTGTGTGTGTGTGTGTGTGATAATTCATTTTCTCCAGGATTTCACTGTAACGATTTTTTGTCTTTCCCTCTATGTTTCTACGTTTTTCTTCTCCGATGCCTTCTTCAGAAGTTGGGTATAAAACCAAGTTGTTCTTCGAGTTCACGCTGTTTTTATAGGAGTAACTTTAGGGAGCTGTAACGTTAGAAATAGAAGAAGCAGAAACTCTTCTAAAGCAGCAGAAATGTCACTTCTTCTTCTTCTCGGATAGTCAATCCAATAGTCTAATTGGCCTGCTCTTTCTTGGTCTCTATTAGGCCTATCTGTCCTCCTCTTTATATCAACATAACTCCCGCAACGAACATTTCCATGAAATGCTGGACATACTATAAATGGGATCTTCATCTGTACTGCTTTCCTCTTAGTGTCCTATTTTGAGTTAACTCTCGTGTCTTAGAACACGTCCTATCACTCCGTCCCTCCTAGATTGTATACCCTTCTATAAGGCATTATGCTTTTCTGCTCTTCGAAAACCTTCTTCGTTTGTTGTCATTATCTGTCCCGCTCTCTCTCTCTCTCTCTCTCACTCTCTCTCTCTCTCTCTCTCTCTCTCTCTCTCTCTCTCTCTCTCTCTCTCTCTCTCTCTCTCTCTCTCCCTCTCTCATCATCATCATCATCATCCTCAAGGTTTAAACTAAGAATGGTTTGTTCCGGTCTCAAATAGGCAAACATTACTGCTGGTCACTCCAGCGCTTCCTCGTACGTCCCACACCACTCCGTCCCCTCGGCTTATAGTTCCATAGTTGTTTGGGGATGTGGCAGTCATTCATTCGGCAAAGATGTTCCCACCAAATCAGACGATACTGGGCAATACTGTCGAGTATTCTCATAATATTCAGTTCCTGCCGTATATCTGTGTTTCTTCTACGATCATAGAGAGTATACCCTGCCACGTGCCTGAGAAATCTCACTTCAGCCGCTTGGATGCGACTGGCCTGGCCTTTCGTTAAAGTCCAATTCTCAGACCCATAAAGAAGTGTGGAAAGAGCCATCACCTTGTAGAATTTTAGGCGTGTTCCTTTACTTGTTGGCTTAAGGGTTCGCCTGATGGTCCCGCACATAAGGTTGAACTTATCCAACTATTGCACCACGTCGTTCCTTGGATTATAAGACACACTGTAGCCCAGGTATTCGAAACTGCTAACTTGTTCCAGGACAGTACCATCTATAACAATTTTTGCCCGTATCTCTTTCACCTAATCCTTAGCTACTTCTCGTTATCGTTTCATAGTACAATTGTTCAAATGACATTAGTGTTCTAGTGTTCTTTTATCTTCATTTCCTATCGCCTATGCCATATAGGTATAAAGGCGAGTAAAGACGAGTAAAGACGTTAACGTGTTGAACTGCGAGGGAAAATATTTACAGGGATGAAAGTCAGTGAAAGATCGAAGGAAGTTTTACTAAAAAATGAAGAAATATAGGAAGATTAAATCTGCAAAACTCATTACGGATGATCAGGTCTTTAGGAGACAGTAAAATGCGGTAAAACGTGTTTGCGGACGCGAAGATAAGAACAGGATGTGATATTTACTGCCAAGCGAAATGAACAACAGTAATCAGAAAAAATGGTTATATAAACTGTTATTCACACACAAACAACTGAATATGGGGTTTTTCTGTTTTTATGTAATCTTATCGAGTAGTAGCTTATCTCATGATCCGCTTATGAAACGTGTCAGCACTGTTAAAACCCCGTGAGCACAGAAAAATTTTTAATCTTTCATAAGATCAAAATATCTCTTCTATAAACCCCAACCTGCAGTATAAATTTTAAATGAAACAACAGAAAGAAAACAATAAACGAGAAAAACGATTTTACTGAATAGAAAAGATTTTACGGTAATGTAAAAGAAAGTTGTGACGGATAAATGGAGATGTGATTTTCTTTTCTTTAAAAACACTTTAGCTAAATATTTTCTGTGTCTAAATCTCAACGCCGAAAACTTATTTTCTGAGTACAGCGTATTAATTATTGTAAAATTTTCAATAACATTCAGCAAATTGTAAAACATGTTAAATACTTGCTCAGTATTTTGACAGTAATATCATCCGTTCTCGTCCGATGCATGAGTTGGTCTTCTGTAATCCTCAAATAAGTCAATGACTGCTATGACTCAGTAGAAATGCTTTGGTTTTTCTCCGATAAGATTATTTTCCTGTTATGATCTATTATGAATACTTTTAGAAAAGCGACTTCTTATTTACATTATTTATAGTAACTAAACTTACTTATGTAGCGTAAATTTAAGTCACATGAAACAGTTTTTATAGGCTAACATTGTTTTTGTTCTATTGAACAATTTCTATAAAGATGTAAGAAGAGAGAGGAGAGATATAGACATAGATAGATACAGATAGACAGGCAGACAGAAGGGGAGAGAGAGAGAGAATGTGATAGGAGAGTACAGAAATTTCAGTGACCTAATTATGTGATTATATAAAACATACCAGAAAGAGAACAGACTGAAATGCGTAACAAGAGACTTAATAACAAAAATCTTAGAAGAAAAAACTAAGAAAAGGCAAAACATTAGAAGATATTATAAGATAAGGGAGAACAAGGAAGAAACGTTTTGGTATAATAGTATGATTCTTGACACTCTCTGATTACTTTATATAGACATTCAGAAAACAACTGATCGATGTTTTCAGCATCCATAGCATAAAATATCAGCTGAATATTTCCCATATCGTACACATTAACTTATAAAATACGTTGCAATAGAGGTGCGACAACACACTAATTTACACACACTACACTCTGCAGATCCGGTCGTCATAAAACGGCTTTACGTTGTGTCGATTAAATGTTTATCACTCCATAAGTAAATCTGAAATGGCCCATATCTTTCGAACGTTGTTGCAATCTGACAAACATAACCTAACAACGTCAGGTAGGTCTTATTAGAAAATACCCTATTAGTGACAATAACAGTTGTATCTTAAGTGACAATAAAGAATCAATTGATAGAAAATTTTGAATACAATGCGGTTGTATGACGAAACCAGTAATTTGTTTCCACTGATGGGAGACTACCTTTCTATTATAAACATTTTTCTCCACTAAGTATTTCATTAATAGTACTATTAGCTTACTAAAAATTTATATTACATTTATTAATTTGTTACTTTTATTTAGTAGAAAAATTAATATTTTATAATAAAGCTGCTGAATCATAGAATAATTTTTGGTCATTACTACTGAATAAGAATTGCATCCTTTCAAGCTTTTCCTTTATATGTCCTTTGCATTTTTAATGAAGTACAACAAACAAATAATCACTCAAACGTCACTAAATTATTTCCGTGCGTCTGTGCAGACAAAACTGACTGTCCGTTCAAAACAGATGGCATTCGCTCATACGATCTTGCATCACATGTTTCGCAATACATATGATAATCGCGGTTGTATTTAGGAGCTCAAGGTGCGTGCGTCCACACGCCGACAATTTTTCGTTCAGATTCACCTCGGCACTTTGTAAATATTTATAAAGCAAATGTATTTTTCCCTGACAAGAGAGAGGTCGCTCACCGAGATAGTCTTTACCTGTCGACTTGTGTCACACTCGGCGTGCCTCTCTATATGTAAATTTGTTGTCGTCAAACACGGGTCACAGAAAGTATCCCCGACTTCTAACGGTGCTCAACCAAAAAGTAATAAAAAGTTAATATGGTAAATTATAGCTTAAAAATCAAATTAGATTTTTTTTAACATAGCATTAATATTAACGTCTCACACAATTAAAACAAATGTAAACGTTACATTTCCATTTTAATTTGAGTATTTTTAAAAGTATTAAACTATGTAATAAAACTGAGCGTTACAGTTTTACAAGATGTGTAAGAGGACAAGTAACAATAATTTATTCTGTAGGTCTCAAAGAGCATTATCCATAAACAAAAACAGTTGGAACTTAACAGTTGGAAGTATAAGATTATAGTATCCAATATAAGAAAGGTAACGGATCATATTGCAGTAATAAGAAGGATTACCCTCCCTATAACGGCCTTAACAAACAAACAAAATATTACAGAAGATTAATACCTGTTGCAGGAAGAATTATTAGAGGAGCAAAGTAAATATCATGAGGAGCAAATTCAGAAAATGAAGATTATGTTCAGATAATACTTAAGTAAATAAATAGAATATTATTAGAGTATAACAAAGACATACATTTAATATTTATGTTTTACTTCATTACACAAAGAGATAAACTTCAGCAAATAATTGATAAAATGGGTATTCGCTCGCACATTCTCCAAACAACAGTATGTATGCAAGAGTAAAACACCAGACAAGGTTGCAGATTATTACTAGTTTAATTTAATTTTACCCTACACATTGAGAAGCCATAAAACAATGGAAAGGAAGAATCATTTTTTACACATATCGATTAAAACCCAAGAAAGCTGTGGTTACTCTTATACATAGGGGCGAAAGATCTTAGTTGCTACTTTAGAAAAAGACTTTCGAATGGTTGTCTTTGAATTAATAAAGGTAATGAAAATTTTCAACTCAAAATTTTTAGTTGCTAAATACGAATATTTCAGCTTTAAAAATAAAGGAACTCATACAACTCCAAATTATAATAAATGGTGACATATGAGACCAGGCCACGACTTTCAGTTTTCTAGGCTGCACACGCTTTGTGGTCAGGAATTAGACTCAGATAACAATGAAGAAAAAAATATTTGCTATAACGTTAATATCAGACGTGTGTTAAAGAATAGACCTCAGCCAGAAGCGAAAATAATATTCTGTAATACGACGTCCGCGTCTGCCTTCCTGTATAAAAGTAAAATTAAACAAATCCCGAAAGCATAAATGAAATTATTCGCATGAGCAGGGAAGAAACAAACAAGAAACAAAAGGAAGAGAAACTACGAAACACAGAACCTATGCAGATATGCGTGAACGAATGTAGGGGTTAATGTTCAAAGTAGCTGCACCTCCGTACTTCATAACTACACTTATTCGGTGGTTGCAAGACCACCAAAACCGTCTGAGCTGGTGAAGGGAAGTGAAGTGTTAAAGAAATTCTGCACAAGAACACGTGCAAACGTTAGTGAGGAGTGCGCCAATGGGAGCACATTTCTAATATATTTATTAGATTAAAATTTCTTGATAGTCTGTAAACAGTTACAATATAAATAAATTTAAAAAACAACTCCCCCTAAGGAAGCTGAGGACGTATGAGATTCACAATACAAAATGGAATGAGACCACAGTTATTAGCATGAAGGAGACTTTGTTCGAGTGCAGATATAAGCATGTAGCAATTACAGTTTCAAATAATAATTTAATAAGTAAATGAAATATAAAATTTTAATATAATTATGAATATAAAATATTAATAATAATTTTAAGAAAATATAAAATTTCGGAGACCTGGGTTTCAATCCTAAGAAATTTTATAGAACAGTTCTCAAAGCGTTTTGAGCAGTGGGGGTGGCTTACATACATTTCCTCTGCTCCTACTTAGGACAACGCCCTCATTTAAACTATTGTAAATATTTTTTCACATATTTCTTCACATCACTTAAACCAGGGCTATCCCTACAACAGGATTACGGCGACACCTCTGTCGGTTTCATTACAGATGATAAACTGTAGTTGATGAATATTAGTTGTGGCACCGGCGAGTCCACCACGTGGACTGAACACGGTAATGTCACTTTACTAATGAGGCAGTCTGATTGACACATCACAGACACACACTGATATAGTGCCACAGTTTTAAGAAAACATCAAAGACTCACTGCTGTCAGATCCAATCTTGACAAATGGATTCTGCAGTTATTTGCGAGTACTTATTAACAGGTCATGTAACTATGGTGACTTTCTATCACTTGAGTAATATATTTGTGTTTATGTACACCCTTGTGTACTTAATTCTGAGAAAAGTAACGTAGTATATTAAATTTACGCATTTACCAAGATATTTCGAAACCTAGTGAACGAAATTCATTAACGTTTAGAACGCAATTCTTATGGCCTTTGTTAGATACTGAAGTCTATTGACAATGAATTAAATTAACTTTTTACAAACATTTTTTTATGCAATAGCCAAGAAAACAATCACAAAGTGTAGGTGCAATTAGCTTGATGTCTGCGCTACAAACATATTATGTTAGTCCATCCCTGACAATTGCCCAAAGACCTGAGTTCAAGACAAGTGAATTATGTGGTCAGTCTTAAAACTGAAAAACCATGTTTATTCATGATTTCCTTCTTTTTCTTGTACACATGTCGACAAGCGTTATCTTAACGTTCTTTTAAATAAAGACCGGCAAAACGAGCTGCTCCAATCGGAATACAGAAGACTCTCGAACGAGGTGAAAACCGCCATCAGAGTACACCGGACCACGCGACTCGACAGCCTCTGTACCTCAATACAAGACACCTTCCATACTGACCCTGCGCAGTTCTGGAAGAAAGTTAAGCGCTTCCACAACCCTCCAAAACCAACTACCCCTATCCTGGTGGGTAACAGTCTGATCGCCAGCAATAGCGAATAGGCGGCCGCCTTCCGGGATACACTCCAGTCGGTTCATAGCTATCCGACCAGCCCCGACTTTGACGCAGTCGCCGAACACTCAATTAACACTTTCATACACACCCACAGAGAACTCTTCAGACCAGACGACACACTAAATGGACCATACGAACATCCACTGGAGCAGCGATTAACAGCCGACGACATAAAATACAAGCTCCCGCAATGCCGTAACTCAGCGCCTGGCCCCGACGGCATTCCGAACAAAGTCTTGAAAGCTCTCCCTGACATAGCACTTGCACTATCCCAGCTTTATACAACAAGTTTACAGCTACGATACGTACCCAAAGCTTGGAAACATGCCCATGTTTCCCAAACCATCGTAGTCTGCCAGACTAGCATCGAACTACAGGCCCATATCGCTAACCCCCGCAATCTCCAGGGTATTTGAAAAAATACTAGTCGCCAGGATCCATCAATATCTGAAAATCCACAACGTCCTACTCAGTACGCAGGGAGGATTTCGCCCTGGGTACAATATCTATGACCAGCTGGTCAGGGTGATCAGCGCCATCCAGGAGAACTCTTACCTCAGACACCCAACCATCATAGCACTTCTCGACATCCGAAAGGCATTTGACTCCGTCTGGCATAATGGCCTCAGATTTAAACCCTCGGATGTCACTTCCCCCCAAACATCATAAAATGGCTTTCGCAGTTCCTGGATGGCCGAACAGCTCAAGTCCGAGTTAGCCAGCATCTCTCGGCACCTTTCCAACTACACGCTGGTGTTCCCCAGGGCTCAGCCATTAGCCCGCTACTATACATCATCTTCACCAAAGACACCACTCCCTCCCCCCGCCGAAGCTAACATACCCATCAGCAGGCCTGGCCCAGTATGCGGATGACAAAGCATACTGGGTCTCCCATCAACATCTCCAGCGAACCATCACACACCTGCAGGATATGTTGCAGTCTTTCTTTGAATACTGCAACACTTGGAGAATCACAGTAAACACGGACAAGACCCAACTTTGCGTTTTCAACCGCACAGGACGTAACATGAGTCACTTTTTTCAAAATCCAGTCCGTGTTGGCCTATCAAACATAATTCCGAAGCGTGACTGCAAATACCTTGGAGTCACCCTTGACATCACACTGACCTGGCGCCAACACATCAAGAAAACCAATGACCAAGCGCGGGTCCCCGTATCCGAGCACTACGCACGCTTAGCACGAACGATCGCTGCTCCAGTGAACTACTCAGCAGGATTTACACAACTTGTATCAGACCGATAATAACTTATGCACACCCGATCCTGCTGACGACTGAGACCAACAAGATCGACTCATACAGAATCACAGAACGGCGGGCTCTGCGCCTGATCTACCGCCGTCCTCCCATCACCAAAACCCCGAATACGACTTTATATGCCCTAAACAAACACTTCCCAGACCTGGACACATTCCTACACAAACTAAACTGGAAGTACGCAACTACAGCAAACACTATAACAACATTACAAACCCTCCTCGCCCCCCTAATAGACCTCCCCAAAATGCCCGGCGATCATACTTCATTCTAAACCGTCTTCTGACTCTTGCGGATGAACCCCCGCCCAGGATACTACGTAAAAGACCACGTAACAGAAGGGTCCCAGGACCCGTCTAGGGTTCACCTCTAGCATAAGTGAAAAATAAAAATAAAATAAAAAATATAAAATTTAAAAAAACTGTCCTCTTGCAACTTCCTACATCTTCAACGTCCCTAAAAAAAACTGTCCTGCATCTCATCTTCCTTCTTCTTCAACGTCGCTATGAACAAATAAATAAAAACAAACAACCCTCTACTGGTAGTCCAATTATAACCCAACAACCTGTTCCTTAACCCCCCACCGCCCTTGACATCACTACGACGCTTCTCACCAACTTTAGCGTCAATTGCTGCCTGCACACGACACTGGCATTACAGTCCGTAAGTTTGGCACTGATTCCCCCCCCCACCCTCTCCTAGAGGCTACACACACCTAAACACCAACATCCTCCCTATACGCTGGTAACACCACTTTCTCATCGGCCGGTCACTGCTGGCGTACGCTACCTACCCACATCTCCATATCCACATGGCTGAAGGAAGCTTGCTCCAAAACAGCCCGAGAGGACCAATAGGCCCTCTCAAATAACACAAAAAAAGCCTAGTACGCATTTGCCACCGGCACGGAGATTCTTTGCTTCGTGGGGAACGACCGACGCCTCAAGCCGTCTGCCTACTGTGTCCGATACGGGCAGCACCTGCCGTCCCCGTCGCCACCAGAGGTAGTGCTATCAAAGCACATTTTTCAAAATTTCCGGCGCCTCTACGGTTAACCGCGTTGGCATGTCCTTTCCAAATATTAGGTCCCCTTCTCATTAAAGTCCAGCACTGTATTCATCTGGCAGTCATGGGCACGTCCAGGAAGCTGAAATTCAGCAAAGGATGCAAAGACGCCCCACTGCCTCAACGCTACGCAACGCAAAAAGTCTTACTAACTTTTTAAAACTCTTTTGTCAGCTATAATATTCTAATATCTGTCTCTCTTGGAGGTTCCCGCAAGACGACGAAGCAATGGATGAGGTCAAAAACACTTAAATAATTCTCTCTTTTTCCGGAACATGCATACAGAAGTATAACTAAGCAAGGCACGAAAAAAATTGACGTGCTATTTACGTCTTATAGTCAAGCGAGATTTTACCACTACATTTTTATTATTATATCGTCAGCAAATTACAAACTCGTTTCACAGCCTTAAATTGATTATGTATTCAGAAAATATTAAGATTTCAAGTCTTCAATTTGGAATCCTTAAATAGGATATCTTGAAATTAGATAAACCAAGTTTGTATAAATATTTTCTTAATATTTCAACAGATTCTAGAGAAACGAAAAGCAAAAACGTACCTTGCATGCACAACAAATAAGTTTTGTTTACTTTGTTGTTCATAATTCAATCCAGAGAACAGTAGATTGTATTTAAAAGTTTAAATTGTGTTTGTTGGACACTTCTCGAATGTAAGGGATTGCTGGAACAAATTCTCTACTTTGTTTCAGGAAACTTATTTGCATGGAAACGTTAATTTAAACAATATTTTACATTCAGAACAATGTAACAGGGTAGATCGGTATTATCAACAGAAAACCCTTATCCCATTTCCTGATAACCTTGAGTATTGTAAAGTAATTATATTTTCAGCAGGCTGTAAACATCTTTTATATCCTATACTACTTACAATAAAATGTAAATACCTATTAGAAGTTTTCGACTTAACATCACTTCCAACGTTTAACTTACATTATGATATTCCAATTCTGAAGCTATGAATAACTCTGTGTGTGTGTGTGTGTGTGTGTGTGTGTGTGTGTGTGTGTGTGTGTGTGTGTGTGTGTGTGTGTGTGTGTGTGTGTGTGTGTGTGTGTGTGTGTGTGTGTGTGTGTGTGTGTGTGTGTGTGTGTGTGTGTGTGTGTGTGTGTGTGTGTGTGTGTGTGTGTGTGTGTGTGTGTGTGTGTGTGTGTGAGAGAGAGGAGAATTGTAGGCGAAAGCTAATTAATCTAAAATTGATCATTGCTCCTCTTGTATTACCAAAATAACTTAGGGTTTCCAGGCAAGATACACTGTCAGTTCGAGCTTACGACATACAAGAAATGTAGTGCGGCATGAATACACTTAATTATATTAATTCACAATGTTATTTCTTTACATACTCATTTTCACAGCTGAGTCGACCTAAACAAAAACCCTTAATTATATAGAGCTGACCCTCTGAAACTCTTTCAAACCAAAATTTTTAAACCCACTGACTACAAAGCCTTAGTTATAATATCTACGAAATTAAATTCTATTAGAGAAAAAATTATTATTTTATTCAATGAGTTCTGAGAATTATTGTGAAAACTGTATTTAGGTATTAATAATCTGGTTAACATATTGGAAGGTATAATTAGTATAATAATACGTACTCCCATAAGCATATACATAAGCACTTCGTAGGCATAGATTATATATTTTTATAAACAGATCTTTAAAGTTTTGACAGTTGTTCCATGGTAAAAAAGAAACATGTCATCCACATTACTGGTAGGAATAAAATATTTGGTTTATTTACTCACACGTCTAAAAAATGCTTCCCTGTGTAATTTAGATAAACATTTTGTAAACCAAGACGTGACTAGCGGGGGGGGGGTTTGGCTGGCTCACAAGTAGTTTAACCGCATGTAAACGAACCGCTAACACTTCACACCCTGCCACGAACAAACACACCCCCTTCTGTATCATGTAACTGTAAAATATTCCTCACGGTGCAGTGCAGATTACTTATCGTATCTTTTGCCACGTAAGCAGCCTGTTAGAACATCCAAATTCATCGTTACTAATTATATTGGCGTCATTTCATCAAACGAAAGATTATCAAATTGTATGTACAAATAATCATTGCCATACAAATATGTATTAAGTTTAAAACAAAAGAGGAAAAGAATCAAACTCGGTAGGTATCCACAAAACTAAACACGTTTTTCGTTATGTTAAAAGCTATTCCATCAAATAATAATTATTTGTATTTATTAAGTAAACTATTTCAATTTACAATTTCCTAAAAGCTGCGGACGAGATTTACTGTTT
Source organism: Magicicada septendecula (assembly GCA_034769895.1). Lineage (NCBI taxonomy): Eukaryota > Metazoa > Arthropoda > Insecta > Hemiptera > Cicadidae > Magicicada > Magicicada septendecula. Next base: position 431,480,722 of record CM068371.1, read on the forward strand.
TAAGTCTTAAGTTATAACAAATGTGTTTCTAACGGTTTCTGTAACAGTACAATGGGTTAATCGAAACAGGTCATGATTGACACAGTATGATAAACACGGACAAGGGGCAGTACGCAGCGTGACCGCTGAATTACATTTGTACGAGTGGCTCAATAATAATATTTGGAAACCAACAAAAATAGAATATTGAGAGTTAGACGAAAATATAATTCGAATCTATCTGTATAATTCATTTGGTTACTGTATTAGTCTATCTTGAATAGGAACAAAGTTTCTCGCAGGACGCTTTTTATATCACACGGCTGAAAAAATTTTAAATTTTAAATTATTTTTTATTTTGTTATTACAACCGTATCATTAAATTTTAATGACATGTACACATATACATGATCTGGACTACGTGTACAAAAAAAAAGTATTGTTAAAGAGCAAGAAAATTTTGCGTAAGGACAGTTTATATTTTAATGCGTACTAAATCGAGTGCGCGATAGTTTTATTACGTTTTTTATTTTTACCGGCTCTGTTTTTAGGCTAAATTTATTTAAAATATACCAAAATATGAAGAATTAAAATACTGTTACTACTGTGTACATTGATTGTGTAGACTTACCTAGTACTTCGTTTTTATCGGTCGAGGTTTTCAAGTCACGTAACAGTAGGGAACGTATAACCCATAAGCGCAATGTATTTCTCCCTATCTGGCCCATTGTCTCCTCCGACTGTGGAACCAAGAAAGTAGCAGAAAAATTTAATAAATTAAGACAAAAACATGACAATTATCTTACTTACCTTCAGACGGCTGATTTGATTCGTCTAACACAAATCACAATGGCACAAAGAAATATGACTCACATATTTATTACACTGTCAATAAATTACATTTACTAAATTAAGCAAGACAACAGAAGGTAAATAACCCGCCACGGTATCAGGACTAAGACTGAAGCTACTATAGATATCCTGAGACCATGGCCTTTATTGTCTTTACCAAACTCTGATATCTGAATTACATAGACCATTTTTTTCAAAATATCATAAGTTGATATTCAGTATTTAGCCTGGTTTCAATGCTTAATTAATGTAAAAAAAGCATTTACAATTTACCTGGTATTTTAAAAATATGACTCACACTCTGTTTTTATATTTCAATAATTTTAAGACAGACAATAATTTTCAATAATTTCCTAAATATTTTAAATTATATTTAATGTATCTTTAAAGGACAATAGTGAATGTCCTTTAAACGGCATTGTATCCATATAAACATTTAATAAGATTCTAGTACACTAATGATAATATTTTAATGGTAACAAAACTTTTAAACACTATTTCATTATAACACAATAAAAATACTATAAACACATCTTTTTGCTATTAAAATTAGACAAAATTCTAAGCAAGTATGGGATTCGTATTTTCTTATTCTTCTCATATAAGAACAGCATGCGTTAGAAACCATTTCTGTTGTCATATATATATATATATGATGCAATCGATTATTAAATGAAATATGAATTCAACTTCAAAAAAAAACGCTGTTAACGTCTATAAGATTATTTTATTATTTAGAAACAAATGTTTTGATTGGGAATTAAATCCAAGGCTTGAGTAAAATGTTACCTTTAATGTTGCTCAAATAAATATGCTTCATTCATCACTTCCATTATCAAGAGGGAGAAGAAATATTATTTAAATTGTTGTGTTTGGAAGCTTACAGCAAAAAAACGTTTTTATTAATAGACTATTACATTATAAAATAATATTATAATGTCAAAATTCTTATACTACTATAATACCATTCATATTAATGAAAGATTAAATTAAATCTCTTAACTTTTAACTAAAACTTAATTTTAGCGTTAATTTCTGTAGAGATCCAGAATAATACGTAGACGACGTTCTTACGTTTTTTAAATTAATTACATTGCTTTTAAGGTTAACGAAAACTTTAATATAAATTTTATGACACAATACACAAAAGATGACATTCACTTGCTTTATATAAAATTCATTCATCACATCAAGCGAAGCCAAGCAGATGTGGAACAACATACGGAAATCAGCTGCTTGACTAAAATGTGTCCGTATAATTCAGGTACCAGTGATTGGGGGGATCTCGAGATTGTTAGTTCCACTTCAATCTTTGTTCTGCGCCTGTTCTCAACATATTCTATGTCATTTTGTTCCTCCTTGTATTACTAGTAATATTGTAATTTAGTGACACAATAGTGTCGCAATTATTTAATGCAGTTATACACATGTACTTCATTGTTCAACTATAAGTGAATGAATCTGTCCTATCAAAGTTTAAATAACGAGAAATGCTATAAGGTAAGACATCTATGAGTTCATGACAACAACGGGGTTACATTATTATCTAAGGTACGGTAAATATTTAATAAGTGTGCGTGCCCCCACACTTACGCGTAACATTATTAAAATTATAATTCATTTATCTTATTGCAACAGTTCATCATAATCACTGTGTGAGCAATAATTATTCCGACTGTATTTGTTAGCAACTACAAACCAATATTATTTCGTCTTAATAAAAACACTTCTTGCAATTGATAAACTTTTTTGTTATAATATTGTGTGTGTGTGTGTGTGTGTGTGTGTGTGTGTGTGTGTGTGTGTGTGTGTGTGTGTGTGTGTGTGTGTGTGTGTGTGTGTGTGTGTGTGTGTGTGTGTGTGTGTGTGTGTGTGTGTGCTGCAAAATATCTACCTTTCCGAAACAAATAAGTTTACATTCGCTTGCTAAGATAGTAAGTCTCATTAAAGTGTATACTTTTGAAATATAGGATCATGTAACTCTGTTGTGTGGCATGATAATAAATGACTATATGAATGGATAATAAAACACAATATTTAGCATTTGTGTAGGTATAACTGTAGACATACAAGTGATCAACATTTATGGAACGAGCAAAGCGAGTTCCCAGTTTCAACTCGACCTTTTGGCATTTGTGTCTCTCTGGCTATCAGTCTTTTGGATTATGTCTCACGACTACTTTTGAAACCATCTGGAGACTTTCACAGGACTTGGCATGTGTGTACATACTGTTACCCTATTGTTTTCGAGATTTGTCCACCCCCAAAAATAGGAGGCAAGAGGCAAAAATGTGAGGGGATCAAGATTGTGAAAAAATCGCAAAGACCACGTGGGGTATCAGGTTAAAGAGAATTTTAACAAAAGACTGCATATGATGTTCACTTTAAAAAATGTTTAAATATTTGGACATTACGGCCTAAAATTGTGTGAAAATTTTGATAACCCCAAAAAATTAACGTGGCGTATCATACTAAACATAATTTTAACTAACATCTGAATGTAGTGTTAAGTTTTGAAAATTTCAAAATTTTAGGACCTGAAGCCCCAAAGAAATAGCTACACATTTGAAAAGCTGTGATAATCCAGAAGGGTGTCAAGTTACAAGGAATTATAACCGAAATGCGAATGTCTCGAATTTTTAGTGTTTATTGTATTATTTTGTGCTCTATCATTTTTGTACTAATCAAGATTTGTTGTGTATTGTTTCCATTATTGGAAAAATTACCTTATATTAATATTTACGTAATAGTAAACTCACGACGTTCAGTATAGTGAGGGAGCTGTGTAGTTCTGGTAGTATACTAGTATAATCTTAATTTTTGCAATATTATTGTCACGTGTATACACACTTTAGTAACTAAGTTATTTTACGTATTCTGAATATTTATTTTGTTATTATAATAAGAACATCGTATTTCCGCTGCGAACGTCGTCCTGACCCCTCACATACACTTCCTGGTCCTTAGCAAATCCTTCCGTGTTATACGTCGATTGTAAAGTATATTCAGACTTTATATTAACTTGCATGGAATTTTCTGTTGTTCTGTACTTAGTGTCCAGAAAATTAAATTCAACCTCTCTGTTATACTCCCGGGTAACACTGAACGTTAATTAAGTATACTTTGTTACTTACATTTCTTTTCAGTGATGCCATTGGCACAGGAAGTTCCCGAGTTTTGGGTGCGAAGTGTATACGGACCGTACAACAATGCCTTTTCGAAGAAAATAAATTATTATTTTTATCCATCAATTTAACTTCACAATATATATATATATATATATATATATATATATATATATATATATATATATATATATATATGTATAGGCTTCTGAATTCATAACATATGTCTATACCTACTCCAGGATGAAAGAAGAAGAAGAAGAAGAAGAAGAAGAAGAAGAAAGAAGAAGAAGAAGAAGGAGGAGGAGGAGGAGAGGAGGAGGAGGAGGAGGAGAGGAGGGAGGAGGAGGAGGAGGAGTAGGAGGAGGAGGAGGAGGAGGAGGAGGAGGAGGAGGAGGAGGAGGAGGAGGAGGAGGAGGAGGAGGAGGAGGAGAGGAGAAGGAGAAGGAGAAGGAGAAGGAGAAGGAGAAGGAGAAGGAGAAGAGAAGAGAAGAAGAAGAAGAAGAAGAAGAAGAAGAAGAAGAAGAAGAAGAAGAAGAAGAAGAAGAAGAAGAAGAAGAAGAAGAAGAAGAAGAAGATTTTACCAATTAGCTATTAACGTGTTTGAGATTCTATAAACTTAATAGTTCTGTTATTCTTTAATATTAGTTTACTTATGCCGTGTTCCAACTGTTTCTTCTTATTTCACTTACGAATCCCGGGCAACAGGTGCTGTAGCGTACCTGCTTCAAGGGTCTGCTTGCAATCCGGACATGGTCAAGATTCATCACCGTACCCACTGTCCGGTTTTTACAGATCTTAGCTGCGCTTCTTACACGCTGCAACTACGTAGCTGATCTTATCTTATAAAAGCAGTCACAGTTTAACACAGTCAGTGAAATTGTGACCACGTGTAGATCATTTACCTTTGTGGAATATCAATTACAAGCAAAATTATTCACTGATCGTTTTGCAGTATATGTTAAATGTAATATATATTTTTTTTTAATTTAAAAATATAAATTTATATAAAGTAATGTAGAGAAACTGAAAGACAGTCGAGGGACTACAGAAAAGAACTTCTTGCGAAAACTCTACACTGGTCGCCGCCCGAATAAGGAAGGCGAGGTTGACCAAAATAAGAGCTGACAACAAGAAACAGATAGGAAATTAGGAGATAAATCCTGCCTGAGAAACTAGGGACAAAAATAATGGCAGGTGGGACGTAGTTGTGCAAGTACATGTGTAGACAAAATTAATTAACGCGCTAGTAACATGCTCAAATGTAATTAGAAATATCCACAAATGTTCATTTGAAACATCTCTTTAAAAATTACTTACTTAGACTAAATAATTAAAACGCTCAAACCCATTGTAATTCTTTTCTTTTGTAAACTTATTAATAAATAATAAACGACTTCTTCGTTCTGCGTGATGTTACGACAGCATTAAGCACTGTGTCACCAACGTATACAAAGAGATTAAAGATTTCTGAAATCCTAGGTGTTGTGAAAACTGAAATGTGTAATATTATGATGTTAAATTTAAAATATACAGTTTCAGACTGCCCTCTAAAAGCATACATACGTTTTTAGAAAATAATCGTACGTATTTCAACCTTCACTTTTATAACCACTTACTGGCCTACTTTAATATTCCACATCTAAAAGACTTTTGTAAAAACAAAGTTATTTTCCAAAATGTTTTTAAAAATTCTGAAAAAATTCAACCTGCAATGTTTCTAGTTAACGACGTCTGTGACAATAGCAACACATTATTTTTGTTTAACATTAAGTTTCAGTAGTTTAAGTGTTATTATTAAAGAAAGCGAAGAAAGCTTACGTGTGAGAATGTCCGTGACATCTGCTTAAACATAAATTTTAAGTAATGTTTTTTCAGCATAACTAAATCGACTTTTAAAATATTCGTTATTTCCTTATGTATCTCTATAAAACACAATACATTTGTGTACTTTATTGCATGCTAGCTAGGTTGCTAATTTACAGGTTCAAATTGTCCCAGTGAGATTTGTTTGTACTGAAAGTAGCAATGGATTTCATAATAAAGCAAGTTTGGCAGATATATAAAGCAAACAATTTGAAGATGCTTAACTAATATTAGCTTTACTTCACTTTACTGTGCATAATATAATCCAAAAAATAGGTAATTGAATTTACAAGTTTAAATTATCTTTGTTGCATACTACTTCAAGGTAAAAAGAATTGCACTTGCAAACTTCGTGTTTATGTTGGGAAAATTCAATGTACACTAATAACCTGCATTAAGGATAGTAATTTTGTTTTTAGATGTGTTTTATGAACACAGTTCTTTTCTTTTGTTATATTAATTTGTGAATTATTATCGTAATTCACATACTTTTCTCTAAAATAGTGCAAACTTACGATTAATTGAAACCTCTCCGCGGTGTGTACGAACCTAATCTGACTCTATCAAGCTCTGTTGTTTTCTCCTATCTTTATCATCAGTAATTAAAACTTGGCTTAATAACATACATTATATACCTGGCTTTCAATCTGTCTTGTCAGAAAATCGAACTGGGCTTGTCACAACCTTTTGATTTTAAACAAGCTTTCATTTTATACCATGCTTCTATTAAAGTCAAAAGATTAAACAGTAATCATTTAAGTACAGGTATTTTCATGTCACCAAATTGCCAGCTATTCTTATCTTTCTACTGACATTTTATCATCGTCATCATCTTTGCTCTAAACATTAGGTATTAGTTGTCCTGTTCCGGAATCTATCTCCTCCTCGGTCTACCAACATTTCTTTGAGTAGTCTCATGCAGGTAGTATGTTATTTGGCACAGGTTCACAGTCTTCGCATTATTTCCTCTAGTTGTCCCTACTCTTCTTTTTCGAATATCAGATTTTCAATTCTCTTTTGATGTATTAGTTCCTTTTCTGATCTAACAGTGTATATATTTGTGGACTTTCTAAAAATTGTATTTCTAAACCTTGAATCTTCTCTTCTTTGTTCTTACCGAGGGTCCATGTGTTACTTGCACATAGACATGAGGGACAGTTTTTTTTTTTTAAGTTCATGTGGCTATCCTGTCTTGATTTATTGTTTTGCTTCTATAGATCATTCCATAAATAATTTCGTCAATATCTTTCTTACATGATATACCACATCGCACGTCAAGACGTGACTAATTTGCAGGAAAATTTGATTTTTCACGACTATCTTGGTTCTGATTGGATGTTTACTTAAAAATGCCTTATTTTTTAAGTTTGAACCAGATATACTTTCATGGAAATAGTAGGGCTTTTAGCCCGTAATTTTGTAAGACGTATTTGAGTGTAAATATCGCCATTCATAACTGGTCTTATGTTTTAAGACGTAATTTAGTGTAAATATCGCCTTTCGTAACTGGTCTTATGTTCCAAGATGTAATTAAGTGTAAGTATCGCCTTCCGTAACTGGTATTATGTTTTCTGCATTATTACATTAACGTCCGCATAAAGCAAGTAATTTACTTTGCATGTTTCCTTGGAAAGATGTTCTTGAGTTAAATGTGCTTTTAACGAAATACGTCGTTTTTATATCAAAAGTGCCAATAACATGAGCCTACCTCGTCTAACGCCTTAATTTGTAAGAATATTACGGTTTTAACGTCCTTTCTGCTTCTTTACTACTTCTATTTAGTGTTTCCGTTACTTAAAATGTAAATTCCGTGATATAATATTCAATATTGCAAACGAATCTATGTAGGCTAATGATTGCCAATGCGTTCGTTAAACCATCATTACTGAATTGTTTATGCCTTCTTTACATTCTCTTCCACTTTTAAAAAGTAGAAAGTTATGCTTTTTGCTATTGAGCTACGGTTTCTTCCGCTTATTCTGACCACATTTTTATAACTCAGAATTTAAGTCGTTGTTGCAACCTCTCTCCTGCATTCTTAAATTTATATATACAAGTCGCTCTTAACAAAGTGAATGAGCAAACAGATGGGGGAATAAAAGTGCAAGGAAAGAGAAAAGTGAAAGAAAAGTGAACAAGAGTCAAGTGAACAGTTACATATAATAAATAAGGTTTTTAGAAGAAATTAGAGTTCATTTACTTATGATGTGAAATCACAAAAGACGGAAAAAGTAAGACAGAAAGTAAAATCGGACAGGGTAAAGTCGAATTTAACAGTAAATGGAAATTACTGACTTCTAAAAAATGGTCCTGGTAACAAGAAAGAGGTTTCCAAAAATTTTAACAGAGAGCATATCTTAAAATGGATGTGAGGCGTGGAAAATTGGAAGAGAGGAAAGGAGAAGACTTGAAGCACTGAAAACTTAGTGTTATAGAAAGTTACTGAAAGTAAGATGGATCGACAAGGTTTGTAATGATACCATCCTGACTAGAGTTAGGGAAAAAAGAAGTTTTTGGCAAACTATTGTTAACACATTACGTTACATGCTACGTCTTTCTCGGCTATTCCAGCAGAGCCTGGCTGAAACGTGTGTGTGCGTACACATTGCTGCTACTTTGAGATGAAAGACAATTACGTGACACTTGTCACACGCGTCCGCAACGAGACTTTTCCAGATCATACCGGTCCGCGCGTGCTGTGTTTAAGGTCGCAATCAATTACGCTCTAGTGTTCTCTAGTAGACACGTATTATGGAATATGCTGGAATCTCAGCGGGGTATAAATGCAAGACTTCAGAGACGCTTAGTCAGTCTTATGTCGGCGATTACTCAGTTGAGTTATTGTCGGGCGATTTACAGAATGCGGTTCAAAGTATTATGGCGAAGGGTTATGTGTTTTATAATTGTGCGTGACAATTGTGTTTTATATTAGTTGACATTTGTATTGTGTGTGAACAATTTTTATTTGATTTGTTGTAAGAGACTATCTTGTTGATTGCAAATTGATAATTAAAGCTGGTGATTAGTTACTTAAATGGTGTCTTGTATTTTGTTTTCCACTGTACGATCGGTTAGGCCGTCGTAACAATATTGTGAAGGTTGAACTTAATGGCCATATTATGCGTCATGAGAATTTGATAAAAATAATAATGTAAGGTTACATTGAACGGAAAAGAGGAAGAGGAAGACCGAGACTCCAATATACGAAAAAGGTTATTGGTGATGTAAGTTATAGTTGCTATAAGGTGATCAAACACAAAGCACGGAGTAGATCGGTGTAAAGGACTGCTACAAACTGATCTGCGTATTGCTAACTACAGAAGAAAAAGAGCATCTCGAACTATCAGTAATCCATCTGTGTTTCTCTATTCGCAATAGCGTTGGTCTTTTTCCCATTTCTCGTCCAATTTCCTAGGTTAGCATGAGATTGGTAAGTATTTTATGTATTTTACTTAAGTAGATTACTACCCTGTGTAACACCCCTGACCTGGAGAATGTGTAAAGGATACTATTCTCTAACCAAAGAGCTTTAATTTTAACTCGTCATTATCCTCTTTGAAGCGAGATTTGGGTGGTTTTCGTCCATTATTCTAATTCTGAACAATTTTTAGCATTTTCAGGACTGCCTATCGGTATCAGGAAATACTATAGTCCTAAGCCACCTTTTGTAATGATAAGCATTTGCAGAAGGAATTAAATGACAGTCATTTATGGGTAAAGATACTGTGTAGTTTTATTGTTCCATTATCATATTAATTTATCCCACTAACTTTTACTGGATGCTTGTTTCCTTCCGTCAGCTCTTTCTCCTTAGGGTGTTATACGAACATTCCTTACTCCATGTGCGTATCAGACGAGCGATTTTATTTTTTAAACTGTGAAACTGCCTTTAGGTTGAAGTTTCCATAAAGTTCTACTTCCTTATTAATAAACTCGAAATAGTCATTTTCCTGAAATACAGAATGCTTACTATTTAAACTAAATAGATTTAACATTAGATACATTTTAATATTAAACAATTTTTTATTATCAGAAAAATTACAAAACTACGATTACCCTACTATTTTTTTTTTAATTACACTTGTAAAGCAGCAAAAAACAATGAAAATTCCAAACTACTGCATGTTTTTTTTTTTTACTAAAAATTCATAATGATGATGCCAAAAGACAAGTAATTTGGTGCTAGCTTTTACGTCTAAATGTGTTCCCATAGATATTTATAGGCCTATGGCCTACTATACACAAGTATACATATCTACTAATAATATATACATTTTTTTGTAAACTTAGCTTAATATCTTTTTGAAAGGGATGCAAATTTTGCAGGGAGTGTTGACGGATATTAATTGTGTCAATTATTAATAATAATTACGTATTTGTATAAACATGCACTTGAGTTTGATCGCCACATAGATCGTGACAAATTTCTTATAATTTTGACTTCTATTTCTAGTCCGTGGTGTCCTTTATCAAATTTTTTATTATTTTTTTTAGAGTCTGGTGCCCTACAATTTTTGTAATTTCCAAAATTGACGCTTTATTGAGGTTTTGGTTAAAATTCTCTATAACTTGATACCCCACAGATTTTTTCAATTTTTCAAAATGACTACCCCATAAATTTTTGCTTCCTGCCGTTCTATACTAAAAATGGGACAATTTCAAAAACAGTAAGGGTTTGTGGAGTAAAAACATGGACATGCGGGCCAGGTTTATAAAAATCGGTTAATTCATTCAAAGGTTTTAGTGAGACATACCTCGAATACACAACAGAAAATAACAAACTGTCAAGTTAAAACAAAGAACTCTGTTCGTTCGTTCATTTATTAATTTGTCAAACAAATAAGGTTATCAGCAGACAACTATAAATTTATTTGTCAGTCGTTTCTCAATACTTTTACGATAATTGAAATTTGATAAGGTTATTGGTATTCAGTGGCATAAAGCTATTAGATCCTCAATCTATGAAACTCCTAAACAGATCACACTAATTGATTTTTATATTTCCCTTGTGAAATAACCTTGTAGCTTATTACATACTGTGTAAGAGGGACATTAATTAACTTCTATCTTGATAAATAATTAACTTCCCCTACCAATTCAGTGACATTGCATTATTGAACTCTGCTACGTGTTCCTGCGTAAGCCCATACACAGCAACAATGTAGATAATCTATTTTAATCTTTTAATAACAGGAAAAGGAAAGTGCAAGAGTGATTTATTGACTTACCTCAATAAAAACGATTGGAAATTGCAAATATCATAGTCACACGTATATCGTAAGAATTGGTTTAATTGTTTTATAAATGGTAATTACAAATTAGTCATAAATATTATAATATTTCAATTTATTCATGTTTAACGTACCGAGTCACTATATGGTCAATATAATTAAATTACCTTATTCGGTCCACCTTAGTGACACTATCTGCTGTCGGTTAATGACGCGTTTCGGGATAAAATCCCATCTTCAGATACACAATTATCAAACTTTAAATGTATACCACAATTTGTGGTTTGTCATAATTTTAAAATATTTAAAATCTTTTAAATAAAATATATATAAACAAAAACGTAACAACTGAATCGCTCGGAGCGTCCGCATGCATGCACGCTGTATTACGACTTCCTCACGACTGGCCATACTTATCATTCAACCGTATAGCAGTGTCAAACAGGTTATTAGAACCGAAGTTCATTTGATCGTTTAATATGTTATTTTTGGTCATTGCGTTTTTTGTAGCTTTGTATATTTCGAATTCCTCTAGACTATCCATTAATTTACCCTTCTTGCAAGTATGCAACGCCACGAAATTGTTTTCGAAACTAGTATAACTATGATCATTTTCTATTAAATGTTGTGCATAACTGGAATTATTATTATTTGTTTTTGGAATGTGTTCTAAAAATCTTGTGTAAAAATCTCTGCCGGATTGGCCAATGTAGAATGCTGCGCAATTATCGCATTTAATTTTATAGACACCTGATTTATTTTTTAAAGGAATATTTATTTTAGTTTTGAAAAAAATTTTTAAATTATTACAGGGTTTGAATGAAATAGTATAACCTTTACTTTTAAAAACAGATTTTAAAATATTTGGCAACAAGCCAGTATAATTAGCTGAAATGAATTTTTTATGGTTTTTATTATGTTGGTTAATAATATTGGTATTTTTATTTTCTAAACGTTTTTTATGTTTCATTATCATTTTATCTACTATTACTGGCCTGTAACCATTATTTAGAGCTATTAGTTTTATAATATTTACTTCTTGATCATAGTCTTCGTTATTAAGGGGAACACTAAGTAATCTGTCAACAAAGTTGTTAAATGCAGCCATTTTTGGGCTGGAGGATGAAATGACTTAGCATGTATAACCGTATCTGTGTAAGTGTGCTTTCTGTATATTTTGTATGTCAGTTCATTACCGTTATTCGTTATGGTTAGATCCAAGAAATTAATATTTTAGTTATTTTCAATTTCCATAGTGAATTTTATTGTCTTATGTATTTTATTTAAATAATTATTAAACGACTCGAGCTGTCTATTGTTACCATTGAAAATAACAAAGGTGTCATCCACATATCTTGAATAATATACTATTTTTTTGTCAAAATAATTGTTTTTTAAAATTTTAGTATTTTCTAGATGATTCAAATAAATATCAGCAAGGATACCTGAGAGTGGAGAACCCATTGCTAGGCCCTCGTTTTGTTTGTAGTATGAACCATCAAACGAAAAATAGTTTTGATTAAGTACTATTTCTAGTAGTAACATTAGCTGATTAATTTTCTTTATTTCTAAGGTATTATTATTTATTAAATTTTGTTTGAGTATTTTTAAAGTTTCATCTATTGGGACATTGGTATACAGATCCACTATGTCAAAGGAACCTAGCTTGTAACTATGCTTAATATTAATATGACGCAATTTTTCAATAAAATCTTTATAACCTTTTATACTCTGGTTATTATCTAAGCTTATATGTTTTTTGATTATTTTAACCAAGGTTTTTGCTACTTTATAGCTTGGAGCGGTTGTATAATTTACTAAAGGTCTAATTGGTGTGTCTTTTTTGTGTACTTTGGGTAGACCTTTTAAGCATGGTGCACTAGCTTTTATTGGTTTCAGTGAATAGCATATATGTTTCTCAAATAGATCTGTACATTTATTTATTGTTTTATTCAAATCTAATGTGTATTTTTTGGTGGGATCATTATTTAACTTTGTTATGTTATTATTACTAATGAATTTGTATAGCTTTTGTTTATATTCGTCTAAGTCTAACAATGCTATAGTATTGCCTTTATCAACCTTCGTTAAGTAAATGTAATTTTGTATGAGTTTTTTATTTAGCTGTATAGCTGTTAGTTGTTCATGTTTTGTTGTTGTATAATTCAATTTCTCCTGTTTATGATAATTATTATTAATTGCTTTATTGAATTTATTATTTATTAATATACGTAGTTCATTTCGTTCGTTTAAGTCAGGAACACACTTAATTACAGATTCGGCTTCAACTATTTCTTTAATTATGTTATTTTTATTTTTAAGATTCGGTGGAAAATTGTAATTCAGTCCCTTATTGATAAGATTTTCCTCTGTGTTCGTGAGAACCATGTTAGTCATGTTCATCAGTCTAGGGTAGAAAGCATGTTTTTCATTATTGAATTTATCGTTGTTTTGATTGCTTATCAGACGGCCAATTTTATTAGTTTGTTTATTCTTCTGGAATCTAATCTTATCCTTAATGTATTGATTAATACGTTGCATGATTGTATCGCATAGAGCAGGGTGAACATTATTATATAGTTCTAAATGTGTTTTATATACAGCTGAGTTCAATGAGATTTTCTTCCTATATAAGAATTTAATTTCTTCCTTTATCCTGTATTTACTTGCAAATTGCTCAGTTTTTCTGGCCATTCTAGAGGTTTCGTTAATTTTGATTTTAGCGTAATTTGGGATAAGATTTTTATATAGACAAATTTTATTAAATTTAATATTTAAATTAGTTTTAAATAGTTTTAGTTTTTGATTTTGAAGTGTATACGCAATTTTTACCTGGTAAGGTTCCAATTTCAATTTATTCATGTTTAACGTACCGAGTCACTATATGGTCAATATAATTAAATTACCATACATAATATAATTATGGTAATTTAATTATATTGATTATAATATTATTTGTTAAATCTACATCTTTGATGTTTTAATGGCTTACTTTACTTGAAAACCCCTTGTAAGAATCTCAAAAAAAATGTTTAAGTCAACCTCGAAAAACTTAGTTTTACTTTGTTCAGGTTAACTGATACGTTAATAACTGCCATCGGTCATTAGCAGTTACTGTTCCTTTTGTAAAGAACTTCCTCCCTTTCACTTTTAACAAGTTCTGCGAAGCGTAATTTTAAGGCCGGTAAGTTGCAGAAAGGGCAGACCCATATCTCATTATAAACTTTCTAGAAGAGTTCTCACACACCCTTTTGGTAACAAATTTTAAATCAAAACAGATTTTATCAAAACTTCTTTGTGTCATGAATTTACTTTAAAAAATAATAAATAAAGAAGATATTCATTTACTAAAGTTGAAAAAATTCATCTTTGAAGTATGTTCTCTCTTAGGAATACACTGGGTGTTCCAATATTTTATCTACCACTTTACCGAATGTCTCCGCGAGATTTAATTCTTAGTTCAAATAATACTTAAAACTATTGCAGTGGACGATTACAGACTATAACAAAGGATATTGTAAATTCTTTAAGATTAATTTCTCCATTTATTTTGTAATTTATTTGTTACATCAATTGTTAATATTAATTAACTATGCTATTAAATTTTAACGTTATTAGTACAAATCAAATCACTGAGAGTACTAGAAATCTTAGGAAACAAAGGGCGGAATAATATTTGAAAACAATAAAAACACAGCAAGCATTATGTCCAATTTCAATAAAAATTTAATTTTCTATTTAGTACACATTTCTGAACCTTCTTTTAACATTAAAATAAATTATTTTCTTACATATTGTAATATATTGTACATCTCTGCTTAGATAAGGTACCAAATTTATCTCGTGTGCAACTACGAGGTACGTAAACCTCATATTAAACAGTCACGACTAAAATTTGTAAGTTGTAAAGTTATAAAAGTAAAACGCGGTAACGAAAAATGATGACGAACGTTTACAGATGTTCAGCCTAAGAAACAAAAATTGTCATTTTTTCAATTTGGAAAATTTTATTTTATTTCTGTCAACACAAATGTACAGAAAGTATGAGTAAATATAGAATAGGATACTGGAATATGAAGATAATAACAATAACAGAATTATGCTGCGCAGACGATTTAACAATTATAGGAGAAACAGAAAAACAGTTACAGAATAACATAAAGGTATTTAATGAAGAACTTAGAAAGAAAAACATGAAGATTAATATACAGAAGACTAAAACTATGGTAATAGGGAATTCAGAAGAGAAACACAGTATAGAACATGATGGAAAATATTTAGAACAAGTAAAAAGTTATAAATATCTGGGATTAACAGCAAAGGGAATTTAGAGGAAGAAATAAAATAAAGAGTAGCGAAAACATGAAGATTATTCAATAGTATTAAATCACGTTTCCTGGGTAAAAAGAAATACTCACTAGGATAAAAACAGAAATAGTCTGAAAAATTATTAACTTACGGAAGCGAAACATGGACAACAAATGAGAGAATAAAAAGCAAGCTAACTAGTATTGGAATAAGGTTTCTTCGAAAAATAGAAGGGAAGACAAAAAAAGATAGAATTCGGAATGAAATATTTAGGAAAAAGTTAGATATTGTTCCTGTAGCAATAACAGTAGAACAAGCACAACTTAGATGGCTGGGACATGTAATGAGGATGGGGTAGGAAAGACTGGTAAAGCAAGTATTTGAATCCAGAGAAACAGGTAAAAGAAAGAGAGGACGACCGAGAAAGCTCTGGAAGGATGAAACCCGCACAGCTGCAGAAAGAAGAGGAGTAAAATGGTAGAAAATAAAGGAGCTCGCAGGAGATAGAAAGAAATGGAGGGATATGTGGAAAAAGACGACCTCAGAGGACTCAACTCCAACATAGCTTTACACCCAAAGGTAGAGAAGCTAAGGATTAAGTAAGTAAATAAGTTCTGTCAACACAATAACAGAAAACGCCGTTTCGTGATATTTGCTATAGAAACATCATAAAAATATTAAAGTAAACACCATTTTAAATCAAAATTAAGTCGATTAAAGCGAACAACGTAAGAATAGTGTACGCGTAATTTCAGAAATAAGTAGACATTATCTTTAAAAGTTACCAGTAATTAATATATTTTTTCTGTTAACGTTTAAAACGGACATTACCCATCAAGCAGGTAACTTTCTCTTCACCAACACCTTGGCTAACTACAATTCTGGTGTTCTGAAAATGATTTTGGTCAACCTTAGGTAAAAAATAATTCACAGCTATAAAAAAGAAAGACAAAATCAAAATAAACGTTATTCCGTTATTCCACCATTCCAGAAGTAGAGACTCATCAATTATTAATTATAAACATGCAGCTATTTATCGAGTTTGTTGCTACTGGTCAGATATTATTTTCTTTATATTATTCCCTTTTCCACAATACGATTTTATGTTGTGTAACTGAAAGCTCCTCATAAAATGCATCTTTTGTTGCTTCAGTAGGTTTTTCATTGGAAGCACACGCACCCACAAAACTTAAGTCATATCCTTATTTTTATTTTTTATGTGAACTTGTATGTTCGTTCGTTTATATATTTCCATCCCTTTATACAGCTCTCATATCACTTTACACTCTGACCGCGTTCGTACACCACAATATGCGTGAATGTAATTTTTGGTTTCTTGAGAACCTGTTACTTTTATTTTTTCGGTCGTATTTATGTACCTTTAATTTTTCTATTCCTTTAAAAATTCCTTTAGTTTCCAGTTATTTCTCTGTACGATTTACGTTCCACTAATACATTATAAAACGAGAGCAAAATTTTACAATATTGTAACAACGGATCGCTCGCGAACAATCGAGAGTGTCGATCTACACGTTTCTCCGCCAGCTGACCACGTGCGTGTCTCTGTCGAGGCCGCACAAGGTACACTCTGGACTTTTTGAGAGCTTGTTAAGGACGTAAATTATAGATTATTCTGGAACATCTGCGCTACTTATTTAAGTAATAGCAGATAGCTTCCTCAGTTAGTTATAAGTGGAGATTTATTATAAGCTCTACGCGAAAC
Source organism: Magicicada septendecula (assembly GCA_034769895.1). Taxonomy (NCBI): domain Eukaryota; kingdom Metazoa; phylum Arthropoda; class Insecta; order Hemiptera; family Cicadidae; genus Magicicada; species Magicicada septendecula. The sequence continues at coordinate 431,497,806 of CM068371.1, forward strand.
CAAACCAAATAGTAATATATCATCATCATTGATGTCGTTATTATCACTTCACATACTACCATTGGAGTATGGTACGGTACCTATATTATCCGTGGTCTACCGACCACTCGGTGTACGTCTTTCTGGTTTCAGCGGTATCCCCTATTCGTTCAATCACTGTATGCACTAATTCCATATCTGTTGATTCCGCTCATTTATTCGCGAAGGTTGAATAAATTTATGAATTATTTTTATGAATTATTTTTATGAATATTTTTATGACTTTCCCTATACTTTCGTTTCTTAATCTGCCCCGATGCATGCATATTCTATCACTCTTTCTAGAATTTCCAGTTTTCGAGCTTTCCTATATTCGACTTTCAGTCCCCTTCGTTGTTATCCACACTTTGCTTTTGCACGCTGGTAAAGACACTGCAGCCGTCTTAAAGTTTTTCCGTAATCTCTTATTTAAAAGAATCCGTACTTCCCTACTGTATTTTACCTCCGTTTGCTTACTGTTCCTCAAATGTGAGGAAAATTTATTCAGAGTCCTTTCCATAACCAGTAATTATAATCCTAGGTACCTAAAACGACTGAACTGACCTGCTCTAGTAGTTTTTGTGAATGACAATCTTGGTTTGAAACGATTCTTTGTCTATAAACAATTTGACATCGTTTTAATTTATCACGTCGATATTGTTATTTTGCATCTTTACGAAACTGGCTAAGATTGAAAACTTCTCTCTGAAGTTTGTTTTGCGTTCCTGTTACCCTCCTATGTGAGTACATTAACAGATGTGTTTGGAGCTACATCTATTCCTTAAACCTAATTACGCATTATATTGTAAACATGCATATTAAATAGAATTTTGATGAACAGTAAACTTGCTGCACTCCTGTGTTGGTTTCAATGAAGCTAGTTGTTTACCAGTAACCTTTAAGGTCATTTCCGTACTCTCATAAATATTTTTTCTGATCAAATTGAGTACAGCGGATTCGTTAGCAACCAAAGCCAACACTGTCAACACTGTCAGAGGTTTTTTTTAAACAAATTAAAAAGTTAAGTGAGTTTCCTGATTATAGTCACGGCGCACCTAGATAAGCCACTGCATTCAAACACAGCGTCCACTCTAGACCTGCCCATCTTAATCACATTTGTTCATCACCAGTGATATTTTCAGTTATAGTTTTTACCTATTATTTAGAATCCTAGAACAAATGGTATCTCCTAAATTTAACAAAAATATTCCTTTGTAATTTGCGCTTTTCAATGTCTTTTTTGAAATCATGACATCATCTAAGCTTCCCTCTAGTTCTATGGTATACAGACTTATTTCCAAAACATATTGTGTAAATGCAGTAATCTGAGATTTATGAGACGGGCACCACAATTAAACAGCTCGCCATTTTCCCGCCTGTTCCGTTATTTTCCTTTTTTCTTTGTTGTCCGTAAAGCTTTTGATAATAATATATACGGAATAAAATTGACGTGCTTGCTTGTGATAGAGCCTACATAGTACCTCAACTTAAAATTATATTAGGTATTTGGAAGTTTACCCTATCAAATATTACAGAATGTTTGTCTAGATTCTACAGTTCTTCCTGTAATGTTATGAGCCATAGGCAATTGTAATATTCTTAGACTTACCAGTCTATAGATATAACAATCTTCCAAGGGATTTGTTGAAAATTAAGTGCCACGAAAATGAACATAAATTTATTTGTTAAATTCTCGTACGTCTTAAAATTGTGTAATGTATAATTTAAATAAATATGAAACAGGCGAGGTTAGTTGGTGGAGGATTTTGGCTGGAACTGACCGACACAGAGATAATTTAACCGCATGCAAACAAACCCGCAAACACATCACACGCCCGTCCAAACAAACACAGCTCACACGATACCCATGTTGTGGTGGCAATTATTTGTTATCGTACGCGCGCATCCCAAGAATACACGTTACCCTGGGACTAATACTCGTTGCAACAACATGTAAAAACCCGCCTACGTATCGATATTTCATCATTGTTAACGTCATTCTGACGCATTCTGTAAACTAGAGTTAACTGATTGAAACGTAATGGTAAAACGAAAAATTAAGTTGTAATATCGTTTGGAGGATGGCGTGTTTCATGATCTCAGAAGAATAGAATTAATGTATGACACTGTTCGAGTACAAGAATCTTTGGTCCACAGAAGCTGCTAGCGGCGTCAAAAAAAAACAGAGAATACTACAAAACTCTTCAAAACGTCAAAGAAGACTAATGGTACTTGAGGAACCAAAGTCAAGTCTTTTCCTATTAACCTAATCGAAGTTTAATTGTCGAATCGAAATGGGTTCTAAATTACCGGGTAAATTTTCGTATTCTAGATATCAGTATACTGTTTAATTGCCTGTACTTACTGGGTCATTTCTTACTTTGTTTTAATATCTGTGAACCCAGTACATGTTCGCGCGTGCTCCCACACATACACACATACACACACACACACACACACACTACTTGACAATATACATGACATACCGTGCAGTACGTTTTACCCGATTTTACAGAAGCGTTGAAACCGCGTATAAAATTAAGACATGTTTCAAGATGGAGGTACTGGTGCTGGGTATATGCCTTCAGAAGCTGCAGAGACGTCAAGTAACACATACTGAAGGACTCGACGACCTACATGCACTGATGGATAGGATGAAACGCGATGCTGTTAAGGAAGTCCTAAAACGACTTAGCTGCTCAAGTATTTTTTGTGAATGATAATCTTGGTTTGCAGCGGTTCTTTGCCTATAACAAATTTAACATCGTTTTTGTTTATCACATTGATATTGTCATTCTGCATCTTTACTAAGTTTGAAAACTTCTCTTTGAAGTTTGATTTTCGTTCCCGTTACCCTCCTACGTGAGTACATTAACAGACGTGTTTGAATCTACATCTATTCCTTAAACCTAATTACGCATTATATTGTAAATATGCATATTGTGATATATCTTATGTCCTGTGCTCCTCTTAATTTGAGAATGGTTTAATATTTATTTATAAAATAAAAAAATAATAAATGAAATTATTTTTTTCTTTTATTTTAAAAATTTTTATTGAATTTTATTTAGTTTATTTTAATTTAATTCATTTCGTTATTCAAATTATTTCATTCGATATTAAACGGTTAAGAATTATTAATGAATGTTGATTTGCTTTTCATCAGTTTTGGTAAAGTTTTATTTAAAGAAATGTTTTGTCAGTTTGGTTCGATTGTGAAATCGACTCATCGCATATAGGTTATCTGCTGATTCACTCCTTTTCGATGACGTTCCAATTGCCTAGGTGTGTTCACTCTTCCTTTCCTGCTTAAAAATCTTCTATTCTAACTTGATTTAATAAATAAAACTCCTTTTAAAATCAATTAATTATATTTATTAGTTAATATTTCTTTTCAAATTAGTGTTACGACTTACAGATCGAAAATGCTCGTTTCCCGGATCGACTCTTTACCTCAGGTCGATTGTAAAAAAATTAAGTTTTTTTTATTTAATAATATTAATTATAGTATTCTTTTTAACTGCTATGGAAGGTCAGAAATGCTATTAGGAAGTACAATACTTACAAATGTTTAAAAATCTTACTTAAAATCTGGACTAGAGTCCAGCGTCGTTCTCCAGCAGTGTGTGTGTTCCGCTTCAGAGAGTTGTTATCTGCTGCAAGGTAGATCTTAAACATCGTCTAACGTCCAGCATCCCTCGTCGCTCTGGTAGCTTCTCCGTAGATACTCTTGGTAGACTTAAACGATCCCGGTACTTACGTTTTCCGGAATATTGTCACATAATTAACGAAGTTCTTTCGTTAATGCGACTTGTAATAAAAATAAAAATAAAACTTTTCTGCCGACGGACAGCATGTCCGACTGCAACTGTGTCTTGAAATGAAGAGAAGGGTTTTCGGTCGAACCCTCAATTTATACCCTCTCGATATTCCGCGCCAGTTGGCTCCGAAATCATCGTGTCGAGACCTGCAGATCACCTGATAGCCCCCACTCCCGAACCTTTTCATCTATTTGCAATTATTAGCAAATAGCAATGTTTTTCACGGAATCGAGATAACACAAATCATAGCTAATTCGATTAAGCACTCACTGTATTAATTTGAGCGTCTTAGGGTAATTTGCGTATTTTGGCACATTTATTTGGCACTATCTTCGCGTAGCGTGTCCTATTAACGTCATCTTTTCACTGGGGATAACTATAAAATTTACGCACACTTTGGTGCCTTTGGTTTGTTTCTACACTAATTAGTTTTCGCACAGTGAATTAAAATAATTATTTTGTTAATTACCTGTGGGCGGGTAGCTGAGATTCCTGTCTGTACATGCATCACTAACACACACAAGATACACGCGTAACACACATACAATTGAGCAGGTATACACTGAAATACACTGCCTGTCGGAACAGGTTAATTTCTCCCCTAATCTAACAATGAAATATTTTTACAATCTCAGACCTGTCCATTTACTCTTAACTTATAATAATTCTACAAATTTTGTATTTATTCAAATTAATGCCTAATACAGCGTATGGCTGTATCGTTGCATTATATATATTGAAATATGCAATGCATATAAATTAGTACTGGACTCTGAACATATGATAGCATGTTGAAATGAAAATATGTGTAATTAAAGACTGAAGGTTTGGACACTGTAAAGTAGGCAATAAGAGACATGTTCAACTGTTAGTTTTAAGTAAATTTTAGACAGTAAAAAACAGTTGGTGTTGTAAAATGGTGAGGAAATATGTGTAGGCGTGTAGTGAGTGGGCGTGTGCTAAAATATGTAATTACTTTACGGGATAAAAATAAAAACCTTAAATTACGTTCAAATACTAATTATGAAATGAGATTTTCACCAGAATAAGCATAATAAAAAGAACTATCAAATGTCAATATTTGTTAGTAATTTAAAGAAATGAATTTATGACTTTTTAATACAAAAGGTTTATGACCCTGCAGATAAGTAATTAAATAATACTAATTTTTTGGACAAACTGCAATTTCGAACAGTTTAATACAAGAATGATTTTATGTTGGCTTCAGACACAGAGAAGAATTATTAATTAGCTAATCAGTGTACGAGAAATAAGGCAAATTTTCAGTCGATTTCTAATTTCTTGTGAGTAGGTATAGTCTCTCTCTGAACATGAAAGCGTGCGGAAATATCGCTAGAATATAGACGCCACTAAAGTGTACGAACAGAAGTTAGAAATTTCACGAGTTGATGATATCGTAAATTTTAATAGTGTTAATCTGGAAAAGTACAAGATTGATCTTATAGGGATTAAAAGACACTTGAAGTCTGCTGGATTGTGTAAGCTCAATTACATAAAATACATAACGGTGAAAAAAGTACTTATAGAATTGCTCAACTTGAGAACGACCCTGAACACTGGACATCAGGAGGAGCTACACCTGTACTTATCGAGAGTGAACGACCCACACCTGTATTCCAGGCGACATCATCAACATCTCGATCTACAGTCATCTCAAAGGGAAGTGACGTTATTTTTTGTTATAAACTTTAAATAAACTTACAAACTAAAAGACAAAGGAACTTATAAAGAAAGATTTGATGTAACAGATTCTAAGAGAAAATTATTTTAATTTGTAGTCAGGTCAACAGAGACAGAATAATTAGTTTGTTTTTCATTAACTGTATGAAATCAACATAGTGCAATGTGTAGTTATATCATTAATAAATCCGAAAGCATTCTAATACACGATTTAAACGACTACTTATTCTATGCAACACCTGTACATCGCAATAAACACACACACACACACACACATGTATATATATCGTATATGTATCGTGTATGTATCGTATATGCATGTGTATATATCGTATATGTATCGTGTATGTATCGTATATGCATGTGTATATATCGTATATGTATCGTGTATGTATCGTATATGCATGTGTATATATCGTATGTATGTATCGTGTATCGTATGTGTATATGTATGTATCGTGTATGTCGTGTATGTATATGTAACGTGACAATTTGCAAATTTATTATAATTTAAATTTGTGGAGCCCCACGATCTTGGAGCACCAAATTTATGCAACGTTACATACACATAAATAGGCGTGAACGATCTCACGTTCAAGATTGACAAATTCTTTAAACAATCTAACATTTAAATTGGGGTTCAGGTGTATCTGCAATAAGAACTCTATGTAACTTGAAACGGTAATTAAAATTTATTTGATACTATAAAAAAATGTGTGCACATGGCACTGACTTCGATTTTAAAACATTAGTTATTATTTCTTATTATGCCGTAAGGCTTAAGATATATACATCCTTACTGACTAAATATTCTATGCTACTAATTATTATATAAAAGAAAAATCTCATTTTCAGACTACTCAGTCTAGTAATATGTTTCAAAATCAATTTTTAAATCTTTTTTTCTATATTGTAACGTACTCAAAATATTAATAGTTATTGTTTCTCAGTACTGTTTTCTCAAATACTAATTGTTTTTATTTAAATGCTTTGTAATCATTTTATATCATATTAATTTGAGCTCTTGTTACGTTAATCGTATTTCTAAAACGTCTATGATTTTAACTCTACTATACAAGAAACATTACTCTTATTTTTAAATAAAATATTAATGTCTTTAACTGTCTTTGAATTCTTTGTATGATTAAGATATGAATAAGTTGTCTATCACCTTATTGTCGTCAATCATACTCCATCATTTTTGTTCCATCGGTATTCGCCCTCGTTTCGCCTCCAGCGTCGGCTGTCTCTCTCTCTGAAACTCTCCTCTTGTCCAGCGTCGTATCGCTCTCTGGAACTCTCCCCTTGTCCAGCGTCGTATCTCTCTCTGGAACTCTCCAACATGCCAAGCCTGAAATCCCTAACATGCTTATTTCTAATATATTATTAATTATTTACAGTTTATTAAGTAAATTTAAATTTTTATATTCCATTCTCGGTACATCACTTATTTGTACTGTCGCATTATTCCTCTGCTTGGTAACAAAAAAAATTTAATAAATTTATTTATTATAAATTTTTTTTTATTTATTTATTATTATTATTTGCAAAAAAAATGTAACAAATAATAAAGAATAAAATTCCTCATTTCACCCTTAATTGGAGTGTATACAAATGTCTTACCTCCCCTCTTCGTACGCTCACTGCTCGCGACCTTGTAGTAGGGTGGCTTTACAAACAGCTGATTTAACTGGTTTCATTGACCTCTGTTTTCATGTGTAGAACTTCCTAAATGACGTTGCGTGGAATTTACCAATTTCTTTCTTCTGTATCTCATCATATACGATGAAAGTGTTCTGTCCTACTTGCTGTCTTAATGTATACGGTCCTTAATTTTACATAATCTTACTCATACATTCTTACCTTCGCTTCTAATCTTCCTTAGCTCTTTTCTTAACATGACATTACTTTATCTAATACATTACTTATACAATACATTAACATTCATTACCTTTTATTACATTTCTTTAACATTACCTTTCTGATCGCTACTACTTTCCTGAAATACACTTCCGTAACAGAATACTCTTTTAGCTTGTAGTGTGTCGCATGATCGGTTACAGAGGAACTGTCTTGGAAAACAACGATATTTTTCTCGAAGTCCTTAATCCTAAGCAGTCTCTGCCCTTATGACTTTTCACTCTCGCTTTCTTCTGTGTCCTTGTATCTTCAATAAGTGTTCGCTTGATCAGTCGTTCTAACAATTATGGCAATTATTGCTCATCTTAATCACTTCTTCATATTTATAACATATCAATAATAACATTCCTTACCATTTCTTCATATTAATAACAACAATAACATCTTTTACCATTACTTTCTTAAATATTTCTCTACAATAGCATTCCTTACCATCACTAATACATTTCTTAATTAACCCTTTCAAATAATATTCCTTATAACATTTCTTAATTATACTCTCTTATATTATTATTAATAATTAATAGTAATATTATTTTTCTCATTTAAAAATAATTATTTATTTTAGGGTATTGAGTTCTGAGTTTGGTGTGTCGTTAGAACTGACACCCCTCATTATAACAATTGGTTGTTGTACACAGGGAATTCATTTTGTTCACCCTCGTGTAAACAACGTCCGCGTTCCATTGTATTATTCCCTCGTTACCTTTCCGTGGCATAGCTGTGACGTTTGTGTGCGTACTTACCTTGTGAACGTTTGTTTTGATCGTATAAGTCACCTGTTCATTGAGCAATGTTTTCCTCTTGCCTGCCGGCCACTTAAAATCTACCCTCTTTCTCTCGTTACAAATGCTTCGCTCTTTCTCAATTCTCTCGTCACTAGTTTGGTTGAGTGAACTTACCTGAACAGTTGTCAACGGTTTTTTCATACGTCGTTTATGATAACCTCTGTAGTTTTCATAATTACAGTTATAATTATCGTTATTATAATTATCGTGCGTATATCTAACATCATACCACAATTTTGCGTAGTGTTTCGTCTAGATAACTTACTACGTTTCTTGTTATACCTACAGTGATATTTATCTCCGTAAGTGTGGTGTCTTATGTGTTTCAAATGTGTCATCTTGTGTGATTTACTATTGTGTGTGTGCCTCACACTTGGAATATCGCTATTAATAAGGTATGTTTTATTAACCTTTATTTGCTTCTCCTCCTTAATGTTAATTACTTTTTTATAATTATCGTTAGTAATTACACATGTATTTTCAATTTGTATGAATTCTTCACATACTATCTTTTCACATATTAGCTCCGTTTGTTTATTAATTATTCCACAGACATTTTCTGCGATCGTGTCAATACGTCTGTTTGTATTAACAATTTTTTCAGTTAACTGCGCATTACTGTCAATTATACTTTGTTTTATTTCAATGTTGTCTTGTTTCAACTGGAGATTATCAATTTTTAACTCTTCTAGACTCTCGGTAATTTTTATGGTGTCCTGTCTAAAATTTTCGGACTGTAGCTCTAATTTATTTTCTAAACTTTCTGTTTGTTTTGCTAATTTATTTTCTAAACTTTCTGTTTGTTTCTTATTAGATTCTTTTAATTCGTCTAATTTAGCATTTATATTTTCCGTTTGTTTTGTACTTATTTCATCGACCCAGGCACGCATCATCATTTGGAATGCCTCGGCGTCTAAATTTCCTGGAGTCGTCATGATGAAGTATTATTAAAATATTTATTTAGTAGTAATTCTTTAAAAATTATTATTGATAACCGTTCCCTACTTATTTATTTATTTCTGTATTTTTATTAATAGTTATTATTAATACTCATTACAGTTACACCTGTTACATAGACAAATAATATTATTCGTGGGCGCCAGCTGTGTGATTACACAACAATTTAACATTACATTCAGTTACTGTTTAATATAAATAATAATTACATATTATACATTTTTCATTTAACACACTCTTTATATTTTTTTAGAGCAACCATTTAGCTACATAAAAACATTTTAATAGTTAAATGATGGGGATCGGGTCATACATTCATGAGCTACAATTTATGTCACAAATTTTTGTACATAAATTTAGGCATGTCGTGCCCCACGTCCAGGGCGACTAATTATGTAACGTGACAATTTTTGTTAAAATTTAATTTCAAATACAAATACACTCCTATTTGTTTTTGAATAGCCCCACGTTCTTTGGGAGCCAAATTATGCAACGTTACATACACATAAATAGGCGTGAACGATCTCACGTTCAAGATTGACAAATACTTTAAACAATCTAACATTTAAATTGGGGTTCAGGTGTATCTGCAATAAGAACTCTATGTAACTTGAAACGATAATTAAAATTTATTTGATACTATAAAAAAATGTGTGCACATGGCACTGACTTCGATTTTAAAACATTAGTTATTATTTGTTATTATGCCGTAAGGCTTAAGATATATACATCCTTACTGACTAAATATTCTATGCTACTAATTATTATATAAAAGAAAAATCTCATTTTCAGACTACTCAGTCTAGTAATATGTTTCAAAATCAATTTTTAAATCTTTTTTTCTATATTGTAACGTACTCAAAATATTAATAGTTATTGTTTCTCAGTACTGTTTTCTCAAATACTAATTCTTTTTATTTAAATGCTTTGTAATCATTTTATATCATATTAATTTGAGCTCTTGTTACGTTAATCGTATTTCTAAAACATCTATGATTTTAACTCTACTATATAAGAAACATTACTCTTATTTTTAAATAAAATATTAATGTCTTTAACTGTCTTTGAATTCTTTGTATGATTAAGATATGAATAAGTTGTCTATCACCTTATTGTCGTCAATCATACTCGATCATTTTTGTTCCATCGGTATTCGTCCTCGTCTCGCCTCCAGCGTCGGCTGTCTCTCTCTCTGGAACTCTCCTCTTGTCCAGCGTCGTATCTCTCTCTGGAACTCCTCTCTTGTCCAGCGTCGTATCGTTCTCTGAAACTCTCCTCTTGTCCAGCGTCGTATCGCTCTCTGGAACTCTTCCCTTGTCCAGCGTCGTATCTCTCTCTGGAACTCTCCTCTTGTCCAGCGTCGTATCTCTCTCTGGAACTCTTCTCTTGTCTAGTGTCGAATCATTAATGGATCTTCTTAAGTAGGGCTGTTATTAATTAAAATGATTGTCTTTACAGCTTAGTTACGTATTTGTACGTAACTGGCAAATTTAAACTGTTTACGGAAAAAAAATTAATACGCCGTGCTGACGGGCATAAGCTCCCGCTGCACCGTGGATGATTCAAGAAAGAGAACCACTGTAGCTTGCGTGTCCTATTTATACCCATGTCTTGGTCGACACCCTGCAGTGATACAAAATCGACATGTTAGAAACTGTCTCTGGCTTCAGTTCCCCCACTCTTTGTCAAATTCGCTATTTTTTATATTTCTGCGAATTGCAGAGTCCTGTAAGTATACTCTTATACTTATCTTATAACTAATTTTACAACACATGTTCACTGTAATTTTGGACATTGCAACTTAACCCTTTCGATTTGTACACAGTTATTTCACTATTGCACTTGTACGGTGTGTCACTTTCGCGTGGTTTTCGTACACAGTATTTAGTAAATTTATTTACATTTTATGGTGCTTTTGTATTTTAATTCTTAATTCTAGTTTATGAATAATTACGGAAAAACAGTAATTGTGCAATTATTCATCTTGGGGTGGCAAACTCGCCTGCCGAGACCTGCGTTCACACACACTAGCAAAATACTGGTGTACACACTTCCAGTTACATTTGTGTGTGTGTGCACGTTGATTCACGTCGAAACACCTGTTCATATTTTTGTCTGAGCCAAGCCTGCAATCCCTAACATGCTTATTTCTAATATATTATTAATTATTTACAGTTTATTAAGTAAATTTAAATTTTTATATTCCATGCTCAGTACATCACTTATTTGTACTGTCGCAATATATATATATATATATATATATATATATATATATTGCAGCATAAAACAGGATTTAAGTTTCATATAATACGGATACTAATGCTGTAACACATTCTCTGACGGACACAGACATGTTATAAATTGATTTTGTTCTTTTCTTTATAAACTAGTCATAAATTTTGAATTAAAGTATGGATAAAAACGTGTGTTATGTCAAAATATTCATAATTTTGTACTCTTTTATGCCAAATGAAATATTTGTGTGTAACTGCGCGGGTGAGCATGTGATTCACATTTTATTTAATAACTTCTTTGATAATTGACATTTCTTTTTGAATCTTCGACAGGATATTCTCAGTATGGAAAGCTACATTTTTCATATACTCAATTCTCCAAAACTATAATTTTGTTTTTTTATGAAATCAGTCCTTCTTTTATTTCGTTATCTGTAAGAGGGTAATAAAATTTGTAGATTAATTCTAGACAGGCCTTTGCAGAATTGGACAGTTTTAATTTGATGTCTGTCTACCACAGTAACCATCTATGACGTTGCTAGATTTTCTACCAATCAGAAGGTCTAAAATTTATTTGAGTCGGTGCTCTGCCGAGTACGGATCGTTTTGTTAGCTCCGAAGTCTTATCATAGAAAGACGTACTGACTGTCGCGAGTTTTTCGTGTCAGGACAAGTCTATTTCTATGAGACTTTGTGCTTGGTACGGTACGAGTTTATCGTAGTCATAGCCATATCAAAGAACTCAATAAAATCTAAATAGATCTTATTTAGTGCTATTGCGTGAACAGTGGAAGATTTCCGGTCTAGGGGAAGTAATATCTACCGTGATATTTCTGAATGTAACGCGAGAACACTTGAAGAAGCAGGAATTATGTAAGCCAAATACACATGATTTATTTGTACCCAGTTAGAACCCTGAGATTAAGTGTATAAACAACAATAGATCGATAATGCAGTGCGTGTGTGCAAGACGTGAATATTCGGCGCAGTGGTCATCGAGCGACATGCAGAGTAGCAGCGAGAGCGGCGCGCCAGGTGTCTACATAACCATTGGAATTCTACGAACAAGTAACCTTTTAATGTAAAACGAACCAGATAGACTCTTTTATTTAATGAAAATTAAATAATAAACAATTTTATATTATAACTCAATAAGACAATAATAATTATCAATGTGTTAATTAATAATTTTTCCTACCTCCATATATAGACTCCGTATTGTTAATTTCAATTAACCTATCTATGCATTTATAAATTTGTATCGTTGCAATATGTATAAACTTATATAAGTGCAACTAAAAATGTTTGTACTTACACAATTGGCATACTGACATAATTATTTATTTCCACGTACTGCTTTCGCTGACACATTTGTATAAATTATATTGCAATGGATATTTTAATTATACGTGTATGGAATGTAGCTGAGAATAAAGCACATGATAGCATTATTTTTATGCTATTCCACTTCCTTCCATTAATCTTGGCTACTTATTCTATGCAACACCTACACATCGCAATATATTTGAGTCGTGTTATATTTTTGTACTGTTTATGTATGCGGAAAGCAACAAATGTTAATTAAATGTTCGTTAAACTCCAAGTAAACATGAGTTATTTTTTCATTAATTTTATAACTCATTAAAAATATGAGGACTCCTATACATTAATTTTTAGAAATTATAACGTGTCGGCTACGTTATAATCCAGGGAACCCGTGATAATTGACTATGGCCAATTATACAGGCTGTCTACGTTGTAACAAACTGAAAAGTAAACACATCACTAACAATAATTATAAGTATTCTAATAAAAGGAAAAAGGGGAGGGAATTTTGCTGATTTATGCACTCACTTTAGTATGTAACAAAGATGACATCCCTTTATTTACGTATTATAGGTAACACATTACAAATAAAAATTTTTCTTACTCAGAAATTGTAAAGAGGTTTTCTGTCTTAAAAATGATCATACAGATAATGTATTTACCTAGGATCCGAGTCTCTTTAAACTGGTTAAGAAGTTTCAAATTTACTCTATTTGTTTAGACGATTACATTATTACTTAAATACCATTTGAAGAATGGTTTTTTTTTAGTTGAGCGATGTTTCAAAGTTACATCACAAGAGTTATGTTACAACGTATGATTTCAGAAATTATTGGTTACACCATTTTAAAGCTTAACGCTTAGAGATTGTCTTTTAAAGTCTTTTTCAATTATAATTACTTATATTTTAAATATACATAATTCACGGAAGACGAGCTTCCGCGTCACCTCTTAGTTAAATGTTATCTGTCCATGTCCTGCCGCGAGATTCTTCTGTACTCTCTTAGTCGTGGGTTGTCATCGGGGTAGTCTTTCTAGTGGATGTCCTCGGAGTCAATTAATGATGAAATGGATGTTATGGTGTCATCTAGCGTGAAGTCGTCCTGATCCTCGGCGGTAGTGTAGATGCAGTTTAGGTTTTAGTCGTCACTATTCACAGTTATTCACATCACATATTTAATGGCACCGTAGTATTGGAGTTTACATATTCTTTTCACATTATGTTGGAATTACCCTTAACTTGAATCATATTTGATCGTTTATTTTAATTAACAGGAGATGTCACCTTATACACTCATTTTCTTTTTTTTTATCTTTGTTTTAAAAAATACTCACTACATCTTAGTTACTTATATCTAGCTCTCCACACTTTTAGTGGAAGCTAACAATCAAATAAAACAAAAAAAATTAACATTTTGTGCAGAGCCCCGCTTGGAGCTGTTTACAGTAAAGCCGCATCATAAGTCCTTATTGTTACAACAGGAAAGTTGCAACGACGCGGAGTGAATACTCCGCCATCATATAGTTCCAACTTTTAATTAGTAATACATTCTTACAGTTTGACAAAATAAACAATCGAGACTTTGCTTGTCTACAGAATTTATTACAACTACTACTAGTGACTTTGAATTATTAATTATTTACATTATAGTTTACAGCTATTTCTTATTTAATACCGGGTCGGTATGCAAGTTGGATCCGGAATACACAGGTCACAGCATGATAAATTTAATAAAGGGTTGACAGTTTTTATTTTTAACTTTTGCTTTCACAGTTTTAATTAATTATTTTAGTTAAATTTTCTTTTTTAATTCTCATTAGTATTATGAGTTAGTTCAGGGGTATTTGGTTTAATAATGCGATTTAATGGTTTTCACTAACTTCCCATTTTATATTTTTATTATTAATTTTTTTTTATTTGTTTTACAATTTAAATCGTCACAAAATAAATAATAATTGCTCCCCTTTATACCACAAAGTGTTTTTGAGGAGCACGTCTATGATCCGACGGTATCCAGTGAAGGTAATATAGCCAGTATTATCCGTAATATTTCAGGTAAATCTGTCTGAGGCTGAGAAATAAATTTGTCATTACCCAAGTATTTATAGCCATATTTTTATACTTCCTTATACGGTAGAGACTCTGTTAAGTGAGCTAATTGGTCTTTAGTTGTACCAGATTTTTCGACAGTGTTAATTACCATTTCCAATTACTAAATTGTTAGTATTTGTAGTTTAGCATTTTAGTTTAATAAACTACTAACAAATAACAACAACAACAGATATCTAGATACGTAATATGCCTATATTACTCCGAACATGCGTAGACTTAATATCGAACAAGGTTTCAATCGCTCCAAAACCTCTACCAATGAACGATTTGTATGGCAGCTTCAACAAATTTTACGGCCAACCACGTATTTTGTGCACTCCATACCGCGATTCGAATCTTTTTTTTTTGTAGATCCGTAGTAACCACATTATAAAACTATTTTATTAAAATTTCTGTTGCAAGACGAATATACCGATAATAAATAGTGTCGCAAAGT
This sequence comes from Magicicada septendecula, assembly GCA_034769895.1. Classification (NCBI taxonomy): domain Eukaryota; kingdom Metazoa; phylum Arthropoda; class Insecta; order Hemiptera; family Cicadidae; genus Magicicada; species Magicicada septendecula. Next base: position 431,513,120 of record CM068371.1, read on the forward strand.
ATTTGAGACACATACTCAATAAGTTAGAACAAATTCGTACAAATCAGTCAATACTATCAGCCCCTGCAGAAGAGGAGGAGAATTTGTTCCAAGTTTCTTGAGTCATTTTGTAGATATACGTTGTAATGTAAGACGTCAGTGTTGTTTCAATTTTTTTTAATTTTAAGTATTAATAACGTAACCCTTATGTTCCCTCACTTATATTCTTATTATATCAAAATAAATATCAAATAATAAGTCCTTTTTCATTGAAGTTTTTGATTTTTATTCGCAAAAATCTAACCTCCTACGGAAAGATATTCTGGCTAGACTATAGCGTTATATTATATTATGAATATAAGCAGCGTTATATTTATTTATATAAGGCAGAAGCGAATCCTCAGAGGAAGCAACGCAAGCAGTGCTTGCCCAAAGAAAATCACCTTGTATGTCGCAATGTTATTCATTCCCTTCTAGAAAACCGTTTAGATTGCGTTCGTGTGAGGATAAAGAAGAAATTGCAGCGTGTTCAAGACCACAGCCTGAGTTAAGTACCCTAATATTGTGCTTAGATGCTTGCCCCATCCAACGGTTCAGAATCTCCACTGGGATAAGGTTAAAATTAGTCTGGTTAAAAAGAAATATAAAAAAACTATAAAGACAAAAATTTAAACAATCTGTATCCACATATAACTTATTGTTAGTATTTCTGTTACTATGAAAACACTCTGATTTCATTAATAGTAAGTGAATTTTTACCTACACGTGTTAAGAAGCTCCATAGCAGACATGAAATGTGGTAGTATTACAAAAAGTAATTTATTAAAAAAAACTGAGCAGAAAGAAGAGTGACAAAAAAGTATACAGTAAACATAAGATCAAATTAAAATTTTGTCAGCCTTCTACCGTCTCTTTGTATAATTTTGTTTCCATTAATTATATAATAATACGGAAAGTCTATAAATGGGACCAAATCCTTTGGTATACTGCCAGGTTCTATTAATAATGCAAAGAATCAGTTGAATTTAGTTGAATTTGACGAATGTCAAAACCAGAACAAACCGTTGAATTTGACGAATGTGTATAAATCGTTGAAATCTAGTAACTCTCTGATTTCTAATAATGCGTGGCAAGCATTCTAGCAATGCGTAAACATCGATTCATTTCGACGATTCATACAGTAGGAATTCTCTTAAACTCGCTAATTCGTGTGTAGTCGATCTAATCTAACGCTCGTTAAAAAAAATCTAATCTAAAACTCGTTACGATAAGCGTAAAAAAGCTAATCGTTTGTGATTTTTGATAAAACTTTATGTAAAATTTAATAAGAAAAAAGTTTTACTTACCTCTACATAATTTAATTTACTTACAGTGTAGTAGCTAGATACGCAACGAAACATATTAGACAAAAACGTTTCTTGTTTATGTTAATAAAATCTATTTGAAAGACAATCGAGTGCACTACGATAATTTGTTGTTGTTGTTGTTGTTGTTGTTGTTGTTGTTGTTGTTGTCGTCGTCGTCGTCGTCGTCGTTGTTGTTGTTGTTGTTGTTGTTGTTGTTGTTGTTGTTGTTGTTGTTGTTGTTGTTGTTGTTGTCGTCGTCGTCGTCGTCGTCGTCGTCGTTCTTCTTCTTCTTCTTCTTGTTCTCCTTCTTACCCACCTCCTATCCTTAGTTCAGCATATTCTAAAGTCATGAGATTTCCTGGTTGAAACATCTGTATCCTCTCAAGCCTACCTCTTCAGCCATTTCCAGGTACATTTTCTTTAGTCTTCATCCTCTACCGACGTAGTGATATAGCTATATGCTTAGTCAAGCGCCCCAACCATTGTTGTTTTCTCCTTGCGATGAATTTCTATAATATTCTTGTTTATTAATTAAAACTATTAATTTAAACAATTTCATTATACTATCACCATTATTTGTAGTTGCTTAGAGTTAAATTACCGTCACTATTCTATTGCTACATGAGAATGAGCATCTTCCTCCAACATCGTGTCTCAGAAGCCTCTATTCGTTCCTTGTGTTTCCAATCTATACAGAACCACATTTCATTTAAAAGTTTCTTGTGAGATGTTTCCTAGTCTCGAAACCAGGGTTCCTAAAAGTTACCATCCTGTTATTTCTCATGAAGGCCAGTTTTCTTATTCTACACGCTCTGAGTTTGTGCTACTCAGATACTCAAATGTTTTCACCTGCCTAATTCTGACTGCTCCCAATCGAATACCCAACGCTTCTGTCGGGTCTTCCATTAGTCGTTTTTCTATTAATTTTCAACTCGTATTCAATAGGTTGTTCTGCAATCATGTACACATGTGCTCCTGTTTGGGCTTTTCTCTCCCATTACGCCCTCGACGATTGCCTAAATCAGCTGGTGAATCAGTTTTAATGGTGATCAGCAATACAGCTTCTCCTTTCCACAGTGGGTGAAATTGCCCGTTCTTTTTACTCCCCCTCTCTTCAAAACCTCATCATTAAAGCACTTTTTCCCCTACGATATTCTTACGGCTCTGCCAGCACCATATCTCAGAAGCTTCAAGTACCTTCTCTCCCGAGTAAGCTTCCTCCCGTTCAGAAGTATCTCAACCGAATCTCAGAAATCTCAACAGAAGTGTTTTCCAGTTCTACAACATTTCATGATTTTTGTTTTTCTTTGTTTATTTTAATGTCTTAGGAATGTGTTTATTTGGTTAATTCTAGATTTCAACTATTTATTCGCATTCGTTGAATTCAACGATTTATTCTGGTTTCAAATATTCAGTTGGTTTTTTGCGTTATTCGTAGAGCATGGCACTCTACTAGAGGCTTTTGATCCCATTTATAGACTTGCCATATTATTATTTAATTAATGGGAAAAAAGATCTAAAATCTAATGCACGTTACCCAAGTAGAGACGTACAATATGTTACAATATATTATAAAAGAAAATGTATTTTAATGAAAGGAAGGTTTCACCATTAAATGTATACTAAATAAAAGATCAATTCTTTATTAGAGGTTAAATATAATGCCTGTTTCGTTTTAATTGTTTTCAAATATTATTCTTCCCTTCGTTTCCTAGGTTTTTCCCTACTTCCAGTAAGTTTATTTTTACTACTAATATAAAAAAATATAATTAATTAATATTAAATGTTTATGTCACAAATAATTTACAAAATAAACTGAGAAATTAATTTTAAAGATTTTACAACATTCTTTGTATAGTCATTCTTTGTAGTCTGTCATTGTTTGCTGCAATAATTTTGAGTATTTCTTGAACTGAGAATTAAATCTCGTGCAGAAATTTGGTGAAGTGGCAGATCAAATTTTGAAACACCGTGTATAGTCCCAAGAGAGGACATTCTTCAAAGTTGAATTTGTACGTTTTTTTTACGACTTCAGAAATTAAATATCTTTTTTTTCAGTAAATTCACGGCACAAAGACATGTTATCAAAAGGGTGTGTGAGAACTCTTGTAGAAAGTTTATGATGAGATATGAGTCTGCTATTTCTATACCTTACCGGCCTTAAATTTACGCTTCGCAGAACTCGTTAAAGTGAAAGGGAGGGAGTTCGTTACCAAAGAAACAGAAACTGCTAATGACCGCTGGCAGTTACTAACGTATCTGTTCACCTCAACAAAAGTAAAACTAAATTGATCGATTTTTAACACGGATTAAAATTTTTTTTAAACTAGCACAATATTTTGTCGAGAAGAATAAGTTGTTAAGACATCAAAGATATAGAGTTAACAAATTATATTCTAATCATTATGACTAATTTGTAATTACCATTTCGAAAGGCATCAAACCATTCTTACGATATACGTGTGACAAGGAAGTTTGCGATTTCCAATCGTTTTTTTTTTATTGAAGCAAGTCAATAAAATACTCTTGTACTTTCCTTTTTCTGTTATTAAAAGATTAAAATACAGCTCTACATTGTTTCTGTGTGTGGGCGTACCCAGGAAGACGTGACATAATTCAATAATGCAATGTCACTAAATGGGTAGGGGAAGTTATTTACTTACGAAGATAGAAGTTATTAATCAATGTCCCTCTCTCACACATTCTGTAATACAAGCATATTTCACATAGGAAATATTACAGTCGATTATTATGATCTGTTTAGAAATTTCACAGAGTGAAGATCTAATAGCTTTATGCTACTGAATGCCCAGAACCTTATTAAATTTCAATTATCGTAAAAGTATTGAGAAACGACAGACCAACAAACTTATAATTTCTTCGTCAAAATGATAACCTTATTTTTGTTGACCCATTATTTAGTGAATAAACGGAGAGAGCTCTATGTTTTAACTTGACCGTTTTTCATATTCTGCTTGTGTATTCGGTGTATGTCTCACTACAACTTTTTAATGAACCAACCGATTCTCGTAAACACCCCCCCCCCATGTCCATATTGTTACTCCACAGACCCCTATGCTTTTTGAGATTGATCCGCCCTGAACATAGAAGGGCAGGAGGAAAAAAATGTACGAGTAACAATTATGAAAACATTGAAAGAGCTGTGGGGTATGAAGTCATAGAGAATTTTAACCAAAACGTAAATATTGCGTCAGTTTTGGAAATTCCAAAATTTTAGGACACCAGGGTCCGAAAAATTATAAACTTGTAGAAGTCGTTGATTAACAGAAGTCAAAGTTGTAAAAAAAATTTAACTCTATACGGTCATCAAACGGTGTCAAACTTTTTATGGGCAGAGAACCGCTTCAAACCAAGATTGTTAATGACAAAAAAATACTAGAGTAACTCTATACATCTAGGCTTTTAATTACTGGTTATAGCAAGGACTCTGAACAAAATTAAAGTAATTTGCTCACATCTGAGGAACAGTAAACAAACGTAGATAAAATGCAGTACGGATGTACTGTACAATGGATTCTTTTAAATAATGAATTACGGAAAGAAACTTTATTTAATTTGTATAAGACGTTTGCAGTGTCTTTACCAGCGTATGGAAGCAAAATGTAGTTAACAACGAAGGCGACTGAAAGTCGAATATAGGCTCAAAAACTGGAAATTCTACAAAGGGCAAAAGATACAGTAATCGGGGCAGATTAAGAAACAAAAGTATAGGGAAGTCATAAAAATATTCAGCCTTGGCGAATAAATTACCGGAATCAACTGCGATGGAATTAGCACATACGGTACACAGATTAAACGATAGGGGTTGCCGGTTAAACCAGAAAGGTATAAATGGAGTGGAAGTGGAAGCATCGGTAGACCGCGGAAAACATAGGTGCCGTACCAAGCACCATGTACAGTGTAGATAATATTGATAATGACGACCACGATGATGATGATGATGATGATATATTACTATTTGGTTTTGTTTCGCGTAGAGCTTCAGTTTAATTTTACACGTCTGTTACGTTGTGTCTAATTTTACAATAACAGGTTTGTGCGTAATGCGGAAAAAGTGTTACGTAATACGGAACGTTCTACAAGTTTATCGAATGTTCCAGTGGAATCCGGCTGTAGTGTGTGTGTGTGTGTGTGTGTGTGTGTGTGTGTGTGTGTGTGTGTGTGTGTGTGTGTGTGTGTGTTGCGCGCGTGTGTGTGTGTGTGTGTGTGTGTGTGTGTGTGTGTCTGCGCGCTCGCGAGCGCGTACATAATGCTGCTACTTTACGGTGAAAGGCAATTACGCGTCAACTATCTAGTCTGTACCGGACCATACCGGTAAGCGTAGTGTGTTCAAGGACACTGTTTCTAGTGGATTCTCGAGAGCGCCTGTTTGTTTAACAAAGTGCCATATTATTCTGACAATCAGTGGGATATAAATACAGCCATTCAGCGACTGTCAATTGAGTTACTGTTGGGCGATTACTCTGTGCGTTCAAGTGGTTATTGTGCCGAAGTGTTATGTGTTTTATAATCGTGCGGGACACTTGTAATACAATTGTGTTTTTATATTAGTTGACATTTTATTGCGTGTGAACAATTTTTATTTGATTTGTTGTAAGGGACTATCTTGTTGATTACAAACTGTTTTATTGTGACAATTAAAGCTGGTGATTAGTGACTTACTTGGTGTTTTGTATTTTGTTTTCCACTGTAACATACTACGATCAGTTAGACCGTCGTAACAGTATGTTCAGGCCATTTAAACAAAATTCAAAATCCCACTAGGGGGTGCGCAAATTAGTGGTGTTTGCACATTTTGTCGAAACTGAGATAGACATCAGTCACTGGTATTAAGTGCTTGTAAACGGCATTCCAAACGTCGCGTTCTGCATGTATGGAATAATGGAAAACTTTGAAGGTATTAATTTATTGAGTTGTTTTCAAAATAGTAGTCTAATAACTACTTATTTAAAAAAATACAAAAATATTAAATACCGATCGAAAAACTGTGTACAACACATCTCTGTAAGATTTGTATAAAATATCGGTATGGAGAACCATACATGACTTCCATGTTCTAAGATTTATATTTAAAATCATTTACGATATGAAATGTTTCCATAGAAACTACTTCTTTCCACTTATTGCTTCAGCCTTAACCACAGTATTGTGGTCACTAACGTATACCACCACACGTTATCGAACTCGATTTTCACTGATGATGGTAGTCGACGGCACTGCCGAAACGTCTGGTTTTGCAGAAAACATTGGACTACGGCCAAAAAGCCCGGGAAGAAATTTTAACAACAAACTACTACTTTGTTGGCGATATCGTAGTACACATATAAAAATTATCCCCTCTCCCTTCAATTATAATTTTTATTTATAGAATATTACCCCCACCCCGTTCAACTAGCCTCTTCATTTATAGATATTTCATCTACGTTTCTACAGTGGATTATTAAGATCTTCTTATCAGGATACTTTATTTATCAAAATTAAGTACTTTACTCTTGTTACAAAAAAAAAATGTTTAAGGTAAACTGCCCTTTCCCCGTAACCGATCTTCACCAAAATCAATAGACCTTGAGTCTTCTACAACTCAGGCACATATGTAAAAAATTATTTGATTCTGTTTGAATTTACGGCAGTTAACGTTCGTCATGAAAAAATTTCTCTTGTTACAACATAAAATGTTGCAGGTAAGCTACCCCTTTCCCTTAACCGATCTTCACCAAAATCAATAGGCCTTGAGTACTCTATAATGCAGGCAGGTGTGTGCAAAAATGTATTTGATTCTGGTTGAATTTACGGGAGTTATCTTCGTCATAGAAAAAATTACCCTTGTTAAAACGTAAAATGTTGCAGGTAAACTACCCCTTTCCCTTAACCGATCTTCACAAAAGAAAAACAGGTTTTGAGAACTCTACAATTCAGGGCTGCATACGAAACATTGTTTGATTCTGTTTGAAGTTGCGGCTGTTATCGTTTGCCATAGAAAAAAATTACCCTTGTTAAAAAATAAAACGTTGCTGGTAAACTACCCATTTCCCTTAACCGATCGTCACCACAAACAATAGGCCTTCAGAACTCTACAATTCAGGGCTGTATGCGAAACATTATTTTATTCTGTTTGAATTTGCGGCTGTTGTCGTTTTCCATAGAAAAAATATCGGTATGGAGAACTATACATGACTTCCATGTTCTAAGATTTATATTTAAAATCATTTTCGAACTGAAATATTTCCATAGAAACCCACTTCTTTCTACTTTCTGCTTCAGGCTTAACCACAGTACTGTGTTCACGTATACCACCTCACGTTATCGCACTCAATTTTCACTAATGATGGAAGTCCAATGCACTGACGAAACGTCTGGTTTTGCAGACAACATTGGACTACGGCTAAACAGCCCGGGAAGGAATTTATCAACAAACTACTTCTTTGTTGCCGATAACGTAGTACACATATAAAAAAAAATTATCCTCACCCCCTACAACTATCATTTTCATTTATAGAAAATTACCCCCACCCGTTCAACTAGCCTCTTCATTTATAGATATTTCATCTACGTTTCTACAGTGGATTATTATCATCTTCTTATCAGGATACTTTATTTATCAAAATTAAGTACTTTACTCTTGTTAAAACATAAATCGTTGCAGGTAAACTACCCTTTCCACGTAACCGATCTTCACCAAAATCAATAGGCCTTGAGTCCTCTACAACGCAGACACATATGTAAAAAGCGGCAGGTAAACTACCCCTTTCCCTTAACCGATCTTCACCAAAATCAACAGGCCTTCATTTCTTTACAATTCAGGAACGCATGCAAAAAAGTATTTGATTCTCCTTGAATTTACGGCAGTTATCGTTCGTCATAGAAAAAATTACCCTTGTTAAAGCATAAAATGTTGCAGGTAAACTATCCCTTTCCCTTAACCGATCTTTACCAACACAACAGGTCTTGAGTACTCTACAATTCAGGGCTGTATGCAAAACATTATTTGATTCTCTTTGAATTTACGGCAGTTATCGTTCGTCATAGAAAAAATTACCCTTGTTTAAAACATAAAACGTTGCGGGTAAACTACCCCTTTCCCTTAACCGATCTGCGACAAAATCAACAAACCTTGAGTTCTGTATAATTTAAAAAGGTATGCAAAAACGTAGTTGATTCTGTTTGAATTTACGGCAGTAATCGTTTGCCATAGGAAAATATCGGTATGGAGAACCATACATGACTTCCATGTTCTATGATTTATATTTAAAATCATATTCGAAATGAAATATTTCCATAGAAACTACGTCTTTCTACTTATTGCTTCAGCATTAACCACAGTACTGTGGTCACTAACGTATACCACCTCACGTTTTCGCACTCGATTTTCACCGATGATGGCAGTCGATGGCACTGCCGAAAAGTCTGGTTTTGCAGAAAACATTGGACTACGGCTAAAGAGCCCGGGAAGCAATTTTAACAAAAAACTACTTCTTTGTTGCCGATAACGTAGTACACATATAAAAAATTCTCCCCTCCACCTTCAACTATAATTTTTAATAATAGAAAATTACCCCCACCCCGTTCACCTAACTTCTTCATTTATAGATATTTCATCTACGTTTCTACAGTGGATTACTATGAGCTTCTTATCAGGATACTTTATTTATAAAAATTATGTACTTTACTCTTGTTAAATCATAAAATGTTTCAGGTAAACTACCCCTTTCTCTTAAACCATTTCCTTTCAGGTAACCGATCTTCTCCAAAATCAACAGACCTTCCGTCCTCTACAATTCAGGGAAGCATGCAAAAAAATATTTGGTTCTGTTTGAATGTGCGGCAGTCATCGTTCGTCATGGAAACATTTCTCTTGTTCCAACATAAAATGTTGCAGGTAAACTACCCCTTTCCCTTAACCGATTTTCACCAAAATCAATAGACCTTGAGCTCTCTGCAACTCAAGAAAGAGTGCAAAAAATTATTTGATTCTCATTTAATTTTCGGCAGTTATCGTTCGTCATAAAAAAAATTACCCTTTTTAAAACATAAAACGTTGCTGATAAACTACCCCTTCCCTTAACCGATCTTCAACAAAACCAACAGACCTTGAGTTCTCTTTAGTTCAAAAAGGTATGCAAACACCTAGTTCATTCTGTTTGAATTTACGGCAGTTATCGTTCATCATATAAAAAATTACCCTTGTTAAAACATAAAATGTTGCTGGTAAACTACCCCTTTCCCGTAACCGATCTTCACCAACACCAATAGATATTGAGAACTCTACAATACAGGGCTGTATGCAAAACATCATTTGATTCTGTTTGAATTTGCGGCTGTTATCGTTTACTATAGACAAAAATTACCCTTGATAAAAAACCGTTCCAGGTACACTACCCCTTTCCCTTAACCGATTTTCACCAAAAACGACAGGTCTTGGGTACTCTAGAATTCAGGCCTGTATGCAAACAATTATTTGATTCTGTTTGAATTTGCGGCTGTTATCGTTTGCCATAGAAAACACCCTTGATAAAACATAAAATGTTGCTGGTAAACTACCCTATTCCATTAACCGATCTTCACCAAAAACAATAGATCTTGAGAACTCTACAATTCAGGACTGTATGCAAAACATTAGTTGATTCTCTTTGAATTTACGGCAGTTATCGTTCGTCATAGAAAAAATACCCTTGTTAAAACATAAAACGTTGCAGGTAAACTACCCCTTTCCCTTAACCGATCTGCAACAAAATCAACAGACTTTGAGTTCTGTATAATTCAAAACGGTATGCGGAAGAGTAGTTGATTCTGTTTTAATGTACGGCAGTTATCGTTCGTCAAAAAAAAAATTACCCTTGATAAAACATAAAATGTTGCTGGTAAACAACCCTATTCCCTTAACCGATCTTCACCAAAACCAACAGATCTTGAGAACTCTACATTTCAGGGCTGTATGCAAAATATTATATGATTCTGTTTGAATTTGCGGCTATTGTTTGCCATATAAAATACCCTTGGTAAAACAAAAAATCGGTATGGAGAACCATACATGACTTCCATATTCTAAGATTTATATTTAAAATCATTTTCGAAATGAAATATTACCATAGAAACTACTTCTTTCTACTTACTGCTTCAGCCTTAACCACAGTACTGTGGTCACTAACGTATACCACCTCACGTTATCGCACTCGATTTTCACTGATGATGGAAGTCGATGGCATTGCCGAAATGTCTGGTTTTGTAGAAAACATTGGACTACGGCCAAATATCCCGGGAAGGAATTTTAACAAAAACTACTTCTTTGTTCTTCGTATTGTTTAAATTAGCAGCCATCCTTACTATTTCTTTTATGAATTTGCTAACTGCTACAATTTTTATTGTTCGACTAAGCTTTTCGTCATCACTGACATCTTCAGGTCTTGACATCTTCAAGGTTGTTTAAGGCCCTGAAGATGTCAGTGATGACGAAAAGCTTAGTCGAACAATAAAAATTATACTTCTTTGTTGCCGATAACGTTGTACACATATATATCAGTGGCGAAGTTACATGGAGGCAATTGAGGCAATGCCTACCCTAAAAAATTCTGTAGAATAAAAATTATAAATACGTATGAACTGCATAACGTAAAGATTATACATTGTTACTGCGACTGTCAAATTTATTAAACCGAAACGTGCTTTATTGAGTGACCGCTAGATGGTGACAGGTGAGATTCGGCATAGTTCGTTTAAAGCGAATGAGGCAACCTGAACTTGCCTCAGCGTTTTTTGTATACATCGTATGTAAGCAATGTAGTGGTGTGATAGGGAAGTGTAGGGAGGGGGGATTGTCCCGCGCTGTACACATAGAGCGTTGAGGCATGCCTCACTTCTGTGGTCCAAACAGTTAAGTTCAAGCGCCTGTGTTGTTTCTAAGTGTTTATTTTATGCGGTTATTAAAAGTGTCACTGTTATTCCGCTGAACTAACAGATGATCAAGATTGTTATTTGAATTATTTGTAACATTAAACATATATATAGAAACTAATCAAGTTTAAAAATTTGAAGTTCAATCAGTTGTATTATTGTGTATGACTAATACAAGGATTGTTCAATAGAAACACGTATAGAGCTGTAAAGCATTTTTTATTCAACGATTTTAAAAGAAGTCTCCAATAACATTAAGACATGAGTTCTACTGTTGCGCTAACCTGTAGATTCCCTGCTAGTAAAATTCTTACGGCTGTTTGTGGAACCATTCGGTTACAGCAAACTCTACCTCAGCGTCCGATTTGAACCACCGTCCTTTTAGTGATTCCTTAAAAAAAATTTAAGATAAGATTTTTGCCTACCCATTCATTAACTACTAGCTTCGCCAGTAAGCAAATTGATGTCCATTTTTTCGGCTTGCACGCGTTATGTTGGTGTGGGTTTCGGCACTTTCCATTTAAAAAGCGTGCAAACGTAAGAAAATAAACATGAGTGAGGCCAGAAATAACGTGAATTGTGTGTGTGTGTGTGTGTGTGTGTGTGTGTGTGTGTGTGTGTGTGTGTGTGTGTGTGTGTGTGTGTGTGTGTGTGTGTGTGTGTGTGTGTGTGTGTGTGTGTGTGTGTGTGTGTGTGTGTGTGTGTGTGTGTGTGTGTGTGTGTGTGTGTGTGTGTTACCTGCCTTTTTATTGCTGTATTAAATGAAAAATATTATATTACATTAAAATGAAAAAATTATAATTTTATTGTCTGGCAACAAAATTATTTTATTTTTAACAATTACCATTGTTTCAAAAAGTTTAAATAAATTTTCAAGTACTTTACTCTTGTTAAAACGTAAAAGGTTGCTGGTAAACTACCCCTTCCCCTTAACCGATCTTCACCAAAATCGAAAGTCCTTGAGGTCTCTACAATTCAGGGAGGTATGCAAAAAATTATTTGATTCTGTTTAACTTTGCGGCTGTTATCGTTTGCCATATAAAATACCCTTGTTAAAAAAACGTTGCAGGTAAACTACCCCTTTCCCTCAACCGATCTTCACCAAAAACAATAGGTCTTCAGAACTCTACAATTTAGGGCTGTATGCAAATAATCATTTGATTCTGTTTGAATTTGCGGCTGTTATCGTTTGCCATAGGAAATACCCTTGTTAAAACATAAAACGTTACAGGTAAACTACCCCTTTCCCTTAACCGATCTTCACCAAAAACAATAGATCTTGAGAACTCTACAATTCAGGGCTGTATACGAAACATTATTTAATTCTGTTTGAATTTGCGGCTGTTATCGTTTGCCAAAAAAAAAAATTTCCCTTGATAAAAAAAACCGTTGCCAGTAAACTATCCCTTTCCCTCAACCGATCTTCACCAAAAACAACAGGTCGTGAGTACTCTACAAATGAGGGCTGTATGCAAAAAATTATTTGATTCTGTTTGAATTTGCGGCAGTTATCGTTTGCCATAGAAAAAAAATCTACACATAGACAGACAGACACACAGACACACACACAGACACTTTTCGGAAAACGACTTTTTTTCATGTTTTGAGTGTAGTACAATCAGAATCTGCAATAATCTCGAACACGATTTTTTTGCCATCACCATACTTCCATTCCTTAAGGAATATGGAAGTAAAAATTACCCTTGATAAAAAAAAAGTTGCCGGTAAACTGCCCCTTCCCTTAACTGATCTTCACCAAAAACAGTACGTCTTGAGTTCTCTACAAATCAGGGCTGTGTGCAAATTCTTATTTGATTCTGTTTGAATTTGCGGCTGTTATCATTTGCCATAGAAAATGCCCTTTTAAAACATAAAACGTTGCAGGTAAACTACCCCTTTCCCTTAACCGATCTTCACAAAAAACAATAGGTCCTGAGAACGCTGCAATTCAGAGCTGCATGCATCAAATTATTTGATTCTGTTTGAATTTGCGGCTGTTATCGTTTGCCATAGGCAAAAAAAGTAATACTCTTGATTTAAAAATATCGGTATGGAGAACCATACATGACTTTCATATTCTAAAATTTATATTTAAAATCATTTTCGAAATGAAATATTACCATAGAAACTCCTTCTTTCTACTTACTGCTTCAGCCTTAACCACAGTACTGTCGTCACTAACGTATACCACCTCACGTTATCGCACTCGATTTTCACTGATGATGGAAGTCGATGGCATTGCCGAAATGTCTGGTTTTGTAGAAAACATTGGACTACGGCCAAATATCCCGGGAAGGAATTTTAACAAAAACTACTTCTTTGTTGCCGATAACGTTGTACACATATATATCAGTGGCGAAGTTACATGGAGGCAATTGAGGCAATGCCTACCCTAAAAAATTCTGTAGAATAAAAATTATAAATACGTATGAACTACATAACGTAAAGATTATACATTGTTACTGTGACTGTCAAATTTATTAAACCGAAACGTGCTTTATTGAGCGACCGCTAGATGGTGACAGGTGAGATTCGGCATAGTTCGTTTAAAGCGAATGAGGCAACCTGAACTTGCCTCAGCGTTTTTTGTATACATCGTATGTAAGCAATGTAGTGGTGTGATAGGGAAGTGTAGGGAGGGGGGATTGTCCCGCGCTGTACACATAGAGCGTTGAGGCATGCCTCACTTCTGTGGTCCAAACAGTTAAGTTAAAGCGCCTGTGTTGTTTCTAAGTGTATATTTTATGCGGTTATTAAAAGTGTCACTGTTATTCCGCTGAACTAACAGATGATCAAGATTGTTATTTGAATTATTTGTAACATTAAACATATATATAGAAACTAACCAAGTTCAAAAATTTGAAGTTCAATCAGTTGTATTATTGTGTATGAATAATACAAGGATTGTTCAATAGACACACGTATAGAGCTGTAAAGCATTTTTTATTCAACGATTTTAAAAGAAGTCTCCAATAACATTAAGACATGAGTTCCACTGTTGCGCTAACCTGTAGATTCCCTGCTAGTAAAATTCTTACGGCTGTTTGTGGAACCATTCGGTTACAGCAACTCTACCTCAGCGTCCGATTTGACCCACCGTCCTTTTAGTGATTCCTTAAAAAAAATTTAAGATAAGATTTTTGCCTACCCATTCATTAACTACTAGCTTCGCCAGTAAGCAAATTGATGTCCATTTTTTCGGCTTGCACGCGTTATGTTGGTGTGGGTTTCGGCACTTTCCATTTAAAAAGCGTGCAAACGTAAGAAAATAAACATGAGTGAGGCCAGAAATAACGTGAATTGTGTGTTTGTGTCTTACCTACCTTTTTATTGCCGTATTAAATGAAAAATATTATATTACATTAAAATTAAAAAATTTTAATTTTATTGCCTGGCAACAAAATTATTTTATTTTTAACAATTACCATTGTTTCAAAAAGTTTAAATAAATTTGCAAGTACTTTACTCTTGTTAAAACGTAAAAGGTTGCAGGTAAACTACCCCTTCCCCTTAACCGATCTTCACCAAAATCGAAAGTCCTTGAGACCTCTACAATTCAGGGATGTATGCAAACAATTATTTGATTCTGTTTGAATTTGCGGCTGTTATCGTTTGCCATAGAAAATACGCTTGATAAAAAAACGGTGCTGGTAAACTACCCCTTCCCCTTAACCGATCTTCACCAAAAACAATAGGTCTTGAGTACCCTACAAATCAGGGCTGTATGCAAATAATCGTTTGATTCTGTTTGAATTTGCGGCTGTTATCGTTTGCCATAGGAAATACCCTTGTTAAAACATAAAACGTTACAGGTAAACTACCCCTTTCCCTTAACCGATCTTCACCAAGAACAATAGGTCGTGAAAACTCTACAATTCAGGGCTGTATACGAAACATTATTTAAGTCTGTTTGAATTTGCGGCTGTTATCGTTTGCCAAAAAAAAAAAAAAACCCTTGATAAAAAAACCGTTGCAGGTAAACTACCCCTTCCCCTCAACCGATCTTCACCAAAAACAATAGGTCGCGAGTACTCTACAAATGAGGGCTGTATGCAAAAAATTATTTGATTCTGTTTGAATTTGCGGCAGTTATCGTTTGCCATAGAAAATACGCTTGATAAAAAACGTTGCAGGTAAACTACCCCTTCCCCTCAACCGATCTTCACCAAAAACAACAGTTCTTGAGTACTCTACAAATCAGGGCTGTATGCAGAAAATTATTTGATTCTGTTTGAATTTGCGGCTGTTATCGTTTGCCATAGAAAATACCCTTGTTAAAAAAACGTTGTAGGTAAACTACCCCTTTCCCTTAACCGATCTTCACCAAAAAAAATAGGTCTTGAGAACTCTACAATGTAGGGCTGTATGCAAATAATCTTTTGATTCTGTTTGAATTTGCGGCTGTTATCGTTTGCCATAGGAAATACCCTTGTTAAAACATAAAACGTTACAAGTAAACTACCCCTTTCCCTTAACCGATCTTCACCAAAAACAAAAGGTCTTGAGAACTCTACAATTCAGGGCTGTATACGCAACATTATTTGATTCTGTTTGAATTTGCGGCTGTTATCGTTTGCCAAAAAAAAAATTTCCCTTGATAAAAAAAAACCGTTGCAGGTAAACTACCCCTTTCCATCAACCGATCTTCACCACAAACAATAGGTCGCGAGTCCTCTACAAATCAGGGCTGTATGCAAAAAATTATTTGATTCTGTTTGAATTTGCGGCAGTTATCGTTTGCCATAAAAAAAAATGTACAGACACACAGACAGACACACAGACACACAGACACACACACACACAGACACTTGTCGGAAAACGACTTTTTTTCATGTTTTGAGTGTAGTAGAATCAGAATCTGCAATAATCTCGAACACGATTTTTTTTGCCATCACCATACTTCCATTCCTTAAGGAAATATGGAAGTAAAAAACAGTTGCTGGTAAACTACCCCTTTCCATTAACCGATCTTCACCAAAAACAATGGGTCTTGAGTACTCTACAAATCAGGACTGTATGCAAAAAATTATTTGATTCTGTTTTAATTTGCGATTGTTATCTTTTGCCATATAAAAAAATCTATAGACACACAGACAGATAGACAGACAGACAAACAGACACTTTTCGAAAAATAACTTTTTTCATGTTTTGAGTGTAGTACAATCAGAATCTGCAATAATCTCGAACACGATTTTTTTTTTGCTGCAGGTAAACTACCCCTTTCCCTTAACCGATCTTCACAAAAAACAATAGGTCTTGAGTACTCTACAATTTAGCTCTGTATGCAAAACATTATTTGATTCTGTTTGAATTTGCGGCTGTTATCGTTTGCCATAGAAAAAAATCTATAGACACACAAATAGACAGACAGACACACACACAGACACTTTTCGAAAAATGATTTTTTTCATGTTTTGAGGGTAGTACAATCAGAATCTGCAATAATCTCGACCACGATTTTTTTTGCCATCACCATACTTCCATTCCTTATGGAACATGGAAGTAAAAAAAATATTGAAAGTTATAAGTTGCTGTGAAATACAGTACTGTATTATTTGGATACAAAGCGGGCTGAATTAATATTAAAAAAAAACACCTCTTTCCTACTCACTAAGATGACATAACCTCAAAAACTGTGATGAACATATTAATTATCCCTCCGCCAACAAACAGTGCCTACACCAAGCGATTTAGTAGCCGAAAGGCGGATACATCGTACCACAATATAGTATTCACATAACTAATTTATTAGCTTGATTATTTAGTTCAGCTTATATCAATACATGGTAATTGTTCTTGGTGTTTGACAATTATCTTTCTTTTATGGCTCTGAAAGTGTTTTAACCCCTCCAAAACAGGCCTTAATAAGCCATCGATTACCCGTCGTTATATTGTAATAACGCTAATCTGTGTCCGTATTTTTCTTATCTTCGTTGAACTTATTTCATTGGAAACAAAATATTATTTGTTGAATTATTCTTATTTAGTTTTATTTTATTTTATTTAGTTTAGTTTGATTAATACAACAAGGATTATCAAGCAAAACAGGCCGTCGCTGAGTTTACAGTTTTGAAAATGTCGCCAAAAATAATTGTTCTTAATAATTAAAAATAGATTGTGTGAGTTCTTCACAATCGATTGGTGATTCAACTCAGTTTTATAGGTTACCTGGTCTCTTCTATTAATTGCTTGATGTTCGTTACTCTAACCGTATTCCTCTTCTTGCTTATCGTCTGCAAATCCTTTATCTTAATTTACTTTCAAGAAATAATATACTTTATAAGTTAACAAATCAATTTATTGATGCTTTTTAAACTCAGGGTAAGTTCAACAGTTCGTGAATCGAACGGAATAGTAACCGTATCAACTCGCTCACCAAGCTCGACTCGAAAATATACAATGTTAAAAATGAAATACAATATTATTTTTTATATCAAGTCGTGAAGAAAGATCAGAAAATGCCTACAGATTAAATACAAAACATCAAAATTAATTAATTAACCCTCTTAATAAATAATAAATTTTAAATAGTATTAATCTAAAAGTATTACAATTCTGTGTCTCGTTCCAAGTGTCGCTCGAAATGGCGGCGATCGTTTTTAACAAAATGGCCGTCGGCCCGCGTCTATGCGTACCGAAATCTGCCTCACTTATTTTCTTTAAATTAAATAGTGTTTTCATGGTTTTATGTCCACAATGTTATTAAATAAAGGTTTGTTGAAGTTCACAAGTGTCTGTATTAACAGTGTTGTTGGTGAAACTAGTGTTATATAAATGTGTGATTGTTTTATTATTAGGCTATTCCAATTTCACCAGATCGCCGATACAAACTTCATATTGGGAACGTATTTTGGAGTAAATCGTTATCTTGTTATTCGGTCTTCAATTATTTCTGTTAATATGTTTCGCCTGTGTAATTCTTTAATGTTTTTTCTTAATTTGGTATCGACATCTCTTTATTTTTCTTTCGGTCATTAATTATTCATCAAATGTGATTCTCTGTTACATGGAGTTCATCTATATAGCTTGAGTTTTAACAATAGACTAAACTAATTCTTCCGTTAAAAAACGGCTATGACCCGGCTTTTGTGGGCCCTGATTGGTTCATTTTCCCCTGACCCCGGTCACGTGGTTTTAATTATTTGACATATGTAAATTTTAAATCTGTCACCTCAAATTACTCTTTATTTATTTTTAGATTAATTTAAATTTGAGTTATATGATGATTTTGTTTGGAAAAATAGAATTATTTTGATACCGAATGTGGCCCATTTCGGCCCAGTATCACTTATTCTAACACATTTACAAATTTTAAGTTTTTAGGCTTTTACATATTTTTTCTTAACACTTCTTATTTCCTCCTTTGCTATTTAAATCTGCCCTGAAAGGGTTGTACTTATTAATAACAATACTCTCTGATATTTTTACCTTATATATAATATTACAATTTTAAATACCTATTCTTCATTTTCTTATAATAACAATAATATTGACAGCATGTCAGTTCAATGGCATACCTTATGTGTTAATATTACCTTCCCTATTCATCAGATTCTTACAATTATGAGTTTTTATATATAATTTTGTTAGTACCTTCTCTGTTTCATTAAGGTCAGGCTTCTATTTGATTTTATCTAGTTTAGTTAAGACTATTTTGGACATTTTACTGTTTAAGCTCAGCTCACCTCTTTTGACCTATAGGTCAGCATTTGCCATTCCTTTACATATTTGTTACATAATATGAGGTTTTACCATGTACCTGATTTTGATATTTCTAAACAGCTCTTATAACTACTGTTCTTGAAAAATTAGTAAATCCTTTAACAAACAAATCTAACATAAGAAACTTATGGGTATGCAAAACCCCTTAAACACATAATTATAAAACAATATCCTGTGGGTATACAAAATCCTTCCAACAGTTAACTGTAACACAACAAAGTCCTGTGGGTGTACATAAGACCTTTAAATAACTAATTCTAACATGATATACCATGGGTATACAAAATCCCTTTAAATAATTAATTATAATATAATAACTCCTGGGTATACTGAACCCTTTAAACACATACAACTTTTATATTTACTGGTTCTTAATGTATGTTATTCCATACATAAGACCATTAACTCACTTTCTCCCTCCCCACTGGTTTATAACATGATCTTTGATCATCACTATCTCCCACCTTGTACACTAATCATTGCACTTCCTTACAATATAAGTTTTTACAATTTTTCTTAAACTAATGCACATTTTCCTTATTTTCATTTATTTTATTGTATTGCATTTTCTACAACTCTACCTACTTTCTGATCTTATCTCTTTTAATTAGTATTATTGTTATTAGTTTATGTAGTACCTTTCTATTTACATTTTACTTGGTCATTAACATGTTTTTAGTTTATTCTCTTTTGTTATTTGTTATCTTTTGAGTTCTTTATTCCTTTGTGTTGTCTTGTCATTAATGTGGTCCTCAATGCCTTGTTGCTTGTCGCATGTCTCTATTCCAGTTAGTTGTTTCATCGTTGGGTTTGTTTATACCTCTCACTTACATTATCTATTGGGTTTATCACGTTATGAAGTTTTATTCTTCTAATTTTCATTATAATTACAATATTACCTTGCTTTAACATTTATTTTGCGTCATCCCTTGTTTTGTTTTAGCTTGGAACCAGAATACATTGCTTAATACTCCCTTATTAGTAAGTTTCCTTTCATTTATTTTTTATTCTAGTACTTAGTCATTTATGATTTCTTTATCTGAATAGTTCTTCTATCCATGGTGGTGATATGTATCGCCACAATATTCGAATCGTAGCTGACTCCTGCTACAAACAATGTAGTGTAAGGAACGTATCCGATAATAAATTATTACTTATGTTATGTATTGATGAAAGACTGCTTTTAAAATGCGTTGCCTAATAGCTACTTGCCTAACTAACTTTCCTAGCTATTGGAATTTTCCTCCAATGACGAGCTTTTCACCATGTTTTCTGCATCTGTCGTCTTCAACCGTTTGTCAGTGCTGTCCCCCACCCACGAAATCCTTTGCATTTTCCTCCAGCGTCGTGTCACGCAAGCACTGAATTGTTCCTTGTCTATTTTCATAACGGTTAATGATTCTAAACCATACGTACTCTGGATCACAGAGAAACGTCACCTATAATGTTGTTTTTATACTCTTTAGGTTTTCCGTTACATAATGTTAATCAATTTAAGTTGACGAAGTTAATTGTTAGTTACGTTTAGTTAAGTAACTTTCAGTTATCTAAAGTTAAGTTGTCGAAAAGCGGGGTAAAAATAACCCATTTCTGTAGCACTGAAAAGCATATGTTCACAGTATATAGTTCACGCATACTTAATGTGTAAAGTAGCAGAATGTCAAACCAACTGTGTGTTGTCAGACTAAGTATACATAGTTTCACAAAGTTACGAATATGTCATCAGAAAATCAGAGGGAAACACATCGCTGACTGCATCAGGTGCATTGTGTTACTGCAGGCAGAAGAAGAGTCTGACAACAGTCAGTTCGCAAATGCCTGTAAAATACTGACATCGTTCTGTTAACTATCTCAGCAAAATGCTATACTGCTATAATCAGTGACAACATGTGAATCATATAACACTATCGCGAGCATTACGGATTTCTCTCTTCCCTCATTCTCCCTTTTTTCTTCAGCACTTACCTCCGGAAAACAATATTGTCGTAAACATTCTCATCTAACTACCCGCCAGAAATCAGCTATCCTCCAGTGTTCGTTTTTGGACTAAATATAATGATAGTGTAAGTTTCAGCGGTTACAAAATAATTCATTTGCCAAGTATTGTACTTACAAACAATTTATTTTTAAACTAATTATTATTGAGATGTTTCTAAACTATAATGCGACTTTGGAGGTACGCGGTTGATGATGTTGTAGTTGTACCATTTATATGAATCTGGCTTTTTTCATTTATTGTCAAACATAACTCATGCGCTAAATATGTTGTATCGATCTGTCCAGCAAGCATGTTTCTTAATACGAATTCCGGTAAAAAAGTGGAACACGTAGGAGGATAAAGATCTCAAAAATAAAGTCCCAAAATGTCTTGATAAACCTTTAAACTAGATACTTTTAAGTATAATTACAGTAATTGAACATGACAGTTTTTCTTATATATATTAATTCTTTAGCAAAACTACAAATACTTTAAATACTTAGAAGTAAATTTATACGTTTGTTTGCATGGTCGAACTTTCTTCCTGATCTCATCAATTTAATTTGATTGAGGAGGTAACTGAATTCCGGGAAACTAATATGAAGGGAAGAGACGAACATTACACAGCAATGAGAGAATTATCAAACCAAGTATTGCAGGTTATCTCAAGGGAAAGCGAAACAAAGGAAGAAAAAGACTCCAGTACACAAGTTACATAATAAATGACGTACATTGCGATTCGTATGGAGTAACGAAAAACTACACGTGAGCACTAACTGTTAATTTAGTGAATGAGGATCAAACAAGGAGACAGCATTCTGAGTGATGGAATGACGTTAAACTATATTTTCACGCTGTTGCTGGAATATAACAATGTTTCAAGTGGTCTCATTGAATAAAATTACCATCGTAACTAACACATTTAGCACCTGCAGCAGGTGTATTATGTTATTGCAGGAAGCAGTAAAGTCAGTTCACACCTGCCACTTGAATGTTGTCATCGTTTGACTACCTCTCTCAGCGTAATGGCACATTGAAAGTTTGTGATTAATACGTATGTGTATCTAAGTAAAGTGTTATTTCTTCTTCTTTCTTTTAACTACGTCTTTTCCTCTCTCTACCTGTCTATCCGTCTTCTGTTCGTCTGCCTATCGATAATTTGGTACTTCTTTATCAGCGAGGAAAAGTAATTGAGATGTTTCTGATTGTATAAGTTGCTAAACTTCTTTTACATACGCATATACACTTATATGTTCTGTGCATCGGCTAACGTTGTTTCTCAAAATAAATCAAATGTTTATACGTGTACTGGAAACCAAATGTACAAAGAAATACAAACTTGATCATAAAAGTTTTAAGGTAAGAAAAACTTCTCATATGATTGTCGTGTTTGTATAAATTTCATTTTCATAGGAATGCTTTCAAACATTTATCTACATACATCTGTATCCTTATGTGAATTAGTTCTATTTATCACAAGATAACGTCAAGGTAATTATTAAAGATACAAGAGATTATTCCATAATGTTTTTTTTAAAGCAAAAAATTAATCTGACTAGATTTCATATTGGTTTCGGTTTGATGAATTTATCAATCTAAAAATATAAAATACTGTGACAATCCTACCATAGGAAATGTAGTATTTCGTTTCTTGTTAGGGTCACTGGCACGTCAGTAAATGATCACGGTCATTAAAAGTTCTGTCGCTTTTGTAAAGAACTTTCTCTATTTAACTTTTAACGAGTTCTTGCTAAACGCAATTTTAAACCGTTGGCAAGATACGAACAGAACAAGGAACATCGCACATTTGTAACTGTTGACGTAACAAGATCCCTTATGTTCCCTCTTTGTCTTACAATTTTTAAACAAAACGATGGTTATAATCTATAACGTGCGTATTACATAATCATAATGTATAGAATACAATTAAGTGTTTAACTTCTTGTGCTTTAACAGATAATATTAGATCATCATCATCGTCTTCACGAATTAAACCAAGGATGGTTTGTTCCTGTCTCAAATAGGCAAAAATTAGAGCTGGTCACTCCAGCACTTCCTCGGACGTCCCACACCTCTCCGTCACTCGGCTTATAGTTCCAGAGTTGTTTGGGGATACGGGAGTCATCCATCCGGCGAAGATCTTCCCACCAATTCACCCGATACTGGGCGATCCTGTCGAATATACTCATAATATACAGTTCCTGCCGTATATCTGTGATTTATAATATTAGACATAAAAGTAATATTAAAATAATAAAGCATTTTTTACAAACTATAAATACACTCTACGTTCGACTCACGTATAGGCCTACTCCAATACTAAAGACGTTGTTCGCCACAACTACAGTCCATACTGTACTCTCATTGCAAGAACGACGTAAGACATCATAATGTTAGGTTAAATTCAAGTCGCATTATACTGCTTAAAGTCACGTCTGTAGGAATATCAGAAAGACAGGATGCAAACACTCACTACAGCAAGTTCATTGTGTTGTAAACTCTCACTACAGCAACTGCAGGAAACAATAAAGCGAGACAGCAGTCATATCACACCTGACTATTGAATGGTCTCATCGTGCTGATAATTACGTCAACGAAATGCCACAATGACAGGAAATTTATAATTAATCTGTTCCTCTCAATTGTAATTTTCTTCTGCCTCCTGTTTTTTCAACGAGTAACGCCAATCGTGTTACCTATCTACGAGATATTTATAAACGTAATGTGACCAATTACGTGTTTTATTACATGTACATGAAGTTCATTACGCGAAGTAAAACTGTCGCGTTTGCAGTGTTATAAAAATAAAATCACTTCAAGGAAATGAATTTTCCAGTCAATTCTTTCAAATGTTTTGTTATCTAATTATAATATACTTCAAGTATGCTGCAAAAATAGCGAAAGTTACGCATAAAACCGGCCTCTTTTTTACACTGTTTATAGTTAGTGGAATGTAACGTACCATAACTTACAGAGCACAAAAAATAAGGTATCGGCATTTAAGCAGCAAATACGTATCCGTTTTGTGAAAAATGTTTTGTATTTCGGCTCTCGATAAGGGTAGCAAAATACTTTTTTCACGCAATTCCTATTCTAACGGTACTATTATGAAACGTAGGCCTATAGAATATCACAACTTGAAACAGAATGGAATGGTTGTCAAAACATTTTAAAAGTCACCATAGAATTTACTTTTAAAGCTTAAATCATACAGAAACAATGCCTGTTTTTTATATTAAAGACAATTTTCTAATTTAAAATAAAATGTCTGGATTTTCAAAACATATTACGCAGAATTCCGATATGTGAAGGACATGAGGAGAAAGTTTTTTATGCTTTTAATATTTTATAATTTGTATAGGTTATTCAAATCAAGTTAAACATACTATAAGTAATTGTGGTCTTCTTCTTCTTCTTATTCTTCTTCTTCTTCTTCTTCTTCTTCTTCTTCTTCTTCTTCTTCTTCTTCTTCTTCTTCTTCTTCTTCTTCTTCACTTCAAGGATTAGGTTATATACTTATTCCGGCACCCACCTCACCCTCGGACGACCCACGTCTCTTCTACCAATGGCTTTATAGTTCAGTGCCGCTTTCGGTAATCGATCCTCTGTCATCCTTTGCAAATGATCCCACCGTTGTCTTCTGCAAGCTGAAATAATTTCATTAACGTCCTGTACTTCGAGCTCAGCTCTCATATATTCATTCCTTATTCAATCTTGCAATGTATAGTTTAAAGTACTTCTAAGAGACTATATTTTAGCACTCTGAATCTTGCCGCATTTCTTCTTTATAAACCTTCTATATAAGGTATGACCCACACCTTACTCCCATATCAATGTGGGTATTGCAATTTTCTTATAAAATATAATCCTTGTGCGTTAATTTATTGTCAAACTACTAACTGCAAATTTTAACCATTGCGTTATACCGACCGCCGTAATGTTCCGTAGATTTCTTTTTTGTATTACATATAGTTCGCGGTCCTTGTACATTTTAAAAGCGGGAAGCCACAAGAATAAATTTAAATATACGCACTCTCATTATGTGTGATCATCAGATATACTGTACAAGTATCTACAGAAAACACACACGTAGGCACGAGTGTGGAAAACACGCGCGGCCACGAAAATCCACCAACTAAGTGTAGTAATTATTTTCTTTTTAATTTGATGTTTCGTTCGGAAATTGTATTTTAAAAGAAATAAATAATAACGCAATTTTTTTTATACTGAACAAACTAAGAATCGTGTCCAGAAAGTAATATATCTGTTATGTAAATGTTTATCTGTTTCTAACAATGTTAAGTTTACATTAAAGTAGCATGTAAACCTTAACTATGAAAAATTTTCATTCCAGGTCCATTTACCAAACGATAGTAGGAACTTAGATGTTCTTCTTTGTAACTACTACCACTGACTGTGGAGGATCTGGAGAAAAATGTTTGCTTTTTAATTGTGGCAGTGAGCTCTCAAGACTTTTTGACAATTATCATTCATCGTCGGGTTTCACGCGCCTCGTCTGTAATAGTCTTATGCTTACTCAAGTTGAACATGTTTTGTTCCTTTTGATTTATATTTTCTTTCCTTCAGTAGCAACCTTGATTTTCCAGTTTCCTCCAGAAATTCATTTCACAAGGTTAAATACATTTAATCTTACCAGTCAGATACAATGTTTGTAGGCCTTCTCTTATCCCTTCTAGATAATCATATCTTCTAGATTACACCCTTAATTTCTCTTTAGAAATCTCGCCTCGTTTGAACGGATCCTTCGTTCCAGTTCTTGTTTTATGTATTCCGAGATACGTTAGTATGGGTACGTCAAACGGCTTATAAAATTTTAAATCGTTTTTTCTTGTCCTGTTTTTGAGCATTAGCTGATACTGATATTTTCATAAGTTACTGTAAGTTGATATACGAACAAATAAGAGAAAATTATGAATATATTTAGATGGACCGTTTTACAACTGTAGTGGTTGTAATAAGCAAAACAATATAAAAAGAATCACAGGTATACGGTAAGAACTGAATATTATGAGTATACTCGACAGGATTGCTCAGTATTGGCTAAATTAGTAGAAATATCTTTGCCGAATGGAAGACTGCCGTATCCCCAAACGACTATGGAACTATAAGCCGAAGGTACGGAGAAGTATGGGACGTCCGAGGAAGCGCTGGAGTGACCAACTATAGACTCTTTTCTCTCTAGACTGTTGACACCGGAACAAACCATCCTCGGTTTACTCGTTGAAGATGACGATGATATAAAAAGAATAAGAAAAAGATACAGTACCGTTTACCAAATGGTAAAAGCTTAAGAGCATGATAATGTCTTTCAGCCGCCAGCTAAACGCAACATTTGCGCAAAAGAAACAATCAGTCACTCAGTAACCATAAGAATGTTTAATAAACATTCGCGGTCTCTGGCTGTTCTGCGACGCTTTCGATCAATGGTCCCTCGTCCGTCGGCTCTGCCTCTGTCATTTTTGCCGTCGTGTCACTACTGCTAGTACTGAAGGATGCATCATCTACCCATATATTGTTCATTTTGTATAGCGGTTTCGTTAACAAGTATTGCAGCCATTTCTTTACGGTACCCTTATTGAAGTAGCCTTGCAAGTACGTCGACTTATGTATGAGATGTCGTTTAATGTGCACGTTGAATGCTCTATCGTCGTCCAAGCTACGAGGCAACGCTCCAACCATCGTGTTTATATCGACCGACACGTTTATTATTTGTCCTATAATACTTTGACTGCCGTGGACGAACCGCAGGCGTCGTATCTGCATGAACGGTAGACGCGGTGAGACCAGACGTTCAGTTATACAATCAAGCGGCGGCAAATGATCGGGATACTCGGGGTACACGAAGCCATTGGATGTTGACAAGTTGGGTATATTCTCGAGTGCTAGGGACCTGTAATATGTTTCGCACACTTTGAAGCTAGCTACATAGTCGTCGGGGAACGCAGCAGTACGTGTTGACTCTTTTGCGGCGGTGGTCGCAAATCTCTCTCGAACCATAAGCGATCGCAGACGGAGCAGGCGTAACCAAACTCGTTGTCGAATCGTTTCGTGAATTCCGCATCTGCTGCTATCTCTTCAGTTTTCAAGGTTT